>CAKXYN010000014.1:2717500-3967500 GCA_935064755.1 Tragelaphus eurycerus
TCTGCTCTTTGCATCAGGTGGTCAAATATTGGATCTTCAGCATCAGTCCTTCCAATGAATATTCAGGGCCAATTCCTTTTAGAACTGACTCATTTGAACTCCTTGCAATTCAAGGGACTCTCAAAAGTCTTCTCTAGCACCAAAGTTCAAAAGCATTGATTCTTCAGTGCTCAGCCTCCTTTATTGACCAACTCTCACATCGGTACATGAATACTGGGAAAACCATGGCTTTGACTATATGGAACTTTGTCAGCAAAGTTCTGTCTCTGCTTTTTAATCTGCTGCCTAGTTTTGTCATAGTTTTCCTTCCGAGGAGCAAGCATCTTTTAATTTCATGGCTGCAGTCCCCATCCACAGTGATTTTGGAGCCCAAGAAAATAAAATCTATTACTGCTTCTTCTTCTTCCCCTTCTATTTGCCATGAAGTGATGGGATTGGATGCCATTATCTTAGTTTTTTGAATGATGAATTTTAAGCCAGATTTTTCACTCTCCTCTTTCACCTTCATCAAGAGACTCTGTAGTTCCTCTTCATTTTCAGCCATTACTGTAGTATCATCTGTATACCTGAGGCTGTTGATATTTCTCTTGGCTATCTTGATTCCTGTTTGGGATTCATCCAGCCTGGCATTCCACATGATGTACTCTACATATAATTTAAATAAACAGAGTAGCAATATACAAGTCTGTCTTACTCCTTTCCCAATGTTAAATCAGTCCATTGTTCCATGTCTGGTTCTATTGCTTTTTGACCTGCATACAGGTTTCTCAAGAGACAGGTACTCCTATCTCTCTAAAAATTTTCAACAGTTCGTTGTGATCCATAGAATCAAAGGCTTTCTAGTAATAAGGGAAGCAGAAGTAGATGTTTTCCTGGAATCACCTTGCTTTGTTTATGATCCAACGAATGTTTGCAATTTGATCTCTGGTTCCTCTGACTTTTCTAAATCCAACTTGTACATCTGGAAGTTCTTGGTCCGCATAGTGTTGAAGCCTAGCTTGAAGAATTTTGAGCACAAACTTACTAACATGCAAAATGAGCATAATTGTATGGTAGTTTGAACATTCTTTGACATTACCCTTCTTTGGGATTGGAATGAAAACTGACCTTTTCCAGTCCTGTGGCCACTTGCTGAGTCTTCCAAATTTGTTGACATATTGAGTGCAGCACTTTAACAACGTTATCTTTTAGGATTTTAAATAGCTCAGTTGGAATTCCATCACCTCCACTAGCTTTGTTTGTCGTAATGTTTCCTAAGGCCTACCTGACTTCATGCTCCAGGATGTCTGGCTCCAGGTGAGTGACCACACCATGGTGATTATCCAGGTAATTAATACCTTTTTTTGTATAGTTCTTCTTTGTCTTCTTGCCACCTCTTCTTAATCTCTTCTGCCTCTGTTAGGTCCTTACAGTTTCTGTCCTTTATCTTGCCCAGCCTTGTATGAAATCTTCCCTTGATATCTCCAATTTTCTTGACAAGACCTCTAGTCTTTCCCATCCTATTGTTTCCCTCTACTTCTTTGCATTGTTCATTGAAGAAAACCTTATTATTCTCTGGAACTCTGCATTCAGTTGGTTGTATCTTTCCCTTTCCCCACCCCCTGTCCTGCTTGCTTTTCACTTCTCTTCTTCCTCAGCTATTTGCAAAGCCTCCTCAGACAACCACTTTGCCACTTTGCATTTATTTTTCTTTGATATGATTTTGGTAACTGCCTCCTATACAGTGTTACAAACCTCTGTGCATAGTTCTTCAGGCACTCTGTCTATCAGATCTAATCCCTTGAATCCAGTCATCACCTGCACTTTATAATCATAAGGGATTTGATATAGGTCATACCTGAATGGATTGGACTTCCCTAATAGCTCAGTTGGTAAAGAATCCACCTGCAATGCAGGAAACCCTGGTTCGATTCCTGAATTGGGAAGATCTGCTGGAGAAAGGATAGTCTAACGACTCCAGTATTCCTGCACTCCCTTGTGGCTCAGCTGGTAAAGAATCAGCCTGCAATGCAGGAGACCTGGGTTTGATCCCTTGGTTGGGAAGATCCCCTGGAGAAGGGAAAGGCTACCCACTTCAGTGTTCTGGCCTGAAGAATTCCAAGGATTGTGCAGCCCATGCAGTTGCAGAGTCAGACATGACTGAGTGACTCACTCACTTCACTCACTGAATGGCTTAGTGGTTTTCCCTACTTTCTTTGACTTAATTCTTATTTTTTCAATAATAATCCATGAAGGGGGCCTTATCTTTACTTCTTAAGAAATCATTTATTCTACATATGTTCCTCTACTATGACTAAGACCTTATTGTATACCCTTGAGGTTTCACAATGATAATATAGACTCACTGGCAACTAGAAAATTATAGACTTGCTGACAAAGATGAATATAAATAATATCTATAAATTAACTTTGTCAAATATGCAAAAGTATGTCAAAATGTGCAACTTTTTGTGGCATACATCTTCCATGTATATCTAAATTTTGAAAAATGTAGACCAACCTTCATAAAGGCAGAATTTATATTAGTTTTGTTCATCTCTGTATCTAGCACTTAATAAAACACATAGGAAATAAAAACCTCTCTAAAGAATTTTATAAGATGTGAAACATAAATGAAATGGATTTCTCCAGAAATTTAATGTACCCAATTACTAAAATTCTGGTAAGGTATATTCCTAAATAAAGATAAGAGACACAGCTTTTGGTCTAGGGAGAGCACGTTTTTACCATAAGTCACACCTGTTTTTTGAAGTTTGGTAATGTTAATGCTGTGTACAAATAACTTAATGTTCAAGAAGTCTCCAAGCCCCTAGTGGGAACCTTTGTGAAAAAAGACTGTTACTCATGATCAGGCTTCTGAGTTTTTCATTGACAACTTGAAAACGGTTACAATGCCTGCATCCTGGGAAGGATAACCTGGCAAAATGTGATGCTTTCTGTAAAGTTTTCTATTTGGGAGGACAGTGACAACCCTTAAGGGGAGAGATAAATGCATCGTTATCTGAAAGCTCACAGGAGGAGGAAACATTTCCAAATTCTTTATTTCCTGACCATCCACTTCCTGGGGTTGTATAGAATTTATATATTTTCTATAATTCAGGTCACTACTTAGATAACAGATATATATATGGAAACTACAAATTTAGAAAAACTACAGTTTTCTATAGCTCTAAATTAGAAAGTTTGTTTTAGATTCTATAGTCTTTATAGTCACTATGTTCCTTTGACTAGTTCCACAGGACACAATTCTCTTCCCTTTAGTATGAATGTTAAAGCCTTCTATAGGGCTTTGAAGGGAGCAGAAAGCTTCAAATAATTTGGTAATATAGGACATCAACAACCATCAACATCCCACTTCCATTTCCATGTGTATTAATTTTAGTGCAGAAAATGCTGCCAAAGAGTAGGAATTGTAATTATAGGAGTATGACTATTCTCTTATTTGTTTCTGAAAATTGTTACAGATATATGGACTCTCTCCACAGAAATCAAATACTTGTTTGTGATATAGATAACATTTTACATGCAGGGGTACTCTTACTTCATGTTGCCCAATTATGGACCTCCTTGGAAGGAAAGTTATGACCAACCTAGATAGCATATTCAAAGGCAGAAACATTACTTTGCCAACAAAGGTCCATCTGGTCCAGACTATGGTTTTTATTATGGCCACGTATGGGTGTGAGAGTTGGACTGTGAAGAAGGCTGAGCACCAAAGAATTGATGCTTTTGAAGTGTGGTATTGGAGAAGACTCTTGAGAGTCCCTTGGACTGCAAGGAGATCCAACCAATCCATTCTGAAGGAGATCAGCCCTGGGTGTTCTTTGGAAGGAATGATGCTAAAGCTGAAACTCCAGTACTTTGGCCACCTCATGTGAAGAGTTGACTCATTGGAAAGGACTCTGATGCTGGGAGGGATTGGGGGCAGGAGGAGAAGGGGACGACAGAGGATGAGATGACTGGATGGCATCACTGACTCGATGGATGTGAGTCTGAGTGAACTCCGGCAGTTGGTGATGGACAGGAAGGCCTGGTGTACTGCAATTCATGAGGTAGCAAAGAGTCGGACATGACTGAGTGACTGAACTGAACTGAAAAACCTCTATCCAGTAGACTGAGAAAAGAAGAAATCTTGAGACAGACCTTACCTAAATACCCATCCACTTAAAAGACTAAGGCTATAATGGGATTATAACTCAGTGTGAAATAAGGCTTTAGCAATGCTTCCCAGATGGCCCTAGTGGGGAGGAACCCTCTTGCCAATGCAGGAGACACAGATTCTATCCCTTGGTTGGAAAGATCCCCTGGAGGACGGCACGGCAATCCACTCCAGTATTCTTGCCTGGAGAATCCCACAGACAGAGGGGCCTGGTGGGCTACACTCCATGGGATCGCAGAGAGTCAGACACAACTGAGGCAACAGCACACACACACACACACACACACACGAGAAACAGATGGTATAACCAAACCGAACAATTGTAGACAGTTTGTCAAAGGGCCTATTTAAGATGCACAGCAGATTTGGCTTGAAAAAGGAGAGACTGGGGACCTGGGAAGCCTTTCCCAAAGCTAGCCTGATGGGACAAGGGGGTCAGGAGGTTGCCTGTACACACAGGGTAGCTTTATGGACAGAACCACTTCATAGAACATGTGGCCTTCAGTAAAGGTACAGCCAAACCACAATAAGAAGAGAGACTTGGAGAACAAATGTCTTCATCAATCCATTCTCCTTCTTTCCTCTGGTTCTTTTATTACTGTTTCTGATGGACTAGATCCAACCAGAAACAGAAGGAAAGGAGCCTGTCAATGCTATCCACAAGCCAGGGCAAATTGTGGGAGGAAAAGGATGGGAAGTGGACCTGGAGAATGGAACTGGAACTATGCAGTGCATGATGTCTTCCAAAGTCTGTTCCAAGGTATACCAGTTCCATAAAGAGAGCCACAGGGACAAAGTCTAGGATCAAATCAGTTTGGGAAATGCCATATAGTCAGCCTACATGTCCAAATTACCATATGAAGGAAGGCACTGCCAGAACAGTAAAAAAAAAAATAAAAGGAAGCCTCAGGCTTCATGGAAATTAGAGTTTATTGAACAAAACAATAAATGAGCAAATGTAAAAAAATGGCTGTATAACATCATGTTAAGTAGTGACCGGGGCTATCTTAAATAGGGATTTAATGGAAGATGATTTTCTATTGAGGAAATTATGACTGTTTCAGATTTTCAAATTTTGTTTCAAATAGAGTTCAAATACTATTTATTGCTTAAATCTTATAAATCTAGTCTTCTTACACTTGATCATAAAACTGATCTTGCATAGTTTCACAACTTTGTGCATTTTCCACATTTTCTTTTTTGCCTTTCCTATAGTATTTTCTGGGAGAAGACAATGGCACCCACTCCAGTACTCTTGCCTGGAAAATCCCATGGACGGAGGAGCCTGGTGGGCTATAGTCCGTGGGGTCACTAAGTGTCAGACACAACTGAGCGACTTCACTTTCACGCATTGGAGAAGGAAATGGCAACCCACTCCAGTGTTCTTGCCTGGAGAATCCCAGGGACGGGGGAGCCTGGTGGGCTGCCATCTATGGGGTTGCACAGAGTCGGACATGACTGAAGTGACTTAGCAGCAATAGTATTCTCTATGGTTTCTTACTTTTGCTCAAAAGTGATCATCTTTATATCTTCGGTGTCTGGCCCTATATTGTGCCTGGTGGGTTGTTTTTAAAGAGATGACTTTCAAATTAAATCAGATTATATAATGATAATAATGATTACTATTATTGTACGTTAGTAATGATTATAGCAACAAAACTCCTTAAATATCTAACTATAATGCATGTTATCTTTGTGTCATTTATTGTTTGAAGGTTTTAGTGGGTTATCCCATTAGTCTTCACAACAATCCAATGACATGAACATTCTTATTATCCTCACTCTGCAGATGAGAAAACTGAGGCATTAAGAGCTCCAGTAACTTGCTCACCAGAACATGAGGAGAAGTGTTAGAGCCAGGATATCTAGTCCCAGAGCCTGGACATTTAGTTATTTTCACTATATTAGCTTAAATAATGCTCTGTGCTGTGCTTAGCTGTTCAGCCATGTCTGACTTTCCGCAACCCTGTGGACTATAGCCGGTCAGGCTCCTCTCTCCATGATTCTCCAGGCAAGAATACTGGAGTGGGTTGCCATGCCCTCCTCCAGGGGATCTTCCCAATCCAGAGATTGAACCCAGATATCCCGCATTCCAGGCAGATTCTTTACCATCTGAGCTATCCAATTAATCATATCAAAGACAACAGTTTTTGATATATGTGTCAAGTTTAAAAAATTTTGAATTATAAAAATACAATATCCACACTCACCATGTTAGAAAAATGAGGAGGGAGATATCTAAGCAAGAGAAATAAACAAGCAGTTGAAATTGAAAGGAGAAGGATGACATGTAGATAAAGTAAATATTCTTGCAGTCCATAAGAAAAGGAAGGTAGGTGTGTTATGTTCAATAGGATTTAGAGGCAATTTTGGGATGTAACACTGGAGCATTTTAAGTAAAGGCAATGCTATGTTTTTTATATCTTATGCTATGACATTTACAGAAAAATAAAAATTTTAGTGGCATACTAGTATTTTTATATAAAATAAATACAAAAGCCTAGTTAAGATATAAAAATTCCATGTACCACCAGAGATGAGGGAGGCATATTTAATTCATGTGCTTTCAAATATGAGCACCATGGGGACATTTTTATCTGAGAATATTTTTACTCTATGATGCATAAGTTTATAAATACTCTATGGTGGCTATGTCAGCCAATTTTTAAAATAATTATTCGACCTTAAAATTCCAACATTTTTTTTCACTTAATTATGCTGTTAAATTTAAAAGGTTTGTGTAGAATTTTTAAAACTTCAATAATTCTTTAGAAGAGTATAGATGGTTAGCTTTTACCTGTTTACATATATTTACCATTACTATTTTTGAAAAAATAATAGAATGTAATAAAATACCAGAAGATAATTGAAATTCTGTGATATCACATAGACACCTTAAGGCAATATGTTACTTAAGTAACTATGTAAAACATTTCTTTGGGGTTAAATATAGCTTTTTGTGGGTAACTTTGTTGATAGTAATGAGAAAGATTTTTTTCTTTAACCTTAGAAAACCTGGTTGCCATGTGAAGCACAAACAAAGCATTACTAGTGTTAATCTATATAATTAGTTTAACCAGAATAAGTTAAAATTCATATCCTCAATTTTTTTAATTACTAAGGCTAGGTTTAAATAACAAAGACAGTGTGTGCTCAAATATTTTCAGGTAAATAATATTTAATGCAAATAGAAAGTCAGGAAAATAGACTCCATAGCTATGGAGATGAAATAGCATGGTGCTGACAGAGTGATTGATAGTTTTCATGTTACTGTAACTAACAATGTGAAGGCATAATTACTAGGTAACTGACTATACAGACATGAAATGTTTATTTGTTAAAAATAATTCTACAGATATTCTTCCCATGCTTGGTCTATATTACAGTTGTATTGATCTGAAAACCCACTCACTGCCCAAAGGAAATATATATCTGACTTAGTTGTATATACTTGAAGTTCAGTAGTTGAAAAATTCAGTGGGTTTATTTCTCTTCCTTGGTTCTTGTCTCATCACAACAAAAATTTGGAGTGATGGACCCAAAGGTGTGGAACGACAGACCAGTTACAGCGCAGTTCAGCTCAAGCAGACTCATCTTTTATTAGTCAGACCTTCTCAAAGGAGTCCTCTTCATCCTTCCTATCAATCGCTCTTGGCTTCCCACTTTTACAATGCCAGTCTCTTCCTTTGCACTCTGCCCAATGCAAAGTAAGGCTTGTACCTATCACTAGTCAATGAAAGGAAATGCAAATGGGCATACGCTCAAAGCCGACTGAGAATTTCAAGTTATATAACAGCAGGCTGTATTGTTTATGTCTTCCCATATGTCTTCCCATAATTCAGTCTGTTATAATTAGATGTAGAATATTCATGACTCCTTAATGGGCTCCTAACTTCCCAACTGTGCAATACTTTGGCTACCTGATTTGAAGAGCCAACTCACTGGAAAAGACCCTGATGCTGGAAAAGATTGAAGGCAGGACGAGAATGGGATGACAGAGGATGAGATGGTTGGATGGCATCACTGACTCAATGGACACAAGTTTGAGCAAGCTCCAGGAGTTGGTGATGGACGAGGAACCCTGGCGTGCTTCAGTCCATGGGGTTGCAAAAGATTGGACATGACTGGGTAACTTAACGACAACAAGAAAAGCAATTGGGCAATTCAAACTCAATTATCTGTTTTCCTAACAGTAATTATTTACTTGTGAGTTATCTAGTGATAGAACCTTCCTTATCTTTATAAAATATTTCAGTTTTTCATATAGATAATGCTATTCTTATTTGACTACTAGTAACACCTTCCTTGAATCTCTCTTAAAGGTAAACTACTTCATACACAAGGCATATCGTAATGGATAGTTCTGGAGCCACAGTGGGCTTGTGATTCATGGGCTCACAAATACTGTCTCTGTCATTTCTTAGCAATCTGGCCTTATACAAATTACTTAATGTCTCTGAGATTTCTGTGTCCTCATCTGAAATTAATTTACTTATGCTTATTTAGTTTACTCATGCATAACCTGTTTAATGGCATAAATGTAAAGCTACAATTGTGCTTTTTCTTGGGCTCTTTGGCCTACCAATGAATCGACAATGTTCTTTGAAATGATACTATAGAACTGGTTAATGAATAACATACTACTTTTAAGACCACTTGTTTCTTACTATTTTTAAAGATAAAGACTTTTGTTTGGAAGCATACTCTAGTCTTAGATTTTGAAGTGGGTCTTTATGGATTAATAACAATCTGCAATTCAGTAGAAAAATTTTGTTAAAAATTTAACAAAAATAAATTTAAAATAGTTAATGTTAAGTAGAAATATTAATACTCGTATGATGTACCTCATTATCCTAGTTCTAACTTTCAGAGATCAGATCAGTCACTCAGTCGTGTCCAACTCTTTGCGACCCCATGAACTGCAGCATGCCAGGCCTCCCTGTGCATCACCAACTCCCAGAGTTCATTCAGACTCACCTCCATCGAATTAGTGATGCCATCCAGCCATCTCATCCTCTGTCATCCCCTTCTCCTCCTGCCCCCAATCCCTCCCAGCATCAGAGTCTTCTCCAATGAGTTAACTCTTCACATGAGGTGGCCAAAGTACTGGAGTTTCAGCTTTAGCATCATTCCTTCCAAAGAAATCCCAGGGCTGATCTCCTTCAGAATGGACTGGTTGGATCTCCTTGCAGTCCAAGGGACTCTCAAGAGTCTTCTCCAACACCACAGTTCAAAACCATCAATTCTTCAGGGCTCTCAGCCTTCTTCACAGTCCAACTCTCACATCCATACATGACCACTGGAAAAACCATAGCCTTGACCAGAAGGACCTTTGTTGGCAAAGTAATGTCTCTGCTTTTGAATATGCTATCTAGGTTGGTCATAACTTTCCTTCCAAGGAGTAAGCATCTTTTAATTTCATGGCTGCAGTCACCATCTGCAGTGATTGTGGAGCCCAGAAAAATAAAGTCTGACACTGTTTCCACTGTTTCCCCATCTATTTCCCATGAAGTGATGGGACTGGATGCCATGATCTTCATTTTCTGAATGTTGGGCTTTAAGCCAACCTTTTCACTCTCCACTTTCACTTTCATCAAGAGGCTTTTGAGTTCCTCTTCACTTTCTGCCATAAGGGTGGTGTCATCTGCATATCTGAGGTTATTGATATTTCTCCTAGCAATCTTGATTCCAACTTGTGTTTCTTCCAGTCCAGCGTTTCTCATGATGTACTCTGCATAGAAGTTAAATAAACAGGGTGACAATATACAGCCTTGACGTACTCCTTTTCCTATTTGGAACCAGTCTGTTGTTCCATGAGCAGTTCTAACTGTTGCTTCCTGACCTGCATACAGATTTCTCAAGAGGCAGATCAGGTGGTCTGGTATTCCCATCTCTTTCAGAATTTTCCACAGTTTATTGTGATCCACACAGTCAAAGTCTTTGGCATAGTCAATAAAGCAGAAATAGATGTTTTTCTGGAACTCTCTTGCTTTTTCCATGATCCAGTGGATGTTGGCAATTTGATCTCTGGTTCCTCTGCCTTTTCTAAAACCAGCTTGAACATCAGGAAGTTCACGGTTCACATATTGCTGAAGCCTGGCTTGGAGAATTTTGAGCATTACTTTACTAGTGTGTGAGATGAGTGCAATTGTGCAGTAGTTTGAGCATTCTTTGGCATTGCCTTTCTTTGGGATTGGGATGAAAACTGACCTTTTCCAGTCTTGTGGCCACTGCTGAGTTTTCCAAATTTGCTGGCATATTGAGTGCAGCACTTTCACAGTATCATCTTTCAGGATTTGGAATAGCTCCACTGGAATCCATCACCTCCACTAGCTTTGTTCATAGTGATGCTTTCTAAGGCCCACTTGACTTCACATTCCAGGATGTCTGGCTCTAGGTCAGTGATCACACCATCATTATTATCTGGGTCGTGAAGCTCTTTTCTGTACAGTTCTTCTGTGTATTCTTGCCACCTCTTCTTAATATCTTCTGCTTCTGTTAGGTCCATACCATTTCTGTCCTTTATCGAGCCCATCTTTGAATGAAATGTTCCTTTGGTATCTCTGATTTTCTTGAAGAGATCCTAGTCTTTCCCATTCTGTTGTTTTCCTCTATTTCTTTGCATTGATCGCTGAAGAAGGCTTTCTTATCTCTTCTTGCTATTCTTTGGAACTCTGCATTAGATGCTTATATCTTTCCTTTTCTCCTTTGCTTTTTGCTTCTCTTCTTTTCACAGCTATTTGTAAGTCCTCCCCAGACAGCCATTTTGCTTTTTTGCATTTCTTTTCCATGGGGATGGTCATGATCCCTGTGTCCTGTACAATGTCACGAACCTCATTTTATAGTTCATTACTCTATCTATCAAATCTAGGCCCTTAAATCTATTTCTCACTTCTACTGTATAGTCATAAGGAATTTGATTTAGGTCATACCTGAATGGTCTAGTGGTTTTCCCTACTTTCTTCAATTTCAGTCTGAATTTGGTAATAAGGAGTTCATGGTCTGAGCCACAGTCAGCTCCGGGTCATGTTTTTGCTGACTGTATAGAGCTTCTCCATCTTCGGCTGCAAAGAATATAATCAATCTGATTTCGGTGTTGACCATCTGGTGATGTCCGTGTATAGAGTCTTCTCTTCTGTTGTTGGAAGAGGGTGTTTGCTATGACCAGTGTATTTTCTTGGCAAAACTCTGTTAGTCTTTGCCCTACTTCACTCCGTATTCCAAGGCCAAATTTGCCTGTTACTCCAGGTGTTTCTTGACTTCCTACTTTTGCATTCCAGTCCCCTATAATGAAAAGGACATCTTTTTTGCATGTTAGTTCTAAAAGGTCTTGTAGGTCTTCATAGAACTGTTCAAGTTCAGCTTCTTCAGTGTTACTGGTTGGGGCATAGACTTGGATTACTGTGACATTGAATGGTGTGCCTTGGAAACGAACAGAGATCATTCTGTCGTTTTTGAGATTGCATCCAAGTACTGCATTTCGGACTCTTTTGTTGACCATGATGGCCACTCCATTTCTTCTGAGGGATTCCTGCCCACAGTAGTAGATATAATGGTCCTCTGAGTTAAATTCACCCATTCCAGTCCATTTCAGTTTGCTGATTCCTAGAATGTTGATATTCACTCTTGCCATCTCTTGTTTGACCACTTCCAATTTGCCTTGATTCATGGACCTGACATTCCAGGTTCCTATGCAACATTGCTCTTTACAGCATTGGACCTTGCTTCTATCACCAGTCACATCCACAGCTGGGTGTTGTTTTTGCTTTGGCTCCATCCCTTCATTCTTTCTGGAGTTATTTCTCCACTGATCTCCAGTAACATATTGGGCACCTACTGACCTGGGGAGTTTCTCTTTCAGTATCCTATCATTTTGCCTTTTCATACTGTTCATGGGGTTCTCAAGGCAAGTATACTGAAGTGGTTTGCCATTTCCTTCTCCAGTGGACACAAAGCCTCTCTCCTCTTTCATATGATAGGGTTTAATAACATAGTCAAGAGTTAGCACTTTGCTTTGTCAACCCATCTTACAATCATATGTGTCCCACTTCTGACACAAATGCAATGCCTTCAAGATTTACTTAATTCTTGGAGTTATTCTCCGAGCACACTTAATTCATCAATTCTTGAACTATGAAACTGGATTTAAGGATATTATATTTTCTGTTTGCTATACCATATATTTAATGAATTTCAAGTGTATAATCAGTAGAATGATACTGATATATGGTTCTCCAAGGAATAAAGAGAATCACATTTTAGAAAATGCCCATCTCTTCAATACATAAATAAATAGGAAGAGGAAAAAAAAAACTTAAGAAGCTATAAGTTCAAGTAAAGGGAAGCATTTCTAATTTAACCAGGAATCTAAGAAACCATAAGAAAAATGATAGACTTGCTGTGTGCAGTGGTGTGTGTGACTGGCAGAGCTCAGAACAGCAGCCTGCATCCTAACTGCATAGAGTGCTTTGACTCTCATGCCGAAGAGGCAGGTGCCGTACTTGACACTGATTCAGAATGGAGAAGCGGTACTTTTGAGAAGATTTCTTCACTCCTGGAAGTGTTCACTTTTCAGGGGTATTAGTAGGTGCGTGGTGCAATTCCTAAAGCATAAGTGGCATGCATGACAGAAGCTATTGCACCAAAGTGGAGAGCTTGACGTTTCAAGCTTGCTGGTGATACTGCTTTCAAGCAGCAGTGTTAACAGGCCAGTGGTGGCTATGGTGGTAAAGAATCCACCTGCAATACATGAGACCTGGGTTCGATCCCTGGGTTTGGAAGAGCCCCTGGAGGAGGGCATGGCAACTCACTCCAGGATTCTTACCTGGAGAATCCCCATGGACAGAGGAGCCTGGTGGCTACAGTGCACTGGGTTACAAAGAGTCAGACACCACTGAGCAACTGAGCACAACAGGCAATATAGTTTCAGGTTCTGTGCCTAAAAGCTTAGTCTCCAATATCTTTCTCCAGCTTCCCAGTGATTGTATGAGTCATTAATTAGGTGACTATATAATTTGCCATCAAGCAGGACACTTTTGAGAGTGAAAATAGTCAACACATGACCCACAGGACAACTATAAAAACAAAACTGATCCAAGCTGTATAGTTACTTCACCACTACTCTTTAGTAGGTTTTGTATAGCATTCTCTGTGCTATATAGTAGGACCTTGTTGTTTAATCCATCATATATATAATAGTTTGCATCTACTAATCCCAAATTCCCATTCTTTCCCTCCGTTACCTCTTCCCTTGGTAACTGCAAATTCATTCTTTGTACCTGGGACTCTTTTTTTTATATGTGTTTTGGTTTGTAGATATGTTGATTTGTATTGCATTTTGGATTCGCAATCCAAATACGTGTCATGATTCCCCTCCTCCAGGGGATCTTCCTAATCCCTTATCATATAAGTGATATCATATGCTTGTTGTCATTTTATTCTGACTTACTTTGCTTAGTATGATCATCTCAAGGTCTACCCATGTTACTGTAAGTGGCATCATTTCATTCTCTTTCATGGCTGAGTAATATTCCATTGTATATATGTACTGTATCTTCTTACACATTTATCTGTTGATGGACATTTAGGTGGATTCCATACCTTGCCTATTGTAAATAGTGCTGCTATTAACATAGAGGTACGTGTATCTTTTTGAATTATAGCTTTGTCTAGGTATATGCCAAAGAGTAGGATTGCTGAATCATGTGGCAACTCTACTGTACTTTTTTTTTTGAGGAATCTCCATACTGTTTTGCATATTTTGGAAATTAAACCCTTTCTGGTTGCATCCTTTGAAAATATTTTCTCCATTCTGTAGGTTGTTTTCATTTTGTTTATGGTTTCCTTTGGGTTTATTCCTGTATGGGGAAGATTCACTTCAAGAAAGGAATGGCTACCCATACCAGTATTCTTGTCTGGAAAATTCCGAGGACAGAGGAACCTAGCAGTCTATGGGGTCATATAGTATTGGGGTAACAAAGAGTCGGATGTGACTAACACTTTTCTTTTCTTTTTTTTTTTTTTTCGCTTTGCAAAAGCTTGTAATTTTAATCAGGTTTCATTTGTTTATCTTTTTTTTTTTTTTGGTTTGTTAGTTTTTATTTCTATTACCTTGGGAAAATGACCTAAGAAAACATTGTGGTTGTTGTTCAGTTACTCAGTCATATCCAACTCTTTGAGAGACCCCATTGACTATAGCATGCCAGGCTTCCTGGTCCTTCTTATCTCCAGGAGCTTTGAACTCATCTACATTTTGGTGAGGCCATCCAACCATCTCATCCTCTGTGGTCCCCTCCTCTACTGCCTTAAATCTTTCCCAGCATCAGGGTCTTTTCCAGTGAGTCAGCTATTCACATCAGGTTGCCAAGTTATTGGAGCTTTAGCTTCAGCATCAGTCCTTCAAATGAATATTCAGGATTGATTTCCTTTAGGATGGACTAGTTTGATTTCCTTTCAGTCCAAGGGACTCTCAAGGATCTTCTCCTACACCACAGTTTGAAAGTATCAGTTATTCAGCGCTCGGCCTTCTTTATGGTCCAACTTGCATATCCATACATGACTACTGGAAAAACCATAGCTTTGACTATATGAACCTTTGTCAGCAAAGTAATGTCTGTTTTTTAGTACACTGCCTAGGTTTGTCATAGATTTTCTTCCAAGGAGCAAGTATCTTTTAATTTCATGACTGCAATCACCATCCACAGTGATTTTTGAGCCCAAGAAAATAAAAGTTATCACTGTTTCTCTTGGGTCCCCATCTATTTGACATGAAGTGATGGGACCAGATGCCATGATCTTTGTTTTTTTGAATCTTCGGTTTTAAGCCAGCTTTTTCACTCTCCTCTTTCACCGTCATCAGGAGTCTCTTTAATTCCGCTTTACATTCTGCCATTAGGGTGGTGTCATCTGCATATCTAAGGTTATTGATATTTCTTCTGGCAATCTTGATTCCAGCTTTGTGCCTCATCCAGCCTGGCATTTCACATGATGCACTCTGCATAGAAGTTAAATAAATAGGTTGACAGTATACAGCCTTGATGTACTCCTTTCCCAATTTGGAAACAGTCCATTGTTCCATGTCTGGTTCTAATGATTGCTTCTTGAGCTGCATATAGGTTTCTCAGGAGTCAGGTAAGGTGGTCTGTTATTCTCGTATCTTTAATAATTTTCCCACAGTTTGTAGTGATCTGCAAGATCAAAGGCTTTAGTGTAGTCAATGAAGCAGAAGTATATGTTTTTCTGGACTTGTCTTGCTTTATCGATGATCCGACAGATGTTGGCAATTTGATCTGTGATTCTTCTGCCTTTTCTAAATCCAGCTTGTACATTTGGAAATTCTCAGTTCATGCAATGTTGAAGCCTAGTTTGGAGGATTTTGAGCATTACCTTGCTGGCATGTGAAATGATAAAATGTTGGTACAATTTATACCAGAGAATATTTTGCCCATTATTTCTTCTAGGAGTTTTAGGATATTATATCTATGTTTAAGATTTTAAGCCATTTTGAGTTTATTTTTGTGTATTGTGTGAGAGTGTGTCTAACTTCATTGATTTACATATAGCTGTCCAACTTTTCCCAAGGAAGGCAATGGCACCCCACCCCAGTACTTTTGCCTGGAAAGTCCCATGGACGGAGGATCCTGGTAGGCTCCAGTCCATGGGGTTGCTAAGAGTCGGACACAACTGAGCGACTTCACTTTCACTTTTCACTTTCATGCATTGGAGAAGGAAATGGCAACCCACTCCAGTATTCTTGCCTGGAGAATCCCAGGGGTGGGGGAGCCTGGTGGGCTGCCGTCCATGGGGTCACACAGAGTCAGACACGACTGAAGTGACTTAGCAGCAGCAGCAGTCCAACTTTTCCAGGACCATTTGCTGAATAAACTTAATGAATTATAGTAAAGCTGTACTGAAAGAAAACATTATGGCCTTAAATTCTTTTATTTAAGGTGGATACTGAAAATGTATGACTGTTCAATTTAAGAAATTAGAAAACCAAATGAGCAAAATATTTCTACTCATTCAAATAAAAAGGAAGAGGATAATAACTTAACTTATAAATCACATTGTAATTTTAGTGGGCAAGGATTCTATTTTACTTCCTGGAATGCTGATATCATAGATCAACCATTTTGGACCACGAGGACAAAATGTCACATCCTAAGGCTGGGTAAACCATGAGCTGGAAGATTCTGTGTGCTGAATTCCTTTTGGAGTCAGGCCTTACTGCACTTCATGCTCGTGAACAAAAATTAAGTTTTATCCTATTTATACCACACTTATTTTAGACTTTCTATCACAGAATTATATTATTTTTTCAATTATGTATGAGTATATGTATGTGTTTGTGGGTACATAGGTAAAATGTGCTCATCAGAATTCCATAGTGATGAGGTGAGTTTTCCTTTTGAATATGCATATTTTGCTTCACTAATGAATATTAGTTCATTTATTAGAATCCAAAGTGGAAAGTTGATACTAAATTATAAAAATTTTGCAAATCATCTCAAAATATGGGCCTTTCCAATTTCTTTAAAACCTGTGAACTGTCCATTAGCTATGATTTCAATGTCAAAGACCTAAGAGCAGTTACATAACAAGATAGAATAAAATAATGAAACTGTGAGGATATTTTCGATGTTTATTAAAATTCTGTCTTACTAATGAACTCAATCCTTTTAAAATCATCTAAATAATCTAAAATCCCATAGTGCTATTTGGACACCGTGCTTTCTTAAAGCAGTCTGACAGATGAGGTCACTATTGAAACTATATGCTGAAACTCAGTGTTAAAATAGGGGATATATTATTTTTCTTAAGGAAAGCCACTGAATACCACATCAGTATTAACAGAATAACTAGAATTCAAAAGCTTTGCTATATTGATATTTATAAATATTTTTAAAATGTTCATAAAATTTCATATTTGGAGAAAGTTTGCTTTTTGTCAATAGTAAAATTTATGACCAAATATATTCAACACTATTACAAACCTGCTTGAAAATTCCTGCACAAAACTGACATTCAACCATGTTCTAACAGTTCAGATACTGGCAAGGTCTACAAAGATGCCAATGAAAAATATATATAGTGCATAATTTTCATTTCTTTGCTGTCAGGGTAACATGTGTGCTTCATATGCTTTAGTGAAGTCTAGCAGTACAAATGTGTCAAAAAATCATAAAAATTTGTCTTCTATGACTAACATCCAGGATTTAGGACCCTAGTATTTGGATATTTATCTCTAAGGAGGAAAAAAAGAGTTTATTCTTGTACAAATATATATATATATATACACACACATATAGATAGATAGATACACCTTATGTTTAACACATTTTCCCTACAGTATTTAGTGAAATAATTTTAGCTGAAGTAGCCTTATTCCTTGTGTAGCTCCCCACCCCACATCCAATGTAATAGCCTGAAATTTAATGGGAGACTTCATGTGCAGGAATTTCAAAATTGGTATTGGAAGGGGGAAAATGTATTAATTAAACCTCTAACTGTCAAAAGTAAATTATCTTCTACTAAATTTGCCTTATAACTTTACTGGGATGTTTTCCATGGGAGATAGATAAAATGAATTACTGTATTAGTCCCGATTATTTTATTGCAGGTAACAGAAACCATATGCAATTTAGCTTAAGTGAAAATTTAGTAACTCTGATAAAATGGAAGTTGAAAATGGGGACTCGTATCAGTTAGAATTGTACTGAAGCTCTGTTAATTTCTCCATGTCACTGTTCTGCTTTCTTCTTGCTTCTACTGGACTTCACAGTTCAGGCTCACATCCTCCATGTGGTGTGTGCATGCCAAGTTGCTTCAGTCGTGTCCAACTCTTTGAGACTCTATGGACTGTAGCTTGCCAGGCTTCTCTGTCCACAGGATTCTCCAGGCAGGAACACTGGAATGGGTTACCATGCTTTCCTCCCAGGGATCTTCCCAACTCAAGGGTCAAACCTGCATGTCTTATGTCTCCTGCATTGGCAGGTGGGTTCTTTACAGCTAGCACCACCTGGGAAGCCCTCTCCCAGGTAGGAAATAGCTATGACTATAAAATACCATCACAGTCAGAAGTTTAATAGAAAGAGTTTACAACAAGAAACCAAGAAAATATAAGATCTCATTTGTTTTCTGAATTATGAAGTCATCCACAATCTTAATTTGTGGAGTGACTTCACTTTCACTTTTCTCTTTCATGCATTGGAGAAGGAAATGGCAACCCACTCCAGTATTCTTGCCTGGAGAATCCAAGGGACAGTGGAGCCTGGTGGGCTGCCGTCTATGGGGCTGCACAGAGTTGGACACGACTGAAGCACTTAGCATTAGCATTAGAGTGTGATACCTCAGCAATTAGACCTCCCTTTAAAATTGGCAGAATGACACTGAAGACCTGAAATAACAGCTTACCAGACCACAATTCCCTCAAGAATGATTGAGATACTTTTTTTTTTTTTTTTTCAGTTTTGTGACTGAGTCCCACTTGTTCTCAAGGACTTCTACTGAGGTTCAGACCTCCTACCAAGTTCCCATATCTTCTATCTGTATTATTAAATTTATATTGGTAAAAAAGTACTATATACACTGCACACAAAATTAAATATTATTGTTACCTACTTCTACTGCTTGTCAAAAATATTAACCTAGATAATCATCATATTAAAGTATTCATTTTGATATATGGCAAAACCAATATAATATTGTAAAGTTAAAAAATAAAATAAAATATATTAAAGTATCAGTGTTGTTGTTGTTCAGTTGCTAAGTAACGTCCAACTCTTCACGACCCCACAGAGTGCAGCATGCCAGCTCCTCAGTCCTCCACTACCTCCCAAGTTTGCTCAAATTCATGCCCATTGAGTTCGTGTTGCTACCTGACCTTCTCATCCTCTTCTCCTTTTGCCTTCAATCTTTCCCAGCATCAAGGTTTTGTCAAACCTTGAAAAAACTTGACTCTTTGCATGGGGTGCCCAAAGTATTGGAGCTCAGTTCTTCCAATGAATACTCTGGGTTAATTTGCTTTAAGATTGACTGGTTTGATCTCCTTGCTTTCCAAAGGACTCTCAAGAGACTTCTCCAGCACCACAATTTGAAAGCATCAATTTTTTTGGCCCTCAGCCTTATTTATGATGCTACTGTAAAAACCATAGCTTTGACTATATGACCTTTGTCTACAAAGTGACATCTCTGCTTTTTTTTTTTTTTTTTTTTAATGTCTCTGCTTTTTAATATGCTGTCCAGGTTGTTATAGCTTTCCTTCTGAGAAGCAAGTGTCTTTTAATTTCATGGCTGCAGTCACCATTCACAGTGATGGTGGAGTCCAATGAAATAAAATCTGTCACTGCTTCCACTTTGTCCCCTTCTCTTGCCATGAAGTGATGGGACCAGATGCCATGATCTTGGATTTTTATGGGTTAAGACTATTCTTTTGTTCCTATTATTCGGTAAATTTGTCTGCATTGTTGCATCTCTTCTCCACTCTTTCTTTTTTGCTTCTGCCTCTTCCAAATTGTGTCAAACCAACTATAGGTTGTTCTTCTTTTTTGATATAGATATTTTCCTTCCAACTCATTGTGAAGCATACTTCTAAAAAATAAATACTATTTCACATCCCTACTTTTTTATTTTTAGTATAGGATTCAGTCAGTTCAGGTCAGTTCAGTCGCTCAGTCGTGTCCGACTCTTTGCGACCCCATGATTCGCAGCACGCCAGGCCTCCCTGTCCATCACCAACTCCCAGAGTTCACTCAGACTCACGTCCATCGAGTCAGTGATGCCATCCAGCCATCTCATCCTCTGTCGTCCCCTTCTCCTCCTGCCCCCAATCCCTCCCAGCATCAGAGTCTTTTCAAATGAGTCGACTCTTCGCATGAGGTGACCAAAGTACTGGAGTTTCAGCTTTAGCATCATTCCTTCCAAAGAAATCCCAGGGCTGATCTCCTTCAGAATGGACTGGTTGGATCTCCTTGCAGTCCAAGGGACTCCTCTTCATAGGATTAAGATATGTTTATCTATAACAATATATGTGACCTGTAGTTAACATTAAAACACATTTAAATATGTAAGAAATATTTTAATTCCTGTATTTTAAAAAATATGAATTCATATATTTTTAAATAACTGAAAAAAATCCAATAGGCTGTTTAAAGTTCTTCCAGTTTTTGTAATTGTAAGAGTGAATTTTGCATTATTGAATTAGTTCCTATGTTAAGCTAAATGTGGGGATATTTAAAACTGTTATGATAACAGGTGTTTGAAATTTTTAAACCAATACATAGGATAGGTATGGAGTGTACAAGAGAACAGATTTGATAAGAGAGATGGCAAGAATGAATAAATACTAATTCTGTATTCAATTATCCCATTAGACTAGTGTTTCCTTAAGTGAGTTACCTTGAGACACTGTCAGAGTGTAAAGGTCACAAGATCAAAACTATTTTCATAATAATACTCAGATGTCATTTGCCTTCATCCCTTCCTTCTCTGATTTGTCTCTAATGCAGTGTTCCAGAGACTACATGATATATGATGATATCATTGCTCTCATGACATAGAACATGTGCTTGTCTTCTCATGTTTTCTGAATTTTTCTAACATGGTAAATTTAAGGTATAAACGTGTGCATTTTCAGAGAGTAGCTCAGTTTCTCTTGAAGCTTGTTTTTTGATGTTACTAGTTGTTTTTGCTTATACCTCTTCTAATCTCTGCATCCTCTTGTCACTCAAAAAATCATAACTTTGAAATCTTGACGTTTCCCTTACATTCGTATGTAAAACATAGTAAATAAGTGCAATTTGCTATTTAGCTTTGCATAATATAAAAATAACTTTTTCCTAAAAGTTTACTGAATTTTTAAGTTATCTACAACATTTATTTTGGAAATTTAAAGGATTTTATTTTAAAGAAAAGATTGCAGTACGTTCATTTTCTTTTTAAAAATGGATTATTTACATAGCACAAGGGAGGTGGAAGACTCACCCAGTCAACACTTAGCTGCACTGACAACCTCTAAAGATGCTGAAAGAGATGAAACTTAAATGCCAGAGAATTATCTGACTCACAAGAGAGGGAAAATGGTTCAAAAGAAATATGAAAACTATAAATAGGAAATAAAAGTATGATAAAAGGTGTGCATTTGGGGGACTGTAGATGTCAATACTTTATCT
Source organism: Tragelaphus eurycerus (assembly GCA_935064755.1). NCBI lineage: Eukaryota > Metazoa > Chordata > Mammalia > Artiodactyla > Bovidae > Tragelaphus > Tragelaphus eurycerus. Next base: position 2,738,828 of record CAKXYN010000014.1, read on the forward strand.
TGTTGTGTCTCACGCAACAGAACATGTTTGAATAGTGTGACAGTGCTACACAGATGTAATATTGAGGCCAGTCACTCACAACTGAAAGGAAAATATACTATTTTAAATATGGATATGATAAGTTCTTGTTACATATTCTTATTAGAAATAAACCACAGAGGTTTATTATAGTCTATTGAATAATATTTATTGGAGAAAATTAATACAACAGCTAAAAATCTAAAACAGGCCTTGAACAGTTGACATTATTGAATGTTTACGGGATGAAGAGTTGGTAAAAAAAATCACAGCAGTGCCATTTTCCAATGATTCAGTAACTCATTGAATTAAAGATTTATCAGCAAACCCATGAAGAATATTTATCAGCAATATCTCACTTGGAGAATAGTACCTACAAATGAGTAAATCTCTAGTTGCGGCTAGACTCTGTTACCAATACCAACAATCATCAAATATGATTTCTAGGTAAATGTCTAATGAGCATAAAAGGTAAGTAGTTGAAGTATTGAGTAACCTTTATGAATCTTATGATTTATCCTGTCAACTGTGTTGATATGGGCACTGATAGTGCAAATAGGATGACAGGGAAAACTCCTGGTAATTCAGGGTAAATCAAGGCAGCAGTCACACGTACACCTAAACTGATTTCTTCATCAGTGGATGCTCACAGATAGAGAAGTGCCTATGTTCCTTAACAATGGCCCCCATTAAGCACTAAAAATAATTTTGTTACATCTCAGCCCTGGAGTACAGATCTTTTATATCGCATTTGTGAAAATGGAAAGTAGACAAAGCACTTTGCTGCATACAAAGTTCAGTCGGTATTTTGAAGAAAAGCTCTTGTGTGTGGTATGGGTGTTGTAGTAGATACATTTTTTATGAAACACGATTTTTATTTAAAAGAATGGTTGACAGAGGAACTAGGCACACACGTGGAAGAATGGATGTCCTACTTCTCAGGAAAAAGACAGACAGAAAAGGTCAACTTATTCAAAGCCACTTACATTTGCTGTCAGAGAGGACAAGATTTAATTTATAAAAATTTCTTCTTTCAGTCGTTTTATAACTAATGTTATAACTAATTAGAATATTAGCAAATGAACAGTTGTTATGTGGACATTTTTTAAATGTCCATGATGCATGAACATATGCTCCTATTCAGCTATTTTGGATTCTCTATAAACAAGAAATATACTCTTCTGGATTAAAACTATTATACCAGAATGCTTTTAATAAACTCAGAATGGTCTCTGATTAATCACTTTGTTCAGTCTTCACACATGCAGGATTTATTTCCATTTCTGATTACAAAGAAAAAAGAGACCCTTCTTTTCTCTGATTAAAGGAGTAAGAAAGAAAAAAGAGAAAAACAGGAGGAGAGGATGAGTGGTGAGTTAAAGGACAGATTGAGTGTATGTATTTTAATCTGGCAGTTGTCTTGTATAATTTTTTTTTGCCAAAAGACTGCTAATTTCATACAAAAATTTAAATATTGTAGCAGTCACCCAACTTAAACATTTGGCAAATAGTTATCCTATTTTAAAAATGGAAAATATTTCTCAAGTGCTTCTGTTTTCAAAATACTGTCTCACGCTATTCTTTATGTTTGCTTGATCATTCTCTTGGAGAAAATTCTCTGAATTCAGGATGCTGTGTGTATGCAGTTCCCTCTATCACATCTATTCAGAACGACCTTGGTTACTCAGTTTACGAAAAGTCAGAGGGTCATGTGTTTTTCCATTTTCTCTCCTTTCTTCTTCCTCTTTTTTTTTTTTTTTTTTTTGATGGAGTATATCTACATCTTTTAAAATACATTCAAGTACACTGAAAAGAAACATTATGTTATTACATTCCTGGGGTATATGTTTAAACAGGAAAACTTGAGAATAAAATTTTAAGTATTTTTTATTTGGTGCAATTTAAACAAAAACAAATCAAACTCCATTTTTCACAGGAACAGAGAAGCTCTCACTTTTAGATGTGAATCACTCAAAGGGAAAATCGACTAGATTCACAAGGCTTCAGGCACCATAGTCTCAATCCTATGAACGCCTTTTGCTATTTCGTCTGTCCTCATGCTGAGATCAGACGGAATTTTTTTTTTTTTTAAGTAAAAACTGAAGCTAGAATGTTGTTGAAGTTATAGAATCTGCTCTATTCCACTTGACCACATTAGTGTCAAACTCACATAGTTTCTAAAATCCGTAACCAAAAATTCTTCTAATATCTGTTCATAGAGGTAACATGGACTAGCGTGTGTGTTTGACATTTTCTGTTTAAACAAAGGCACGTGTCTTCTAGTTTAGGAGTAAGGAAAATATTTATGTAAAATATTACCAGAAGTTGGATTTGTTATAACTTTAGATGTTAGGAAGAAGAGGTGATATAATAGGTTAAGTACAGTATATAAAAAAGCAGTTAGGTATTTTGCCATTCTGAATATTATGCCTTTAACAAAATTCCACTCATCACTAAAATATACTATCCTTGACCAATTAACTCATTTATTAGGAGCACTAAATTAAGGCAATATGTTCACAGACTGTGCTAATAATCTCAATTAGCCATTTCACCAACACTGTTCAAAAGAATGGATTAGCTGAAATTTATCACCACACTAGGACAGCTCGTCATAAATATCAACTGACCATAAATCTTTGAAAGAAAAATGACTGTATTATAATCTAATGTAGTCAGAAGTAGTTTTACTGTAAAGCAAGTGATGCTTATTTCAGCTTCAAGGACCCTCATTCTCATTTACCCTTTCAAGGCCACTGGAGAAAACCTATAACACTGTCACTTGGTCATGCTATTTTGTAAAATTAGGTAGAACCTTTTCATTGTAATCAGTTAAGACTGTTGTCTTCTTCACCCTGTCTCTCCATTAGAGTTGGCATTTAAGAATGAATATTTGGGATATTTTGCTAGGAAAATATTGAGATGTAGATGCATTTATTTTTGGTTTATGGACTTAAGTGGTTTGCAATCCCTTGTGTGTATAGATAAGCCATTACTAATTATTCCAAATATCATGACCCAAAGGCATAGGGACCAGAGGTCATATGGACAAATTCTAGGCACCCAGTATCAAAAAAAAAAAAAAAAAAAAAAATGTCTCACATGCATGTAGGGAAAATGTTGTCTCTAGAAAAATCCAAGAAGATCCCCTGGAGGAGTGCATGGCAACCCACTCCAGTGTTCTTGCCTGGAGAATTCCATGGACAGAGGAGCTTGACAGGTTACAGTCCATGGGGTCACAAAGAGTCAGACATGACTGAAGTGATTTACCGTAGCATGCACAGAAAAATATTATAGATTGTACTGCTGCTGCTGCTGCTAAGTCGCTTCAGTCGTGTCCAACCCTGTGCGACCCCATGGACTGCAGCCCACCAGGCTCCCCCATCCCTGGGATTCTCCAGGCAAGAACACTGGAGTGGGTTGCCATTTCCTCCAATGCATGAAAGTGAAAGTGAAAGTGAAGTCGCTTAGTCGTGTCCAACTCTTAGTGACCCCATGGACTGAAGCCTACCAGGCTCCTCTGTCCATGGGATTTTCCAGGCAAGTGGGTTGCCACTGCCTTCTCCGATAGATTTTACTAGTCACATACAAAAGACTGTTGATAAAGTTCCTCTACAATGTGATGGCAATCCTAAAATTCTTATTCCATTACTAATTAACTGTCAAACTGAAATAAACTTTTCTGGCCTAGTAATAATAACAATAATAAAGTGATATATCAAATATTTCAAGGGTAAGTAGTAAACTATTCCTCTATATTTCTGAAAAACATTATAAAATTGTTTTCCTATGAAAAAACAGTGTACAGCCAAATGATCTTTTAAAAGGCTTATAGAGATATATCCAGAACTTATTATGTTTTTCTTTGAATCCTTCCTCGATTTTCAAAGCCAGATAGAGTGGGTAAATCCTTCTTATGTTTCTATATCTCTGACTTCCTTTCCTGTTTCATCTTATGTTTTCCTCCTCCATTACATTCCACTGAAGGACTTCTCTGTTTCCTTTGGTTCCTTTAAGGATTCATGTGATTACATTGAACCTATGTGAAACCAGGGCCATCTCTCCATTTTATGGTCAGATGACTAGTAATCTTAATTATTTATATGCAAAGTGCCTTTGCAGCAGTACCTAGGTTAGTGTTTGAATAGCCTATCAATGGAAGTATTGGGAGGAGTCTCTTTAGAATTTTGCCTACCATAGTACTGATTTAGTCCAAATTTCTGATTTTAAAATAGAGAAATTTAGGATAAGGAGTATTATCCAAGTACTTACACACAGCTTTATTGCTGTATTAAAAGATAGAGGAGACTACATTTCTTCTATTAGGACTGTTAGATTATCTGCATAGGAAAGAATAGACGGAAGCTTATCCGATTTTCATAATAAGTTGCATCATAATTATGTTTCCCTTTAATCAATAACTTGAAATATTCCTACTCCAAGGCTTAATAAAGAATTCAAGCTACCGGCAATACTGCTTCTTCCAAAAATTTTACACAGTACTACTGAAACCTGAAGGATGGACCAAGTATTGAGTTTTTCCCTCTGTAGTGTTCAGCTTTTTTTTTTTTTTAAGAGCGCCATAGTAAATAGTTTAGACTTTGGGAACATATGCTCTCTTTCACAACCATTCAGCTATGCCACTTATAATGAAAAGAGGGTAGACAGGTAAATGAGTGGATGTGAATATATTCCAATCAAATTTTATTTACAGATTTGGTCCATGGTGAGAAATGGAAGCTGCTCGGTTTGCAAACTCCTGGTGTGACAACTTGAGCTCTGTATCTCCGTGCTGAACTCTCACGATCATCCCGGCCACTTTATTTCCCATCTGCCACTCCTGCACATTGCACATATTATGCTATGCCCTCAACATTGATATTTGATTTTTTAAATATATAGGCATGTTTTACAAACTGCCATACTTTATTAAAAACTCTTCTTGGGTCAGTGCACAACATTATGTTGTTCAATGGACTTTTGTAAATTATTCACATTACAAATCCCCTTCAAAACTGTGTCAGTGGTATTTGGGTCCCCCTCCCCCGCTTTATGCTGAATTAGTATGCTTCATTTTATCAGAAAATTAAAATTATGCATCCCATCACATCCCTTTCTGACTTGGCTTATAGGAAATACGGATTTATGATAAATATTCACTTCTATCCTTATATATGTAAGCTTTAGGGCACATTTATTTTACCTTAATTTTGTAAACTTTTGGACTTACAGTATGTATGATTTTAATTGCAGTCTTCCTAAAATCCTACACATGAATATACAACAGTGGACTTGGGATTAAAATTTTGGTTTATTATTAGTCTTCCTCAAATATAAATATTTGCACTCACATTTTATTAACTTCAATTCATTCTGTGCATTCCCTACCTACATTGTCTATTGATGGAATTGGTCATTTATGTATTTAAATTTCCACACAGAGTAAAGTCTAGGTCGGTGTAGTTCTCTCTTTTTTGATATTGATTTGTATTTATCAAGATTTCTTAAACTTGGATCTATTGACACACTTTGAACTAGAAATGTGTGTGGGGAGAGGCTGTCTTCTGTATTGTAGTCTGTTTACCAGCATCTCTGGCCTCTGCCCACTAGATGCCAGTAGCACTCCTGCCAAGATGCGACAACCAAAATAGCTCCAGGCACTGTAGAAGGTCCTCTGGGAATACTGTGTTAGGGTAGGGGGCACTGGTGGAGAACCATGATTTATTCAGAAATTGTACAAATTATGAATTAACAAATTGATGAATTTTCATGATGTGAGCACACCAGTATAATGAGCAAATTGATCAAGAATAAAATACCGCCAGCCTCCCACAAAGTTCCCTCTTGCTTTCTCCCTACCTATACTTTCTGACAAAGTAAATATCTTTATGATTTTTAAGAACACAGATTGGTTTTCTTCTTTTGAATTGTGTATAAATGGAATAACACAGAAAGCCCTTTGTGGGTTTCAGTCAATATTAGTCTTATGAGATTCGTTCATATGGCACATAGCAATAGTTTTTATGTTATTGCCAAATGATGTAATTTACTTGTACATTTTACTGACAATGGACAGTGGTTTTCAAGGCTTTATTTGTGGAAATGTTTTAATTTAACTTTTGGGTCACTTTTTCAGATTGGTTTTTAAGGAATTTGTCCACTTTCTGTTATTTTCCAAGTGTGTTGGCATAATTTCGTGCACAGTATTATCTCATGTGCACTCTATTTGTTGTAGAATCTATAATTATCTCTTTTATTTTATTCCTGGTATTGATACATTGTGCCATCATCCTTTCTTGAACATTTGTGGCAAGGATTAAAAAATCAACTTCTATTTTTTAAAACCCTCTATGTATTTATTATCTGTATTATTCATTTCTTTTCTGATCTTAACTATTTCCTTTTAACTTTGAGTTTATTTTGCTCATCTTTTCCAAAATTCATGTGGCTTTTTGTCTTTCTTATGTAACACACATGACTTTTAGCCTTTTTAAAATGTTTTTCTGTTACACAGTTTAAGGATTATAGGTTTCTGCTTAAGACTAGCTTTAGTTGTATCCTATAATTTGTTATTTAATATTTTATTATAATTTAGTTAAGAGTACTTTATATTTCTCTTATGATTTATTCTCTAACCATATGGTCATTCAATATGTTTCCAAACATAGGGGTATGTACTCTTTTGGTTAATTGTGATCACTTTAATTTCCCTGCAGTGAAAGTCATAGCTGATCAATTTCCTTTTCATAGCTTCTTTATCTTATTGGAATTTTTTATCTTTTTTTATCAATTATTGAATGAAGAATTCTGCCACTTTCATTATAGACTAATTTATTAATCTTTAGTTCTGACACTTTTTGTTTTCTAGAATTTTTAGCTCTGTTCTTCAGTGTATATGCAATTGTATATACCTAGTGAATTAATATGTTAATCATTACAAAATTACTCTTTAAACCTAGTGATACTCCTTTTTAATATTCTTCTTCTGACATTAATGTGTCAGCAACCATTTCTCTTGACTTGTGTATCTTTTTCTTTTTTCTTGACAGCTTTATTTTAATGTGCTTTTGTCCTATTTAGCAGAGATCTCTTTAAATAGCATGCAATCAGAATCTCTATTTTAATTGTTTTAAAATTTTGTTTTTTAACTGGAATATTTAGCCTAAAATGTAATTGCGTATATTTCAGAGATCAAACCCATGTCTGTTATGTCTTCTGCACTGGCAGGAAGATTCTTTGCCACTAGCACAATCTGGGAAGCCCAAAATACTTGATCCTATGTCTATAATCTAACTGTAGGCATATCTTGGAGAAGGCAATGGCACCCCACTCCAGTACTCTTGCCTGGAAAATCCCATGGATGGAGGAGCCTGGTGGGCTGCAGTCTATGGAGTCACTAAGAGTCGGATACGACTGAGTGACTTCACTTTGACTTTTCACTTTCATGTACTGGAGAAGGAAATGGCAACCCATTCCAGTGTTCTTGCCTTGAGAATCCAGGGACGGGGGAGCCTGGTGGCTGCCGTCTCTGGGGTCACACAGAATCTGACATGACTGAAGTGACTTAGCAGCTGCAGCAGCATAGGCATATCTTATTTTATTGACTTCATTTTAATGCATTTTGCAGACACTGTTGTTATTGTTCAGTTGCTAAGTCATGTCTGACTCTTTACAAAATATTAGATTTTATAATATTTGCAGATATCACAGTTTTACAAATGGAAGGTGTGTGGCAATCCCAAATTGAGGAAACATCTTGCTGTCATTTTTCTAACAACATTTGCTCACTTCATGTTTTTGCATCACATTTTGGTAGTTCTCACAAAATGTCAAACTTTTCATTATTATTGTATTTGCTATGGTGACCTACAATCAGTGATTTTTGATGTTGCTATTATAATTGCTTTGAAACTGCATGAACTGTGGTGACACACAATAGCAAACTTAATTGATAAGTGTTGTGTGTATTCTGACTGCTGCAGCAACCCACTGTTCCCGTCTCTCTACCTTTCTTTGGGTCTTCTTGTTGTCTGAGACAAAACAATATTGAAATTAGGCCAGTTAATAACCCTTCAAAGACCTCAAGTGAAAGGAAGAGTTGCACATATCTCACTTTAAATCAAAAGCTAAAAATGATTAAACTAAGTGAGAAAGACGTGTTGAAAGCTAAAATAGGGCAAACAGCCAAAGTGGTGAATGCAAAGGAAAAGTGCTTGAAGGAAGTTAAAAGTCCAATTAGAGTCAACACATGGATCATAAGAAATTGAAACAGCCTTATTACTGATATGGGGAAAGTTGCAGTGATCAGGAGAGAAGGTCAGATCAGATCAGATCAGTCGCTCAGTTGTGTCTGACTCTTTGAGACCCCATGAATCGCAGCACGCCAGGCCTCCCTGTCCATCACCAACTCCCGGAGCTCACTGAGACTCACATCCATCAAGTCAGTGATGCCATCCAGCCGTCTCATCCTCTGTCATCCCCTTCTCCTCTTGCCCTCAATCCCTCCCAGCATCAGAGTCTTCTTCAATGAGTCAACTCTTCACATGAGGTGACCAAAGTACTGGAGTTTCAGCTTTAGCATCATTCCTTCCAAAGAAATCCCAGGGCTGATCTCCTTCAGAATGGACTGGTTGGATCTCCTTGCAGTCCAAGGCACTCTCAAGAGTCTTCTCCAACACCACAGTTCAAAAGCATCAATTCTTCAGCGCTCAGCCTTCTTCACAGTCCAGCTCTCACATCCATACATGACCACAGGAAAAACCATAGCCTTGACTAGGTGAACCTTTGTTGGCAAAGTAATGTCTCTGCTTTTGAATATGTGATCTAGGTTGGTCATAACTTTCCTTCCAAGGAGTAAGCATCTTTTAATTTCATGGCTGCAGTCACCATCTGCAGTGATTGTGGAGCCCAGAAAAATAAAGTCTGACACTGTTTCCACTGTTTCTCCATCTATTTCCCATGAAGTGATGGGACTGGATGCCATGATCTTCATTTTCTGAATGTTGAGCTTTAAGCCAACTTTTTCACTCTCCACTTTCACCTTCGTCAAGAGGCTTTTGAGTTCCTCTTCACTTTCTGCCATAAGGGTGGTGTCATCTGCATATCTGAGGTTATTGATATTTCTCCCGGCAATCTTGATTCCAACTTGTGTTTCTTCCAGTCTAGCATTTCTCGTGATGTACTCTGCATATAAGTTAAATAAGCAGGGTGACAATATACAGCCTTGACGTACTCCTTTTCCTATTTGGAACCAGTCTGTTGTTCCATGTCCAGTTCTACCTGTTGCTTCCCGACCTGCATACAGATTTCTCAAGAGGCAGGTCAGGTGGTCTGGTATTCCCATCTCTTTCAGAATTTTCCACAGTTTATTGTGATCCACACAGTCAAAGCCTTTGGCATAGTCAATAAAGCAGAAATAGATGTTTTTCTGGAACTCTTGCTTTTTCCATGATCCAGCGGATGTTGGCAATTTGGTCTCTGGTTCTTCTGCCTTTTCTAAAACTGGCTTGAACATCAAGAAGTTCATGGTTCACATATTGCTGAAGCCTGGCTTGGAGAATTTTGAGCATTACTTTACTAGCGTGTGAAGGTCAAACCAGCCACAATTCCTTAAGCCAAAGCTTAATCTAGGGGAGCACCCTTACTGTCTTCAATATTACAAAGGTTGCAAAAGATGAGGAAACTGCAGAAAAAAAAAAAAGTTTGAAGACAGCAGAGGTCAGTTCATGAGATAGAAGGAAAGAAGCTCTTTACATATAAGTTCAAGGTGAAGTAGCAAATGATGAGGTAGGAGCTGTTGTGTTATTTAGAAGATCTAGCTGATAAAATTAATGAAGGTGGTTGTACTCAACAACAGGTTTTCCATGTAGAGGAAATGGCCTTCTATTGGAAGAATATGCCATCTAGGAATTTCATAGCTAGAAAGAAGTCTTTTCCTGGCTTCCCATCTTCAAAGGACTGACCTGACACTGTTAGGAGTTAATGTAGTTGATGACCTTAGGTTGAAGCCAATTTAATTATGTGCATTTGCCATTATGAAAATTCTAATAGCCTTAAGAATTATACCAAATCTACTTTATTTATGCTCTCAGCATGGTAAACAAAGACTGGATGGCAGTAAATCTGTTTACAACATGGTTTACTAAATATTTTAAGCCCAATGTTTAAACCTAAATTTCAGAAAAAAAGAAAGATTCTTTTCAAAATATTATTTCCTACTGACCATATACCCAGTCAACCAAGAACTCTAACAACTGTACAGCAAAACTCACATGGTTTTCATACCTGCTAGCATAACATCTATTCTGAAGCCTATGAATCAAGGAGTAATTCTAACTTCCAAGCCATTATTTAAGAAATACATTTCATAAGGCTACAGCTACCATAGATAGTGATTCCTTTGATGGTCCTGAGAAAAGTAAATTTAAGACCTTCTAGAAAGGATTCACCATTTTAGGTGCCATTAAGGATATTCATGATTCATGGGAAGAGGTCAAAATATTAACATCAACAGGGATTAGAAAGAAATTGATTCCAACCTTCATGGATGACTTTGAGGGGTTTCAAGACTTTGGTGGAGGAAGTTACTGCAAATATGGGGGAATAGCAAAAGAACTAGAATTAAAAGTGAAACTTGAAGAGGGGACTGAATTGCTGCAATTTTAAGATAAAATTTTAACAGATAGGTAGTTGCTTCTTACAGATGAGAAAAGAAAGTAGTTTCTTGAGATGGAATCTACTGCTGGCCAAAAATGCTTTGAAGATGTTTGAAATGTCAACAAAGGGTTTAAAATATTACCGAAACTTCCTTAATAAAGCAGCAGCAGGATTTGAGAGGATTGATCCCAATTTTGAAACAAGTTCCACTGTAGGTAAAATGCAACAGCATTGCACGCTACAGAGAAAATAGTTCATGAAGATAAAATAGGAATATTCCAGATGGCAGAATATGAAGACCATCAGCTTACCTCTTCTCATGAGAACAGCAAAATTACAAATATTTACAAAGAAATTATTGATGTGAAAGACCAGAGCAATAGCAGAAAGACCTTTTACAACTAAAGATGTTAAGAAGTAACCACAAGATAGGTAAGAGGGGTGACCCACAAACAGGAGAAATAGGAAGATAATTCCTAGAGGTTCTCCCCAAGGAACAAGTGGTTGGAGTCCTGCACTGGGCTTCCTAGCCTGAGAATCCTGCCCAGAGAAGAAGAGCCCCAGGTATCACTGGCTCTGAAGGAGGCCAATAGGGCTTACTTTTTGAGAGAGCCAGAGGGCTATGGGAGACTCCATTACTAAAGGGCACGCACAAAACTTGACATGCTCTGGGATCAAAGCAGAAGCAGTCATTTGAAAGAAGCCTGGGAAAGACACACATGCTGATCTTGAAGAGCCTCGTGGAAAGACAAAAGGCAGCTGGGGTTTGCCGTGGGAATACAAACACTAGCATCAAAGCTATTGTGAGGAATTTGTTCTACCACATAACACTGATGCGGGAAAGTGCTATTTTAGAATCCTCCCTGTAGCTCTGCTGGTGGCTCAGTTGGTAAAGAATCTGCCTGCAATATGGGAGACCTGGATTTGATCCGTGTGTTGGGAAGATACCCTGGAGGAGGGCATGGCAACCCACTTCAGTATTCTTTTCTTTTTTTAATTACTCTTTTTTTTTTTTTTTTTATTGAAGGATAATTGCTTTACAGAATTTTGTTGTTTTCTGCCTGGAGAATCCTCATGGACAGAGGAGCCTAGCAGGCTGCAGTCCGTGGGGTCATAAAGAGTCAGACAACACTGACGAAGCACAGCACACAGCTTAGTTGCACCAAGAATCGGCTCCATCAACCATACTGCCAACACCAGTACTGAAGAACCTCAGGCCGAGCAACAAGCTAGGAGGAGACATAGCCCCACCCTCCAGCAGGTCTACTGCTCAAAACCACAGGAGCCTATAGCCACCCTATGATCTGGCCCTGTCCAGCAGAGAATCTAGGACCTGGCCCCATACATTAGTGTACCAGCACTAGTCTCTGGACCTCTAGGGTCCTGCAGCAAAGACCTAGGACCTGACTCAGCTCACCAGTAGCTGACCACTAACCCTGGAATTAGCCCACCAGTGTGTATGTACCATCCTTAACACACCATGGGCCTATACCCTGCCTACGAACAGGCTAAAACATAAATCTGAGACCCTAAGGGCCCTGCAACCAGAAATCCTAAGAGCCAGCTTTGCCTACCAGTGAGCTGGCAGTAGCTCTAGGGCTAGTCTTACCCATGAAAGGGTAGGCACCAGCCCCAAGAAATCTTGGATCCTGGTACTACCCACAAGCAGACCAAAACACCAACTATGGGTCCCACAGGTAGGACATATAGCTCAGATGAGCAGAGGGTAGTGTGCTACTGGGAGGCATAGGGCATCAGCTACAAAAGGCCACTTCTTCAAGATCAGGAAACATAACCAGCCTACAAAATATATAGAAATAAAAATAGGAAATTAGGTAAAATGTGAGGACAGAGGAACATGAAAATGAAAGAATAAGATAAAACCCCAGAAGAAAAAGGAAGTAAAGTAGGGCTAGACAATCTACTCAATAAAGAGTTTAAGATAGTGATCATGAAGAACAACAAATGAATACAATGAGAAGATTAACAAAGAGCTAGAAGGTGTAAAAAAAAAATGCAAACAGATTAAGAAGAACTGAAGTAAAATATACAGTTAAAGGAATCAACAGTAGATTAAATGATACAGAGGAACTGCTTAGCAAGCTGGAAGGCAGAGTAATGGAAATCACTGAATCTGAACAGAAAAATTTAAAAAAGTAGAAAAATTGTGGACAGTTTAAGAGACTTAAGACAAGATCAGACATACTACCATTTGCATTACAGCACTCTCAGAAGGAGAATAGAGAGAGCAAGGGCTAGGGAACATATTTGAAGACATAATAGCTGAAAACTCCCCTAACCTGGGAAGCAAACATCCAGGTACAGAAAGCACAGAGAATCCCAAACACATTCAATTCAAAGAGGATTGCACCAAGACACATTATAATTAAAGTGGCAAGACAAGAGAGAATATTAAACGCAGTAAGGGAAGAGCAATGTTACATATAAGTGAACTCCCATAAGGTTGTCACCTGGCTTTTAAGCAGAAATTCTGCAGTCCATATGGGAGTGGCACAATGTATTTAAAGTGATGAAAGAAAAAACCTACTACCAAGAATGCTGTACCCAGCAAGGCTCTCATTCATATTCGATGAAAAGATCAAAAGTTTTACAGATAGGTAAAGCTAAGAGTTTGACACCACCAAAGCAGTTTTAAGAAAAAAGTTAAAGGGACTTCTCTAAGTGAAAAAGCTAAGGTCATGACTATAAACATTTTTTTTTAAAAAAAAGCTAATTAGCAAAAACAAATATACAGTAAATATAGGAAATTGACCACATAAAAAGTTCATCAGATCAGATCAGATCAGTCACTCAGTCGTGTCTGACTCTTTGCGACCCCATGAACCACAGCACGCCAGGCCTCCCTGTCCATCACCAGCTCCCGGAGGTAACCCAGACTCACACCCATCAAGTCAGTGATGCCATCCAGCCATCTCACCCTCTGTCGTCCCCTTCTCCTCCTGCCCTCAATCCCTCCCAGCATCAGAGTCTTCTCCAATGAGTCAATTCTTCACATGAGGTGGCCAAAATACTGGAGTTTCAGCTTTAGCATCATTCCTTCTAAAGAAATTCCAGGATCGATCTCCTTCAGAATGGAATGGTTGGATCTTCTTGCACTCCAAGGGACTCTCAAGAGTCTTCTCCAACACCACAGTTCAAAAGCATCAATTCTTCAGTGCTCAGCCTTCTTCACAGTCCAGCTCTCACATCCATACATGACCACAGGAAAGACCATAGCCTTGACTAGGCGAACCTTTGTTGGTAAAGTAATGTCTCTGCTTTTGAATATGCTATCTAGGTTGGTCATAACTTTCCTTCCAAGGAGTAAGCGTCTTTTAATTTCATGACTGCAGTCACCATCTGCAGTGATCTTGGAGCCCAGAAAAACAAAGTCTGACACTGTTTCCACTGTTTCCCCATCTATTTCCCATGTAGTGATGGGACCAGATGCCATGATTTTCGTTTTCTGAATGTTGAGCTTTAAGCCAACCTTTTCACTCTCCGCTTTCACTTTCATCAAGAGGCTTTTTAGCCCCTCTTCACTTTCTGCCATAAGAGTGGTGTCATCTGCATATCTGAGGTTATTGATATTTCTCCCGGCAATCTTGATTCCAACTTGTGTTTCTTCCAGTCCAGCATTTCTCATGATGTACTCTGCATATAAGTTAAATAAACATGGTGACAATATACAGCCTTGACGTACTCCTTTTCCTATTTGGAACCAGTCTGTTGTTCCATGACCAGTTCTAACTGTTGCTTCCTGACCTGCATACAGATTTCTCAAGAGGCAGATCAGGTGGTCTGGTATTCCCCTCTCTTTCAGAATTTTCCACAGTTTATTGTGATCCACACAGTCAAAGACTTTGGCATAGTCAATAAAGCAGAAATAGATGTTTTTCTGGAACTCTCTTGCTTTTTCCATGATCCAGCGGATGTTGGCAATTTGATCTCTGGTTCCTCTGCCTTTTCTAAAACCAGCTTGAACATCAGGAAGTTCACGGTTCACATATTGCTGAAGCCTGGCTTGGAGAATTTTGAGCATTACTTTACTAGCGTGTGAGATGAGTGCAATTGTTCGGTAGTTTGAGCATTCTTTGGCATTGCCTTTCTTTGGGATTGGGTAAGGCAATGGCACCCCACCCCAGTACTTTTGCCTGGAATTGGGATGAAAACTGACCTTTTCCAATCTTCTGGCCACTGCTGAGTTTTCCAAATTTGCTGGCATATTGAGTGCAGCACTTTCACAGCATCATCTTTCAGGACTTGGAATAACTCCACTGGAATTCCATCACCTCCACTAGCTTTGTTCGTAGTGATGCTTTCTAAGGCCCATTTGACTTCACATTCCAAGATGTTCACAATTAAGAGCGCCTCGCCTTCCCGCGACCGGCGCACAATTAAGAGTGCCCCGCTGGCTGCCTCGAGCACTAAGAGCGCCCCGCCGGCTGCATCGTGCACTAAAAAGTTCATAGGAAGGTTAAAAGACTAAAGCCACATTTAATCATCATGGTCATGGCAGTCCACACAGAAATAAAACAAAAAAAGAAACAAGAGGAGTCAAAATTAGAGAGGAAGAAGTAAAACGGTTACTGTTTTCAGGTAATATGATAGTGTACATAGAAAATCCTCAAGATGTCTACTCATTACAAGAGATTATCAATAAATTTGATAAAGTTGCAGGATACAAAATTACTATACAAGAATCCATTGTATTTCTATACACTAACAATGAACTATCAGAAAAAAAATTAAGAAAACAATTCCATTTACAATCACATCAAAAAGAAAAAGTACCTAGGAGTAAATCTAATTAAGGAAGTAAAAGTCTTGTACTTTTAGAAAAGTACTTAGAAAATTATGAGACAACAATGATATTGAAGACAATACAGATGGAAAGCTATACTATGTTCATGGATTAGAATAATTTTGTTAAAATAAACATAGCACCCAAAGTGTTCTACAGATTAAATGCAATCCCTATCAAAATACCAATGGTGTTTTTCACAGAATTAGAACAAATAATTTCAACATTTCTATGATACACACACAAACACAATAGTAAAAATAATATTTAAAAAGAATAAAGCTGCATAACCGTGTTTTATTCAGGATTATTTTCCTTCTGCTTGGTGATCACTACTGAATATCTCGTATAGTTTGATTTTCTGGTCACAAATTTTTCCCAATTTTTGTTAGTTTGTTAATACATTTGCTTTCATGTATAAAGGATAGTGTAGCTATGTACAAAATTCTAGGTTGGTAGCTATTTTTTCCTTAGTACTTTGATTATGACATTCCTTTGCCTTCTGACATGCATCATTTCATTTAAGTCACCTAGGTATTAATCTTATTGCCCCTTAAAATTTACATGTCTTTTTCTCTCCAGGATTTTAACTCCTTAAATCATTTATTACCTGAACAACTCCAAACTACAATTTTGTTTCTCTAGCCCCTTGAGATTATAAAAAGACCCATTTTATAATTTTAAAAAGATTATGAAAAGTTTTTTCTACCTCTTTGTTTTAGTCACCTGGATGGATTATTTGTCTCTTGCCCATCACCAAAAAAAAAAAATAATAGTAATAATTAATTAATTAATTGAAAATAAAGCAAAGATTCCAGGAGGAAAGCTATCATCAAAAGGTCAGTTCTTCATCTGTGGTTCCTTCTCTCCGGATTAAAGGATCCTTCAGTACTGATCCTTCAGTGGTTTTCAGATATATTTTTATTTCTTGATTTGGGTTTTTAGTTATAATGGTAGAAGTATTTATTTTCTTCAGCATTCATAATACCCCAAATTTTTGCTAAAAGTAATTATTATAGGTTGAAAAAAATGGAAACATTTCTTTGTAATGTTCCTGATGGGAAATTAAGTTGCTCTACATTGCTCTATATTGTGTTGCTGTTGTATCTCTATGTACTTTGCAGTGTCTTCAAATTTAGGCGATGATGAAGTGTGTATTACGTGTATCCTCTCTAAACTTCTTTAGAAGTGCCACTTACAATTTTCATTTTCAGCCCAGCAGCCAGAACTAGGCACGTGACCCCATGACACCTGAAAGGAAGGACAGAAAATGAAAGGCAGTGCACAGAATACTTGGTGAGAATTGGCATATTCTGTAGTAATCACCTAAAATATAGAAGTTTAGAACTAAAACCAACTACACTGAACACATTCAGAAGAGAGATTATAATAAGTATAAGGACTTTATTCTATGATCAATAAAAGTGATAATTCTAATGGATCAGATAAAACATCATGATAAATCTGTTTGCTCATTTAATTTCAGAGGAAATATTACTATCAAACATAAGAACCTAAGAATATGTTCAAATATTAATTCTCTAAGATGCTGTAGCTCAGAAATGTAGATTGAGCATCTACAATCTATTATATCCATAGAAATTGGATTTAAGTAGCAATGAACTTCCTGATGTTCAAGCTGGTTTTAGAAAAGACAGAGGAACCAGATATCAAATTGCCAACATCCGCTGGATCATGGAAAAAGCAAGAGAGTTCCAGAAAAACATTTATTTCTGCTTTATTGACTATGCCAAAGCCTTTGACTGTGTAGATCACAATAAACTGTGGAAAATTCTGAAAGAGATGGGAATACCAGACCACCTGATCTGCCTCTTGACAAATTTGTATGCAGGTCACGAAGCAACAGGTAGAACTGGACATGGAACAACAGACTGGTTCCAAATAGGAAAAGGAGTACGTCAAGGCTGTATATTGTCACCCTGCTTATTTAACTTATATGCAGAGTACATCATGAGAAACGCTGGACTGGAAGAAACACAAGTTGGAATCAAGATTGCTGGGAGAAATATCAATAACCTCAGATATGCAGATGATACCACCTTTATGGCAGAAAGTGAAGAGGAACTAAAAAGCCTCTTGATGAAAGTAAAAGTGGAGAGTGAAAAGGTTGGCTTAAAGCTCAACATTCAGAAAACGAAGATCATGGCATCTGGTCCCATCACTACATGAGAAATAGATGGGGAAACAGTGGAAACAGTGTCAGACTTTATTTTTCTGGGCCCCACAATCACTGCAGATGGTGACTGCAGCCATGAAATTAAAAGACGCTTACTCCTTGGAAGGAAAGTTATGACCAACCTAGATAGCATATTCAAAAGCAGAGACATTACTTTACCAACAAAGGTTCGCCTAGTCAAGGCTATGGTCTTTCTTGTGGTCATGTATGGATGTGAGAGCTGGACTGTGAAGAAGGCTGAGCGCCGAAGAATTGATGCTTTTGAACTGTGGTGTTGGAGAAGACTCTTGAGAGTCCCTTGGACTGCAAGGAGATCCAACCAGTCCATTCTGAAGATCAGCCCTGGGATTTCTTTGGAAGGAATGATGCTAAAGCTGAAACTCCAGTATTTTGGCCACCTCATGCGAAGAGTTGACTCATTGGAGAAGACTCTGATGCTGGGAGGAATTGGGGGCAGGAGGAGAAGGGGACGACAGAGGATGAGATGGCTGGATGGGATCACTGACTCGATGGATGTGAGTCTGAGTGACCTCCGAGAGTTGATGATGGACAGGGAGGCTGCTGTGATTCATGGGGTCGCAAAGAGTCAGACACGACTGAGCGACTGATCTAATCTGATCTGATTAATAGTTTGGGGCGATTCCCAGGTGGACTTTCCTGATAGTTCAGTTGGTAAACAATCTGCCAGCAATGCAAGAGACCCTTGGTTCAATTCTTGGATCTGGAGGATCCTCTGCAGAAGGAATAGGCTACCAACGCCAGTACTCCTGGGCTTCCATTGTGGCTCAGCTGGAAAGAATCTGCCCGCAATATGGGAGACCTAGGTTCAATCCCCGGAGAAAGCAATGGCACCCCACTCCAGTACTCTTGCCTGGAAAATCCCATGGATGGAGGAGCCTGGTAGGCTCCAGTCCATGGGGTCGCTAAGAGTCGGACACGACTGAGCGATTTCACTTTCACTTTTCACTTTCATGCATTGGAGAAGGAAATGGCAACCCACCCCAGTGTTCTTGGCTGGAAAATCCCAGGGATGGGGGAGCCTGGTGGGCTGCCGTCTATGGGGTCGCATAGAGACGGACACGACTAAAGTGACTTAGCAGTAGCAGCGGCAGCAGGTTCAATCCCTGGGTTTGGAAGATTTCCTGGAGGAGGGCATGGCAACCCACTCCAGTATTCTTGCCTAGAAAATTCCATGGACAGAGGAGCCTGGAGGGCTACAGTCCACTGGGTTGCAAAGAGTCAGATATGACCAAGAACAGGGAGGGAGGATTTTTAAGGAGAGTAAAAGTGTGAATTGAAAGAATGGCATGGAGTTATTGATAGTCTTCAAAGTGATCTTGAGAAAAACAATTTGGAAAACCAGTAGTCTAATGGAATACAAATTAAAGAGTTTAAAAAGCCAATATATAAATAATTTTTTTTTTGACATTTCATATGACATGAACTTCAGGAGTTGTAAAGTAGTTAAAACATGCCATTCAGTGACAGATACCAACAAATGTTTCAAAGAGAATATGACTGTAATGAATACAATCATTCATATGCTGTAGTTCTTTCTTCATAAATGAAGACAATTCTTAATTGTTAGTAGATAACACTTGTGGCTTGTTTTCAAATGTTGGTAATAATCTTTACTAATTTACTCATATTAGCACCATACAATCCCCATTATTGTCAAAATACATTTCCAACCCAACTTTGGTTCAGGGAAGTTCATTTTGAATTGCAATATGGCAAAATTATCTAATCCATATAGGGATAAAATATATAAACTTTGTTATATTAACATCACATTATCACTTACAGTCACTTGCTTCTATTTTTTTTATTATTATTATGGTTAGCTGTATTCTTACCACTTATCAAAGGGATGGGATACATAACATTCTAGAACTTCTCCCAAAGTCCTTCAGTGTGAATATATTTAAGCCATACATAGCTCTTTTCTAAGTGAATCATATTATAGAGATCATTTAACTTAAAATCATTCATCTGTCACATCTCACTTTCTATTAGGTAGACAAAGAACTTTAATTGCAATCACATAAGTTGATTGGAATAATATTGCTTTCTTTCAAGAGTGTGTTAAAAATGATGTCCATAGAAAATTTCTGAAAAACTTATGTACAGACCAATTATTTATCAAATATGTGTGCATAAATACATAGGTTTTCCTGGTGGCTCAGAGGTAAAGAGTCACCTGCTAATACAGGAGCTGTGGGTTTGATCCCAGGTCAGAGAGATCCCTTGGAGAAAGAAATGGCAACCCACTCCAATATTCTTGCCTGGAAAATACCATGGACAGAAGGAGATTGGCAGGCTACAGACCATGGAGTCACAAAAAGTCAGACATGACTTAGGAACTAAACAACAGTGATAGATACATGTATATAGCCAAGAGTAAGCATACTTGGCCTTGAAATAGAGGTATTAGATAAATAGAGGTAAGAAATTTGGGAATTCTGGTTTACTAAGAAAGTTGTAGTTGAATAACAATTTCTTTGCAAAGTCTATATGCTACTCGCACATACGTGTACACATAAATATTTTCAACCCTCAAAACAAATCTACAAATGCTAAAGATAAAATGGTATGAAAACTTTCTTATATACCATTTTATGAAAACTGAAAATCTTTTTAGAACTCATGGGAATAAATCTCTTGTTAAGCATGAGATTGGCACCATAAAATGTAAAGGGATGATCAGGGTCATAATTGAAAGTGTGCGATAAAAGTGACATGCCATTTTTTATGCCATATTATAGGATTCTTAAATACCCCTATTCCCACAAAAACATAAAACTCACTTAGTTCAGAATGTTCTACCATTTCTTAATTGTTACTCTGGTCACATTTCCTGCCTTCAATCCTATTCTTTGAATCTTTAACAACAAAAAAAATAAAAAACCTGCTGAACACTAATTATTTAACCTTGCCTCCTACCTACTTTCCCTTTTTATTCTGAGGTTTCTTAAGGGCTATAATGAGCTGTCCCCACACAAACAGGCCAAATTAGTGGATAATTACTGCTGGGCCTGTGAAGGTTCTCACTCCTCCTTTCTTACAGTTTCACAACATTACCAGAATGGTCTGTCACCTCCCTACCAATTAGGAACAATTACTACTTTATAACATTAGTGGTGGCAGGCTTATTATGTTCAGGGATATGTAAAAGTAAGGTGGGGGCAGGGGGAGAAATGCAAGGCCGCAAAGGGTCAGTGCTATATGAGGAGCTTCAGCAGTTTATATTCATCATTTTAATTTCATTTCTTCAGGAAAGCATCTGCAAAGATTTATACTAACTCTGTTAGATGAAAGGGAACATCATATATATCCAAGGTTGTGTTTTTCACCTTTTACACAGGATAATATCTCATTCTGACGACTTTACTTTTCAAAATAATGGAAATGGCTTTGGTTCATTCTTGGAAGGAATAGCAACTTTTCTGGTTTTGGTTTCATATAAAGACTTTTTGCTGTTATTTTTGTGTGGAGTATATTTCTGAATTAAGTTTCTTAGGTGATCTTGAGATAACCCTGCAAAAAGAGGGTCTGTGGCCCAGAAAAGTATTAAAACTTTCCCTTCAAATCTGTGTTTAGAGTTTGCTGTGCTTAGTCACTCAGTCGTGTCCGACTTTGTGACCTCCCCATCTGTAACACACCAGGCTCCTCTGTCTATGGGGATTCTCCAGGCAAGAATACTGGATTGGGTTGCCATGCCCTCTTCCAGGGGATCTTCCCAACCCAGGGATCGAACCCAGGTCTCTCACATTGCAGGCAGATTCTTTACCAGCTGACCTGCCAGGGAAGCACATTTAAACACAGTTTAGGTCAAGATAAATTTATATCAAATATTCAGAATGAAACACTGAAGGCTTTTAAGTTCAGTATATGTGCAGTTAACTTTTCTATTTCTAGGAGGGATGAGGCATAAAAGACTGAGCTACCTTAAAGTTTTCTGTTCTCAAATTCTTTTTTTCTAATGCTAGCAAGAAAGTCCTACTTGACAATGTGTAGGGGTGCTTTCTTTCATTCATTGAATTCTATGAATTCAATAAAGTGCAATATATTTCAATGAATGTGGCCTTACTGTTCCTTTTTGGTGCTTGATTCCTTACAAGGCTCTTACTCTATGGCCACAGAGCATAAACTTAACTTTCCTTTGAATGGCATCTTAATTAGACTACCTCATTTATGTTTTAAAACATATGTTAACAAAGGAGACATTAAGAGATTTTTATGGCGCTGGAGAAGCAGCAGTACAAATTTAACATGATTTAGAAGTAAAACAACCAATTTTCTAGACTTTATTGAGAGGAAAGTTTTTTCAGGTGGAATCAGTGGTGTCAGGCATGAGGATAGATGATGATGATGGTAATGATGGTGATGATTTTAGACTAAGGAGACTGGTTGTCACATATGGGATCATCATTTTAGTCTGACTGATGAGAATGAAAAATGCATTTAGAGAGTTTAAAAAAAAAAAAGATTAGACCAAAGAATATGAAACTTGAGGCTGTGGACCACACATGTGAGAAATTTAATAAATAGAAGGGAAATAAAAGCTAAAATATTAAAATAAATTTGTAGGATGCGGTTTTTATATGTTTAAAGGCAGAAAAGGAGGAACTAAATGAAGAGGAGAGAAAATAATAATGAAGGTATGGAATATAAAGCATGGATTACCTTCCAAAATTTGGAGGAAAAATATGTAGCTTTTTCTTATTGGCTAAGAAGTTATAGAAAATGAAAATCAAAATAAAAGTGTAGTGAGATAAAGGGACACATATTGAGTGAGGTCTTTCTTTTCAGTAAATTAGGAAACAAAGATTATCTCATTAAGAAAATTGCCTCAGATAGTCCTCAGGGGGGAAAAAATGGCATAAAGCATTTAGCCTTGGCTGAGAAACACCTCAAAAAACGTCAAGTTCAGCAGTAACTCTCTTGCTGTTTGCGACTAATGGAGAATTCAGTTGTTCGATAAAAAGATCACAGAAAATATTGTGTTCTTTAGAATGCATAGCAAGTAATCAGATTAATTTTATCTCTCAGTTTTTGATTATGTGTTCAGCAGATAGCCATAATCACAATATTGTCTCTCTAAATAGAAGCAAAGTTGATCAATTCAAATATGCATTATGAAGTAGTTGCTGAACTTTATGCTGTATCAACTAAATAATTCAATTATGAATACCAAAACAAATTATGAATTTTAAAAAGAAGTGCCATAAGATTTATTTTATGAGACAGAGTTAAAAGAGATGGAGGAAGATGGAGAGAAAAAAAGAAAAGTGTGCAAGACTTTGGTGTCCTAGTCAGGTGTCAACTTAATTGACTTAATGTGCAAATGTTGAGCAGATTTTTATTACCAAATACTGAACTAATGATTATTGTTACAGTTAGCCATGTCTTGGTAGCTTTTATAATAAAAAAATAATTTTTTTGCATGACTGAAAAGGAATAAACAAGTTTCAGGATAAAAGAACATGCTTTTTCACTTAACAAAAAGCACTGCAATACCTATCCCTCATAGCTAACTTAGATCCTTAGTGGACACAAAGTTTCCATTTCCAAAAGCATTTAATAATCTTTTATCAGTTGTTTAGCTTTCCAATATTCTTATTTACAGCATTTATTCCAAAGAAATAAAAACATATGTTTACACAAAAATCTGTACATGAATTTTCAGAGCAGCTTAATTAGTAAGATCCAAAAAATGGAAACAACTATAAAAACATCTTTCAGTATGTGAATGAGAAAACAAAAGGTGACATAGTCATACCATGAAATACTACTCAGCTATAAAGAGAACCACTACGGACACACACAACTTGGATGAATCTCAAAGGCATTACGCTGAATGAGGAAGACCAATCTCAAACAAGTTATTTACTGTATGATTTCCCTTATGTAACATTCTTGAAATGACAAAATTATAGAGACGGAGGCCAGGTTAATAGTTGTCAGGGACTGAGAAGATAGAAAAAATTGATTTTGGCTATAAAACGTAGAACAAGGGATCCTTGTGATGAAACTGTTGTGCATCTGGACTGTGCTGCTATTTATCAGATCAGATCATATCAGTCGCTCAGTCGTGTCCGACTCTTTGAGACCCCATGAATCGCAGCACACAAGGCCTCCCTGTCCATCACCAACTACCGGAGGTCACTCAGACTCACGTCCATCGAATTAGTGATGCCATCCAGCCATCTCATCTTCTGTCATCCTCTTCTCCTCCTGCCCCCAATCCCTCCCAGCATCAGAGTCTTCTCCAATGAATCAACTCTTCGCATGAGGTGGCCAAAATATTGGAGATTCAGCTTTAGCATCATTCCTTCCAAAGAAATCCCAGGGCTGATCTCCTTCAGAATGGACTGGTTGGATCTCCTTGCAGTCCAAGGGACTCTCAAGAGTCTTCTCCAATACCACAGTTCAAAAGCATCAATTCTTTGGCGCTCAGCCTTCTTCACAGTCCAGCTCTCACATCCATACATGACCACAGGAAAGACCATAGCCTTGACTAGGCGAACCTTTGTTGGCAAAGTAATGTCTTTGCTTTTGAATACGCTATCTAGGTTGGTCATAACTTTCCTTCCAAGGAGTAAGTATCTTAATTTCATGGCTGCAGTCACCATCTGCAGTGATTTTGGAGCCCAGAAAAAGAAAGTCTGACACTTTCCACTGTTACCCCATCTATTTCCCATGAAGAGATGGGACCAGATGTCATGATCTTCGTTTTCTGAATGTTGAGCTTTAAGCCAACCTTTTCACTCTCCACTTTCACTTTCATCAAGAGGCTTTTGAGTTCCTCTTCACTTTCTGCCATAAGGGTGGTGTCATCTGCATATCTGAGGTTATTGATATTTCTCCCGGCAATCTTGATTCCAACTTGTGTTTCTTCCAGGCCAGTGTTTCTCATGATGTACTCTGCATATAAGTTAAATAAACAGGGTGACAATATACAGCCTTGACGTACTCCTTTTCCTATTTGGAACCAGTCTGTTGTTCCATGTCCAGTTCTAACTGTTGCTCCCTGACCTGCATACAGATTTCTCAAGAGGCAGATCAGGTGGTCTGGTATTCCCATCTCTTTCAGATTTTTCCACAGTTTATTGTGATCTACACAGTCAAAGGCTTTGGCATAGTCAATAAAGCAGAAATAGATGTTTTTCTGGAACTCTCTTGCTTTTTCCATGATCCATCGGATGTTGGCAATTTGATCTCTGGTGCCTCTGCCTTTTCTAAAACCAGCTTGAACATCAGGAAGTTCTCGGTTCACATATTGCTGAAGCCTGGCTTGGAGAATTTTGAGCATTCCTTTACTAGCATGTGAGATGAGTGCAATTGTGCGGTAGTTTGAGCATTCTTTGGCATTGCCTTTCTTTGGGATTGGAATGAAAACTGACCTTTTCCAATCCTGTGGCCACTGCTGAGTTTTCCAAATTTGCTGGCATATTGAGTGCAGCACTTTCACAGCATCATCTTTCAGGATTTAGAATAGCTCCACTGGAATTCCATCACCTCCACTAGCTTTGTTCGTAGTGATGCTTTCTAAGGCCCACTTGACTTCACATTCCAGGATGTCTTGCTCTAGGTCAGTGATCACACCATCATGATTATCTGGGTCGTGAAGATCTTTTTTGTACAGTTCTTCTGTGTATTCTTGCCACCTCTTCTTAATATCTTCTGCTTCTGTTAGGTCCATACCATTTCTGTCCTTTATCGAGCCTATCTTTGCATGAAATGTTCCTTTGGTATCTCTGATTTTCTTGAGAGATCCCTAGTCTTTCCCATTCCATTGTTTTCCTCTATTTCTTTGCATTGATCGCTGAAGAAGGCTTTCTTATCTCTTCTTGATATTCTTTGGAACTCTGCATTCAGATGCTTATATCTTTCCTTTTCTCCTTTGCTTTTTTGCTTCTCTTCTTTTCACAGCTATTTAAGGCCTCCCCAGACAGCCATTTTGCTTTTTTGCATTTCTTTTCCATGGGGATGGTCTTGATCCCTGTCTCCTGTACAATGTCACGAACCTCATTCCATAGTTCATCAGGCACTCTATCTATCAGATCTAGGCCCTTAAATCTATTTCTCACTTCCACTGTATAATCATAAGGGATTTGATTTAGATCATACCGGAATGGTCTAGTGGTTTTCCCTACTTTCTTCAATTTAAGTCTGAATTTGGCAATAATGAGTTCATGGTCTGAGCCACAGTCAGCTCTGGGTCATGTTTTTGCTGAATGTATAGAGCTTCTCCATCTTTGGCTGCAAAGAATATAATCGATCTGATTTCGGTGTTGACCATCTGGTGATATCCATGTATAGAGTCTTCTCTTGTGTTGTTGGAAGAGGGTATTTGCTATGACCAGTGCATTTTCTTGGCAAAACTCTGTTAGTCTTTGCCCTGCTTCATTCCGTGTTCCAAGGCCAAATTTGCCTGTTAGTCCAGGTGTTTCTTGACTTCTTACTTTTGCATTCTAGTCCCCTATAATGAAAAGGACATCTTTTTTGCGTGTTAGTTCTAAAAGGTCTTGTAGGTCTTCATAGAACCATTAAATTTCAGCTCCTTCAGTGTTACTGGTTGGGGCATAGACTTGGATTACTGTGACATTGAATGGTTTGCCTTGGAAATGAACAGAGATGATTCTGTCATTTTTGAGATTGCATCCAAGTACTGCATTTCGGACTCTTTTGTTGACCATGATGGCCACTCCATTTCTTCTGAGGGATTCCTGCCCGCAGTAGTAGATATAATGGTCCTCTGAGTTAAATTCACCCATTCCAGTCCATTTGAGTTCGCTAATTCCTAGAATGTCGACATTCACTCTTGCCATCTCTTGTTTGACCACTTCCAATTTGCCTTGATTCATGGACCTGACAGTCCAGATTCCTATGCAATATTGCTCTTTACAGCATCAGACTTTGCTTCTATCACCAGACACATCCACAACTGGGTATTCTTTTTGCTTTTGCTCCATCCCTTCATTCTTTCTGGAGTTATTTCTCCACTGATCTCCAGTAGCATATTGGGCGCCTACTGACCTGGGGAGTTTGTCTTTCAGTATCCTATCATTTTGCCTTTTCATACTGTTCATGGGGTTCTCAAGGCAAGAATCCTGCAGTGGTTTGCCATTCCCTTCTCCAGCGGACCACACCCTGTCAGATCTCTCCACCATGACCTGTCCATCCTGGGTTGCCCTACGGGCATGGCTTAGTGTCATTGAGTTAGACAAGGCTGTGGTCCTAGTGTGATTAGATTGACTAGTTTTCTTTGAGTATGGTTTCAGTGTGTTTGCCCTCTGATGCCCTCTTGCAACACCTACCGTCTTACTTGGGTTCCACTTACCTTGGGTGTGGGGTATCTCTTCCCGGCTGTTCCAGCAAAGCACAGCCATCGCACCTTACCTTGGACGAGGGGTCTCTCCTCACCGCCGCCCTTCCTGACCTCAGTAGTGGGGTAGCTCCTCTTGGCCACGGTTAGTGTGCTGGTCGCAGCCGCCAAGGCGCTTAGCTATTTATAGGAGATTTAAACACATGAAATAAAGGTCTAGTGTACCCATAAACACAAATGAAGGACTGTAAGACTGCTAGGATCTGAGTCGGGCTGGTGGGTTTCTAGCTATAATATTGTGCTATATTTAGGAAAGACAGCACCACTGAGGAAACTGGGGGTAGGGTGCTTGATTTATTTATGTTATTGCTTAAAATTGTCTGAAAATCTACAATTTCCAAAAATACTTTTTAAACAAAGCTACTATTCAACTTCAATGGAGAAAGAGATCAGTTTCAGCTGAGAAATTGGGTAATAGTGATAAAGGAGGCATCGTTTGAGGTAGTCTTAATTTAGAGTTGAATATGATCTTTATACGTGGAAATTTCCTGGAACAAAATATTCCAGGGAGAAGAGGACAGGAAAAAGCATTTGTGATATTTTTTCATTCTTTTATTTTCCATGCCCCTAAAAACACAAAACAACAACAAAAAAATTCTTCATAACCTGAAAGGAAAATGAACCCAACAATATGTAGTTATAGGATTTATATGGCTACCAACTTTTAACCTTACAGTACAGTACAGTAGTGGAGAAGAACTGCAGAGAAAATCTGTCAATGAGTCATCCAAAATTATATTTTCTTCTGTCAAGTGCTAAATACCTGCAGCTTCTTGGCAGTACTATTGGTGTTATTCCAGGGACACTCATGGTTAAAGACAGAATTTAAAATGTCATTAATGTTTTCCTTCTCTTAAAAGCATCATATGAAGCAGAAGATGTTGTTATTCAGTCTATAAGTCATGTCCGACTCTCTGCCACCTCATGAACTGCAGCAGGCCAGACTTCCCTATCTTTCACTATCTCATGGAGTTTGCTCAAATTCATACCCATTGAGTCAGTGATGGCATCCAACCATCTCATCCTCTCTCACCCCCTTTTCCTCCTGCCCTCAATTTTTCCCAGCATCAGGGTCTTTTCCAATGAGTTAGCTCTTCTAATCAGGTGACCAAAGTATTGCAACTTTAACTTCAGTGTCAGTCCTTTCAATGAATATTCAGGGTTGATCTGCTTTAGGGTTGATGGTTTGATCTCCTTTCTGTCCAAGGGACTCTCAAGTGTCTACTCCAGCACCACAGTTCAAAGGCATCAATTCTTCAGTGCTCAGCCTTCTTTATGGTCCAATTCTCACATTCATACATGACTACTGGAAAAACCATAGTTTTGACTACCTGGACCTTTGTTGGCAAAGTGTTGTCTGCTTTTCAAAACACTGCCTAATTTGTTATAGGTTTTTTTTTTTTTCCCAAGGAGCAAGAATCTTTTAATTTCATGGCTGTGGTCAACATCCACAGTGATTTGGGAACCCAAGAAAAAAAAATCTGTCACTGTTTCCACTTTTCCCCCTTCTATTTGCCGTAAATTCATAGAATCAGATGCCATGATTTAGTTTTTTTGCATGTTGAGTTTTAAGCCAGCATTTTCACTCTCCTCTTTCACTCTTATCAAGAGGATCTTTATTTCCTCTTTGCTTTCTGCCATTAGAGTGGTATCATCTGCATATCTGATGTTGATATTTCTACCAGCAACTTTGATTCTGGCTTGTGAGTCTTCCAGCCCAGGATGTCAAATGATGTACTCTGCATATAAGTTAAATAAACAGCAAAACAATATACCATCTTGATGTACTCCTTTCCCAATTTTGAACCAGTCTATTCTTCGATGTCTGGTTCTAACTACTGCTTCTTTTCCTGCTTTCAGGTTTCTCATGAGACAGGTAAGGTGGTCTGGTATTCCAATCTCTTTAAGAATTTTTCACAGTTTGCTGTGATCTACATAGTCAAAGGCTTTAACATAGTCAATTAAGCAGAAGTAGATGCCCCCCCAACCCCGCCCAGAATTCTCTTTCTTTTTCTATGATCCAACAGTTGTTGGCAATTTGATCTCTGGTTCCTCTGCCTTTTCTAATTCCAACTTGTACATCTAGAATTTCTCAGTTCACATACTGTTGAAGCCTAGCTTGAAGGGTTTTGAGCATTATTTTGTTAGCATGTGAAATGAGTGCAACAATATGGTAGTTTGAACATTATTTGCATTACCCTTCTTTGAGATTGGAATGAAAACTGACCTTTTCCAGTCCTGTGGCCACTGTTGAATGTTCCAAATTTGCTGGCCTATTGAGTGCTGCACTTTCACAGCATCATATTTTAGGATTTGAAATAGCTCAGCTGGAATTCCATCACCTCTTCTAGATTTGTTTGTAGTAAAGCTTCCTAAGGCCCACTTGACTTCACACTCTAGGATGTCTGTCTCTAGGTGAGTGGCCACACCATGGTGGTTATCCAGGTCACTAAGACCTTTGTTGTATAGTTCTCTATGTAATCTTGACACCTCTTCTTAATTTTTTCTGCTTCTGATAGGTCCTTGCCATTTCTGTCCTTTATTGACCCTATCTGTGCATGAAATGCTCCTTTGGTGTCTCCAATTTTCTTGAAGAGATCTCTAGTTCTTCCCATTCTTTTGTTTTCCTCTATTTCTTTGCATTATGCACTTAAGAAAGCTTTCTTACCTCTCTGTGCTTTTCTCTGGAATTCTGCATTTATTTGGGTATACCTTCTCATTTCTCCTTTGCTTTTCCCTTCTCTTATTTTCTTAACTATTTGTAAGGCCTCTTCAGACAGCCTTTCTGCCTTCTTGAATTTCTTTTTCTTGGGGATGATTTTGTACACTTCCGGTAGAATGTTACAGAGGTCAGTCCATAGTTCTTCAGGCATTCTGTCTATCACATCTAATCCCTTGAATCTATTCTACACCTTCACCATACAATCATAAGAGATTTGATTTATGTTATGCCTAAATAGTCTATTTTCCCCCTATACTCTTAAATTTAAGCCTGACTTTTGCAATAAAGAGCACATGATCAGAGTCACAGCCAGTTCCAGGTCTTATTTGTGGTGACTATATAGAGCTTTCCCATCTTTGGCTGCAAAAAACTATAATCAGTCTGATTTTGATGTTTATCATCTGATGATGTCCATTTGTAGTCATCTCTTATGTTGTTGGAAAAAAGTGTTTTCTCTGGTCAGTGTGTTTTCTTTGCAAAAGTCTGTTAGCCTTTGCCCTGATTTATTTTGTACTCCAAGCGCAAACTTCCCTATTAACTCCAGCTATCTCTTGACTTCCTACTTTTGTATTTAAATACCTTATGATGAAAAGGACATCTTTTTTTGGTGTTATTTCTAGAAAGTCTTGTAGGTCTTCTTAGAATCATTGAGCTTCATCTTTAGCATTAATGTTTGGGGTATAGATTTGGATTGCTGTGATGTTGAATGGTTTGCCCTGGAAATAAATTGAGATCTTTCTTCTGTTTTTGACATTTCACCAAAGTACTGCATTTTGGACTCTTCTGTTGACTATGAGGGCTACTCTGTTTCTTCTAAGGGATTCTTGCCCATAGTAGTGGATATAATGGCCATCTGAATTAAATTTGCCCATTCTGAAGAAAGCTGAGCACCAAAGAATTGATGCTTTTGATCTGTGGTGTTGGAGAAGACTCTTGAGAGTCCCTTGGACTGCAAGGAGATCCAACTTGTCCATCCTAAAGCAGATCAGTCCTGGGTGTTCATTGGAAGGACTGATGCTGAAGCTGAAACTCCAATACTTTGGCCACCTCATGCAAAGAGTTGACTCATTGGAAAAGACTCTGATGTTGGGAGGGATTGGGGGCAGGAGGAGAAGGGGATGACAGTGGATGAGATGGCTGGATGGCATCACCGACTCGATGGACATGAGTTTGGGTAAACTCTGGGAGTTCGTGATGGATAGGGAGGCCTGGTGTTCTGCAGTTCATGGAGTCACAGGGAGTTGGACACGACTGAGCAACTGAACTGAACTGATCCATTTTAATTCACTGACTCCTAAGATGTTCATGTTTATTCTTGCCATCCCTTGCTTGACCATGTTCAATTTACCTTGATTCATGGACCTAATATTCCAGATTCCTATGCAATATTGTTCTTTAAAACATCAGATTTTACTTTCACCACAAGATACATCTGTAACTGAGGCTCATTTCTGCTTTGGCTCAGCCTCTTCATTATTTCTGGAGCTATCTGTTCTTCTCCAGTAGTATATTGGTCACCTACCAACCTCTAGGGCTCACCTTTCAGTGTCATCAATTTTTGCCTTTTCAACTTCATTCGTGGAGTTCTCACATCAAAAATATTGAAGTTGTTTGACATTCCCTTCTCCACAGGCCACGTTTTGTCAGAACACTCCACCATGACCTATCCATCTTGGGTGGCCCTGCACCACATACGTCATAGTTTCTTTGAGTAACACAAGGCTGTGATCTTTGTGATAATTTGGTTAGCTTTCTCTGTTTGTGGCTTTCATTCTAGAGGCTGTTTGATCATAGTTCCTGGGAGTTTTTCTTAAAAAAATGCATTAGAAGTCAGTGCCTTTTTCTAATAAGAGTATGAAAGGGACCTGCTTTGAGGAGAATTTACTATTAGACATCCAACCTTAAAGTTATATATGCAGTGGGATCCATTAGACTGGAACTCAGGAGAGATACTTGAGATGGAGTTGATAGTCATCAGCATACAAGAGGCAGTTAAAATTTGCAGGCACTTGAGATTATTTAAAGAGAGAGTATAGAGAAAGAACAAAAGAGATTCCAAGTAGAGATGGGTAGAAAAGAGAGAGTAAGCAAAGGAAACGGAAGAAAGCAGGGTAGTGGGAGGGAAAATCAGGAGAGTGGCAGGACGGTGAACCAATGGAGGGGAGAGAAGCCAAGCAGAGCAGGGTCCACAGGTCTCAACTATCAAGAAAAAGTGAGAGTACAACTCTCCTTTGGATTTGGTGTGATGGAGGTTATTGGTGATTTTGACAATGCAGTTTTACAGTGATAGGAAGAACAAATAGAAGTGACTGTGAGGACTGACTAGTTAGTAGGAAATAGAATATTTATTAAAAAGGAAACAGAAAAATGGGACAGTTTTAAGCGCAGGTGACATTAGAGCATATATTTTCAACTAATACATGTAGCTATTATAGCTGTTGATAGATAATGATGCCAAGAGACAGAGAAAAATGAAAGAGCAAATAGGGCATGGGACGCAAAATAAAAGTGGAAGAAAAGATTGGCTTCCTTTCACTTCAGTGGAGACCTTGATTTGTTGCAGTTGAGTTATAAAATATGAAAAGGTAAGGGGTGGTATCAGTAGATGATAGAAATGGAAATTTTGAGGTCTGGCAAATTGCTGTTACTGACAAGTCTCAATGATCTTGAGAGGGATCTTGAGAGCATCTGAATTAGCAATATAGGAAAATATTATTAAAGGGCAGCTTGTCAAGAAGTCAAGAGGTGAGATTTTTGAGTAAAGTCACCCAAGGAATATAGTATATATTATACTATATATTACTATATATACTATATATATATACTATATATTATATAGTAATATAGTATATACTATATATATAGTATATAGTATAACCATATAGAACAAGTGTCTTCCAAGTCTTTCTGATACCAAGCTCTCTGAAATTTGATGACAAAGACTTACCTTGGAGGTCAGTAAGTTACTGCCTTATTTAACATGGACATTATTGATTAGAAACATTTATCCTTAACATAATATGTCTTCCAAAGCTCTGATTTGTTCCATTAATTCTGTTATACTTTTTCCTTCAGAAATTTGGGTGCAAGTGAGCATCAGGGGGCCTAATGTTCCAGAAAGAATTATATCTAAGTTCTCATCTTTACCAGCATGTGAGATGAGTGCAATTGTGCGGTAGTTTGAGCATTCTTTGGCATTGCCTTTCTTTGGGATTGGAATGAAAACTGACCTTTTCCAGTCCAGTGGCCACTGCTGAGTTTTCCAAATTTGCTGGCATATTGAGTGCAGCACTTTCACAGCATCATCTTTCAGGATTTGAAATAGCTCCACTGGAATTCCATCACCTCCACTAGCTTTGTTCGTAGTGATGCTTTCTAAGGCCCACTTGACTTCACATTCCAGGATGTCTGGCTCTAGGTCCGTGATCACACCATCATGATTATCTGGGTCATGAAGATATTTTTTGTACAGTTCTCTGTATTCTTGCCACCTCTTCTTAATATCTTCTGCTTCTGTTAGGTCCATATCATTTCTGTCCTTTATTGAGCCCATCTTTGCATGAAATGTTACCTTGGTATCTCTGATTTTCTAGAAGAGATCTCTAGTCTTTCCCATTCTGTTTTTTCCCTCCATGTCTTTGCACTGATCACTGAAGAAGGCTTTCTTATCACTCCTTGCTACTCTTTGGAACTCTGCATTCAGATGCTTATATCTTTCCTTTTCTCCTTTGCTTTTCACTTCTTTTCTTTTCATAGCTACTTGTAAGGCCTCCCCAGACAGCCATTTTGCTTTTTTGCATTTCTTTTCCATGGGGATGGTCTTGATCCCTGTCTCCTGTACAATGTCATGAACCTCAGCCCATAGTTCATCAGGCACTCTATCAGATCTAGTCCCTTAAATCTATTTCTCACTTCTACTGTATAATCATAAGGAATTTGATTTAGGTCATACCTGAATGGTCTAGTGGTTTTCCCTACTTTCTTCAATTTAAGACTGAATTTGGCAATTAGGAGCCATGATCTGAGCCACAGTCAGCTCCCGGTCTTGTTTTTGCTGACTGTATAGAGCTTCTCCATCTTTGGCTGCAAAGAATATAATCAATCTGATTTCGGTGTTGACCATCTGGTGATGTCGATGTGTAGAGTCTTCTCTTGTGTTGTTGGACGAGGGTGTTTGCTATGACCAGTGCATTCCCTTTGCAAAATTCTATTAGTCTTTGCCCTGCTTCATTCCATATTCCAAGGCCAAATTGCACTCATCTCACACGCTAATAAAGTAATGCTCAAAATTCTCCAAGTCAGGCTTCAGCAATACATGAACCGTGAACTTCCAGATGTTCAAGCTGGTTTTAGAAAAGGCAGAGGAACCACAGATTAAATCACCAACATTCGCTGGATCATTGATAAAGCAAGAGAGTTCCAGAAAAATGTCTATTTCTGCTTTATTTACTATGCAAAAGCCTTTGTGTGAATCACAATAAACTGTGGAAAATTCTGAAAGAGATGTGAATACCAGATCACCTGACCTGTCTCTTGAGAAACCTATATGCAGGTCAGGAAGCAACAGTTAGAACTGGACATGGAACAACAGACTGGTTCCAAATAGCAAAGGAGTATGTCAAGGCTGTATATTGTCACCCTGTTTATTTAACTTATATGCAGAGTACATCATGAGAAATGCTGGGTGGGAAGAAATACAAGCTGGAATCAAGATTGCTGGGAGAAATATCAATAACCTCAGATATGCAGATGACACCACCCTTATTGCAGAAAGTGAAGAGGAACTAAAAAGCCTCTTGATGAAAGTGAAAGAGTGAAAAAGTTGGCTTAAAGCTCAACATTCAGAAAATGTAGATCATGGCATCTGGTCCCAGCACTTCATGGGAAATAGATGGGAAAACAGTGGAAACAGTGTGAGACTTTATTTTGGGGGCTCCAAAATCACTGCAGATGGTGATTGCAGCCATGAAATTAAAAGATGCTTGCTCCTTGGAAAAAAAGTTATGACCAATGTAGATAGCATATTGAAAAGCAGAGACATTACTTTGCCAACCAAGGTCTGTCTAGTCAACAGTATGGTCTTTCCTGTGGTCATGTATGGATGTGAGAGTTGGACTGTGAAGAAAGCTGAGCGCTGAAGAATTGATGCTTTTGAACTGTGGTGTTGGAGAAGACTCTTGAGAGTCCCTTGGACTGCAAGGAGATCCAATCAGTCTATTCTAAAGGACATCAGCCCTGTGTGGTCTTTGGAAGGACTGATGCTAAAGCTGAAACTCCAGTACTTTGGCCACCTCATGCGAAGAGTTGACTCATTTGAAAAGACTCTGATGCTGGGAGGAATTGGGGGCAGGAGGAGAAGGAGATGACAGAAGATGAGATGGCTGGATGGCATCACCAACTCGATGGACGTGAGTTTGAGTTTACTTTGGGAGATGGTGATTGACAGGGAGGCCTGGCGTGCTGCAATCCATGGGGTCACAAAGAGTTGGACATGACTGAATGACTGAACTGAACTGAAGTTCTCATCTACACATTGTCACCTATTGGGTTGGCCAAAAAATCTTTTGAGTTTTTCTGTAACACCTTACACAAAACCTGAATGAACTTCTGAGCTAACCTAATATTTTCTGGCAATGTGTTTTACCTTTTTGGAGCTCTTGATATAGTGGGATCTATTTTCACATACAAGAGGGATGTATTTATTTCCCTTAACATTTCCCCTTTGGAAAACTCAGCAATGGCCACTGGACTGGAAAAGGTCAGTTTTAATTCCAATCCCAAAGAAAGGCAATGCCAAAGAATGCGCAAACTACTGCACAAGTGCACTCATCTCACATGCTAGTAAAGTAATGCTCAAAACTCTTGAAGCCAGGCTTCAGCAATACGTGGACTGTGAACTTCAAGATGTTTAAACTGGTTTTAGAAAAGACAGAGGAACCAGAGATCAAATTGTCATCATCCATTGGATCACTGAAAAAGCAAGAGAGTTCCAGAAAAACATCTATTTCTGCTTTATTGACTATACCAAAGCCTTTGACTATGTGGATCACAATAAACTGTAGAAAATTTTGAAGGAGATGGGAAAACAAGACCACCTGACCTGCCTCTTGAGAAATTTGTATGCAGGTCAGGAAGCAACAGTTAGAACTGGACATGGAACAAAAGACTGGTTCCAAATAGGAAAAGAATTACTTCAAGGCTGTATATTGTCACCCTGCTTGTTTAATTTATATTCAGAGTATGTCATGAGAAACGCTGAGCTGGAAGAAGTACAAGCTGGAATCAAGATTGCTGGGAGAAATATCAATAACCTCAGAAATGCAGATGACACAACCTTTATGGTAGAAAGTGAAGAGGAACTAAAGAGCCTCTTGATAAAAAGTGAAAGGAGAGAGTGAAAAAGTTGGCTTAAATCCATATTCAGAAAACTAAGATCATGGCATCTGGTCCCATCACTACATGGCAAATAGATTGGGAAACAGTAGAAACAGTGATTGACTTTATTTTGGGGGGCTCCAAAATCACTGCAGATAGTGATTGCAGCCATGAAATTAAAAGACGCTTCTTGGAAGAAAGTTATGCCCAACCTAGACAGCATGTTAAAAAGCAGAGACATTACTTTGCCAAAAATGGTCCATCTAGTCAAGGCTATGGTTTTTCCAGTAGTTATGTATGGATGTGAGAGAGTTGGACTATAAAGAAAGCTGAGCACTGAAGCATGGATGCTTTTGAACTGTGTTTTTGGAGAAGACTCTTGAAAGTCCCTAGACTGCAAAGGAGATCCAAATAGTCCATCCTAAGGGAGATCAGTCCTAGGTGTATATTGGAAGGACTGATGTTGAAGCTGAAATTCCAATACTTTGGCCACCTGATGTGAAGAGCTGACTCATTTGAAAAGACCCTGATGCTGGGAAAGATTGAGGGCAGGAGGAGACGGGGACAACAGAGGATGAGAATGTTGGATGGCATCACTGACTGGATGGACATGAGTTTGAGTAAACTCCGAGAGTTGGTGATGGACAGGGAGGCCTGGCGTGCTGCCGTTCAGGGGTCACAAAGAGTCGGACACGACTGATCGACTGGACTGAACTGAACCCTTCTCCTTGTACAATTGGTCAGTTAGGCCTTGGATCATCTATTACCTTCTGAAAATTACATTTATTGACCCACGGGGTGAGGGGAAAATTTTTTTGAGTTTCAAAACCTCGGCTTTAAAATTGGACTGAAGTGTGTCAGAACAATGTGTGATGTCAGGAGAATTCTTTTCTATCCCCAGATATTAGATTGGGTATACTGGCTGCTGCTACATCTCTGAAGGTTTCTTCCCATCAGCACTTTTTCAGGCTCCTGTGTTCTTGGTTAGGATACCTTCAATTATTTGACAGATCTGTACTTCTCAGCATTTACTCATGGTTGCCTAAAGCATACTTGGATTTGTTATGTACTTTGGAAGCAAGGGCTTCCCTAGTAGCTCAGCTGGTAAAGAATCTGCCTGCAATGCAGGAGACCTGGGTTGTATCCAAGGTTAGGAAAAGCTTCATGGAGAAGGAACACCTACCCACTCCAGCATTCTAGCCTGAAGCATTCCATGGACTGTATAGTCAGTCCATAGGGTTGCAAAGAGTTGCAACTGAGCTACTTTCACTTTTGGAGGCAAAATTGAAGCCAGCTCTGGTACCCCATTACCTATCATCAATTTGTTTCCCCAACACAGGCTATGCTGTCTGGTGTATGGCTTGTGACTTGGTTCAGTTACAAATTCTTCTTCTTGTTCTGCTTCTATTAATTTGGCTCCAGTTTGTCTGTTTGTCTAGATCTGATAGATAGAGTGCCTGATGAACTGTGGAATGAGGTTCGTGACATTGTACAGGAGACAGGGATCAAGACCATCCCCATGGAAAAGAAATGCAAAAAAGCAAAATGGCTGTCTGGGGAGGCCTTACAAATAGCTGTGAAAAGAAGAGAAGCAAAAAGCAAAGGAGAAAAGGAAAGATATAAACATCTGAATGCAGAGTTCCAAAGAATAGCAAGAAGACATAAGAAAGCCTTCTTCAGCGATCAATGCAAAGGAATAGAGGAAAACAACAGAATGGGAAAGACTAGGGATCTCTTCAAGAAAATCAGAGATACCAAAGGAACATTTCATGCAAAGATGGGCTCGATAAAGGACAGAAATGGTATGGACCTAACAGAAGCAGAAGATATTAAGAAGAGGTGGCAAGAATACACAGAAGAACTGTACAAAAAAGAGCTTCACGACCCAGATAATCATGATGGTGTGATCACTGGCCTAGGGCCAGACATCCTGGAATGTGAAGTCAAGTGGGCCTTAGGAAGCATCACTATGAACAAAGCTAGTGGAGGTGATGGAATTCCAGTGGAGCTATTCTAAATCCTGAAAGATGATGCTGTGAAAGTGCTGCACTCAATATGCCAGCAAATTTGGAAAACTCAGCAGCGGCCACAAGATTGGAAAAGGTCAATTTTCATCCCAATCCCAAAGAAAGGCAATGCCAAAGAATGCTCAAACTACTGTACAATTGTACTCATCTCACACGCTAGTAAAGTAATGCTCAAAATTCTCCAAGCCAGGCTTCAGCAATATGTGAACCGTGAACTTCCTGATGTTCAAGCTGGTTTTAGAAAAGGCAGAGGAACCAGAGATCAAATTGCCAACATCTGCTGGATAATGGAAAAAGCAAGAGAGTTCCAGAAAAACATCTATTTCTGCTTTATTGACTATGCCAAAGCCTTTGACTGTGTCAGATCAGATCAGATCAGATCAGTCGCTCAGTCGTGTCCGACTCTTTGCGACCCCATGAACCGCAGCACGCCAGGCCTCCCTGTCCATCACCAACTCCCGGAGGTCACTCAGACTCGCATCCATCGAGTCAGTGATGCCATCCAGCCATCTCATCCTCTGTCGTCCCCTTCTCCTCCTGCCCTCAATCCCTCCCAGCATCAGAGTCTTCTCCAATGAGTCAACTCTTCGCATGAGGTGGCCAAAATACTGGAGTTTCAGCTTTAGCATCATTCCTTCTAAAGAAATTCCAGGATTGATCTCCTTCAGAATGGACTGGTTGGATCTTCTTGCAGTCCAAGGGACTCTCAAGAGTCTTCTCCAACACCACAGTTCAAAAGCATCAATTCTTCGGCGCTCAGCCTTCTTCACAGTAGATCACAATAAACTGTGGAAAATTCTGAAAGAGATGGGAATACCAGACCACCTGATCTGCCTCTTGAGAAATCTGTATGCAGGTCAGGAAGCAACAGTTAGAACTGGTCATGGAACAACAGACTGGTTCCAAATAGGAAAAGGAGTACGTCAAGGCTGTATATTGTCACCATGTTTATTTAACTTATATGCAGAGTACATCATGAGAAATGCTGGACTGGAAGAAACACAAGTTGTAGTCAAGATTGCTGGGAGAAATATCAATAACCTCAGATATGCAGATGACATCACCCTTATGGCAGAAAGTGAGGAGGAACTCAAAAGCCTCTTGATGAGGGTGAAAGTGGAGAGTGAAAAGGTTGGCTTAAAGCTCAACATTCAGAAAACAAAGATCATGGCATCTGGTCCCATCACTACATGGGAAATAGATGGAGAAACAGTGGAAACAGTATCATACTTTATTTTTCTGGGCTCCAAAATCACTACAGATGGTGACTGCAGCCATGAAATTAAAAGACGCTTACTCCTTGGAAGGAAAGTTATGACCAACCTAGATAGCATATTCAAAAGCAGAGACATTACTTTGCCAACAAAGGTTCACCTAGTCAAGGCTATGGTTTTTCCTGTGGTCATGTATGGATGTGAGAGCTGGACTGTGAAGAAGGCTGAGTGCCGAAGAATTGATGCTTTTGAACTGTGGTGTTGGAGAAGACTCTTGAGAGTCCCTTGGACTGCAAGGAGATCCAACCAGTCCATTCTGAAGGAGATCAACCCTGGGATTTCTTTGGAAGGAATGATGCTAAAGTTGAAACTCCAGTATTTTGGCCACCTCATGCGAAGAGTTGACTCATTGGAGAAGACTCTGATGCTGGGAGGGATTGAGGGCAGGAGGAGAAGGGGATGACAGAGGATGAGATGGCTGGATGGCATCACTGACTCGATGGATGTGAGTCTGAGTGACCTCCGAGAGCTGGTGATGGACAGGGAGGCCTGGCGTGCTGCAGTTCATGGGGTCGCAAAGAGTCGGACACGCCCGAGCGACTGATCTGATCTGATCTGATCTGTCTCTTGACTGACATACTCTATGTCAAAGTGCTACACACAAAATTTCTGTGTAAGAAGATATAGTTTTCCCTTGAAAAATGTGTCATTTATTTGGGAAAAGGAAGTGGGGAAGGCTTGGTACTGAGGGAACTTCTGCTCTGGAGTCAAGTGTGCAAATGTGAAAGAGGAGTCTGGAACAAATGTAGCTGAGAATGGACACTGTCTTAATCCTACCTACTCTGGCACTGGGAGTCTGCTTTGGGAAAAATGGCTCCACAAGGCTGACCATGAGTGGTCACCAACTGAGGGGCTGGCAGCCCTGAGCTGACAACATATGGAGGAAGGTGAATGGCTTGTGACTTCACTCACTTTGTTGTGTGACTTTAAGCACATGATCATAAGAAACCTTTAAAGCACTAAATGAGAAGAAAAATGATGGCTAGAATAAATTGTGTATGTTACAAATATATCTTATAAGAAATTCATGAGATAAGTGTTCTATTATTATTCTCAGTTTACACAGGACGAATATGAAGTCTGGAGATATTGGGCACCTTGCCCAAATTTCCCAACAAATACTTGTCAGGGCCAATGCATGAAGTTCGTTTTTCCCATTCTAAATTGCCTGTTGGTAACATTTGTAAAGTCCACCTGCTACCCAAGGCAAATGACAATGGAACTCAGTTTCTGCATCTGTCAAGGGTGAGAGGTGGACTTGAAGTGCTCGAGCCTCTCCAGCACTAACATGCTATCACTTTCCTGGAGATTTATAAGCAACATTATTCTCATCTAAAGCACCTGCAAAAGCACTATTTGTGAATTTGCCATATGTTTTCAGCAGAAAGATTACACTTATTTCCCCATGGAGTAATGTGCTAAGAATTTTTTGTACAGTTGGTGTTTATGATGAAGTATTTCATATAATTTTATGTTTTTAATATGCCACATTAAATCTTCAGAAAGCAGTGGATACAAAGAGAACAAATATGTTTATAAGTGGACTAAATCTACTTTCCTTCTGTCTTGGGTTGGGTACATGGCAAAAAAGAAAACCGTAGTGATTATTGGAACTCATGAGGATCCAAGAAGATTTTTAAGTGTCTGCATTATTTATATTAATGACTAAATTATCATGATGACACATTTTATTATCACAGCAATTCAAATTCACAAAAGTTGAAAAAAACATAAATTTTCAGATTCTTGGTCCTATAAAATGATATTTTT
The DNA here is from genome assembly GCA_935064755.1 of Tragelaphus eurycerus. Classification (NCBI taxonomy): domain Eukaryota; kingdom Metazoa; phylum Chordata; class Mammalia; order Artiodactyla; family Bovidae; genus Tragelaphus; species Tragelaphus eurycerus. The sequence continues at coordinate 2,780,062 of CAKXYN010000014.1, forward strand.
ACAGTATTTATAACATTTAAGTAATACTCTTATTTTCAGAAGCATTTAAAACAATTTAGAATGAATTTCAGAACCTTACAAATGTCATTATTTTATTTGGTTTAAATGTTCCTTTACAGGCTTCCCTGCTGGCTCAGATGGTAAAGAATCTGTTTGCAATGCAAAAGACCCTGGGTCAGAAAGAGCCCCAGGAGAAAGAAATGACAACCCACTCCAGTATTCTTTCCTGGGAAATTCCATGGGTAGAGAAGCCTGGCAGGCTACAGTCCATGGGGTTGCAAAGAGTTGGATATGACTGAGTGACTAACACAACAAATCCTTTTACTGACTGTTTAATATTCTTTTCTCACTTTACCTAAAGTTTTCCAAGAAAGAAAAAAAAATGGAGATAGAGTCACAGACAATACATTTGATTTTTATTATTGCAAATGATGACTGATACTTTAAAATGGGGCTGAGAGTTTTGTCTCCATGTAAAACTGATACACTGAAGAGCTATAACTCAGTGGGCAATCCAAATCTCAACTACTCTTCTCTACTCCTAGCCATCTCACTCTTCTCTGTGAAGTCAGGCTATCTGCTTATACTCAAGTAATAACAAATAATCTCCTGATGACTTTTAGTAACAAACAAGCAAGCAAAATTCTCAGTTCAGAAATTGGTAATATCTAGAGCCAATGCTACTAGAAATGTTCTATATTTGTGCTGTCCAGTAAAGCAGCCACATGTAGTTATCAAGCACTTGAAATACGGAAGAGTATGATCAATGAGCTGAATTTTTAGACTTACTTAATTCTACTTCTTTTAAATTTACATAGTCAAACATGGCTTGTGGCTTCTGTATTGGCTAACACGGGTGTAAACCAGGTGATCTTCGAAACCTCCAAACTTTATTTTATAAAGCATCTTTTCCTTGCCCAGTTCAGGGTCCTTGGAGGTTAGTAGCCTGTGGCAAGGCTAGCAACTTCTATCAGCTTCTCCCTTTATCCTACCCTCTGGTCAGATTCTACCCCCTACCCAAGAGTCTTATCTGCTGTGATGGGAAAGGAAGCTTGAGGGTCAGGGTGGTGGGAAAACAGCACGTGAGCAAGGACAGACACACCACAGAGAACTGGCCACCTCCTGCTCTGAACAACGTTTATAGCTGATTCTTTCTTGGCTGGGTGATCCATGTTGCCTCCTTTTCTTGGAGTGGCTGTGAAACTACCAGGAACTTTCTGCAGTGCTTCCCATGATGGAAGCAATACATTTTTCTTCCACCACACACTTATACTCTTTCTCTCTCCCTTGGAATCCAGTGGTTTCTTCTTTCTTTTGGAGGGAGTCACTTTGCCTCTCCGTGCAGCCATCTTACAGAAGATCTGCATTGGTTCTGGACCTTCTCTCATAGTCTTCACTAACATCTGTGAGAAACTGTTGTGTAGTCTTTCTCAGGTGGAATACAGCTAGCATCTCATGTTCTCCAGCCCACTCGGTTCCACTTGTTCACTTCTGGTTCTTGACAAACACTCATACATCCTTGTTCTTGTATCAAAAGGCAGTGTAGAAAGCTTCTGAAGGTACCTGGTTCTCTGGATCCTCTTCCCATGCATGAGGAACCATACTTCTCACGTATTCACTTTTTAAAAACACAGGATCAAGTCTAAGCTTTGAGCCCCACAGACTTCAGGGGACCACAAGGTAAACTCTTCTTGTATGAAAAGGCAGGGGGTGAAGTTGGGTATCATTTCAAACTGACAGCTCCTTGAAAACCCCACTAATTCCCAGTGACTGTTTGAATCCTCTTCACCTCTTTAGAGGTTGGAAGTGAGTGGTCAGCTCAGCTAAGGATCTAGGCTGCTTCTTTTGCTTAGCCTTCCTTACGTGATCCAGATTTTCACTTTGCGGTGTTGGAACAGATGACACTTAGTATCTCAAAGTTCTCAGCTGAAACAGGAAGCAAAAGGGCCTAATTCTAAAACTGTGTTATTTATAAGAACAATTTTATGAACCATGTATTGATGTGAGAGTTGGACTGTGAAGAAGGCTGAGCGCCAAAGAATTGATGCTTTTGAACTGTGGTGTTGGAGAAGACTCTTGAGTGTGCCTTGGGCTGCAAGGAGATCCAACCAGTCCATTCTGAAAGAGATCAGCCCTGGGATTTCTTTGGAAGGAATGATGCTAAAGCTGAAACTCCAATATTTTGGCCACCTCATGCGAAGAGTTGACTCATTGGAGAAGACTCTGATGCTGGGAGGGATCGGGGGCAGGAGGAGAAGGGGACAACAGAGGATGAGATGGCTGGATGGCATCACCAACTCGATGGACGTGAGTCTGAGTGAACTCCAGGAGTTGGTGATTGACAGGGAGTCCTGGCGTGCTGCGATTCATGGGGTGGCAAAGAGTCGGACACGACAGAGTGACTGAACTGAACCTATTTTAAGCACTCTATATCCATTATTTCATAACAGTCCTATATGGTGGTATTGGTTTAGCCCTATGTGGAGTTTTATGAATATTCTCATTTTACAAATGAGAAAACTAGATGAGATGAATTAAATAACTTGCCTAGATCACATAGATTTGGAAAAAATGGCAGGCTTGGAATAATATCTGGAACTCAAATTTTCTTTTCCTTAAATTCACTCTGTCGTACTCCTTTCCATAGTTTAGTTACTTTAGGCATTAGTTCCTACAACCATAAAGTAATATGTTGTATTTGAGTGCATAAAGAAAATGTGTGTATTTGTATACAGATAAAATATTTTATATGCACATGTAGTATATACATATCTATCATATTTTCCCTAATTCAGTTTTTCCTTCTATATCTTCATATATTATACATTTTAGTGCTTATTGGAATCAATGTACATGCTTACTTTATTAAAGTAGTGTTTCTTTTCTCCAGAAATATCATTAATAAATGAATGTTTTATTTAACAATTTGGCATCCTAGGATCAAACACATATAAGAATAACTGAGTTATTCAAAGAGAGACTCTGACAATACAAGTACTCATTGATCCAGTCCTAACACAGAAAAAATATCAAGGATTCACAGGAAATAACTAACATGTAAGCATACTCTGATCAAAGTACATGATCAATGAGATATATTCTTTTGATTTGATCAATCAGCAAAACATTTTGAAACTGCAGTTTGGGAGAACTTGAAAAAAAAGAAAATAAACCTTGCTCTCATTAGGGTAAAAGTAATTATCCTGCCATTAATCTATTGATAAATTTAACACATAGTTAAATATATGATACTGTGATAATCATAACTAATGAGTGTACTAGAAAAAAATATTCAGACTTAAAGCAGGCCTATTTAAACACTGATTTGTTTGACTAGGAAAGAAACATGTGAACCACCCCTTACAATTTTGTAGCATTTATTTTAATTTTACATTGAATATAGTTACCAGATCATTAGTTTTATTTAACTTGTTGACTTCAAACCTTTTTGTAATGCAAGAACATCTTTATTTGAAAGACATGGATACTCTGCTAATGTTGCTATAAGAATAAATAAATACACAGACATGTACTTAAAGGTTGATACTACAAACATGTCAGGATGTATGAGGTTAATTTCACATCTCTATCATGAGCACATCACATCCTCCAGGCATGATAAATTTATCAGGTGTATGCACAGAGGACTTTATAAGTGAAATAATGAAGTTCTTCATTTTATATATGGGATCTAAGGAACTTATATGATTGTCCCATGTGCTACTGCAAGTTGATAGCAAAGCCAGAACAGACGCATGTAGTGTACAGAGAAAGAACATGTCAAGCTATCTAGGAAGAGACATGATTCTAAGTTTCTGGATTGCTCTCAGTCTATAACATTATACCATTAAATCTGTACTTTCTTTTAGCGGAATGTAAGTTTAGCACTTAGCCTAGCCAAACACATACAAATACAGTTTGGAAGGGAACAAAAAATTGTATCCTGGGACTAAATATAATTGACTGTATTTACAAAGAGACATCTATGTATATCAGATGCTTTCATATATGAGGGATATATGCTCAATAGAACAAAAAATCATATTTTTTTCTTGTCACATTCCTACTTCCTCCCTTCTAGTCTACTTGATATTTAACATCAACTTATTCTTACTCCTTGCTCTGACAGAGCCCCAATTTCATCAAGTGTACTAACTTCTTAGAACACTGAGTTAATAGGTCTTTTTATTTATTTTCTGGAGCGACTGTTTCTTTCATGCACAGAAGGCACTGTGACTCTGTGGAGATGTGAGCTTTCTTATGGGGATGTGTCTGTTTCTTTCCTGATCCTGCAATGGAGGGAGATTTCAGCCTCATCCATGAATAGCAGCTGGGGGTGGAAGATAACTGGGAGTGACTACAATTTTATCTATCACTATTGTCTGCTAAATAGAACCGTTTCCTTCCTACTCAAAAGAAAGCATAAAAACATGGACTCTGCTATAGTCATAAAAAGTTACCTTCTGAGATTTGAAGATGTTTCTAGTAGAGATGGGAAAGGAAAAAAGAGGTTAGTAAAACTCGAATGTGCTCCATATCTCATGCTTTAAAAAATTATTTAGAAGTTGCTAAAATTAGGATATTTCTGAATCTAATGTTTCACAATGCATTAAAATTTCACTTAAAAGTATAGCTGACCTCTAAAAAAATTATGGGTTTGAACTGCACAAGTCTACTCCTACATGTGTATTTTAAATAAATATACAGTTGACGCTCCTTCAAGGGCTTCACATCTTTGGATTCAACCAACCTAGGACCATCCACAGTTGTTTGAATCCACAGATGGTTGAATCTGTAAATATGGAGGGCCAAGTGCAAACATGCCATTTTATATAAGGGCCTTGAGTATACATGGATTTTGATATCTGCAGGGACTCTTGGAACCAGTACCCTATGCATATTGTCACTTGTCATCCAATCTCTGAGTTGTGTCCGACTCTCTGTGGCCCCATGGCCTGTGGCGTGCTGAGCTCCTCTGTCCTCCACTGTCTCCCTGAGTTTGCTCAAATTCATGTCCATTGAGTCGGTGATGTTATCTAACCATCTCATTCTCTGCTGTCCCCTTCTCCTTTTGCCTTCAATCTTTCTCAGCATGAGGATCTTTTCCAATGAGTCAAGTCTGCAAATATCAAGGGACAACTGTAATTGTAATTTTGAGAAATTTTAAATGATACATTTTTGGCAAATACTGTATTTCTTACTTTGTACTTTAATATTTACTCATCTGATAAAGACTGAATATCTATGGATAGCAAGGAACTCGGAACACAGAGATGAATACAAAAATGAACACTGACATCTAATGTATAAAAGAAACAGTACAGTAGCAATCTGTGAAACCAAGAATTGTCTATTCAGTTTAAGAACCTAAGGTATCTATAATCTTAGAATCAGAGAAGTTTAAAACTGAAAGAGTATTTAAAGTGAATCTATTACACTAACTGATTCATCTTAAGATAGAAAAATTATGTCCCAGAAATTAAAATGTCCATTTAATAATTACTGAGTCTATTCTATATGCCAGGAACAGAGGATACAGCTGATAATAACATAAATTAGGTCCTGCTTCATTGCTCCTAGTCATTTCAAAATATGTGATGATTGCTGTGAAAGAGGAAGTCAAGAAAACTAAAGGAGCACTTACCTAGACTTGAAGGGTTTGGGAGTACTTACTGGTGGAGGTGACATTTAAGCTGAATCTTGAGAGTTGAATAGAAGCTTTCTATCAAAGGGAAAAAAGGGGATGGTGAGATTTCAAGCCAAGTGATTTGGAGAAATTGAAAGAAGTTCCACATTGCTATATAGTAAAGGTGTTCCTGAGATGAAGTAGAGAGATGAGCTCATATTATTCAGGGCAGTGAAGGACTTTTAAAAGATTTTAAGCAAGAGGGTGACATGTTCATATTTGCCTTTTAAAATGCGCCTCTGTCTTCATAAAGTGGATGGAGGAGAGGTAACACTAAAATAAGAGAGGGCTACTAGCAGATAACTGAAGACATCCAAGGGAAAGATGATAGGGACCTGAACAAGATTAGTGCAAGTGAAGATGGACACCAAAAGAATGGATTTGAAAGACACTTGGGAGATTAAATTGGAAGTATTCTATTTGGTGACTGACTAGAAGATATGTAAGATAAGTAATCAAGGATAACCCTAGATACATAGCTTGTTCAATAGAGTACAAGGAGAAATTCAGATTTTTAGTAAAATAGGAGGTTATTTATTCAGTTACATATGTTAAAATTTGAAGAAACTAGAAAATTGAAAATGTGGATAAGGCAATTAGAAATACAAATCATGGATTATCTCCTTAAGGCATGAATTGACCCCTTCTTAAGTATTTCATATCATGGGTGTTTGTCAGAAATCTTAATACCTTTTTTCAATTTTTAAATTTTCTTTTATTGCAATATTAATATCTTCAAGGAATGGAGAAAGATTTTCTTTCCTAATTTTCTCCATTCCTTGAAGATAGTAAAAAATGCCTCATTTCTGGGATGAACCTTAATGTCTGGAATAATTTGAGATAAAGAGTAGACAACTGTAGTAAATGTGTGTTGGACTGAAATTTTACTGACTAAATAAAGCAAAGCTATGTGTTACTATTGCAAGTGATAGAATTTCAGGTGGATCCAGATCAATCAGGGCCTGGTGTGCTAAGTCAAGACTTTGGATTTATCGTTTTCATTTTGACTACCACTCTAATTGTTAATGTCTAAAAGAATTATTCTATAATGATTTATGTGCAGTTTAGTGGACATTTATTCCTATCCTTGTGAATGTCAGATATGAATTATGTGTAACCTTGGAAGTTATCATGTTCCTTATTCAAATGGTTAATGATAAGATAAGACATTGGGTTCTATTTGCTTTTGCTAAGCTAATGTCCCTTTTTTTTCATGCCTCTTTGAAATGAATACAAAAAGAGGTATGCTCTTGCCTTGGTACTCTGGAAAACTGGGCTCTGTTTTGGATCTGTCTCTTAATTTACACAAATGTATTTGCATCTTCATCACTTCATCTGTAAATTGGTGTTTGGATTAAATGATACCTAAATACACTAGAGCTTTAACATAGAATGAAATTATACCTACAGCACACTAGGTCTAAAGTGCTAATAGCTCCTTCCTAAATCAAATCCTGTGATCCTTTGGTCCTACCTTAGACTTCATAAGTTTAAACTTTAATTATTATGAAATCTACCCATCTTAGATATGTTTCTTTTATTAAGAAGCAAACTGAATTCATCTAGTAAAATATTCACCAAAAGCACTAATTATAATAATTACTTATCAAACTTAGTGCAGATGTGTTTTAAAAGATCAACTTTATACTTTCGTTTCAAAAATTCTGTTAATATTATTCTGAATAAGGCAAGGGTTTACGGCTGTAATTGAGAAATTCACAATGATTATGAGTTAATTTGATAGATTGCCAAATGCATATTAATTTTTATTCTTGTAAAATGTATTATTTCCCTGTTTAATTGAAGGAATGATAACAGACCATTGTAGCGATTCCCTAATTGTAAGTGGTACGCATTGTGAATTAATCACATGGATGACAATCACTTGCTACTAGCTACAGCTCCATTTTTGTGTATAAAATGCCTATCTAAATGGTTTCATTTCAGCATCCCTAAAATAAAAAAAAAAGTTGGCTTTTTAAAATATTGAAATAGCTATAGTTATGTACACCACACACAAATGTAAATACAGAAAAAATATCTTCAGTGTTTTATTATTGTGATTTCTCAAATTGTTTTCAAATTTATTTTTTTCATTAAATGATATTATTTTATTTTATTTTTTAACTTTACAATATTGTATTGCTTTTGCCATATATCAAAATGAATCTGCCACAGGTATACATGTGTTCCCCATCCTGAACCGTCCTCCTTCCACCCTCCCCATATCATCCCTCTGGGTTGTCCCAGTGCACCAGCCCCAGGCATCCAGTATCCTGCATCAAACCTGGACTGGCGACTCATTTCATTATGATATTATACATTTCAATGCCACTCTTGCAAATCATCCCACCTTCTCCCTCTCCCATAGAGTCCAAAAACACCAATATAGTATACTAACGCATATATATGGAATTTAGAAAGATGGTAACAATAACCCTGTATACGAGACAGCAAAAGAGACACTGATGTACAGATTTATTTTAAATGTAATAGTCTACACCAATTCTGTGATGGAGCTGTCAAAAACAGTAGCACTTGTCCATACCTAAAATGTGGCCAGTATTAGAGAAAAATTAAATTTCTAATATTATATAATTTTAATTATTTTAAAATAGCCACCTATGGCTAGATGTAAGTCCTGGACAGCACAGGCCTATAATTATTATATATTATATAAATGTATACTGCCACTACTTAAGTTTCAAAACATAATTATTACTTGAAAGATTTCATTTAAAAATAAGAATTTTTAAATGAAATCTTTCAATTAAAATAATTGAAAATATTACCTTTTAAAATATATATATATAACATTTAAATATATATATATTTAGTTTTTAATTTCATAATACCTTCTTAAAATACTATGTCTTAATTGTAGCTAGCACCTAAAAAATAAAGGATACTTTTGATTTATGGTCTTTGTATTTACATTTATCCCCTTTTAGCAGCATCAAAATGCTAATTCATTACATGTTTCGCATGTTCATTTCTTTTATTTTTTGATATTTAAAGTCTTTTCAGGCTTGCTAATTATTAAGATTCTTCTTCACCAAAGTAACTTTAATTCTCTCTCTCTCTCTCTCTCTCACACACACACACACACACACACACACACTGCCCTTCCTTTTACACTATACCTTATAGTGCCTTCAAGCAGAATAAAATCCCTCCAAAAAAGAAAGCTAGTTAAATTTCTGTAACACTGTGCCTTCAGGGTGCATTCTTAGAAGCCAAAGAACACTACTTCCTCCCGCTCTACCCAGAATGAAGCGCAAAGTGTAGTTGGTAGTTTCTCCACAGGCAAGGCGCAGATGGGGGGGTCCACAGGCAAATGCCTAATTATTCTCTGGAATTCTCAGGGCCAAGTTCTAAGAGAAAGTAAAGTTGCTCAGTTATGTCTCTGACTCTTTGCAACCCCACAGATTATAGTCTGCCAAGCTCTTCCATCCATGAGATTTTCCAGGCAAGAATACTGGATTGGGTTGCCATTTCCTTCTCCAGGGGATCTTCCTGACTCAGGGATCAAACCCAGGTCTCCCTCACTGCCTGTATAAATGGTGCAAATGTCTGTTCTTGGGTATTTTTGCACTAACAAAATAATATTCCAAATTATTCACCATTTAAAGTGATCTCAAATGGCCACTTAGTACAGAATAATTGTTTTGCATTAGTAGAGATAAGAAAGACTATTAGTAAAGGATAAGACTTCCAAAGATGGACTCATTCTATCTCCCTGGGGTACTGATACTTGGGACAACTCTACACATAGACACTGGGATAGTCTTCATAAATCACCACTCTGGTCCTGTTACTTCTTTAAGAAGTTCCTATTGTCCTCTGAAAGGGGGGGGGGGGGGGGGGGGGGGGGGGGGGGGGGGGGGGGGGGGGGGGGGCCCCATTTGCTTAGAACAATAATCTCCAGAATTGTTAATTGTGCAATTTTGTTTAGGAAAATAATAATTAACATTATACTCATATGCATATTTATATCTCTATCATACTCATGTAGCTACTAGATATGCACACAGTATTGGAAGTTTTATCATATGATTTTTCTTTCCTTTTTTTTTAAAATTATTGTTTGGTTGATGTTTTGGAAAATATAAAACACAGATGTAGAGAATGGACTTATAGTGGGGGAGTGAGAATGTGGGATGACTGGGGAGAGTAGCATCAACTTATATACACTGTTAGATACAAGGTGGATAGCTGGTGAGAAGTTACTGTCTAGTATGGGGAGCCCAGTCTGGTGCTTTGTGATGATCTGGAGGGATGGGATGAGGGAGGGGGAGGGAAGCTAGGGAAGTAGAGGATGTACACATAATTATGGCTGATTTGCATTATTGTATGGCAGAACCCAATACAACATTGTAAAAATTTTATGTCAATGTATGGCAAAAACCACTACAATACTGTAAAGTAATTAGCCTCCAATTAAAATAAATAAATTTAAAAATTAATTTTTAAAAATTAATTAAAATATTTAAATTAATTTTTAAAAAGGAACACAGTTTTTATATTTGCTTGCTCATGGTTCCTTATTTATAAATGGGACACATCCCATGTTTGGACATCACTGGCTTAGAGAATGAGTCCAAACCCTGTATCCAGGTTTTCAAGGACCAGGTGGTGACTCTTCCCTTTCTTTCCTACTAATTTTCCATTACTTCTCTGCATTACCCTTCTGTATAAATCATTTTGAAATTCTGTTTTGAGGTGAATTTTTCAAATTGAAGTATAGTTGATTTACAATGTTGTGTTAGTTTCTGGTGCACAGTGCCCCTAAAATAATGTATATTCTTTTTCAAATATTTTCTCATTATGGTTTATTGTAGGATTTGAATATAGTTTCCTGTGCTATATGCTAGAACCTTGATATTTATTTTATATACAGTAGTTTAAGTCTGAACTCCTAATGTATCCCTCCCTCACCTTCTTTCCTATTTTCTATTTTGTAGATAAGTTCATTTGTATCATAGTTTAGATTCCACATACAAGTGATATCATAAGGTGTTTGTCTTTCTCTTTCCTACTTACTTCACTTGGTATGATAATCTCTAGGTCCATCCATGTTATACTGCAAATGGCGTTATTTCATTCATTTTTACGTGAAGTTTTTAAAAAATAACTATTCAACAATTTTATATTAGCTATTTAAATAGAAAAAATGATATCTTCAACAAGTGTTTTGCAAATATAATTCAGAACTCTATATAAAATATCCTTGGCTCCCTCTATAGATATATTTGAAGTTCTTCTAAATACACTCTGAGAATTTTGCAATCTGAACTTTTCAAAGAATTGTCAATATTATATTTTTCATATTTCTCCCACTAATCTTCTCTCTCCTTCTCTTCCTCCATCTGCCATTCCTTAATTCAGATGTATGCACAGCCACTCATTTAAATTTAATGAATATTCAGCTTGTCCACATATAAGCCATGGTCAATGAAATGTCAGCTAGAATGGCATGTTCTCACCCCATAGAATCACAGAAATTTGCACAATGGCACTTAAAAGTAATTTGCTGTATTCTGAGAATATTGTGATACAGACATTGTATTCTATTTAACAACTATATGATTTTTATATTTAGTAAAAGAAATGTGAGCAGTTGTTAGATATTTTAGTGATTTAACTTTAAAACAAATCTTCTCCTACTAAAAACAAAAATTTATTGATCATTTTAATTTAAGAAAATCCTATAATTTTCAGGTCATTCAGGATTATCTGCTTTATAGCTATAGTTATTTGTGATTCATAATTAACTTTCTTTACTCTCTCTCTTTCTCGCTCCCTCTCCCCCACCCCTTCCTTACCTTCTTCCCTCTCTCTGTCACTTCTCTCAGTAAAACAAATACAGAAATACATCAGGGATTTCTGCAACCAGCCATGATGGAATAGCAGGGATAAAAATTACCATCTCACCTTAAATAACTAGAAACCTCAGCAAAATATATAAAGCAAGGATTTTTTATATAGTGGACAATAGGCAGCTGAGTACAGTAATCCTTGAGAAAAGGAGCAAATGAGAGGAACCCTAGACATATCAGCTCACTGTTTTGAAAGAGTTCCCAGCCATATTATTGGACAGGAGAACCCATTAAGAGATGGGCAGTTTCTCCAAGTTGAGTAGTCCAGAGTTCATCATCCAGAAGGGGCTAGAATTTGCAGTATAAAATATTATGTAGAAAGATGGAAGGAGAGAGAGATACTCTGAAGGTCTTCAGAAAAGTCCCTTTGAGTTTTTCTGCCAGGTACTTATTTGTACTTTCATGTGATGTAACTACTGAAAATAGGGAAATAATGACCAGAAAAAAATTAGAAAGATTAAACTCCAGGAATCACAGCAAGGTGGGAGTGGTTTGTGTTCCAGTAATCCAAAATGGGCCACACTCCTAATCCACAGGGTATGGGGTCAGAGTCATCAAGAGTAGCACCTGCAGTATTAGAGACACATTAGCTATAGATTGTGGAGAAGGAAATGGCAGCCCACTCCAGTGTTCTTGCCTGGAGAATCCCAGGGACGGGGGAGCCTGGTGGGCTGCCATCTGTGGGGTTGCACAGAGTCGGACATGACTGAAGTGACTTAGCAGCAGCAGCAGCAGTTATAAATTGAGGGGTATTATGGACCTATGATAGAAAAACTTAAAACTTCAAAAGGGTGAAATTGATTCCAAGCACGTTGGTAGAATATCAGAACAAAACCTAATAGTTATTTAAGTGAAAGTTGCTCAGTCATGTCTGACTCTTTGCAACTCCATGGAATATACAGTCAATGGAATTCTCCAGGCAGGAATACTGGAGTGGGTAGTAAGCTGTTCCCTTCTCCAGGGGATCTTCTGAACCCAAGGATCAAACTCAGGTCTCCCTGGATTGCAGGTGGATTCTTTACCAGCTGAGCCACCAGTGAAGGCCAAGAATACTGGACTGGTTAGCCTATCAATACTCCAGTGGATCTTCCTGACCCAGGAATCGAACCTGGGTCTCCTGCCTTGCAGGTGGATTCTTAACCAGCTGAGCTATCAGGGAAGCTCAAAAGTTAAAGGGTTACAACAAATCCAGCCACCAACAATGTAAAATTGTATGTCAAATATTAAATAAAAAGCTGTTAGTCATGCAAATAAGTAGGACATGGACCCTATATTCAGAGGAAGAATCAATCAACAGAAACAGACTCAGAGATGACAAAAAACCACAGAATTGAAAATGAGGACATTAAAACAACACTCTTAGCCAGTTTAGCTAGCTATATCAGAATACCAAAGACTGGATGGCTTAAACAGAAAGCATTTATTTCTCACAGTTTTCAGTTCAGTACACTCACTCAGTCGTGTCTGACTCTTTGTGACCATGGACCGTAGCACTCCAGGCTTTCCTGTCCATCACCAACTCCCAGAGCTTGCTCAAACTTATGTCCATTTAGTTGGTGATGCCATCCAACCATCTGATTCTCTGTAGTCTCCTTCTCCTCCTGCCTTCAATCTTTCCCAGCATCAGGGACTTTTCAGATGAGTCAGGTCTTTGCATCGGCTGGCCAAAGTATTGGAGTTTCATCTTCAACATCAGTCCTTCCAAAGAATATTTAGGACTGATTTTCCTTTAGGATAGACTGGTTGGATCTCCTTGCAGTCCAAGGGACTCTAAGAGTTTTCTCCAACAACACAGTTCAAAGGCATCAGTTCTTTTGTGCTCAGATTTATGGTCCAACTCTCTCATCCATGCATAACTACTGGAAAAACCATAGCTTTGACTAGACGGACCTTTATTGGCAAAGTAATGGCTCTGCTCTTTAATATGGTGTTTAGGTTGGTCATAGCTTTTCATCCAAGGAGCAAGTGTTTTTTAATTTCATGGCTGCAGTCACCATCTGCAGTGATTTTGGAGCCCAGAAAAATAAAGTCTGTCACTGTTTCCATTGTTTCCCCATCTATTTGCCCTACAGTGATGGGACTGGATGCCATGATCTTCATTTTTTGAATCTTGAGTTAAGCAAGCTTTTTCACTCTCTTCTTTCACTTTAATCAAGAGGCTCTTCAGTTCCTCTTCACTTTCTGCCATAAAGGTGAAATCATCTGTGTGTATCTGAGGTTATTGAAATTTTTCCCATCAATCTTGATTCCAGCTTGTGCTTTATCCAGCCTGGGATTTCTCATGATGTACTCTGCATATAAGTTAAATAAGTTGGGTGACAATATATAACCTTGACGTACTCCTTTCCCAGTTTGGAACCAGTCTGTTGTTCCATGTCCACTTTTAACAATTGCTTCTTGACCTGCATACAAATTTCTCAAGAGGTAGGTAAGGTGGTCTGGTAGTCCCATCTCTTGAAGAATTTTCCATAGTTTGTTGTTATCTACAGAGCCAAAGGCCTTGACATAGTCAATAGAGCAGAAGTAGATGTTTCTCTGGAATTTTCTCTTATTCAATGATCCAGCAGTGTTGACAATTTGATCTCTAGTTCCTCTGCCTTTTCTAAATCCAGCTTGAACATCTGGAAGTTCATGGTTCATGTACTGTTGAACCCTGGCTTGGAGGAGTTTGAGCATTACTTTGCTAGCATGTGAGATGAGTGCAATTGTGTTGTAGTTTGAGCATTCTTTGGCATTGCAATGAAACACAGTTTTAGCAGCTGGGGAATCTGAGGGCAAGGCAGCAGCAAATACTCATTAGGGCACTCTTTTCTTGTTTGCAAATGTTCATCTTCTCTTTATATGCTTACACAGCAGAGAGAAACAGCAGAAAGAGAAAGTTCTCCTGTCTCTTCTTATAAGGACATTGATTCCATACCTGAGAGTTCCTTCTATGTCCTTTTAAAAGCCTCATCTTTTATACTATCACACTAGGAGGATAGGATTTCAATATATAGGATAGATGGGGAGGAACAAATATTCAGTCCATAAGAACAGCTATTAAAAATATACTTCATATGGTCAAAGAGACAGAGGAACATGTGACACTTTAAAGTATGAATGAGAAATATAAAAAATACCCAAATATAGTATCTAGTGATAAAATGTACAATACATGAAGGAAAAATTAGGATCTTAGAATGGAATTAAGAGCATCAGAAATGGTACCTAAGTATATAGAAGACCTTTGTTTTCTCATTTGCAATCTCATTAAAACCTAACCATTTAAAAATATATTAGCCATTGAGAATTATTTTGATAACTAAATCTAACTTTCAGATTATTTTTTTAAATATATTTCTTATTGCTATTAATGATGGTAAAACAAACACATTTAAATAACTTTTTCTTAAAATTGATATTTCATTACTATAATTTTATTTAATGTTTTTTGAGGTATCATTTGAAAGAAGGATTCTGTTACTCAAAAAGAAAAAAAAAAGTATGTTTAAAATTAATGCCTAGGAAAACATATGTTTTATCTAAACAGCCTCTGGGTTGGTCTTTGTTCAAACTCTGTGATATTCACTGTGTGATTCTCTTGTCTTAAGCTTGATTTCACCTGCTTCAATTCCAAATTCATTTCTATGTAATGCCCTTCTCCCCATCCTTCATAATGCATCTAGTATCTTCTGTGATAACTTCTCTGATCACCATATGTATTTTACTCTCCTATGATCTAGTCTGACAGAGCATAATAGCTTAACATTATGTTCCCAGTGAATAATAATAATTGAATAATTGATTTCTTCTCCTCATCAGTACACAGGAAGTATACAGAAAATAGTTTACAACTGCACGTATCTGAGTTCTCATCCTGCAAATGAGATAACTGGGCCCAGAAATCCAAAATCACTTAAATTGAATTGGAGTCTTGACCAAAGTTTGTTTCCTGTGACCTGGCCCAGCTCCTATCCATTCCTTCAAAAAAGAATCATGAACACTTTCTGCCTACTGTTTTCAGAGATGAAATTATTGAAGATTCCGGCATGGGTAATTGCTAGTCTTGGCTTCATGTTGTGGATTGACCCTCCAAACTTAAATACTGTAGAGAACTATATTCAGTATCATAGTCAGAGTGTCAAATTTTGTTTGGGTTAATTAGGCTTAATATTTTAGAATTAAAGAGATTCTTTAAGGAGGTTTACATTAAGTATACCCAAGAGTCAGGTCAAATTTTATTAAGTTTATGTAAATTATGACCTTTACTAGAATTCTAACTTCTCCTCAAAGTAATAATGAAAAATGTGAAAAAGTAGGATTTAGCAACCTTTTAAAAGGAAGCATGACTTCGTTAATGAAGTTAACGAAGATCTTTTGTGTAAATACATTTCTTGGTATAAGAATTAAGTAGAAACAATAAAGCAGATATAAAAAGGGGGTTGCAGAGGCATTAGAGATGTAAAAGAAACTGTAGAAAAGCATATATAATACCCACACCCTCAAAATAGGAGGCTCAATTGTTACCAAAGGCAACAATTGGAAAATAGATTTAATACTTAGTTTGAATGACCTCATATTGGCTTAAAAATCAATTGGAGAAGGAAATGGCAACCCACTCCAGTGTATCTTGCCTGGAGAATCCCGTGGGGGAGGAGCCTGGTGGGCTACGGTCCACGGGGTCGCAGAGTCGGACAGGACGAGCGACTTCACTTTCACTTTCTTTCATATTGGCTTAAAAATCAATAACTGGAGACTAACCACTGCTCTTATGGTAGAAAGCAGAGAAGAACTAAAGAGCCTCTTGAGGAAAGTGAAAGAGGAGAGTAAAAAAGTTAGTTTAAAACTCAACATTCTGCTACTCACTCGTATATAGGCTCCAGTTCCATCCACCCAGAACGATCAAATGTTTCTTAATGGGAGTAATACTCCACGTGATGTACCATCTGCATCCATCATCTGTGGATGGACATCTAGGTGCTCCACGTCCGCAGTCATGTGCAGAACATGGGGACACGTGCCCCACGCGGTGATGCCCAGCAGTGGGATGCTGGGCATGGCAACATCCAGTGAGGAATCCCAACTGTCCCAAGTGGCGACAGTGCATCCCACCAACAGTGTAAGAGGGCCCCCCGCACCCTCTCCAGCAATGTGTGATTGGATGAGCACTGACTGGAGAATGGACCAAGTGGGAGCCATGAGGAGACAAAACAGAACACGAATGGAAGAAGATGGAACAACCCCCGAGAGACAGAAAGAGAAGAAGAAGATTGGATGGGAGGGAGAGGGGGGACGATTGGGGAGAAAGCAGAAATGAACAAGAAACGAGCAGCCAGGACAGCCCAAACAGATCCCTGGGACGGAGCACGGGAGAACGGAGGGATGGGTGGGAAGGGGGAGGGAGGAGGGTTCAGGATGGGGAACACGTGACTGGTGGCGGATCCATCTTGATGATAGTAAAAGTAATACAATATTGTAAAGTTAAGAAAAATTAAAAAAAATATAATAATAATAAAAATAATAAATAAAAAAAAAAGAAAGTGCAAATCTAAAAAGCAGCAGCTTAAAAAAAAATAAAAATAAAAAATAAAACTCAACATTCAGAAAAGTAAGATCATGGCATCCTGTCTCATCATTTCATGGCAAATAGATGGGAAAACAGTGGAAACAGTGACAGACTTTATTTCTGGGGGCTCCAAAAGCACTGCAGATGGTGACTGCAGCCATGAATTAAAATAAACTTGCTCCTTGGAAGAAAGGTTATGTCCAACCTAGACAGCATATTAAAAAGCAAAGACACTGCTTTGTCAACAAAGGTCCATCTAGTCAAGGCTATGGTTTTTCCAGTGGTCATGTATGGATGTGAGAGTTGGACTGTGAATAAAGCTGAGCACTTAAGAATTGATGCTTTTGAACTGTGGTGTTGGATAAGACTCTTGCGAGTCCCTTGGACTGCAAGGAGATGCAACCAGTCCATTCTAAAGGAGATCCAACCAGTCCATTCTAAAGGAGATCAGTCCTGGGTGTTCTTTGGAAGGAATGATGCTAAAGCTGAAACTCCCGTACTCTGGCCACCTCATGTGAAGAATTGACTCATTGGAAAAGACTCTGACACTGGGAGGAATTGGGGGCAGGAGGAGAAGAGGACAGAGGATGAGATGGCTGGATGGCATCACCGACCCAATAGACATGAGTCTGGGTGAACTCTGAGAGTTGTCAATGGACGGGGAGGCCTGCCATGCTGTAGTCCATGGGGATCGCAAAGAGTCCGACACGACAAAGTGACTGAACTGAACTGAATCACTGCTCTATATTTTGAAATCTCTACTGAAATCTCTACTACACTTTGAAATCTTTAGAATAATATCTGGCTGTTAATCTTTTGAGTACCCATAATGTGCTTGAGGGCGTGCTCAGTTCTTTGCAACCCATGGACTGTAGCCAGGCTCCTCTGTCCATGGGATTCTCCAGGCAAGAATACTGGAGTGGGTTGCTGTTTCCTCCTCCAAGAGCTCTTCCTGACTCATGTATCGAACCCATGTCTCCTGTGTCTCGTTAATTGGCAGCTGGATTCTTTACCACTGAACCAACTGGGAAGCCCAAGTATCCACAATATCTGACTCTGAAGGAATAATTTAATGAGTGAATAAATTATGAATGAATGAGCAATAATATAAAAATGTTAGGGAATTTTTCTTACTATAGGATCACTGTAGTTTTGAGCCAGTTTCTATTTTCATCCTCTTAACCTGAAGTGAACTTTTAAGTAGCATGTTTAAAGTAAATGCTATGAGATGGGCCAAAAAGCATCCTGCTGTGATTTGTGTCAAAGGGCGTTCTTCCTATGTCTTCATCTATGAGTTTTATAGTGTCCAGCCTTACATTTAGGTCTTTAATCCATTTGAGTTTACTTTTGTGTATGGTGTTAGAGAATGTTCTAATATCATCCTTTTGCATGTAGCTCTCCAGTTTTCCTAGTACAACTTATTGAAAAGAGTGAAGTAAGTCAGAAAGAGGAAAATAAATATCAAACATTAATACATATATGTGGAAACTGGGAAAATGGTACAGATAAACCTATTTGCAGGGCAGGAATAGAGATGCAAACATAGAGAACAGATGTGACACCTGGGGCTGGGGGTTGGGGGTGGGATGAACTGGGAGATCGGCACTGACATATGTATACTGCCATGTGTAAAACAGATCGCTAGTGGGAAGCTACTGTATTCTGCAAGAAGTTCAGCTCCATGCTCTGTAGTGACCTAGATGGATGGGGTGGGAGGGAGGAGGGAGGGAGAGCCAAGAGGAGGGGATGTATGTATATATATAGCTGATTCACTTCGTTATACAACACAAACTAACAATATATAAAGCAAATATAGCCCTTTTTTTTTTTTTTAAAGTAAATGCTAGCTGTGACTTCTCTCAACTTCATATATAACCTCTATATGTCACATACAATTGTATTTTGTGGGGATACATGATGCAGGCTTCCCTAGTGGCTCACTGATAAAGAATCTACCCATAATGCAGGAAATGTGGGTCCCTGGGAAGATCCTCTGGAGAAGGAAATAGCAACCCACTCCAGTATTCTTGCCTTGGAAATCCCACGGACCAAGGAACCTGGCATGCTACCAGCCCATGGGGTTGCAAAAAGTCGGACACAACTTAGTGACTAAAAACAACAAATACATGATTACTGGAGACACTTGACCAATGAGAAATTTCTTTGTCTGTTGAATCACAGCCTTATATGTATTCAGTTATTTGTGCATGGTGAAAGAGAGTCAAAGAAGATAATAATCTTACCTGTACTATTTTAGATTTTTAAGGAGAAGATATATTCCTTAAGTAATTAAAATTCTTGCAAAGAAATTTAAAATGAGAGTCACTAGTAGAAAGAAAAATTTATAATAAAACTAACAAAATTTGGGTGTGAAAGAGCAGTGGGCAGGTTTGAGGTAAACTCCTCAGTGGTTTTCTGAAAGTGAAAGTTGCTCAGTCGTCTCTGACTCTTTGCAACCCCATGGACTATATAGTCCATGGAATTCTCCAGGCAAGAATACTGGAGAGGGTAGCTTTTCCGTTTTCCAGGGGATCTTCGCAACCCAGGGATTGAATGTAGGTCTTCCATATTTCAGGCAGATTCTTTACCAGCTGATGAACAAGAGAAGCCCAAGAATACTGGAGTGGGTAGCCGACCCCTTCTCCAGAGGATCTTCCCAACCCAGAAATCCAACCAGGGTCTCCTGCATTGCAGGCGGATTCTTTACCAACTGAGCTGTCAGAAGCCTGGTTTCCTGCTGCTGCCAAGTCACTTCAGTCGTGTCCGACTCTGTGCGACCCCATAGACGGCAGCCCACCAGGCTCCCCCATCCCTGGGATTCTCCAGGCAAGAACACTGGAGTGGGTTGCCATTTTCTTCTCCAATGCATGAAAGTGAAAAGTGAAAGTGAAGTCGCTCAGTCGTATTCGACCCTCAGCGACCCCATGGACTGCAGCCTTCGAAGGCTCCTCTGTCCATGGGATTCTCCAGGCAAGAGTATTGGAGTGGGGTGGGTTGTTTCCTAGAGGAGAGCAAATTGATCTGGTCTAACAATGATAAAACAAGAAACAGAGGGACAAGCCTGTTATTTAGAACTGTTGTGGGACTAGCAACGTTACCCTTGGGAATAATACTGGGGTGAGATGAGAGAATTTCAGTTA
Organism: Tragelaphus eurycerus; assembly: GCA_935064755.1. NCBI lineage: Eukaryota > Metazoa > Chordata > Mammalia > Artiodactyla > Bovidae > Tragelaphus > Tragelaphus eurycerus. The sequence continues at coordinate 2,800,312 of CAKXYN010000014.1, forward strand.
TACTTCCATTGTCATTTGAATATCCCCTTTTGTCACCAATATGTTATCAACTGTGAAACTATTAATAATTTTTACACAATTTTAATAAGAGGCATGCCCCTCAAGATAGCCAAAAGGTCTTACATTACAGGTTTTGACGGATAAAAGTTTTTCATCCACTGACAAAATCTTTGAATAGCATGCAAAGTCACCCAGGTTTGGACAAACCTCAGAAAGTTAGCCTTTGGCTCCTCCTTCTTTCCACTTCTAAACAGACAGCATGAAACATAAAGGAAGTATCACTAGACACCGTACTAGCACAGCTCTTCCTGAAACATATACTCATCATCATTTTCTTAAGTAATTTTTAAATGGCTGATTCTTCATGCAGAATCTTATTAAAGCCAAACACAATGAAGCAAAATAATTTAACACATTTCAGACCCCTTCCCTTAATTCCACGTGCCAAGATCCCTGTTATTGGAGCCACTTTTTATCCTATGATTTTTAAATCAACTGCTGTATCCAAAACTAGGCTCTTGGGAGGGAGGAGGTTTGAGGGTATATAGACACTGAAATATATAATACATATAATTCTAAGTACATAAATTCATTAATCCATTTCCTTCAACTTCCAGCTAACAATACTCTGACAATGTAATGTGAATGCCAACAATCCCTCTAAGGAATGAGAATGCCAACTTTGAGGTCATGCAATCCTAAACAGGGATTTAGCCTCTAAAAGAGGGTCTTTCTGCTGCCAGTTTATTGCCCTGCCATCATCACTCAACTTTCTTCAGCAAGTCTTTTTTAAAGAATCAGTGACCCATTGATAGGTGCACTCATGGTGTGTGCAGCCCTATTGCTTAACAGAATTGTGAAATTCTGTCTGCCAGACAGTGCCATAGGGAAACGTTGTCACTGGCAGGTGGCTGGTTTGCCTTGATGTTGCGATACCTATTTCTGGCGAAGATGCTTTGCTCTCCTTATTTTGTTACTCCCTCTCCCTGACAAAAAGCTGTCTTCCCAAGAGGCTTCTCCCCATGTCATAGAGCAGAGTTCATTTCTGTCAGGCCTCAGGTTGATAGCCATCACAAGAGTAATGTCCAAACATAAGAAATCGTGATAATTAAACTTTTTTTTTTCTTTGCACAGAATAACTAATTGTAAAAATTGGCAGTCAGCCTGCCATTTGAAAGTGAAGAAAACATCTTGTTTTAACATCTGAGCAGGGATTTTTTTTTGTAATCTGTAAACAATTGGACCATATGTAGTGTGATGGGAAACATGAAGGCTGTGATAGAACATCATTGAAGGAACCTTGTGTTTAATCACTGTTCTTTGATTCACTGAAATAGAAATTAGCTTTTTAAGTTCTGGGTTTTATCATGATTTTAAAGAGACAGTTCTTTTTCTTAAAATAGCAGACAACACCCAATAATTTACTAAATCATTACTGTGATACTGGCAAAGAATTCCAATTTTTAAAAACGTAAGTATGTTTTTAAGACACCTAAACAGGTAACAGATGTAGCCATGGGCTTTTATAGCCTTTGTTTTGGTCTGCAATTCACTTTAGTGATACAAAGAATCTCCACACAATATGGTGCAACTCTTAGTGGATACATTTTTTTTTCTAAATAAATCCTGTTATTTAAATTAAAGCAAAAAGGATAATCTGATTAAGTTATTTTTTTTTAATGAAGCGATATCCTTTCCTAATTTTTGGTGTATTTTCCAGTTTATGATGTATAGCATCCACAACTAAACCATGATATTAAAAAAATAACTGTTAGCTTTCAAGTGGTAACTGTTCAAATCCTTATATTTTTTGAAAGATCCTAACATACCATGATTACATTTATTTATATTCAGCTGATGGTACCTAAAGAAAAATAAATGATCAAGAGAATTTTGAAATCATAACTATAGCAGCAATCTATAATACTGTATAAAATAGACATGTTTGAAACAAGAAGAATACTAGGTTCTCTGTCTAATTTGCCACTAGCTAGATTTCAGTTTTTATGAGTAACTATATCTTTCTGTGCCTTTGTGCCTCTTTCCCCAAAAAGAAAATAGATCGCTAGATCATACCAGTGATTTATAAAGGCAGAAGGGATAAGGAGAATCAGAGTCACATGAAGAACTTTTGTAAAACACTGTTGGGACAGAAAATGTCTTCTTTTGCTTCCTCTTACCTTACTGTCCCCTCAGTCTCTACGGGTGGGTCACCTTGTGAATTCTGAGAAGTGTTGACACAGGATGTCCCTCAATAAAGGCCTGCTTAATAGAACTGAACATTTAAAAGCATTTCATTGTTGGAGGTGCTGTTATCTCATGTTTTTCAACCTAGGCTCAAATGTTTTTTTCTTGATAAAGTTTTGACTATTTTGACTTGATCATTTTGACTATCTTATTGGGTCATTTTCCTACAGTCAATTTAAATACGAAGAACATGGTTACTGAGGCTTTGTCATACACATCTCTTTGCCTCAACTGGCTTCCAACTTCGGTTTTCTGGAAAGCTGCACTCATAGGTCTCAACCAGCAAGTTGACAAAGGAGTGTTCCATTTCTCTCCTGTAAAAGTTGTACTTACCTTGTTTTCAGGAAACCAACCTCCGTTTCCAAGGAAACAAGAACAAAAAGGCAGTTGGCAGCTAGCATCTGGGACTTAGAAGAACTCTCACATGTCAATTTCAACTGCTGGCTGCCGGCTCAAACCTAAAAATATGGAATATTAAAATCACCTTCATATTTTTAACACACAAAAGAATATCAAATCAATTTTTTCTTAATTTTTAAATAATTGAATTTAATAGCCAATCATATAAAATCTTCAAATAATATAACTAATTAAATGTCTTTTAATTGCTAGAAATAGCTCAATACAACTCGTTTTATTTTAAAATAGTAGTTAAAATCATAGGCACATATATATAGCAGGAATTTTTTTTTTCAATTTTACACCATTTGTTTTGAAATTTCCTCTTTTGCATAAATTATGTTGTTGCTTTCTTATAACTTTCTATATTCCTAATTTCTTTCTTTAATCTTTGGAACTGTGTCTTTTGTTTATGCCATACAGCTTTGTAGTCTAAAGTGTTTTAGTAATGAGGCATCTTAAAGATGTAATTTCATAATCTTCAGATCAGATCAGATCAGTCGCTCAGTCGTGTCCGACTCTTTGCGACCCCATGAACCGCAGCACGCCAGGCCTCCCTGTCCATCACCAACTCCCGGAGGTCACTCAGACTCGCATCCATCAAGTCAGTGATGCCATCCAGCCATCTCATCCTCTGTCGTCCCCTTCTCCTCCTGCCCTCAATCCCTCCCAGCATCAGAGTCTTCTCCAATGAGTCAACTCTTCGCATGAGGTGGCCAAAATACTGGAGTTTCAGCTTTAGCATCATTCCTTCTAAAGAAATTCCAGGATTGATCTCCTTCAGAATGGACTGGTTGGATCTCCTTGCAGTCCAAGGGACTCTCAAGAGTCTTCTCCAACACCACAGTTCAAAAGCATCAATTCTTCGGTGCTCAGCCTTCTTCACAGTCCAGCTCTCACATCCATACATGACCACAGGAAAGACCATAGCCTTGACTAGGCGAACCTTTGTTGGTAAAGTAATGTCTCTGCTTTTGAATATGCTATCTAGGTTGGTCATAACTTTCCTTCCAAGGAGTAAGCGTCTTTTAATTTCATGGCTGCAGTCACCATCTGCACTGATTTTGGAGCCCAGAAAAACAAAGTCTGACACTGTTTCCACTGTTTCCCCATCTATTTCCCATGCAGTGATGGGACCAGATGCCATGATCTTCGTTTTCTGAATGTTGAGCTTTAAGCCAACCTTTTCACTCTCCACTTTCACTCTCATCAAGAGGCTTTTTAGCCCCTCTTCACTTTCTGCCATAAGAGTGGTGTCATCTGCATATCTGAGGTTATTGATATTTCTCCCAGCAATCTTGATTCCAACTTGTGTTTCTTCCAGTCCAGCGTTTCTCATGATGTACTCTGCATATAAGTTAAATAAACATGGTGACAATATACAGCCTTGACGTACTCCTTTTCCTATTTGGAACCAGTCTGTTGTTCCATGACCAGTTCTAACTGTTGCTTCCTGACCTGCATACAGATTTCTCAAGAGGCAGATCAGGTGGTCTGGTATTCCCATCTCTTTCAGAATTTTCCATAGTTTATTGTGATCCACACAGTCTTAGGCATGTATATTATCCACATTAGCAAAATCTGCTCCTTCTGAGTATCACCTGCTTGCGTGCATGGCTTTGTCCCTGAGAGCTGATCACTTCTCGCCATTCTGCAATCTCCAGGCCTTCTTGCTTCATGCCTCCTGATTCATTTGAGTTCTTAGATTCCTGCTGAAAGACAAACCTGGCTGGATGGAAGATTTTTATAGGGAAGCAGTGAGAAATGAGATTTTTTTTTTCATGGAAGGCAGAAACTTGTGAAACTACTTTGGGTATTTAGACATTCATAAGAAGTGATTAATTGCCAGGAAAATAAAGTTTCAAATTGATACCTACATTCCATATTGGGTTATATTATTTTATCTTTTTCTACTATTTGGTTAATATTGGCCAGTTAAATATGAGTCTTTTAGAATTCTCTCTTTTGATTGTTTTGTTAGTTTATAGTATACCAGGTTCTTTGAACTCTGGATTGCTTTTGAATGAATGTTAGTAGGTAAAAATTTGTGGAAAATTGTACACAGCTATTTTTCAGATCTGCAATGTAGATTCCTTATTGTATTTTCATCAGTAACCTATTTGTAATGAGCTATAGGATAATTTTGTATAACTTCAGAGATTGTCTCTATGTTAGACATTTACAAGCAAATATAATTTCTTTCATTTAAAATAGAAATAAAGGAGATATCAAAGTAACAAAATTAGGAAGGAATCTTACTAAATTTCTAATTTCTATATCCTAAAATACATATATTTACAATTATTTTTTGCTTGGTCCAAATCCTATAAATTATACTTTTGATTTGCAAATTCAGATAATGTTTGATATTTTCACTATTTTTGTGGGGGATGGGAAACACATGGAATTCTCATATTCAAGATATTTCACTACCATTAGAAATTCAACATTTCATGAGAGAAATAATTATACTTGCTTTCAGACAATAGTAATGGCTATGGAGCAACTGTTTTAGAGAATAAATGTTATGAATGATAAAATTAATCTAATTTTGAAAAATCTCCAAAATAGGAAATATTACAACCTTTACTCTAAAATTTGTTCAAATCAAACAATAAGACTAATCTCAAATATTATTGTCTTTTAGAATATTTTTGGCTTGAGGTATAATTCACATACCATCAGATCAGATCAGATCAGTCGCTCAGTTGTGTCCGATTCTGCGACCCCATGAATCGCAGCACGCCAGGACTCCCTGTCCATCACCAACTCCTGGAGTTCACTCAGACTCACGTCCATTGAGTCAGTGATGCCATCCAGCCATCTCATCCTCTGTCGTCCCCTTCTCCTCCTGCCCCCAATCCCTCCCAGCATCAGAGTCTTTTCCAATGAGTCAACTCTTCGCATGAGGTGGCCAAAGAACTGGAGTTTCAGCTTTAGCATCATTCCTTCCAAAGAAATCCCAGGGCTGATCTCCTTCAGAATGGACTGGTTGGATCTCTTTGCAGTCCAAGGCACTCTAAAGAGTCTTCTCCAACACCACAGTTCAAAAGCATCAATTCTTCGGTGCTCAGCCTTCTTCACAGTCCAGCTCTCACATCCATACATGACCACAGGAAAGACCATAGCCTTGACTAGACGGACCTTTGTTGGCAAAGTAATGTCTCTGCTTTTGAATATGCTATCTAGGTTGGTCATAACTTTCCTTCCAAGGAGTAAGCGTCTCTTAATTTCATGGCTGCAGTCACCATCTGCAGTGATTGTGGAGCCCAGAAAAATAAAGTCTGACACTGTTTCCACTGTTTCCCCATCTATTTCCCATGTAGTGATGGGACCAGATGTCATGATCTTCGTTTTCTGAATGTTGAGCTTTAAGCCAACTTTTTTACTCTCCACTTTCACTTTCACCAAAAGGCTTTTGAGTTCCTCTTCACTTTCTGCCATAAGGGTGTGTCATCTGCATATCTGAGGTTATTGATATTTCTCCCAGCTATCTTGATTCCAGCTTGTGTTTCTTCCAGTCCAGCGTTTCTCATGATGTACTCTGCATATAAGTTAAATAAACATGGTGACAATATACAGCCTTGACGTACTCCTTTTCCTATTTGGAACCAGTATTCACTGTTGGGAAATATACATATCTATAGTCTTCATACACACACAAGATTGTAAACCCATCACCACTTATTCCAGAATATTTTTGTCACCCTACAAAGAAATTTTACACCTGTTGGTAGGTGCTGTTCAGTCCCTCCCTCTGTTCTCTGATAGTAACTAGCCTACTTTCTGTCTCTATGTAATTGCCTATTCTGCATATTTCCTATAACAGAATCATGTAATATGTAACTTTTTGTGTTTGATTTCTTTCATTAAACATAGTATTTTCAAAGTTTATCCAAGTTGCGGAAAATATCAGCATTTCCTTCCTTTTAATGTTTCATTGCATGAATATGATTAACCAGTATATTTGTTCATCAGTTGATGGAAATATATGTTGTTTACATTTTTTTACTATTATGAATCTTGCTGCTATAAACACTCATATACAATTTTGTATGAACATGTTTTCAATTCTCTTGGGTATTTACATGAGAAGGGAACTGTTGAATCAAATAATGATTTCAAGATATTAGTTTAATTATGCAAGTAATTTAATTATAATGTTGGAAATGGAACCCCCCCAAAATAAAACAGAACCATATGCAATTTTACCCACCTATGGTTGTTTTTAAGATCATATCAACAACAACAAAAACCAAGAAAATACTTACATAGAGTTAATTAATCATTGGTAGAGTAATTTTTATGTTTTTTATTTTATTTGTATAATGAGATTTTAGTAACAAGATTTCATGTAATATATTACTGAGATATTGTTTATATTACTTCCATTTTAAATTTTAGTAAAATATCCAGATGTAGGCTCAGGATATCTGGGTAAATTAGCTATTCTGCAACCTAATAATCATAATGCATCATTAAAACAAAGATTTTAATTCATATTCAACATAGGATAGACAATAATTTTATTTTAAATAAATTGACATGCAAAGAGTTCAATAAGAAAATGCCTCTGTTCTAGCAGTCATTCTTAACATAATTATTGTTGAAATGCTTCAAATATACTACTATAGCATTGAAATAATTATACTTGAGCCTTGAACAATGAGGGTTTGACTATGTGCTTATACTTGATTTTTTTTTTTCTGTTAGTAAATAACACAGTACTACATGATCTGCAGTTGGTTGAATCTGTAGATGCAAATATGGAAGAACCTTAGATTAAGGAGGAAGCACTTGTGTGAGAAAGGGCCAACTATAACTTACAGGCAGAATTTGAATGGCATAAATAACCAGCACTCCTCATCCCCACATTGTTCAAGGATCAATGGCTGCTGCTGCTGCTAAGTCACTTCAGTCCTGTCCAACTCTGTGCGACCAGAAGTTGAGCTTATTTTTTTTCTCATTGGCTTACAGTAACAGCGTCTTACTGAGTTTGGAGTTTCAGATTTACCAACCTTTTACTTTGTAGTCTTCTCTCTTTAGATGTATACATTTGTGAGTGTCTTTTTAAAATAAAGTGTATATGTGTGTGTGTGTATACATATATACTACATATATTTGTATACATATACATACTACCTATACATATATATACTACATATAAAGTGTATGTATATATATATTTTATAAAGTCTCTAAGGTATGTATATAAAATATACACAAACATGTATGTATGTGTGTGCATGTACTCTGTTTCTTTCTGTCTCTCATTATAGTTGGTAAATCTTTATAAAAATGAGCATCTCCATTTTTTAGTAATATTTACCAGTGTCCAGTAATGTACTTCCATTCATAAAATTAGACTGTTGATGACTTTTTATAAAGAGTCTTATGTTAATTTTCTTTCTTGAAAAACAATAATAATAATGTCATATGTACAAAATTAACCCACTTGGCCTTTCTTTTGTAAAAACAAAAGCTGCTATTCAAACATTTCTTATTATAATTATTGAACATAGCCTGCATTAGTCAAAGAAGTTTAAAATAATAGTATGGACAAAGATGTTCTATTTTAAAAACAGAAATACAAAGGCAGTACATGGAGTGTCCAATAGTACATAGTCCTCTGGAAAATATTGCCCTTTATTAAAAGACTTCTCTCTCAGTGTTTTATTCTCCTGTTCTCCTCCTGATGATCCTCAATTCCTCTCTGTCAGTCACCCCTAAACTCCTGCACTTGCTGGTTTCTTTTTGGTCATCCAATTATTTATCTGTGGTCTTAGAGAAGTGTGCCGGAGAAGTGTTGAACCATGGTGTTGGAGAATACTCTTGAGAGTCCCTTGGACAGCAAGGAGATCCAACAAGTCTATCCTAAAGGAAATCAGTCCTGCATATTCATTGGAAGGAGCTGAAGCTGAAACTCCAATACTTTGGCCACCTGATGTGAAGACTGACTCCTTGGAAAAGACCCTGATGCTGGGAAAGATTGAGGGCAGGAGGAGAAGGGGACGAGAGAGTACCAGAGGGTTGGATGGCATCACCGACTCAAAGGACACAAGTTTGAGTAAACTCCAGGAGTTGGCAATTGACAGGGAGGCCTGGCTTGCTGCAGTCCTGGGGGTCACAAAGAGTCGGACACAACTGAGTGACTAAACTGAACTGAATTATTTATCAATGTAGCTTTTCATCTAAATACTTTCATACCTACTCTGGCTCAGAGCACTTAATCATTTTCATTCAATCAATTCAACTAATGTTTATTAAATGCCTACTATATTCCTAATTATTTGTGAGAAATTTCTGGATACTGAAAAAATCAGATTACTCAGGAAATCCATGACATCATTCTTGCCTTCATGTAAATATGATGTATATACACACAAAATAATTGGAGAAAACAAGGGTAAGAGACAAGGTATATTTCTGAAGACAAACAAGATCCATGAAGTGGATTAGGAAGGGACAATTTCAGAGAAGAATGAGGATAACACTGGATAAGTAAACCACAGAGGGGTGACTACCTTAATGTATCTTGACGTATACCCAGGAAGATGTCTCATTTTATCAAGTTTTATCAAACTTAGAAAAGGATACCCAAAACCCCGCAACAAAAAAAAAGTTTAGTGGAGTGTGAAGAAAACATCTAACTTGGGTTACTCCTTTACAGAAAGTTAGACTTTCTAATGAAAAAAAAAAAAAAATCCTCTAATATTCAACATAAGCTGGTAACAAAATGTTTGAGCAGTAGATCTCCCAAATGATACAAATTCATTGTTGACCATTATATACATTGTTTCCATAAGCTGAGATAATACAAAAAGAGTCAAAACGACTCATTGTCTAGCGGTAGACGTAGGGCTTCCCTGGTGACTCAGACAGTAAGGAATCTGCCTATAATGCAGGAGACCCAGGTTCAATCTCTGGGTTGGGAAGAATCCCTGGTGAAGGGAATGGCAATCCACTCCAGTATTCTTGCCTTGAGAATTCCATGGACAGAGGAGCCTGGTGGGCTACAGTCCATGGGGTTGCAAAGAGTTGGACACCACTGAGTGAATAACACTTTCCCTTTTCACATCAGACACAGGAATATGATGTATGGACATGAGGGGTAGGGCTTGGAAGGGGAGAAAATATTTTAAAATATATTAATGGGGTTGCAGAGTAATAAAATTGTGTGGAATGGAATTAGTGAATTGGGAGAGAACCAGTTAATACTATACGTAATGAGCTTGAATCTGATACTATATTTGATCATAACACTTCCTTAGACTCTGGTGTTCAGGAATCTGTCATGTAGAAAATCAGATATGAGACTGGTTAAGCAAGTGGCTGCATCCTATAATTAATTGCAAATTACAATATGACAAAAATGGATACATACATTTGAGTTTTGTACATAAGTAAGTCTTAACTGAAATCATTATGATAGATGCATTCCTGAGGTTTTGTTGTGCTAAGCTTCATCACCTCTTTGCACTGCCCCTTTCTTATTAAATAGCCTAGATCCCTACAGTAGCAAGTCAATACCATCTTTGTTGTCTTAAACTTTATTACTACCTTTGACTCTCTAGTGTTCATGACTTTATGGAGGCTTATAGAATGGAATCTAAACTGCTTTATATGCATAGTTCTCCTTTGTTAATACTAATATTTCTACTTTAATATCCTTTGATGGATTATGAAACACCTTCAGTGACATCATGATATTGTATATCCTTGTTATATTGCACAGCTGCTGTCGCTGTTCAGTCAGTAAGTTGTGTCTGCCTCTTTGTGACCCCATGGACTAGAATACACCAGGCTCCTCTGTCCACTCTCTGTCCTCCTCCACTGTCTCCCAGAGTTTGCTCAAATTCATGTTCACTGGATCTGTGCTAACACCTCCTCCTCCACCACCCTTTTCCTTTTCGTCTTCCATCTTTCCCAGCATCAGGATCTTTTCCAATGAATCGGCTCTTCACATCAAGTGGCCAAAGCATCAAAGTTTCAGCTTCAACATCAGTCCTTCCAATGAATATTCAGGACTTATTTCCTTTAGGATTGACTAGTTTGATTTCCTTGGTGTCCAATAGACTCTCAAGAGCCTTCTCCAGCACCACAGTTGAAAAGCTTCAATTCTTTGGCATGCAGCCTTCTTTATGGTCCAATTCTCACATGTATATATAACTACAGAAAAGCCATAGCTTTGACTAGATGGACCTCTATTGGCTATTTATGTCTCTGCTTTTTAATATGCTGTCTAGGTTTGTCATAGCTTTTCTTCCAAGGACCAAGTGCCTTTTAATTTCATGGCTGCAGTCACCATCTACAGTGATTTTGGAGCCCAAGAAAATAAAATCTGTCACTACTTCCATTCTTCCCTTCTATTTGCCATGAAGTGATGGGATTTGGTGCTATGATCTTTGTTTTCGGAATGTTGAGTTTCAAGCCAGCTTTTTCACTCTCTCCTTTCTTCCTCATCAAGAACTATGGCCATTTTTGGAGGTCTGAGAAGTCAAATGTTTTATTCACAGTTATATACAGTTCATTCAAGCTTAGTCAAAACTAGAACTCAGGTATTTAGACTCTGGCCCTTTTAAATGTAGAAGATTCCTCAGGCCTCTGAAATGCATAGGTAAACCCTGTACATAGTACAAATGGAACACACATCCTTTGGGAGATTGTTAGAGTGACAAGTACATAATAGGCAAAGTAGCACTGAGGTGAAATTTCTCACCCTGAAAGTGTGAGCAAAGGCAAATAAACACATACATATACTTATGTGAAGTGAAAGTCACTCAGTTGTGTCTGACTCTTTGCGACCCCATGGACTCTACAGTCCATGGAATTCTCCAGGTCAGAATACTGGAGTGAGTAGCCTTTTCCTTCTCCAGGGGATCTTCCCAACCCAGGGATCGAATCCAGGTTTCTCGCATTGCAGGTGGATCCTTTACTAGCTGAGAGTCACAAGGGAAGCCCAAGAATACTGGAGTGGGTAACCTATCCCTTTTCCAGCGGATCTTCCTGACCCAGGAATCAAACTGGTGTCTCCTGCATTGCAGGTGGATTCTTTACCAACTGAGCTATCAGAGAAGCTCATATAACTATGTATATAATCTTAATGTAAGATGCTATCTGTTGATAGTTTATTATGCGTTAGGTGTTGGGACAGTATATAATCTATACATTTTCCAATTTATGTCTCACAGTAACTTTATTGGAAAAAAGTTTACATAAGTGAAGTCACTTGGGCTTGTGTTGTTTTATTAGTCTTGATATACAATTATTACCTGAAAAAGAAGCAATACTATATTAAGTATGATTATCTGCTCATCTTAATTAAAATATGTAATGAAAAGATATGAATCTTAAAATATGAGAATATATATGCAAATAGCATATGAATGACCTGCAAAAATTCACTAGACAAAATGCTGTAACTATGACATGTAGGTATATCACATACTTATTTACATATTATTTTAAATATATACTTAGATGTGGATATATGTCATGTATTTATAATAATATTATTTAGATGATTCTATTTGCTTATTAGATTATTAATTTACTTTAAGTAAAAGCCATTAAGAGGATGGGGAATCATGGTGATGTAAGGCAGATTTTTTAATTTAATGCAGTGTGTTCTTTCCATGCTTTTAATCAAGCACATTCTATGTCTGTCATGTGTCTATGTTATGCAGTCAACCAGTGAATCCTGGGTAATTACATAAGAAAGAGAAGTGATTTCAACAGAGGAAAAAAAATCCTAAAAAAATTACTTAGTTATGCCAAGTCAGTGGAATCAATCTGAGTATTTCTGATGATGGAAAATTATTATCTGAAATTCAGAAAAGCCCTTTGAATTCCATTTTAGGTATTAGTTTCAATAGCACATCTCACCAAAACTGTAGTCCCAGTGATACAAAACTAAAATTGACTGATCTGAGTCATGTCTTTATTCTTCACTTGCCTATTAGATTTTGAAGGTGCTAATGAACTGTGAAATGGCCAAAGGCAGGCAGCCAGAGGGAAAAAAGAGAGAAGTCACAGACCCGGATCACCACAAAACGAGTAATTAGTCACTGAATAATGGGGAATTCAACTACATTAAACCTCTATCTGCTGCATGTATTTTCTATCAAAACTAGCTAGAAATGTAGCTCAAAATCCATTTTCTGAAGTTCTAAAGACTGTGTCCATTACTTTAACTACAACTGAAAGTATCTTCTCAGAGTCCTCAGGTGGACTGAGGATGGAGAACACAGCCATTTTTTCCATGAAAGATGGATCGTTAGATGATAGAGCAAATATATTTTTGCAGGTTATCCTATTCCAAATGTAGAATACAATCTCTATATAGATATGTGTCCATTCTGCACCAAGATTCTAGATGCTTTAGCCTAATCCTCTCAGCCCAATCCCAGTGTAGGATTTTTATTGTACTAATTTTGATTATTTTCTGTGACCCTATTGATATATATAGCAAGTTTTTATACATTCTTTTATTTTATTTTATTTTATTTTTGTGAATGGCAAGGCATATTTATTTATTTATTTATTTATTTTATCAAGAATCTCTTTTATTGATTATCAGAAACATTACAAACATCTAACATGAACAAATTGTAACATGACAGTATTTAGTTTGAACAATTAATACATTTCAGATATAATATTATACATATCCTTGATTTATCACAAGATATTGAAAATAGTTCCTTGTGCTGTACATCAGAACCTTGTTGTTTATCTAGTCTAAATATAATAGTTTCCATCTACTAACCCCAAACTCCCAGTTCATCCCTGTCCCTCCCCCTGGACAACCACAGTCTGTTCCCCATGTCTCCGAGTCTGTTTTGCATTGTAGATGGGTTCATCGGCGTCATGTTTTAGATTCCACATATGAGAGGTATCATATGGTGTTTGTCTTTCTCTTTCTGACTGACTTCACTTACTATGATAATTTCTCGTGGCATCCATATTGCTGCAAATGGTATTGTTTCTTTTTTGTAGCTGAGAAATATTCCATTGTATATATGTTCCACATCTTTGGCGGGGGCGGGGGTGTATAGCTGCTTTATACTGTTGTGTCCGTTTCTGCTATACAGCAAAGTGAATCAGCCATACAGATACATAGATCCCCGCTTTTGTTTGGGATTTGCTTCCCATTTTGGGCACCACAGAGCTGTGTTATACAGTATGTTCTCATTAGGTATCTACTTTATACATGCTGCTGCTGCTAAGTCGCTTCAATTGTGTCCGACTCTGTGTGACCCCGTAGACGGCAGCCCACCAGGCTCCCCCGTCCCTGGGATTCTCCAGGCAAGAACACTGGAGTGGGTTGCCATTTCCTTCTCCAATGCATGAACGTGAAAAGTGAAAGTGAAGTTGCTCAGTCGTGTCCGACTCTTAGCAACCCCATGGACTGCAGCCCCCCAGTCTCCTCCGTCCATGGGATTTTCCAGGCAACAGTACTGGAGTGGGGTGCCGTTGCCTTCTCCGTAATATACATATGTCAATTATGTAGCAAGTTTTGTAGTAAACGTCTTGATCCATGATTGATTTCAATAATCATCAAGTTTCTGCTTGGAAAAAAGCAAAGCATAATTTGGTGCTATGTATTAATATGTGTGGGAGTGTATGTGTTCACATGCTAATGTACTTGAATAGATTTTATTTCATGATACCAAGACTCACTGACATCAAAGAGGAGAACCTGGAAGAGATCTTATAACTTTTTAAGAAATATAAGCATGAATATATAACGCAACTCTCTGGCAATGACTTATTTCTATTTTATTGAATCAGGATTCATTTTCACTAAACCAATAATACAAAACTTTTAGATAGAATTTAGATTCTGAAAACATATTTTGTAAACATATTAGTTCTCATTGTTTCCCACTCTTTATTTATTTATTTTTTGGGCTTTCAAATAGAATTATTGATTTCTTCAGGCTTCAGTATGAGGAAAAGATGTATTCTGCATATCTCTTTATTATCTTGGAGCTCATAGAAAAGAAAACAAAAGTAAAACACCCTTCCCTTTCTGTTTTATTTTTAGAATTTCAGGTTTTTATTTTATTTCCCAGATACTTGACAATGTAACTGGTAACCAAATTTACACCATTTCTTTATCAGGACATTTAGGAGCAAAAGTTATTGTACATGCAGCTTTAATTGGATATAATCTTAACATGCTACTCCAATATCACTTCTGTGTCCTTATAGGAATATAAACAGATTGTTTTTTATCAACTGCCGTGGACGGTGTCAAAAATCTATCAAGAATTTTAAGTTTGACTGTCCAGGAACTCACCTGTAAACACTAATGTTTTATTTGCATTGTCAATGCCATGCAATAGAAGGTGTTTATTTCTTAATGAGTTTCAGTTAATCACAATAAGTTAGGGTAAGAGTTACCTCCAAAACTTCTTTCAGGAAATCTGCAAATCTTCCTCAGTGTTCAAGATTCTAAATATTCGGCAGTTTATTTCAGCATTAGTCACTCATCCTGGAATCCATCTTTTCTTTTAGCTTTACTTTAATAGAGCCTCTGACTTGGAATTCTGGTATTTCTATTATTGTTAATAATATTACTTCTGTTAATACAACTCTTTCTGACATGTCATTGCAATAAAGTAGGAAACTGACAAAACCATTCTACATTCTCTAAAATGAGTCACTCTGTGCATCATATGATTCACTTCCTTGGCTACATCTAACCTTTTCCTTGGATTTTGGGACCTGAATTTGTGCATTTTAGTTCTCTGTGGGTGCAGAGTCTGTGATATCGTGTGGACACGGGGTTTGAGGGTGCCCTTTTTAGAGCAGTCACGGTCACAGGGTGAGCAGAAAAGCCACAAAGACAAGAGATTATGCAGAGCAGGATAAGGAGATGGAGTAAGAAATGATTCTACGGTTCCCATAGGTAGTGATGCTACATTTTACTTATATAAGACACTCCTGTATTCACTAACAAGGACTGTATCCCATGTTTTTGTGTTTTAATTTAAGCTACTTTGCAATGATCTCTTTGTCTTGAAGCTAAATATGCCTTAAGATCACTTATGGAACTTATAGTTTTTTGTTTTTTTTTTTTTTTTTTTTTTTTTAATGTGAATCACTTGCGCTGTTTTTTGTTTTTTTTTTTGATGTTTTCATTTTTTTAAAAAATGTTTTATTTAACTTTACACTATTATATTGGTTTTGCCATATATCAAAATGAATCTGCCACAGGTATACATGTGTTCCCCATCCTGAACCCTCCTCCCTCCCCATACCATCCCTCTGGGTCATCCCAGTGCACCAGCCCCAAGCATCCAGTATCGTGCATTGAACCTGGACTGGCAACTCGTTTCATATATGATACTATACATATTTCAGTGCCATTCTCCCAAATCATCCTACCCCCTCCCTCTCCCACAGAGTCCAAAAGACTGTTTTATACATCAGTGTCTCTTTTGCTGTCTCGTATACAGAGTTATTGTTACCATCTTTCCAAATTGGGCTGTTCTTGTATTAAGTTTGTTTTCTTTGAAAAAATCCAAAAGCTTACTAAAAGCTTGCTTTTACAAGGGATTTGGGGAGAATGATAAAACTGTGTCTTAATTATGGTTATACAGCTGCATGCATTTGTCTAAACTCATAGAACTGTTCACTAAAGAGTGAATTTTGCTATTCATAAATTAAAAATCTAAAATGTTCTTCAAGATTCTGAATATACCGCTGTATAATTTTGATTTTTTAAAAATATATCTGATAAAAGAAATGTGAAATCTGGGTTGTCAATCTCCCCCTTTTGCTTTGGAATATGAGTTTCAGGAAGACAGAGAGATTGTCTTGTTTAAGACTTTATCCTGATACCTAGCATACCATGGTCATTTAAATGACCATAATGAATGAATGAATAACTTGTGTACCTAATGGTGCAGGATCATAGCCAGAATATATTAAATGTCCAATATCACTAGCCAAATACCGAATACACATCTGAAGAATGTATATGGTTTACAGAATTTTTATACTGAAGATACACTGTAGGTATAAATACGTCTCTCTCTCATTTCTTTCTTTCGTCCTGCCTCCTGAAGGATCACAGAAAGGATCATAATTCTTCACAATTATGTGTTTTCTTATCTCCACATTTTCCTATTTATTCATTCAACACATATTTCTTTGCTTCTATCACTTGTACCATAGGATCTGGGCTGCAGTGGAATGTCAGCTTCATGCTTCAGGAATCTTGATTATGTTGGTGAAATTTTGTCTGTTTACTTCTTCCAGTTATGCTCACTCATGTCTCCCTTGTTCCCACCTCACCATAAATGAAGAAGTAGAGACATGGATTGTTTAGGACATAAATTGGCCAAGATCACAAAACTATTAAGAGACTTAAGAGTCAGCTCTGGATTCAAACCCATCCTTGTGATTGCAAACACTCCACATTTATTATCTCTCATTATCAGATACTACATTATGTACTATCTCACTGTTCTACTATGAATGGGCTCACTCAACATGTCGCTAGCTGTGATCTGTTAGTATTGTTGTTTTTTTTTTTTTTAATTTTGCTTAACTTTACAATATTGTATTGCTTTTACTATACATCGAGATGGATCCGCCACCAGTATACATGTGTTCCCCATCCTGAACCCTCCTCCCTCCCCCCTCCCCACACCATCCCTCCAGGTCCTCCCAGTGCTTCAGTATTGTTGTTTTTAAGATTAGTTCTTCCATAAATTTTCCTCTTATCCTTATCTAAACTTCTACTTTTCTTACTCTATAGCTTAAACAAACACTGTATTATATCTACTGAATTTATACTGTGTATAGGAACAATATATTCCTTGTAAAAGCATGGACCTGGCATTATCAATTCATTTCATATTCAATCATCTTATTGGTTCACCATGGTTTAGAACTATTTATTTTTCAATACTGGCCTACTTTAAATATTAGAACCATTAGTATATTAGGTTTACATTTTTTAATATTTTTTTTTAAAAAAGTAGTTTTAGGTTCATAGCAAAATTGAGTAGAATATGTACAGATTTCTTATATATCCCTTATTCCCATAGCTTCCCTTGTTACCATCTCTCAACACAGTGCTTTATTTGTTTTAATCAGTGAACCTACTTTGACACATCATTCTCACCCAAAGTTCAAAGTTTAAGGTTCATTCTAAATGTTGTATTTTCCATGAGCTTGGACAAATGTGTGTCATATTTCTATTGTTATAGTATCAAACAGCCCAATTTCATTGTTCTAAAAGTCCTCTGTGCCCCACCTACATATTTCTCTCTCTCTGTAATTTCTGGCAATCACTGATTTTCTTTTTTTACTGTCTCTTTTTATAGTTTTGCTTTTTTCAGAATATCGTATAGTTGGAATTATACAGTATGTAGCTTTCATGTTTGCTTTTTTCTTTTTTTATAAATTTATTTATTTTAATTGGAGGTTAATTACTTTACAATATCATATTGGTTTTGCCATACGTCAGCATGAATCTGCCACAGGTATACACGTGTTCCACATAATAGTATGCATTTAAGTTTCCTTGATGTTTTTCATAGCTTGATAGCTCCATTATTTTTAACACTTAATCTTTTATCTGGATGTACCACAGTTTATCCATTCTACTGAAGAACACCTAGGTTGCTTCCAAGATTTGGAAGTTATGAATAAAGGTGCTACAAGGTTTCTGTGAACCTTTACTCCCATTGTAAATGGGAGTGAATGCTCACTCCCATTGTAAATGGGAGTGAATGCTCACTCCCATTGCCCTAAACAAATGGGTATGTATGTGTGCATGTATGTATGTGTGTGTGTATATATATACACATATATTTTGCAGAAAGAATATAATTTCAGCTTCCATATATATAGTAAATAGGTGTGTTTTCAGAACAAGAAATAGGATATGAATATTAATCAGAAAGCTTACAGTATAAGCTGTTTGAAGAACAATTGTGTTCAATCATCGGCAACATCTTTGCCTTTGAATTGACACCAGATAAGTGAATAAGAAAATTCATGGATACACTTCCATTCACATGCTGTTATGTCAACCAACATTCTCCACTTAGTAACTTCCTGACATCCACATGAATTACTAAGGTCACTTATTTTGGTATATTAAGTGGAAAAAGAAAAAAAGAGAGTCTCTGAGCAAAGAAACTTCAATTAATTTAAAACAATAATGGGCTCTAAAATAACTTCATTTTAACAAGGAAGTTCATTAAACATTTTCTCCAACTCATAACCATTATTTTGCTTAGTCAGATGTTTTCTCAAGGGAGAGTTCATTCATTTTAACTGCTTAAAATGCATGATGAATGAAGCAATTTGCTTTTTTATTTACATTTTACCACTGATAATATTTTATTAAAAACACTAGCACAAAAGACCACATTGTGACTTTAATCAGTACTAACATTCTACGGTAAAGCTTTGTCTTACATTTAAAACTTTGGAGTTATGTTTGTGAGTGATACAAAATAAGATGTTCCTAGAAATTACTAGAATACTGTTATAAAATTAATACATGCCCATTGTTTAACATAAATATAAGTACATGCAGATTAATGATCTCTGTTTTATAACAATTTCTTTCAGAGATAAATGAGAGTTGCAATGTGTTGATTACAGAGAAATTATACTGTATTAAAATGAGTTGTTATAGTAGGGGCTTTTAAAAATATATTTCAAGTCTGTGAGCAGGTAAATTGGAACTGACCATGTGAAATTTCTAAAACAGCATTATCAACATCACTTGTGTTTTTCCATTCCAATATATCAGAACCCATAGATTTGCTTTTTTTTTTCAGTGTACAAAATGTGTTTCAGAATGTGTTTTAAAATCTCTTCATTACTGGCAATCATCTCCTAACAATTAATATGCATAAGCAGCTTCTTACTACTCATAATACCCATAAAATTTGGAAGCTAAACATTTTATTATCAGTTACAAATTAATCTTTTAAAAAAAGTTTAAGTGAATAAAGAGAAAACCAGGATGCTGTGAATAGGGTAAATTTTTATTTGGGGTCAACTTTCTATATTTTTTGTAAATAGTAGTTTTTTCCTTAAATTTCTATAAATTATAATAGTTTTAAAAGATTACATTTTTGGATTTTCCAAGTAGATAATCTTATAATCTATAGCAAGGAAAATCACACCATTTTAAGTATTATATATCTGATTTCTTTAACCTCTTTTGCTGCAAGGGCTAAACCCTTTACTATAATCTCAAAAAGTAACTTTGAACTGAGAAGTTCTATCTTGTTACTGCATTGAATTGTAATGCTTATAATGTATCTTAATTAAAATGACACATGTAGGAGATTTCTGTTGAATAGCTTATAAATCAAGGAAATTTTCTTTTTATACTTGGTTTGCTAAGACTTTTTTTTTAATAAAGAATTAAGTGTTGAGCTTTATCAACTTCTTTTGTGAGATTTATTGAGGTGATCATAATTGTTCTTCTTTAATCTGTTTATATGAGTAATTATATTAATAAATTTTCTTATATTAAACTGAGATAATCCCATGATAATGGTCATAATGCATTATTCTTTTAATAATATTTTTATAAACAACATTATTTTAATAACACTATTTTATTTTGATAATCTTGTATTGAGGATTTTCACATCTTTCTTTGTATAAAATTAGCTTTTCTTGCTTATTATCCTTGCCCAGGTTTAAAATTAGCATTATTATAGTTTCATAACAAATGCTAAATAACTTCCTGTTTCCATTTTCCTTTCACACCCTCTCTCTCCTCCTCTCTCTTTCTCCCCTCAACCCCATCCCACCACTTCTCTCTGCACTAGAACATTAACTTAACAAAGAATAATTTGTTCATTGCCATTTTTGTTAGAATTAAACTATTGGGCTTAGAGTCCTTGATAGAAAAATATCTGTCTCGTACATAATATCTTCTACAGTTACTGGTCTACTAGACATCTGTGTTTCTTGAATCTGGTGATTTAAGTATTCCTAGAATATAAAAAGTTTTATCTGTGTGTTCAAGCATAAAAGTTCTATATATGCATATAAAATTATACATACTAATCTCAAACTGAATATATAATTATGTACCCTAATGTTTTTAATATTCTTAAATTTTATTCTTTCTGTTGGGTTATAGACATGTAGACTGTGTGGATAACAATAAACTGTGGAAAATTCTGTAAGAGATGGGAATACCAGACCACATGACCTGCCTCTTGAGAAACCTATATGCAGGTCAGGAAGCAACAGTTATAACTGGACGTGGAACAACAGACTGGTTCCAAATAGGAAAAGGAGTACGTCAAGGCTCTATATTGTCACCCTGCTTATTTAACTTATATGCAGAGTACATCATGAGAAATGCTGGACTGGAATAAACACAAGCTGGAAAAAAGATTACCAGGAGAAATATCAATAACCTTAGATATGCAGATTACACCACCCTTATGGCAGAAAGTGAAGAGGAACTATAAAAGCCTCTTGATAAAATGAAAGTGGAGAGTGAAAAAGTTGGCTTAAAGCTCAACATTCAGAAAAACGAAGATCATGGCATCTGGTCCCATCACTTCATGGGAAATAGATGGGGAAACAGTGGAAACAGTGTCAGACTTTATTTTGGGGGGACTCCAAAATCACTGCAGATGATGATTGCAGCCATGAAATTAAAAGACATTTACTCCTTGGAAGAAAGGTTATGATCAACCTAGATAGCATATTCAAAAGCAGAGACATTACTTTGCCAACAAAGGTCTGTCTAGTCAAGGCTATGGTTTATCCAGTGGTCATGAATGGATATGAGAGTTGGACTGTGAAGAAAGCTGAGCCCTGAAGAATTGATGCTTTTGAACTGTGGTGTTGGAGAAGACTCTTGTGAGTCTCTTGGACTGCAAGGAGATCCAACCAGTCTCTTCTGAAGGAGATCAGCCCTGGGATTTTTTTGGAAGGAATGATGCTAAAGCTGAAACTGCAGTACTTTGGCCACCTCATGCGAAGAGTTGACTCATTGGAGAAGACTCTGATGCTGGGAGGGATTGGGGGCAGGCGGAGAAGGGGACGACAGAGGATGAGATGGCTGGATGGCATCACTGACTCGATGGATGTGTCTGAGTGAACTCCGGGAGTTGGTGATGGACAAGGAGGTCTGGCGTGCCACAGTTCATGGGGTCGCAAAGAGTTAGACACAACTGAGCAACTGAACTGAACTGAACCTTGTATAAGTTTAAAATGTTAAAAGACATTGAATTGATACATCTCTATATTACAATATGATTAACCACATGCTTTTAGTTAACAATGCTATCATGTTCTGAATGTTGAGCTTTAAGCCAACTTTTTCACTCTCTACTTTCACTTTCATCAAGAGGCTTTTGAGTTCCTCTTCACTTTCTGCCATAAGGGTGGTGTAATCTGCATATCTAAGGTTACTGATATTTCTCCCCACCATCTTGATTCCAGCTGTGCTTCTTCCAGCCCAGTGTTTCTCATGATGTACTCTGCATAGAAGTTAAATAAGCAGAGTGACAATATAGAGGCTTGATGTACTCCTTTTCCTATTTGGAACCAGTCTGTTGTTCCATGTCCAGTTCTAACTGTTGCTTCCTGACCTGCACATAGGTTTCTCAAGAGGCAGGTCAGGTGGTCTGGTATTCCCATCTCTTTCAGAATTTTCCACAGTTTATTGTGGTACACACAGTCAACGGCTTTGTCATAGTCAATAAAGTAGAAATAGATGTTTTTCTGGAACTCTCTTGCTTTTTCCATGATCCAGCAGATGCTGGCAATTTGATCTCTGGTTCCTCTGTCTTTTCTAAAACCAGCTTGAACATCTGGAAGTTTACAGTTCATGTACTGCTGAAGCCTGGCTTGGAGAATTTTGAGCATTACTTTACTGGCATGTGAGATGAGTGCAATTGTGCGGTAGTTTGAGCATTCTTTGGCATTGCCTTTCTTTGGGATTGGAATGAAAACTGACCTTTTCCAGTCCGGTGGCCATTGCTGAGTTTTCCATATTTGCTGGCATTTTGAGTGCAGTACTTTCACAGCATCATCTTTCAGGATTTGGAATAGCTCAACTGGAATTCCATCACCTCCACTAGCTTTGTTCGTAGTGATGCTTTCTAAGGCCCACCTGATTTCACGTTCCAGGATGTCTCACTCTAGGTCAGTGATCACACCATTGTGATTATCGTGAAGCTCTTTTTTGTACAGTTCTGTGTATTTTTGCCATCTCTTCTTAATATCTTCTGCTTCTGTTAGGTCCATATCATTTCTGTCCTTTATTGAGCCCATCTTTGCATGAAATGTTCCCTTGGTATCTCTAATTTTCTAGAAGAGATCTCTAGTCTTTCCCATTCTGTTTTTTCCCTCTATTCCTTTGCATTGATCACTAAGGAAGGCTTTCTTATCTCTTCTTGGTATTCTTTGGAACTCTGCATTCAGATGTTTATATCTTTCCTTTCTCCTTTGCTTTTCGCTTCTCTTCTTTTCACAGCTATTTGTAAGGTCTCCCCAGACAGCCATTTTACTTTTTTGCATTTCTTTTCCATAAGGATGGTCTTGATCCCTGTCTCCTGTACAATGTCATGAACCTCTGTCCATAGTTCATCAGGCACTCTATCATGTTACATAATTATCATTTCATTTTTGTGGTGAGAACATTTGCAATCTAATCTTTTAGCAACTTTGAAGTATATCAGTTCAGTTCAGTCACTCAGTCATGTCCGACTGTTTGTGACACCATGAATCGCAGCACGCCAGGCTTCTGTCCGTCACCCTCTCCTGGAATTCCCTCAAACTCATGTCCATCGAGTTGGTGATGCCATTCAGCCATCTCATCCTCTGTTGTCCCCTTTTCCTCCTGCCCTCAAGCCCCCAATAGTACATTATTGTTGACTATTCTCTGTGCTGTGCATTAGGTCTTCAGAACATAATTAACTTTTAGTTGCAAAAGTTTGTACCTTTTGACCAACATTTCGCTGATCCTCCAGTCAATTAGCCCCTGACAACCAATGTTCTACTGTTTCTACAAAGTTAAGTTTTTAGATTATCCATATTGGTGATATCATATAGTAGTTGTCTTCTTGTTCTGCCTTATTTCACTTGGCATAATATTTTCTCAAGTTCTGTCCATTTGACACAAATTGCAGGATTTCCTTCTTTTTCTTGGCTGAATAACACTGCACATTGTGTGTGTGTGTGTGTGTGTGTGTGTGTGTGTGTGTAGTGCAATAAACTTGAGAGTGCAGGTATCTTTTTGCAATCCTATTTCCATTCCTTTTAACCTTCCTAGGGTCATCACTTGTTAAAGTCTGGGGGTTAAATGACCTGGCTATCATTATTGTGATTCTCACCAACTCATACTGGTCACCATACCAGATCTGACTTACATCTACCACCTCACTATGAGCCCTCTGTAACCACTATCTTCTGTAATAAATGTCTTCTCTGAGATAGGTTTTAGATTTTGTTTTGTTTTGTTTTTTTCATTCAGATTGATTAAGTCCATTTTCTGCCTTTTGCAAGTTTCACATCATTTCTGATATTTTGTGAAACAGCTGCCAACAGAGAACTCTGTTCTCAGACCATTTAATAGGATCATACCATTCTCCAAAGGAATGTCAATGGAAATGATGTGCTACAATGACAGTTATGAAGCAGGCGTATCTTGCCTATCTTTTTGGTTTGTACCTAACAGCTTGTTGCAGAGAACAAAATGGCTCCAGGGAGTGGCAGAGCCACAGGGTAGAAGGAACCAAGTTACCTGACTTATCTAATGGGGCAGTGTCACTAAGCAACCCGAACATGTGCATCGGCACTCTGCTGTTACATATACAAGAAGAAAACAATTGTGTGAAGCCACTGAAATATTGCTTAGTTTGTATCATAGCTGCTAAAATTATGCTACATCATTAGTCATGTAGGTTTAATTTCTATAAAAATATATATGTAGTATTTTCTATGGACTTTTAATTGTATATATACTTAATTTTATGTACTGATCTAATATCTCTCAATTTTCTTTTACATATAGATTCACTTTAAGTGTTTAAGCAATGGTTTTCATAATGTTGAACCTTGAACATATATTATCATATATTACTCAGAAGTTCTGATTGATTTTCAAATATCTGGTGGCCAATTACTTTTGAGATATGGAAGAAATATGATTTGTGCAAGAACACTGGTGTGTTTAACACATGATTAAAGTTTTAATAAGACTATACATTCTAAGATGTATATGATTAAAATAGCTTTCTAATGTTTATAAATAACTATAAGTATCTAAGTCAAACAAACAATAAAACTTCCTACATATAAACATACAGACCATCTCGATATATACAGCATTGTTTAAAGAGGCTTACATTTGTTTTGTAAATACCTCAGTGTCCTTGCTTTGTATATGAAGGCCAAAACAAATTTCACAGGATACTGTATAGGATAAGTTTGTTTTTTATTGAGGTATAACTGACATATAATATTGTATTCATCTTAGGTTTATAGTTATTCAATATTTGCATATTTTGCAAAATCTACAAGAAGTCTAGTTAATATCCATCACATACAGATACAATTTTTTCTTGTGATGAGAATTTTAAGATTTTTTCCTATTAACAACTTTCAAATATACAACACAGTATATTTGAAATATAATTATATTTCAATCATAAATATATATGATTAGCTATAATCAATTGTGGTACAATACATCCTGGAAAATTGTACCCTTTGACTGCCTTCATTGCTTTGCCCAACCCATCCCCTAACTTTGGGCAAGAATTAATCTATTCCTTGTATCTATGAATGTTTTTTTTTTTCTTTTTTTTTAAGCTGGCAAAGGATCCACCTGCAATGCAGGAGACCCAAGTTCTATTCCTGGGTTAGGAAGATCTGCTGGAGAAGGGATAGGCTACCCACTCCAGTGTTCTTGGGCTTCCCTTGTGGCTCAGCTGGTAAAGAATCCTCCTGCAATGTGGGAGACCTTGGTTTGATTCCTACATTGGGAAGATCCCCTTGGAGAAGGGAAGGGCTACCCACTCCAGTATTCTGGGGGCTTCCCAGGTGGCTCAGTGGTAAAGAATCCCCCTGCCAATGCAGGGGACGCAGGAGATGCTGGTTCAATCCCTGGTTCGAGAAGATCCCCTGGAGAAGGAAATGGCAACCCATTCCAGTATACTTGCCTGAGAATCCCATGGACAGAGGAGCCTGGCGGGCTACATTCCATGGGCTCACAAAGAGTTGGACTTGACTGAGCAGGCGCAGAATTACAATGAGATCATACAGAATTTGTATTTCTCAGTCTAATGTATTTCATTTGGCAAAGTACCCTCAAGGTCCACCCATGTTGCAAATGGCAGGGTTGTATCATTGTTATGGCTGAATAATATTCTAGCTTTACATTATATACCACATTTTCTTTATTCATTCAACCATTACTGGATACTTAGGTTGCTTCCATGTCTTAGATACTCTAAGTATTGCTGAAATGAACATGCAGGTAAAGGTATCAAGTTACTGTTTTTGTTTTCTCAGGGTAAATACCCAGCAGTGAAACTGTGGGATTATAGGTTAGTTCTATTTTAAATATTTTGAGAAGCCTTTATACTGTCCTCCATAGTAACTGCTCCAATTTATATTCCCATGAAAAAAGCACAAGTATGTCTTTTTTCTCCACATCCTCACCACCATTTATTTCTTGTCTTTTTGATAATATTTCTTCTAATAGGTATGAAGTGATACCTCATTGTGGTTTTGACTGTATTTCCCTTATGATTAATGATGTAAAGCATCTTTTCATATATACTTGTTAGCCATCTGTCCATCTGATCCTCTGCCCATTTTTATAATTGGATATTTTAGCTCATTTCTTAGATTTGTATGAGTTCTTTATCTATTTTGGATATTTACCCCTTATCATATATTTGCATTTTTTCCCCTAAAGTTGCCTTTTCATTATGTTGATTGTTTCCTTTGTTGTGCAGAAGCTTTTTAATGTATGTGACCCCACTTGTATGTTATTGTTTTAGTTGCCTTTGCTTTTGAAGTCAGCTCCAAAATTCATCACCACGCTTGATGTCAAGCAGCTTACTATGTTTTTTTTCTGACAGTTTCATGGTCTCAGGGCTTACACTCAAATCTTTTTAATCCATTTTGTGTTAATTATTGTGTATGTGGTTGAGAATGGTTCAGTTTCATGATCTTATAGGTGGCTGCTCCATTTTCTCAACATTATTTATTGAAGAGATGGCCCTTTCTCCACTATATATTCTTGGCTCCTTGTCATAAACCAATTGACCATATTTGGATGGATTTATTTCTGGGCTGTCTGTCTGGATGATACAAGTCAGGGTATTAAACTGGGATATCCCTGTTATTATTGGATTGCTATCTATTTGTATCTTTAGGTCTGTTAATATTTTTTTATATATTAGGTGCTTTTATGCTTGGTGCATAAATAGTTACACATATTGTATCTTCCTGTTGGCCTGACTGCTTTATCATTATTATAGTGACCTTCTTGGTCTCTTATTACAGTCTTTAAGTCTTTTGCCTAATGTAAATATGGCTGCCCCAGCTTTCTTCTGGTTTCCATTTTTATGGAATATCTTCTGCCGTTCCTTCATTTTTAGTCTGCGTGTGGCCTTATACGTGAAGTGAATCTCTTTTAGGTAGCATACAGATTTTGTGTAAATTCAGCCACTCTGTTCTTCCTGATGAGATCATGTAGTCCACTTACATTTAAAGTAAGTGTGGCATGGACTTATTAGCTTTGCATTAGTTGTTTTATGGATGTGATGTAGTCCCTTGTTTGTTTCTTCTTCTCCTGCTTTCTGCCTTTTGATGTGATGATCTTCTGGAGTGATAGCTTAGATTTCTTCCTCTTTGTCTTCTGTGCATGTAATACAGGCATACTTCACTCTATTGCACTTTACTGCTATAAGCAATAAAAATCTGTGGCAACTCTACATCTGACAAGCATACCGGTGCCGTTTTTCAAGCAGCATTTGCTCATTTCATATTGCCATGCCACATTTTGGTAATTTTTGCAATATTTCAAACTTTTTCATTATTATATTTTTATGGTGAATTTTGATCTATTATGTAACTACTGTAATATTTTTGTTTTATATTTTAAATTAAGGTTTATAAATATTTTTAAACATACTGCTACTGCACACTTAATAGAACACAGTATAGACATGACCTTAATACACTCTAGAAAACCAAAAATTTGTGTGACTAGCTTTATTGAGGTGACCTGGAATATCTCTGAAATATGCTTGTATAGGTTTTTACTTTCTGATTACCTTGAAATGTATATAAAATACCAAAATAGATTGTTATAAGTTTATAACAACTTAAGTTTGAGTGCATTCTAAAGCTTTACATTTTTATACCCCCACTGAGTTTTATGGGGCTTCCCTGGTGGCTCAGACGATAAAGAATTTGCCTGCAGTTCAGGAGACCTGTTCGATCCCTGGGTTGGGAAGATCCCCTGGAGAAGGAAATGACAACCCACTCCAATATTCTTGCCTGAAGAATTACACGGACAGAAGAACCTGGCAGGCTATAGTCCATAGGGTCGCTAAGAGTCAGATATGACTGAGCGGCTAACACTTTCACCAAGTTTTATGTTTTTGACATTATCATTTACTTCTTTTTGTCTTGTATACATATTAACAAATTATTATTGTTATAGTTATCATTACTTCTGCCTTTTAACCTTACCTAGCATTATAAGTGATTTACCCACCAACTTTACATTGCTGCTGCTGCTGCTACTGCTACTAACTTGCTTCAGTCGTGCCCAACTCTGTGTGACCCCATAGATAGCAGCCCACCAGGCTCCCCCGTCCCTGGGATTCTCCAGGTAAGAACACTGGAGTGGATTGTAATTTCCTTCTCCAATGCATAAAAGTGAAAGTGAAGTCACTCGGTCGTATCTGACTCTTTGCGACCCCATGGGCTATCAGAGATCAGATCAGTAGCTCAGTCGTGTCCGACTCTTTGCGACCCCATGAACTGCAGCACGCCAGGCCTCCCTATCCATCACCAGCTCTCAGAGGTCACTCAGACTCACATTCATCGAGTCAGTGATGCCATCCAGCCATCTCATCCTCTGTCGTCCCCTTCTCCTCCTGCCCTCAATCCCTCCCAGCATCAGAGTCTTCTCCAATGAGTCAACTCTTCGCATGAGGTGGCCAAAATACTGGAGTTTCAGCTTTAGCATCATTCCTTTCAAAGAAATTCCAGGGCTGATCTTCAGAATGGACTGGTTGGATCTCCTTGCAGTCCAAGGGACTCTCAAGAGTCTTCTCCAACACCACAGTTCAAAAGCATCAATTCTTCGGTGCTCAGCCTTCTTCACAGTCCAGCTCTCACATCCATACATGACCACAGGAAAGACCATAGCCTTGACTAGGCGAACCTTTGTTGGCAAAGTGATGTCTCTGCTTTTGAATATGCTATCTAGGTTGGTCATACCTTTCCTTCCAAGGAGTAAGCATCTTTTAATTTCATGGCTGCAGTCACCATCTGCAGTGATTTTGGAGCCCAGAAAAATAAATTCTGACACTGTTTCCACTGTTTCTCCATCTATTTCCCATGTAGTGATGGGATAGAGCCCATGAAATTCTGCAGGCCAGGATACTGGAGTGGGTAGACTTTCCCTTCTCCATGGGATTTTCCCAACCCAGGGATCGAACCCAGGTCTCTAACATTGCAGGTGGTCTCTTTACCAGCTGAGCCACAGGGGAAGCCCAAGAATACTGGAGTGGTTAGCCTTTCTCTTCTCCAGCGGATCTTCTTGACCCAGGAATCAAACCAGGGTCTCCTGCATTGCAGGTGGATTCTTTACCAACTCAGCTATTATGGTGAGTCTATGCAAGCCCGTTTAGAACTGTTGCTCAGTTCACTATAGCTTTGTGGGTGTTGAACACACAAACTCCATTGGCTTTCAAAGATGTTTTCTTTTGGAGGAGGTGATCTCTCAGGTGTAAGTCTGAAACGCTGGGGTGCCAGATAAAGGACTCAAACTCTTCACTCCAGGAAGAAGCTCAGAAACACATGGAGTTCCATCTTGGTTATAGGTTGCCAAACCAATGGTAGGGTTTATGGTAAGATTGTGTATCAGATCAGATCAGATCAGTCACTCAGTCGTGTCTGACTCTTTGCGACCCCATGAATCGCAGCACGCCAGTCCTCCCTGTCCATCACCAACTCCTGGAGGTCACTCAGACTCACATCCATCGAGTCAGTGATGCCATCCAGCCATCTCATCCTCTGTCGTCCCCTTCTCCTCCTGCCCTCAATCCCTCCCAGCATCAGAGTCTTCTCCAGTGAGTCAACTCTTCACATGAGGTGGCCAAAGTACTGGAGTTTCAGCTTGAGCATCAGTCCTTCCAAAGAAATCCCAGGGCTGATCTCCTTCAGAATGGACTGGTTGGATCTCCTTGCAGTCCAAGGGACTCTCAAGAGTCTTCTCCAACACCACAGTTCAAAAGCATCAATTCTTCAGCACTCAGCCTTCTTCAATGGCAAGCCACTCCAGTACTCTTGCCTAGAAAATCCCATGGACAGAGGAGCCTGGTAGGCTGCAGTCCATGGGGTTGCTACGAGTCGGACGCGACTGAGCGACTTCACTTTCACTTTTCACTTTCACACAATGGAGAAGGAAATGGCAACCCACTCCAGTGTTCTTGCCTGGAGAATCCCAGGGACGGCAGAGCCTGGTGGGCTGCCGACTATGGGGTCGCACAGAGTCGGACATGACTGAAGCAACTTAGCAGCAGCCTTCTTCACAGTCCAGCGCTCACATCCATACATGACCACAGGAAAAACCATAGCCTTGACTAGGCGAACCTTTGTTGGCATAGTAATGTCTCAGCTTTTGAATATGTGATCTAGGTTGGTCATAACTTTCCTTCCAAGGAGTGTCTTAATTTCATGGCATTGTGTATCAGCCACTCCTATCTGCTTCAATGTGGGTGTTTTTATCATTTGCCTGATGTATAGGAATTGTTGTTCATTATTTAGTAGCTCAGTTATGTCTGATTCTTTGTGACCCCCTGAACTGCAGCATATCAGGCTTCCCTGTCCATCACTGTCTCTCAGAGTTTGCTCAAACTCATATCCAGTCGGCTCTTCACATCTGATGCCCAAAGCATCAGTGTCAGTCCTTCCAGTGAATATCCAGGGTATTAGGATTGACTGGTTTGATCTCCTTGTCCAAGGGAATGAAGATTCTTCTTCAATACCACATTTTGAAAGCATCAATTGCTCATCTAGTTTGGGGACTTATTTTGCAGGAAATCATTCCATACATAGCTATCGATTTGGTTTGTCTGTGGAAGGAGGTGAGTTCAGGAGCTTCTTGCATTAGTATCTTTGACAAGAACCCCAACTGCTTTCTTAAAAAATTTTATACATGTATACGGCTTAATTTTGGATTTTGAGAACAGAGAAGAAACTCAAGATGAGATTCCCTCTATTACTGTCATTAAACTCAGAAGAAAGTAGGCTAAATGAACTGGAAGAAAATCTCATTATATTTTCATGTACTTTTCAAGAAAAAACATACAGAAAGGTGGCAATGGGTTCTTGCTTAGGTTCTAGGTAAAAGTGCTTCTTAGGGAATGCTTGTTTCTTCTCTTCTCAGATTTTTACCTTTTCCAACACATCTACTCCAATCTATGGACATAGAATGCAAATGAACCCTGAAACCAAACTGCCTCTGCAATCCTGATGGAAGAAAGGACACTACTGCAGCCATGGTCATAGTTTAGATTACTTTGGTTTAGGATCTGGACTGTTCATACATTTTTTTACTACCTAAGGGTTATATAATATTCAGATGGTACAGAGGTGATGTTCTATAATAATCTAGCATTTGCAACTCATCATGAAGTCTACATGAAAGGCCATGGTAACTTCTATCTGTGTTTATAATTACTCTATTCATTATTTTTTGATCAAGTGTGCTGGTATACCCACACATTCTTCACGATTTCAGAATCGTGATCCACTTTGCCCATTTGGCATTTCTGGAATCTATGCCAAAGGTACAATCTACTGTTGTTCATTCATAGGATGATTTCTATTTAGTTTTATAAGTGAGCAATGTAAACTCAGAAATGTATTATTTTCTCTGTTCATTCACTTAGTTGAGGTAATGAGTGTTGCTTGTTACCCTGAAATCCCTACAGATTAGCAAGATAATAAATTTATCTTTTCTTCAATAATTCTCATGTGAGGATTCAGAGGAAAGTCTTCCTTCTGACATTAATTCCCTTGTCACCTATTACCTGACTGCTAAACCAGTGCATTTTAGATTTTTGTTCCAAGTTTAGGTAATGTTTTCAATAATAATAATAATAATAAAATGCTGACTGTTGTAATAAATCCTAGTGCCTATGGCTTAACATAATGGAAATCAGTTGAAGTTAACCAAAAAATAGATAATTTTTCACATCACAAAAGTTCCATACTTATTGTACACTCTGCTGTATTCCTTATACTGATTCTCTTTTCTTTCATCTTTTGGATGAACTGTTTCTAATAACTGGAACCAAGTTTGTTATAGAAAGAGATGAGAGAGCAGGCACACTCACTTCTTAACTCCATTGGCTTCGAATCAATACACATTGCTACCACTCATTTTTTGTAGGCAGGAACTGAGTACATTGCTCAGATGTTGGAGGTAGAATCCTTACAGGTTTGAAGTGGTATCTCATTGTGATTTTGATTAGCTTTTCACTAAAGGAATTGTGATGTTGAGCATTTTATATACCCATTGACCTTCATATAAATACTTTGTATAAATAACTTTCATCCATTTTCTAATTGATTCTTTTGTTACCATTGAGCTGTATGAGTTCTTTATGTATTTTGGATATTAACCCTAATTGAATATATGGTGTGCAGACATTTCTCTCTTTTTTTTTTTAACCTTACAATATTGTTTTGGTTTTGCCATATATCAACATGAATCCACCACAGGTATACACGTGTTCCCTATCCTGAACCCTCCTTCCTCCTCCCTCCCCATACCATCCCTCTGGGTCATCCCAGTGCACCAGCCCCAAGCATCCAGTATCATGCATCGAACCTGGAATGGTGATTTGTTTCATATATGATATTATACATGTTTCAATACCATTCTCCCAAATCATCCCACCCACTCCCTCTCCCACAGAGTCCAAAAGATGGTTCTATACATCAGTGTCTCTTTTGCTGTCTCATATACAGGGTTATTGTTACCATCTTTCTAAATTCCATATATATGCGTTAGTATACTGTATTGGTGTTTTTCTTTCTGGCTTACTTCACTCTGTATAATAGGCTCCAGTTTCATCCACCTCATTAGAACTGATTCAAATGTATTCTTTTTAATGGCTGAGTAATACTCCATTGTGTATATGTACCACAGCTTTCTCATCCATTCCTCTGCTGATGGACATCTAGGTTGCTTCCTTGTCCTGGCTATTATAAACAGTGCTGTGATGAACATTGGGGTACATGTGTCTCTTTCAATTCTGGTTTCCTCGGTGTGTATGCCCAGCAGTGGGATTTCTGGGTCATAAGGCAATTCTATTTCCAGTTTTTTAAGGAATCTCCATACTGTTCTCCATAGTGGCTATACTAGTTTGCATTCCCACCAACAGTGTAAGAGGGATCCCTTTTCTCCACACTCTCTCCAGCATTTATTGCTTGTAGACTTTTGGATCGCAGCCATTCTGACTGGCATGAAATGGTACCTCATAGTGGTTTTGATTTGCATTTCTCTGATAATGAGTGATGTTGAGCATCTTTTCATGTGTTTGTTAGCCATCTATATGTCTTCTTTGGAGAAATGTCTGTTTAGTTCTTTGGCCCATTTTTTGATTGGGTCATTTATTTTTCTGGAGTTGAGCTGTAGGAGTTGCTTATATATTTTTGAGATTAGTTGTTTATCAGTTGCTTCATTTGCTATTATTTTCTCCCATTCTGAAGGCTGTCTTTTCACCTTGCTTATAGTTTCCTTTGTTGTGCAGAAGCTTTTAAGTTTAATTAGGTCCCATTTGTTTATTTTTGCTTTTATTTCCAATATTCTGGGAGGAGGGTCATAGAGGATCCTGCTATGATGTATGTCGGAGAGTGTTTTGCCTATGTTTTCCTCTAGGAGTTTTATGGTTCCTGGTCTTACATGTAGATTTTTAATCCATTTTGAGTTTATTTTTGTGTATGGTGTTGGAAAGTGTTCTAGTTTCATTCTTTTACAAGTGGTTGACCAGTTTTCCCAGCACCACTTGTCAAAGAGATTGTCTTTAATCCACTATATATTCTTTCCTCCTTTGTCAAAGATAAGGTGGCCATATGTGTGTGGATTTATCTCTGGGCTTTCTATTTTGTTCCATTTATCTATATTTCTGTCTTTGTGCCAGTATCATGCTGTCTTGATGACTGTGGCTTTGTAGTAGAGCCTGAAGTCAGGCAGGTTGATTCCTCCAGTTCCAGTCTTCTTTCTCAAGATAGCTTTGGCTATTCGAGGTTTTTTGTATTTCCTTACAAATTGTGAAATTATTTGTTCTAGCTCTTATTGGATATATGGTGTGCAGACATTTCTTTATTCAGCAGGTTGTCTTTTTATTTTGCTGTTTCTTTGCCATTTTAGTTTGATGAACCTTTTTTAGTTTGATGCAGTTTCACTTTATTTTTTGCTTTATTGATTGTGCTTTAATGATATACATGTAAGTATAGTGTGATAGGAGTCTAGTTTCATTGTTGTTCAGCTGTTCAGTCACTGAGTCACGTTTGACTATTTGCAACCCCATCGACTGTGGTGTACCAGGCTTCCCTGTCCTTCACTATCTCCCTGAGTTTGCTCAAACTCATGCCCATTGAGTCAGTGATGTCATCCAAACATCTAATCCTCTGTCATCCCCTTCTCCTCTTGCCCTCAGTCTATCCCAGAATCAGGATCTTTTCCAATGAGTCAGTTCTTCACATCAGGTGGCCAAAGTATTGTAGTTTCAGCTTTAGCATCCGTCCTTCCAATGAATATTCAGGGTTGATTTCCTTCCGGATTGACAAGTTGATCTCCTTGCAGTCCAAAGGACCTTTAAGAGTCCTTTCCAGTACCACAGTTAGAATGCATTAAATCTTCAGTGCTCAGCCTTCTTTATGTTTCAGCTCTCACGTTCATACACAACCACTGGAAAATCCATAGCTTTGATTATACAGATCTTTGTCAGCAAAGTGATGTGTCTAATTTTTAATACTCTGTCTAGGTTTGTCATAGCTTCTTTTCCAAGGAGCAAGCATCTTTTCATTTCATGGCTGCAGTCACCATCTGCAGTGATTTTGGAGCCCAAGGAAATGAAATCTGACACTGTTTCCACTGTTTCCCCATCCATTTGCCATGAAGTAATGGGACTGGATGCCATGATCTTTGTTGTTTGAATCTTGAGTTTTAAGCCAGCCTTTTCACTCTCTTCTTTCACCTTCATCAAGAGGCTCTTTAGTTTCTCTTCACTTTCTGCCATAAAGTGGTATCTGCCATTTCTGTGGTATCATTTGCATATCTGAGGTTGTTGGTATTTCTCCATGCAGTCTTGATCTCAGCTTGTGAATTGTCCACCCCAGCATTTCATATGATGTAATCTGCATATAAGTTAAATAAGCAGGATGACAATATACAGCCTTGACATATTCCTTTCCTTTCCAAATTTTGCACCAGTCTATTGTTCCATGTCCTGTTCTAACTGTTGCTTCCTGTCCTGCATACATGTCCTCCATGTTCCATGTCCTCCTGTTTCTTAGGAGGCAGGTAAGGTGGTCTGATAGTCCCATCACTTCAAGAATAGTTCACAGTTTGTTGTGATCCACACACTCAAAGGTTATATCATAGTCTATGAAGCAGAAATGTATATGTGTGTGTATAGATATATAGATGTATATATTGAAATTGCTTTGCTTTTCCAGCTGATGTTGGCAATTTGATCTCTGGTTCCTCTGCCTTTTCTAAATACAGTTTGTACATCTGAAAATTCTCGATTCACATACTGCTGAAGCATAGCTTGAAGAATTTTGAGCATAATCTTTCTAGCATGTGAAAGAGTGCAATTGTATAGTAATTTGAACCTTCTTTTTTATTGCTTTACTTCAGGATTGGAACAAAAACTGACCTTTTCCAGTCCTGTGGTCCCTGCTGTTTTCCAAATTTGCTGGCATATTGAGTACAGCACTTTCATAGCATCATCTTTTAGGATTTGAAATAGCTCAGCTGGAATCCCATCACCTCCACTAGCTTTGTTTGTAGCAATGCTTCCTAAGGCCCTCTTGATGCACACTCTAGGATGTCTGGCTTTAGGTGAGTGACTATACCATCTTGGTTATCCGGGTCATTAAGAGCTTTTTTGTATAGTTCTTCTGTGTATTCTTGCCACCTCTTCTTAATCTCTTCTGCTTAGGTCCTTATCATTTTTGTCCTTTATTTTGCCTAGCGTCATTGTTTTACATGTAAATATCTACCCTTCTGAACACCATTTACTAAATAGACTGTCATTTTACCATTGTATATTCTTGTTTCCATTGTCAAAGATTAATCAACTATATATGCTTGGGTTTATTTCTGAGCTCTCAGTTCTGTCGCATTGACCTATATGTCTTTTTTCATGTCACTGGCAGGCTGTTTTGATTATTTTTGTGGTTTGGGAAGTGTAATTCTTCCTGCTTTGTTCTCAGGAATCCTTTGGCATTTGGGATCTTTTTCTGTTTATTACTAAGTATTTTTATGTTACTATAAATGCAATAATTTTATTTTTCAGATAATTTCTAGTGTATACAAATGCTTCCCTCATAGCCCAGTTGGTAAAGAATCCGCCTGTAATGCAGGTGACCAGTGTTTGATTCCTGGGATAGGAAGATCTCTGGAGAAGGAAATGGCAACCCACTCCAGTATCCTTGCCTGGAGAATCCCATGGACAGAGGAGCCTGGTGAGTTGCAGTCCATGGGGTCACAAAGAGTCACACATGACTGAGCAACTAACCCTTTCCTTTGTTCATCCTTATATTCCAGATATAAATCCAACTTGGTCATGGTGAATGATGCTGTTTATGTGCTGAATTTGGTTTGCTAATATTTTGCTGAAATTTTTGCATCTGTATTTATCAGAGATATTGGTCTGTAGCTTTCTGATATAATTTTTGTGTTTTGTTTTTGATATCAGGGTGATGCCAGCCTCATAAAATGAATCTGGAAATGTTTCTTCCTCTCCAATATTTTTGGAATATTTTGAGGATTGGTATTAATTCTTTAGATATTTGGTAAAATTCACCAGTTAAGGAATCAGTTCTGATTTTTTTTTCAATTGGGAGGTTTTTGATTACTAATTCTCTTTTCTTATAGATTGGTATAGTCAGAATTTATTTCTTCCTGATTCAGTCTAAGAATTTACTGTTGTTAAGACTTTTTAAAATTTCCTGTAAGTTATTCAGTTTGTTGATGTGCACTTATTCATAGTAGCTTCTTACGCTCCTTTGTGTTTGTGGTATCAGTCATAATGTCTTTTTTATTTATATTTTGTTGATTTGGGTCCTCTTTTTCCCTTGCTTACTCTAGCTAAAGAGTTGTAAACTTCATTCATCTTTTCAAACAATCAACTTTTCGGTTCATCTTTTCTATAGTTTTCCTGTTCTCTTTTTTATGTATTTCTGCTCTAATCTCTATTACTTCCTTCCTTCGTCTCCATTTGGGCTCAGTTTATTTTTTCTGAAGGAATAGTTAGGTCATTTGAGATTTTTCTGTTTCTTTATACAGGTGTTTGTGACTATGAACTCTTAAAACTGCTTTTGCCGTGTTTTATGAATTTTGCCATGTTTGTTTCAAGATGCTATTTTATTTCCCTTTTAATTTCTTCTCCCATCCCTTTTCAACAGTGTACTGCCAGCCTTCTGTATTTGCGGGGTTTGCATCTGCAGATGGCCAACTGTATTTATGGCACTGTGCTATTTTATATAAAGGAACTGAGCATCCTCAGAGGCTCCTGAAACCAGTGCCGTGGGATGACTATTTGGGAATCTTCCAGGTTTTGCCTTCTTATTGATTTCTTAGTTTCAGACCAGTGTACTCAGAGAGTATACTTGGTATGATTTAAATCTTCTTGAATTTGCTAAGACATGTGGCCAATATATGGTTTATGCTAGAAATCATTCCATGTCCACCTGAAAGAATGTGTATGTTGTTGAATAGAATATTATTTTATGTATCTCTATTAGGTCTGTTTGGTCTATATTGTTCAAAATTGCTCTTGCCTTGTTCAGTTTCTGTCTGGATAAACTATCCATCATTTGGAGTAGAGTGTCAAAGCTATGGTTTTTCCAGTAGTCATGTATGGATGTGAGAGTTGGACTGTAAAGAAAGCTGAGAGCTGAAGAAGTGATACTTTCGAACTGGGGTGTTGGAGAAGACTCTTGAGAGTTGCTTGGACTAGAAGGAGATGCAACCAGTCCATCCTAAAGGAAATCAGTCCTGAACATTCATTGGAAGGACTGATGTTGAAGCTGAAACTCCAATACTTTGCATCAGGTGGCCAAAGAAGTGACTCATTGGACAAGACCCTGATGCTGAGAAAGACTGAGGGAAGGAGGAGAAGGGAATGACAGAGGATGAGATGGTTGGGTGGCATCACCTACTTAATGGACATGAGTTTGAGTACACTCTGGGAGATGGTGATGGGAGGTGTGGCATGCTGTAGTCCATGGGGTCACAAAGAGTAGGACACCACTGAGTGACTAAGCTGAACTGAACTGATCAAAGTCCCCAATTATTATTGCTTTGCTCTTTAATGCAAATGATGGGAGCATAAATATTTATAATTGGTGTATCTTCTTGATGAACAGACCCTTTATGATTGTGTAGTAAAATTATTTGTCTCTTTTTACTATTTTTAAAGTCTATTTTGTCTGATATAAGTGTCTTTATCCCTGTTTTTTTTTTTTTTTTTGGTTATATTTGCTTGAAATATCTCTCCAGTCTATGTGTGACTTTAAAACTAGACAGCATATTGTGCTGTGCTTAGTTGCTCAGTCATGTCTGATTCTTTGTTACCCCATGGGCTGTAGCCTACCAATCTCCTCTGTCCACGGGGACTCTCCAGGCAAGAATACTGGAATGAGTTGCCATGCCCTCCTCCAGAAGATCTTCCAGACCCAGGGATCGAATTCAGGTATCCCACACTGCAGGTGGATTCTTTACTGGGAAGCCCCAGACAGCATATTATTGAATAGTTTGATCCATTTATATTTAAAGTAATTATTGGTAAGTAAGGACTTACTGTTTTGCCTTTTGTTGTTTTCTGCTGTTTTGTAGATCCATTGGCCCTTGTTTCTTAGCCTTCAGTGTTTTCTTGCGCTTTGATATCTTACACTATCAGGATGCTTTGATCTTTAGCATGTTCTTTTATGTAATTACTGCAGGTTCCTCCTTTGTGGTGATGATGAGGCTTAAATAAAATATCTTAAAACTATAACACCCTACTTTAAACTTGTAACAACTTAAACAGAATTATAAAGACTTATATTTTACTTTTCTTTACCTTCACATTTTAGGTTACTCAGTTTACAGTGTCTTTTTTTTAAGTTGTGTAACCAATAACAAAATTTTGTAGTTCTGGTTATTTTTACTATTGTTTTTTTCTTTACAGTCATTTACACACAACCATTACCATATCATATTACAGAATCCAACTTTGACTATGTAATTATCGTTACCAGTGAGTTTTATATGACCTTATGCTTTGTGTTATTAACTAGCATCCTTTTATTTCTACTTAAGAAACACTCCTTAGCATTTCTTATAAGGCAAGGCTAGTGGAAATGAATTGCCTCAACTTTTGTGTATGTAGGGTCATCTTAATTCCTCCTCCTTTCTGAAGGACAGCTTTGTCAGGTATGGTCTTCTTGATTAACAGGTATTTTCTTTCAATATTTTAAATATGTCATCTCATTCTCTAATAGTCTGAAAAGTTTATGTTGGGAAATGTCTGACAGTCTTAGGGATTCACTTGTACCGTAACATCTCTTTCTTCTCTTTCTGCTTTTAATATTTTTTGTCTTTCACTTTTGGTACTTTGGTATAGCCATATTTAGCAGCTCTTGGGCCTCTTGGATTTGGAGGTTTATTTCTCTCCCTGTCATTAAGAAGTTTTAAGCCATTATTGCTTTAAATGTACTTTCTGTTCCTTTCTTTTTTCCCTCTGAATTCTCATAATGTGTGAATGAATATTGCCCTTTTTATTGTGTACCATGTCTCATAAGCTTTCTTTAGTCTTTTTCATTTTTTTTTCTTTATTTGCCCCTGACTGGATAATGTCAAATGTCCTATCTTTTAGACCACTGATTCTTTCTTTTGTTCTCAAATTGAAACTCTCTATTGACTTCTGCCAATCTTTATCATATTATCGGCTCTGGAATTTCTAGGGTTTCTTTTTTACAATTTCTTTGTTGAACTATATTCATGCAATTTTGTTTGTCTATGTGTTCATGTAGTTCACTGAACCTTTTAAAGAGGATTATTCTGAAATTTGCACCTCATAGATATATATCTCTTTAGAATCAGTTATAAGACTTTTTCAGTTTTATTTGGTTGTATTATATTTACCTGATTTTTCATGACCCTATTTCCTTCTGTTGTATCTGTATATTTGAATAAGTGGTCTCCCCTTCCAAAATTTTGTAGATTCACTATGCAGAGCAGTTCTTCACTAGTGAGCTCAGTTTGGATTTCTGGATGCGTCTGCTGGTTATTTCGTTAAGAAGGTTGGACTTGCTGTGATGGTCTGTTTGGGGACAATGCAACTGTCTGAGTGCTGAGGTCAGTTGGAAATGGGGGTCGGCCGTGTCATTGGTTTTGTTCTCTGCCCAAGTGAGTCTACAGGAAGGGATTCACAGTTGTCTGGATTCTCTGGTAAGGTTTACTAGACTGTCAAGACTGGGTGTTATTTGCAGCAGTAAGAAAAGCTATGACTTACCTTCCCTGCCTTGGTCAGACAGCAGTAGAAGGGCCTATGTGGATCACTGGGGACCTGAACAAAGCAAGAGTACATACTGAATATCCTGGTCAGATGAAGCCCCTGGTTTTGCTCTGCAGACAGGAAAAGCCACTGCTGTGTTCTTTGTTCAAGACCACTGTATGCAGAGCTATTGAATGAGACATGCAGCTTCTCTGGTAAGGTTCCCTGGTCAGGAGGGCTAAAGGCTCTATTCAGCAATAACTGTGGCTATAAATTGGCTTCCCTGCCTGGACACAGTCAGAGAAACAGCTCCAGGCCTCAAGCGGATCCATGCCCCTAGTTCCTGCCCAAACAAACATCCTCAGGCTTTGTTCTGGGGGTGATCAGCTCTGCTTGTCTATTGGCCTGAAAGTGATTCAGTTATACAGCTTTCTAGGTGTTCTCCCCAGCCTTTGCTGTCAGATGAGACCCGGATCAGACCCTGTTGTGGGTGAAACCATGACTCTGGCTAGCTTCTGCCATCCTCAGGCAACTCCCAAATTTTCTGGTTGGGCAGAGAAGCCAAGATTCACAGAAAGTGGAGCTATTACACAGCTCTTTCATCAGCCTTGGAGCCTGTTCTGCCCACAGGTCCTAGCGGGACTCCTTGTTTAAAAACCTCAAGTAGGCAGACTTGAGCCCTGCTGAGCTCCCTGGTCAGACTGCCTCTCCAGCTTGGTTCTGCAGATAAGAAAAGGGGCTGGTTGACATTACTCCTTGGGCTTTTGCAAATAGGAATTTGGTCTGTAAAGAGCTGAGTGATGGTTGTTGGGAGTCCCTCCTCCTCATCTCTGCCACAATCAGATTTGTAGCAGTTGAGCCTCACAAACTCCCCTGCAATCTTCCTGAGGCAAGTCCAGAGTGAATGTTTTCATGAAGTGACCCACAATGCCTAGGGTCTTGGATGTAAGCCCTGGGTTCTTTTTTTGACTACCGGAAGAACCATAGCCTCAGGAAAGAGATACCATTGTGGGGCTACTTCTCTTACCTGCCCAATGCAGTCCATCTTGGTTTCTACGGTGCAAAGAGGTGCTTCATCCTCACTCCCATCTTCTAGGATTCTCTCAGTGGTGTGTTGTCCATGAGTTATAATTGTTAGCTGTTCTAGTGAGGGAAAGCTAAGTCAGGAAGAACTTGTGTTACCACCTTGATGAAGTCAGAACTCTCTCCTTGAATAGAGTTTTTAAATAAATTTCTTGGGAGTTGTATTTTAGTGTATTCGTTTTCTATAAAGGCAAGCAAATCAAAGTCAAATTTTTAGACTTATAAGAATTTTTTAAGTAGACAATTCAAGATCTAAATGGCCATTTCTTCAAAGAAAATATATGGATGGCCCAAAAGCACATGAAAAGATGTTCAACATAAGTAATTATTAGAGAAATGCAAATAAAAACTACTATAAGGTATCACCTCACACTAGTCAGAACAACTCTCATCAAAAAGTCTACAAAAAATGCTGGAGAGGGTGTGGAGAAAAGGGAACCCTTCTACACTGTTGGTGGGAATGTAGGTTGGAGAACAGTATGGAGGTTTCTTAAAAAACTACAAATGGAACTACCACAGACCCTGCAGTCCCACTCCTGGGCATATATTTGGAGAAAACCATAACTCTACAAGATACACGCACTCCGATGTTCATTGCAGCACTATTTATAATAATAAAGATACAGAAGTAACCTAAATGTCCATTGACAGAGGAATGGATAAAGAGGATGCGGTACATATATTCAAAAAAGTATGAAACAATGCCATTTTCAGCAACATGGATGGACCTAGAGATTGTCATACTGAGTGAAGTAAGTCAGACAGAGAAAGACAAATATCATAGGATCTTACTTACATGTAGAATCTAAAAAGATGATACAAATGAACTTATTTACAAAGCAAATATAAACACAGATTTAGAGGACAAACTTATGGTTACCAAAGGAGAAAGGTAGAGGGGAGGGATAAATTAGGGATTAACATATATACACTTGTATGTGTAAAATAGGGAACTGACAAGGACCTACTGTATAGTACAGGGAACATTACTCAATATTCTATAATGACCTATATGGGAAAATAATCTGGACATGAATGG
This sequence comes from Tragelaphus eurycerus, assembly GCA_935064755.1. Taxonomy (NCBI): domain Eukaryota; kingdom Metazoa; phylum Chordata; class Mammalia; order Artiodactyla; family Bovidae; genus Tragelaphus; species Tragelaphus eurycerus. Next base: position 2,843,074 of record CAKXYN010000014.1, read on the forward strand.
ACTGATGTAACTGTATAACTGAACAACTTTATAACAAACTAACACATCATAAATCAACTATACCCCAATATAAAATTAACTTAAAAAAATGCTTACCTTGGAGATGAGCCCAGCTAGAAAATAAAGATACTTATGAATAATATACATGATGCAGTGTGGGGGCACTTGACTTATTTAATAAAAAAGCAGTCTTTAAAGAATAAGCTATTTGGAAAGAACCTAATGAGAATAGGTCCTGGATACTTAAAAGTTTTAAACTGAAATCAAAAAGATTGCTCCCCCCAAAAAATATGTCCACTCAAAAGCAGGATAACAGGAACTAAAAAAATACTGAAACATGCCCAGAATACATTAAAATTATGTAAATTAAGTCAATATCTGGATATATTTTTGTGATAATTAACTATAGTATCTTGTTAAACACAAAACAAGAAGTCAACATGAGAAATCCTTAAGAAAAATTAGATTCAAACACTGTTAATTATTTGGATTGAGTTTCCAGAAATAGAATTAACTGCTGGAAAACAGACACACATACCACTGCACAATCACATAAACCACACACTCAGGAGTGAACCATGCCAAAGAAGGAGGAAGACAGATTTAAGCAAGAATAACAAGAATAAATGAAAATTACATGTGGTATTGAGATCTAAAAGGTCTGAACAGTTCTACATGCAGCATCTGCAGCATGAAGGAACACAATTATTTACATATAAACGGTCTGCTTCCATATAAGGATCACATAAGTAAATGTCTACATTAGGCTGCAAATGTCATGCGAGAAATAACAACTGTCTGATTGATATGCAGAATGTTTGCCAGGCTGGTGACAGTCAAAGTAAGTTCAAAGTCACAGGAAATGTTGTCATCAGCCTAGTATAAAAATGTACAATTACTTGCTATTCTCTTTCTGTTTAAAGGTGACTACTACTATCTTTTCCCTAGGCTACTTGTTCACTGTAGCTTATTATCATCACAAAGTATTAAAAATGGATTAGCTTTTCCATATTGTGCTCATATTGGTGGAGAAGAAAATGGCAACCCACTCCAGTGTTCTTGCCTGGAGAATCCCAGGGACGGGGGAGCCTGGTGGGCTGCCGTCTATGGGGTCGCACAGAGTCGGACACGACTGAAGCGACTTAGCAGCAGCAGTTGGGAAGGGCATGTTTTAGACAGCTCACTGACAAGGTTTTTGAAAAAAGCATTTATTCTTCCACTAAAAATTACCAGGCAGCTTGTTTTTAAGAATAAAAAGCTCTAAATTGCATGCTTGCAAATTTCTCTTTCCCAATAATTTCATTTAATATAAAGAAACCAGAGAGAAGAAGTGAGCAGTATCTAATTAATATCTTCTAATGCCCAACTAATGTCAAGCATGACTCCAATTTATAACCGAACTGTATTTTTACTTTGAAAAATTCAATTACAGTTACTGACAGACTTTGAAATGCCACATTATTTATATTGGCAAACTTTTCAGGCTCCCAGTATATTTATTAACATTCTTTCCACAGAATAAAGCATATATACAATACAGATCACTGCATTCTTCATTTTTTAATCTTTCAAAGTGATATGTATGTCTAGCAGAGCAGCAAGGGGCTGCTTCAGCCTAAGAGAGTCAAAAGACCAAATAGAGGCAGACATTCATGTGTCCTTCTTTTTTAATTGTCCGGGCAAAACAAGGTAACCTTGACATTTCACCACCCTCTCTGGCTCCTGCTTCCTTTTCTGCATTCTCTTTCTCGGGTGCTCCCCCCCCACCCCCACCCCCTCAGCCTCTCCCAGCTCCTGCTAGTGTACAGTCCAACCACAGGGCCCGCCTCTGTGCACACATCAACAATTTTGAGCTGTGAAGAGGTTCAATTGCCACATGGGTGACTCAGTTGCAACGCGCAAATCATTTTACTGGGATAGCTTGAGGACATGACAATGACAGAGAGACATCTGTTGGGTAGATGGGAGGCAAAAAAAAAAAAAAAGGGGGGCGGTTATTCACAGCTGGTGCATTAGTCCTGCTAGCCACCAGGCCACTGCCGTGTCCCCATCCTCCAGTTTCCCTTCCGTTCTATCTGCCTGCTCCCTGCTGTCAGCTGCCAAAAGATATCTGTTCTCACCCTTTGCTGAATGAAAAGGTGCTAATGCATGACTTCAGGATATGTCAGAACATACAGTACTTACAAGTGTTTGGAGATGCAGCCAACCTGACCACGGGGAAAAGAAATGAGGAAAGAGTGATTTTCCTGAAAACGAGAGGGGAAGTAGTCAAGGGTCATTCCTTTTCTTTGACTGTACACGATGATGTTTGGGAGGGGACCTTCCTTAGCTTCAAGCCATCTCTGTCTCCATTTTTTCTCTCCCTGCGCAACATATTTAATATCTTTGGCAATTTTAAATATTCTCAGGAAATACACATTCTGCAAGTGGTTTTGGTTTACATTCCTGAAATCTGACTTGGCAAACATACCAGTTAACATAAACGATTTAAAATAAATTACAGGACTATTCTAGGAATATTAGTTAATAGTTTTCTTCTTTTTATATGCAAAGGAAGAAGAGAGAAAATTAGAGGGAGACTTCCCTTGTGGCTCAGATGATAAAGCATCTGTCTATAATGTGGGAGACCCGGGTTCGATGCCTGGGTCAGGGAGATCCCCTGGAGAAGGAAATGGCAACCCACCCCAGTACTATTGCCTGGAAAATCCATGGATGGAGGAGCCTGGTAGGCTACAGTCCATGGGGTTGCAAAGAGTCGGACAGGACTGAAAGACTTCACACAAAATTACATTCCACTTTGCCCATCATAGCTGTAATCAGATGCCTCACTGCAGAGCTTCCCTGGTGGCTCAGACAGTAAAGAATCTGTCCGTAATGCAGGAGACCTAGGTTCAATCCCTGGTTCAGGACAATCCCCCGGAGGAGAAAATGGCAACCCATGCTAGCATTCTTGCCTGGAGAATTTCTTGGGCAGAAGAGTCTGGCAGGCTATAGTCCATGGAGTTGTAAAGAGTCGGACATATTACTCAAATGCTTATCCCTTTCAAAATATTTATACTCTGTCTCCTAGTATATAGAATCCATTCACTCACCTCTACGAAAAAGGTATCTGCCTAGGAACTGAGAAAATCTGGACAACTTGTGAATATCCAGAATCTACATCTGTATCTTCAGGCTGGTTTTTTTTTTTTTTTTTTCTGAAGTCTGATAGTACAGATGAGATTGGAGGCGTATCAAAAAAAGAAAAAAAAACTAAGTTACAAGGAGGAATCAATGTTATAAACAATGACAACTATGCTACAAAGAGAGAGAGATTTCACATATACACACACACAAATCACAGATCTAGAATGCAAAACACTATTTAAAAAAGCTTATGTAGCGGAAGTGAGAAGGTTTTTTATTGGGAAACAATGTCTGCCAAATATAGCACCACAGAGAGGATTATCCTTAAAAGGTTATGCTCTCAAACTACTGATTTGTTTGTAACCAATTCTCATGATATTTTTGTAGCTTAGGTGATAGGGGAAAAAAAAAATCTGGAGACTTTAGATGAGAAGTCAAATAAGTCAGATAATGGCACCCCACTCCAGTTCTCTTGCCTGGAAAATCCCATGGACAGAGGAGCCTGGTAGGCTGCAGTCCATGGGGTTGCTGAGAGTCAGACATGACTGAGCGACTTCACTTTCACCTTTCACTTTCATGCATTGGAGAAGGAAATGGCAACCCACTCCAGTGTTCTTGCCTGGAGAATCCCAGGGACGGGGGAGCCTGGTGGGCTGCTGTCCATGGGGTCACACAGAGTCGGACACGACTGAAGTGACTTAGCAGCAGCAGCAAACTGAGGTCATGATATCCCTTTTTAATTAGAGTAGCTTATCATCTGCATATGTAGAATTTTCCAGAGGAAAAAAAAAATGAAATTTGTTGCTTCAGAAATAATAATCCTTACTTCCTGAAATCAAAGAAATTGTCTTATAAGAGTGTAATCCATGAGTTATGACCTTAAATATAATTTTTATGTATGGACTATTAGATTTTAATCCTATTTTGAAAGTATTAATAACAAGGCCATCAAAATTATTCCATTTATTTCACTTTAATTTACTTTCTAATAGGTTGTCTCTAAGTTATTATCTTTTATGTCTTTAGCAGAAAAACCTAAATTGATAATAAGTATGGTAAATTAAGTAAATTATGAAAATATACACTTAAACTATAAAAGAAATGTTTCATCTAGTAAGAGTTATTAAAATACAGTAAAATAGCTATTTAAACAATTTGAATGTAAAGGAAATTACCAGTTAAATTGTTGTTCTTGTGAGAAATGTCTCAAAAATGGGTTTTCTAAGAATCTTACAGTCTAAATAATTTAATTCAACTTCATCAAGTACTTTTGTTTATTAGTAAGATAATTTTAAATTATACTAAAAAACAGATTCTTTGTAGAAAATTAAGGATTCTTTATATCTGCAATAAATTCTAAAATGCAATTTACAGAAACAACTTGCATCCTTGTTTTGTTACAGTAAATTATTGAGTTAAAACCAAACCATTTGGATCAAAAAATGCAAGGTGAAGTTTCCTTTAAAGAAACAACAGCTTAAATCCTTCACTGCATTTTAAAACTTAGAAAGTCATTCAAAGTAATAATTGTACTTTGCACATGTAGAATTATAGTTTTATCTAAAAACATGCAAATTATTTATATGTTATATGAAAATTCAACAGCATAAATCTTTTGCTTACTAAAATAAATATTTGAGAGTTTTTATACATAGAAAATGTGTTTTAATGAATTTTTCCTTGTTTGAGCTTTAACTACTCTAAATTTTGGGCTATTCTGCTGTAATAACTTCTTTCTTGTTAGTGATGATTATTTTTCACCTTTTTCCCAGTTTAGCTTTGTACATAAATATATGAAAATTTTCAGTGTAGAGATATATTACTTTGCAAATACTTCAAAGTCAAAATGATTTTGTTAAAAAAATACTACATAAGCTTTGTATTTATGATTTATCCTTCCTTCCAAAAACTTAATTTCATATTTTATATGTAGCTTAAGTCCAACAAATAGAATATGAATTGCTTTCAGAAAAATTGTGTCTAGTTTAAAATTATACCAGACCATGACTCAACCTGTATCAAACAGACTGGTAGGTAATAATAAAATATCTTTTCAGTGATTGACCTTTACTTCAACTCTGTGGTAAGAGAGATAAACCAGAAAAAGAAAATAGGCACTTAATGGAGATAAGTTCATCCTGTTTCAAAATCAAGAATAAAGGACAAAGTATCTATATTAATACATTTTTATAGTTTCTGAATTTTCCAATTTTTTGTGCTTTACATACTCATTCTTTGATTTCATCATTACTATCAATTCTTAAGAATAAACTAGAAGAAAATATTAAAAATGTAATATCCATACCTTAGAGGGGATTGAAACACTCATATGAAAATATAAAAGGACATGCATAAACTTATATGAGAGAAAGAGACTACTTGTAATAATAGCTAACCTTTTATTTATTTTATGTGTCAGGCACTGGGTTCAGCTCCATGGAGGTTTCACAACAACTCAGTGAAGAAAGTAAGGCTCAGTGAAAAGTTAAAACATTAAAAAAATGAATCACATAATATCCTTATTACATCATTCCCTTGTGTTTGATGAAAAGTACCTCCAAGTAACTTGATTTTATATATATATCAGATCAGATCAGATCAGTCACTCAGTCATGTCCGACTCTTTGCGACCCCATGAACCGCAGCACACCAGTCCTCCCTGTCCATCACCAACTCCTGGAGGTCACTGAGACTCATGTCCATCAAGTCAGTGATGCCATCCAGCCACCTCATCCTCTGTCGTCCCCTTCTCCTCTTGCCCCCAATCCCTCCCAGCATCAGAGTCTTCTCCAATGGGTCAACTCTTCGCATGAGGTGGCCAAAGTATTGGAATTTCAGCTTTAGCATCATTCCTTCCAAAGAAATCTCAGTGCTGATCTCCTTCAGAATGGGCTGGTTGGATCTCCTTGCAGTCCAAGGGACTCTCAAGAGTCTTCTCCAACACCACAGTTCAAAAGCATCAATTCTTCGGTGCTCAGCCTTCTTCACAGTCCAACTCTCACATCCATACATGACCACTGGAGAAAACATAGCCTTGACTAGACGAACCTTTGTTGGCAAAGTAATGTCTCTGCTTTTGAAAATGCTATCTAGGTTTTGTGGTCATAACTTTCCTCCAAGGAGTAACGTCTTTAAATGGCTGCAGTCACCATCTGTAGTGATTTTGGACAGAAAAATAAAGTTGACACTGTTTCCACTGTTTCTCCATCTATTTCCCATGAGGTGATGGGACCGGATGCCATGATCTTCGTTTTCTGAATGTTGAGCTTGAAGCCACTTTTCCTCTCCACTTCCCTTTCATCAAGAGGCTTTTAGCTCCTCTTCACTTCTGCAATGGATATATATATATATTATATATATAAATATATATATATATATATATAAATTATGATGCTAATTTCCTGACCAAAAAATATACATTCAAAGCCACCAATATTCACACCACCTCTTCGCAAAAAATATAATACAAATTTGGCAACATGATCTTCTATAATTGAAATAAATTCAAGTAGCTTTCCTTTTTGTCATTGCTATATGAATGGTGAAACTCCACATTGAAGGATTACAATTCTGTCTGTGCAACATGGCTATCTATATATGAAAACTAAGCATCCATGGGGTTGCAAAAAGTTGGACAGGACTTCGTGACTGAACAACAGCCAAAGAGACTAACAAACAATTTTGCATGCATTCCTTCTCATTGAATTTTATAGTTGGCAGATTAGAAAGGTTATTATTCCATAACTTAATTGTTTTCATATGTTTAGATCCCAGCTACATTGTTTTAAGTTACTTTCTTCTATATAGCACCTTCTTTGTGCCTTGAATAGAGTAATTTTGAAAAAAACATTTGTCATCTGGAACGCTATGAAGAGAGTCTGTTCTCCAAATCTAAAATTTAGGAAGCTATCTCCCTTACCAGAATTATTCAATCATTCCTTTACAGTATTTACTGCAGTATCAGTTTTGGTTTAGTTTGATTGGTTGGTTTAAAAATGCAACTCAAACATCAGAGGTAGATTTAATGTATGACAGACTTACTCTCATCTCAAGAAAGCCAAAAGGTTTTTCATGCCTCTTAGGGCACGTGAGATATCTGAGGACATTTTACTGAGATTGATTTAGTGTGTGTTTGGAGCAATAGTCCAGGAATAGAAATGGCATTGCTCTTACTTGTATTATTTACCCCTAATATTAGCTTCATGGCTGAATCTGTGTCTAATAATTTTCTAGAATTAAACATGAGATACAGCAGTTTTAAAATGGCATATAATGTGCCTTTTGTACACCAAATCTCTGGCTTAGTATATTGTAGCATAGAGAATGAATAATTTTGAGCTTATTTCCAAGTCCTGCCTTGACTCATCATAGGAAACAAAAATAAGCAATGCTCTTTAGAAGAAGGAAAAAGTGTATTGACTTTCCTATCAGTTTCCAAGGATTTTAAAGCTAGATGCAAAATTGTGTGTTTCAAATGGCATGAAACATAAATAGAAACGTTTTAATGGTCAAGTCACAATTTGCCTTAGTTTTAACATGGGTACGATTCAAGCTTTATTTTTATTGTTACTAAGAATTTCACAAACCATGTGATTTATATTAGTTTTGAATGTGCAATTATATTCTGAATGACAGAATCTTTGAAAATGTTCCAAAAATTGTATTCCCAATCAATAATCACATAGTTAATAAACTTACTTGACTAGTAAATGTGTTGATTTTTTTCATGGCAGTATCTTAACTATAAAGAAGAACTCAGAAACTCTTACAAAGTCCACTTCAGAGTAGTAGCCTTTAAATGCACAAGTCTAATTCCCTTGCTATACTTGTATTTATTTGTCTAAATCCATATCTATAAACTGTATCCTCCCAGAAATTGTTTTCATTCAACCTCGTGAAAAATTCTTAGCATATCCTACAAATGTATGCTATGCTAATTCTTCATTTCTTACATGAAAGGCACACAAGAAATTGTGAGCAATTTTGTGACTTAGTGTGGCACAAGATCATGGAATCTGGTCCCATCATTTCACGGCAAATAGATGGGGAAACAGTGGCAGAATTTATTTTGGGGGCTCCAAAATCACTGCAGATGGCGACTGCAGCCATGAAATTGAGAGACACTCTTTGGAAGGAAAGTTATGACCAACCTAGATAGCATATTAAAAAGCAGAGACATTATTTTGTCAACAAAGGTCCATCTAGTCAAGGTTATGTTTTTTTCCAGTGGTCATGTATGGATGTGAGAGTTGGACTATGAAGAAGGCTGAGCGCCAAAGAATTGATGCTTTTGAACTGTGGTGTTGGAGAAGACTCTTGAGAGTCCCTTGAACTGCAAAGAGATCCAACCAGTTCATCCTAAAGGAGATCAATCCTGAGTGTTCATTGGAAGGACTGATGCTGAAGCTGAAACTCCAATACTTTGGCCACCTGATGCGAAGAGCTGACTCATTGGAAAAGACCGTGATGCTGGGAGGGATTAGGGGCAGGAGGAGAAGGGGATGACAGAGGATGAGATGGTTGGATGGTATCACTGACTCGATGGACATGGGTTTGGGTGAACTCCGGGAGTTGGTGATGGACAGGGAGGCCTGGTGTGCTGCAGTCCGTGGGGTCACAAAGAGTTGGACATGACTCAGCGACTGAACTGAACTGATAGCACAGTTAAAGGATGATTAGGGCAGCTGCTGAAAAAAGATGCTCACACTATGCTGCGTATCTCTCATACTGTGACTCATTAAGAAGAGAATACCTCAATTATGCAGGTTATTCAAAAATTTGCCTATATGTAACACTAAAATGACTTTGTTTTTCTGGGCTCCAAAATCACTGCAGATGGTGACTGCAGCCATGAAATTAAAAGACGCTTACTCCTTGGAAGGAAAGTTATGACCAACCTAGATAGCATATTCAAAAGCAGAGACATTACTTTACCAACAAAGGTTCGCCTAGTCAAGGCTATGGTCTTTCCTGTGGTCATGTATGGATGTGAGAGCTGGACTGTGAGGAAGGCTGAACGCCGAAGAATTGATGCTTTTGAACTGTGGTGTTGGAGAAGACTCTTGAGAGTCCCTTGGACTGCAAGAAGATCCAACCAGTCCATTCTGAAGGAGATCAATCCTGGAATTTCTTTAGAAGGAATGATGCTGAAGCTGAAACTCCAGTATTTTGGCCACCTCATGCGAAGAGTTGACTCATTGGAGAAGACTCTGATGCTGGGAGGGATTGAGGGCAGGAGGAGAAGGGGACGACAGAGGATGAGATGGCTGGATGGCATCACTGACTCGATGGATGCGAGTCTGAGTGACCTCCGGGAGCTGGTGATGGACAGGGAGGCCTGGCGTGCTGCGGTTCATGGGGTCGCAAGGAGTCGGACACGACTGAGCGACTGATCTGATCTGAACACTAAAATGAAGTAAAACAGTTTTCTCACTGAATTTTTTAAAATGTCCTTCTTGGGTAGCAAAGGGCTTCCACTCCACCTGACTGTAATAATTGGATATGATTTAGATTTAATTTTAACTATATCAATATCTTAATATTTTGACAGCATTCACAAGACTAAAGCTAATCACTGAAAACAAAGATAGGAACACAAGTGACCTAACCAGAAATGAAGTTTTTAAAATTAGTTTCAGTAAATTTTATAGAAGAAATGACCACAGAATACCCAAGAAAAGAAACACACAATATGAAATTCAGAGTCTTGTGAATCAGCAACCATATAATGATAACTTTGCAGTAGAATGTTGTATGGGCTTCCGTGGTGGCTCAGTGGTAAAGAATCCACCTGCCCATGTAGGACATGTGGGTTCAATCTTTGGGTCAGGAAGATCCCCTGGAGAAGGAAATGGCACCCATGCCAGTATTATTGCCTAGAAATCTCATGGACAGAGGAGTCTTGTGGGTTATGGTCCATGGAGTCACAAAAGAGTCATACATGACTAAGCAAGTACAACAACAGAATGTTATATGTTAAACACTCATTTGTGCTCACAGTCCATCGCTTAGCACTATGGTCAGTCAATCTATTAGAAAAGATTGTGGAAAAACATTCATTCATCCATATGAGCTCTTTCTTATATTTCCAACTTCTTGATACAAACAGGCATATAATATTTCCTAGTCTTTGAAGTAAAAAGAGTATTAAGAAATAAAGCTTAAAAGAACACTACAAGAGATATGAGCAGAAGTTCATAAATCACAGGCAAGTAAGAAAGCCAATGGTATTTTCAGGTATGCCTTTTTTCAGATTTGTTCATCTTGCTATACACAATGCCATAGCCCTTCTAAGGAAAACCGCCCTACCCAAAGCCCTTGTTGGAGAGCCAGGCCAGGACAGCCATGTGTCTTCACTCTTTCTTCACGTCACAGTTGCTCAGGCCAAAGGTGGTATGAGTTGACCCAGCCAGCTAATTGGGCAGTTTGTGGAAGAGAGCTGAAAAATGGCTTCTCACAAATGTGCAAAGTATGTGTCTACGAAGAAGCTATAACTAGAGCAAAATAAAGCTATGAACTAGAGAAAACATCAAGACTGATGGGGAGTGGGGAAGAAAAGGCACATTAACAGTGTGATTACAGCTAGACAACATCATGTGGGATGAAGCGTCAGTGTGACCATATCCATATACTTCTGTGATGAGGTCCATCAAGAGGATTTTCTGGTTCTTCTGTATTTCTTGTCTTTCCCATGGGAACTCTGTCCCTTTTTGAACAATATCTGTGTTTGCCTATCCAACAAACCAGTAAGTCTTGTTTCCATACATCCAAAAGAATCTCATTAAAATGCCTATACAAATAGCAACGCTACCAAGAACATTAGCTTTGAAGACTCCTCATTCTTCCTTTCCTCTCTCTCACACCAGGCATTCACTTTATTTTCTATGAAACTTTCTGCAGATCCTACAACCTCCTCCTCTCAAACATACACTGTGTTCAGTGACAAGATAGGAGACATTATTCCCCTTGGAATTATTAACAGAGACTGTTTTGCTGCTAAGCAAGTTGACACATTTCCACTTTCCTTCTTGTATACTTTTCCCTCTTGATCTTTTTTATCTGAACTATCCATTCTTGCCCCCAGTCAACCTGATTTCCTTTTTTAAGCAAACCTTCAAGTTAACTGAGAATAAGACTAATTAATGAGCCTGCTTGATTTTCAATCTTTAGTATCTTCTAAGGAAGTATAACTGGCATTGATATATGAAGAGGCAAATATATTAACCACCCTTATGTGCTGTTGAATCCTTTTATATTAATCACTACTCTACCTTATGTTTTATTCATTTATGAAAATTGTTTGCATTAGCACATGTTTTCCCAATAAAATTATAAATAATGAAAGACAGAAATGCCTTATTATACCAAATAAAACCGATTGCTCCATTAACTTGTTTTTCTCCAAAACTTGGTAGTTAACAGTGATACTTAAAATACTCCAGCTCTTTTTCAAAGTCATACAAATATGCACTAAAAACATTCAAAATGTTGTTGCAACATTATAAGAATTGCAAATTTGATTTGTTATTCTGAAAGCTAACTAATAGACTTCTAAGAAACATTTTTAGCATTTGTGGTTCTGAGATGAGGAAATATTTTGCAGAGAATATCATTTGGAAAGCAGGTGTGTGGGGCAGGAAAGTGCCCCATAAACTGTAAAGTGCTATAGAAATGTAAGAGATCAAGCTATATCTTTTTTTCTGGAGACATGACTGCAAAAGCACAACAACGAAGAGCCTGTGGGAGCCTAAATATTCAAGAATTCAGGAAAAAAAAGATAATTTCCTGAGTATTCTTTTTGGAGGAAGAGAATGACTAGCATTCTCAAAATCCTATAATTTTCATGCCTTGTTACATTTAAACTGGTAACATACAATCTGTGCTTCTTCATAAGTTCTGATTGACAGCTTAATGGAACAGTCTGGTTCTCTGCCTTTCTGGATGATAAGTGTAAATAGTGTGGTTAACGGAAGGTAATACCCTACCATTAGCGGGTCTCCCCATAGTCTTTCACATCAATGAAAGTAATCTCGATATATTTACTTGCATGAATGCTTGCCAGGAAACTCAATCAAAGTGCTGGGAAATGCATGTGTCTAGAATGGAGGCTTCATTGAAGGAACACCTGGTCACTGCAGTGTTCCATATTAAGTATCACAGGCGTGTAATAGGGGCTTCCCCACATTGGAAGTGTCTTCCCTAGGTAGTTTCTGGTTTGCACTATATTACTCCTAACAACTGTTTTTATCTATTGATCTCACTCCAGATTTCTCAGGGTTAGTTTTCCATTGGCTTGGAAAACAACGTGAATTCCTATTGCTGAGAAAAGAAGGCGAAAGAAAGAGAAAGTCACTCTGACTCTTTGCAACCCCATGGACTATAGAGTCAGTGGAATTCTCCAGGCTAGAATACTGGAGTGGGTAGCCTTTCCTTTCTCCAGGGGATCTTCCCTACCCCAGGATCGAACCCAGGTCTCCCGCATTGCAGATGAATTCTTTACCAGCTGAGCCACAAGGGAAGCCCCAAAAGAGGTGAGACCAGGCCAAAAGAAAACAGTAACAGACCGACGTGACTGGGACCGGACCCAGATTCTTAATAGAACCCTAGTGATCTTCTCTGTAATTTCAGCATATAGCTCCTTTGGCTATTTTTCATAAATATTATTTATTTCATATATTTCATAAATGTTATTTGTGAAAATAAGTAACATTTTCATAAATGTTATTGTTACTAAAATGTTAAGGAATATTTAAACAAAAGGCAAAAGCTTCATCTTATGTGAATGGAGATGCACCTGATCCATGTTCATAAACTGGATTCACATGTGCATAAGGAACAGTAGAGGAAACTTGACTGAGGAAGGAGTAAAATCACCATGGATGAGGAGAGTGGGTCCGGCTGAGCTAAGGAATCAGAAGTGCTTTAAAGCACTACGAGAGTTGCATTAAGTTAGTCTCACACCTCATCACCCTCTCCCTGATAAGGAGAGAATAAATTAGAATTTTAAAATTTATATTACGAAAGCTGGATATGTGAAGCAGAAGGCAGTGCATCAAAAGAGAAAGACTAGCAATCAGAGAGGAAGCTCAGAGAGCTGTTCTTTACATTTTGTGTCTGGCTTAGTCCTAATAGTTAAAATTCAAGAGCTAAAAATTCAGTCATAGACTTACATAGCTGTCCAAGCAAATGTGGAGATTTCAGAAATTATCCAGCAAACCATCCGAGCCAATTACGAATCTAATCTTTCTCTTGTACCTACTTCATCTCCTATATAATGTTAGGGTGGGAGGAATTCTAACCACTTTGCTGCCTCTGATTTAGTCACACTTTGCTGACTCAGAGTCTTTCAGACAAATGCTGAATCTGCCATGTTTTCTCCATATCCCTTTACTTCTCTCTAAAATGATACCTGAGATGACAGGTGACATGGGTAGTTGGAGGCAAGGACACTAGAGATGCTTATGGAATTGTTTGAGCTTTGCTGGTCTAGACTGCAGAGTGAGTGGTTGAGCTACTTCCTATACTGATGACATCTGGGGTGATATCAGACTGATAGCATTCCAGGAAGACCTGCCACCCTCTGTCACTGCTACCGCTAGTGGAAGTGTCCTCTGTACAGGAAGCTCTCCTAAAAGAGCTTGACCATTTCCTGTATAGACCAGACCCTAGCCCAACACTCTATACACGAATTCAATCGTTCTCAGGCCCGGGTAGCCCCTGGGGCTTGTCAAAGATTGGACAAGCTTTAACAGCCCTTGTCCAATCTCTGCTGCATTTCTGACATCCAATCTCCATCCCAACTCTGAAGTTACTTAAGAATTTCTAAGACATTTTCATGACCAAAGGAACAGAAGGATGCTAGGAATGCTAATCTGGGTTCTTTTTCACTCTCTTCAAGCAGTCATGGCCACTGTACTGTTGCAATTTCCATTGTAATTGCCATAGGCTAGAACTGAACTAGCAGTGAAACAGTCCCTAAATTCTAATTAAGAAAAAAAGAGACAAAATCCCCAGTGATAATTGCTTTCTTCTCTACTTTGGTGTCCAAAGGATTTCAGTCTGGATAGGATATCAAGATGCTCTTGTTTATCGGTATGTTTTCCCTGAAACTCTGCCCATAGTTTGCCAAGATGGTAAGTATGAGCTCTCTGATTTCTCTCTTCTGACCTTGGATGGACCCTCTGTGAAGTTATTCATATTTTCAAATATACTCTTCATGGAAGGAAGAGAGGATTTTTATTCATATACTAGTCCAGGACTTATTCTTTTGACAAATTAATAGAAGTTAAAAAATCTAAACAAGCCTTTTCTCTCGTTAAATCCAGATTTTCAAAACTAGTGTTTTCCGGACACTGACGATTTCCTTTCATATATGAAAAGCTAAATGCTGACATTCTCTTTATTTTTCAATCTTGATGCAAAAATAATACTTCTACCTGAGAAGAATAGGTGTCTCTTGAAGAGTAGGGTAGGGATTAAGCACTAGGAAATACATACAAGAAAAAAATGCATATTAATGTATTCTCTACCCAATTCCATTACACTTTGCAGAAAATAAAAAGGCACACCAGAGACTAGGAGAATATATTTATGAAACAAACAAGTTAAAGGACTTGTATTCAGAATTTGCTGTTCCATTGCTAGGTCATATCTGACTCTGCGACCCCATGGACTGAAGCATGCCAGGCTTCCCTGTCCCTCACTATATCCCAGAATTTGCTCAAACTCATTTAGAAGAAACCTTATTTATTCATAATGCTGCTGCTGCTGCTGCTAAGTCGCTTCAGTCCTGTTGGACTCTGTGCGACCCCATACACGGCTGTCCACCAGGCTCCCCGGTCCCTGGTATTCTCCAGGCAAGAACACTGGAGTGGGTTGCCATTTCCTTCTCCAATGCATGAAAGTGAAAAGTGAAAGTGAAGTCGTTCAGTCATGTCTGACTGTTCGCGACCCCATGGACTGCAACCTACCAGGCTCCTCCATCCATGGGATTTTCCAGGCAAGAGTAATGGAGTGGGTTGCCATTTCCTTCTCCATTCATAATAAGCTCCTCCAATTAAAAAATAAGACCAACAACCCTATTTTTAAAGTAGGCAAGACATTTGAAAATACACTTCATAAAGAAAATTTACTTCACAAAGAAGATAGGCAGATGTCCAATAAGCACATATAAATGTTTTCAGCATTACAGATCATTATCAATATGCAACTTGGACTATAGTAAAACACTACTCCTGAATTGCTAATATTGAAATTGATGCTCAATACCAAGTATTTCCAGAGATCCAGAATGATTAGAATTCTCATGCCTTGCTGAGAGCATGCAATGTGGGATAGTCATCTTGAAAAACAGTTTGGCAGTTTATTGTAAAGTTAACCATATAATTATTATATTACATGCTCTATCTTCTCTCAGTTCAGTTACTCAGTTGTGTCCTACTCTTTGTGACCCCATGAATCACTGCACGCCAGGCCTCCCTGTCCATCACCAACTCCTGGAGTTCACCCAAACTCATGTCCATCGGGTCGGTGATGCCATCCAGCCATCTCATCCTCTGTCGTCCCCTTCTCCTCCTGCCCCCAATCCCTCCCAGCATCAGAGTCTTCTCCAATGAGTCAACTCTTCGCATGAGGTGACCAAAGTATTGGAGTTTCAGCTTTAGCATCAGTCCTTCCAAAGAACACCCAGGACTGATCTCCTTCAGAATGGACTGGTTGGATCTCCTTGCAGTCCAAGGGACTCTCAAGAGTCTTCTCCAACACCACAGTTCAAAAGCATCAATTCTTTGGTGCTCAGCCTTCTTCACAGTCCAACACTGTCTTTTCTACTCTTAGGTATTTAGCAGTAATAATGAAAACATGTATCTACATTAATACTTGCAAGAAAATAGGAGTTTTCTTATAAAACTGGCAGCAACCCAAATGTCCAGGAACTTATAAACAAATAATAGTATATCCAGACAATGAAATATTACTCAAAAATAAAAAGGAACAAACTACTGACACATACAACAACATGAAGGTGAAGTGAAAGTCACTCAGACCTGTCTGACCCTTTGTGACCCCATGGATATACAGTCCATGGAGTTCTCCAGGCTATAATACTGGAGTGGGTAGCCTTTGCCTTCTCCAGGGGATCTTCCCACCCAGGGATCGAACCCAGATCTCTCACATTCCAGGCAGATTCTTTACCAGCTGAGCCACCAGGAAAGCCCATACAACAACATGGAAGAATCTCAAAGGGATAAATGCTATATCAAAGAAGCTCTCCGTACACCCCCACAGACCATGGCCAATTCCAGTATGTTCTAAAGCTACACTTAACAACGTTATGCTTATATCTCCCCTGCCACCAAGTTATAAACATTCCTACTCACCCAACCTTTCTCTTCTAGGGCAATATGTAGCATCTTTCCATCGTCATTTAAAATCAGATTCAACAAGTAGCCTCTCCTGAGTTTCCCTCGGGGCTCTTTGTTCTCCTAGTTAACCTTCACAGCACCAGACATTATAGCATAAGCATAGGATAGGCAGGCTCTGTTCTTGGTGGTGCACACATAGCTCAATTCATAGTGATAATTTGCATGGCTATCTCCCCTAAGAATGGGCTCCTCAGATCAAGATCTTTGTGTTTTTCATCCGTACATCCCCAGGCATCTCTTGGAGCAGTCCCTACATAGTCCCCATCAAGTACTTCTCTTGAATCTACTACATGCTTTCTTTGATTATAGCCAGAAAGACAGTGATATGAACCATGCAATATATAAATAAAAACAATAAAACTGTGTGCTGGTGATTTTGTTTTTCTATATATAAAATATAGCTATAGACAATAATTGTATATAGACAATAATTGTGGATGGTGAAGTAATATAAATGTTTAATATTGAAGATAGCACCCTTATAATACATGTTATTTCAAAATCACAGAGACATATTTTAAGTCCTTGAAACTTTCTAGGAAACAAAAGCTACTTTTTAAACAATTCTCCTTTGTTTTTGAAAAGATGAAGATATTTTTATTAAAGTATGATTGTCATATAATATATTGGTTTCAGACATATATCTCACTGATTCAATATTTATATACAGTTCAAAATAGTCACCATGATAGTTCTAGTTACTATCTGCCACCAAAGTTATTATAATACTAGTCCTATATTCTCTATCCTGTATATTACATCATTGTAAACTTAGTTGTTTTGTAACTGGAAGTACTTACCTCTTAATCCCCTTTACCTATTTGGCCTGTTTCCTGCTTCCCCTCTGGAAACCACCATTTTGCTTTCTATTTCTATGAATCTGTTTTGCCTGTTCTTTTATTTTTAGATTCCACATATAAGTGAAATCATAAGGTAATTGTCCTCTATCTGACTAATTTCATTTAGTGTATTGTACTGTAGGTCTTGGGCTTCCCTTGTGGCTCAGACAGCAAAAAATCTGCTGGCACTGCAGGAGATCTGGGTTCAATCCCTGGGTTGGTAAGATCCCCTGGAGGAGGACATGGAAACCCACTCCAGTATTCTTGCCCGGAGAATTCCATGCACAGAGAAGCCTGGTGGGCTATAGTTCATGGGGTCGCAAAGAGTCAGACACAATTTAGCAACTACTGTTTTTCACTTTCTCTCTAGATCTATCCATGTTGTCGCAAATGACAAGATTTCATTTTCTGACCTAATAATTTTACACTGTAAATATATACCACATTTCCTTATGCAGCCATCTATCTAGGGACATTTTGGTTGTTTCCATATCTTGGCTATTGTAAACAATGCTGTAAATAAATAAATTGTAAATAAACATAGGGGTTGCCTATATTTTTTGGAGTTAGTGTTTCTGTGTTTCTGAAATGAATACCCAGAAGTGAAATGCTAGGTCATTTTTTAATTTTTTTGAGCAATGACCACATTGTTTTCACAGTGGCTGTACCAGTTGATACCCATACCAACAGTGCACAAGGGCTCACTTTTATCTACATCTTGTTCACTACTTGTTATTTCCTGACTTTTTGATAATCACCTTTCTGAAAGATATCAGATGATAATTCTTTGTGGTTTTTATTTGCATTTTCCTGATAATTACTGATGCTGGGCATCTTTGCATATGCCTGTTGACCATATAAAAGTTTGCTGCCAAAACATCTATTCATTTACTCTGTTCATTTTTTAATCTATTATTTGTTTTTGATACTGAGTTGTATAAGTTCTTCCTATACTTTAGATATTAATCCCAGATCTGCCATGTACTTTATTGTCGGGGTCCAGCCCCGGTTGGGTCCAGAGATTCTCTCAAGATGACAGCGTCGGCGATTAAGGGATAGCAAAGGCTGAGAGATTTATTAGATGCTCAACAATAACTGGTTTATGTGGAAAATCAATAAAGTTCATGACACCAAACTTGCTCTGACCACGGAGGCCACAGGCATTCTCTCGAATAGCGGAAGGTGCCCCACCTTAGGCACCTTCTTGAGTGGGTCTTAGAAGCCCAGGCAAATAAGTGGTCGCAGAGGTTCCCCGCGCTCCAAATTATTTTGACATGAAGGAAGAACAGAAGAGAAAAGGAGGTAAAGGAAACAAGAAAGAATGACACGGGGAGACCAAGCTTCGGTGAGCAAGGCCCGTAGCTTTATTTTCAACAGGGGCTTTTATACCCTGTTACACATAGAGGATAATAGGGGATGCAAAGTCAGCAGTCTTTGATCTTTATCAAAAACCAGGGTTTCTTTCCTGCAGATTTATCATATACAAATGGTTCAGGTGATTTACATCATCTTCTGGCCAGAAGGCATATTAACATTTTATGACTCTTGACAAAGGTTTGTCAACCGTAAGACTTATTTTTTCTAAGAGTAATTATTTTAGGGTTTGGCGCCATCCTCATCTGAAGGTGTTAGATAAAGTTGCATTCCTATAGGGCAGAGGCGCAGTGGGTTTACAACAAAGGAAAGAATTTATTACCTTAAGGGTCTAAAGTTGTTAGCACCAAGGCCACTACTTATTTTTTCTACAAGCCAACTATATTAATTAATACACATTCAAGGATACAATACAGGGGATGTGGAAACTTGGCAGCAAGCATTGGCTCATCAATGAAATCTTTTACTAGTTCTATTCTGACAGTTTCTAACTCTCTGAGAGGCTCTAAGCTATTTGAATATCTTAAGCTTCCCGTGCCTCTCACAGCTGAGAGACTGTAAACAATCTTGTGCATAGCTGTAGGAGTCCGGGTAAACTTGTCAGGGCAGTTAGAGAGCTATCTGAGGGGTTTGGATTTAAACACTCTTAATACCCAGGAACTTATTAACTGGAGCTGTAAGTTAACTCTTTATCAGAGAGAGCGATGGTGATGGGGGACAGCCCCCAGTAAAGTCAGGAGTGAGAGCACAAAGCAATAAAGTAGGCAGACTCTGTTTTTGGGGGGTAGATGCTCAAGAATATCCAAGGGGACTCCTGAGGCTTGATCCCGCTTGCGTATGTCGAGCCTCCTTCCTTATGACCTTTGCCACAGGGGGAGTTCCTCTCACCGGCTCCCAGCACTTTATGAATATCTTCCACTCAGTATTTTATTTTTGTTGTTTTGTCCATAGTATTCTCCACTGTAGAAAGGCTTTTTAGTTTGATGTAGTCCTTTTTGCATAATTTTACTTTTGTTGCCCTTGTCTGAGGCTACAAAAGTAAAGAAAATATTTCTGCTTCAGATTCTCAGAGAATTTTGCTGATAATAGCCACTCAATGTGTTTATTAAAGCATTCAGTTATACTAAAAGCTGATTTCATGCTAGAAATAAATAGGTCATCTCACAGAACAAAATCTTCTGTTGTAGAGAATTATAGCTTGTAGCATTTTGCATCAAGAAATCTCATAAAAATGTTATTTTACAGGTCCTCATTTATTTAGGCCACAACTAGAATAATTCTCTCCATGAATATTTCTATGTGAGACGTTTAAAAATTAATTTTATGTAAGATATTACTAAAGGGTAGGAGGAAATTTGGGTAATTTAGATGAAGACTGAAACCCTGAAATCACTCTTAATAGTAATTTAAAATATTAACATATAAAGATAAGTGATTTTTAAATTCTACTGTAGGAAATAAAAAATAACATAACTAAACAGAATATTATGAATATAAGAAATATATTTCCGATTATCAGGTACAAGTTGCTAGCAAAATGAATTCTGAAATTCAGAAATCTTTAAATTACTTATGATATAGATTTTTTTTTTTTTGCCATCACAGCAGAATATAGAGTCTTAATTTTCATATTGTGTTTCATGTACATTTACCACTCTTCTCTAAGGCCTTGAGGCCGAACTAGCCACTCTAACCTGCATTGGCTCAGCAGGGCAATAGCAGCAAGAAGACAGTCCATTTCCAGGTCTTGCCCTCAGTGACTATGATTCAGCTTGTGATCCTGGGGCTCTACCTAGAGCCTAGACTACCCTCTATCTCCAGCTCCTTCCAGCTTTGACCTCCTACACAGTGGAGGGGCAACAGAGCACTGCTTTCATAGATCAGAGCCAGCTGGCATCCTACGAAAAAATGCACCACACCTCTAGCAGGCTGCATCTTCCTGTGAGACCCTTGTTTTCTTTGAACAGGTCTGAAGCTAAGCTGTGGGATCAAAGAATTCTCCTTGTCCCTAGCTCCTTTCTTATCCTTCCTCAACATGGAGGCAATAACTGTCTGAGATCAATTACTTTTGAACCCCCTTGTAAACCTTTTCCCCTCTTTCACTAACTACTTTCTCCCATTACATAGTCCCTTATATTAAATGTCCCCTATTCAAATAACTGGCATAGTCAGTCACCTGAATGGAACTTGACTGAAACAGATAGTAATTGGTCCAGGTTTGCTGGGGGGGGGGGGGGGAAGCTTCTACAGTGTAATTCAATTTACTGATGGAATGCCAACCTGTATTGACTTATATCTTCCTTCCATTAACATATCTGATCTAATGAGCTACATGACCATGTTTAGTTACTAATACTTGTCTCAATAAAAACTGGAAGCAGGGAGTATCAGAGTTTTCAAAAAAGACTCTTTTCTAATTTGATTTTATTATATCATCCTGAGCATAAAGAGACTGCAAAAACACACTTGGTTTTTGCAAATGTGGCTATCATTTCCACAGCACTCCTTCTTACACTCCCACTTACCAACTATTGGTCAAATGCTTTCTTTGGAACCAACATTTGGAGTCTCTTCTTCACAGTATACATAGAAAATGATTACTTTCTGCTTGCTACCTTAGCAGAATAATTGGAACAAATACATTTTAAGACTCACTCCAAGTGGTTCATTTGCAAGTATAAGTAAGTTGTTCGATGGATTTGGAAGTGTATCTTTTGTATGGCCAACTGTTCTTTTCTTAAAGTTAGTAAAGTTTCACAACTTTGAGGTTTGTGAAAAGGGAAAACTGTAATTTTAGCAGACAGTGTTGTTCTTAGGCGTGGACAAACTTGGGTTCCTGCCCAGCCTCCCAACTGTAGGATTGAGCTGCTTCATAGCTTGCCAGGGCCTCTGTTTTCTGCTAATAGACCACAAGTTTTCTTGTGGTTTTTCTATTGTTAAGGATGATAAAAACAGATTCTTATAGAAAACTCAGTGGAAATGTACAGTGCTTGTACCAGAAACACTGAAAAAAAATTCTTATTTTAGTGTTCATGGTATTTCTCTCTCTCTCTTTTTTTTTCCTTTTGGCAGAAAACAGAGGCACAGGCTGGCTCGGCTGGCACCTCAGCTCAGAAAAAAAAAGAGAAGAAAAATCAGAAGAAAGGAAAATCGAGGCACAGATGGCATCAAACACTCTCAAAACCTCCATGATGAAAAGTTCTGAGAATACTCAGGGATTGGGCAGCCATCCCTTTGATGAAAGGTTTTTCAAAGAGCTCTTCCTCAATTTAAGTACAAGAAATGGGTTGGGAAAGTCTATTACAAAAGAAAGAAAGATTTAGTCACCCAAAAGAGAAAGCACGTCATGAAAAGAATATAGGCAGTCTGAAATTCTCTGGATAATTAAGTGAAAGAGGTCAGGGATGGTCCTAGCCTAGGATGATTTTTGCTTCTTTTAGGTAGACCTTCACCAAAGCAAATATAAAATGACAACTGTACTAGGCAATTTGATTAGATAACCTTTCCATAAAGTCTAAGAAGGCATAAAGTCCACAGAAGAATATTATTATAAGCATGACTGATACCCAATCATACAAGCCCAATTCTCATCCTCCATGCTTCTCAGATAAGTATAAGAAATGCCCCCTTTCTCCACTCAACATCCTTTTATTGTATAGAATGAAAGGGTCATTTAGTCATGTCCTGGAAAAACTTACACTAAAATTCCCAATAACTATAAGCATCAAGCAAACAGTAAACTTTACAAGCTTTACTAAATTATTACACATCAGTAAAATTGAGGCTTGTGCTTGTTTGTGTGTGCTTAATCACTTTGGTCATGTCCAACTCTTTGTGACCCCATGGACCACAGCCCACCAGGCTCCACTGTCCACAGGGTTCTCCAGGCAAGAATACTGGAGTGGGTGTTGCCATGCCCTCCTCCAAGGGATCTTCCCAACCCAGGGATCAAACCCATGCCTCTCATGTCTCTTGCATTGTAGGCAAATTCTTTACCGCTGAGCCACCAGGGAAGACCAAGAAAGTCCCCCTTGTCCCACTCAACATCCTTTAATTTTATAGAATGAAAGGATCATTTAGTAATGCCTCAGAAGGAAATGGCAACCCACTCCAGTATTCTTGCCTGGAGAATCCCAGGGTCAGAGGAGCCTGGTGGGCTGCCGTCTATGGGGTCGATCAGAGTCGGACACGACTGAAGCGACTTAGTAGCAGCAGCAGCAGAAAAACTTACACTAAAATTCTAAATAACAGCAAGCATCAAAGAAACAGCTTTTAGTAAATTATTACACATCATAAAATTGAGGCTTACCTCCTAGTAATTTACTAACTATATCACTTACAAAAATACAATAACAGCAAGTAATATTTAATTGATGTAGAGTAGGTATGCATTTTCAGTTTTAAGAACCTTTGAAATCCATTATTTCTGAAAGTCAGAATGAAATTACAATTTTTGTACAAAAAATTATTCCAAAGGGATTGCTTTCTCTTTAAGGAAACAGTTTTAAGAGACTGATAAGACAACATCAAAGGACTGCTGTGACAAATGATGTTGAATGTAAGTGAATCACAGGCTCAGTGAACACATTTGATTTCTTAAAAATATTCTCTAAATTGGTACCATTTTACTCTCTGCCAAACATCCTTCATCTTAGTCTAGCACCCCAAAGTAATGTCTGCTGCTTTCATATATCATTCTCAGGATCCAGGCCTCAGATTGTCCCTTTCCAGCCATTAGATGGGGGTTGTCTCCTAAAATCTCTATCTAAAATCACCTGCTTGGCTTCTGTTGATTCAGTATTTTGTTAAAATGCAGTGATATCCATAACATGAACCTCCATGACTAGAAGCACTTTGCTTATGAGACACTCTTTACTGTCCTGTTCTTAAAGCCATACTGGAAGTTGTCTATATGCATGTTCTTTACCAAGGAAATCTCAAGCACTGTGGAGGATGATAGAAAAGATTTGGGGAAATAATATATCCTTTGAGATTATAACCTAAATGTATACATAATGGCCATGTAGGTGCCATAAATATGTTCAGAGTCTGGCTTCTAGGCCATTCAATTATTAACATATAGCATTATAGAGAACATGTAAATAGAGTTTCCTACTTATCAAAGAAGCCAGAAATCTAGACTCTTAAGTGAATTTTCCAGTTGATAATATTTACTTACTTAAAATGTCATCATGTGAAGACTGTTCATAACATTTCAGAAGACAGTGTACCTATGGCCATCATTCTTTCTGAGGAAGTTGTCAATATGAAAGGCATTTCTCTGACGAACAGTTAAAATTCTAATTTTGACTTGAGGAAGCCTGGATTCTTGACAGACATAAGCCAAGAGCTCGTAACCCACAAAGTCATGGAAACTAGGTTATCTGTGCCAGCACAGTGCTACTCAGTGACAAGGCAGCTGATAGTGAATTTAACAGGCTTCTAAGTAATTCAAAAGCAAATGATTAAAAGATTCTCAGCATCACCATTATTAGAGAAATGCAAATCAAAACTACAATGAGGTAGCATCTCACACCAGTCAGAATGGCCATCATCACACACACACACACACACAATTCTACAAACAATAAATGCTGGAGAGGGTATAGAGAAAAGGGAACCCTCTTGCACTGTTGGTGGGAATGCAAATTGACACAGCCACAACGGAGAACAGTATGGAGAATCCTTAAAAAACTAGGAATAAAACTACCGTATGGCCCAACAATCCCACTACTGGGCATATACCCTGAGGAAACATAACTGAAAAAGGCATGTGTACCCCAATGTTCATTGCAGGACTACTTACAATAGCTAGGACATGGAAGCAACCTAGATGTCCATCAACAGATGAATGGATAAAGAAGTTGTGTATATACACACAATGGAATATTAGCCATAAAAAGGAACACATTTGAGTCAGTTCCAGTGAGGTAGATGAGCCTAGAACCATCATACAGAGTGAAGTAAATCAGAAAGAGAAAGACAAATACTGTACATTAACACATTTACATGGAATCTGGAAAGATGGCACAGACGAACCTGTCTGCAGAGATCTGGAGTGTGGACGTATGGACGTGGGGTGCGGTGGGAGGGCTTGAGAGGGGACCACTGAAGCATGTGCCTTGCCATGCGTGGAGTTGGATGGCAAGTGGAAATTTGCTGTTTGATGCAGGGAGCTCAAAATTGATGTTCGGTAATCATCTGGAGGGGTGAGGTGGGGTGGGAGGTGGGAGTCGTTCGTGTACCTATGCCTGATTCATGTTGATGTATGGCAGGAACCGACGCAATGTTGTGGAGCAGTTATCTTCCAATTAAAAAGAAATAATTTTTAAAGATGTTTTAAAAAACAAATGATTATTCAAGGTCTAAAACATTTGATAATAAATAATAATTAAGTAGCTTGTGCTTTTTTCTTAAGCTATAGAACTTTTATATAATTATTTCCTCACACTTAATTATCCTTGCATGATGGTCTCTGCCTATAGGCAGAGACAGAAAAACTAACAAACCAAAAATGATTGAAAGCTTTTGCTGGTGGTGATTTGTTTGTTCAGCATCTAAACAGACCACTTAACAGACCACATTTTCAGGCACCTGTATGGCTCACCAAGGGACATCATGAAAATGACTTTTTATCTTTACGCTTCCTTTTTCATATCAAATTAAAGCTTATATTTTCTCATCTAGTTTCTCTTGTTGTTGTTCAGTCACTAAGTCGTGTCCAAGTCATTGCAATCCCATGGACTGCAGCTAGTTTCTTTAGTGGTATCAAATGAGATAATAGGTGGGAAGGCTGAGGTGAAGCAAAGAGAGTTAAATACAGAAATCATCAGAAAACTGTGTAAACACATTATCCAATATTAGGCAAGAAAATGAATTATTTAATGTCATTCTCTATTAACCCAACAGTTAAAATAGGACCAAAATATACATAAAAATGAAATAAAACAATTAGGCAACACTTTAAATGGTTCATTATTATTAATTCATTTAGTATTCATTGTAACTGTGCTGGTCATAATGAATTCATTTGATATTAATGGGAATGTTCAGTAGCAATTTCATTATAATGCAGTTTTAATTCATGTGCCATTAGAGTAAAGCAATACCAAAATTTATAGTCATTTTTTGAATACTGTACATGATCTCTAATTTCAGGAAACACTGTAACAATGGTTGTCCTTTTTAAAAATTGGGGTGAATAACCCAGATTTAAGACAAACTAGGATGTTTGCCTTGAGCTACACCAGTGATGGTAAACTTGATGGAGTTTTGTACAATCAAAAAGTTTTATGACACTTGAAAAATCAGGGGTAATGGCTACTTCAAAATCTATCATATGTCAATAGTTGCTCATGTTTAACTGTTTCATGCTACTAAACTTGCTAACATTGTGCCACTGATGCAGTAGCAGCCTAGATATTTTGAACTCCCATCCTATGCATCCTACCCTATAATTGAAGGTAAATTATATATTTTAGCATTTCATTGGAATAAATATTGATTTTAACCATTTCCAAATAATATTTCATTCACACTCAAAAAAGTAGATAAAACTATATTATCTTTCATGAATAGTATTAGGTTTTCTTGAAAGATGTTGAGGACAGTCTATAGAAAAAGAACTGCAGCCATAAGGTCTTAATAAAAACCTTAAAAATGGCAACAGAAATGTGCTCAGTAACATGCTTGCTTTTACTTTCTCTGGAGGCAGACTGTAAACCATTTTGCTAAAACATGTATAAAAACTAATGACAACAGACAACCAAAATCCACAGCCCAATCAACAGGCCCACGAAAAGTGCATTTAGGCAGGCTTCCCGGGTGGCACAGTGGTAAAAAACCCACCTGCCAGTGCAGGAGACTCAGGAGACAGGGGTTCTATCCCTGGGTCAGGAAGATGGCAACCCACTCCAGTTCTCTTGCCTATAAAATCCCATGGACAGAGGAGCCTGCTGGACTATAGTCCACGGGGCCACAGACAGATGTGACTGAGTCTACACACACAACTCTTTGGTAATGCATAAGAAAGCAGCCTACCTCAAAACTCCTTATTTGAAATGCTATATTCTAATACATTATTCACAAGCTAGGTAGCCTAGAGGCATATTTGTATAGGATTTGTTCTTTTATTCATTATTTTGGAAATAACTAGAATGGTTACCTTATATTAACTGGAATAGTTATCTTAAAATACAATAAATGACTGCTTCATGTGTCTCCAAGCTCCATGCCAAATTTTAAAATGTTTAGAAGTAGTTTTTATAAATTTTATTCATTTATTTGCTTTTCTTACTAGTTAAAATAATTAATTAAAATTGACAAAAATTCATGAAAGTATAAACTAATGGCAGAAAGTTGAACAGGAGCTAAAGAGCTAAAGACCTCTTTAGGGTGAAAGAGGAGACTGAAAAGCTGGCTTAAAATGCAGTATTCAAAAAACAAAGATCATGGCATCCTGTTCCATCACTTCGTGGCAAACAGAAGAGGAGAAGTGGAAGCTATGACAGATTTTACTTCTTTGGGCTCCCAAATCACTGTGGATGGTGACTGCAGCCATGAATTTAAAAGATGCTTGTTCCTTGGAAGAAAGGCCATGACCAGCCTAGACAGCATATTAAAAAGAAGAGACATCACTTTGCTGAAGAAGGTCTGTATAGTCAAAGCTGTATTTGTCTGTTTGTTTATTCCTGTAGTCATGTACAAATGTGAGAGCTGAACCATAAAGAAGGCTCTGCAATGAAGAATCGATGCTTTTGAATTGTGGTACTGGACAAGACTCTTGAGAATCCCTTGGACTGCATGGAAGTCAAGTCAATCAATCCTATAGGAAATCAACCTTAAATATTCTTTGGAAGGACTGAAGCTGAAGCTCCAATACGCTGGCCACCTGATGTAAACAACTGACTCATTGGAAATGACTCTGATGCTGGCAAAGATTGAGGGCAGGAGGAGAAGGAGGCAATAGAGGATGAGATGGTTGGATATCATCCACGGACTCAATCGACATGAGTTTGAGCAAACTCTGTGAAATAGTGAAGGGCAGGGAAGCCTGGCGTGCTACAGTTCATGGGGTTGCAGAGAGTCAAGCATGATTTAGTGACTGAACAACAAGTTTAACCAAAGAAATGCAACACTTTTACTCTGAAAACTCTAAAACACTGATGAAGGAACCTGAAGATGATTGAAAGAAATGGAAATATATAACATGCTCATGGATTCGAAGAATTAAAAGTGTTAAAACGTCCATGCCACATGAAGCAATCTATGGATTTAATGCAATCCATATCAGTATTTTCACAGAAAAAAAAATAATCCTAAAATGTATATGGAACCACAAAAGATGATGAATTTCCAAAGCAATACAGTAAGTGTCCTGCTAATAAACTTCAGGTTGTGTACTTTCAAAAATGTGAGCATGCGTTCTGTTAACATCAGGCATGAATCAAACTGCAGCTTGCTCTTTGTCTCCTATTGCTGGTGATGCTTCGGCTGTACTATCTCCCACACCCTCTCCATCCTCCAGTCAGTAACTCTTCTTGTTTGTTCACTTGATGCCAGTCTGTGAATGCCAGCTTTTGTACTGTACTATTATACTTTTCAAAGTACTGTAGTACTAAAAATGTTTTCTCTATTTTTCCTGCTTGTTTATGCATGGTTTGTGTGAAAGAACTATAATATTAACCTATTACAGTTTATTACTATATAGCCAACGGTGTTAGTTGGGTACCTAGGCTAACTTTGCTGGACTTATGAACGTATTGGACCTACAAACATGCTTTCAGAATGGAACTCATTCATATGTAGGGCACTTACTGTATTGAAGGAAAAAAAAGAAGAACAAAGCTGGAAGTATTACTTCCTCAATTTCAGTCCACACAAGTAAGCTACAGTAATTGAAGCAGCAGGGTACTAGCACAAGGACTGAAATGTGGATCAATGGGACAAAATAGAGAACTCAGAAATAAATGTATACACTTATGGTCAATTAATCTACAACAAAAGAAGCAAGAATATGCAATGGAGAAAGGGTAGTCTCTTCAATAAGTAATGCTGGGGAACTGGACACCTGCATGGAAAGGAATAACATTTTAATACTGTCTCACACCATATACAAAAATTCAAAATGGATCAAAGACCTAAATGTATGACCTGGAACCAGAAAGCTCCTAGGAACATAAGCAGAACACACTTTGACATAAATCATAGCAGTATTTTCTCTTTTTTTGGATCAATCTAAGGCAAAAGAAAAAAAAAAAAAAAATAAATAAATTAGAGCTGATTAAACTTTAAAGCTTTGCATGGGAAAGGAAACCATCAACAAAACAGACTGCCTACTGAATGGGAGAAAATATTCACAAGGAATGTGATTAGTAAGGAGTTGTTATGCAAAATATGTATAAAGAGCTCAGATAGCTCATTATTGAAAAGAAAACAGCCCAATTAAAAAATGAGTGGAAGACTTGAAAAGATATTTTTCCAAAGAAGATACCAGATCAGATCAGATCAGATCAGTCACTCAGTCGTGTCCAACTCTTTGTGACCCCATGAATCGCAGCACGCCAGGCCTCCCTGTCCATCACCAACTCCCTGAGTTCACTCAGACTCACATCCATCGAGTCAGTGATGCCATCCAGCCATCTCATCCTCTGTCCTCCCCTTCTCCTCTTGCCCTCAATCCCTCCCAGCATCAGAGTCTTCTCCAGTGAATCAACTCTTTGCATGAGGTGGCCAAAGTACTGGAGTTTCAGCTTGAGCATCAGTCCTTCCAAAGAAATCCCAGGGCTGATCTCTCAGAATGGACTGCTTGGATCTCCTTGCAGTCCAAGGGACTCTCAAGAGTCTTCTCCAACACCACAGTTCAAAAGCATCAATTCTTCGGCACTCAGCCTTCTTCACAGTCCAGCGCTCACATCCATACATGACCACAGGAAAAACCACAGTCTTGACTAGATGAACCTTTGTTGGCAAAGTAATGTTTCTGCTTTTGAATATGCTATCTAGGTTGGTCATAACCTTCCTTCCAAGGAGTAAGCGTCTTTTAATTTCATGGCTGCAGTCACCATCTGCAGTGATTTTGGAGCCCAGAAAAAGAAAGTCTGACACTGTTTCCACTGTTTCTCCATCTATTTCCCATGAAGTGATGGGACCGGATGCCATGATCTTTGTTTTCTGAATGTTGAGCTTTAAGCCAACTTTTTCACTCTCCACTTTTACTTTCATCAAGAGGCTTTTTAGTTCTTCTTCACTTTCTTCCATAAGGGTTGTGTCATCTGCATATCTGAGGTTATTGATATTTCTCCCAGCAATCTTGATTCCAACTTGTGTTTCTTCCAGTCCAGTGTTTCTCATGATGTATACAGATATATAAAGATGTATACAGATGTATAAAGAAGATATACAGATGGTCAACAGGAACTTGAAGAGATGCTTAACATCACTAATCATCAGAGAAATGTGAGTGAAAAACACAATGAGATATCACCTGATACCTGTCAAAATGTCTATCATCAAAGAGTCTACAAATAACAAATGGAGAAGATGTTTTAAAAAAAGGAACTGTAGAACACTTGTGCACTGTACAAAGGGGTACAGCCACTATGGAAAACAGTTTAGTGCTTTCTCAAAAATCTAAAAATAGAATTACCATATGATCCAGAAATTCAACTCCTGGGTGTATATTCAGAGAAAATGAAAATAGTAGTTTGAAAAGATATATGCACCCCAGTGTTCATATCAGCATTTTCAGTAATAGTCAGTATATGGAATCAGCCTAAATGATAAATCAATCATTTATCAACAGATGAATGGATAAAGAATATGTAGAGTATGTACACAATGGAACATTACTCAGCCCTTAAAAAGAATGAAATAATGCCATTTGCAGCAATATGGATGCACCTAGAGATTGTCATACTGACTGAATTGTCAGAGAAGGAGAAATACTGTATGGCATTCCTTATTTGTGAAATCTAAAAAGAAATGATACAAATGGACTTACTTATAAAACAGAAAGAGACTCACAGACTTAGAAAATGAACTTACAATAACGGGGTAGGGAGGACGGGGAGAGGCATAGTTAGGGAGTTTGGGATGGACATGTATACACTGCTATATTTTAAATGGATAACTAACGAGGACCTACTGTATAGCACTTAAACTCTGATCAAACTTATGTTGCAATCTAGATGGAAGGGGAGTTTGGATAGATGTATATGTATATCTAAGCACCTTCTCTGTTCACCTGAAACTATCACAACATTATTAATGTTATACCCTCAAATAAAAAGGTTTTTTTTTAATAAAGAAATACAACCTCCTACATATAAAGTAAACAAGAATATATTTTACATAGAAAATAGGCATTGTTTTCAACAAATTTAAATATAGTATAATCTATGAAAATCACCTCAAACTACCGCACAATTGCACTCATCTCACACACTAGTAAAGTAATGCTCAAAATTCTCCAAGCCAGGCTTCAGCAGTATGTGAACCGTGAACTTCCTGATGTTCAGGCTGGTTTTAGAAAAGGCAGACGAACCAGAGATCAAATTACCAACATCTGCTGGATCATGGAAAAAGCAAGAGAGTTCCAGAAAAACATTTATTTCTGCTTTATTGACTATGCCAAAGCCTTTGACTGTGTGGATCACAATAAACTGTGGAAAATTCTGAAAGAGATGGGAATACCAGACCACCTGATCTGCCTCTTGAGAAATCTGTATGCAGGTTAGGAAGCAACAGTTAGAACTGGACATGAAACAACAGACTGTTTCATAGGAAAAGGAGTACGTCAAGGCTCTATATTGTCACCCTGCTTATTTAACTTATATGCAGAGTACATCATGAGAAACGCTGGACTGGAAGAAACACAAGCTGGAATCAAGATTGCTGGGAGAAATATCAATCACCTCAGAAATGCAGATGATACCACCCTTATGGCAGAAAGTGAAGAGGAACTCAAAAGCCTCTTGATGAAAGTGAAAGTGGAGAGTGAAAAAGTTGGCTTAAAGCTCAACATTCAGAAAACAAAGATCATGGCATCTGGTCCCATCACTACATGGGAAATAGATGGGGAAACAGTGGAAACAGTGTCAGACTTTATTTTTCTGGGCTCCAAAATCACTGCAGATGGTGACTGCAGCCCTGAAATTAAAAGACGCTTACTCCTTGGAAGGAAAGTTATGACCAACCTAGATAGCATATTCAAAAGCAGAGACATCACTTTGCCAACAAAGGTTCGCCTAGTCAAGGCTATGGTCTTTCCTGTGGTCATGTATGGATGTGAGAGCTGGACTGTGAAGAAGGCTGAGCACCAAAGAATTGATGCTTTTGAAGTGTGGTGTTGGAGAAGACTCTTGAGAGTCCGTTGAACTGCAAGGAGATCCAACCAGTCCATTCTGAAGGAGATCAGCCCTGGGATTTCTTTGGAAGGAATGATGCTGAAGCTGAAACTCCAGTACTTTGGCCACCTCATGTGAAGAGTTGACTCATTGGAGAAGACTCTGATGCTGGGAGGGACTGGGGGCAAGAGGAGAAGGGGACAACAGAGGATGAGATGGCTGGATGGCATCACTGACTCATTGGACGTGAATCTGGGTGACCTCCGGGAGTTGGCGATGGACAGGGAGGCCTGGCGTGCTGAAATTCACAGGGTCACAAAAGTCAGACATGACTGAGCAACTGAACTGAACTAAACTGATGAAAATCACCATGTGTACACATGAAACTTGAAAAATGAAGGTGAATTCGCTTAGTTGTGTCTGACTCTTGGCGACCTCAAGAACTGTAGCCTGCCAGGCTCTTCCATACATGGAATTGTCCAGGGAAGAATACTGGAGTGGGCTGCCATTTCCTTCCTTCTACATCTGAAACTCACTGCACATCAAATATGCTTCAGTATACGTCAATAAAAACAAAAGTATCGTTGCTACTTCTGAATTAAAAAACTGAGGTAATTTAATAAAATAATAATAATTTAATAAAAGTGTCCTCAAAAACACCAAAATCAGATATCCTAAGGCATTTCATCACAGGACCAAGTGCAAAGAAGCTTTCAGATAGACAAAAACAGAAGAGGGCAAACAGCTGCCATCAGAAGACTCAGTGTTTTCCCATCATCCATGTGATGCTAATGGCAGAGAGTAACTTTCTTTCTCCATTTTCACCAGTTCCTATCTTGTCTCAGATCATCTTACGAACACAAACACTCTTCTTAACTTAATAGAGCTGAAACAGGACAGTTTATTCCATCTTATCTCAAATGTCCAAACTTTTGCTTCCTAGAAATGGCACCACGAATCAACCAGTTAGTTGCAACTCTACATCCAGTTAATTGCTCAAGGGAAAACAAATATATATATGGTTGTCTTCTCATTCATTTCTTTAGTTTCTTCATATCTGATATTTTATAGAACAGTAAGTACTGTCTACTCTACCAGTAGCATTCACCCTGAATCCCATCAATTCTTGACATCTTAAAATAATCCTAGTCCAATCTATTATCTCTCTCCTTGACTATTTTAGGAGCTTTCTTTCTGATTTCCCTCTAATGCATATTTAATTTTCAAAAGCCCATTATAGCAACTATCTCTAGTGATTCTCTAAATCATAAATCAGAACATATGATGGAAATTTTAAAACCAATCAAAGCTTCCCACTTTCCACCACAATAAACTCCTTACTATGGGCTGCAAGACTACATGATACAGTCTCAGTCTGCTTTTATCTTTCTCAACTTTTCGTTCCACATCCTCCATTCACATAGGCTTGTTAACACACATGTTCTTTCCCATCTGATAACCTTTACCTTTCCATTGTTCAAAAAGCTCTTCCCCTCATTTACGCTAGCCCCTGGTCTTACTTCAGGTCCTCCCCCAAGAGGATTTTCTTGAACACCCAGTCTATTCCCTACCCCAGTTGCCACTGTCAATTATATTAGTATTTAGAGTACTTGCCTCCCTATTTTTAATGCCACCTTAAAGTCAGAGTCTAAGTCTTTGGTCCAGTAGTGTATCCTCATCACCTATGGCAGCAACTGGAGATGGGTAAAACCTCAATAAAATATATTCACTGAGTGAAAAGTAACTTAGTGACTTAGGAAAATGCAAACACACTGTGAGGTATACAGTGAAGCTATGTTTTCAGAGAATAATCGGCAGACGGAAAGAAAGGGAATTTTATGTTGCCAGCACATTTATTTTTTAATAAAAATAACAACTAATTTATAAAGTTACTGGCATATAGAGGGTTTGCTCTCTAATGTCTGCCCCCTTCCTTTTTGATCAATAGCAAATCTGTGCTTGTGAAGTCACGATTCTCTGTGAGGAGAGGATTAATTGCATGCATGACTATTTGACTATTGGCCCCTACTGCACCCTCTATCAACTTGCAGTGAAATATATTAGAGACAAAATAAACTGTTTTGAAGCTTCTATTGATGTTCTCTTGTCTTCTGACTTCATGGACAGGATTCTGTGATGGATTAACCTTTATGAGGTCAGTATCGGCCCCTGGTTATTGATGTTCATGCAGGACCTTCACCTTAATACCACCTCAAGAGGAAGGGTTAGTGGGAAAGTTCTTTAGACAAATCAATTAAATTAGATTTGTGTCCTCCATATTCCTTTTTAAAACCTATTTTAATGACTTCATATCTTATGCACTGAGGCGGGTCATTCATTAACTAAAGTTGTTACTTTATAACTTGAAAATTAAAGTAGCCAAAAACATCATTTATGTGAGATGTTGTAAACTTATGTAAACTTATGTTGTTTACATAAGTAATGAAATACACTAGCATGAAGGTGAGTCAATCCCATTGTCCCACCCCCCGTAATACTTTAGCAACTAGTGAAATGAAGTCATAAATGAGTTAGAAAACAGCCAGAACTTCAATTAAGGACATTCAAATGTGATCTCACATATAAGTATGCAAAATGATAGCAATTTATTCAGATACATTTTAAATAATTGCATTATGCCTTCTCAGGGATATTGCATTTCATTGGGATGAATGATTAGACTAAGGCAGCATTTCTCAATGTGCAGATATTAACAGGTAGAACTAGTGGGCCTCCCTGATCATTCCAATGGTAAAGAATTTGCCTACAGGGCAGGAGACCTGGGTTTGGTCCCTGGGTTGGGAAGATCCCCTGGAGGAGGTCATGGAAACCCACTCTTGCCTGGAGAATCCCTATGGACAGAGGAGCCTATCGAGCTGCAGTCCATGGAGTTGCAAAGAGTTGGACATGACTGAGTGACCAAGCACAGCACAACGTATGGAATTCAAAGCTGAAAGTAGCACATGGGTTCTCAACTTCAGCAGTATTGCCCAAAACGTGACCTCCAAAGAGAGGCCATCCCTGACTACCCCACGTAAAGTAGATCCTCTTCATTGACTTTTCTATCCCCTTATTTGTTCTTTTTTCTCTTGTCCTTCCGATACCATTACATTGTTCATCTTTGGTTTTCTTTTGTCTGTCTCTTCCACTAAAGTGTAAGTCACTTTTAGACAGTGACTTAAGTGTATTCACAACTCAATCCCTATGCCAAGAATTATGTCTCTATAATATAGCTGATATTTGATATATGCTTATTGTTAAGTGCAAGTGTTAGTCACTCAGTCTCTTGAGACCCCATGGACTATAGTCTGCCAGGCTCTTCTGTCCATGGACGTTTCCAGGGAAGAATGCTGGAGTGGGTAGCCATTCCCTTATACAGGGGATTTTCTTAAGTCAGGGATAGAACCTGGGTCTCCTGCATTGCAGGCAGATCCTTCACCATTTGAGCCTCTAGGGAAATCCCACTAGTAAACATATAACTAAATTTATATGTGATAATTAAGTAAATAACTATATATATATTTCACAGGAATTAGATTCAAGCCTCTGTTTCTATAGAGAGAAAGACATTTGATTTCCTATATGTGACTATGGTTTCATTGTCAAAAATATAGATAACTTAAAAGTTAAATGGGTCTGTTCTCTAAGTTCTACCAGAAAGAATAATTCAAGGTAAATTATCCTGAAATTTAAGTCAACATTTCTGTTAGAAATCCTCTGGTATAAAGTTTAAAAGGCTGTTAAAAACTGAACAAATTCAGATACTTAGCAAACACTTTGTAGTCATTTTTTTTGGCAGAATTCCATGACAAATTATATTTTTGAATGAAGACAAATTACATGTTGAATGTCATATGTACTTTGTAGAAATTGTTTTTCAATGACCTAGGTAGAGTCCTCATATTATTGAATGTCCGTGATAAAAGCAACATAGAAAAGTTCTGCATTAAATATTCCCATCTGTTCATGAAATGGGACAGTTTCTGGGGATATTTTAAAAACTGCTCATTAGTTTTCTCTTGGCTCATTTCCATGTGCAGTTAGAATGATTTTTCCATGTAGACATGCATCCTGATCTGGGACTTGCCAGTCCATCAAGTTCTCCTTTCCCATTCTTCCTTTTTAGTGGTATTTGGAACTGTTCACAAAGAGAAGAATCCTAGGCCTCATGCTAATTTTACCGTGAAGAAGTGCTCATGATAGAAAATCCCATGGGGCACCTTCAGAAGGGAAAGAGTTAGGCAGTAAAACTAAATTATTTTAGTAATTGAGTATTACATCTTTTAGTGCCCTATTGGTTTCTGATTATTTAATAACAACATGCGAAGGAAAAACTAATAGAGTTCTTCACTTGTAGATAATCTTAATTAATTTTTGGTAAATAATCCCAATGGGAATGTTGATACATAATTTGCAGGAATTTTAAAAATTCAGTCACAGTGTTATAAAAATCTTACTACTAATAAAATGTATTTATTATCTAAACAAATTTTCTGCATGTTTACATTTAAGAATAAAACTCTTAGTGAATCCTACTTATTCAAGTATGAAATAAACATGGAATAATCTATGAAATAAATGATAAAATAACCCTTTAAAGAAATCAATAACAAAGAAAATTAACCTTTACAGCCTAAGAAGGAAAGAAATTTAAAAAGGAAAGAAATTTTAATATGAACTCTTATGTTTTTTTAGAGAAGCATGTTTAGTGATAACAAAGCTTTTAAAAATAAAGTATGCATATATTTTAGAATAAAATTTTGAGAGAAAAGTGAGTGGAAATACAATTTTAGGAGAATGAGAAATGTTATAATATTTCCAACTGTTAATAAAGTTTATCTTCATATTTTTAAGTAAATGATGAAAATATCAAATTGCTAGAATAGTTATATTCTAAAGGATATATTTAAATAAAGGATATAGCCACTTTTATTTATTTAATTAAATGTATTTATTTTAATTAGAGAATAATTACTTTACAATATTGTATTGGTTTTGCCATACATCAACATGTCAATATTTGAAGCTTCTGGAAATTATATCCTTTTAAAATATAAAATTTAAACTATTTAAAATTATCATGAACATTTTTATATGCCAACTTAAAAATACAGAAGTTAATTATTATTTTAAAATTCTTTTGGAAATATGAGCAAAGTATAAACAGCTGGAAGAATATAGTCTAAGATTATATTTGGAAGCTATGATTCTGCTCTCTATAGGTAAACATTTAAAGAAATGCCCTGTGAAATTCCACATTGTATTTAGTCTAGAAATACTTTTGACATCGTTCACTTCATCATATAAGTTACAGTTCTGTGGGGTTTTTTTCAGTGTAACTATCTAAAATACCTGAACATTTTCTGAAGTACTGTTTTTGTTACCTTGAAAGTGAATTTGTATGTAGTTGACATAATGTGTTTTTAAACTTGCAGCAATATTAACTTACATTATGGTGATGTTTGCATTTTTAGTCATCTCTTTTTTGGAAATGAGGGGAAAGTGATGGGATAATTAGATATAAATATAATGCAAAATGAAAATATAAATATTTTAGATTGTTAGTGCAAACTCTCCATTCCAGGGTTATGGCAACAAGATTACAGAGTAGGGAGCCTCAGACTTTCCTTCCTCCTATGGAAACACTGGGCTTCCTGGTGGCTCAGACAGTAAAGCATCTGCCTACAATGCGGGAGATCTGGGTTCAGTCCCTGGATTGGGAGGATCCCCTGGAGAAGGAAATGGCAACCCACTCCAGTACTCTTGCCTGGAAAATCCCATGGATGGAGGAGCCTAGTAGGCTATAGTCCATGTGGTCACAAAGAGCTGGACATGACTGAGCGACTTCACTTTCAGTTTCTATGGAAACACTGATTTAATAACAATGCTGGAACAATTATTTGAGTGATTGACCTAGAAACTAGTTAAGAGATTGCTGCATCCTGAGTGAGTGTGAAATAAGCTTCCTTGAAGCCAGCAGGAAAATATATTTAATCTTTTCACCAAAATTCCTCCTCTCAGCACAGAACATATGAACAGGAAGAATCTCCCAGCTCCTGGCTTCTCCCTGGGGAAAGAAATGGAGGACTAGTCCATACAATTTTCAGGGGTGGAGGCTACTTATGAGTCCAGTTTCTGTCCTGAGAACACTGAAGGGACCCAGCATAATCTTGATGTCTGAGACCCTGAGAACAAAAGGAGATCAGTGGCATTCTGTTGTTCCAGAAGACTCATGATGCTACACATAAAGACTTTATAGCTCACTGGCCTTTCCTTCAGGATGGTGATGAGAAGAATGTAACACATCTTGTGTTTTGGTGTTTTGAGTTACTGATTAAGGGATTAGTTTGTCTTGAGGCACTGACAGTACCCAGCATATTCTTGATGGTTGGGGACCACTGAGGACAAAGCTAAGTTCAGCATCTTTCTGTAGTATCAGAAGACCTACAGAATAGCAAACAGAGGCTAGTATAGCTTGATAATTCTCCCTCAGTGGGGAAACAGAAAAAAAGGGGGCACATGTTCAACATTCTGGTGCTTCACTGATTCTGTCTGAGGGTCTATTTTTGTCTAGCCTGTCTCTGAGCATGGCTGTGACTTGCCATAACCTAGATACCTAGAGGGGGCTTCCAGGTGGGATTAGTGGTAAAGAATCCACCTGCCAATACAGGAGACACAAGCGACCTGGGTTCAATCCTTGGATCAGGAAGATCCCCTGGAGAAGGGAATGGCTACCACTCCAGTATTCTTGCCTGGAGAATTCCATGGACAGAGGAACCTGGTGGGCCACAGTCCATGGGGTTGCAAAGAGTCAGACACGACTGAGCAAATGAGAACATACACAGATACCTAGAGACTGCTGAGAAAATAGCTGGCAACATGATTCTTTAGATGATCCCCAATATGCTGGCAGACAGCAAAAGAAGAGATTATGAGGTCTTCAAAGGACAAAAAAAAAATAACTGGAAAATCTCTTTAATTAGAAATATATATACACAAGTCAATAAAAAGAACATCACATAACAGTTTTGAAAAATACCCCAAATTTCTAGATGGGATGATTGGTTCAGGTCTTTCTCTATTTGAAATTAGTCAATAAATAGGAAGAGGTTTTATTTCTTTCACAAATGAAGGTATCATAATAAGAAGTTACAAAGAACATGAAGAAATAGGGAAATAAGGTCCATTAAAATAAATCTGGAATTCGACCCTGAAGGAAGTTTGTGAATTACTTATTTTTTTTTTATTTATTTTTTGCAGTCTATTTTTATTTATTTACTTTTTTAAATTTTATTTTTTTAACTTTACAATATTGTGTTGGTTTTGCCATATATCAAAATAAATCTCTCTTATAAAGAGGCTCAAAGAAATGAGTTCAGGAAAATGATACATAAGGAAAGCTAGAATTTCAATAGATAGAATATGTTAAAAAGAAAAAAGACCAAGAAATTTTGAAGCTGAAAAATACAGTTTCTGAACTGAAAAATTCACTTGAGAGGTTTAACAGAAGACCTGATCAAGCAAAATAAAGAATCAATAGACTTTTATAATATTCATTTGAAATTTTGAAGAGGAAAAACAACAAAAAAAGAAAACCTAAGGATTTATGGGACACCATTAAGAATGTCACTACCCACTTTATAGTCCTAAAACAAAAGGAGAGAGAGAGAAAAGGACAGAAAGTTTATTTTTTAAAAATGGCTGTAAACTTTCCAAAATTAGAGAAGAAAATGGGCATTCAGATTCAAGAAGCCCTACATAACCAAGAGAAATCCAGTGAAGTCAGCACCAAGACATATTACAATTAAAGTATCAAAATAAAAAAAATATATAAAAAGAAGAATTTTCACAGCAACAAGAGAAAAGAAACATCAAATACAAGATCAGATCAGATCAGTCAGATCAGTCGCTCAGTCGTGTCCGACCTTTGCGACCCCATGAACTGCAGCACGCCAGGCCTCCCTGTCCATCACCAGCTCCTGGAGGTCACTCAGACTCACACCCATCAAGTCAGTGATGCCATCCAGCCATCTCATCCTCTGTCGTCCCCTTCTCCTCCTGCCCTCAATCCCTCCCAGCATCAGAGTCTTCTCCAATGAGTCAACTCTTTGCAGAGGTGGCAAAATCTGAGTTTCAGCTTTAGCATCATCCTTCCAAAGAAATCCAGGATGATCTCCTTCAGAATGGAATGGTTGATCTTCGCACTCCAAGGGACTCTCAAGAGTCTCTCCAACACCACAGTTAAAGCTCAATCTGCGCTCAGCCTTCTTCACAGTCCAGTTCTCACATCCATACATGACCACAGGAAAGACCATGCCTTGACTAGGCGAACTGTTGCAAAGTAATGTCTCTCTTTTGAATATGCTATCTAGGTTGGTCATAACTTTCCTTCCAACGAGTAGCGTCTTAATTTCATGGCTACAGTCACCACTGAGTGATTTTGGAGCCAGGAAAAATAAATCTGACACTGTTTCACTGTTTCTCCATCTGTTTCCCATGTAGTGATGGGACCAGATGCCATGATTTCGTTTTCTGAGTGTTGAGCTTTAGCCAACCTTTTCCTCTCAACTTTCACTTTCATCAAGAGGCTTTTAGCCCCTCTTCACTTTCTGCCATAAGAGTGTGTCATGTCATATCTCAGGTTTTGATATTTCTCCCGGCAATCTTGATTCCAACTTCTGTTTCTTCCAGTCCAGCTTTCTCATGATGTACTCTGCATATAAGTTAAATAAACATGGTGACAATATACGCCTTGACGTATTCCTTTTCCTATTTGGAACCAGTCTTTTTCCATGACCAGTTCTAATGTTGCTTCCTGACCTGCATACATTTCTCAAGAG
Organism: Tragelaphus eurycerus; assembly: GCA_935064755.1. Taxonomy (NCBI): domain Eukaryota; kingdom Metazoa; phylum Chordata; class Mammalia; order Artiodactyla; family Bovidae; genus Tragelaphus; species Tragelaphus eurycerus. The sequence continues at coordinate 2,884,020 of CAKXYN010000014.1, forward strand.
GCAGATCAGGTGGTCTGTATTCCATCTCTTTCAGATTTCATATTTTGTGATCTACACAGTCAAAGGCTTTGGCATAGTCAATAAAGAGAAATAGATGTTTCTGGAACTCTCTTGCTTTTTCCATGATCCAGCGGATGTTGGCAATTTGATCTCTGGTTCCTCTGCTTTTTCTAAAACCAGCTGAACATCAGGAAGTTCACGGTTCACATATTGCTGAAGCCTGGCTGGGAGAATTTTGAGCATTACTTTACTAGCGTGTGAGATGAGTGCAATTGTGCGGTAGTTTGAGCACTCTTTGGCATTGCCTTTCTTTGGGATTGGGATGAAAACTGACCTTTTCCAATCTTGTGGCCACTGATGAGTTTTCCAAATTTGCTGGCATATTGAGTGTGGCACTTTCACAGCATCATCTTTCAGGATTTGGAATAGCTCCACTGGAATTCCATCACCTCCACTAGCTTTGTTCGTAGTGATTCTTTCTAAGGCCCACTTGACTTCACATTCCAGGATGTCTGGCTCTAGGTCAGTGATCACATCATCATGATTCCCTTAAGACTATAACTGGCTTTCTCAGCAGAAAGGAATGAGATGATATAGTCTAAGTGCTGAAAAATACTGCCAACCAAGAATATTATATCTAGTAAAACTTCAAAAATAAAGAAACAAAGACTTCTGCAGGTGAACAAAAGCTGAGGGAGTTCATACCAGTAGACTTCTCTCACAGGAATTGTAAAGGAGAGCTCTCCAAATTGAAATAAGTAACACTACAGAGCAGCACACTGAAGCAAATGAAAACATAAAGTTCACTGGTAAAGATAAACTTATAGACAGGCACAGAACACTGTACTTCTGTAATAAGATGTTAATTTTTTTAAAAGACAAATGCAAGCATAACTATACCTATAAACATAAATGTGTTAATAATATTATAAAAAATTCAATTGATACCATTAAAAATATAATGTGTTTGTGGGTTCACAGGTGGGGAGTAAAAGTATAGAGTTAATGTAGATATTTAAATTTTTATCACCTTAAACTAGATTATTATACCAAAAGATGTTTTATGTAAACCCTGTGATAGCAGCATGTACAAAGCAAGTGGAAGCAACCAGATGTCCATCCACAGATGAAGGAAAGAAAGTGTGGTACATATACACAGTGGAGTAACTCAGCCATAAAAAGAAAATTGAATCAGGGAGGTGGAGGAACTGGAGCTAAAAGAGTGAAGTAAGCCAGAAACAAAACACAAAAAACTAACGCATATATATGGAATTTAGAAAGATGGTAAAATAACCCTATTTACGAGACAGCAAAAGAGACACTGATGTGTAGAAGACTTTGGACCTGGGAGGGAGAGGGTGGGATGATGGGGAGAAAGCATGAAATATGTATAATATCATATCTGAAACGAGCGTCAGTCCAGGTAAGATGCCCGATAACAAATGCCTGGGGCTGGAGCACTGGGACGACCTGGAGGGATGGTGTGGGGAGGGGAGAGGGAGGAGGGTCAGGATGGGGAACACGTGTATAGGCGGCGGATCCATCTTGATGTATAGTAAAAGCAATACAATATTGTAAAGTTAAGCAAAATAAAAATAAATAAAGAAAGAAAGAAAGAAAAGAAAAAAAAAGAAAATATAAAATGAGAAAGGAACTAACACCTGTCACTACCAAAAAAAATGTAAAATAGACAAAGGTGGCAAAAGCAAAAAAGAACAGAAGAGCTACAAAATAAACATAAATCAGTGAACAGAATGACAATAGTGAGTCCTCCCCTATCAATAATTTAAATGTAAATAGATTAATCTCCCCATTAAAATCATACAACAAAGTTGCTGCTGCTGCTGCTAAGTCGCTTCAGTCGTGTCCGACTCAACCCCATAGAGGAAGCCCACTAGGCTCTTCTGTCCCTGGGATTCTCCAGGCAAGAACACTGGAGTGGGCACAACAAAACTACATGAATAAAAAAAAAAAATGCTCCAACCATGTGTTCTCTGCAAGAGACTCTCTTTAGATTTAAGGACCCATGTAATGCTGAAATTGAAACAGATGGAAAGAGATATGTCATGTAAGTGGGAAACAGAATAGTACAGGGTGGCCATATATACATCAGTCAATTGGAGAAAGAGATGGCAACTCACTCCAGTATTCTTGCCTGGAAAATCCTATGGACGGAGGAGCTTGTTAGGCTCCCGTCCACAGGGTCGCAAAGAGTCGGACACGAGTGAGTCCTTCCCTATCAATGATTAATTTAAATGTAAATATCAGTCAAAACAGACTTTAAATCAAAATTGTCACTTGAGACAAAAGCATCATATAATGATAAAAAGAGCAAGTTATCAGAACAATATAATGATTATAAATGTAAATGCACTGATTAGAGCACGCATGCATGCTAAGTTGCTTCAGTTATGTCCGACTCTGTGCAACCCTGTGGACAGCAGCCCACCAGGCTTCTCTGTCCATGGGATTCTCTAGGCAAGAATACTGGAGTGGGTTGCCATTTCCTTCTCCACTGATCAGAGCACCTAAATATATAAAGCAACATTGATGAACTGCAAGAAGAAATAAACATTAACACAATAGTAGAAATTGCAATACTCCACTTTCAATAATGAATAGAACATCCATACAGAAGGCCAATAAGAAAATAAACTTTGAACACTATCAAGCATATATACCTAATAAATATATACAGAGTGTTGTATACAACATCAATAGAATACATCATCTTCTCAGGTACATATGGAATAGACCAGAATAGATTATGTTAAATCACAAAACAAATATTAATATATTTAAGACTGAAATTATACCAAATGTGTTTTCCAGTTACAAAGGAATGAAACTGGTAATCAAGAGAAAGAAAAATGAAAATTTTATGAATATGTGGAAATTAGACAACACACACTTGAACAACCAGTAAGTCAGAGAATAAATCAAAAAGAATATTAAAAATATCTAGAGACAAAAATGAAAACATATCAAAATATTTGTGATATAGCAAAGCAATACTAAGGGGAAATTTCATTGCAAAAAATCTACATTAAAAAGAAAAAATTAAATAAACAATTCTACACAACAATGAACCATAAAAAGAACAAGCCAAGACCAAAGTTAGCAGAAGAAAGGAAATAATAAAGGTTAGAACAGAAGTAAACAAAACAGAAAATCAGGAAAAATAGGAATAAAGCTGAGGTTTTTTTAAGATCAAAAAAGTTAACAAACCTTTAACTAGACTAACGGGGAAAAAAAGAAAGAGAAGACTCAACTAAATTAAATCTAACATCAGAAATGAAGGATAAGGCATTGCAACTGTGATGTCACAGAAATAAAAAGGATACGAGATTACTATAAAAATTACATGCCAGGAAATTAGTTAACCTAGAAAAAAATGGATAAATATCTAGAACCATAAAATCTATACATACATAATCATGAAAAAATAGAACATTTGAGCAGATTAATAGAGTAAGGAAACTGAATAAGTAACAACAACCTAACAGAAAACAAAATCCAGAGGCTGCCATCCCTGATGAATTCTACCAAACATTTAAAGAATAATCAATGCATATTCTATTCAAAGTCTTCCCAAAATGTATAGAGGAAGGAACAAATCCAAACATATTTGTGCAGTCAGCATTAGTCTGACACCACAGCCATTAAAAGACACTACAAGAAAAAAAAAAAAAAAAAGGTTATAGACCAAAATCTCAGACGAACATAGATGTAAACATCCTCCACAAAATATCAGCAAACCAAATTCAACAGATTTTGAATTTGTTCTGTTCAATTCAACAGAAATTGAATTCAAATATTCAATTTGAATCAATTGATACATGAAATCAATCTACAAGATACAATAAATTAACAGAATAAAGAATAAATAATCATCTCAATATATGAAAAAGCATTAAACAAAAATAAAAAACCTATCATGATAAAATATCTCAACAAGTAGGAATAAAAAGGAAGTACCTCAACATAATTAAGGCCATATATGAATAGCTCACTGCTAATATAATCAATGGTGAAAAACTGAAAGCTTTCTAAGACCAGAAACAAGGTGGGGCTCTCGTCTTGGTGCTCATGATGACCAAAATGAATGGGGTGGAGAGGGAGGTTTAAGAAAGAGGGATATGTGTATGTAAACAAATATATATAGTCGATTTACTTCATTGTACAGCAGAAACTAATCCAGCATTGTAAAGTCATTATACTCCAATTAAAAAAGAAAAGAATTAAGGGAAGGATGACCACTCTTGCAAATTATATTGAATATAGTACTAGAAGTCCTAGACAGAGCAATTGGGCAGTAAAAGGAAAAGTTATCCAAATCAGAAGTAAAAAATTACTTATTTCTAATGTTTGACATTAGAGATCTATGACAAGATATTTTTATAGAGGAAACCCTAAAGATTCTACCAAAAATAAATAAATATATAAAAGCCTATTAGAATTAACAGCAACAACAACAAAAAATTCATTGACAGTTCAGGGTATAAAATCAAAATGCAAAAATCAATTTTGTTTCTATACATTAGCAATGAACTATCCAAAAAGGAAATTAAGAAAATAATTCCATTTATAATAGCATGGTATGAAATAAAATCAGATCAGATCAGATCAGTCGCTAGTCCTGTCCGACTCCTTGCGACCCCATGAACTGCAGCACGCCAGGCCTCCCTGTCCATCACCAACTCCCGGAGGTCACTCAGACTCACATCCATCGAGTCAATGATGCCATCCAGCCATCTCATCCTCTGTCGTCCCCTTCTCCTCCTGCCCCCAATCCCTCCCAGCATCAGAGTCTTCTCCAATGAGTCAACTCTTTGCATGAGGTGGCCAAAATACTGGAGTTTCAGCCTTAGCATCATTCCTTCCAAAGAAATCCCAGGGCTGATCTCCTTCAGAATGGACTGGTTGGATCTCCTTGCAGTCCAAGGGACTCTCAAGAGTCTTCTCCAACACCACAGTTCAAAAGCATCAATTCTTCGGCACTCAGCCTTCTTCATGTGAGTCCAGCTCTCACATCCATACATGACCACAGGAAAGACCATAGCCTTGACTAGGCGAACCTTTGTTGGCAAAGTGATGTCTCTGCTTTTGAATATGCTATCTAGGTTGGTCATAACTTTCCTTCCAAGGAGTAAGCGTCTTTTAATTTCATGGCTGCAGTCACCATCTGCAGTGATTTTGGAGCCCAGAAAAAGAAAGTCTGACACTGTTTCCACTGTTTCTCCATCTATTCCCCATGTAGTGGTGGGACCAGATGCCATGATCTTCATTTTCTGAATGTTGAGCTTTAAGCCAACCTTTTCACTCTCCACTTTCACTTTCATCAAGAGGCTTTTGAGTTCCTCTTCACTTTCTGCCATAAGGGTGTGTCATCTGCAGATCTGAGGTTATTGATATTTCTCCCAGCAATCTTGATTCCAACTTGTGTTTCTTCCAGTCCAGCATTTCTCATGATGTACTCTGCATATAAGTTAAATAAACATGGTGACAATATACAGCCTTGACGTACTCCTTTTCCTATTTGGAACCAGTCTGTTTTTCCATGACCAGTTCTAACTGCTGCTTCCTGACCTGCATACAAATAAAATACTTAGGAATAAATTCACCCAAGAAGGTATAACCCTTATATGCTTAACACTACATAGCATCGCTGGAAGAAGTTAAAGAAGAGCTGAATAAAGGGAAGACATCCTGTGTTTTTCGAGTATTAGAGTTAATGTTAAAAGGTCTGTACTAACCAGAATAATACACAGATTCAATGCAGTCCCTCTCCAAATTTTCTTGTCATTTTAGAGAAATAGAAAAAAAAAAATCCTAAAATCCATACAAAACAGAAAGAACCCAGAAAAGCCAAAATAATCCTGAAAAAGTACAACAAAACTGGAGGCTTTCACTTGTTATTTTAAAAGCAGATGATGAAGCTATACCAATCAAAGGGTTATGGTACTAGATAAAGATATACACCAACAGAACACAACAGAGAGCCCAGAAATAAATCCATACGTATACAGAAGGTTGATCTCTGACAAGTGTGCCACAAATAAACACTGGAGAAAGGATACTATCTTCAACAAGTGCTGTTGAGAAAACTAGATATCTACATGTGAAAGAATGAAATTGTACCTTAATCACACACAAAAATAAAGTCAAAATAGATGAAATACTTAAATGTAAAACTCAAAATTTTAAAACTCCTAGAATAAAACATAGGTGAGAACAATGATAATGCCATTCTTCTGAGCAATGATTTCTTAGATATGACAACAAATGCCAGTTTACAAAGGAAAAATTTCTAGTAGTAATTAATTTACAAACTTAAAAATTTCTGTGTCCAAAATATATGGATAGTTCACACAGCTTAATGTCAAAAAACAACCACCACCAAAATGGGCAGAAGATCTAAATAGACATATCTCCAAAGAAGACATACGGGTGGCCAAAAGGCACATGAAAAATATGCTTGACAATGCTAATAATTAGAGAAACACAAATCAAAACTAGAATGAGGTATCACCTCACACCAAGCAGAATGGCCATCATCAAAACCTAAAATGCTGGAAAGATTGTAGGGAAAAGGGAACCCCTCTACACTGTTGGTGGGAATGTAAATTGGTACAGCCACAGTGGAGAACCATATGGAGGTTCTACAAAAAGCTGAAAATAGACCTACTACATGATCTTGCAATCCCACTCCTGGGCACATAACCAGAGAAAGCCATAGTTCTCAAAGATACACTCACACTGATGTTCACTGCAGCACTCTTTACAATAGCCAAGACACGGAAGCAGCCTAAATGTCCATCAAATATGAATGGGCAAAGAAGCTGTGAGGCAATATATATAATGGAGTATTAGCCATAAAAAGCAATGAAGTAATGTCACTTGCTGCAACATGAATAGATCTAGACATTATTGTATTTAGTGAAGTCAGACAAAGAAAGACAAACATGATATGGTATCACTTATCTACGGAATCTAAACAATGATCCAAATTAACTTATTTACAAAACAGAAATAGACTCAGAGACATAGAAAATAAACTTATGATTAGTAAAGGGGAGTATGGGAGTGAGAGTAGAGAGATAAATTAAGACTTTGGTTTGAACATATATATAGTACTATGTATAAAATGTGTGTGTGTATATACACACACACACACACACAAACACATATACAACTGAATAAAAAAGAAACAAAATCTTCTGCAGAGAAAAATAAATAATCCGAGTGAAAAGCATGCCACGGAGCCATTATTTGATAAGAGATTATTATTCAAAAACTATAAGAAAACAATACAACTCAGTAGCGAAAGACACCCTGATTTTAAAAATATTCAAATCACTTGAATACAGAGTCCTTCAAAGAACTCAAGCAAGTGGCACACAGGTGTATAAAAAATATGCTTTGCATCACTAATTGTCACAGAAGTGCAAATCAAAGCCACAGTGAGATATTATCTCACACTTGTTAGAATAACTATTATATATTAAAAACAAACAGAAAATAAGTGTTAAATTGGATGTGGAAAACTGGAATCCATTGTGCACCATTGGTCGTTATGTAAAGTGGTGTCACTGCTATGGAAAACAGAAAGGAGTTTTTTTTTAAAAAAAACTAAAATAGAATTACTATATGATTCAATAATCCTTCTTCTGAATATTAATCTAAAATAATTGACATATAGGGATCTCAAAGAAATATTTGCACTCCCATGTTCATTGAAATATTATTCATAGAAGCTAAATTAAGTGGAAATAATCTAAATATCAACCAATTGGTGAATGGATTACAGAAATGTGGTTATACATTCAGTGGAGTATTATTAAGCCATATACAAAAATAAATGCTATAATATGCTGCAACATGGATGAACCTTGAGGATATTATGCTCAATGAAATAAGTCAGTGACAAAAGGACAAATATTCCATGATTCTGCTTATAATTAGGTATCTGAAATAGTCAAACTCCTCAAAGATGAAAAAAGAATGGGGATTGCTTGGCTGGTGTGTGGAAGGGAGATGGGAATTGTCATAGGATATAAAGTTTCAGTTACACAACATATTTGAGATCTACTCTACAAAATTGTGCTTATAGTTAACAATTCTGTATTGTACATTTACAAATGAACTGAGAGTAGTTTGCATTATATGTGTTTTTTAGCACAAGAACTGGTCATGTAACAACAGACTGGTTCCAAATGGGAAAAGGAGTACGTCAAGGCTGTATATTGTCACCATGTTTATTTAACTTATATGCAGAGTACATCATGAGAAATGCTGGACTGGAAGAAACACAAGTTGGAATCAAGATTGCTGGGAGAAATATCAATAACCTCAGATATGCAGATGACACACCCTTATGGCAGAAAGTGAAGAGGAACTCAAAAGCCTCTTGATGAAAGTGAAAGTGGAGAGTGAAAAGGTTGGCTTAAAGCTCAACATTCAGAAAACGAAGATCATGGCATCTGGTCCCATCACTACATGGGAAATAGATGGAGAAACAGTGGAAACAGTGTCAGACTTTATTTTTCTGGGCTCCAAAATCACTGCAGATGGTGACTGCAGCCATGAAATTAAAAGACACTTACTCCTTGGAAGGAAAGTTATGACCAACCTAGATAGCATATTCAAAAGCAGAGACATCACTTTGCCAACAAAGGTTCGCCTAGTCAAGGCTATGGTCTTTCCTGTGGTCATGTATGGATGTGAGAGCTGGACTGTGAAGAAGGCTGAGCGCCGAAGAATTGATGCTTTTGAACTGTGGTGTTGGAGAAGACTCTTGAGAGTCCCTTGGACTGCAAGGAGATCCAACCAGTCCATTCTGAAGGAGATCAGCCCTGGGATTTCTTTGGAAGGAATGATGCTGAAGCTGAAACTCCGGTATTTTGGCCACCTCATGCGAAGAGTTGACTCATTGGAGAAGACTCTGATGCTGGGAGGGATTGAGGGCATGAGGAGAAGGGGACGACAGAGGATGAGATGGCTGGATGGCATCACTGACTCGATGAATGTGAGTCTGAGTGACCTCCGAGAGCTGGTGATGGATAGGGAGGCCTGGCGTGCTGCAGTTCATGGGATCGCAAAGAGTCGGACACGACTGAGCGACTGATCTGATCTGATAAACAGAAAAAAGAACATCTCTCTGTGCCTTCCAGACACACTGAGGCACACTGGATGCCATTTAGAGGGAGAGGATCTCATTGTAAAATGTGCTTTACTTATACTCACTTCATAACCCTCTCACAGTAAGGCTGAAGTCAGGGGGAAAATGAGGTAGGATAAATCTCCAGGATTTCCCAGGCTTTCTGCTAACTCTTGAAGGCACTTAAGTAACTGCTTACTTTGAAAGTTTAGTAATAGCGAATTTCTGTAATTATTCAAGCTGGATTTAGAAAAAGCAGAGGAACCAGAGATCAAATTGCCAACATACCCTGGATCATTGAAAAAGCAAGAGAATTCCAGAAAAATATCTACTTATGCTTTATTGACTATGCCCTGAGACTTTGACTGTATAGATCACACCAAACTGTGGAAAATTCTTAAAGGGATGGGAATACCAGACCACCTGACCTGCCTCCAGAGAAATCTGTATGCAGGTCAAGAAGCAACAGTTAGAATTGGACATGGAACAACAGACTGGTTCCAAATCGGGAAAGGAGTATGTCAAGGCTGTATACTGTCACCCTGCTTATTTAACATATATGCAGAGTACATCATGCGAAATGCCAGGCTAGATGAAGCACAAACTGGAATTAAGATTGCTGGGAGAAATATCAATAACTTCAGATATGCAGATGACACCACTCTTATGGCAGAAAGCAAAGAAGAACTAAAGAGCCTCTTCATGAAAGTGAAAGAGGAGAGTGAAAAAGTTGGCTTAAAACTCAACATTCAGAAAACTAAGATCATGGCATCCGGTCCCAGCACTTCATGGCAAATAGATGAGGAAACAATGGAAGCAGTGACAGACTTTATTTTGGGGGCTCTAAAATCACTGCAGATGGTGATTGCAGCCATGAAATTAAAACACACTTGCTCATTGGAAGAAAACTATGACCAACTTAGCATATTAAAAAGCAGAGATGATACTTTGCCAACAAAAGTCCATCTAGTCAAAGCTATGGTTTTTCCAGTAGTCGTGTATGGATGTGAGAGGTGGACTATAAAGAAAGCTGAGTGCCAAAGAATTGATGCTTTTGAACTGCAGCGTTGGAGAAAACTCTTGAGACTCCCTTGGACTGCGAAGAAATCAAACCACTCCATCCTAAGGAAATCAGTCCTGAGTGTTCATTGGAAGGACTGATGCTGAAGCTCCAATACTTTGGCCATCTGATGCAAAAAAAAAAACAGACTCATTGGAAAAGAACCTGATGCTGGGAAAGACTGAAGGTGGGAGAAGAAGGGGATGACAGAGGATGAAATGGTTGGATGCCATCACCGACTCAATGGACCTGAGTTTGGGTAAACTTTGGGAGCTGGTGATGGACAGGGAGGCCTGGCGTGCTGCAGTCCATGGGGTTGCAAAGAGTCAGACATGACTGAGCAACTAAACTGAACCACACTCCTTGTCATTCATGCTCCAGACAAACTGGCCATTTTTTAGTTCAAAGTGCAACTTCTGGTCTTATGATGGTTATGTGTGGTCCTTTTGCCTGGAATGCTCCATTCCTGGCTTCTGCTTCTTCCTCTGGTATGGTCTCAGGTTTATTTTTAAAAGCAACAGTCTAGACTATCCATTCTGCATCATCGTTCCTGTTACTGTTTTGTTTTCCTAATCACAATTTATAGTTATATATGTGTTTATTATTGTATTGATTCCTATTACCTTAACCAGGCTGTAACCTTCACAAAGGTTAGATACAGATTACTTTATGTTGTTTCCTCTTTTCCATGTCAGCATGTGAAATAAAGCAGCATTTCTTAAGCTTCAATGTGCATAAAAATTTCCTGGGCTCTTTTTTTTCAGCTTTAATAGGTGTGAAAGTGAAAGTGAAGTCGCTCAGTCATGTCCGACTCTGTGATTCCATACAAGAGTACTGGAGTGGGTTGCCATTTCCTTCTCCAGGGGATCTTCCCGACCCAGGGATCGAACCTGGGGCTCCCGCATTGCAGGCAGATGCTTTATTGTCTGAGCCACAGGGAAGCCCTTAACAGGTATAATTGACAAATAAAATGTGTAAGATATTTAGAGTATATATTGTGATGATTATATATATATATAACTCTATCTAGTTAATTAACATATCCATCACCTTACATCATTTTATGTATTTATTTTTTTCACACTTTAAACTTTTTATTTTGTGTTGGGATATAGCCGATTAACAATGTTGTGGTAGCTTCAGGTGAATAGCAACAGGACTCCACCATGCATGTACAAATGTGGGAGTCCATTCTCCCTCTAACCCCCCTCCCATACAGGCTGGCACATAACATTGAGTAGAGTTCCAAGTGTTATACAAAATTTCCTTATTGATTATCCATTTTGAATACAGAAGCATCACCTTACATATTTATCCTTCTGTTTGTTCGGATTTGGTGAACACATGTAAGTTCTACTCTCAACAAATTTCAGTTATACAGTACAGTGTTATCAATGCTACTCACTTCATTCTGCAGCTGAAAGAACTCTGAGCTCTTGTTACAGTGCATATTCTGACCTGGTAGCTCTAGGGTAAGGTTGCAGTTTCTCACAAGCTCCAAGCAAATACATGGTGGTCTGCTGTTCTAAAGGACCACAGATTTGAGTAGCAGAAATCTAGTGCATCTAAATGATTAAATAAATAGATCTTGACTCAATTGTTGAGTATCATTTGAGTGACAGTGAATAAATGAGGGAGGAAAGATACCTCAACCATTTTCTAACCTTAAAAGCATAATCAAGAAAGTTGATGGCTTAAATTATCACAACTTTTACAAGTAGTTCATTTGTAACAAAATCACAGCCAAGCTTGTTTTTTGTTAATAGCTCAGATATTATATAGCTTCCAAGTGGCAATATAATAAATACTTAGGTCAACAAATGATTCAGTGGAAGTTATTTTTATAGTATCTTGAATAGAGAAGCAGCATGGGAACTGTATACTGTTAGTGTTGCTCTCTGAAATCAAGCCATTTATTGACTGTTCTAAATTTTGGCAACAACTAAAATTTAACTTTGAAATTCTAAAGGGTTAATTCCTTACTTAGTATCACAATAAAATAGTTTTTCAAAGTAAAGATTTCCTATTTTGATTTAATCAATGTTTACTGGATGAATAAATGATTAAGTACCTGTGCCAAAAAATGTTAGTGGTTAAAATATATGGATTCATAGAACATAGTTTGTAACTTTCATTAGATTTCACAGTCAAAAGAGGGGAAGCATAACATAATTTAATTGAAACCTTTTACAGTGGTATGAATAAGGTATCCTGGGAGAGACAGGAAAAGAATTTACCTATGACTTGAGAGGTCAAGAGCTTGTGAAAGAAATTACATTTAACTTGAGTTTTTAAGAATGACTCAGAGTCATTTTTAAGAATGACGGTTAAGAATGACTCAGAGTCATTCTTAAAAATGACTAGACAAGGTTATGGAAATGCCATGACACAGAGGGGAAAAAAATGTATTGAAACAGAAAACAAGGCCACAAAGACCAAAGGGCACTGGGAAAGTCGAGAGCCTGGGGACTGCAGGAGCAGGGTTATTGAAAAGATTGGTAAGTCTCAGACCACAAAGAATATTTTGGTTCACATGAACGTTTTTGAGCGTTTTCTTGCAAGTTAGCAGTTTTCAACACATGTTTCTGCATGGCACCTATGACAGATGATATTTATGTACAAGACTCAGTGCCATGGGCAGAACCAAGGTTAGTGTAATTCCTTGTACTTCATCTATGCGGGTCCTTTACTATGTAACATAGGAAATCATGTCCAAAAGTAAGCAAGTCAAAATGTAGGACTGCAACAATTTTTATTCTCCACAAATTGATTTACTGAAGTAAACTATTCACTAAAATTTTCATACTATACATGTGAGCCTAACACATCATCATATCAGTGTACCATTAAAACCATGGTGCTCTAAATTGCTGCTGTGTTGAAAATAAGGCTCCACTAAAGATTTTAGGTAAGTTTGTGCATGATTACATTATTGTAAAGGAAGGACATCACGGTGGCAGTGAGGAAAATGAACTGGTGAGTAACAGGAGTAGAGTGAGGACCATCATTCAGCAGTCGTCAACATCAATCAGACACATTTCGCTACAGTGACATGACAAATATCAGAAATTAGCTGGTTCAGTTCTTATTTCTAATCACTGTCTTTTTTCCTAAATCCACCATAGTGGATAATAAAAATAATACCCACTGAACCTGTTTCTCTAGCAATGAGTGCTAGACATGTGAGAGTCCAGGCCAGTAATATGTAAACATTAGTCTGTGCAAGACTTCTAGGAGGGCTTTCATCATTAAATGGACACTCTGTGTTTCCTTTAACCAGTTCTTTCTGTCTTGAATAAAGAGGTGATCCTTGAAATGGCCTAACAACTGTGTGTCCATAATACCAACAAAATTGCTGAGAGCTGAGGTTCTTGAGTAGTTTGTAGAAGCTCTCTTCCAAGATTCTTATGTTAAAAACAAAATGAAAACACCTGTTTAAGTCATCGCATGTTCGGTTCTTCGTTCCCTACATATTGTTGTTGTTTGGTCACTAAGTCACGTCCAACGCTTTTGCAAACCCATGGACAATAGCCCGCCAGGCTCCTCTGTCCATGGGATTTCCCAGGCAAGTATTGGTGTGGGTTGCCATCATCTTCTCCAGGGAATCTTTCTGACCCAGGGATTGAACTGCAGTCTCCTGCACTGCATGCAGATTCTTTACTTCTGAGCCACTGGGGAGGCCCCTCCCTACACATAATGGTAGATATTTATGATATATTTATGAATATCCACGGGGAAGGCAATGGCACCCCACCCCAGTACTTTTGCCTGGAGAATCCCATGGACGGAGGATCCTGGTAGGCTCCAGTCCATGGGGTCGCTAAGAGTCGGACACGACTGAGCGACTTCACTTTCATTTTTCTCTTTCATGCATTGGAGAAGGAAATGGCAACCCACTCCAGTGTTCTTGCCTGGAGAATCCCAGGGACAGGGGAGCCTGGTGAACTTCCGTCTACGGGGTCGCACAGAGTCAGACACGACTGAAGCGACTTAGCAGCAGCAGCAGCATGAATATCCAAGTGAGACTTTTCCAAAGCTGTATGTGTGGGTGTTTAGTGTGTTCCTTTTCTATCCCAGTGAGACATATTTCATTGTAAATACTGCTTTAACAACCCACTTTACTGATGGGAGCATGTTATAACTTTCAGTATTCATGGGGCAGGGAGGAAAAAAGCTCAGAAATCATCTGTTGCAAGGTTTTTAGAATAGGTCAGGTAAAATGGAAAAGGGCAACTATGCAACAGTCACAGTGAGGATGCAAAGAAGAGAAATGAAGAGCAATAATTAGAAGAATAAAAGAAATACAATATTGGCCTTGGAAATTATAGAGTTAAAGCATCTATGGGATATTAATAAATGGTGTTTAGTAATCTTTGGGGAATAAAATTCCAAAGCTCATGAGATATATCAGACATTCATATGCTGACATGAAAATCTTTGCCATTTAAATCAGGTCAGTTAAGCTTATTGTCCAAATAGTCCAAATAACTTGCAAATGAATCTATAGTTAAGTTTTAGCACATTTAAAAAAATAAGTTAACACTTACTGATGCTCATCTACTAGTAAAGAATTTTAGAACTGGGTGCAAATATGAAAAAGTTCAGTTCACTTAGGATGTACCCAAGACCTACAATAAAATGGGGATGGTTTTACTAATTTATTGGTAAAAGAGACACTGTGTGTTCTTACCAGTAGTGATATATGAAACATGTAAACTAGGTTCATACATGTATTCACATATCTTTTAAACAAATAAGCTTATAGTACATAGTAGATATAAATACTAATCAAATAATATAAAATTGCAACTGTGGTAATCATGAAGGAGTTGATTTAGGAATATTGTGCTTTGAAATGAGAGCCAATTTTAAGTAATTTGAGCTCAGAAGGAAATGAGGTATAACAATAAAAAATTGGCCAAGTTCTGAAAGAAAGTTAAGAGTTAAATTGGGAAGGGTATGGAGAGTTCCATGCATAGAAGACATATTTGCAGATACCTTGAAGTGGGAGGAAACATGGAAAGAAGAGAAATACAGAGAGCCACCAGGACTCTCATGCAGTTAAGGTTAGAGAATTTAGTGATTGCTAGGGATCTTGTGGGGCAGTTAGAGATATTCTTATGTTGGGAAAACTATTGAACATTTATAAGGATGATACAGTGGATTAGGTAATAATGATTTAATTCTGTTACAGTCTTAATTTGTAAAAAAATAATAAACAAACTATATCAAAGCAATATTAAAAACTACTATTTGTAAACTATATAAAATTACTTGGAAAAAGACTATAGATAGGAAGAAAAAGTTATTTATTTTAATGATCATATTGATAAGTCATGAGAATCAATTAAGGATAAAAATTATGTTGCTAGTAACATTAAAGAGTGAAAATAATTTGCACCTAAATTCTCTTCCATGCTTAAACATGGATAAGTTTGGGGGGGGGGGTGACCTAAACTTTGCAGGAACTGAAATACCATGCATGTACAGCAGGGTACTAATTCTAATGCAGTGCCCCTAATTTCTATCATTTTCCTTTTTTGGGGGTTTATGAGGTCCCTTTGCCAACAAAGGTCTGTCTAGTCAAGGCTATGGTTTTTCCTGTGGTCATGTATGGATGTGAGTTGGACTGTGAAGAAGGCTGAGCGCCGAAGAATTGATGCTTTGGAACTGTGGTGTTGGAGAAGACTCTTGAGAGTCCCTTGGACTGCAAGGAGATCCAACCAGTCCATTCTGAAGGAGATCAGCCCTGGGATTTCTTTGGAAGGAATGATGCTAAAGCTGAGACTCCAGTATTTTGGCCACCTCATGCGAAGAATTGGCTCTTTGGAGAAGACTCTGATGCTGGGAGGGATTGGGGGCAGGAGGAGAATGGGACGACAGAGGATGAGATGGCTGGATGGCATCACTGACTCGATGGACGTGAGTCTGAGTGACCTCCAGGAGTTGGTAATGGACAGGGAGGCCTGGTGTGCTGCGATTCATGGGGTGCAAAGAGTCGGACACGACTGAGTGACTGAACTGAACTGTTGAGGCCCCTTTACATGTACATCAAAACAACAGTTAAATATATTATGTGATAAAATTCTAATTTCATCGAAATTGTTGATACTGCTAGCCAGTTATTCTATAAGCAAATAATGACAATTTTTTTTTCTCTCAGTTCATGTTTTCTCACACTGGATAGAGCAATCCTGATCACTATTTTAATAATGGTGTTTGAGGACTTAATTTCCCATTTCTAGTAAAGGGGAATACATAACAAATTGCACTTCATTGTAATGCTAGCTGCTACTTTCCAGTATATACTCAAGTTAAGTATGTATGACCAAGTTAAGAATGTATGTCTTATGCTTAGCGGACTAAGATTTTGGATTAAGAATGAATTTTAATTTTATAAAATGTCTTTTGCATATCTATCCAGCTGATCATTTGATTTTTCTCTGAGACCTTTTGATGAGATAAATTCTATTGATAAATTTCCTATTTTTGAGCCACTTGTACTTTTGGAATAAAACTTAAATAAGTAAAACAAAATTAAAAAGAGTAACAAAAAAGACATCTAGGTCCAGTTGCAATGAGGAATTAAAATTATCACACCAACATATCTAAATATACGATCAGAGAATGGATAAAGGAGGAGTGTATTAACTGAGGTAGTGGGGATATCAGCTTCCATACCCTGACTCTAAATATCAGGAACATTGCTGCTTTGTACCTATAATCTGGTAAACTAAGATCAAAAAGACGATAATACATGCATTAAATTTTTAATAATTTACTTGAAAATGTTATATTACAATATCCCAATGAATTCTTTTCTACAAGGGATATACTGCAAATACGTTACTTATATACAGACTCAACTTCAGTGGAAGAAGAGATTTTGGACAATGATAAAGAAAAAAAGAGAGAAATTATGTTACAATCATAGAAGATGTATTATAAGCATGAATTATGTTTTGTGTGAATGTCTTTATTCACAGAATGTTATTTCAAAATGAATGTGAAATATCAAACTTCTCTTTCATCAGTAGATCTTCATTTTAAGAACTGATAGATCATGTTCTTCCTACCAAAATAATGCATAGATATATATAAGGAATTGCATGAATTGCCTGATTGTTTGCCAAATAATGGCACCATTTGGTCATACTTAATTATGAAACTCTGGAAGCAATGATAACCTATAGCTAGGGTCTGATTTTGAGATAAGTCTGAATTGAGATACATCCCATAATACTTAATAGTTCATCCTATCTATTGAAATATTCTTCCACATTTTCTAAAAAGTGCTTATATTGACCACCAGAAGATTCTATTTCTATATGTACATAGGGTAAATGAAAATCATAATTTAATTTATTTACCACTTTCTCTGTGACATTATCTCCTAAAATTCTCACAATCACACTTAAGGTATTCTTATTTCCATCTTACAATAGTAAATGAGACACAGAAAGGTGAATAATTATCCAAGTTCACAGACCTGGTAAATAGTAGATACAGCTGAATTTGCATAAAACTTATTGTGATATTGTTTCTGAATTACTTTTTTAAAAGGGTCACAATTTAAATGGCCTGAGTATAAACAGCAAAAGTCTTTAAATATTAGCAGCTACTATAAATCAGTAAACAATATTCAGAATGTAATCACTGAAAAGAAAGTCCTGTTTATAACCAAATTGTTTTCAAACAGATCCTTTAAAGCAAGGTTATACTTTTAATCTGTGATATTATCTGAATATTGGAAGATTGGCGACCTGAAGATGAAATCTTTGAACTTGTAAGGAATGTCCCATATTGAAATAAACATTTTCAAGTGACTGTGATCTCTAAATTAAAAGATGCTTTCTCCTTGGAAAGAAAAGCTATGACAAACCTAGACAACATATTAAAAAGCAGAGACATCATGTTGCCAACAAAGTTACCTATAGTCAAAGCTATGGTTGTTCTAGTGATCATGTACAATGGCACCCCACCCCAGTACTTTTGCCTGGAAAATCCCATGGACGGAGGAGCCTGGTAGGCTCCAGTCCATGGGGACGCTAAGAGTCGGACACGACTGAGCGACTTCACTTTCGCTTTTCACTTTCATACGTTGGAGAAGGAAATGGCAACCCACTCCAGTATTCTTGCCTGGAGAATCCCAGGGACAGGGGAGCCTGGTGGGCTTCTGTCTGTGGGGTCGCACAGAGTTGGACACGACTGAAGCGACTTAGCAGCAGCAGCAGCAGTGATCATGTACAGATGTGAAAGTTGGAAATAAAGAAGGTTGGGAAGTGGAAAATTGATGCTTTTGATTTGTGATACTGGATAAGACTCTTGAGAGTCCCTCGGCCAGCAAGGACATCAAACCAGGCATCCTGAAGGAAATCAACTCTGAATATTCATTGAAAAGACTGATGCTGAAGCTCCAACACTTTTGTAACTTGTTGCAAAGAGCCGACTCATTGGAAAAGATCCTGATGCTGGGAAAGATTGAGGGTAAGAGAAGGTGATGACATAGGATAAAATGGCTGGACGGCATCATCAACACAATGGACATGAGTTTGAGCAAACTCTGGGAAATAGTGAAGGACAGGGAAACCAGGTGTGCTGCAGTACATGGAGTGGCAAAGCGTCAAACACAACTTAGCAACTGAAAAATAAAAAACAGTGGAAGCTAAAGAGACGCAATCTGCATGTGCCAAGAGAGCTCTAAAGTTGTAAAACTCAGACAACTTCAAGCTATCTTCACAGAATCAACAAAATGCCAAATTTGATCAGCTAATTATGCCTTGGCTGGCATCCAGTACATGAAGAAACTAAATACATATGCACTGCCTATGGATAGAATGTTCCAGGTCCTGAAGTACCAAGTGAGGTAAAGGGGACCTTGTGGCAACTCTGAACGGCTCAAATGGTAACCCGTCCTAATCCCACTGAAAGCAGGAACATGTACTCACATACTTCTGTCCTCCAACCCTTGTTCTCTTCATCCCTTCCCATCTCCTGTACTCTATATGTCCAGGAGGTTTTTGGCCCTTATAAAGACCATGTGAATCTCATATTCCATCCCCACAAGGGAGTGATGACTAGGGACCAGCATTACCTTCTTTTAAAATACTAGTGAGGCAGCTATGGTAACTGGTCTACTTGGTTCAATTTCTTGCAGCAGTGACTGTGGGAATCCTTTGTGTAGTCTTCCTCTTTATTGTTCATCAAAATGTATGTGACTTGACTGGAAGGTTCAAGTGACTGAGGAACCAGTCTTATCTCAAATACAAGTCATTATATTATACACCCTTAAAGCTGATGTAGTGTTAACTTGCAGAAGAGCAATTTATAGGTCAGTTTGTTCTGTAGGTTAATTTGTTTTGCATTTTCTCACCCATTTACATCATCTGCCAAACAGCTCTGAGTCGTTTAGTGTCACATGAAGTTTTTAAGAGTTTTCTCCAATTTTAGAGTTTTTAGAGTAGATATACAACTTTTACATGAAAATATTATTCCCTGGATCAGAATATGTATTTACACTTTACTAATAAAGAAATAAAAAGTGGAAGTTTTACCACATTAATCATACAATATTATAAACAGAGTTTAGAAAACATAAAAATTGTATACCATAGTATGCTGATAATTCACATACTACAATTCACAAGACTGATGCAAACTTTATAGAAATCGACATGAAATCCACTGCTGATTGAAATAATTATCAAAAAACATACACTTTAATGAATAAGTTCAAAATAGTCATGGTGATATTTCCTACTAAAATATTCAATAGATTATAGGAGGTATTGTGTTTGTTCACATGGGTAGCTCCCTCTCCGTTTCTAAAACTATACTATTAAAACGTTTTAATTGGACAGAGAAAGAACTGTCAGTAGAGAATACCCACCAACAAAATATATCTAAAGTTGAAAAATCATAAATTGTGTTTATCTTATGGACATTGCACTTTAGCACTATATTTAAGTCAAACTAAATTCATAATATTTCAGTTTTTCTAATCAAAACTGCACAGCTTTATTCTTTGCTGATAATAACTACATCTTACACATAGAAAATTTTATTCAGGTAAAAAGAAAAATTTAATTCTATAGTTTCCAGATAATTTGTCATTGCATTTTACTAATTATGTATAGAATCTATGTTTCCAATCTTACCAAACTATTTCTCTATTTATATATAAAAAAGGAATTACTCAACTCCTTTCATGATGTTGAAAAATCTTGGTATCAGAAACTGAAAAGGATAGCACAAAACAATAAAGATACTTTTATTTATGTTTTTAATTTTTAAAATTCCTTTTACTTAAGCATATTCAGTAAAGTCATTAAATTAGAAAACTTCTAAACAAAATGTCAGCAAACTAAATCCATAATTTCTACCTATGTAGTAAAATACATGAAGTTCAACCATCCATACTAAAAATTATTTGCTATTATTTTTTCAGAAAGATAAAAGCATTATTTTTAAAATCAGGTAAAATAATAACGTGTCTTGCAGGTTCTTGAAAATATGAGTAAATTTTAAAATTTTATTTTATGAATAACTAAATGTATATAGTGTGATATTTTTACCTTTTATTAATATATGTTTTCATATATATATATAAATATATCTGTAGTATACATTAAGCTGTATAGTATGAGACATAAAATCTAATATATTAAAGTATATTGTGGTATAAATGCAGCTCAGTTGAAATTTACAACTATAAATTTAGAGGTGTCAATTGGTATGTGAAAATGTTTTTCAGAACTAAAATAAGTTACATTTTTTAAAATAAAAGATAACTTATTTTTCAAAAGAGGCAATTTGCACTCCTTTCATTGAACAAGCCCAGATGGGACTTAGGATGAATATTACTGGTAGAGAATTTAAAGCTAAATATGATAATTGACAGTTTTTCTAAAAGGGGTAGTTCATAAAACCTCTAAGAAGTTTTAAAAATTCCAGAAAACAAATGCTAATCAGTGGGGAACAAGAAACAGGGGAGGTACGGAAGACATATTTTTATTTATCCTTTTTGTGATTTGTTCTGATATGTGGTTTGTGTACTACCTGTCCAAGATTTCCTGCAAGGCTAGAGTACCGTTTTATGTCTTACGAAGTAGTGCTTGCATCTTTTTTTTTTCCCCTCTCTTGCTCTGCTTTTAGACCTTTCCCATCATTGTCTCTGCCTTGGGTGTGGCACGGCCCAGTATAGCATTGCTGTTTACACGCTAAGTCATGTCGGACTCTTCTATGACCCCATGGACCATAGCCAACCAGGCTCCTCCTGTCCACGGGATTTCCCAGGCAAGAATACTGGAGTGGGTTGCCATTTCCTTCTCCAGGGGTTCTTTCTGATCCAGGGATGGAACTGGCATCTCCTGCACTGGCAGGCAAGTTCTTTACCCCTGACCCACCAGGGTAGCCCCAGTAAAGCCTTAGACTTACATATTACTTCATGCCCAAGTTTCTAGGAGGCTAAAACTTCCTCAGTGAGTACCAGAAGTGACCTAACTCCTTTTAATGATACTGGAGGTTTTGGAAAAACAAGAAGGCTATAAACTGTTGCTTTAATCCATGATTATGAAAAGCATCTCAAAGAGATGGGAGTAACAGATTACCTTATCTGCCTCCTGAGAAACAAGAAGCAACAGTTAGAACCAGACATGGAACAATGGACTGGTACAAAAAGTGGAAACAGGTACATCAAGGCTGTATATTGTCACCCTGCTTATGCAGAGTACATCATGCAAAATGCCAGGCTGGATGAAGCACAAACTGGAATTAAAATTGCCGGGAGAAATATCAATAACCTCAGATGACACCACCCTTACAGCAGAAAATGAAGAGGAACCAAAGAGCCTCTTGATGAAAGTGAAAGAGGATCGTGAAAAAGCTGGCTTAAAGCTCAACATTCAAAAAACTAAGATCATGGCATCTGGTCCCATGACTTCATGGCAAATAGATGGGGAAAATATGGAAACAGTGTCAGATGTCACTTTTTTTGGGTTCCAAAATCAGTGCAGATGGTGATTGCAGCCATGGAATTAAAAGACTCTTGCTCTTTGTAAGAATAGCTATGACAAGCCTAGACCGTGTACTAAAAAGCAGAGACATCACTTTGCCAACAAAGACCCGGGTAGTCAAAGCTATGATTCTTCCAGTAGTTATATATGGATGTGGGAGTTGTACCATAAAGAAAACTGAGCTTTGAAAAATTGGCACTTTCAAACTGTGGTGCCACAGAAGACTCGAGAGTGCCATGGACTGCATGGAGATAAAACCAGCCAATGGAAGGACTGATGCTGAAGCTCCAATACTTTGGGCACCTGATGCAAAGAGCCAGCTCACTGGGAAAGCACCTGATACTGGGAAAGATTGAAGGCAAAAGGAGAAAGGAGGGTGACAGAGGATAAGATGGTTGGAATGCTTCACTGTCTCAATAGACATGAGTTTGAGCAAACCAGGGGCGATAATGATGGACAGAGAAGCCTGGAGCGCACCCTATGATGTTCCTATGTCAAAGTCAGGACCTTGATAGGGAAATAGGGAAATCTGAGATGAGGTTTGATTTCTGGGTAAATAAGCGTACCAATACTGAGTGTGCAAAATCTCTCTAAATTTTCTAGATCAGATCAGTCGCTCAGTCATGTCTGACTCTGTGACCCCATGAATCGTAGCACACCAGGCCTCCCTGTCCATCATCAACTCCCGGAGGTCACTCAGACTCACATCCATCGAGTCAGTGATGCCATCCAGCCATCTCATCCTCTGTCGTCCCCTTCTCCTCTTGCCCCCAATCCCTCCCAGCATCAGAGTCTTCTCCAATGAGTCAACTCTTCGCATGAGGTGGCCAAAGTACTGGAGTTTCAGCTTTAGCATCATTCCTTCCAAAGAAATCCCAGGGCTGATCTCCTTCAGAATGGACTGGTTGGATCTCCTTGCAGTCCAAGGGACTCTCAAGAGTCTTCTCCAACACCACAGTTCAAAAGCATCAATTCTTCGGCGCTCAGCCTTCTTCACAGTCCAACTCTCACATCCATACATGACCACAGGAAAAACCATAGCCTTAACTAGACGAACCTTTGTTGGCAAAGTAATGTCTCTGTTTTTGAATATGCTATCTAGGTTGGTCATAACTTTCCTTCCAAGGAGTAAGCGTCTTTTAATTTCATGGCTGCAGTCACCATCTGCAGTGATTTTGGAGCCCAGAAAAATAAAGTGTGACACTGTTTCCACTGTTTCCCCATCTATTTTCCATGAAGTAATGGGACCGGATGCCATGATCTTCGTTTTCTAGATCAATAGAAGCATATTATTTTCCTTCCAGGAGCAGAGAAGGCTTTCCACACATGAGGATATTTTGAATACCTCAACTCATAGTGCTTCCTGAGAAGATAATGCTTGTCCTCATGGTCTGCCTGTGCCTTTCCTCATTATTACAGTTAGATGCATGATAATAAGCTTTATATTACAGCATAATCTAAGCAGGGAAATACAGTTATTACCTATGGGGAAATAGCACATGTACCCAAAGAGCTGAAATATCTGGCTAAAGGGGCTATAAATCCTGAAAAGTGAATAAGCACCTTGAAGAACCTGTACCTGAGAAGGTGGAATATATGTCAGGACAAGGAAGAGTTTATTGACATGGAAGAACTCTTTTGGAGTTTGTGGCAGAGACACCTGGAGCTGATTTCATTATATTGCTAGAATGGTTTCTTGAACCATGGGCACAATAACTCCTTCAGACTGGAGTGAATTCACTTTTCAGACTGAAATGCATTCAAGTTACCAGGTGGTAACTAGCCTGGTACAAAGCTACCACCAATAATCTGAAGGCGCATGAAAAAGAACACTGATAACATAGATAAATATAAAAATACAGTATAAATGTTATATTTTTTGGTAATGCATTTTTTTTTTAGTTTTTGCTGATCTTTTTAAAAATAACTGCAAATAAAGAAATAATTATAAATCCATATAGGTGGCCTTATAATTTATGAAATGTAATTTTATTCACATGTGATAACAGTAAGTATGGAAGAGGAAATAGGAATGTATAGGAATGTTAATGCTATTGTGATTAAGTTGGTTTTAACTGAATTAGACTATATTAAAATACTTGATTTTTAGAACAGTTTGATTTACCAACAATTTGAGGAGAAAGTATAAAGAATTTCTATTGCTCACTCACAAATAGTTTCTCCTATTACTAACATCTTCCTTTAGTGCACTTCATTTGCTAATCTGATGAACTAATGCTCATATATTACTAACTAGAGTTTATAATTCACCTTAGGGTTGCCTCTTTGTGTCACACTGTTCTATGTGTTTTGACAAGTACACAATGTCGTGTATTTATCACTGTCCTAACATTACCCCATGCTCCACCTATTCCTCCTTCCCTCTCACCCCTTGAACCTCTGGCAACCAGTGATCTTTTTACGGTCTCCAGAGTTTTTCTTTTCCTAAAAATGTCTTATCATTAGAATCAAGCAATATGTAGCCTTTTTCAGTCCACTTTATATACTTAGGTTTTCTCCATGTGATCTCACGGCTTGATGCTTCATTTCTTTTTGTTTGTTTGTTTGTTTTAATAATTATTTTTATTTTTTTATTTTGCTTAACTTTACAATATTGTATTGCTTTTACTATACATCGAGATGGATCTGCCACCAGTATACACATGTTCCCCATCCTGAACCCTCCTCCCTCCCGCCTCCCCACACCATCCCTCCAGGTCGTCCCAGTGCTCCAGCCCCAGGCATCTGTTATCGGGCATCGTACCTGGACTGATGGCTCATTGCAGATATGATATTATACATATTTCAATGCTATTCTCCCCAGTCATCCCACCCTCTCCCGGTCCCAAGGTCCAAAAGTCTGTTCTATACATCAGTGTCTCTTTTGCTGTCTCGAAAATAGGGTTATTGTTACCATCTTTCTAAATTCCATATACATGCGTTAGTATACTGTATTTGTGTTTTTGTTTCTGGCTTACTTCACTCTGTATAATAGGCTCCAGTTCCATCCACCTCCTTAGAACCGATTCAAATGTATTCTTTTTAATGGCTGAGTAATACTCCATTGTATATATGTACCACAGCTTTCTTATCCATTCATCTGTGGATGGACATCTAGGTTGCTTCCTGACATGACTTAGCAACTAAATAGCAAAAACAATATATGTGTACCAGAGTATGTTTCTTCATCTTTCTATTGAAGGTTATTTCCAAATTTGGGACATAATAAATAAAATTTTATAAACAATTGTCAAGACCATCCCCAAGAAAAAGAAATGCAAAAAAGCAAACTGGCTGTCTGAGGAGGGCTTACAAATAGCTGTGAAAACAAGAGAAGTGAAAAGCAAAGGAGAAAAGGAAAAATATACCCATTTGAATGCAGAGTTCCAAAGAATAGCAAGGAGAGATAAGAAAGCCTTCCTCAGGGATCAATGCAAAGAAATAGAGGAAAACAATAGAATGGGAAAGACTAGAGATCTCCTCAAGAAAATTACAGATACCAAAGGAACATTTTATGCAAAGATGGGCTCAATAAAGGACAGAAATGGTAGGGAACCAACAGAAGCAGAAGATATTAAGAAGTGGTGGCAAAAATACACAGAAAAATTGTACAAAAAAGATCTTCATGACCCAGATAATCATGATGGTGTGATCACTGACCTAGAGCCAGACATCCTGGAATGTGAAGTCAAGTGGGCCTTAGAAAGAATCACTACAAACAAAGCTAGTGGAGGTGATGGAATTCCAGTGGAGCTATTCCAAATTCTGAAAGATGATGCTGTGAAAGTGCTGCACTCAATATGCCAGCAAATTTGGAAAACTCAGCAGTGGCCATAGGACTGGAAAAGGTCAGTTTTCATTCCAATCCCAAAGAAAGGCAATGCCAAAGAATGCTCAAACTACCGCACAATTGCACTCATCTCACACGCTAGTAAAGTAACACTCAAAATTCTCCAAGCCAGGCTTCAGCAATATGTGAGCCATGAACTTCCTGATGTTCAAGCTGGTTTTAGAAAAGGCAGAGGAACCAGAGATCAAATTGCCAACATCCGCTGGATCATGGAAAAAGCAAGAGTTCCAGAAAAACATCTATTTCTGCTTTATTGACTATGCCAAAGCCTTTGACTGTGTGGATCACAATAAACTGTGGAAAATTCTGAAAGAGATGGGAATACCAGACCACCTGACTCGCCTCTTGAGAAACCTATATGCAGGTCAGGAATCAACAGTTAGAACTGGACATGGAACAACAGACTGGTTCCAAATAGGAAAAGGAGTACGTCAAGGCTGTATATTGTCACCCTGTTTATTTAACTTATAGGCAGAGTACATCATGAGAAACGGTGGGCTGGAAGAAGCACAAGCTGAAATCAAGATTTCTGGGAGAAATATCAATAACCTCAGATATGCAGACGACACCACCCTCATGGCAGAAAGTGAAGAGGAACTAAAAAGCCTCTTGATGAAAGTGAAAGTGGAGAGTGAAAAAGTTGACTTAAAGCTCAACATTCAGAAAACTAAGATCATGGCATCTGCTCCCATCACTTCATGGCAGATAGATGTGGAAACAGTGTCAGATTTTATTTTTCTGGGCTCCAAAATCACTGTAGATGGTGATTGCAGTGATTGCAGCTATGAAATTAAAAGACGCTTACTCCTTGGAAGGAAAGTTATGACCAACCTAGACAGCATATTCAAAAGCAGAGACATTACTTTGCCAACAATGGTCTGTCTAGTCAAGGCTATAGTGTTTTAAGTGGCCATGTATGGATGTGAGAGTTGGACTATAAAGAAAGCAGAACACCAAAGAATTGATGCTTTTGAACTGTGGTGTTGGAGAAGACTCTTTCAAGTCCCTTGGACTGCAAGGAGATCCAACCACTCCATCCTAAAGGAAATCAGTCCTGAATATTCATTGGAAGGACTGATGCTGAAGCTGAAACTCCAGTACTTTGGCCACCTGATACGAAGAGCTGACTCATTGGAAAAGACCCTAATGCTGGGAAAGATTGAGGGCAGGAGGAGAAAGGCATGACAGAGGATGAGATGGTTGGATGGCATCATCGACTAGATGGACATGGGTTTGGGTGGACTCTGAAAGTTGGTGTTGGACAGGAAGGCCTGGCGTGCTGCAGTTCATGGGGTTGAAGAGTCGGACACAACTGAGCGACTGAACTGAACTGAAACAATTGTGTACAAAAAGTAGAAGATGAAGTTATATTTCATGACTCATTCTGTACAACCAATTGTTACTCAAATACCTAAGCCTGAGCAAGACAATACAGTAAAACTATAGACCAATAACCTTCCCTCCAATAAATAGACATAAAAGTCCTCAACAAAATTCTAGCAAATGGTATTTCAGCAACATATGAAAAGAATTATACATCATGTCTATGTGGGGTTATGCCAGAAATGCAAGTTTGGTTCAACATATAAAATCCATCAATGTAATCAGATCAGATCAGTCGCTCAGTCGTGTCCGACTCTTCGCGACCCCATGAACTGCAGCACGCCAGGCCTCCCTGTCCATCACCAACTCCGGGAGGTCACCCAGACTCACATCCAACGAGTCAGTGATGCCATCCAGCCATCTCATCCTCTGTCGTCCCCTTCTCCTCCTGCCCCCAATCCCTCCCAGCATCAGTCTTCTCCAATGAGTCAACTCTTCGCATGAGGTGGCCAAAA
Source organism: Tragelaphus eurycerus (assembly GCA_935064755.1). NCBI lineage: Eukaryota > Metazoa > Chordata > Mammalia > Artiodactyla > Bovidae > Tragelaphus > Tragelaphus eurycerus. The sequence goes on from CAKXYN010000014.1 coordinate 2,911,942, forward strand.
TACTGGAGCTTCAGCTTTAGCATCATTCCTTCCAAAGAAATCCCAGGGCTGATCTCCTTCACAATGGACTGGTTGGATCTCCTTGCAGTCCAAGGGACTCTTAAGAATCTTCTCCAACACCACAGTTCAAAAGCATCAATTCTTCGACGCTCAGCCTTCTTCACAGTCCAGCTCTCACATCCATACATGACCACAGGAAAAACCATAGCCTTGACTAGGCAAACCTTTGTGGGCAAAGTAATGTCTCTGCTTTTGAATATGCTATCTAGGTTGGTCATAACTTTCCTTCCAAGGAGTAAGTGTCTTTTAATTTCATGGCTGCAGTCACCATCTGCAGTGATTGTGGAGCCCAGAAAAGAAAGTCTGACACTGTTTCCACTGTTTCTCCATCTATTTCCCATGTAGTGATGGGACCAGATGCCAGACTGGTTCCAAATAGGAAAAGGAGTACGTCAAGGCTCTATATTGTCACTGTGTTTATTTAATCTATATGCAGAGTACATCATGAGAAATGCTGGACTGGAAGAAACACAAGTTGGAATCAAGATTGCCGGGAGAAATATCAATAACCTCAGATATGCAGATGATACCACCCTTATGGCAGAAAGTGAAGAGGAACTCAAAAGCCTCTTGATGAAAGTGAAAGTGGAGAGTGAAAAGGTTGGCTTAAAGCTCAACATTCAGAAAACGAAGATCATGGCATCTGGTCCCATCACTACATGGGAAATAGATGGAGAAACAGTGGAAACAGTGTCAGAATTTATTTTTCTGGGCTCCAAAATCACTGCAGATGGTGACTGCAGCCATGAAATTAAAAGACGCTTACTCCTTGGAAGGAAAGTTATGACCAACCTAGATAGCATATTCAAAAGCAGAGACATTACTTTGCCAACAAAGGTTAAGCATAGTAATAGAATATACAACACATTCCACATGATTAGAAAAAGAAGCATTTGACAAAATCCAAGACTCTTCATGATAAATATACCTACCAAACTAGGAGTAGGAGAAAATTCCCTCACCCTACTAATGGATATCTATCACCTCAAAATTTCTTTTCCATGGGGATGGTCTTGATCCCTGTCTCCTGTACAATGTCATGAACCTCATTCCATAGTTCATCAGGCACTCTATCAGATCTAGGCCCTTAAATCTATTTCTCACTTCCACTGTATAATCATAAGGAATTTGATTTAGGTCATACCTGAATGGTCTAGTAGTTTTCCCTACTTTCTTCAATTTAAGTCTGAATTTGGCAATAAGGAGTTTACCGTCTGAGCCACAGTCAGCTCCTGGTCTTGTTTTTGCTGATTGTATAGAGCTTCTCCATCTTTGGCTGCAAAGAATATAATCCATCTGATTTCGGTGTTGACCATCTGGTGATGTCCATGTATAGAGTCTTCTCTTGTGTTGTTGGAAGAGGGTATTTGCTATGACCAGTGCAAAATTAATAAATCACAGCTAATTGAGACTAAATGATGAATGTTTAAAAGCTTTCACTCTAAAATCAGGAACTAGACAGGGATGCCTGCTCTCACCACTTTTATTCAACACTGTACTGAAGTTCTAGCCTGGGAAACTTGACAATAAGATAAAAGACATTCAGATTGAAAAGAAATAAGTAATTTCATTTATAATTGAAGGTACTATAATTTTATATTAATATATCAAAAATACCAAGGAATCCACAACTACTAAGCTAACAAAGAAGTCCAGGATACAAGATCATTATACAAAAATTAATTGTATTTCTATATACAAATAATGAGAAATTCTATTTATACTAGTGTCAAAAATAATATAAAACCATTAAAATATATGATAAAAATTTTAAATTTTAAATAAAATTTAAGTTCAAAGTGCACTTGTCATATTTCAAGTTGTGTTAGCTACATTATTAGGAGAAGGCAATGGCATCCTACTCCAGTACTCTTGCCTGGAAAATCCCATGGATGGAGGTGCCTGGTAGACTGCAGTCCATGGGGTCACTAAGAGTCGGACACTACTGAGCGACTTCACTTTCACCTTTCACTTTCATGCACTGGAGAAGGAAATGGCAACCCACTCCAGTGTTCTTGCCTGGAGAATCCCAGGGACGGGGGAGCCTGGTGGGCTGCTGTCTCTGGGGTCGCACAGAGTCGGACACGACTGAAGCGACTTAGCAGCAGCAGCAGCAGCTACATTATTGAAATAGAACAGAGAACCTTTCCTTCACTGCAGAAAGTTCTAATGAACAGTGCTAGTCTAGAGCACTTGGCTGATAAAATCTTACTCATCTGGGGTCCTACAACCCAGTGCCAGTCACACAGTAGGTATTCCATAAGTGAAGGATCCATTTATGAAAGCTGAGCTTGTGTGATCATGAACAGGGCGATAATAAATGAGAACCTGATGCAGAAAAAAAAAAAAAATACAGGTCTTTACAATTTGTTGTTGGGCAATTATCTTCCAACTGAAGACAGACAAATAGTTATTGGAGGTTTTTTGAGCTTGGTGTTGCAAAGAGCAAATGATCTGTGAATTCTGTTTGTTTTTCCCAACTACTTCATCTAAACAAGAATTTGTATAATGGGCTTTTAGATCTAAGCAAGTGCAAAAGCTGTCTTTAGAAGAAGGCAAGGGCCCAGTGTAAAACAGGAGTGACATGATGGTTGTCTACTGGTGGCAGGTGAGGGCAGTAGAGAGCTGCCAGGGTGGTGAGCTCTGGGAAGTCTCAAAGTATGAGTGAACTCATGTTAGGTGAACCCAAATCAGGGACTCACAGACCGAAAGGAAAGCCAAGGCTACAAAGCACAGCATTAGGAAGGCTGCCATATGCCGCTGGGACCAAGGTATAAACAAAGATGCCAGGATCTGTGGTTTCCCACCGCACCTTAGAGGGAGGTTTGGTCTTCTTTTTTATTTTCATTTAAATTATAAGCAAATTGAAGAAAATTAAATTCACTGTTAACCACACAGATGTGTGTAGCCAAAACACTGGTTTAATTTTTTGGTGTATTTCCTTGCTGTATAATCATTATTTTAAATGAATGTTTTATTTTGTAGGTTGATTAAAAAAAAAAAAACAAACTTACTATTCTATAAACATCTTTCCATTTCTTCACATATTTGTAGTATTCTTACTCATCACTCTTAATGGTCTTTTTATATTTGCTTGTTGTGGATTTGTTCTGTTTGATTTAACCAACTGCCAGTTAGAACACAATGAGTGAGTGACTGAGTGAAGTCGCTCAGTCGCAGCCGACTCTTTGCGACCCCATGGACTGTAGCCTACCAGGCTCCTCCGTCCATGGAATTTCCCAGGCAAGAATACTGGAGTGGGTTGCCATTTCCTTCTCCAGGAGATCTTCCTGATCCAGGGATTGAACCTGGGTCTCCCGCATTGTAGGCAGACGCTTTACCGTCTGTGCCCCCAGGGAAGTCTAGAACACACTAGGGTTATAATAATTTTTAACCATTTGAAACAATATAAATACTAGGAAAATCTTTGTGCATATCTATAATGATCTTAGAATAAATTCCTTAAGTAAAATAGTAGGTGAGAAGCTCATATCTACAAGTTTTTGTATTTGAATTGTTAGATCCCTTTCTTGAAGGTTCTAACAGTTTACTCTCTTCCACTAATGTCCATTTTTACAAAACCCTTATCAATTCTGGTAATATTAAATTAATAATTAACATTCTGGTAATATTAAATTATATTAATTATTAATTATAAAATATTAAATAATATTAAACATTAAATTCTGGTAATATTAAATATAAAATTCTGGTAATATTAAAAACAACAAATATTGGCGGCGGATCCACTTGATATATTGTAAAAGCAATACAATATTGTAAAGTTAAGCAAAATTAAAAAAAAATAAAGACTGTGATTCAACAGTACTTACATCAGAAAAAAATAAAAAATAAAAACAACCAAAAAAACAATATCCACTATGGCCAAATACTTCAAAACTTTGCCAACTTGACTGGTGAAAAAAACGACATCTCACTTTTTAAAGTAGCATTTCTTTGATTACTGCAGGTGTTGGACTGTGGAAAAAAAAAATTGGTCATATATTTGTGTGTGTCTGTATGTGTGTCAGTGTGTGAGAGTATACGTTTGGTTGGCCTGATTATTTTTGTTATCATCCATTTTCTACAAGATGTTTACTTGCAGAGTTTTGTAAGTGCTGTCTACATAGTTAAATATATGCTGCAAGTAAAAAATAATAAAATACTTAGGTATGAAAATAAAATAAGACTTGTACAGTGAAAACTATAAAATACCATGGAAAGAAATTTTAAAAGATTTAAATAAATGAAGCAATATCCGATGTTCATAAAGTAGAAGACTTGTAAAAAGGGCAATACTCCCCACATTCATCCATAGATTCAACAAAATCCTCTCAAAAATCTTAAAATTCATATAGAAATGCAGGGACTCAGAATAAACAAAAAGTTGTGAAAAGCAAAAACAAAGTTTGAAGACTCATGCTTCCCAATTTCAAAACCTTCTGTAAGTCTACATTCATCAAGGCTTTGTGGAACTGCTGTAGGGCTAGATATATAGATCAATGGGATAAAATTGTTAGTACAATTACCCTGTACATTTATGGTCAATTAAATTTTGACAAGGGTGCCAAGATAATTCCAGAGAAGGTAATGGCACCCCACTCCAGTACTCTTGCCTGGAAAATCCCATGGACAGAGGAGCCTGGTAGGCTGCAGTCCATGGGGTCGCTGAGGGTCGGACACGACTGAGCGACTTCACTTTCACTTTTCACTTTCATGCATTGGAGAAGGAAATGGCAACCCACTCCAGTGTTCTTGCCTGGAGAATCCCAGGGACGGCAGAGCCTGGTGGGCTGCCGTCTACGGGGTCGCAGAGAGCAGGACACGACTGAAGTGACTTAGCAGCAGCAGCAAGATAATTCAGTGAGGAAAGAAAATTTTTTACAACTTACAGTGCTGAAGACAACTAGATATCCATATGCAAAAGAAAAAAGTTGTGATCATTCATCATAGCACATAAAAAAAAAAAATGAGCTAAAAATGGATCAAAGATCTACATGTAAGAGTTAAAAGTATAACTTCCTTAGAAGAAAACATCAGTATAAAAGTGTGTAACCTTGGATCAAGCAGTGAATTCTTAGATATGACACCAAAAACAACCAAAGGGAAAAAGATGAAATTGTCATTCAATTTTAAAACTTTGGTGTTTCAGAGGACAAAATGAAAAACTCATAGAATGAAACTCATAGAATTGGAGAAATATTTGCAAATCATACATCTGATAGGGGCTAGTCTCCAGAATATATAAAGAACTATTATAACTCAACAGTAAAAAAAAATCCAGTAACTCTGAAAAACTGGACAAAATATTTCAATAGAATTTTTTTCAAAGATGTACAAATAGATGATAAACATATTCAACATCAATGGTCATGGGGATTATTACACATCATAATGATATTGAAAACTTCACAAATTCTAAGATATTTATAATTGAAAGGACAAACTATAATAAGTATTGGCAATAATGTGGAGAAATATAAATTCATGCACTGCTGGTCAGAAAGTGAAATAGTGCAGGCACTTTTGAAAACAGTCTGGCAGTTCCTCAAAAAGCTACACATAAAGTTACCATATGGCCCAGAAATTCTAATTCTACATACATATCCAAGAGAATTGAAAACATATGTCCATACACAAACTAGTAGTTGAATGCTTATAGCAGCATTGTTCATAAAAGCCAGAAAGTGAAACAACACAAATGTCCATCAACAGATGAAGGGACAAATAAAATGCAACACACCCAGAGAATAGAATATTATTATGCTTAAAGAAAAAAGAATGATTCATGCTGCAACGTGATGAATCTTTAAACATTGTACTAAGTGAAGGCAGCAGACAGAAAAGGCCACACACTGCATTATTCTTTTTATGTGAAATATATTCAGAATAAGCAAACCCCATGATACAGAGAGTAGATGCCTGCTTCAAAAGACTGGGGGAGATGAAGACCGACTGCTGATGGGTACAAGTTATAAATACCAGAGATTAAATAGTTGCCACGCCTACACTACTCTGTGAATATACTAAAGACCACCAGCTTGCACACTTTAAAATGGTGAATATTTTAGTATGTGAATTCGATTTCATTTTTCTTTAAACTGTGGCTTGTTAGGCCAATACCAAAGAAGTCAACAAGAAGGCTACTCTGGGAATTTAGGGGAGATTCTACCTAACCAATCGCTCAAGTACTAGGCTATTTTGAAGTTAACACAATAAGGGGCAGTGAATAATGCTGAGTTAGAAGTGATAGCTTTAACTGACTTCTTTCTCTTGGCAAAAAAGAGCTGAGTTACTCATTGATGAGAAAGAAGTGATCCTCTTCATCTATTCTATGTCATAGTGTTTATATTGAAGCATTGAAGTATTTAATGAAACAAAATAACCATGTATTAAATGCTGAGTGACAGGACATGAATGCAACCTGATACAACCTGGTTCTACAGGGGTTCAGACAGAGTCTCTCCAATATGCATTACTTTTGCATAAGGATTATTTTGAGCTAAAGGCAATTGACATCCTATGAGTTCAAGAGAAAGCTCTCTTTTAACTAGCTAGAAGAATTTAAATTGGGATTTTTTTTCCCAGAAAAGAGTTATTACAGAAGATAAATTTTATCTAAGTGGCCCCCTCTACATAGCAGGGCAGACATCTAATTAGTAAATATCTCCTCCTCACATTATTGTCCTGTAAATAACCTTTCTAGTCTTGGAAGCCCCAGGTCCCTATTTTGTTCCTTAGCTCAGGATGACATATATGCTTCATTTTACCTTTGTCTTGGAACCTCACATTCATATGAGGTTCCCATATGTACAAAATTAAATTTTATTTTCTCCTGTTAATCTGTCTCATGTTAATTTAATTCCTAGACTAGCCAAAGGACTAGCCAAAAGGGCAGAGAGAAGTTTTTCCTCCCCAGTTTTATCTTTCAATGACTCACAGCCTAGAAGGTAAAGCAGATCTTTTTTAAAGTATAAACATTCTATGTGCTTGCAAAACTGTTTGCATGTCTGCATCCTTACTCTTCAATATATAGCAAAGGTCCTAAGACTGTCATGAAATAATTGAAGTTGAAATTGGCATGCACTTTGCCCTGAGAAGTTCCAATAGCAAAATCTATCTCAAAGTCCCAGAATGGAAGAGAAACAGACAATCAGAGGAATCTGGTAATATCTGATTTTCAGATGGCTTGTGATGGCAATGCTGAGGTAAGGAATGTGATAGTGGGGGAAAGCCTTCTAGGGATCAGGGGTACAATTAGAAATATTGGAAGGGAATGTGTACAAAATGATTCCCAAATTCAAGGAGTACCAAGCTAGGAAACAAGGCAATAACTCAGAGATAGGAAGACAAGAGGGTGACACAGCTGTTTGAATCTGCATAGGAGGTCAAAATGAGCCCAGTATTAAATCTGATTCTCGTAAGCTACTAATGTCAAGCTACATGAAAAATCATTTCTCATTCACTATTATTTGTTGCTCCTTCATCAACTGAGAGGCTTGAAACAGGTCAGACACTCAATAACCATTTATTGAATAAGTGGGGAAAAAAAAAAAAAAAAAAGGATGAAATGACCCCAACTCTGACAGAGGGACTTAGGGGCAGAAAGCTAAGTCTACCACAATACTTGACTATCTTTATGTAGCCAGGCCTTTTAATGACATTAATAGCTTTCACGAGGTCAATAAACACAGTGTGGAAAATTATTCCTTAATTTCTGCAAATTACTACCAAGAATCGTCATTCAATTATGATTCAAGCCTTCAATGTGGCCTCAGGCTTCACTGTAATTGTAGAAGAATAGTTAACAAAGAGTTTCCAAAGCTAATGCAAGCAATCTGGCCAAGATTCCTTCTTCAATAGAACATTCTAAATGCTGCTTACCTACAGGCATAGGCTATAAGAAGAATAATGCCCAAAGTAAAAGTCACCCTACTGCGCCAAATTCCTTGTATTTCCAAAATTATTGCAATTGTCAGTAGCCAAATATTTACCTGGGTGTCATTAATGTATTTACATCATATTGACAATGTTATCTATATTCTAGAAAGAGAAGTCCTAGTACCATGTGATTTTTGTTAAATTAACATTTAAGTTCCCAAAAAGATCAGTCCTGAATGTTCATTGGAAGGACTAATATTGAAGCTGAAACTCCAATACTTTGGCCACCTGATGCTAAGAGCTGACTCATTTGAAAAGATGCTGATGCTGGGAAAGATTGAAGGCGAGAGGAGAAGGGGATGACAGAGGATGAGATGTTTGGATGGCATCACCGACTCAATGGACATGAGTTTGAGTAAACTCCGGGAGTTGGTGATGGACAGGGAAGCCTGGCATGCTGCAGTCCATGGGGTCACAAGAGTCAGACATGACTGAGGGACTGAACTGAACATTTAAGTAGAGCCCCCAGGGTGTTCAATAGTTCAACAAAGACTTGAAGGCAAGGTGAAAGATAAGATTATTACAGGTCCTGGAGGTATGGACATGCCTACAGCAGTTAGAGGGAGCTACAGGATCTGAGGCATATGCCTTTAGTAGGGTCTGCAGGCAGAGTTTTTTGGGGGTTGTTGCTGGCCTAAGTCTGGACTGGTCAATTCAAATGAAAAAGAGCTGGATTTTTGGTAAGTTGCCAAGGGCTGGGTCTTCATCTAAGGAGCACACAGATGGTGAAAACGACAGACAGAAGAGACCATCACTGCGGACTTGTAGAAGTCACATCAGGAACTTAACACTTTCTCGGGACTCTGTTGACTCTTTTCTAGGACATGCACTGGGGACAGGCTAAGCTGTTGTCAGTTCTAGGGCCCTGCAATCTTTAGTCACAGAAAAATGGACAGGAAGTCAGCGATGTTATGGAGCAGTTTAAACTCAATTTACAGATGCTTCCTTAGTTACAGCAGCTTCTTAAAGAAGATAAAGAAGTGATCTATGTAGTCTTGGACTGCAGTTTGCAATTTATCTAGATTTTAATATCACAACATAAACTTCTTAGTATAGATTTTTTGGTTGGACTCAGTGATTGAGGACACAGTTAAAATGCTTACTTGATTATTGGTGAAACACTCCTTAATATTTTGATCAAACTTCTTTGACTAGTTATACTGATATGAGAAAATCCTTAGTAGTTATGGTTACTGAGCAATTGATATCTTGGTTTCCACTTGCAGTGTAACATCCATAATAAACAGGAGATAATAAAGTTGAGATAATGATCATTCTCAGTGAGAATTTATTCCTCTAATAAAATGTTTAAAGACCAGGAAATTGAATAATTCTCTTTGATGTATTAAAATTATTCCTACATTGAAAATTACCATGTATTCATTCAACAAATTTGTGTTATGTGTCTACTAAGTGGCATGCACTTAGTGGCATATATGAGAGGAGAAACAGTGAGCATATTATCCAGAATGGTGGATTTTCAACAATGTTTAAGATCTAATGAAAAGATTTTAGAAGAAGCACTATATAAGAAAATTTCAAATTTTGTTTTTCAAACAGTAGTAATATTTTATAAGGCATATAGATAAGAGAATCAAAATTTTTTTATCTTTTTTTTTTAATATTTTATTCTCTGACCAATCAATAGTTAGATACTTAAGATATTACTGTTCCAGTCCTTCTCAGGCTTGCTGCTGCTAAGCCGCTTCAGTCGTGTCCGACTCTGTGCGACCCCATAGACGGAAGTTCACCAGGCTCCCCCGTTCCTGGGATTCTCCAGGCAAGAACACCGGAGTGGGTTGCCATTTCCCTCTCCAATGCATGAAAGCGAAAAATGAAAGTGAAGCCGCTCAGTCGTGTCCGACCCCCAGCGACCCCATGGACTGGAGCCCACCAGGCTCCTCCGTCCATGGGATTTTCCAGGCAAGAGTACTGGGGTGGGGTGCCATTGCCTTCCTCAGGCTTACTCCTCCCTATATTAGAACCAGGGTCATAACTTTCAAGACATTTTCCTATATTTCTGTGCAAAATAAGTGCCATAAATATTGAAGTAATTTTTGTTGGCTGCCTGTTACCAGGGCAATAATCAAGTTTCTTTTTGTATTATCTATCCATTAACACATTTAGACCCTCCCAGAACAGAAAAAAGGCAAATAACTAAAAAGCAGTTATGAATATACTTTTCATTATAAATGCATAGTGCCATGAATATAGTAAAAACCAATAAAATTTTGAATAAGCTAATGGTTTGCGCCTTAAAGTAAACTTTCATTGAAAACACTTATACAAAGACACAAATTACTGAAATTCAACCATGTACATAAATATAGATTTTCTTATATTAAGCTTGCTTAATATATGTTCTCACAACTCACAAGTTTCCTAGAACTAATAAAATTTGTATTTAGTGTTATTACTGTATAACAAAGCAACAAGCTACTTGTGCAAGAGCCTTGGACTAAGAGTCAGAGGGGGTTCAGGTTTGTGTGGACTTGGGCATATCTTTCACTTCTCTCCACCTAGTCTATGATGGTTCATTTTATATGCCAGCTTGAATGGACTAAGATGCCCAGCTAGTTGGTAAACCATTACTTGCGGGTATGTCTGTGAGGATGTTCCCCAAGAGATTGGCATTCAAACTGGAAAACTGAGCAAAGCATGTGCCCCTCCCCAACATGGGTGAGCATCAACCAACTCCTTAGGGGCTCAAACAGAATAAAATGTGGAGGAAGGGTGAATTCCCTCACCCTCTCTCTCTCTCTGAACTGGGACACCCATCTTCTTGTGTCCTTGACACTGGCACTCCTCAAGCCTTTGGGTTCAGAATGAATGACAGCAGCCCACAGAGGGCAGACTATGGGGCTTCTCAGCCTCTATAATCACATAAAACAATTCCTACAATAGATCTCTATCTTCTTTCAGCAGGATATACATCTCCTATTGATTTGGTTCCCTAGAGAACCCTAATACATAGTCCAAGGGAGTTGTACTTGATGCATATGCAACTGTCTTCCATTTCTAAAATGCTATCACACATCATGATAGAACAGCTACTTCCTTTATGTTCAATTCAGTTCAGTCACTCAGTCGGGTCTGACTCTTTGTGACCCCGTGGACTGCAACACACCAGGCCTCCCTGTCCATCATCTTTATGTTAGAAGCTTTATTTAGGACCAAGAGCATAAAGGTAGGATTTACTAAAATTGATCATCTGACACCGTGTGTGATATAAGCTATTCATAGGATACATTGCTAGTCTGTCACATGTGTTGTTCTAAATAGTTTTTCCCTAATTGTCAGATATTCAAAGGGATTCAATAAACATGGGGGATGTGCAATGCTATCTGCAGTACATTTAGTTATCAATATTCTGGTCTGGGTTTTGAAGATTCCCAAATGAAACTGTTTATTTCCCCTTATATCATTATAAAGGGTTGTAGGACCAAAGTTAAAGGATAACCACTCTCTCCTTTAAATAGAAAGTGATAATTGTTGGGACATTTATCATGCTTGCTATCCCTTCAATTTTTTTTTACATGATATTGAATAATCTCTATAGCAATCACCCTAAGGAAGTCTAAACATGAAATTTGAAAGTTTATAGTTACATTGAAGATGCTATAGCAGTCATCCTGATGTAGATTCATAGCCTCAGATAATTGTAAAGACATTTACATGAGAAAGTTTCTCAAGGATTTTCAAAGGATAATTATGTGAGAAGCTATTGCAAAAAGTGACTCTACACAGCTCAGGACAATTGCCTGATTCATATCAATGGAGTTAGAATAGAATCCTATCAGAGGATATAGTGTGACAACTGTTTGCATGGAAACCTTACAGTCTTTCTCACCCTACTCCAGAGTGCCATGACAGTTGACTGTTTAGCTCAACAAGAGTATCTGCTTTCCTCAAAACACATAGGCATTCAAGATTTGATAATTTAACTACTTGACAGTGTTTACATTCTAGTCTTTGACCCCTGGGTCCAAGGGCTTGCTGTTCCCAGAATTTCCACCATGCCCTTCCTGTCTGAAGTCTTCTGCTATCCCCATATCCCTCACAAACACCTACTATTTTACTTCTTTGCCTCCATCTGTAATTAAGATGATACACTCCTTTTCTTCTCCCACTCTCTTCCTATAGGAGAAATATAAGCTCAGCACTTATAGTACCTCTGTGGATATCAATCTTCCTTTTCATAATGGAAGGCTCCCAATCCAAAAGAAAGAACTGTGTCATCTTTCATAGTGTCCCAAGCCTAGCTTGACAGCTTGAGCATGGCAGGCACTCAACTAACGTTTCTGAATATCTTTATTCTGTAAGAGGTAAAACCGAGACTCACAGAGACATAGCTTGTCTCAGGCTGTTTTGCTGGAAGCTGAGTCCCAATTCTTGTAGGTCTATCAATCTTCCCACAAAACTAGATCACAAAAGACAATGCTATTGGCCCAGGTATATTCCCATTATTTCCATTTTCTTCTATCTTCCCTAAAATAATATCCTAAGCATATTTGCTCTCTGCACTCCAGAACACATCAAAACAAGATCCTCCACGAATGTCCACCTTTGCCCCATCTGGTGGGCCCCCTTTGCACACTTTAGCATCCTGCCTATGCTTTCAGAACTAAGCAGTCTCCCTATTCTAATTGCCTGAGTGTCTGCTCCATGGCCATTAGCCATATAATCCCAAAGCAGCTAGAAAATAAAATTTCTCTTAGCACGTATTTCATCTTTATTGATACACAGTGTGATTATACCTCTGAAGAGGTAATGCTCCAGAAATATTAGGTATGTTCATATGAGATCCATGAGCCATTTCAGATGATAAAAAAAAAGTACCACTTTATGGAATTCGAACCACTCCATTAACTTTTCATTGCATAAAACTATCAGGTAGAATTTTTAATTGAACAGGCTTGAACTTTCTTAGTGCCTATCTCTTCCTTTCTGTATTAAAATCTCACCCTTATTGCTTCCGAATATACAAACATGCATATACTTATATAAACACTCCACTTAATTAAAGCTAGAAAACCCATTCACTTAATTAGTTAGTATGAATAAGGCACCCTTTGGAAAAGATGCTATCAACTTTTGACACTACAGAAAAGCTATTTAACACATAAAAGTGAATCTGACTCCCTTTTGCTCTCTATAAATTGTGTTCTGAAATGTGTCAACATTTACATGCACACATATACTTCAGATGTCACAACAGGAATTTTAAACAAATTTATTACATATATATCCAGGAATAGTCATTTGCTGGAAAAGAAATATGAGTAAAGAGAACCTCTCAATGATTCTTTTCAAATGTCCTCTGTAGTTTAATGATAAAATCTATTGAACAATGAACTTCAGACAAACTTCTAAATACTTCACATGGAATATTTTGTCAGTTCTTATAACAGCCTTACATGAGTATGCTACCATTGCCTCCACATATAGATGAGGAAACAGGTACATGTAGGTTAAGTAATTTGGTTAAATTTTCATAGCTAATGAGCTGACTTTCTAATCCACCATGCATTAGTATCAAAAGCCAGAAGGAAATGGATGATCCAAGTAAAAGTGATCACTTAGTACCAAAGAGGAAAGACTGGGTACACAAAAACTGACAAGGATTTGTGTTATTAAAATGTTTAATGATAAATATTCAAAATGATGACCCATGTTTTCACTAAAGGGCTGCTGCTGCTGCTGCGTCGCTTCAGTCGTGTTCGACTCTGTGAGACCCCATAGACGGCAGCCCAGCAGGCTCCCCCGTCCCTGGGATTCTCCAGGCAAGAACACTGGAGTGGGTTGCCATTTCCTTCTCCAATGCATGAAAGTGAAAAGTGAAAGTGAAGTCGCTCAGTCGTGTCCGACCCTTAGTGACTCCATGGACTGCAGCCTACCAGGCTCCTCTGTCCATGGGATTTTCCAGGCAAAAATACTGGAGTGGGGTGCCATTGCCTTCTCCGCACTAAAGGGCTAAATTGTGTTTAATCTCAGTAATTTAGAAGAATACACTGTACAAAATAATATATTGTGGGAAAATGTAGTTTGTGGATCAAAATTTTTTAAATAGTTTATTAGGGGGAATTTATAAAAATTATTTATATGAGATATATAGTTTAAAATAAATGCTATCCAAATGAGGCGTTACTATAGTTTCCTATCGTCAGATAAACTGCTTCCTATTTTGTGCTGTATATAGATTATAGACAAATTTTGTAGAAATAGCACTCTGCCGTGCAATTCTTTTTATTTTCTGCAGAGATTAGAATAATTCATTACATATTAGCTCAGCCAACACAACTTTTTTGGCTCTCTGTCCCATTACCATGATTTCCATCTACTCTCTCCATCACCTGAAGCTGAGTCAATCCTACCTGTAAGCTATTTACATGAAACTCTTTTTTTGGTTTGGTTCTCAAAAACAATGCTCTCTGTTTCTCATTTGTCTGCCTGGTTTTGATTGCTCTGATATCTTTAAAAATGTTGAATCTCCTTGAGAATGGTGCCATAAATACTAGTGATAAAAGTAAGCCAGCCAGGAGACAGGTTCTGATGGATAAGCATTAAGTGTCAACTGTGATAGAACTTTCCTTGCTATTTTGGGGGTGTGCATATTGTGAAACACCTTACATCTTTAGAAATACATAAAAGTGATGCAAGCAACCAGGAACCACATCATCTTCCTTTATAAATTATTAATTTCTATTGGATAGGAATATAATTCTATTATTGACAAAGACAGAATGAAAGCAAGCATTCAATCTTTAGAGAGAGGCCAGTTGTTAAATTAATTTATAGCATGTTATTAAAGTATAGACACATGGCTAAGTATTTCAAGTCAATTTAACTGCTAATGTGGAAAAACTGTAAAAGTGAAAAGATGCTTCTTCAACGTCCATGCAATGCAAATACGTAAAGGATTAAAAATAAATGGCAGAGGAAGGATAAGAGGCAAGATGGAGAGGATAGGAAAGGAAAAGGAAAGGAAATCAGGTAAGAAAAAGGAGTCAAAAAATGTGAGAAAGAAGAAATAGAAGAGAAGAGAACAAATCAAAGGCAATTAGAGTGGAGAGGAGATGTTAGCTTTAGGAAAAAGTAAATTCCGAGATATTCATTTGGACCATTTACAATTCTGTTTCGGGTGGGTTTAAACAAATGGCAAATGTCCATTAAATAACCCTGAATATTTTAGATCTAATACGGTCAGGGAAATAGTGAACTTATCTGAATGTGAGAAGAATGAAGTTAAAATTTTAAATTGTAATACAAATAATAATAACAATAACTGAAAAACACTTTAAAAATATTTTTTAAATTATTCTGTACCATGTACTGTCTTCATTGCTTGGCATGTAATATACACTAGATTGGCATATTCAATATCCATTTCAACTTCTTGTAGTATGAGTTACTGTGGGCTGAGGAGTTAAAATTACATTTTAGATCCTTTTATAGTTAGGATTCCAGGTTTGATTTAGCATTGACCCACCATATATTCCAGAGAAGGCAATGGCACCCCACTCCAGTACTCTTGCCTGGAAAATCCCATAGATGGAGAAGCCTGGTAGGCTGCAGTCCATGGGGTCTCAAAGAGTCAGACACGACTGAGCAACTTCACTTTCACTTTTCACTTTCATGCATTGGAGAAGGAAATGGCAGCCCACAGTGTTCTTGCCTGGAAAATCCCAGGGACGGTGGAGCCTGGTGGGCTGCCATCTATGGAGTCACACAGAGTTGGATACAACTGAAGTGACTTAGCAACAGCATCATATATTCTCATACATTATTTGAATTTGAAACTGCAAAGTGAGATGACATGCAGAATATAAGACTTCATTTTTTTTATGAGGGGCAATATGGCTCTGTATTTAATGACCACTTGATTGGGAGACTACTTAGTAATACTAGCAGTTTCCTTATTGAAGCAAAAGAGAATAATTTTGGAGTAACCAACTTTCAGAATTTGAGCCTTTGGAGCTCAGTCCTGCACCATGTTTCTGAAGATTAAGAACTGGTCTGAAGTTTGCCCTGAAGCCAGTTCCTTTCCCTTCAATGATCTTTTTAGCCAATAAATATCTGGAAATGAAAGGAATCTTTTTTTTTTTTTTTGGTGGGTTTGGGAAAGTTGTCTGTGTAACTAACCCCATCCAAATACAACATGTGAGAAAGAAAGGGTTAACACATCCACTGACAATGTGGAATTTTTCCAAGTTCATAGTGAAACAGTAGGCTTGATATTCAGTCTTTCTTAAAAGAGAAAATATAATTCAAATTCATTGCCTCTCTAATGTAATGGTGGGGTTTAGGACATGCTACCCCAAAATACGGCACCTTGGCCTATTGAAAATCTTGAAAAAAAAGAAAGAAAGAAAGAAAGAAAATCTTAAAAGAATTTGAGAAATTGGCAAGGCAGGAAAAGGCAGGAAAGGAACACTCTGACCTCCCTCAACTCATTCTTCTTCCCTGAAAGCAAAAGACAGATCTGCATATGAAAGTTTCCTCCCTGTATTAGGAGAAAATAATACATTCTTGTCACCTGAGATAGCGAATTTGGGGCCAAGAAATCTGTACAAATAAACCTTGCTACCTTTACCCCTATCTTCCTAGTTACTTCTTGACCACATATTATCCCTAACCCCAAACCCCTTCGTCTTGTCAATATTTTTACAAATTTATTATTTCTTTGTATATAAAGTATAAGACCTTCTTGCTCTGGTCACCATATTGTGTCTTTATTCTCTTGTGAAGGCCCCCATGTATGTGTAAAAATTCAATAAAATGTATATACTTTCTGCCTGTTAATCTGTCTTTGTCATTTCAATGTTCAGACCTGGCTAGTGACCCTGAAAGGGTCAAGTAAAACTTTTCTCCCCTTTAATAAAAAGAAGCAAACCACACCATTTCCTGATACAAAGAAGCAGAATAGGGTATTGAGGATCGGGAGAATTTAGTATTCACAAGAGCTCTAGGACTGCTGGAAAAAGAAAGGAGATCAAAGCGACAGACTCAGACGTGGAAACGACTGAGTTTCAGTCTCTCCATGTTTCATCCCAGAGTGGAACATCATGTAGAATCTTGAAATGCAAACACTGAGACTTTATCTCAATTTACATCTGGAATTCTGGAAAGAGATTCCTTTAATGTTTGCCCTATAATAAAATCTTGGGTGTGGGTATGTCAAAAGATTCTTAATGAAAAGCTAATTAAACTGGAAGGAGGGGAAGAGTGTTGATATGCTGAGCACAAGTGATATTGTGATTATAAGAAATGTAATATTTGGTCTTTGTCCCTGTTCCTTGTGTAAAGGTTCTAAACTCCTTGGAATTTCCCAAGAGATAAGCAATAAATTATTTTTTGTTATCCAACAACTGCCTTTCAACCACACTTGAGTTTATGTTAATGAGGTGACTTTTGGAACACTTCCTAAGTAAACAATACAAAGAAATAGAGGAAAATAATAGCATGGGAAAAACTAAATATCACTTTGAGAAAATTAGAGATACCAAGGGAATATTTCATGCAAAGATGGGCACAATAAAAGACAGAAATAGTATCCACCTATCAGAAGCAGAAGATATTAAGAAGAGGTGGCAAGAATACACAGAAGAAATATGCAAAAAAGATCTTAATGGCCTGGATAACTATGATGGTGTGATCACTGACCTAGACCCAGAAATCCTGGAATGAGAAGTGAAGTGGGCCTTAGGAAGTATGAGCAAAGCTAGAGGAGGTGATGGAATTCCAGCTGACTTATTTCAAATCCTAAGAGATGATGTTGTTAAAGTGTTTCATTCAAAATGCCAGCAAAATTGGAAAACTCAGCAGTGGCCACAGGTCTGGAAAAGGTCAATTTTCATTCCAATCCCAAAGAAGGGCAATGCCAAAGAATGCTCAAAGTACCACCCAATTGCGCTCATCTCACATGCTAGCACAGTAATGCTCTAATTTCTCTGAGGCTTCAGCAGTATGTGAACTGAGAACTCCCAGATGTTCAAACTGGATTTAGAAATGGCAGAGGAACTAGAGATCAAATTTCCAACAATTGTTGAATCATAGAAAAAGCAAGGGAAATCCAGAAAAACATCTACTTCTGCTTCATTGACTATGCTAAAGATTTTGACTGTGTGGATCACACCAGGAAAATTCTTAAAGGTTTGGGAATACCAGGTGACCTTACCTGCTTCCTGAGAGGTAGAGAAGCAAAAATTAGAGTTGGACAAGAAACAATGGACTGGTTCCAAATAGGAAAAGGAGTACATCAAGGCTGTATATTGTCACCCTGCTTATTTAACTTATATGCAGAGTACATCATGCAAAATGCCGGGCTGCATGAAGCACAAATTGGAATCAAGATTGCCAAGAGAAATATCAATAACCTCAAATATGCAGACAATCATATTTTTAAGGCAGAAAATGAAGAGGAACTAAAGAGCCTCTTGATGAAGGTGAAAGAGGAGAGTGAAAAAAAACTGACCTAAAACCCAACATTCAAAAAACTTAGATCATGGCATCTGGTCCCATCACTTCATGCCAAATAGATGGGGAAACAGTAGAAACAGTGAGAGACTTTAGTTTCTTGGGCTCCAAAATTACTGTGAACAGTGAATACAGCCATGAAATTAAAAGACACTTGCTCCTTGGAAGAAAAGTTATGACCAACCTAGACAGCATATTAAGAAGCAGAGACATTACTTTGTCAACAAAGGTCTGTCTAGTCAAACCTATGGTGTTTCCAGTAGTCATGTATGGATGTGAGAGTTGGACCATAAAGAAGGTTGAGCACCAGAGATTTGATGCTTTCAAACTGTGGTGTTGAAGAAGACTCTTTTTTTTTTTTTTTTAATTTTATTTTGCTTAACTTTACAATATTGTATTGCTTTTGGCATTCATTAAAATGAATCCGCCACAAGTATACATGTGTTCCCCATCCTAAACCTTCCTCCCTCGTCCCTCCCCATACCATTCCTCTGGGTCGTCCCAGCGCGCCAGCCCCAGGCATCCGTTATCAGGCATCGTACCTGGACTGGTGACTCGTTTCAGAAATGATATTATACATATTTCAATGCTATTCTCCCAAATCATCCCACCCTCTCCCTCTCCCAGAGTCCATAAGACTGTTCTATACATCAGTGTCTCTGTTCCTGTCTCGTAAACAGGGTTATTGTTACCATCTTTCTAAATTCCATATATATACATTAGTATACTGTATTTGTGTTTTTCTTTCTGGCTTACTTCACTCTGTATAATAGGCTCCAGTTCCATCCACCTCCTTAGAACTGATTCAAATGTATTCTTTTTAATGGCTGAGTAATACTCCATTGTGTATATGTACCACTGCTTTCTTATCCATTCATCTGCAGATAGACATCTAGGTTGCTTCCAAGTCCTGGCTATTGTAAACAGTGCTGCTGTGAACATTGGGGTACACGTGTCTCTTTCAATTCTGGTTTTCTCAGTGTGTATGCCCAGCAGTGGGATTGCTGGATCATAAGGCAGTTCTATTCCCAGTTTTTTGAGGCATCTCCATACTGTTCTCCATAGTGGCTGTACTAGTTTGCATTCCCACCAACAGTGTAAGAGGGTTCCCTTTTCTCCACACCCTCTCCAGCATTTATTGCTTGTGGACTTTTGGATCGCAGCCATTCTGACTGGCGTGAAATGGTACCTCATAGTGGTTTTGATTTGCATTTCTCTGATAATGAGTGATGTTGAGCATCTTTCCATGTGTTTGTTAGCCATCTGTACGTCTTCTTTGGAGAAATGTCTATTTAGTTCTTTGGCCTATTTTTTGATTGGGTCATTTATTTTGCTGGAATTGAGCTGTAGGAGTTGCTTGTATGTTTCTGAGATTAGTTGTTTGTCTGTTGCTTCATTTGCTATTATTTTCTCCCCTTCTGAAGGCTGTCTTTTCACCTTGCTTATAGTTTCCTTTGTTGTGCAGAAGCTTTTAAGTTTGATTAGGTCTCATTTGTTTATTTTTGATTTTATTTCC
The DNA here is from genome assembly GCA_935064755.1 of Tragelaphus eurycerus. Lineage (NCBI taxonomy): Eukaryota > Metazoa > Chordata > Mammalia > Artiodactyla > Bovidae > Tragelaphus > Tragelaphus eurycerus. The sequence goes on from CAKXYN010000014.1 coordinate 2,931,935, forward strand.
AAAATAAAATTCTGGGAGGTGGGTCATAGAGGATCCTGCTGTGATGTATGTTAGAGAGTATTTTGCCTATGTTCTCCTCTAGGAGTTTTATGGTTCCTGGTCTTACATTTAGATCTTTAGACCATTTTGAGTTTATTTTTGTGTATGGTGTTAGAAAGTGTTCTAGTTTCATTCTTTTACAAGTGTTTGACCAGTTTTCCCAGCACCACTTGTTAAAGAGATTGTCTTTAATCCATTGTATATTCTTGCCTCCTTTGTCAAAGATAAGGTGTCCATAGGTGCGTGGATTTATCTCTGGGCTTTCTATTTTGTTCCATTGATCTATATTTCTGTCTTTGTGCCAGTACCATACTGTCTTGATGACTGTGGCTTTGTAGTAGAGCCTGAAGCCAGGCAGGTTGATTCCTCCAGTTCCATTCTTTCTCAAGATAGCTTTGGCTATTCGAGGTTCTTTGTATTTCCATACAAATTGAGAAATTATTTGTTCTAGCTCTGTGAAGAATACCATTGGTAGCTTGATGGGGATTGCATTGAATCTATAAATTGTTTTGGGTAGTATACTCATTTTCACTATATTGATTCTACCAATCCATGAACATGGTATATTTCTCCATCTATTAGTGTCCTCTTTGATTTCTTTCACCAGTGTTTTATACTTTTCTATATATAGATCTTTAGTTTCTTTAGGGAGATATATTCCTAAGTATTTTATTCTTTTCATTGCAATGGTGAATGGAATTGTTTCCTTAATTTCTCTATTTTCTCATTATTAGTGTACAGGAATGCAAGGGATTTCTGTGTGTTGATTTTATATCCTGCAACTTTACTATATTCACTGATTAGTTCTAGTAATTTTCTGGTGGAGTCTTTGGGGTTTTCTACGTAGAGGATCATGTCATCTGCAAACAGTGAGAGTTTTACTTCTTCTTTTCCAATTTGGATTCCTTTTATTTCTTTTTCTGCTCTGATTGCTGTGGCCAAAACTTCCAGAACAATGTTGAATAGTAATGGTGAAAGTGATAGTGAAATTAATCCAAAATCTGGAAACCAAAATGGAATTACAGATAAATAGCCTGGAGAAAAGCATTGAGAAGATGCAAGAAAGGTTTAACAAAGACCTAGAAGAAAACAAAAAAGAGTCAATATATAATGAATAATGCAATAAATGAGATCCAAAACACTCTGGAGGCAACAAGTAGTAGAATAACAGAGGCAGAAGATTGAATTAGTGAATTAGAAGATAGAATGGTAGAAATAAATGAATCAGAGGAGAAAAAATAAAAATGAATTAAAAGAAATGAGGACAATCTCAGAGACCTCCAGGACAATATTAAACGTTACAACATTCAAATCATAGGAGTCCCAGAAGAAGACAAAAAGAAAAACCATGAGAAAATACTAGAGGAGATAATAGTTGAAAACTTCCCTAAAATGGGAAAAGAAATAATCACTCAAGAACAAGAAACCCAGAGAGTCCCAAACAGAATAAACCCAAGGCGAAACACCCCAAGACTCATATTAATCAAATGAACAAAGATCAAACACAAAAAACAAATATTAAAAGCAGCAAGGGAAAAACAACAAATAACACACAAGGGAATTCCCATAAGGATAACAGCTGATCTTTCAATAGAAATTCTCCAAGCCAGGAGGGAATGGCAAGACATACTTAAAGTGATGAAAGAAAATAACCTACAGCCCAGATTATTGTACCCAGCAAGGATATCATTCAAATATGAAGGAGAAATCAAAAGCTTTACAGACAAGGAAAAGCTGAGAGAATTCAGCATCACCAAACCAACAAATACTAAAGGACATTCTCTAGACAGGAAACACAAAAAGGGTATATAAATTCGAACCCAAAACAATAAAGTAAATGGCAACGGGATCATACTTATCAATAATTACCTTAAATGTAAATGGGTTGAATGCCCCAACCAAAAGACAGAGACTGGCCAAATGGATACAAAAAGAAGACCCCTACATATGTTGTCTACAAGAGACCCACCTTAAAACAGGGGACACATACAGACTGAAAGTGAAGGGCTGGAAAAGGATTTACCATGCAAATAGGGACCAAAAGAAAGCAGGAGTAGCAATACTCATATCAGATAAAACAGACTTTAAAACAAAGGCTGTGAAAAGAGACAAAGAAGGTCACTACATAATGATCAAAGGATCAATCCAAGAAGGAGATATAACAATTATAAATATATATGCACCCAACATAGGAGCACCGCAATATGTAAGACAAATACTAACAAGTATGAAAGGAGAAATCAACAATAACACAATAATAGTGGGAGACTTTAATACCCCACTCACACCAATGGATAGATCAACTAAACAGAAAATTAACAAGGAAACACAAACTTTAAATGATACAATAGACCAGTTAGACGTAATTGATATCTATAGGACATTTCATCCCAAAACAATGAATTCCACCTTTTTCTCAAGCATACACAGAACCTTCTCCAGGATAGATCACATCCTTGGCCATAAATCCAGCCTTGCTAAGTTCAGAAAAATTGAAATCATTCCAAGCATCTTTTCTGACCACAATGCAGTAAGATTAGATCTCAGTAACAGGAGAAAAACTATTAAAAATTATAACATATGGAGACTGAAAAACACGCTGCTGAATAACCAACAAATCACAGAAGAAATCAAAAAAGAAATCAAAATCTGCATAGAAATGAATGAAAATGAAAACACAACAACCCAAAACCTGTGGGACACTGTAAAAGCAGTCCTACGGGGGAAGTTCATAGCAATACAGGCATACCTCAAGAAACAAGAAAAAAGTCAAATAAATAACCTAACTCTACACCTAAAGCAACTAGAAAAGGAAGAAATGAAGAACCCCAAGGTTAGTTGAAGAAGACTCTTGAGAGTCCCTTTGACTGCAAGGAGATCCAACCAGTCCATCCTAAAGGAAATCAGTCCTGAATATTCTTTACAAGGTCTTATGCTGAAGCTGAAACTCCAATACTTTGGCCACCTGATGTTAAGAATTGACTCATTGGAAAAGACCCTGATGCTGGGAACGATTAAGGCAGGAGAAAAAGTGGACAACAGAGTTGAGATGGTTGGATGGCATCGCTGATTCAATGGACATGAATTTGAGAAAACTCCATGAGATAGTGAATGACAGGGAAGCCTGGCATGCTGAAATCCTTGGGGCTACAGAGTTGGACACGACTGAGTGACTGAACAACAAACACAACAGCCACAACCAACAATGAATGATCATTTCTATTGCTTTGGATCCTTGACAGTAATTCGTGTTCTCATTGTTTGAGATTCAGCTATTCTGATTGTGTAGTAGTATCTCACTGCTGTCTTAATTTTCATTCCTGATGATACATCTCTCCATGTGCTTATTTTCCCTGTTTCTCTTTTTGGTGAGCTATTTGTTAAGGTCTATGCCCCATTTTCTTAATCTGGGCTGTTTCTGTTCTTATTGTTGAGTTTGAAGTAGACTTTGTAACCCTGTATAATAGTCCTTTATCAGAAAAGAGGAAAACATATTCTTGTACAAATATTCTTTCCCAGCCTGTGGCTGGTCTTCTTATTCTGTGGAGATTGTCATTTTCAGAGCAGATGTTTTCAAAGTTAATAAAGTCTAGTTTGTTAATTACTTCTTTCATGGATTCCACATTTAATGTTGTTATCTGTAAAGATATCACCATACCCAATACCACTCACAAGGTTATCCGATGCAGAGCCATGGATGTGGAATCAGCAATATAGAAGTCCATCTGCAAAGTTATAGGTAGATTCTTCATCTGCACATGATGCTGGCAACCCTAATCTCTGCATTGTTCATGATCAATGGTATCTAGATCAATGCTATAAATTCTTCTTTAAGCATGCTTTCACTCAAGCCCATAAATTTTGATTAGGTCATAGCCTCATAGTGAGTCTGTCCCTCTGCATTATGGATTTCTTAAAAACTTCTCAGAATTTTTCTCACTTTAGAGGCAACAGATGGCTTAATTTCATTGGCACTGGGCATTTCTCTTCCCTACTGTCAGTGAGATTTTGAAAATAGTCCAGCAGGTTAGGCTCTGGTTAACTGGTTTCTCCTGAGGGCAGCCTTTAAGAGAAACAGAGCACCCTGGCCTTGTTCAAAATGGTTTATATTCCTCTTCTACCAGAAAGTGAAAACGATATTGTTACTGGTTCAGTTGTGTCTTACACTTTGCGACCCCATGGGCTGTAGCCCCCCGGATCCTCTGTCCATGGAATTTTCCAGGCAAGAACACTGGAGTGGGTTGCCATTTCCTTCTCCAGAGAAGGAAAAAAGAGAATATTTTTCTCTGATTTTTTTTTTTTTTTTTTTTACTGTAGGAACTTGGTTGATTTCTTGGAATTAAACTCCACTATACTAGGATGCCACCTTGTGAAGGTCCCCTGGAGTTTTTAACTCTCAGACTTATCCACACTATACCTCTAGCAATTTGTCAATCAGAGTTCAGGTTTTTCTATCTCAGCATAGGTTTCTTTTTGTGAGTTTCTGCTCTGGTAAGCCAAGACTCCCTGTACTTGTCTCTCTGTCTCTAATTTTGAGTACAGTGGTTTGCCCTTTGTCCTCCTATAGAACAGAGACAAGTTGTTGATCTTCAATTTACTTAGTTTTTTACTCGTTAGGAAGGAGCAAAGACTTTCAAGATCATTACATGTAGAACCCAAAGACAGAAGTCACCAATTCCTTTTAATTATGTACTTTAAGAATCCATTTTTCTCTTCTCATTTGAACAAAAATTTCTATATCTAGATCCATCTACATGGGTCACTTGCAGTATTATCATAGCTTATTTAAAGTTAAGAGACCTAAAATAAATTTTGTTTTAAATTTTATGAAAACACAAAAGACCCTGAATAGCCAAAGCAATCCTGAGAAAGAAAAATGGAGCTGGAGAAATCAGGCTTCTTGACTTCAGAATTTACTACAAACCTACAGTAATCAAAACAGTATGGTACTGACATAAAAGTAGAAATATAGATCAATGGGACAGGATAGAATGCCCAGGAATAAACCCATGCACCTATGGTCGATTAATCTATAACAAAGGAGGCAAGAATATACAGTGGTGAAAAGACAGTCTGTTTAATAAGTGGTACTGATAAAACTAGAGGGCTACATGTAAAAGAATGAAATTAGAAAATTCTCTAATACTATTCACAAAAATAAACTCAAAAAGGGATTAAAGACTTACGTGTAAAGGCAGATTTTATAAAACTCGTAAAGGAAGCCATTGGCAGAATGTTCTTTGACATAAACCTCAGCAATAATCTTTGGATCCACCTCTTAGACTAATGAAAATAGAAACAAAAATAAGCAAGTGGGCCCTAATTAAACATAAAAGCTTTGCACAGCAATAGAAACCATAAACGAAATGAAAAGAGAACCCATAGAATGGCAAAAAAATATTTGCAAATGAAGCAACCAACAAGGCATTAATCTCAAATATACAAACAGCTCATGCAACTCTATATCAAAAAAACAAAAACCCAAACAAAAAGGGAGCAGATGATCTAAACAGATATTTCTCCAAAGAAGAAATACAGGTGGCCAAAAGGTACATGAAAAGATGCTAAACATTACCGATTATTAGATAAATGCAAATTGGAACTATAAGGAAGTATCATCTCTCCTTGGTCAGAATGGCATCATCAAAAAATCTATAAGCAATAAGTGCTGGAGAAGGTGTGGAGAAAAGGGAAACCCTCCTGTATCATTAGTGGTAACATAAATTGGTACATCCACTATGGAGAATAGTATGGAGATTCCTTAAACTAAAAATAGAGCTACCATATGATTAGCAATCCCACTCCTGGACATGTATCTGGAGAAAACCTTAGTTCTAAAAGATACATGAACCCCAATGTTCATTGCAACACTTTTTACAATAGCCAAGACTTGGAAGCAACCTAAATGTCCATGGAATAGTGAATGGATAAAAAAGATGTGGTACATAGACACAATGGAATATTAGTCACAAAAAAGAATGAAGTAATGCCATTTGCAGCAACATGGATGGGCCTAGAGATTGTCATACTGAGTGAAATAAGTCAGACAGAGAAAGACTAATATTATATGGTATTACTTATATGTGGAAACTTAAAAAATGGTAGAAATGAACTTTTTTACAGAACAGAAATAAAGCCAAAGATGTAGGAAAAAACTTATGGTTACTAGGGGATAAGGAAGTGAAAGTTGCTCAGTCATTTCCAACTCTTTGAGACCCCATGGACTATACAGTCCATGGAATTCTCTAGGCCAGAATACTGGAGTAGGTAGCCTTTCCCTTCTCCAGGGCATCTTCCCAAACCAGGGATGGAACCCAGGTCTCCCTCATTGCCGCAGATTCTTTACCAGCTGAGCCACAGGGGAAGGAAGGTAGGGACAAATTGGGAGATTGGGATTGATATGTACATACTGGTGGTGGTGGTCTAGTCACTAAGTCATGTCCAGCTCTTGTGATCCCACGGACTACTATACATAAAATAGACAATGAATAAAAACCTGCTATATAGCACAGGGAACTCTACTCAGTACTCTGTAATGGCCTACTTGGGAAAAGAATATTTTTTAAAAAATTGGTATATGTCTATGTATAACTGATTCATTTTGCTGTACACCTGAAACTAACACATTGTAAATCAAATATACATACTCCAATCAAAGCTTTAAAAATAAGGTAAGAGGGACTGAGAGAAAAAAGAAGACAAATGTCATATGATAACACTTATATGTGGAATCTAAAAAAAAAAAAAAATGGTACCCACGAACTTACTTACAAAACAGTCACAGAGTTCACAAACAAAGTTACCAAAGGAAAAATGTATGGGGGAGGGATAAATTAGCAGTTTGTCATCAACACAGATGCGCTGCTATTTTTAAAATAGGTAACAAACAGAGACTTACTATATAGCACAGAGAATTCTACTCAGTATTCTATGATAACCTATACAGAAAAGAATCTGAAAAAGAATGGATATAAGTATAACCAAATCACTTATCTATATACCTAAAGCTAACACAAATTTATAAATAAACTATACTCCAATATAAAATGAAATTAATTCTAAAAAGAATATTTACAAATATTGAGCCTGGGAAAGAAAAATTGTTGTGAATCTGGTCAAGGGACTCTAATTAAAATTTAACATCAAAAATAAAAATTTCCCTCTTTTTGTATTTTCCTATTCCATTCTACATTGCTATGAATATTTTCCTCAATCAATAATTCCTTCATGACACTCCAATATTTATAAATCTTTGTAAGATATAGTAAAATCTGTGCATAGCAATGAAGCCTAGTACATAGAAGTCACATTCATATATCAAACATTATACTACTGTTTACTGGTCAAACTGGCCTTATTTTTTATTTAAACATTTAGGTAGAATGAAGGAAGTGGAAAAGAAATCTAATGGCTTAGATGTGGCAATTTATAATTTTATATAGTTACGTTTTTACATACATAACTATTTTATAGAAACTTTCTCTATATAAAACTCCACATAAATCTATCAATTATCTATGTCCTTGAAAAATGATACCAAAACTGTCTAAATAGGACTGTACAAAGGTCAAGAATTGTCATAGGTGTCAGACATGTAATTTGAGGGAAAGAGTATCTTTGGACAGTAGGAAATGATAGCATGTGTCTTGGGATTGGCGAGAGGTTTGCAGGAAATGTAAAGTCAAGTAAATGAAGAAAAATGCAGAAAATATTGAAGTGAGAATTAGGGCTCCTTTTAGCTAAGGGTTAGATTGAATAACTGATACAATTTTGAAATTTAGTAAAGTGATGAGAAACACAGAACATTTGAAATGTTCTTCCATATTAAAAAATGAAATATAAGAATCTTCCATAATTTCTTAAAATCAGTTCAGTTCAGCTCAGTCACTCAGTCATGTCTGACTCTTTGCAACCCCATGGACTGCAGCATGCCAGGCCTCCCTGTCCATCACCACCAACTCTTGGAGCTTGTTCAATTCATGTCCATTGAGTTGGTGATGTCATCCAACCATCTCATCCTCTATCATCCCCTTCTCCTCCTGCCTTCAAGCTTTCCCAGCATCAGGGCCTTTTCTAAAAATGAAGTGATCCATAAATGTTATTGTAGTGTTATGTTAAACAGAAGTCTACATGTATTCACTGTAGAATAAATTTAGCTCTTTCCTCTGGGCCTGACTCTTTTTCTGTGTATGTGTATCTATGCATTGGGCACAACAACAGAAAAGGAGATAACATACCACTTTTCTTGGCTATAAATGCATCAGCTCCTTAACTTAATATAGTGTTTTTTCATACCAGCATTTTAAGCATTGAGTGAGTAAGTAAAAGTCAGTCAGTCATGTCTGACTTTTTGTGACCCTATGGACTCTACAGTCCTTGGAATTTCCCAGGCCAGAATACTAGATTGGGTACTCTTTCCCTTCTCTAGGGGATCTTTCCAACCCAAGGATCGAACCCAAGTCTCCCGCATTGCAGGTGGATTCTTTACCACCAGCTGAGCCACAAGGGAAGCCCAAGAATACTGAAGTGGGTAGCCTATCCTTCTCCAGTGAATCTTCCCAACCCAGGAATCAAACTGGGGTCTCCTGCATTGCACGAGGATTCTTTACCAACCGAGCTATCAGGGAAGCTCCCATTTTAAGCATCAGGCAATGTTTAATAACAAAATTAATAAGTTACATGTGTATTAGTTTTCCACTTAGACCAAACTGTCCTTATTTTGCATATTTATTTTCATCAAATCTCACAAAAACTGGAAGTACTCTTTTCATGAATTGAGATGCTTATTTTCAAATGGAAAGGGAGAGATGTGTACATAAATCTAGTTAAGAAACTATTATGTGAGTTGAACTTAGATGTGAAATTTTCTGAATTTGTAGTTGAAACAGAAGGAAACTATTGAGGTCATTTGGGTAATAAAAATTGCCTCTATTCCAGAGTCTTTCTTGAAAAGGATTCTTTTACAAGGAGAAAACCTCAGAGAGGCACCAGTCACCTCTTTCAACCCTCATTGCCACCTCTTCCACCTCCCGATTTTTTGTGCATATGCATGTTTTAGTTAAATCACTGACAAGGAAACTACCAGCCTTATGCTTTCACTAATGTTAGGAACAGCACACAGAATTTGTAATGGTAGGCACAGCAGCTGATCATACTACAGAGGAGTAGAAAAGGAGAAAAAAATGATGCCATTAACCATGCAAATGTGTGCCACATCTGTACTAAATTGTCATTTGCATGAATACAGCTAAGGCAAGCAGGATTACTGTCATTAGAGCAATGCTGTTTGAACTGCTATATTGTACTTAAGGTTGTGTGGGTGTTTCCATTTATACTGCCCCCCCTTCTTTTTAGGGGTTTATAATTTAGTTGTAATAATCTGCTTTTGGATGAAGCATTACTACAAGTTCACAGAGGGGGAGCAATTTTTAATTATAAAATTGGATTCAAATTGGTTCAGCCATATTGTAGCTAGAGAAAAGCATTTAAGCACACTAACCAAAAAAATATGTTTTCTTTTAAAATACAAGTCTTTTGACTTGAACTGTTTTTTACTTTAAGGCAGAAAACTATTTTTACTGTAGCATTTTATGTTTGTTGATTTTGTGTGTAGTGTCCCACCAGAAGATTGATATTATATACACAAATCGTCCACTTTAATTCTCAAACTTCCAAAAGAGGTTATTTCAAGTACATGTTTTATTAATTATTTTAAATATACAGTTTTATTGTATCCACTCCTGATAAACTGCATATTGTAATAGGGTCTCTTCAGCCCCTAACAAGAAACAAGACAGCTTATACATGTTAAAGAACAATTTTACAATCAGCGTTGCCTACTTATGGATGAATAACAAATTACATGAGCAACTTCTGAGTGGCAAGCATCTCAAGTTATATAGAATTTTTTTTTAATAAAAGGTGTTTGTCTTTAAAGTATATATATAATTATATATATATATATTTGAGTAATATATATATTTATAATTTGAGTATATATATATATAATTTGAGTAATGAGTATATTGAGTTTATATAGGCATTGGTTGACAAGAGATGTTGGCTGTGCAAGGGTTATAATCACTTTCAGCTACTTTAAAAACTGAAAAGGAAAGATAGGTATATTTATATATACCTGTGTCCATGGAATTCTCCATGCAAGAATACTGGCGTGGGTAGACTTTCGCTTCTCCAGGGGATCTTCCCTGACTCATGGATTGAACCCGGGTCTCCTGCATCACAGGCTGATTCTTTACCTTCTGAATCACCAGGGAAGCCAGGGTCTTGGTTATATAGGAACGGCTAAAAATAGTACCTAAGCTAATGCTCACACCACAGTCAGTCATATTACTGGTGACTGAATTATTTCAGATTGTTTCTACAGTCCTCTTGGGAAAGCATATTTATTTGTTAATTTATGTAAGTCCCCATGGCTGTTGAGTATTGTCAATTTGTAGTTATACAATGACAGTGTTTATGTGCCCCCAAAACCATTCATGTTTTTAGAAGTATTATAATTTGGGATCCTTTTGGAAAGCAGATGACATAATTAAACAGGAAACACATCAAGAGAGTTTTAAAGGTACCATCTGTGGCATGTGCGGAATGGGGAATGGCCACAAAAAATAGTGTGGTCTCTCAGGATTAGTAACAAAGAGATTTAGTATCAGACCTAAGTCTGAAGGGTTAAGAGGAGAGGGGACAGTTAGTAGAACCTGAAGCGAGATGGGAAGAGGACCTCCTGATGGGAGCTCTGACATTTGATCAAAAGAAACGGCCATCCCAAGGTAACCTGTCAGAGAATGAGCCAGAAAATTAAACACTTGGGCCTCAATTTACTCACTGGACCTAATCTTATAATGTATGCCCTTTGCAATGAGGGAAAAAAATTTCTTCCTAGGCCACTGGAGGAACAATCCAGAACAATAAGTAATAATAAATGTAATGAATTTCAATAGATGCAAAATCTTAACAAGTTAGGTTATCTTGGTTAATAAACATGTCAATGCAATATATTACTTTAGTCAAACTTTGACTAACTCATCAATTCACAAATAACTTATGTGGAGTCTGTTACATAAAAAAACAGGCAATTAAGTTAGGCATGACATGGTCTGTGCTATGTGTGAAAGTTGTTCAGTTATGTCTGACTCTTTATGACCCCATGGACTTTATAGTCCCTGGAATTCTCCAGGGCAGAATACTGGAGTGGGTAGCCTTTCCCTTCTCCAGGGGATCTTCCCAACCCAGGGATCGAACCCAGGTCTCCCACATTGCGGGCAGATTCTTTACCAGCTGTGACACAAGGGAAGCCCAAGAATACTGGAGTGGGTAGCCTATCCCTTCTCCAGCGAATCTTCCTGACCCAGGAATCGAACCACGGTCTCCTGCATTGCAGGTGGATTCTTTACCAACTGAGCTATGAGGGATTGCCACCAAAATATGATGGGAAGATAGATCCTTACATAAATATCTTACCACCAAAATATGATGGGAAGATAGCCCCTTACATAAATATCTTCCCACCAAAATATGATGGGAAGGTAGCCCCTTACATAAATATCTATAATTCCGGCATATGTCCTATTACAGTGGTACAAAATGATTGTTATCAAGAGATGGGCAGTAGGTGCTTCATTCATAAGAGATGTGGAGAATGACATATAGAACACATGCCTATTGATGTAGGTTTTAAATTGTGGATAAATTTCTATCAGCAAAGTATGGATTTTCCTGCCTGAGGAAAATTATCTTCATGGTACAAGAGCCAGAAAGGAATGTTTCAAAGAATGTTTCACATGGGGGCAGTATTAGTTAAAAGGGAAGACTAATATCTTTTAGGAGGGGAACTTAAACTCCAGTCTATGATATTTGTATTTTTGTTGAACATGATGGGAAGGTCTCTAAGTTTCAGGAGGAGGAAGTAACACAGCCACAGCAACTCATGAGACATATCAATCTGGCTTCCCCAATTCGCTTGGACTAGAGGTTAGGGTGTTGGACAATCTACTTACAATATCAACACACTAATATTCACTTACGAGGACAAGGATTGAGATAGAAAATAGGCAAGGAAACAGGAAAAAAAGAAGGCATCAACAAAAAGAGATTTAACTATGTATTTCAATGATATATTTAAATTCGAAAGAGCCATCTCAGATCAACTTAAAAGAAAAAAGAAATATTGAGATTATTAAATGTATCACTGTCTGGTATCATGTCCTCCTGAATGTAAGTTTCTTTCCAATCTGCTTTTACAAAGCCAAGGGAGGCCGATCGCTTTTCCCTTTGCCTCCCTGCCGTTCCAACAAGTATCATTATCTCTAATCCCAGCCTTGCTCATCCTGCTGAGCGTCCAATAGCTATTAAAGATAGCTTTTTGCAGTGTTAACTGAAGCCCTCAGTCCAGTGGCAGCATGTGGATATTTTGGCATATTTTAAACTGGGCTTTTTTTGAACAGCTTATTGTAATTTATCTAAGATTTAGATTTTAAAAACTTACTCACCTTATCTGACTTAGTACACAGGGCCAGAAAGTTCTGTTCTTATTTCAGAATTCTCACTAAGGAAATTTGTCTATTACACTTGTTTGTAATTGGTTTGGTGAAATCAAAATTTATTCATAATCATGATGATAAAGGCATCAATAGTAATGATAATATTTAAGATTTCTGAATCAAGTAAAAAGAAAAAGGACATTACTAGAAAAAACACATGATGCCTTTTTTTTTTTTTTAATTTTATTTTGCTTAACTTTACAATATTGTATTGCTTTTGCCATTCATCAAAATGAATCCGCCACAAGTATACATGTGTTCCCCATCCTGAACTCTCCTCCCTCCTGCCTCCCCATACCATCCCCCTGGGTCGTCCCAGGGCACCAGCCCCAGGCATCCGTTATCAGGCATCATACCTGGACTGGCGACTCGTTTCAGACATGATGCCTTCTTAAAAGTTCACATAGAGGTAAATTCTTAGTGCAACTATTAAGGCTGACATCCTCTGTCAGTCTTTATCTTATCATGTAAGGATGTTAAATTACACATTTTTTACTTTGAAAGTTCTAGAAAGTGGCCTATGAACAAGTCACTCTGTGCCTCTCTGGCTTCCCATTGCCATTTCTGTTAAATTTAAGAGTTTGGCTTGTCGATTCTGACACTCTCTTCCAGACCACTGGCATGATTGCTTAATTCACCTTCAAATGTGCTTATGTTGATAGTATGAGGGACCTACCAAGTAGTATTCGAGAGGTAAATGTGTTGGATGTTAACGAGGTAAATTTGGGAAATTACCATGTTTCATAATGACAACATATGACGATAAAGGTGTTGTCTTCATGGAACCAGGCAGGGAAGAAAAAAGTACACATATACACACACACTCACTGGTCACTAAGCATCTTTTCAAATAACTGGATCTCTTACATTACGGAGGCCAAAATGTCCAGATGTTTTCCCTGAGTTTTAGTGCCAGGCATATTTTCAATACATCCATTGAAAATCAGTATAAGTAAATCACAAAGAAGAGTGCATGTATGGTGTGTGTGTGTGTGTGTGAGAGAGAGAATTTCTAGGCTCCTATTCCACAGTGTATAACACAAAATATCCTACAACCATGTCACTGAAAAAATGAGTGAGATTCTCCATTTCTCTAGCTTAATGTCATCTTGAGTTCAGTCTCAATTTTAAAGGATTTTTCATGACTTCCTCTCTACATGAACAAAGGATATTCATTTCAAATGTATTACTGTCTGTAATTGAATGTGTGTGTGCGTGTGCGTGTGTGTTCACAACGTCTCACGACTTACCCTGTATTTTATTTAAGTTCTTACTCTCAAATATATGCAAAGTTGCACTGTCCTTTTATTCCTCACTGTGTGTGTGTTGGAAACAGGTGGAGAGAACCCTTTCAAGTGAGCTGCAGGACTACTTGGGTCACTAAAGAAGTCTGCTTTCCTGACATGTCAGTTCGAGTTACCGTAAAAAGAACAGCTCTTAAAAATGCATGACTTCATGTGGTCAAATGTGTCAAAAATGGTTTAAAATAATACAATCCTAAGAACCATAGGGGGTGGGAGGGAACGGCAAAAAGAATTACTGGTATTTTCCTCTCTTATATCCCATATTTAGAGCCAGTGACATAAACGCACACCAGGAACACATGTGAGATGCAGTCATTTTCTCCAAATAAGTTTTGCCAAAATTACTGCACGTACTATGGCTATACTTATTAATTATCTCGATATGTATTTCTGGAGGGTCTAACACTAAATGCTCATGTGTTTCGACTTGGAGGCGATTCTTGCTCGAATCAAAAGATAAGGAAAGATGCTGTGGAGTGTGACTTCTGAATGCTATGGTGTAGCCTTCTGGAAGTAGTCACAAGAGAAATCACGCTCTTGGGGGGATTGTTCACAAATTTTAAAGCAAGTCTACCCTTTTACCTTAAATGAAAAGTAGCCTGGAACAGGATTCAATAACTAACCACATTTCCTAATTATGCTGATTCTTTTTCAAAGTTTTCTCAGTGTACATTTCACTGGGATGCTCTGAGTTACATATACTTTTAAGTCAAATGGTTATGAAGTAGGAAGTATTTTTAGCTTTATAATCTTTGGATCAATTACTGTGTATATTATGCACCTAATCATGAGGGAAATGGCCATTAATTACATTCTAAGGAGGTCGCTAGTCGGAACACATTTTCCTCTTCAAATATGTTAATTTTGTAGTTTGATCGTCACATTGCATATCCTATGCACTATTCATTGATGGTACCAAGTTCAGCAAAAATATATGCATTAACTGATGTAAGTGAAGCTATCTTTACTCATGGAAAGAAAGCAAACTGGTGTACAGAAAGGTAACCTGCCACCCTCAAAAGCTCCTCGGTGTGTCTGTGTGGGTTCTGTTCACAAACCAGTACATTGCAATTTTGCAGGGACAAATTTGGAAGCTCTTTCAAAAACATGGTACATCATTTTATTCTTGAAAAGTGATTAGCATGTTACCTTAAAATTTTCATACTGCAAATTATATTTTAATCTGGAAATTCATGAAGACATAAATTTAAATAGATTGTCATCATTTTCTTAGTCCAAAAGCACAGAATAAACTAAATATATCTGAAGGTATTTTTCTTTGGAAATCCGGGCCTGTAATATCTGTTGAGGATAAGTAAACAGTTGGCAAGGAACTCCCTCTTGTGGTCAAACATTTTTAATTAGAAAAAAAAAAAAAAAAGATTTGTACTCGACCGATGGTCTGGATTATTAAAACGTGGGTCACTTGTAACCATTAAGATTAACAATACTGATATAAGTGGTTTTACTGAAGCAATTCATTGCAAATTAGAGCTGAATTCTGAAACATATGCTTTTAATTTTTCCTAAAACAGAGCTTTGCCCTGCTGTTCAGGATAAATCCACTTTGAATTTCAATTTCCAAGGTTTCTTGTTACTTTTAAAATACATAACATTCTTTTAAAATTATGTGCACACACACACTTAAGTACATACATATAACACACATATATATCACTGTCAGATGCATAGTGGAAGACGTTTATGAATTCTGTATTGTAAGAGGCTCACATCCTCTTTGTTTTGATCTCAGCACTTTGTTTTCTCATAGTTTCTAAAACTGTAGGACTGCTAAATATTTCTTCACGCAGCAGGAGAAACAGTTCCCATATGCTGTTAACCAGTGCTCTCCCAGAGTACACGTGGCAACAGTCTATTGTCAGAAGCAATAAATTCCTGACAGCTAATCAGAAATGTTCTAAACACTTATTATGAATGAGGCAAATTACCAGACACATAATGAAGCTGACAAATTCTAATTTTTTCCTGATTGTTCCACCTGAGCAGTGCCTCCAACGACTTCACTAGATAGGTAATAGGCAGTCATTATCCGTCCTAATACTGAGTACGCAATTCATTTCCACAATATCAAAACCTGATGCCAAAAGCCTGGGATTTAACTTCTCTTCTGACAGCACATCAAAGGTCAGGAAGAAGGCCCTGTGCTCAGATCAGGTCACTGCTGCCAGTTCAAATAGTAATGATACAATCTGAAACAACAACTTTTGGGAATGACTTTCAATATGAGCAAAAGAAGGCTCCAAAGTTCAACTGAGTCATTATTTAAGGGTGTGAGAGAGAGAGAGATCCTTATCACATAAGTTCTCCAGTTTGTGGAGGGAATGTCTACATGTGAAGAGAGCTATTTCTGTACACGTGCTGGTTCCAAAACCCTTTGCCTGTCTAAAGTCAAACACTCAATCATCAGTCAAATAATACACACATGATTTCTTTACACAAGTTAGGAAAGAAAATGTGTGAGAGGATAAAACTGTTTGTCTTTAAATTTTTGTTTGTATTTCCCAGCTGTTCTTTTTGTGAAGTTCTCTTGAATAAGGTATATTTATGTTAAAATTGTTGTCCCTTTCTATTGATACAAAGCAAAGTATATTCACTGTAGGAAAATCAGAAGTGTACACATCTTTTCAAATATTAGAAACATAAGCATTTGTGTTTCTCAAAACATGGGTAACTCTGTAGTAGTTTTAATAACCTTATTTAAAGGACACTAATTTTTATGTTCATAGATGGGCCTGTTTTCTTAATGTTTTAAACATCAGCATACTCTCTCTTTTATATGAATAAACTATTGTGTATTTATTCAAACCACCAGTGAAATAACTTGGCAGCTTTTCAATATTAAGACAAAATTATAAATATCCAGTTATATCTTGACTCACTCATCTTCATTTAACAATACAATGTATTCTCAACTTTATGAATTATGTCAGATAAAAGGTCACAATTTTTCAATCTATGTGTTTTTACTCATTTTAAAATGTATATTTTAATAAACTTGTAAATCTATTCATGGATTTTTTCCATTAAATCAAGTATAAAATGTATAATATTGTTAAAAGAACATAATTTAATGATTGTCTCAAAGTAAGTTTCTTAACACCAGGAAAACTGTAATCATTGAGCTTAAACTCAGGTTCTGTGCAAATGATGTAGTATTACTTATCAATAAAGTTTTGGAATACTTTTGAAATTAAAAAGATGCTTTCAAAATGCTGAGTTCTTTGCATATTTAGATAGAAATTTAGCTGCTCTTAAAGGCAATTTTGGCAACCCACTCCAGTATTCTTGCCTGGAGAATCCCATGGATGGAGGAGCCTGGTAGGCTACAGTCCACGGGGTGGCAAAGAGTCGGATACAACTGAGTGACTTCACTTTAAAGGCAGTTATAAGTCTATAATATGCTTTCCTAAAATATATATTCTAGAAGGGCAATTTATTTTAAGAAGAAAAAAATGTATAGTAACAGACATTTTATATATATATATAAAATCAATAAATAAGTCAGTCTTTTACTTACTTTTATAAGTATCTTTCCATAGTATTATAGTAAATGTAAGATCCCATTCACTGTAGAATTTAAATAATTTTTGGTATCAGTGAGGAAGAAAATCACCAATTATAGTCATAATGTGTCTTTGATTATAAGTTCTTTAAAAGAAGTTAAAATTTAGAATCAGTGGCCTTGAATCAATGCATATATAGTCAGAAATATATAGTATATAAAGAAATATTAATATTTATATAACTATAATAATTTATAGCAGTAAACAGATACAGATATAGATATAGACTGTAAGACTCTAGCCATGGTTTTAATTTCTTTTAAAAAATAACTGATTTAACTTATTTGAACTTAAAAGGATCACACAATACATCTTTGTATTTTTTCCTGTAGTATATGACTATTTCCGTGGTAGCTCAGACAGTAAAGAATCTGCATGCAATGCAGGATTCCAAGGTTCAATCCCTGGGTTGGGAAGATCTCCTGGAGAAGGGATGACTATCCTCTCCAGTATTCTTGCCTGGAGAATCCCATGGACAGAGGGGCTTTGTAGTCTACATGGGGTTGCAAAGAGTTGGGCACCTCTGATTAACACACACTCTAAATTATAAAATAATATATAAATGAACAAAATGTCTGCAGGTAAAGGGGAAAAAAAGACATTTCTCTACAGTAAACCTTTGACTTCTACAAATATTTCAATAGACCCTGGAAGATTTCTTTCATACATTGCATGAAAATTGAAGGCTAGTCTATATGGTCTCTCCTGTGCCTATGGCAGACATTGTCGCCATGTTTCCTTGACTTTAAGATCCCGCTAATATTCGATACATCACTATTTCAGGTTGATTTTAAAAGCAAAAATAATACTCCCAATTAAGACTGTGACATGTCATTGATTGTTAGACATACCTCAAATCCAGAGAAGGAATTGTATTGAACCTAGCATATATGAAACATTGTAATGAATCATGACATCCTTCTCTGCTTTATCTGAATACAGCCTCAGATTATTTGCAATACAATAGTCCCTACAGGCATACCAATAGGGAGAGATAATTCAGTATGGGAATGAATGGATGTTAAGAATTATCTCTGAAGAGGCATGGAAATATGAAATCCTCTAAAGTAAAGAGATATAAGTCATGCTATATGATAAACCAAGGATATTGTGCACTAACCTAGTCCTATCTTTTGAAAGTTAACTTACTGAAGGAATTTCCCATAAATGCATTGTGCGCTCTCTCTCTTTCTGGCTTTCAACAATAAGCTAGAAAGTATAATGGAAGAAGAGAAAACAAATAAATACAGGGAGAAAGAAAAATCACATTAACCAAGTTTGCAAGCATTAGGAGCCATATATATGTACTTCATGTCTATTTTTTACTGGCTAATTCCAGGAACCAGAAAAACTTTTTAATTGTACATAGGTAAGGAAACTGAGTTTAGGTTAGAGAATGCTGCTGCTGCTGCTAAGTCACTTCAGTCGTGTCTGACTCTGTGCGACCCCATAGACAGCAGCCCATCAGGCTCCCCTATCCCTGGGATTCTCCAGGCAAGAATACTGGAGTGGGTTGCCATTTTCTTCTCCAGATTAGAGAATAACTTATTCAAATTTACTCAGCCATCAGGAGTGTAATTATTGGAATTAATATCTAAGTATACAGATTCCAACTGATTTATCTTCTCTCTGACTTCAGAACAGTGCTACAAAGTTTGCTTTGTAGGCAATTTGGCTCCACAAATTATTCAGCAAAGGAAGGGATACCTGTACACAGAATTAGAATCAGTTCTAGTTCTATCTAGGGTAAAATGTAATACTTATATTTAATTTTAGATTATTTCTTTATGAACTGAACACTTCATAGAGAAAAACTTGCTACTGACATCTGATCATAACATGAACTCTCAGGAATATTCACACTCCTCCTTCATCTTTGGCTGTATACTTCCATGGATTATGGTTCATTTCAAGATCCTTTGCTATCTCCTTTGGTTTGACTTCGTCCACACACACACACACACACACATACTTAAGGAGGCATTAATGCACCTGTGTTCCTGGTCTGGCTTATATTATCCTTCATAGTAGAGCTATGTCTTTCTTTTAAAATATATTAATAGTGTATCTCCACAGATAATTGTTTGTATTTTAGAATTACTGAAACCCTTCTAATAATGTCATTGCATGTCAAGGTGAAGAAGATTTAGGGCAAAGAGAAATGGGAATATCAGCTAATCACAATAGTTTTGGAGGAAACCATCTGCACTTTCAGCCAAACCACCTTACTTGTTCACTCTAAGGTGACACTTTGTTCTGTGGAACAGGCTCCTTCATTTTAAGGGTTTTTTTTTTTTTTTTCCTGTGAAGAAGTTGTTCCCTCTGGAGCCTGAAACTACTGCATCAGTCTACTGTGATTGTTTTTTGGTGGAAACCATGACTCTCTTGGGTGTATTACTCTGGTTTAAAGTGGCCCTTCAATTGTAAATGATCAAATTGCTACATGGACCATTTATACAGAGGTATTTTCTTTTTGGAGCAAGAGTGAAATCAAGTGTTTTTGTGCCACACCAGGGACTCAACATGCTCCAATAGATAAGCCACTGGCCTAAGGATGTAAAATCCCTCATATTTTCATTTTAGTCATATTCTTTGTTATCTACTTAGAACCATGTAGTTAAATCTTACTAATGTGAATTCTGAGACATTAAAAACACCAAAGGAAAGGATTCAAAAATTAGATGTTTCATGTTAACTGAAATTGAGCAAGTACTTATACAACTTTTTTTTTTGATTAAAAAAGTGAGTGGAAATATTTTATGATTCTTAAAGTAGAAAGGGTATCCTGAGAACAGAAAAATAAACAAAACTCCTTTTATAACAATGACTTCAGTACAGAAGTCCAAGTGTTTGCAAATGGTGAAACCAGTAAAATTGGTCTCCAAGTTCTTATCAAGATATTAAAACTATATAATGGACAGTGAAATAAAATGTTAACTTCCTTGATTTTTGACTAAAATTATGTCAACTTAACTATCATGACACCATTTTTATAATGCTCAAAACATTTTACTAGTAGTTATATAATATTTAATTTTAAAAATAGAAACATATTAGCTTATCAATGAAGAGTGAAAAGCAAAAAATATTTTTGAACACAGCACCAATGAAGGGAAAGAAATAAAAGGGCTAATTTACAATAAAAGTGTTTGAGCTTCACCAATTCATAATTTCCTATCTTTGACTTAAGCTATTAAATAAGGAAAAGAATTTTAAGATTACAGAATCCTTTGCAAAAAATTATCAATAAATTTATGATTTAAGAAGCTAAATACTAATATAATTGGTATTTCTATATATAAGTATTAAAATTTCTTCACTCATAAAAGATGAAATATATATTTTCCATTGTTATCTTGCTTTCTGCATGGATATATTTTCATCCTCTTGAATATTTTACACCGAGTGTATATAATATAAACTTGCAATTGATTTAAGCTCATGCACTATTAGATATGAGAGCACTGGACAGGAATCCATGCATTATTGCTTACTGTAAAGAGGAGGAAAGACAGCTTTCATAATAATGTGAAAATGCCAGGAGCAATTGCTTTAAGTCTTTGTCAGCTAAGACCCCCAAAAAAAGTCATTCTTTTGATCAATAAGAATGAATTATAATTATCTCCATTGCAACAGCATTAGGGAATGCGGTATAACTAAGAGAACCAGAGGCCAAATTTGGTGAGCCAATCCAATCCTAACTTGAAAGTAATTTTGAAAAAAAGCTTACATGTCAAAGTTACCTGGTGAAGATTTAGATGTCATTTTCTTCTTGATCAACTGAACTCACATAAATATTATTTAATTAGGTTTTATGAGACCCTGGAAAAGGGTGACTCTTTGTAATACTTGCAAAGTGATACATTTGTAAGATCTGTAATACACAGAAAAAATAAAGAATAGTTTCTTAGAATTTCTAAGAAGGAATTTTACTCATCTTTAGCTTTAGAGTATAATTTTTATAATTTTCTGATTTACTTTTAAGACAAATAATAAAATGATTACTGCTTTTTTTCTTCCCCCTGGAAAGTTGGGTTTGTCCTTCCCATGAACTGTCAGCTACATAAAGACCTTAGAGATTCCTCTCAGAAACTGTCATGTGTCTGTTCCTGGGCTGACTGCAATTCACCTGCAATCATTTATAATTAATGATTATGTTTCCCAGATGGAAGGGGAAAAAAACATGTAATCAACATCCCACTGAAGAAAAGATTGCTTTTACTTTTAGTTTTCTGTTTTTCTGACTAGATGAGATTTAAGCTTAAACTGGGTATAAGAGAAAGAGTATTTGAAATAAAAGATTTCAAGATATGCAGTATTTCATGGTTTTTAGAGCCCAGAACTAAGAGATTTCAGGGGTTCAACTTTCTGATTCCTCACTGGTCAACTGTATAACACTGGATAAATCAGGCGTGTTTCAGTTTTCACATCTGTAAAATGGGGAGGACACTACAAGTTAGTGCATATACTGTTAGTAAAAGTATGTAGCTTAGAGCCCCAATTTCCTCATCAATAAAAACAGATTTGATAAAATAATCTTTACTTCTGAATACATTTTGGAAATTTTATATTAAAATTAGTTATATATGACAGGAAAAGTTTTAAAAATGATTTTTTAATACACCTGTCAGATAAATTTCATTCATAGTTAAATATTTAGTAATGTTATTTAGTGATATCTATGTTTATTTAAGTATTTATATTATAGAAATACTTATATATATATAAGTATATATAACATAAAATATATAAAACATATAAACATATATAAAACTATATAGCCATATTGATATATTATGTAAATATCTATATAATAATATCTACTCTGCCCTAGATTGAAGTTAATATCTTTAGTGTAATAGGTTTTCATAAATCTGAAGATGGTATTTAATGTGTTTAGAGGGAATACATGCAGACAATCTGGAATCAGTTATCTTCTGTATGCTGTTGCTGCTGCTAAGTCGCTTCAGTTGTGTCCGACTCTGTGCGACCCCAGAGACGGCAGCCCACTAGGCTCCCCCGTCCCCGGGATTCTCCAGGCAAGAACACTGGAGTGGGTGCCATTTCCTTCTCCAATGCAGGAAGGTGAAAAGTGAAAGTGAAGTCGCTCAGTCATCGTATAGGAAGGCATAAGACACAGGAGATAGGGTAAGGTACATTTGTAAGAGAAAATATTTAGACAGAATTATAGAAAGACAGAAAAAGAGAATGCAACAGAGAAAGACTATGTACCTGATGAGGCAAGAGTGACTGGAGAAGGTGTGTGAGAAATGCCCCTGAGTGAAATGTTCTTCTGGATATCTACTACTTGTAACTCTAAATAGTCCAATATACTTTAAATAAATAATAAACAAGGATAACTAATTAATCCAAAAAATGTGGAGCTTTGGTAGACAGTTGAAGTTAGGTTGTTACCACCTTATAATAGACTGACTATTAGATTATTTTTATAAGCTTCATGGTAACTACAAAACAAAAACCTATAGTAGATATACAGTAGATAAAGAGAAAGGAATCAAAGCATTTAATAGTCAAAAGGAACACAGAAACAAAAGATCTATGAAATATCCAGAAAGCAATGAAGAAAATGGCAGTAGTAAGCACTTACCTAGCAATAATCACTTTGAATTTAAGTAGATTAAGTTTTCCAATCAAAAGACAGAGTGGATAAAGGAGTAAAGACCCAACCATATGCTGCCTACAAGAAACTCATTTTAGCTTTAAGTTTTCATACAGGTTTAAGGTGAAGCAATGAAAGATATTTCATGCAAGTGAAAATCAAAAGAGAAGAGGTTAGCTATACGTCATCCGACAAAACAGATTTTAAATCAGAAACTGTAACAAGAGACAAAGGTGTACATTATATAATGATAAAGGACTAATTCATCGAGAGGATATAACAGTTGCAAATATACATGAATATTGGAAGGGAGAAGTAGAATTATAATAATAGTAGGGGACTTTAAAACCCACATTCAGAAACAGAAAGGTCATTGAAATAATCAATATGGGAAGAAACATTCTGAACTATATGTTAGACCAAATAGACCTAACAGAAATACATATAATAGCCAACAATAGCAGAATTCACATCCTTATCAAGTTAATACAGAATATTTCCTAGGATAGATCATATGTTAAGCCATAAATCAAGTCCTAACAAATTTAAGAAGACTGAAGTCATATCAAAGATTTTTTCCCAATCAGTGTGGTATGAATTGAGAAAGCAGTAACAGGAGGTGATTGGAAAATTCACAAACATGTGAATATTAAACAGTATGCTCCTGAGCAACTAATGGGTCAAAGAAGATGTCAGAAGTTGTCTTGAGACTAATGAAAATGGAAATACAACATATCAAAATTTACGGAGAGCACCAAAATCAGTGTAAGAGGGAAGCCTATAGCAATAAGTGCTTACTTAAAGAAAAAAATGAAAAATCTCAAACAATCTAACTTTACATCAAGACACTAAAAAAAAAAAAAGAACAAACTAAGACCACAGTTAGTAGAAGAAAGGAAATAGGATCAAAGCAGATAGGAATTAAATAGAGACTAAAAAGATAGTAAAAAAAAAAAAAACCTATGGGTTTTTTTAAAATATGAACAGTATTGACAAATATTTAGCTAGAATACTTTAAAAAAGAGAAAAGTCAAATAAAAACATTAAGATAGTACAGAGGAATAATTGCAACTGATAACCACAGTAGTACACGGGATTATAAGAGACTACTAAGACAATTATATACCAACAAATTGGATAACCTAGAAGAAATGGATAAATTACTAGAAACATACTCGCCAAGACTGAATCATGAAGAAACAGACAATCTGAACATACCAACTACTAGTAAGGTGATTGTTCTTTTGGGAGATTTTTGATTACTGATTCAGATTAAGACTAGATGGCTTCACTAATATAGTCTGTCAAACACTTAAAGAAGAAATAATCCCAATCCTCCTCAAACTCTTTCAAAAAATTAAAGAAGAGAGAACACTTCTAAATTCATTTTACAAGGCCAAAACCAGATGAGAACCAAAACCCAAACCCAGAACCAACCAAAGCACATACCAAAACCAGATAACTATCAAAAGAAAAGAAAATTATAGGCAAATAATATTGAAAAACATAGTTGCTAAGATTCTCAACAAAACATGAGGAAAGCAATTAAGCTGAACATTATTAAAAGGATCATAGACTATGCTCAAGTATGATTTAATCTTGGGGGATGTAAGGATGGCTGTGTGTGTGTGCATGCTAAGTCATTAAGTCATGTCTGACTTTTTGTGACCGAATGGACAGTAGCCTGTTAGGCTCCCCTGTCCATGGAATTTTCTAGGCAAGAATCAGATCAGATCAGATCAGATCAGTCGCTCAGTCATGTCTGACTCTTTGCGACCCCATGAATTGCAGCACGCCAGGACTCCCTGTCTATCACCAACTCCCGGAGTTCACTGAGAATACATCCATCGAGTCAGTGATGCCATCCAGCCATCTCATCCTCTGTCGTCCCCTTCTCCTCCTGCCCCCAATCCCTCCCAGCATCAGAGTCTTCTCCAATGAGCCAACTCTTAGCATGAGGTGGCCAAAGTACTGGGGTTTCAGCTTTAGCATCATTCCTTCCAAAGAAATCCCAGGGCTGATCTCCTTCAGAATGGACTGGCTGGATCTCCTTGAAGTCCAAGGGACTCTCAAGAGTCCTCTCCAACACCACAGTTCAAAAGCATCAATTCTTTGGTGCTCAGCCTTCTTCATAGTCCAGCTCTCACATCCATACATGACCACAGGAAAGACTTGACTAGACGAACATTTGTTGGCAAAGTAATGTCTCTGCTTTTGATTATGCTATCTAGGTTGGTCATAACCTTCCTTCCAAGGAGTAAGCGTCTTTTAATTTCATGGCTGCAGTCACCATCTGCAGTGATCCTGGAAATCAGAGATATCAAAGGAACATTTCATGCAAAGATGGGCTCGATAAAGGACAGAAATGGTATGGACCTATCAGAAGCAGAAGATATTAAGAAGAGGTGGCAAGAATACACAGAAGAACTGTACAAAACACGACCCAGATAATCATGATGGTGTGATCACTCACCTAGAGCCAGACATCCTGGAATGTGAAGTCAAGTGGGCCTTAGAAAGCATCACTACGAACAAAGCTAGTGGAGGTAATGGAATTCCAGTTGAGCTATTCTAAATCCTGAAAGATGATGCTGTGAAAGTGCTGCACTCAATATGCCAGCAAATTTGGAAAACTCAGCAGTGGTCACAGGACTGGAAAAGGTCAGTTTTCATTCCAATCCCAAAGAAAGGCAATGCCAAGGATTGCTCAAACTACTGCACAATTGCACTCATCTCAGTGCTGCACTCAATATGCCAGCAAATTTGGAAAACTCAGCAGTGGCCACAGGACTGGAAAAGGTCAGTTTTCATTCCAATCCCAAAGAAAGGCAATGCAAAGGATTGCTCAAACTACTGCACAATTGCACTCATCTCACACACTAGTAAAGTAATGCTCAAAATTCTCCAGGCAAGAACACTGGTAATCCACTGGAGTGGATTACCATTTCCTCCTGTAGGGCATCTTCCCGACCCAGGGATTGCCCCTGGGTCTTTTGCATGCCCTGCTCTGAGAGGCAAATTCTTTACCACTGCTCCACCTGGGACCTCGTACTACATGTCCACAAATATAGCAATGTGATATACCACTTTAAGAAATGAAGGGTAAAAACATAATTACCTAAATAAGTGCAGAAAAAGTATTTGATAAAATTCAATATCCAATCATGACCAAAACTCTCAAATTAGATATAAAAAAAAGCACCTCAACAAATTATAATGATAAGCCCATAGTTAATATCATACTCAGTGGTGAAGTTTTCCCTTTAAGATCAGGAACAAGATAAGGATGCCCTTGTTCATAACTTTTATTCAACATAGAGTTGGAAGTCCTAGCTAAAGCAATTAATAGGAAATAGAAGTAAAAGTCATCCAAATAAGAAAGGAAGAAGTAAAATTATCTCTGTTTGTAGATGACATCATCTTACATATAGAAAACTCTGAAGACTCCAGCAAAAAATCTGTTAGAATTGATAAATGAACTCAGTAAACTGCAGGATACAAAGTCATCATATAAGATAAATCAATGGCATTTCTATACAATATAAGCAAGCCACCAAAAGAAGAAATTAAGAAAATAATGCTATTTATAATAGCATCAAAAAGAATAAAATAATTAAAATTACATTGAACCAAGGAAGTAAAATATCTGTACACTTATGTAAGACACTAATAAAGGAAACTGAAAGAAACAAGTGAAAATATGGAAATATATCTCATACTTATGACTAGAAGAATTAATATTGTTAAAATTAATAGCATGAAAAATGATCTACAGATTAAATGTAATTTAAAATTTTGGAACTCAATATCAAAAAGTAAAACTGAAGAAAACAAAAAATCACTCAAATTAAAAATGATCAAAAGATCTGAATAGATATTTTTTAAAAAAAAAAAAAAAAAGACATACAACTAGCTGGTAGAGATTTGAAAGATGCTCAACATCACTAATCATCAGGGAAATGAAAACAAAGACCACAATGGAATGTTAACATGTTAGGATGTCAATCATCAGAAAGACAAAAAAAAAAAGACAAGAGGTAACAAATGCTGGCAGGATGTGGCGAGGAGGAAACCCTTGTACACTTCAGTGGGAATGTAATTTGGTATAGCCATTATGGTAACCAAATGCAGCTTCCTCAATAAATTAAAAAGAGAACTACCATACGATGTGGGAAAGAATCTGCCGGCAGATGCAAGAGACATGGGTTCAATTCCTGGTTCGAGAAGATCCCCTGAAGGAGAAAATGTCAACCCACTCCAGTATTCTTGCCTCGAAAATCCCATGGACAGAGGAGCCTGGTGGGTCGCAAAGAGTCCGACATGACTGAGTGACTGAGCGTGCACCCTATGATACAGCACTCCTACTTCTCTTTATATATCCAAAGAAAATGAAATCACTATCTGGAAGAGTTACTAGACTCCTATGTTCAGGGAAGCCCTATTCACAATAGTCAAAGTATGAAAATAAATGTCTGTTGATAAATGAATGGAGAGAGACAATGTGCTATGTGTATGCACACGCACAGTGGAATATTATTCGGTCTTAGAAAAAGAAGGAAATCTCTCCATTTGTGACATATAGATGAAAGTAGGGGACATTACCCTAAATGAAATAAATCAGACAGAGAAAGTCAAATAATGTAAAGTATCACTTATTTGTCAATCTTAACAACAATAACAAAATAAAAACAAATGAACCCACAGAAACAAAGAGTAGAATGGCAGTTGCCAGGGATGAGAGGTGGGGAAAAATGGATAAGTGTTGTTCAAAGGGTACAAACTTTCAGTCATAAGATGAATAAGTTCTGAAAATCTAATGTACATGGTGACCATATTTAATAACATGTATTTGTACTTGAACTTTGCAAAAAGCATATATCTTGACCATTCTTTCATACACAAAACTGTAAAAGGTGATGGATTTGTTAATTAACTTGATTGTGGTAATCATTTAAAAGTGTATATCAAATAATCACCTTTTTCACTTTAAACATATTATGGCTTTGTCAATTATACTTCAGTAAAGCTGGGAAAAATCTATACCTACAAATTTGATAACTTAGATAAAGCAGACTAACTTTTTTAAAGATATAATCCACCATTCACAATAACTGATAACCTGAATGGGTCTTCTCTATTAAATAAAGTGTATGAAAAATTAATACCCACCTGAAATAGAAAGTAACAGACTGATTTTGTTTCACTGCTGAATGCCACAAGCATTTAGAGAAGTGACAAGACATTGCACTTGAAAGTATGTAGGTTATTTTCAAATAGCTTTTGATATTGACTTTTAATATAATCCCAGTGATAAGAGGACACAGTCTATGATTGCAGTACCTTTAAACCATGAAATTTTCCACCTTGTTTTATGTCCCTAGATATGTTTCAGTATCTCCTAATTTATGGGAACTTGAATAGAATTTGTATCCCACTGTTGGGTGAAAATTGTATAAATTGTGATTATGTTGAATTGGTTCATGGTGCTTTTCAGGTCTACTATATCCATCTACTTTCTGTATATTCATTCTATTAATTTTTGAGGGTTTGATATTAAAATCCCAACCAAAAAATCTTAATTTAGCTACTTAAAATTGTAATATATAGTGTAACTATATATAACTTTGTTTTTATTTTCCAAGTCTCCTGTAACTGTGTTATCATGCTTGCATAATTTAAAAAAGAAAATAGAAAGAGAAAAGAATAAGTGAATTTCTTTCAAACCCTTAAATAAAATAGAAGTAGAAAGGAAACTTTCGTGAGGACAAACTTACCCTAACACCAAAACCAAACAAAGAGAGAACAAATTACAAATGACTATCTCTCCTTAACACAGACATAAACATTCTCAACAAAATGTGAGCAAACTGAATTTAACAATGTACATAAAAAGGTATACTCCATACACAAGTGGGATTTACTTCAGGTATACAAGGCTGGCTCAACATTAGAATATGAATTAATGCAACCCATCACATCAACAGACTAAAAAAGAAAAGTCTTATGATCAGTCAGTAAGTTGCGGAAACAGCATTTGACAAAATCTCCCAGCAAACTAGGAATAAAAATGAATTCCCACAGCTTCATAAAGAACAATTATGAAAACTTACAGATAGCATCATACTTAATGGTGAGATATGTAATGATTTTCCCCTAAGACTGGGGACAGAGTGGAATTATTTCTTCTCACCATTTTCATTGAACATTATACTGCAAGTCCTAGTGATGCAATAATAAAAGACTACTAATAAAAACAGAGATTTGGAAGGGAGAAATAAAGCCATCTTTGTTCACAAGTAATATGATGGTTTAAGTTGAAAATCCCAAACAACTGACAAAATAAAGAAAGAAGAAACAAAGAAGCTCCTGGGATTAATAAGGGACTCTAGCAAGTTTGCAAGATATAAGGTAAATATACAAAAGCCAGTCCTTTTCTTCTATGTCAGCAGTGAAATTAAAAACACATCATATACAATAGGGGGCAAGATTTATGGAGTAGGAAGATCCTAAACTGGGCTTCCCAGGTGACTCAGTAGTAAAGAATCCACTTGCCGATATAGGACATGCGGGTTCAGTTCCTGGGTCAGGAAGATCCACTGAAGGAGGGTATGGCAACCCAGTCCAGTATTCTTGCCTGGGAAATCCCATGAAGAGAGGAGTCTGGTGGGCTACAGTCCATGGGGTCATAAAGAGCCAGACATGACTGAGCAACTGAGCACAGCAAGAGCTCACCTCCTCCAATGGGCACACCAAAATTACAACTATTTACAAAGTAACTTTTGATGAGAAAGATATGAAGTCTAGCAGAAAAGGTCTTCTGCAACTAAGGATATAAAGATGGACCCACAATAGGCAAGTAGGAGGGACATGGAGTCAAGGCCCACATCACTGGTGATCTACAAACAAGAGGATAATTACAATTGCAGAGGTTCTCCTCAAGGAGTGAGGGGTCCGAGCCCCACATTGAGTTTCCCATATCAGACATCCTACACTAGGAAGATGAGCCCCCAAAACATTTGACATTAAATGTCAGCAGGGCTTACTCTTGGGATAACCAGAGGGCTGTGTCATATATAAAATCTCACATGATCTGGGATCATGAAGCAGTAATCTGAAAGGAGCCTGAGTTAGAATCACATGTTGGACTTGGAGATACTTCCAGAGAAGTGGGAGTCAACTGCAACTCACCCTGGAGAACTTGTGCCACCACAAGGACACTGGTGTTGGCAAGTATCATTTTGAAACCCTACTTATTAGTGCCAGTGCTTAGTCCCACCCACCATCTGATCTGGACCAGTATTGGGATCCCTCAGGCTAAGCAGCTAGTTGGGCACAGACACAACCCTACTCACTAGAAGAACTGTGTCTTAAGGCCTCCTGAGCTCACAGCCACCCTAGAACACAGCTCCATCCCCCAGAGGGCCCAGGACTCAATGCCACCCACCAGGGCACTGGTAATACCTCCTGAATACTCCTGGGGACGTGGAGCCCCACCCACGAGTGGGCCATCACTAGCCCTGGGACCAGGCCTGCACATCAACGGGAAGGTAACCATCCCAGGAACCCACGGGCCCTGGTTTCTGCACCATCAGGCAGACACCAGCTCTTGGATCTCTAGGGCCCTGAAACCAGAGACCTCAGATCTTGGCTCTGGGGTACCAGCTTGGGCTGCAGCATCAACCACCAGTGGGTAGACACCAGGACCAAGACCACTATAGCCCCACAGCCTGCAATGTGAGGACTCAGCCCATCCACCAGCAGGCCTGCACCAACCCCAGGACCATCAGGCCAGTACTAATTGGGACACAGTGGGCTCCTCAACCAGATACCCTGAAATGTGCCCCCCCCCCATTGGGCTAAGACCACCTTTAGGACACTCCATACACATAGCAGACATCACAAAGACTGGCTGGGCTCAGTGACCAGACAACACCAGTTCTGGGACCCCCAGGGCCCCACAGCCAGAGATCCTGGGACCTGGCTCCATTAAATTGTCAGCTGGCATTAGCTCTGGGACCCTTTGGAGCCTGGCTCCACCCGCAAACAAGCTGACACCAGCTTCAAGACACTCTGAACCTCCAGTCTAGCTGTGTCAGAATCTAGCACCACCACCAGCAGGCCCATGCTAGATCTAGGACCTCAGCCCTTTAACCTCTCACCCTAGATCCTGACCCCACCCACCAGTGGGCCAGCACTAATCCTGGGCCCACTGGGATGCTGCAATCAGCTGCCTCAGGACTCAGCCCCACCCACTAGGAGCCCCACCCCCCTTGTAAGACAGGGCTTGGCAACCAACCAGACTGGGGGCCAGCCACACCTAACTGCCCATAGTAGTCAGCTCATCACAACAGAAGTACTCATGAAGCCAATACAGGAGGTGCCCCTAGAGCATCTAGCTCTGGTGACCAGAGAGGAGTTGCTGCTGGGATACCTAGGAGGTCTTCTATAAAAGGCAACTTCTCCAAGGATAGGAAATGCAACCATCTTACCAAAAAACAAAAATAAAAACAGCAAATTAGGCAAAACACAAAGGATCATAAGAGATTGCATGTGTGTGTCTGTGTGTGTTCAGTGACTCAACTGTGTCTGCCTCTCTGTGTCCCCAGGGACTGTGGCCCACCAGGCTCCTCTGTTCTTGGAATTTTCAAAGCAAGAATAATGGAGCAGTTTGCCATTTCCTCCTCCAGCAGATCTTCCTGACCCAGGGATTGAATCCACATCTCTGGCATCCCCTGCAATGGCAAGCAAATTGTTTACCACTGCACCATCTGGGCGGAGAAGGCAATGGCCCCCCACTCCAGTACTCTTGCTTGGAAAATCCCATGGATGGAGGAGCCTGTTAGGCTGCAGTCCATGGGGTCGCTAAGAGTCGGACACGACTGAGCAACTTCACTTTCACTTTTCACTTTACTGTATTGGAGAAGGAAATGGCAACCCACTCCAGTGTTCTTGCCTGGAGAATCCCAGGGACACGGGAGCCTGGTGGGCTGCCGTCTATGGTGTCGCACAGAGTCGGACACGACTGAAGTGACTTAGCATAGCACCATCTGGGAAGCCTTCATAAGATTACTATGAAAATTACAAGCCAATAAAATGGACAAACTAAAAGAAATTAACATATTCTGAGAAAGGTACAATATTCTAAAATTGAACCAGGAATAAATAGGAACTATTACCAATAATGAAAAATGGTAATGAAGTTTACCGGTAATGAAACGGAATCAGTTAAAAACAACAACAACAACAACAAACTAAAGTTCAGGACAAGATGGCTTCACAGGTAAATTCTACCAACATTCAGAACAGAGTTACCACCTATCCTTCTCAAACTATCATACACAAAAAAAAGAATTGTGGAGGAAGGATCACTTCCAAATTCATTCTACAAGGCCAGAATCACCTTGGTACCAAATCTTAACAGATGTCACACATAAAAATAAATTACAGGGCAATATCACTGAGGAAAAGATGCAATAACTCAACTATACATTAGCAAACTGAGTTAATAATACTTTAAAAGAATAAAACATGATGATCAAGTGGGATTTATCCCACTGATGCAAGTACAGTTGAACATCCACAAATCAATCAGTGTGATATTCCACATTAACAGATTGAAGACTAAAAATCATATGATCATATCAATGTGTGAATAAAAGTTTTTGACAAAATTCAACAACCATTTAAAATAAAAACTCTCCAAAGTGGTTACAGAGGCAACATATTTAAACATAATAAAGGCCACATATGACAAGCCCACAGCTAACATTATACTCAATGGTAGAAAGATGAAAGCTTTTCATCTATAATCACAAATGAGACAGGATGTCCATTCCTAAAACTTCTATTTAACATAATATTGGAAGTCCTAGTTACAGAAATCAGACCAAGAAAAGAAATAAAAGGAAACAAAATAGAAAAGGAAAAATTGAGTATCACTGTTTGCAGATGACATGATACTGCACATAGGAAATCCTGAAGATGTTACAAAAAAAGCTATTAGATCTCATCAGTGAATTTGGTAAAGTTGCAGGATACAATACTAATATATAAAAATCTGTTGCAGCTCTATACACTAATAGCAAACTATTAGAGAATTTTTTTAAAATCTCATTTACAGTTTAATTAAAAAGAATCGAATACCTAGGAATAAATCTACTGAGTTAAAAGACTTATTCTCAGAAAACTATACAACACTGGTGATGAAAGAAATTGAGGACAACAAAAACAGATGGAAAGACATACTGTGCTTATAGATTGGAAGAATCAATATTGTTAAAATGACCATACTACTTCAGGAAATGTACAAATTCAGTGCAATCCCTGTCAAAACACCAATGGCACTTTTCAAAGAACTAAAACAAATAATTTAAAAATGTGCGTGGAAACGCAAAAGACCCTGAATAGCTAAATTGATCTTGCAAATGAAGAACAAACATGGAGGTATTATGTTCTCTGGTTTCAAAGCGCACTATAAAACCACAGTAATTTAAACAGTATAGTAATGGCTCAAAAACAGACCCACAGATCAGTGGAATCAAATAGAGAACCCAGAAAGGAACTCACACTTAAATGGGCAGTTAATCTATGACAAAGAAGACAAGAACATACAATGGAGGAAAACATAGCCTCTTCAATAAAACGTTATTGGGAAAACTGATCAGTGATATGCAAAAGAATTGAACTGGACTATTTTTTTCATACCATGCATGGAAAAAAATTCAAAATGAATTAAAGATTTAAATGTAAGACCTGATATCATAAAAATAGGCAGTAAGCTCTTTGCCATCAGCTTTAGTATTTTTAATCTATTTCTTCAGACAAAGGAAACAAAAGCAAAACAAACCAAAAAAAAAAAAAAAAAAGGGGACTATATGAATCTAAAAAGCTGTTGAACAGCAGATGAAGGAAGTTATCAACAAGAATGAAAAGGCTACCCACTGATAGGAGAAACTATTTACAAATGATATATCTGATGGGGTTAAAAGGTCAAATATATAAAGACATCATACAACTCAAAATCAAAAAAAGAAAAAAACCTGATTAAGAAATAGACATTTATCCAAAGTAGACATACAGATGGCCAACAGGCACATGAAAAGATGCTCAATATCACTAATCTTCAGGCACATGCAAATCAAAGTCACTATGAAATATCCCCTCACAACCTATCAGAATCACTATTATCAAAAAGACAACAAATAACAAGTGCTGGTAAGAATATGGGGAAAAGTGAATCCTTATGAAATATTGATGGGAATGAAAATTGGTGCATCTACTATGGAAAATTGTATGGAAATGACTCAAAAAAAAATTAAAACTTTCTTGCAACCTAGCAATTTAATTCCTTGGTTTTTAACCAAAGAATAAAAAAACACTAACTAGAAAAGATATATACTTCTATTTTCATTACAGCATTATGTAATGCTCTAGCCAAAATACAAAAGCATCTTCTTTTCCATGGATTTGTAAATGGATAAAGAAGGTGTGATATACACACACCCACTGGAATATTACTCAGCCATAAAAAGAATGAAATCTTGCCATTAGCAACAACCCAGAGGGACGAAAAGCATTTTAGGCTAAGTAAAATAAGTCAGAAAAGGAAAAATACTGTATGATTTCACTTACATGTAGAATCTAAAAAAGAAAACATATCAACAAACAAAACAGAACCAGAATTATTGATACAGAGAACAAACAAAGGAGCAAAGAAAGAGGTACAAGCTTCCAATTTCAAAGTAAATGAGTCACAGGTATGAAATGTACAGTGTGAGAAATGTAGTCAATACTATGTAAGATCTTTCCATAGTGACACACCCGGATTTTACTGTGGTGATCATTTTGAAATGTATAGAAATATTGAATCACTATGTTGTATAATAGAAGTTAACATAGTTTTGTAGGTCAATTATATTTCAAAAACAAAGAAACTCACAGAAAATGAGATCAGACTTGTAGAGCTGGTGATGGGAGAAAGGGGAATTGGATGAAGGCAATCCAAAGGTACAAACTTTCCATCATAGGATAAGTACTAGGGAGGTAATGTACATCCTAAAGATAAACACTGCTATTATGTTATATATGAAAGTTGTTAAGGGAGTAAATCCTGACTGCTCACTAAAGGGAAAAAATATTTCTTCCTGTTTATTTAATTTTGTATACAATGGATGTTCACTAAACTCATTGTGAAAATCATTTCTTGATGTATATTTGTCAAATGACTATGCTGAACACCTTAAACTTACACAATGCTCTATGGTGATTATATTTCAATCAATGTGGAATAAAAAAATCTCAAACAAGTATCATTTACTTTTGCACCATGAAAATGAAATAGTTATATATCTAAAAAGATATGTTTAAGATCTTTATGTGGAAAACTGCAAAAAATGATGAAAAAAATGAAGGAAAAAAATAAATGTAAGGATGTTCCATATTCAAGGATAGGAATACTTAATATTTTATGATGGGAATTCTTCTTAACTTTGTATACAGATTCAATATAATCCAATTAGTTGGGGGATATTGACAAAATAATTCTAAAAAAAGTGTAAATGATTCTTTAAAAATTCTAAAGTTTACATACAGTTTATATGGAAAATAAAAAATCCCAGTAAAGCTAACACAGTAATAGAGAAGACCAAGTTTGAAGGACTTATATTACCCAACTTCAGGACTTAACATAGAGCCCTAATAAGAAAATGTGGCATAAGGAAATAAAGGATAACTGATCAATAGAACAGAAAAAAAAAAAAAAGCCTAGAAATTGACTCATACAAATATAGGCACTGCTCTTTGACAAAGGACAAAAGCAATTCCAATGAGAAATAACATTCTTCTCAACACTCAGTGCTGGAGCAACTGAATATTCAGAAGCAAAAAAAAAAGAAAAAAAATTAATCTAAATATAAAATCTAGATTAACATTCTACACAAAAATTAACTCAGAATGGAATGTATACCTAAATGTAAACTGCAAAACAACAAAAATTCTGAAAGATAATCCAGAAGAAAAGGTAGGTGACCACTGGTTTGATTACTTTTTGTATATGTCACCGAGAATATGACCTATGGGGAAAAAAATTCAGTTAAGCTGGATTTCATCATGGAAAAAAATAGTCTGTGTAAAGCAATGTTAAGAGAAGCCAGAGACTGGAAAAAAATAGTTGTAAACACATATCTGATATGAGACTTATATCCAAACTATATAAAGAATTTTTTAAAAACTCAACAAGAAGAAAATAACACAGTTTAAAAATTGGCAAAATATCTGAACAGATACCTCATCAAAAAAGGTATTATGGCAAATAAAAATATAAAACATGCTCAAAATCATGTCATTAGGAAACTGAAATTTAAAACAACAAAGAAATAGCACTACACACCAAAGCACTAAGAATACCACTTGCTGCTATTATGTGGAGCAACAGAAACTCTTATTTTCTACTGTAGAAAATGCAAAATGGTTTAGCCACTTTCAAAGGCAGTTTTTACAGATTCTTACAAGGCTAAAGGTAGACTTACTATAAGAGTCAGCAATTAGGCTATTAGGAGTTTACTCAATTGTCTTGAAAACGTATGTCCACACCAAACTTACACATAAATGTTTACAATAGCTTTATGTATAATTGCCAGGAACTGGAATCAACCAAAAAATCCTTTCAAATGTCAGTTGATAACTATACTATTTTACACCCATGAAACAGAATATCATTTAGCTATAAAAGAGTTATCAAGGTAAGAAAAAGCATAAAGGAATTTTTAAAAATTCATATTTCTAAATGAAAGAATCCAGTCGGTATTATTTCAATCATTTAACATTCTGGAATAGGCAAAACTATAGGGATATGACTGATTGCTGAGGGTTTGGTGTTAGGGTGATTGGGGTTCCCAGGGGTTTGAGGAAAAGAGGAACAGGTGGAGTACAAGAGGTTTTAGGGAAATAAAACTATTCTATATGATACCATAGTGGTGGACACATGAGAGTATGCACAAGTTAGAACTGTATAACACAAAGAGGGAAGCCTTATGTAAATTATGGACTTTAGTTAATAAGCCAATATTTGAAGTAAGGCAGATTTGAAGAACCACAGATCAAATTGCCAACACCCTCTGGATCATAAGGCAAGAGAATTTCAGAATATCATCTACTTCTGTTTCATTGACTATGCTTAAAGATTTGACTGTATGGATCACAACAAACTGTGGAAAATTCCTCAAGAGCTGGGAATTCCAGACCACCTTACCAGCCTCCTGAGAAACCTGTATGCAGGCAGGTCAAGAAACAACAGTTAAAACCAGACATGGAACAACAAACTGGTTCAAAATTGGGAAAGGAGTATGTCAAGGCTGTATCTTATCACCTTGTTTATTTAACATATGCAGAGTACATCATGTGAAATGCTGGGCTGGATGAAGCACAAGTTGGAAGCAAGATTGCTGGGAGAAATATCAATGACCTTAAGTATGTAGATGACACAACCCTTATGAC
This sequence comes from Tragelaphus eurycerus, assembly GCA_935064755.1. NCBI lineage: Eukaryota > Metazoa > Chordata > Mammalia > Artiodactyla > Bovidae > Tragelaphus > Tragelaphus eurycerus. Next base: position 2,969,532 of record CAKXYN010000014.1, read on the forward strand.
AGAAAGCAGAGAGGAACTGAAGAGTCTCTTTGATGAAGGTGAAAAAGGAGAGTTAAAAAGGTGTCTTAAAACTCAGCATTCAGAACAAAGATCATGGCATCTCGTCCCAACACTTTACAGCAAATAAATGGGGAAATAATGGAAACAGTGACAGACTTTATTTTCTTGGGCTCCAAAGTCACTGTGGATGGTGACTGCAGCCATGAATGTTAGAGATGCTTGCTCCTTGGAAGAAAAGCTATGACAATAGCATATTACAAAGCAAACACCATGCACAAATATAAACTCAAAATGGATTAAAGATCTAAATGTAATACCAGAAACTATAAAACCCTTAGAGGAAAACATAGGTACATCACTCTGAAATAAATCACAGCAAGATCCTCTCTGATTCACCTCCCAGAGTAAAGGAAATGAAAACAAAGATAAACAAATGGGACCTACTTATACTTTAAAACTTTTGTACAATGAAGGAAACTATAAGCAAGATGAAAAGGCAGCCTTCAGAATGGTAGAAAATAATAGCAAATGAAACAGCTTACAAAGAATTAATCTCTAAACTATACAAGCAGCTCATACAGCTCATTACCAGAAAAGCAAATGATGCAATCAAAAAGCGGGCAAAAGAACTAAACAGACATCTCTCCAAAGAAGACATACAATGGCTCATAAACACATGAAAAGATGCTCAACATCACTCATTATTAGGGAAATGCAAATCAAGACCATGAAGAGGTATTATCTCACTTTGGTCAGAAGGGTCTACAAGCAATAAATGCTGGAGAGGATGTGGAGAAAAGGGAAGCCCCTACACTGTTGGTGGGAATGCAAACTGGTATAGCCACTATGGAGAACGATGAGGAGATTCCTTTAAAAACTGGAAATAAAAATGCCAAAAGACCCAGTAATCCCACTGCTGGGCATACACACCAAGAAACCAGAACTGAAAGAGACACATGTACCTCAGTGTTCACCACAGCACTGTTTACAATGCCAGGACATGGAAGTAACCCAGATGTCCATCAGCAGATAAGTGGATAAGGAAGTTGTGGTACATATACACAATGGAATATTACTCAACTACAAAAAGGAACAGATTTGAGTCAGTTCTAGTGAGGTGGATGAAACTGGAGCCCATACAGAGTCAAGTCAGAAAGAGAAACACCAATATGGTATATTAATGCACATATATGGAATTTAGAAAGACAGTAACAACAATCCTATATGTAAGGCAGGAAAAGAGACACAGATGTAAAGAACAGACTTTTGGACCCTGTGGGAGAAGGCAAGGGTAGGATGATATGAAAGAATAGCAAAGAAACATGAATACTACCATAAGTAAAATAGATGATCAGTGCAAGTTTGATGCATGAAGCAGGACAATTAAAGCCAGTGCTCCGGAACAATGCAGAGGTATGGGATGGGGAGAGAGGAAGGTGGGGGTTGTGGATGGGGGAACACACATGTACCTGTGTCTGGTTCATGTTGATGTATTGCAAAAGCCATCACAATATTATAAAGTAATTATGCTCCAATTGGGAGAAAGCAATGGCACCCCACTCCAGTTCTCTCACCTGGAAAATCCCATGGACAGAGGAGCCTGGTAGGCTGCAGTCCATGGGGTCACTAAGAGTTGGGCACGACTGAGCGACTTCACTTTCACTTTTCACTTTCATGCATTGGATAAGGAAATGGCAACCCACTCCAATATTGTTGTCTGGAGAATCCCAGGGACAGGGGAGCCTGGTGGGCTGCTGTCTATGGGGTCGCACAGAGTTGGACACGACTGAAGGGACTTAGCAGCAGCAGCAGCATCCTCCAGTTAAAAAAGTTAATTAACAACAACAAAAAAAAGCAGAAATATTACTTTACCAACAAAAGTCTATAGAGTCCAACCTATGGTTCTTCCAGTAGTCATGTATGGATGTGAGAGTTGAACCACAGAGAAGGCTGAGTGCTGAAGAACTGATGCTTTCCAGCTGTGGTGCTGGAAAAGATTCTTGACAGTCCCTTGGACTGCAAGGATATCCAACCTGTCAATCTTAAAGGAAATCAACTCTGAATGTTAATTTAAGGACTGATGCTGAAGTTGAAACTCCAATATGGTGGCCACCTGATGCAAAGAACTCACTCATCGGAAAAGATCCCGATGCTGGGAAAGATTGAAGGCAGGAGGAGAAGGGGATGACAGAGGATGAGATGGTTGGATGGCATCACCGACTCAATGGACATGATTTTGAGCAAGGTCTGGGAGACAGTGAAAAATAGGGAAGTCTGTGTGCTGTAGTCCATGAGGCTACAAAGAGTCAGACACAACTGAGCAACTGAACAACAGCAACAAATAGAACTTGTTCAATATAAAATCAATTGCATCCTCATTTTCAAGATGTCTAACAAACATTCTTAATTGTACATAAAACTCAAAAATGGAAAATTAAAGTAATTTTGGTAAAATATCATCTACTAATATTTTGTTTTTCAACTGACTAAAGTTAAAACTTTTTATAGTATTATTTTTATTATCTTGGAACTCAATGTGTTATGAGCTGAATTGTATGTTCCCTCCTACCCAATTCATGTATTGATGTCCTAACCCCAGTACACCAGACTCTGACCTATTTGAAGATAAAATTTTTTAGAGAGTAAACTATGCTACAATGAAGTGATGAGGGTAAGCCCTAATCCTATGAGAATAACACCTTTAAAAGATGATATGGTATATATACACAATGGAATATTACTGTCGTAAAAAAGAATAAATGTAAGTCAGTTCCACTGAGGTGGATGAACCTAGAGCCTGTGATACAAAGTCAGAAAGAGTAAAACAAATGTAGTATATTGATGCATATTTATGAAATTTAGAAAAATTGTTTGATGAACCTATTTGTAGGGAAGGGAGAGGCAAATGTAGAGAATGGAGTCATGGGCACAGTTGGGGAGGGGACGAGTGGGACAAATGGAGAAAGTAGCATCAAGATGCACACACAATCAGGTGTAAGATGCACGCACAATCAGGTGTAAGATGCACGCACAATCAGGTGTAAGATGCACGCACAATCAGGTGTAAGACGGACAGCTCCTAAGGAGTTGCTGTAGAGCATAGGAGGTTCAGTCAGGTGATCTGATGACCTGGAGTGATGGGAGGGGAGGGAGGAGGGAGATAGGGTATGTATAATTATGGCTGATTTGCATTGTGTATGGCAGAAACCAACACATCATAAATTTTAATATATATATATATTTAAAATAAAAATAAAAGACAGGAAGATCAGGACACAGACGTGAACAGTGTGGGTGTGCTCAGTCAAGCAGTCATGTCTGACTCGTTGTGACCCCATGAACTGTAGCCTGCCAGGCTTCTTTGTCCAGGCAGTATCCCAGACGTGCATCCTGGAGTGGGTAGTCATTTTCTCCTCCAGGGGATTGCCCCAATCCTGCATTGGCAGGCAGATTCATTACCACTGTGCCACCTGGGAAGTCCAAGTCGTGAACAGAGTGAAGACAAATTCAGACATGGGAAAAAAAAAAAAAAAAGCCAACTGGAATGGAAAGAGCCAAAGAGCAAGACCTCTAAAAAAACCCAACCCTACTGACATTACCTTCCTCTCAGAGCTAGCCTCCAGAACTGTGAGAAAAGACATTTTTTTTTTTAAGTTACTTAGCTTGTGATACTTTGTCATGGCAGCCCATGAAACAACTAGGCAATTTAATCTATTATGGCAAATACTTCTATTATCACAGTGAACCTTACTAAAGCCACATTTTTCATATGCTTGTTCAGTTTCATCTTGCTCTGAAGCTCAAGGCTTTCAATTATTTTGATGATAGGCTATCTGTAATTTGTTAATCATCTCTAGGTTCACAATATTTGGAAGAAAACTAATGATATTTATAGTTTTATCTAGCATGCCCCAATATATATTATTTTTATAAATAGATGTTAGTTTCCTAGAGAGATTTTTCTTTTAAAACAGTATCACTTATTCATCCATTTATTAATTTATCAAGTTCTACAATTACTAGATTGATGTCGAGCATCCAAAATTAAATGAAAGGGCTTTTTCTTTGAAGCTGTAGAATGGGAAATATATTCCATTCCAAGAGGATTCAGTTGTCTAAGAAGTACATAAGTGAATGAGGATACATGGGGAAAAGGCTAGAAATGGAGAAAAGGATCAGGGCTTAGAGAGCCTTTATAATGCAGGTATTTTATTTAGTTTACTGTATTTTAAAAGTGAGGTATTTTGTCCTGTGAATAATAGATAGACATACCTTTTAAGTTTGGAGACAGAGAAATAACATGTTCACATACAAATCTGTTAACAGGATTTAAGGATGTGCTATTGGATATGGATTTTATTAATATTTTTAAAGTTCAGGTGATACACAATAAAAGTCATAACCAGACAATGTTAGTAGAGAATAGTGTAGAATTGAAATAGATGGAACTGTGAAGCATAACAAATAAAAGAGAAATGGCCTGGCCAGGATAAGATTAGAGACAGAACATCAGAAGGAAGATTACACCCCAAACTACTGTTGACTTGCCCAAGAAGAACATAGAAACACACAAATGGGGAATTCAGTAGATAGAACAGGTGTTAGGGGAAAGATGACTAATTTGATTATTAAACAATATTAATATAATTAAACACCTATGGACCTGTCATCTTCCTCATCAAGAGTCTAGAGTTTGTATAGTGGCGTAATCTAATAGATACGCATTGTACTTCCCCACAAGTCAGATATATGGAAAGGAACTGGGACCCACATAAATGTGGCTTACAACTTTTGGAGTTCAGGATTTTAAGGATCTTTATCTCAATTTTAGTACTGTAAAATACAACTGCTGTTCAATAAAGTCTAAGCTTTTTTTTTTTGTTAAGCATATTTGTTGTAAGCAATATACAAATGAAAAGCATTTGTTCCTTGCTTTTAACCAAAACTCCTTCTTTTCTTCCATCTAACTCTCAATTATATATTTATCTATCTGTCCATTCACCAATTTACCTGTCCATCTATACACCCATATATCAGACACAAATGCTCAAAGGTTCAGGAAAATGTTTCTAAATTATTACAAATTCATCAGAGATAATACACTGTTTTTTTTAAACAGAAGACTGACATAATCTTCATATTTAAAAATTTGAAAATGTGGTAGTACTTCTATCAATATTTTAAATTATAAAATTCAAATAATTTATTCCAGCCATTATAGATAGAATACAGATTTATTATTCCTTAACCTATACTAGTATTTCAAAAATTATTTTTAAATATGTATGATATAGCAAATGTCCTGAAGAGTCTGAATAAAAATTCTTTCCCCAAATCCAATTTTCTGTGTCTAACAACTCAGATTTCAAGTTATAGTTATGATTCAAATAAGCAGTAGAATGCAACACACTCACACAATACAATAATTAACTCAAAATTTGAAAGGAATCTTAACACCTAAACACCTGCAAAAATGCCCAAAGGGGTATTGATATACTGCAGTTGGAGGCTGCCGTCTTCATAAACTCCACTCTCATACTCTAAAATCAATTGTCTTCTATTTCTTTATGCATCTATCGATTCTACAGGAAAATGCTTTTATAAAAATCAATATGTAAAAGACTCTTTTTATGGTCTTCTCTTTGTCTATCCACAAGGTTGTTTGATGTTTTAAGGTGAATACTAAGAGCTCCTAATAATCAAAATGTAAAAGTTGGCCCTAATATTTTACAAATGATATAAGTATGATATTATCTTGAGGTCATGAGCTATAGTGTGACATCTATATAGATACAGATTCAGATCTATATCTGTATAGATATAGATTATGTCATGTCACTATATTTATCTTTTGCGTGTAAGTATAGTGTTCAGGAGTTTATTTACTTGTATTAGGATTTATTTATGAAAAATTATACATACCATTTCATTCAAACAATCATTTAATGAATCTGAATTAATAGTTATTAGCCACATTTAAGCCTCCCACTCCCCAATGTACTGTATGAGACACTCGGTGAATAATGATTACTATAAAGCACTTTTAAAGAGGACAGTATATAATATTTTTTTGAGAAAACCTAGTTTAAACATATAAAGTCCTTGGGAGGATATTCTGTTAAAAATACAATAATACTCTCTACCATATATAGATTTAGACAATATTTTTGGATAAGTAACTAAAAGCAAGTCCTATGAGAATATCCAGCACATGAAAAGTTCTGATCACAAAGAATTATATTTGCTTAATTAAAAAACTTATTAAAAGGTACGGATTTTAAAATACAACTCCAAAACCCAACATTTATATATACACTTGAATCACACACACCTAAACATTTCCTTAGGTAGCCGCTTGATGTCAGATGTGTGTTTTTTCAGGGTTCATTTATATGGTCAATTTGCAGTCTGAAAAATCTACCCCAAACTGACTTTGCCAAAGGAATACTAAAAGAACTTCAACTGAAACCACATTGAGAAAAATGTTATTTACTCTCTAAAGTATTGTTATCTCTAAAAGACAGTTCAAGGAAAAGTACAAAGAGCTTTTCTGATTAAACTTTAATTAATACACCTGTGTTTCCTCCCTACTCTCCTTTTTCTCTTTCTGTTCTTTCCCTGTTCTACTCTTACCTTGAGAACCCCATGAAGAGTATGAAGAGGCAAAATGATATGATACTGAAAGATGAACTCCCCAGGTCAGTAGCTGCTCAATATGCTATTGGAGATCAGTGGAGAAATAACTCCAAAAAGAATGAAGAGGCTGAGCCAAAGCAAAAATAATGCCCAGTTGTGGATGTGACTGGTAATGGAAGTCAAGTGTGATGCTGTAAAGAACAATATTGCACAGGAACCTGGAATGTTAGGTCCATGAATCAAAGCAAATTGGAAATGGTCAAACAGGAGATGGCAAGAATAAACATCAACATTTTAGGAATCAGTGAACTAAAATGGACTGGAATGGGAAAATTTAATTCAGATGATCATTATATCTACTACTGTGGGAAGAATTTCTTAGAATAAATGGAGTATCCATCATAGTCAACAAAAGAGTCCAAAATACAGTATTTGGGTGCAATCTCAAAAATGACACAATGACATTTCATTCTGTTCATTTCCAAGGCAAACCATTCAATGTTACAATAATCCAAGTATATGCCCCAACCACTAATGATGAAGAAGCTGACATTGAACGGTTGTATGAAGACTTACAAGACCTTCTAGAATTGACACCAAAAAAAGATGTCCTTTTCATCATAGTTCAGTCGCTCAGTCATGTCCGACTCTTTGCAACCCCATGAATTGCAGCACGCTAGGCCTCCCTGTCCATCACCAACTCCCGGAGGTCACTCAGACTCACATCCATCGAGTAAGTGATGCCATCCAGCCATCTCATCCTCTGTCGTCCCCTTCTCCTCCTGCCCCCAATCCCTCCCAGCATCAGAGTCTTTTCCAATGAGTCAACACTTCGAGTGAGGTGGCCAAAGTACTGGAGTTTCAGCTTTAGCATCATTCCTTCCAAAGAAATCCCAGGGCTGATCTCCTTCAGAATGGCTGGTTGAATCTCTTTGCAGTCCAAGGGACTCTCAAGAGACTTCTCCAACACCACAATTCAAAAGCATCAATTCTTCAGTGCTCAGCCTTCTTCACAGTCCAACTCTCACATCCATACATGACCACAGGAAAAACCATAGCCTTGACTAGATGAACCTTTGTTGACAAAGTAATGTCTCTGCTTTTGAATATGCTATCTAGGTTGGGCATAACTTTCCTTCCAAGGAGTAAGCGTCTTTTAATTTCATGACTGCTGTCACCATCTGCAGTGATTTTGGAGGCCATAAAAATAAAGTCTGACACTGTTTCCACTGTTTCCCCATCTATTTCCCATGAAGTGATGGGACCAGATTCCATGGTCTTCATTTTCTGAATGTTGAGCTTTAAGCCAACCTTTTCACTCTCCACTTTCACTTTCATCAAGAGGCTTTTGAGTTCCTCTTCACTTTCTGCCATAAGGGTGATGTCAAAAGTAGGAAGTCAAGCAATACCTGGAGTAATAGGCAAGTTTGGCCTCAGAGTAAAAAGTGAAGCAGGACAAAGACTAACAGAGTTTTGCCAAGAGAACACACTGGTTATAGCAAACACCCTCTTCCAACACAGAAGAGATGATTCTACATGTGGGTAGCACCACATGGTCAGTACCAAAATCAGATTGATTATATTCTTTGCAGTCAAAGATGGAGAACTCTATACAATCAGAAAAAACTAGACCAGGAGCTGACTGTGGCTCAGATCATGAACTTCTTATTGCAAAATTCAGACTGAAATTGAAGAAAGTAGGAAAAATCACTAGACCATTCAGGTATGACCTAAATAAAATCCCCAACAATTATACTGTGGTAGTGACAAATAGATTTTGTCTGAGAAAAGAAGAGAAGCTAAAGGCAAAAAGAGAAAAGGAAAGGTATATCCATCTGAATTCAGAAATCCTAAAAAGAGCAAGGAGAGATAAGAAAGCTTTTCTGAGTGATCAATGCAAAGAAATAGAGGAAACTAATAGATTCCCTGGTGGCTCAGACGATAAAGCATCTGCCCGCAATGCAGGAGACTCAGGTCCGATCCCTGGGTTGGGAAGATCCCCTGGAGAAGGAAATGGCAACCTACTCCAATACTCTTGACTAAAAAATTCCATGGATGGAGGAGCCTGGTGGGCTACGGTCCATGGGATCGCAAAGAGTCAGACATGACTGAGCAACTTCACTTCACTTCAACTTCACTTCAATAGAAGAGAAAGACTAGAAATATCTTCCAAGAAAATTAGAGATACAAATGGAATATTTCATGCAAAGATGAGCACAATTAAGGACGGAAACAGTATGGACCTAATATAAGCAGAAAATATGAAGAAAATATGGCAAGAATACACAGAAGAACTATACAAAAAAGATCTTCATGACCCAGATAACCACAATGGTATGAACACTCACCTGGAGCCAGACATCCTGGAATGCGAAGTCAAGTGGGCCTTAGGAAGCATCACAATGAACAAAGCTTGTGGGAGTGATGGAATTCCAGCTGAGCTATTTCAAATCCTAAAAGGTGATGCTATGAAAGTGCTACACTCAATATGCCAGCAAATTTGGAAAACTCAGGATAGGCCAAAAGACTGGAAAAGGTCAATATTCATTCCAATCTCAAAGAAAGGCAATGCCAAACAATGTTCAAACTACCACACAATTTCACTTATCTCACACGCTAGGAAAGTAATGCTCAAAATTCTCCAAGCTATGCTTAAATAGTACATGAACTGAGAACTCCCAGATGATCAAGCTGGATTTAGAAGTGTAGAGGAACCAGAGATTAAATTGCCAACATCCACTGGACCATTGAAAAAGCAAGAGAATTCCAGAAAAATATCTACTTCTGCTTCATTGACTACACTAAATTGCGAACATCCCCTGGATCATGGAAAAAGCAAGAGAGTTCCAGAAAATCATCTATTTCTGCTTTATTGACTATGCTAAAGCCTTTGACTGTGTGGATCACAATAAACTGTGGAAAATTCTGAAAGAGATGGAAATACCAGAGCACCTGACCTGCCTCTTGAGAAATCTGTATGCAGGTCAGGAAGCAACAGTTAGAACTGGACATGGAACAACAGACTGGTTCCAAATAGGAAAAGGAGTACGTCAAGGCTGTATATTGTCACCCTGCTTATTTAACTTCTATGCAGAGTACATCATTAGAAATGCTGGACTGGAAGAAACACAAGCTGGAATCACGATTGTGGTAGAAATATCAACAACCTCAGATATGCAGATGACACCACCTTTATGGCAGAAAGTGAAGAGGAACTCAAAAGCCTCTTGATGAACGTGAAAGTGGAGAGTAAAAACGTTGGCTTAAAGCTCAACATTCAGAAACGAAGATCATGGCATCTGGTCCCATCACTTCATGGGAAATAGATGGAGAAACAGTGGAAACAGTGTCAGACTTTATTTTTTGGGCTTCAAAATCACTACAGATGGTGACTGCAGCCATGAAATTAAAAGACACTTACTCCTTGGAAGGAAAGTTATGACCAATCTAGATAGCATATTGAAAAGTAGAGACATTACTTTGCCAACAAAGGTTCATCTAGTCAACGTTATGGTTTTTCCTGTGGTCATGTATGGATGTGAGAGTTGGACTGTGAAGAAGGCTGAACACTGAAGAATTGATGTTTTTGAACTGTGGTGTTGGAGAAGACTCTTGAGAGTCCCTTGGACTGCAAGGAGATTCAACCAGGCATTCTGAAGGAGATCAGCCCTGGGATTTCTTTGGAAGGAATGATGCTAAAGCTGAAATTCCAGTACTTTGGCCACCTCCTGCGAAGAGTTGACTCATTGGAAAAGACTCTGATGCTGGGAGGGATTGGGGGCAGGAGGAGAAGGGTATGACAGAGGATGAGATGGCTGGATGGCATCACTGACTCAATGGACGTGAGTCTGAGTGAACTCTGGGAGTTGGTGATGGACAGGGAGGCCTGGCATGCTGTGATTCATGGGGTTGCAAAGAGTCGGACACGACTGAGCGACTGAACTGAACTGAACTGAAAAGCTTTGACTTTGTGGATCACAACAAACTGTGGAAAATTCTTAAAGAGATAGGAATATCAGATCACCTTACTGGCCTCCTAAGAAATCTGTAGGCAGGTCAAGAAGCAACAGTTAGAACCAGACATGGAACAACATACTAGGTCCAAATTGGTTGTATAATGTCACCATTATATGCAAAGTATGTCTGGTGGCAGAGGAGGCGCCCTAAAGTATGTCATATGAAATGCAGGCCTGGAGAATCCTGGAAGAGGAGCCGGCAGGCACAGCAGGGGCGCAAAGAGTGGACAAGCTGAGCACTTCACTTCACTTCTCTCTTAGGGGGGGAAGAGAGATCAAGTTTGCCGGGAGAAATATCAATAACCTCAGATATGCAGATGAAAGCAAAGCAAAGTCACTCAGTCATGTCCGACTCTTTATGATCCCATGGATTGTATCCTACCACATTCTTCCATCCATGGGCTTTTCCAGGCAAGAGTACTGGAGTCAGTTGCCATTTCCTTCTCCAGAGGATCTTCTCAACCCAGGGATTGAACCCAGGTCTCCCGCAGTATAGGCAGAAGCTTTACCATTTGAGCCACCAAGGAAGATATGACATGTGGCTGACACCACCCTTATGGCAGAAATTGAAGAACTAAAGAGCCTTTTGATGAAAGCGAAAGAGAAGAGTGAAAAAGCTGGCTTAAAACTCAACATTCAAAAAACTAAGTTCATGGCATCACTTCCCATCACTTCATGGCAAATAGATGGGGAAACAATGGAAACAGTGACAGACTTTATTTTCTTGAGCTCTAAAATAATTGCAGATGCTGACTGCACCCATGAAATTAAAAGATGCTTGCTCCTTGGAAGAAAAGCTATGACCAACCTAGATAGCATATTAAAAAGCAGAGACATTATTTTGCTGACAAAAGTCCATCTACTCAAAGCTATGGCTTTTCCAGTAGTCATGTATGGATGTGAGAGTTGGACCACAAAGAAAGCTGAGCACTGAAATATTGATGCTTTTCAACTTTGGTGCCAGAGAAGACTCTTAAGAGTCCCTTGGATAGCAAGGAGATCCAACCAGTCCATCCTAAAGGAAATCAGTCCTGAATACTCATTGGAAGGACTGACGCTAAAGCTGAAGCTCCGATACTTTAGCCACCTGATGCGAAGAACTGACTCACTGGAAAAACCCCTGATGCTGGGAAAGACTGAAGGCAGGAGAAAGGGACAACAGAGGATGAGATGGTTGAATGGCATCACCAACTCAATAGACATGAGTTTGAGCAAGCTTCGGGAGCTGGTGATGAACAGGGAAGCCTGACATCCTGCAGACCACTGGGTCACAAAGAGTTGGACTTGACTGAGAAACTGATCTTAACTGAACTGTCCTAAAAGTATATGTCTTCTTTGCGTATTTCTTTGGGTTTCATTTTTGTTTTGGAAAGGTTTTCTTTGGTTTCCTTGAAAAATTTCATCTATTCATTTAATAAACCTTAATCACATATAAGAAAGAAAGCACAATTCTTCACACTGAAAAATATAAACAGTGAGCAAAGTAGACAAATTTGTCAGCAAACATTGTTAGGTTTAGAAAAGGACAAAAGATATTACTGGTTATCCTTTCAATGAAATGCTCTCACTGACTAGTAGACTCTCTGGGGACTATCTGACTCTACTTAAATGTACATTTTTAATTGTCTTTGAAATACTGTATAAAAATTACATTATAGAAAATTGATAATACAACTCATTTCTCTTCATGACAATGCAAATGAACATCAACAGTAATAGTAAATCTAAGTCACATTTTCACTCCAGCAGATAATATGTTACAAGTTCCCCCAGCTACTCAAATATCTTTGATTAGTCAAACCCTCCCAAGTTCAGTTTTTGACCCATGTTCAATTAATATTTGATGAGAGTCTTGATTTTACCATTTTGAACATTTTATTTTACCAAGGTACTTGTATTTTGGCATTCATATTCTAGTTGATTTTCTACAAATGCCTAAAGTTAAAAAGAAATGTTTTCCATCCTCATAGTAAGATGGCTTCTACAGGATGGCCTCATTTATGTCAGAAAAAAAAAATGCAAATGGAGAATATTTTTCAAGGGTTTGGGCTTCCAAAACAAATCTATCCATTTGAAAGTAAGGGTGTGCTGTTTCCCTGGTCTCCTGTGCATTTTAACTTGGCTTGGAACAACAAGATTGTACAAATTTTGGGTAATGATTTTTGCTAGTTAACCTGAAATGAAAGGATACATATTGTTTGCAGAGTTGATGGTAAATATAGTTGAACACCCACCGTGAAGTTTACAGGATCCAGCTGGTTATTATACGCCTTTATGAATAGTCAATAAAACTTAATAGATACCCATTTCTAGTACCTTACTCCCAGAGCCACAATCAGGTAGGAAATCAGCCCACTTAATCACAAACCCTGAAAAGATTAGGGTCTGGTATTCTGTAGTGATATCTCTGAAGGATAAAGCATGATTAGTGTGATAACTGAACATATTCATGTAAAATTTTTCTAAAATTTTACAAAATCCTCTTGAATACTTTTTAAAGTTTCTTACATTTTTATTATTTAATTAATTAGATGGTAAGGAATTCATTACATTATGGATGCTCTGAGCATCACTTTAGTAAAATTGCTTATTCAAGGAAAATTCTACACTTAAACCCTTACAAACAAGCATATGTTATTGTTTTTTTTAATTTTAAAAATTCAATTTTTCAACTTATTTATTCATAAGTTCTGAATATAGTTTTTATATTTGTACTTTTCCAAAATCTTAAGAATTCTGGTTATAAAGTTTGCTATTTGAAACTTCTAATTCACCCAAATTTGCTAATCATTTGGTGAAATAATTAAACCCTCTCTCCTTTTACTCTCAGCACATGAACAGCATTTTATTTTCAAAACATATTACAAACTGGATTATGAAATATTTCACAAAGACTAAATAAAGCAACTATTAATATTTAGTGGTGGCTATCACTACACTTCACTTGAAGGAAAAAGATTAGAACAGAAATATCAGGCATGTTGAATTGTACTTTGGAAAGGGCAAACTGGTACCAATAGCACCAGCAGAATACAATTAGAGATTTCTAAGATGCCTGCCTTTCCCTTTGCAGAGGGAAGATTATAACCTAAAATAAGAACAACAATAGTATTAATATTAGTAGCTAAGATGATTGGTTGGCTTTCTAGAATGAGGAAATAAAAAACAAAGGTAATCATATATTTTTAATTTTTTATTGTATCAAGCCACAACATTTTCTTCAAAAATGAACATAGGTAGAAATCAAGCACCAAATAATTTATCTTTGCCCTGTATAGAAATGCTTGTTTTCTCTGCCCATCAATTATTGCATCTTTATCTGGAAATATCCTCAGACTTTGTTTTCTTTTTTCATTTTTAAAAAGTTTTTACTTATTGAATGAATGAATTGAATGAATCTGAATGAATGAATTATAATTTTATAGGAAGTTGCAAACTAGTTTCCTCCAATGGTTGCATCTTATGTAATCACACGAGGTCCCCTTTAGATTTAAGGATTTTCCTCTCTATAACAGTGTGTAAGTGGTCACTCGTTCAGTAAAAACCATAGTAAAAATTTTGAATTTTTATCTTTTCCTAGGCTAGGGATTGGAGAAGGCAATGGCACCCCACTCCAGTACTTTTGCCTAGAAAATCCCATGGACAGAGGAGCCTGGTAGGCTGCAGTCCATGGGGTCTCTAAGAGTCGGACACGACTAAGCGACTTCACTTTCACTTTTCACTTTCATGCATTGGAGAAGGCAATGGCAACCCACTCCAGTGTTCTTGCCTGGAGAATCCCAGGGACGGGGAAGCCTGGTGGGCTACCGTCTATGGGGTCGCACACAGTCGGACACGACTGAAATGACTTAGCAGTAGCAGGCTAGGGATACAAGGTATACACTGTCTCTGAGGCTGGACAGCAACAAGGAGCCACAGCTGAATTAGTCACACATTCACCAGGATGAACAACCAACACACTTACAGTCATCCTGTACCCGTACAACCATCCTGTACCCGTACAACCGTTCTGGTTTTCACTTTCGGTGCAGTATTTCATACATGAGTTATTCTACATGGGAATACAGAAAAACCAAGCAATCTTATCAAACATTTTAAAGATATTTCCCCACTAGAAAGACTTGGATAGATGCATATTTTTATTTACCTGGGATAAAATCTCACAGAAATTACTGGGCTATTCCTAAATAAGGGCCATGAGATCATGACCTTATACATAGGCAAAAATAGGCAGTTCCTTCTTGGTATTTGTTAAAAACCAAAAGTAATCATCCTGTCCTCCAATGTTTTACTAACCATATCAATTCTTAACCACTGGACCACCAAGGAAGTCAAATAACAATATAAATTCTTTTAATAGAAGGTAATGATATGCTGGAAACAGTTGGAAATAAAATATAAGTACTTCTACAGAAGAAAGAAAGTTATTTGGCAAGAAACATATATGTATATATCTATACTTATATTTTTATTTATATTCAATATATATGGTGGCTCAGATGGTAAAAATCCACTTGTAATGTGGGAGACCCAGGTTCAATCCCTGGGTCAGGAAGATTCCCTGGAGAAGGGAATGACAACTCACTCCACTGTTCTTGCCTGGAAACTTCTGTGGGCAGAGGACCCTGGTGAGCCACACTCCATGGTCTCGTAGAGTCGGACACGATTAAGAGACTAACACACACACACACGTGTCTAATCTACCCTTCCATAAATCTACTTCATTTCACTATCTAGCATACTCAATTCCGTTTTATTCTATTCCTTTTTTGTTGTCTTTAATGTTAATTCTCTTCCTGAAAATTACCTTGTTTACCCTCTAATGGATTGAGTCTGAGCGTATTTACACATATGTTTATATGTAAATATTGATATGAAACATTTGTGGAGTTAGAAACTGAGCATTTAAAGAGGAGAAATCAGTTCTTGGAGGTCAGAGCAAAGAGCTAAGGGCACAAGATGATAATCCTAAAGTAACTTTTATCTTTGACTAGTTTTATATCAAACTAACATTCAGCAAAAGGTTTCGATGAAAGTGAGAACATATTTTAAGGCTCATAAATATGAAAGTCACATCATGACTGATTTCTTTTTGTATCCTCAGACCCGATGTCAAAAATGACAAAGGAGACGGTCACTACATAGTTATCGACTGGATAACAGACTCAATGAATGAGAAGTGAGGAGCTTCAAGCCAATCTGAAGTGGTTAGATTGTACTTTGAAGTTTCTGTACTCAACTTTTCCTTTTTCTATCATGTCTTGTTTGAAATTTTCAAGTTTGCTTTTGTTTTTATTTGTTTGTTTGTCTTGACCGTGTGACATGGCGGATCTTAGTTCTCTGACCAGAGATCGACTCTATGCCTCTGCAGTGGAAGCACGGAGTCTTAACCCCAGGACAGCCAGGAAGTCCCCAGTTTTTATTCTTGATTATCTGCATGCTATTTGACTAAACTACTCTGTCTAAATTGAAAGATGATTGGCAACATCCCTATTAGAAAGCTGCTGCTGCTGCTGTTGCTGCTAAGTCGCTTCAGTCGTGTCTGACTCTGTGCGACCCCACAGACGGAAGCTCACCAGGCTCCTCTGTCCCTGGGATTCTCCAGGCAAGAACACTGGAGTGGGTTGCCATTTCCTTCTCCAATGCAAGCTATTCTAGAGTAATAACTTCTCAATTCAGGTCAAATTGTCTGGACCTATTTTAAAGGTACCCGGCATATGTCCACAGCCTCTAAAACCCACTTTCCACTTTTGTTAGTTGATTTTTAATAACTGCCACTTTGCTGCTGGTGACCTACAGGCAGTGAAAGCTGCTACTAAGATTAGTGTTCCTACGAGTTTGATAATGGAGAAACTGAGAAAGACAGTGGACTCAAGCACAGTTGAAATACACGCAAGGAGAAACAGTAGGTTAGAAAAGGCTAGAAACACAAAATGTGTCCAGTCTCTTACCTACTGCAGCTTTTCCTCTCTTAATTGTAATCAATCACACATTTGGCAGGAGGGTTATTGGCATGGTTTAAGATACAAAATCTTTTTGGATTAGTTTGTGGAAACTTTGTATTATATTGATGACTTTCTGTTCTGTGTAATAAGTTTTCAGATTCATTTTGAGTTAACATGTGTTAAAAAGTCATTTAAACCATAGATGCAAGTGCAAATAAAAGGTGACAGCTGATACTATACTATTCCCCGTGTATAACTTAACTGTATGTCTTTCTATAATTACCAGTTTTGCTAGACCAAGGTTTTCTTTCAACATTTATTGTTTAAATTTATTTTAAACAAAGAAATACAAAAATGTATTTCTCTTATAAAAACATAAAGTAACAATAAAGTTTAAAGTCACTTTCTTATGATTCATAATCTGGGTTCTCGTTTCCTTGTCTCCCATCACTAATTATGTTAATCAGCTTGATAATTATTCTTCTAGATAACTGTCTATATAGAAATATATGTGCATATATATATATATATATATGTATTGAATATTCAACTAATTTTTCTTGATATTATCTGAATTGGTTTTTCATTTGAGGCTTTTTTTAAACTTAGGTTAATCACCTTGACACTAACAAAGTTATAGATTGGATGAGAATGAGCAAACTGGATCTTAACTACTCTAAAAACAGAGAACTTCGAGTGCCTACACTACAAACTAAAAATAAAAGTAATAATAATTGCAAAGTAATACATGTTAAAGCAAAAACATGACAAAGTCAATTATATTTTAATGCAAGTTTAACATTCTGAAATAAAATTAATGCATAATACGATCATTATAAAGTTTAAAATGAGTCTCTAGACATCTGTCTGGTGCATAGTAGGTCCTTAATGTCTTACTGTTTTTCTTAATGAGTTATTAATTGCCTATTTTAGGGTACAAAAATGGAATATGTATAAAATAAAGATTTCTATATCACAAGAAAGCATTGTATCATTATTAGCCAACATACAGAAAGCCATTTTTTTTTAAGTGTTAACATTCATAGAAATGAGGGCATTTAGATTAAAGTTATTTATCAAAGAAGTCTGAGGGGATAAAGTGATATAGCATCCTTTCTAATCTAACCCACTGTGCCCGTGTATGTTTTGTAGCTTCATTGGAGTCACCTAAATTTCTTGGGCAAATAAATATTTAAGAACACTAAATATGCTTTTAGCAACATCTACATATTCTCTGCAAAATAGACACTACTCACAGAATCAGACACTTATCCTTCAGCTCAACTTGTTTTGTTGTTTGTTTTCCAATCTCTACAACTTAAATGCTCTCTTTCACTATGGCTATGGCACCTGGGGTTTCCTATGCACTCAAATTTTGAAAGAATGTATTATTTATTATTTCCTCAAAACAGCTTAATGGCTATATTTTGTGCTTGAAAGTTCGGTAAATAAATTTTTAAAAATCTCCCTTCTATGCCCCTCCCTTGTTGAGTTCCTGAGCCTTACATGCCAACTTTCAGCCCAGATTGAATCTTTACAGCTGAGTTTCAACTCACGAAAAGCATTTTGCAAGGGAAATGCTGATACAGCTTTAATTATAGTGGTGTTAACTGCTTCATTATAATTAGAGATCTGCTGACCCTCTTAACTGGTTTTTGCTTTCAGAACATCATGAGACAGCCTCCTTTTGCCAGCCATTCATCAGCTTCCTTTAAATTCAGTAACAATTTAGTGGTAAATGTGTTCCTTAATATAGTTTTTTGGCTGCTAAGAAGTTGGATGTTCCTCTCAGCTCCTGAATTCTGGGTGCCAAGAGTTTAAAGGGAACTGAGCAGACGATTTAAGCCACTTCATTGTTCTTTAGTCAGAAACTTTCCCCAGTCATTCATCCTGGTGTTCTTTCCCACATTTACAGCAATTTGGGGAAGACATTTCCTCTTCCCTCAATCCACCTTATCGCCAACTCTTAACATTCACTCTGAAACAATGTACTTGTATTTATTCTGTCTGGAATAAATGGAAATGGAAAACAGCAGGTCAATTTTCCCTAGAAACCCACTCATTAGGACAGTGATTCCAGCAATCCTGAAGTCTCCTCTCTCACCATCTCCTAATCCTTAATTCATTTACACAGCCTGGTTTTAAAAACCTTAAATTACTTACATTCCTTTTTTTCCACATATAGTAGTCTAAGGCAAGTGAAATACCTTGGGCGTCTCTCAAATAGCAATTTTTCTCAACAGATTAAAAAACAAGATTTATATTCATACCTGCACTAAGAATCTGATAAAATTATCAGAAAACAAGTCCCTTTGAAATCCAGTTAGTAAATCCACATGTATTGCAGTGGATCCCATCTTTGGCATGCACCTGAATACTTGTTAAAAATTCTGACTCAGTAAACACTGTGGAGGGCGCCCCTGCTGGCTCAGATGGTAAAGAATCCGCCTGCAATATAGGCAACCAGGTTCCATCCCTGGGCTGGGGGGATCCGTTGGAGAAGGAAATGGCTACGCACTCCATCATTCTTGCCTGGAGAATTCCATGGACAGAGGAGCCAGGTGAGCTACAGTCCATGAGGTAACTAAGAGTCAGACATGACTGAGTGACTAAGCATGCATGCAAAGTGCTGCGGAAGCCAGGAGAAAGTCTGTGTAGCAAACACTAGCCTCCTTCCCTCAACCTCTAAATTCTTGTGCAAGACAGCACATATCAATGCACGCATGGAGAAGCCCTGTTACAGCAGCTAGTCAACTGCAGTTCCAAGCAAACCAACAAAACCTTTAAAAAGTGCTGTGGACAGGGGGAAATTTGAGAATTATCCATGTCCAAATAAGAATATTTCTTAAAATTTATATGCTCAACTGAATTAAGATTTATATAATATGCAATCAGAATTCTTGATTGCAAATATCAGAAACTGTCTCTAGTTAAGTAGAAAAGGTATTTGTTACAAAGCTACTGGAGAACACATTGAATTATGGGAAGACTGGAGAACCAGGATTAGGAAATACATAAGAGATAAAGATATGAAGTGGAAAGCCCAGGACTAACATAGAAATCAATGGAGGATGCTACTGCTAGAGCTGCTGCCATTAATTCTGATAGGCTGCCCTCTTCTCATCCCTCCACAATCACCACCAACCTAGAAGAGTTTCATTGTGTTCTTTTATGTTTTAGTTACTCCATGGAGCTTGAAGAGTAACCATCCAGTTAACTGAATCTTGGTCATATGATCAAGACCAGGCTCCAGCCAGAAAATGGCATCTTTCAAATATCAGATCAGATCAGTTGCTCAGTCGTGTCCGACTCTTCGCGACCCCATGAACCGCAGCACGCCAGGCCTCCCTATCCATCACCAGCTCCTGGAGGTCACTCAGACTCACATTCATCGAGTCAGTGATGCCATCCAGCCATCTCATCCTCTGTCGTCCCCTTCTCCTCCTGCCCCCAATCCCTCCCAGCATCAGAGTCTTCTCCAATGAGTCAACTCTTCACATGAGGTGGCCAAAATACTGGAGTTTCAGCTTCAGCATCATTCCCTCAAAGAAATTCCAGGATTGATCTCCTTCAGAATGGACTGGTTGGATCTTCTTGCAGTCCAAGGGACTCTCAAGAGTCTTCTCCAACACCACAGTTCAAAAGCATCAATTCTTCGGCGCTCAGCCTTCTTCACAGTCCAGCTCTCACATCCATACATGACCACAGGAAAGACCATAGCCTTGACTAGGTGAACCTTTGTTGGTAAAGTAATGTCTCTGCTTTTGAATATGCTATCTAGGTTGGTCATAACTTTCCTTCCAAGGAAATATCAAGCGACGTATAAATTGTGAAAGTACCAATGGCCTAATAAAGCTCCAAACCCTGAATACAAAGCATATAGAAAATAATTACTATGTATAGAATCACACTAGATTTCTGCTGAAAAAGAAATTTGTTCATTAGAATAATAACCTCTTAGTTGGAAGCATCTCTCAAAAATAGAGTTGAGGCAGGGACATCATTCAACTTTCACATTGGGAAAGATAACTTTCACTCTCACTAGCTACACAGATGTCATATAAATGGGATAGCTAGTTTTGTGTTCACTTTTACCTGCATGATGCATCCATGTTATTGGAGCAATAGTGCATTAGACGTTTCTTCAGAGAAAAAATTTAAATAGAAGATGCATACATAGATGTATATACATATATACATATATCTTTTGTGAAAAGTGTTTTCAAATTATATGTACACTTTTTGTGTTTTTTTGTATTTTACTGTAGGGTTTAGGATATCTTTATGTATTCTGGATATGAGTTTTTTTGATGATCAGAAGATTTTAATTTTAATCAAGTCCAAGTTATAATTGTTCTTTCATAGTGTTTTCTGTGACCTGTCTTGGAAATCTTTTTTACTTTTATTTTCTTCTGGAGGATTTATAGTGTTAGCATTTACATTTACATCTACAATTCATTTCAAACTAAATATTGCATGTATATAACTCAGAGACTGAGTCTTTTATAAAAATAAATATCTAGATGTTTTGGCACTATTTGTTGAAAATATTTTGTTTCTTTTTCCATTGAAATATGTTTGACTTCATGTTTGAAATGGATTAACCATATATGTGTTTGCCTATTTCTGGAATTTCTGTTGTGCTTCAGTGATCCATTTTACTTTCTTGGACGAGTGCAACATTGTCTTAATAATAGTAACTTAAGTGGTCTTAAAGTCACATAATCTAAATGCTCCTACCTTCTCATGTTTTATTCTTCAGTTTTATTTCAGCTACACAATGTATCTTGTAAAAATTCACTTCAGATATTAAATATGAATTTTAGAAAAACTGTCAGTTTTCACCTTTAAAAGCTAGTTGGGTTTATGATTGAGAATATGTTGAATTTATAGGTCAGTTTGGGAAGAAACTGATCTATAAAGATCTTAATGATGTTTTGTCTTTGATTCCTTGAGCATGATATATATTTACATTTACTGAAATCTTTTTTATTTTCTTAAAATTGTTCCCATGAATTTAAAAATATTTTCTATTTTATTTTCTATTTGTTTTCTACTAACATGTAATCTATGTATGTATTTTGATCGTTATACCTTGTTTAGTTTATTGTAGGTCATAACAGTTGATTTGTAGAGTCTTGAGAAATTTCTATGTAGACAATTACATCATCTGAAAGTAAAAAATTATTCCTTTTACAATCTGTTTACTAATTTCAACATCCGGGTAGTCTCGAGTGTCACTTACTGGTAACCTTTTCTTTTTCTTCCTCTTGAATAGATTTCTCATATTTCTATTCCTTCATAGGTCTTGGAGTCCTTTACTGAACATTTTGAATAATATACTGTAGAGACTCTGGCATATATTAGTATGCTTGAAAAATGCTTTTGTTATTTTACTAGCTCACTAGTAGGTTGGAGTCAAGTTAAATCTCATTAACCCTGCTATAGGAAGCAGCTAAAGTTTTTGCCAATCATTTCAGCCCTCTAGACTTTTTGCTTTTCTTTCCCATCAGTACTACTGGACTTTCTTTACACATGTACAGTTCCAGTGTTATCTAGGATTAGGTAAGACCTTAAATAGACATTTTGAATTCCCCCATCTGTTCCTAGCCATTGGTCTCCTTGATTTTCTCCCTCATTTTCCAGCTATTCTGGTGAAACCAAATCCATCTGCCAATTCTCCCAGTCAATAACTTTTAATAAGCTTTCTGCTTGAATTTAGCCAACCTTACATAAGACAAAATCTTATCCAACATATTTCCTTTCTTTTAAGAAATATATTCTTATTTTACTTCTGCCTATTTTCAGTCAATATCACCAAATAATTGCGTGTGTGTGTGTGTGTGTGTGTGTATTTTGTTTCTAGTTTTTGATCATCTGCAGGTGGGCTGAACCAACTAATATGATATTGCTGAAATCATAATCCCCTTTTCTGTAATTTTATGTTAGTCTTTTCCCTTAATTAATAATATTTTCCTCAAATGCTTAATTTTCATTGGTTATTCTTTCATATTTGTAGTGGACTGGGAGGTGACCTCCAAAAAATATACATCCACCTATAACCCATGAATATAAACACAAGAGAAGACTCTACACGTGGACATCACCAGATGGTCAACACCGAAATCAGATTGATTACATTCTTTGCAGCCAAAGATGGAGAAGCTGTATACAGTCGGCAAAAACAAGACCAGGAGCCAACTGTGGCTCAGATCATGAACTCCTGATTGCTAAATTCAGACAAAAATTGAAGAAAGCATGGAAAACCACTAGACCATTCAGGTATGACCTAAATCAAATCCTTTACAGTAGAAGTGACAAGTAGATTCAAGGGATTAGATCTGATGGACAGAGTACCTGAAGAACTATGGAAGGAGGTTCATGACCTTGTACAGTAGGGCGGTGGTCAAGAACATCCCTAAGAAAAAGAAATGAAAATAGGCAAAATGGCTGTCTGAGGAGAACTTACAAATAGCTGAGAAAAAAAAAAAAAGAGGCAAAGGAGAAAAGAAAGATATAATCATTTGAATGCAAAGTTCCAAAGAATAGCAAGGAGATATAAGAAAACTTTCCTCTGTGATCAATGCAAAGACACAGAGGAAAACAATAGAATGGGAAAGACTAGAGATCTCTTCAAAATAATTAGAGATACCAAGGGAACATTTCATGCAAAGATGAGCACAATAAAGGACAGAAATGGTATGGACCTAATAGAAGCAGAAGATATTAAGAAGAGGTGGCAAGAATATATAGAAGAACTATACATAAAGAATCTTCATGACCCAGATAACCAAGATGGTGTAATCACTCACCTAGAGCCCAACATTCTGGAATGCAAAGTCAAGTGGGCCTTAGGAAGCATCACTACAAGCAAAGCACAATTGCCATCTACTGCACAATTGCACTCATCTCACAACAAGCAAAATGATGTACAATATTCTTCAAGCCAGGCTTCAACAGCATGTGATACATGAACTTCCAGATGTTCAAGCTGGGTTTAGAAGGGAGGGAAACCAGAAATCAAATTTCAAACATCAATTGGATCATCAAAAAAGGGAGTTCAACAAAAATATCTACTTCTGCTTTATTGACCACACCAAGGCCTTTGACTGTGTGGGTCACAAAAAACTGAAAAATTCTTAAAGAGATGGGAATACTAGACCACACTGGATGAAGCACAAGCTGGAATTAAGACTGATGGGAGAAATATCAATAATCTCAGATATGCCGATGACACCACTCTTATGGCAGAAAGCTAAGAAGAACTAAAGAGTCTCTTGATGAAAATGAAAGGGGAGAGTAAAAAAGTTGGCTTAAAACATTCATAAAACTAAGACTATGGCATCTGGTCCCATCACTTCATGGCAAATAGATGGGAAAACAATGGAAAGAGTGAGAGACTTTATTTTGGGGGGCTCCAAAATCACTGCAGATGGTGACTGCAGCCATGAAATTAAAAGATGCTTGCTCCTTAAGAAAATCTATGACCAACCTAGACAGCATATTAAAAAGCAGAGACATTACTTTGCCATGAAATGTCCGTCTAGTCAAAGCTATGGTTTTTCCAGTAGTCGTGTATGGATGTGAGAGTTGCACTATAAAGAAAGCTGAGCACTGAAGAATTGATGCTTTTGAACTGTGATGTTGGAGAATACTGTTGAAAGTCCCTTGGACTGCAAGGAGATTCAACCAATCAATTCTAAAGGAAACTGGTCCTGAATATTCATTGGAAAGACTGATGCTGAAGCTGAAACTCCAGTACTTTGGCCACCTGATGGGAAGAACTGACTCATTGGAAAAGACCCTGATGCTGGGAAAGATTGAAGGTGGGAGGAGAAGGGGATGATAGAGGATGAGATGGTTGGATTGCATCACTGACTCGATGGACATGAGTTTGAGTAGGCTCTGGGAGTTGGTGATGGAAATGAAAGCCTGGCATGCTGTAGTCCTTGGGGTTGTGAAGAGTAGGACACAACTGAGTGATTGAACTAAACTGATAGCCTTATTTTGAAAAAGGGTCTTTGCAGATGTAATTCAGTTAAGGATTCCAAGGTCCTGGATTATCCAAGTGAGCCCTGTATACAATGACTGGTGTTCTTATAAGACAAAGTTCAGGGGTATTTGAGATACAAAGAGGAAGAGTAGGTCATGTGAAGATGGAGGTACATAATTGAGTTATACAGTCCCAAGTCAAGGAACACATGTAGCCAACTAGAGGTTGGAAGAGTCAAAGACTCTCCACAAGAGCTCTTGGAGAGAGTACACTTCTACTTATATTTTGATTTCGGGCCTCCAGAAATATGAGAATATAAATTTCCTCTGCTTTAAGTCACCCAGTTTGTGGTAATTTTTGCAGCATTTCTATGAAACTATTAGCCAGTTTGAGCTGCTATAACAAAGTACCATAGACTTATAAACAATGCAAATCTACCTCTTATAATTCTGGAGCCTGGAAGTCCAAGATCAGGGTGCCTGTGTGCTTTGTATCTGGTGAAGGCCACTTTTGGGGTTGCAAACTTCCCACTCTATCCTCACATTTTTGAAAGAGAATGAGGGCTGGCTGGGGTTCCTTTTTTAGGGTACTAGTTCCATTCATGACCTGGTCACCACACAAAGGCCCTGCCTCCCAATACTATCACACTACGGGGATAGGATTTCAACATCTGAATTTGGTGGGGCTGGGGGAAGTGGTATAAATATTCAGCCAACTGCAGAAACACAGTATTTAACGAGTCACAGAAGGCTACTAGTGACGTGGGCTTTGGCTGGAGAGTGTTGCAGATTGAGTCATTCTGTGACATTCAATGGCCAGAAAGAGAGAAGGTTTTTTCCATGATCTGCAACCACTATTTTAGCTCCTTTAAGATTTTTAGTCAAAATTATCTAGACCAGAAGGCTCAAATTTTTGTCCTGAAGGTAAATGACTATCTCTGAGATTCAGCCAAGAGGAGTGTAAAATATGTACGATTTTCTCAGTGGTTTTGGTTTTCTATTTTTGATATATTTCTGAATAAGTTCCTCATATTAGAGGGAGGTACAGCTTCCTCTAAATAACTAAGGATATATATAATGACCTTAAATTCTAGATTTGTAACATTTTTTTTTTCATTTTTTTATGGTTATTTCTTTATTCACATTTTTAGGTAACTTGGGACAGAACAGATTCAAATTAGGCTATTTTCATCTAAGAGGACTCTTTGGAAAAGACCATGATGCTGGGAAAGATTGAAGGCAGAAGGAGAAGAGGGTGACAAAGGATGAGACAGTTGGATGGCACCACCGATTCAATTGACATGAACTTGGGAAAACTCTGGGAAATGGTGAGGGACCAGGAAGCCTGGCATGTAGTCTATGGTGTTGCAAAGACTCGGACATGACTAAGCAACTTAACAACAACAGCATCTAAGAGGAATATACTGCCAGATATTTAAGCACACATTCAACAAATGTTTCCCCATTTTATGCATCAGAAAATTGGGATCTAGATGTTTTAATTAATTTAAACATATATAACCAGTAAGTGGCAATTCCAAAATCCTAGTCCAGGTCTGATCCCATTGTTTGTTGTTTTTTTTTAATTGGAGGTTAATTGCCTTACAATGTTCTGTTAGTTTCTGCTGCACAATGACATGATCAACCATTCTTAAAAGTTCTCTGCCTCACATTCTTTCACCAAGCATTGAGTATCAAATATGTGCTAGTTAATAAATAAGAATACTGAATATTTTTCCACTTATCATGAGTAGCAAGATGTATAATATGATGTTTCTCCCTTTTAGTCACCTGTATTGCATCTAAGGATGTTAGAAAATGTCCAAATTCTACAGAAATTAGAAGTAATTTATATGTACATTATGTCATAACTGGACATCCTGGAATATGCGTTTTATGTGAATGGTAATAGCATCTCAGAAAAAAGAACTGTAAAATAGTACCCTAAAATATTTGTCATTTGTTGACAAGAACAAAAAGATTTTCTTCATGTATTCTACCTACTGGCTTTGTGCTCTAATAATCAAACAAAGCCACTCAGTACTTCTGACAGCCTGAGTCTGTCTGCACTGTATCTGAATTTATTACTCACCATTTGTTATACTGCTAATAAAAACAGTATAAAATACTATCTTGTCACATTAAATCTGCAACAGAAAACTTGTTATATTTCAAGAAATGATTTAACATTTTATTATCTAAAATACTGGTGTAGAATGAGGTCTACCACCATTTCTGAGTTGCTGACTAGATATTGACTGGGCTAAAAGTTGCAATATTAGCTGCATAGGAAAAGCTTTTCAACTTCTTATTGTATAAAGGGCACTGCATGCTTAGGTGCCTTATGACTAAATCAATATAGCACATCCAAGGCTCAGGACCCTACATGTTTCCAAGTCATAAAGTAATGCTTCTAGCTAATCACAGAACTTTAACTTTTTAAAAAATTGTTAATGTACACAGCCATGTTAAAAACTAAAAAATAAAATAAAAATAAAAAAGAATGAAAATAAAGAAGAAATATGACAGTAAGCTAGGAGACAAGAGAAAGTTGATATATTTGTATTAAGCTAGTAAATGATCAATTTTTGGTCTTTAGAATTTCTATCAGATCAGATCAGTCGCTCAGTCATGTCCAACTCTTTGTGACCCCATGAATTGCAGCATGCCAGGCCTCCCTGTCCATCACCAACTCCTGGAGGTCATTGAGACTCACGTCCATCGAGTCAGTGATGCCAGCCAGCCATCACATTCTCTGTCGTCCCCTTCTCCTCCTGCCCCCAATCCCTCCCAGGCATCAGAGTCTTTTCCAATGAGTCAACTCTTCGCATGAGGTAGCCAATGTACTGGAGTTTCAACTTCAGCATCATTCCTTCCAAAGAAATCCCAGGGCTGATCTCCTTCAGAATGGACTGGTTGGATCTCCTTGCAGTCCAAGGGACTCTCAAGAGTCTTCTCCAACACCACAGTTCAAAAGCATCAATTCTTCGGCACTCAGCCTTCCTCACAGTCCAGCTCTCACATCCATACATGACCACAGGAAAAACCATAGCCTTGACTAGATGGACCTTTGTCGGCAAAGTAATGTCTCTGCTTTTGAATATGCTATCTAGGTTGGTCATAACTTTCCTTCCAAGGAGCAAGCATCTTTTAATTTCATGGCTGCAGTCACCATCTGCAGTGATTTTGGAGGCCAAAAAAATAAAGTCTGACACTGTTTCCACTGTTTCCCCATCTATTTCCCATGAAGTGATGGCACCAGATGCCATGATCTTCATTTTCTGAATGTTGAGCTTTAAGCCAACTTTTTCACTCTCCACTTTCACTTTCATCAAGAGGCTTTTGAGTTCCTCTTCACTTTCTGCCATAAGGGTGGTGTCATCTGCATATCTGAGGTTGTTGATATTTCTCCCAGCAATCTTGATTCCAACTTGTGTTTCTTCCAGTCCAGCGTTTCTCATGATGTACTCTGCATATAAGTTAAATAAGCAGGGTGACAGTATACAGCCTTGACATATTGCTTTTCCTATTTGGAACCAGTGTGTTGTTCCATGTCCAGTTATAACTGTTGCTTCCTGACCTGCATACAAATTTCTCAAGAGGTGAAGCCAAACGTTTTAAGATTTTATCTAGAACTAGCCTAGGGTATTTTTTGTGTATATTGCTATCAATATATTAAAAAAATATTAAGATATTACACCAGACTTGATAGTCCTATTTAGAACATTGGAATCAAGGTTTAAAGTGAGTGACATTCACAATTTAATGTTTTTTATTCCATCTTTATTACAGACTTTCTTGATGGCAGAAAATGCATTTGCTGTAGAATATTCATGCATTCTGTAATATATTACATGAGAAAAATAAGCTTCCCTTATCTCTTTCCATTTTTAAGTTAAATATACATGCATATTTTAGCTGTAAATATTCCAAAGTGTAGAAAACCTCGAGAAATAAAAAGTTTCTCATGATTTTTAGAAAACATCTTGAAAATGCTCATTTCATCAGGGAGTGAGATAAAAACAATTCCAGGAAAACTATTCAGTTCCATAAATGCTTACCCTGTGACTTGTTCATATACTGATTTTTCTCAATATTTCATTTTTATATACATTTTCTGTTCAACACCTTAAGGCTCTTATTTTATTTATCAAGAAATAAGAAAAGTACAAATAAATACACTGTGGAAAGTATTACCACTCATAGTTTTAATCCTGGTACAAAGATAATAGATATAGTGATATTTTTAGAGGAAAAAAACAATGAGAAAAGGAGGAGGAAGAGAAGGAGAGAGGAAAGAACTGTTAAAGTCTAGAATTTCCAATGAAAGTGGTAGACATGACTTATAAATAGATTAAATTTACTTGGCAGACTACCTATGCCCCTGCCAAAAGGGAAAAAGAAAAATCTACCAACACTATTTCCTCCAAGACAGTTACCTCATCTAGGAGACTCTGATTATTCTTAACACTGGTTGGAACAGAGGGCAAAATGACCTGAATAGGTAGTTATTAGTATGAGACAGAGTGGCCTTTCAGATTCTGTTGTAGTGCAGTTAGAAAGAATTTGCTTTTATACCTTTAAAAGTGTATGTGTATGTGTGTATCTGTGAAGTTTATGTGCTTCCATACCATATGACCCCAATGCATGAAAGTGAAAAGTATTTCGGGGGGGGGGGGGGTGGTTTTGGGGCGCGGGGAGAGGGACATACCATATGACCTGCTCTATGTCAAGAAGGGAATATGAAAGATCTGCCTCATTACAGAAATAGAAATACATATATTCACAAAGGGTACTTTATAAAAGCGTTAGTCACTCAGTCATGTCTGACTGTGCGATTCTGTGATCTATAGCCTGCCAGGCTCTTCTGTCAGTGGAATCCTTCAGGCAAACATTCTAGAGTGGGTTGTCATTCCTTTCTTCAGGGGATCTTCCTGACCCAGGGATTGAACCCAGGTCTCTTGCGTTGGGTTCCGCAGGTGGCGCTAGTGGTAAAGAACCTGCCTACCAAAGCAGGAGACATGAGAGAGGCGGGTTCAATCCCTGGGTTGGGAAGATGCCCTGAAGAAGGAAACAGGTGGATTATTCACCATCTGAGCCACAAGGAAGAAATATCAATAACTTCAGATATGCAGATGACACCATCTTTATGGCAGGAAACCAAGAGGAACTAAAGAGCCTCTTGATGAAGATGAAAAGAGGAGAGTGAAAAAGGTAGCTTAAAACTTAACATTCAAAAAACTAAGATTGTGGCATCTGCTCTCAACACTTCATGGCAAATAGATGGGGAAAAAATGGAATCAATAACAGACTTTTATCTTCTTGGCCTCCAAAATCACTGCAGATGGTGACTGTAGCCATGAAATTAAAAGACACTTGCTCCTTGGAAGAAAAGCTAAGACAAACCTAGAAAGTGTATTAAAAAGTAGAGACATCACTTTGCCAACAAAGGTCTGTCTAGTCAATGCTATGATTTTTCCAATAGTCATGTATGCATGTGAGAGTTCAGTGAAAGGACTGATGCTGAAGCTCCAATACTTTGGCCGCCTGATATGAAGAGCTGACTCACTGGAAAGACCCTGACGCTGGGAAGGATTGAAGGCAGGAGGAGAATGGGATGATAGAGGATGAGATGGTCAGATGGCATCACTGATTCAATGGACTTGAGTTTGAGCAAACTCTAGGAGATGGTGAAGGACAGGGAAGACTGGCATGCTGCAGTTCATGGGGTCGCAAAGAGTTGGACCTGACTGAGCGACTGAACAACAACAACACAGATGAGGATTAGATGTAATTTATGGTGCTGCTGCTAAGTCGCTTCAGTCGTGTCTCACTCTGTGCGACCCCATAGACGGCAGCCCACCAGGCTCCCCTGTCCCTGGGATCCTCCAGGCAAGAACACTGGAGTGGGTTGCCATTTCCTTCTCCAATGCGTGAAAGTGAAAAGTGAAAGTGAAGTTGCTCAGTTGTGTCTGACTCAGCGACCCCATGGACTGCAGCCTACCAGGCTCCTCCAGCCATGGGATTTTCCAGGCAAGAGTACTGGAGTGGGGTGCCATTGCCTTCTCCGAGATGTAACTTATAGGGCTCTAATTAACTAGATCTCCACCTGAGAATCACCTGCAAACTGGCAGCCTTCTATGTCCACATATTTTAATTGCCAAATTTGCTTTTTCCTCCAATAAAAGCCTTTCTCCAAGATTGCAGGTTTTGCTTCAATCAGCCAACCAATCTTATACTGATATACCTTTTTGTCTATATGAGTTTCTCACATTGTATTACTGAGATGCTCCAAAATAGACCATGAAAGACATTTTGAACCTCTGCTTAGTCTTGTTTCTGACCCCTGAAGTCTTGAGTACCTTAAACTGCCTTCTGCATAGCCACTCTTCCTGCTGAAGCTGCTTTAACAGAGCTCACACTTGCACATTAGGCCCCTAATTATATAAAGACCAAGCTTTCCCAAGTCCCCACTTCAGTAAATTCTTGAGAATGAGAAATTATGTGTTTCTAAAGACCTTTAAAGGGCTTCTCTGGTGGCTCAGTGGTAAAGAATCCACCTGCCAGTGCAGGACACAGGTTTGATCCCTTATCCAGGAAGATCCCACATGCCATGGAGCAACTAAGCCCGTGTCCCACAACTATGCAACTTGTGCTTAGAGCCTGGGGATTCCACCTGCTGAGCCCTCGTGTCGTAACTACTAAAGACCGTGCACCCTGGAGACTGTTCACTGCAACAGGAGAAGCCACAGCAACAAGAAGCCCATACAGTGCAGCTAGAGAAAAGTCTGCACAGCATTGAAGACCCAGAACAGCCATAAATAAATAAAATATTTTAAAAAATAAGGACCATTAAAAATGACCTGGGATCGAAAACATGGGGTTTTTGAAAGCAGACAGTGGTGGGAATAACTTCAAGCCTGACACATATTAGTTTACGGATTTTGAGGAAGGCATTTGACCTCTGTGAATCTAGACTTGTCTATAAAACAAAAATCATAAATAATTATAACTTTCCTTCTTGACTGTCGTGAGGGCTAATGAAGTATTATAGCTGACCAGGCCCAACACTGGGTCACATCACCCTCTGATGAATGTAGTGCCTGAATCAAACCAAACAGCTCCTATTTACTGAACAACCAGATGCTTACCACTGTGTTTGGCCTCTGAGTGATCCTAAATCAAAATATCTCACATAGCAAATGCGGCAACACTCAATTCCCAATTAACCCAGCAACCAAAGCCACGAATGAAACAAGAAAACCTTGGATGGCTCACCAACTTGAAGGTAACAGAGTTTCTTTGTTCAGAAGAGGCTTCTTTGATTCTCAGAAGCCTCCCTTAAATCAAGCAAAATCTTGCTAAATTATCTAAATTTTGCTTACACTGTAAGGTGTGACTTCTCTGAATTAATTCAGTCATTTATAGTTCTTGTCCCTTATTAAAAAAGTATTATTCACCCTGAATCAAAAAGTTGCTCCAAAAGTTGTGATAGAATGATTTCCTTCAGCCAAAATATCAGTCTTAAAGCTTACCTTTAGGCCAAAATATTTAGAAATAAAAGGTTACTTTTTGGAATACTAATATTCTCAATTCATTCAATCTTCCCTTTTACTAGAGTAGAGTCCTTATCACTTGGTGAAAAATATTCTTTGGGGTCCCTGGGAAGTTATGGGCAGTCCATGACACCCCCACTTTCCTGACCTCATATCTGCTTAAGAGTAAATTTCCAAGTACTCCTAAGCAACACATCCTACAAGATTAAATGCAGAAGCAGACATCTAATAAGCCAGATATTTAGGAAACTGCAATTAAAAAATATTATTTCTTTTTCTAATATGTGGTTTTGAAAAACAGAGGGTTTTTTTTTAATTTAAAAGCACATTATTCATTAAGAGATGTCTCCTGAGAAACCTGTATGAGGGTTAAGAAGCAACAGTTAGAACTGGACATGGGACAGCTGACTAGTTCAAAATTTGGAAAGGAGTACAAAAAGGCTATATATTGTCACCCTGCTTATTTAACTTATATGCAGGGTATATCATGTGAAATCCTGGCTGGATGAAGCTCAAGCTGGAAAAATGCTGGGAGAAATATCAATAACCTCACATATGCAGATAACACCACCCTAATAGCAGAAAGCCAAGAAGAACTAAGGAGCCTTTTGACGAAGGGGAAAGAGGAGAGTGAAAAAGTTGGCTTAAAACTCAACATTCAGAAAATGAAGATCATAACCTTCGGTCCCATCACTTCATGGCAAATAGATGGGGAAACAGGGACAGACTTTATTTTCTTGGGCTCCAAAATCACTGCAGACAGAGATTGCAGCCATGAAATTAAAAAACACTTGCTCCTTGGAAGAAAAGTTATGACAAACCGAGACAACATATTAAAAACCAGAAACATTACTTTGCTGACAAAGGTCCATCTAGTCAAAGCTATGGTTTGTCCAGTAGTCATGTATGGATGTGAGATTTGGACCATAAAGAAGACTGAGCACCACAGAATAGATGCTCTTGAACTGTGGTGCTGAATAAGACTCTTGAGAGTCCCTTCAACAGCAAGGAGATCAAACCAGTCAATCCTAAAGGAAATCAATCCTGAATATTCATTGGAAGGACTGATGCTAAAGTTTCAATACTTTGGTCACCTGATGCAAAGAGCTGACTCATTGGAAAGGACCTTAATGCTGGGAATGATTGAGGGCAGGAGGAGAAGGGGACAACAGAGGATGAAATGGTTAGATGGCATCGTAGATTCAATGGATATGAGTTTGAGCAAACTCTGGGAGATAGCGGAGGATGGAGGAACCTGGCGTGCTGCAGTCCATGTGTTGCAAAGAGTTGCTCAGGACCTAGTGACTGAACAACAGCAGGTTTCTTACTGCTATTATTTCAAAAAAAAAAAAAAGTTTAAAAATGTTCTGATTCAACCTCTAATTTGATAAACATCAACGTAAGAGTTCCTGAATAGAAACCATCTGATTCCTACATTTATTTTTTTGGTCTTCTTTTGTATTTTTCCTGCCAAAGGTTCACTTCTTATTGAGGCAGTTGTAATTATAATAGTGACAATATAGAAGTACAGAAATGTTAACTTTTCAAATGCTTGTATTTGTATTATCCTATTAACCACCCCCACTCAGTCTGTCAGATGAACATAGTTACCACTTGCCATTATTTTGACAGTGAAAAGCATAAAATTTACACAAAAGAGCTAGACTGTCAACTGGTAGATAGTGATACCAAGCAGGATACTACTTACTGAGACTTCTTGGCATGGAAGCCTTTCTGTGCCCCTTGGTTCTTTTTTGTAGGGAACAGACTTCAGCCTTCCTGACTGTCCCTGATTTTCAAAGAACAGGTTCAAACAGCTGCTAAACAGGAAAAGGAGGGGATGCAGGGACAAGGGAGGAACAGTTAAGAAATAATAGTACAGCTCTGAGCCAGGATCCTGGTTCTGCCTCAAGGAATACATGTCACAATATCTTTGAGCTCTTCTGCAGAGCTATAACCCTCAACAAATGGAAAATGTTAACTACTTTTCATTGGAGAAGACGCTTGAGAGTATCCTGGACTACAAGGAGATCCAACCAGTCAATCCTAAAGGAAATCAGTCCTGAATATCTGTTAGCAGGACTAATGTTGAAGCTGAAGTTCCAATACTTTTGCCATCTGATACAAAGAGCTGATTCAATAGAAAAGACCCTGATGCTGGGAAAAATTGAAGGCAGGAGGAGAAGGGGATGACAGAGGACGAGATGTTTGGATGGCATTACTGACTCAGTGGACATGAATTTGAGCAAGCTCTGGGAGATGGTAAAGGATAGGAAAGCCTGGCGTGCTGCAGTCCATGGGGTCACAAAGATTTGAACAGGACTGATGGACTGAAAACAAAAAGATCTTCACAACCCAGATAATCATGATGGTTTGATCACTCATCTAGAGCCAGGCATCCTGGAATGTGAAGTCAAGTGGGCCTTAGAAAGCATCACTACAAACAAAACTAGTGGAGGTGATGGAATTCCAGTGGAGCTATTTCAATTCCTGAAAGATGATGCTGTGGAAGTGCTGCACTCAATATGCCAGCAAATTTGGAAAATTCAGCAGTGGCCACAGGCCTGGAAAAAGTCAGTTTTCATTCAAATCCCAAAGAAAGGCAATGCCAAAGAATGCTCAAACTACCACACAATTGCACTCATCTCACACGCTAGTAAAGTAATGCTCAAAATTCTCCAAGCCAGGCTTCAGCAATATGTAAACCGTGAACTTCCTAATGTTCAAGCTCGTTTTAGAAAAGGCAGAGGAACCAGAGATCAAATTGTCAACATTTCTTGGATCATGGAGAAAGCAAGAGAGTTCCAGAAAAACATCTATTTCTGCTTTATTGACTATGCCAAAGCCTTTGACTGTATGGATCACAATAAACTGTGGAAAATTCTGAAAGAGATGGGAATACCAGACCACCTGATCTGTCTCTGGAGAAATCTGTATGCAGATCAAGAAGCAATAGTTAGAACTGGACATAGAACAACAGACTGGTTCCAAATAGGAAAAGGAGTACGTCAAGGCTGTATACTGTCACCCTGCTTATTTAACTTATATGAAGAGTACATCATGAGAAATGCTGGGCTGGAGGAAGTACAAGCTGGAATCAAGATTGCCGGGAGAAATATCAATAACCTCAGATATGCAGATGACACCACCCTTATGGCAGAAAGTGGAGAGGAACTCAAAAGCCTCTTGATGAAAGTGAAAGTGGAGAGTGAAAAGGTTGGCTTAAAGCTCAACATTCAGAAAACTAAGATCATGGCATCCGGTCCCATCACTTCATGGGAAATAGATGGAGAAACAGTGGAAACAGTGTCAGACTTTATTTTGGGGGCTCCAAAATCACTGCAGATGGTGACTGCAGCCATGAAATTAAAAGACACTTACTCCTTGGAAGGAAAGTTATGACCAACCTAGACAGCATATTGAAAAGCAGAGACATTACTTTGCCAACAAAGGTCCATCTAGTCAAGACTATGGTTTTTCCTGTGGTCATGTATGGATGTGAGAGTTGGACTGTGAAGGAGGCTGAGCACCAAAGAATTGATGCTTTTGAACTGTGGTCGAGAAGACTCTTGAGAGTCCCTTGGACTGCAAGGAGATCCAACCAGTTCATTCTGAAGGAGATCAGCCCTGGGATTTCATTGGAAGGAATGATGCTAAAGCTGAAACTCCAATACTCTGGCCACCTCATGCAAAGAATTGACTCATTGGAAAAGACTTTGATGCTGGGAGGGATTGGGGGCAGGACAAGAAGGGGGTGACAGAGGATGAGATGGCTGGATGGCATCACTGACGCCATGGGCATGAGTCTGAGTGAACTCTGGCCCTCTGAGGGCCCTCCCTCTGAGGGAGGCCTGGCATGCTGCGATTCATGGAGTCACAAAGAGTCAGACACAACTGAGTAACATCACTGAACTGAACTGATGGACTGAACAACAACAACACCTTGATGAAGCAGTCTTCATTTCAGAGAGGAGGTCATAGTTTGATAACCTTGAGAACCAGGGGAGCTCATTGGGAGACCTTGGGAGCAGGGATCATAGGAATGCAGGCCCTGCATACTCCCTGATCCTTATCAGAAACCTTCCCCTTGAGCCAAGGCTGTGAATCTGCTCACCAAATTCCACCATCCTCCTTTCCCACATTTGGGCTGGGACATACAGTTTTGAGGTCATTAGCACAGTGTTCCCCTTTGCCTAGCAAATCAATAAAGCTAATCTTTTCTACTTTATCCCAAACTCCAGATTCAGCTCTGCAGAGTACACAGAGGTCAAGTTTTCAGCCTCAGGAGTAGTGTTGAAACGAAAGCCAAAATCTATTGACCTTTATACTATAAAACCTCTCATTTGGACTAAAACTCAGTCTGAAGTCAAACCACACAATTGTGCCTCATTCCACTGCCAAGATGACTTTTCAACTTGCATCAACAAATGCTAATCCTCCGCGTCCCTGGTGACTCAGTGATAAGGAGCACACCTGTCAATGCTGAAGCTGGATTCAATCCTTGATCTGGGAAGATCCCACATACCCTGGAGCCACTAAGCTCCTGTGCCACAACTATTGAGCCACTGCTCTAGAGCCTGGGAGCCACAACTCCTGAAGCCTGTGCATCTACAGCGGGTGCTCCACAGCAAGAGAAGCCACTGCAATAAGTCCATGCACTACAACCCCAGAGTAGCCCTCACTCGTCACAATTAGAGAAAGCCTGCACAGCAACAAAAATCCGGCACAACCAAAAAATTGTAAGTGATAATAAATGCTAATCCTTGAGGAAAAATCTACTTTCATATTCTTTGAGTGAGAAATGTTTACTATTAAAAAAAAAAAAACTTCTAGGAAAAGTTTATTCTGAGATAACCCAAAGTTTTAGGCAGCAACTCTTAACAGGTTTTGCTATAAATATTATAGTTTAATTTATTTATATTTGTGAAAAGTTTACTCACCCCCATTCTAATACTTCCATAGTGTATCTTAGTTCTAAACATAGCAAAACAATTTTTATTTTACTCTCTAAAATTAAACATTTTCTTTTTCAATTTTTATTTTATATTGAAAGATAGTTGATTTGCAAAACTGTGTTAGTTTCAAGTATACAGCAAACCGATTCAGTTATACATATATCCATTCTTTTTTCAGATTCATTTCCCACACAGGTTATTACAGAATAGTGAATAGAGTTCTCTGTGATGTTCTGTAGGTCTTTGTTGGTTATCTATTTTATATAAGTTATTTGCTCAGTCATGTCCAACACTGTAACTCCATGAACTGTAGCCTGCCAGGCTCCTCTGTCCATGGAATTTTACAGGTAAGAATACTGGAGTGGGTAGCCATTCCCTTCTCCCAAGGTCTTCCTGACCCAGGGATCAAACCAAGGTCTCCCACATCGTAGGCAGATTTTCTACCATCTGAGCCACCAGGGAAGCCCATTTTATATATAGTAGTGAGTCTATCATACTAAGTGAAGTCAAAGAGAAAAAGACAACTATCATATGATATCACTTATATGTGGAATCCAAAAAAAAAATTATACAAATGAAACATTTAGAGAACAGAACAGATTCACAGATTTTGAGAACAAACTTATGGTTACCAAAGGGGAAAGATGTAGGGGAGGGATAAATTAGGCATAGCAAATTGTAACTGCCACATACTTCTATTGCTTAAGTTGTTTTTTTTTTAATTTTGATATTCATGACAAACTATTACTCAGTTTTAGCATTGCACAGAAGTCTAAAATTCTTGGGCAATAATTCAGAGTGACCTTACTTTCTACTTCTTGGTGGTTTAAATACCTAATTATATATGATAACTTTTATAAAATATAGCTCTGCTATATTTTAGCAAATTTTATTTATTTACCAGTAACATGGTTTCCCTGAATATCTCTTATTCCTGGGACATAAAAGCATAATATGATTTTGCTGCTCTGTAACATATTGATAAATTGTATATCTGGGCATTTATATTAGCTTTTCCCAAAACACTTATAAAATTTAAATGTTAATATTACTTATTTCATATATATATGTGTGTATGCATATATTCATATTTACATGTACATATATAGGTGTATAGGATTCCCATGTGTTTCTAGTGGTAAAGAACTCCCCTGCAAATTCAGAAGACATAACAGATGGGGTTTGATTTCTGGGTTGGGAATATCCCCTGGAGGAGTTCATGGCAACCCACTCCAGTATTTTTACCTGGAGTATTCCAGGGACAGAGGAGCATTCCAGGGACAGAGGCTACGGTCCACAGGGTCATAGAGTCAACACAGCTGAGATGACTTAGCATACACATGCATGTATGTGTATATAAAATGTTTTGCAAATACACAATGTTTTACAAACATACTGCCACCAAATCATGAAACTCCTCTTTCAATAAATATATTTTGGAGGATAATGCATTATATATTGTCATTTTGAACTTTGATCTAGATAGTGAAGTTAGATTATGGTATGATTTCCTTATACCATGTGATAACTAGAGCTTTCCAATATTAACATGAAATAAGCATAGGGAGGCATTTTAATCCAGAGAGTCATATTGCCTTACTGTGTTTTTCTATTGATTTATTTTTGGTTTCATTACCATCTTCACTTATTAAAGCTATAAATCCTCTCAATAATCTTTGTTTCATTTATCAAGTACAAGAAAAACTAAACAGAAATTTTGGTCATATTTTTCATAATAAGTTAAAAACAACTGACAGCAATAACTGAGTAGAATATGTTCAGACTATACTATACTCTTTGTTGGCAAAGTAATATCTCTGCTTTTGAATATGCTGTCTAGGTTGGTCATAACTTTCCTTCCAAGGAGTAAGTGTCTTTTAATTTCATGGCTGAAAACACCATCCGCAGTTATTTTGGAGCCGCAAAAAATAAAGTCTGACACTGTTTCCATTGTTTCCCCATCTATCTGCCATGAAGTGATGCTTACGTGATAGTCATAACTATCATATCATAACTAAGTGATAGTCAAGGCTATGGTTTTCCAGTGGTCATGTATGGATGTGAGAGTTGGACTGTGAAGAAAGCTGAGCGCCAAAGAATTGATGCTTTTGAACTGTGGTGTTGGAGAAGACTCTTGAGAGTCCCTTGGACTGCAAGGAGATCCAACCAGTCCATTCTGAAGGAGATCAGCCCTGGGATTTCTTTGGAAGGAAGGATGCTAAAGCTGAAACTCCAGTACTTTGGCCACCTCATGCAAAAAGTGGACTCATTGGAAAAGACCCTGATGCTGGGAGTGACTGGGGGCAGGAGGAGAAGGGGACAACAGAAGATGAGATGGCTGGATGGCATCACTGACTCGATGGATGTGAGTCTGAGTGAACTCCGGGAGTTGGTGATGGACAGGGAGGCCTGGCGTGCTGCAGTTCATGGGGTCGCAAAGAGTCAGACACGACTGAGTGACTGAACTGAACACTATACTCTATATTAACCTTTTTTTTTTTTTTTTTTTCCCATGCAATGTTCAACCTATTTGTTAATCTCTGTGGACACCCAGAACTTTCCCTTAACATCCAATTCTCTCAATTCCAATGCTATAAGGCTAGTGAATTCCACCACCATCTCTGCCTATTGCGATAGTCTCCTTCTTTGCTTATAGCTGTGCTGTTCTAGCAGTTTTTACAGATGATCACTCACTACTTAAAATGCTTTAAGACTTAAAAACCTCCTTAATCTGACTTACAATGTTCTTTTTGCTGCCACTTTGTTTTCTTCTCAACTTCCATCTCTTTCCCATCATCCACTTTGCAACTGCACTGGAATTTCTATTCTTTCAAACTAATTTTTGCTTGAATGAATCTTTGTGCTAGCTTCTCATTCTGCATGATATGTTCTTTTCACTGACTTCTGCTTAACTGGTTTATTGTGCCACTCAAATTTAAGTGTTATCTTCCATTGATCACCCAATGTACAATGGCCACATGATATATCTGCATGAAATTTACTATTATTTGATATTATTTGTGCTTTTTAAAAAAATTCTGTCTCTTCCACTAAAATATAAAACCGGAATATGCTATCTTATGCTTTGTCATTTACAGTAGTGTCTGATATACGTGCTTAGTTGCTCAGTTGTGTCCGACTCTTTGCAACCCCATGGACTATAGCCCACCGGGCTCCTCTGTCCATGGAATTCTCTGGGCAAGAATACTGGAGTGCGTTGCCATGTCCTCCTCCAGGGGATTTTCCCAACCCAGGGATGGAACCCAGGTCTCCTGCATTTCAGACAGATTCTTTACTATCTAAGCCACCAGGGAAGCCTGTCCAATATATAGTGGACAATAAATGTTTGTACAATGTCGAAGAATAATTAACAAACCAAGTAACTAAACATTAATTAGCTCAAATATGTCAAAGAAAATTTCCCAACAGGTTTGCTCTAATTCACGGCATTTTTCAGCATTCAGACTGATGAAAGATGTTCTGACTTGGAATTTTTAAATTTCTCCTAGGACTAAGCTTTGCTTGAAGGGGAAACGTGTTCTATTATAGTGCAAATTTACTGCACTAAAATTCTCAACAATTATCATAAGAGCCTTATCAAGCTGAGCAATGTAAAATGCCTTAACTTAGAGCCACAGAAAGTGTTCCCTATATTCTCTACTTCAAGACTGGGGTGAGGGGAAAATGTCCTCTTGTTACAGACAAAAAATATTTTTAAATGAATCATCATGTCTAAATTGTACTATAATAAAGTATTATTTTAGGAATAGCTTTGTCAAATTGAACATGCTAGTGAACATTCTTCTCTGTACCACTATCTCAACGGTACTGACAGAGACTAATATATAATTATTTGAATCAAACTTTTGAAATAAGCATCTTTTAGCAATTTTTCAATATTGCTATTCCACATTGAGTACCAGATGTCAGAGGAGTTGAAAACATGTTTATTTTGGTCTTTAGGTCCTTCAGGATTTTTCTGACTCAATACCATCCTCATCTTGCATGGATGTGTATTTAGCCTCATTGAGTGAACAGGCTTTGAGGAACAGCAATCTGAACACTCCTAAAAGAAATGATTTGGCCACCTGCACTTTTGGAAAATTGTAAAAAGAGCTATAGAACTCTAAGGCAGGAAATATCAATAAATAGTATTTTAAAGATATTTGGGTCTCTGAGGAACATGGAGACTCATTAATGCACAAGTTCTTAAATCTAAAGAGAAATAGACATGAAGTGAGCTTGATGATTTACAAATCTGGAAGAAAAAAGTTTTACCAAAGTTTAATGTGATTGTGATTTCAGAAGAACGAGCAGAATATACTACTGCAATACTACTGTCAAACAGTATGTTCAAATTAGTTTGGATTCTCAGTTTTTCTGTCTCTGCTTCTCTCCATCTCTCTGCCTTGCCAATATCATATCCCTCCCTCTCTTAGAGCGTCTCAGTGCATGTTAGCTATGAGATGGTCTGGCCATTTTATATAAAGAAACTTGAATTTGTCCCACTCATGTTTGCTTCATCATGAATCCTACTAAGACATTTTGCAGGAACACAATCTGGGAAACTACAATGTAATTTATGGTAATATTTGGCTAGTAGGGATGAAAATATTCCGTATTCAGAAAATACGGAATGGACTTTGCCTAAACTCAGAAGTTACTTCTTCAAAGCCATCAGATGAAACTGAACAAAACTTGCCAATTTGCAGAGCTAATTAGAACTTCTGGGAACTTATTCTAAAGTCTGTTATTTTGAATTATAGATTAAGTTATAAATTTACTCTAATTCCCTCCAAATTTCTAAAGCTTTCTATTTTTATATTTCTTGCCTTAAACCTTGAGAAACTATAATAAGGACCTTAGGCAGAAAAAGGTTAAGTCTGATTTAATCAGTTTCATAAGAAACCTTAAGATATATTCAAGACTGCATTTATAACTTGTTTTAATTTGGGCAAATTATTTCCAATTGCTCCAAAAATTTTCAGAACTATTTTTACCTATGTAAACTAAATATATTTTAATATATTGTTATTTGGCAAGGATTGATGCATATTTATCCCTCTAGCATCAAATTTTGGGGAAGATTTTTATTCTTATTTTACATCTATTATATATTAAAGCGATTACCAACTTTACCTTTCTAAATGAGAGTTTTTTCAAGTTATATTGACAATTTGTTTAAAAGTTTAATCAATTAAAGTATTTGTAACTGATAAATGGCTGAGAATAATGCAAATATATTCACTATTCAATATAATTTTCTGTAAGATCATACTTGATAAAAAATAATATCTCCAAGTCTCACCAAAGTTAATATGACTTTTCTCTCTACAATTAACTTTGCCTATGCTGGTTAACCCTCTTGGCCTACTGCAACAACAGGAAGTTCTATCTGAATGGAAGAGAATAAAAATGGTTGTTTTATGATATAATTTTTGAACCTACTCTAATTTTTATATATAAGCATATTATGATGCGTAAGTCATTTTTAAACTCCATTACTTTATTATTACTGATAATTTACTCAAAAGAGACCACCAGGTGCTTTTAGCTCAAAAATAGGACAAAATTCTCAACAAAGGGTTGAGATCCATTTGTTGAAAGTAGTAGGTCTCAAACTTTTTACTTAGAGAGTCAGAAAAAAGTCTCCAGTGGAGAAATTAAAACTATCTTAGAAGATAAAGACAATTGATTTACAGCAGGAGATTTTGCACATACTGTCGAACCCAGGTCTCCTGAATTCCAGGCAGACGTTTTAACCTCTGAGCCACCAGGGAAGTCCTTTCACTTTCACTTTCATCATTTGTTTTAGGGATAGGCTTATGATGATTCTCATTTGTGTACCATACTTTTTATCACTGGCTCTCTAAGTGCTGTCCCTGGACAACATAAAATACAATACCTTAGGGATGTTTTTGTTACAAACAGGTTATAAATCATAGCTCTAGACCTGGTAAATGAGGTAGGATAAATATTTTTAAATAATCCTTTTACTGCAATTAATAAGTAAAGTTTGAAAGACAAGCTTCAGTAATGTTAATCTTACATATAAAAATTACCACAGGTTAGTGGTTCCCAAAGGAGAATGTTCCCTCAAACATGAACCCAACATGTGGATTGGATAATGATGGAGATGAATCTATCATAAGATTTGCAAGAATGCAGCTATTCAAAACCACAACCTAATCAAATAAATTCGGCGATTCACTGATTACAAAAAATCCTCCACTAAAATTGCAAGATTTCCAGATTTCCAATTACTAAAACACACACACACACATATACAAGAGGAGCTTTACTGTATTGCCAAACATTGTGTTTTAGTGATACTTCTTGCCCAAATACAAACTTAGAGTTATGAACAAGTTTACTGAATTAATAGTTTAGTTTAACATAATAAATATTAGCAGTCTTTAATAACTTATTTAGTAAGTATTACTAAGTAGCCATTAGTAATATCATAGTCAAAAGTCTAAGATACTGTACAAAGTTCCATTAAGGAAAGGAAAGGGGTTTGGATTTTCTATTAGGTCACTGAACTTACAAAATTAGTACTATTTAGTACGTATCCTCCAGGCATTAGTTTGGTAATGATTCTTGAAGTATCATCCCAGGACTTAAACTGTCAATTTTCATATCTGTCCACTGATGATGATAATAGTAGTTAAATGTACCTGCCAAGAATTTTCTACAACAAAAACACAGAGTTGATATGAAGATAAAATTTGATGGATGACATCACTGACTCGATGGACGTGAGTCTAAGTGAACTCCGGGAGTTGGTGATGGACAGGGAGGCCTGGCATGCTGCGATTCACGGAGTCACAAAGAGTCGGACACGTCCAACTCTTTGCGATCCCATGAATCATCACTCCAGGCCTCCCTGCATCACCAACTCCTGGAGTTCACTCAGACTCACGTCCATCGAGTCAGTGAAGCCATCCAGCCATCTCATCCTCTTCGTCCCCTTTTCCTCTTGCCCCCAATCCCTCCCAGCATCAGAGACTTTTCCAATGAGTCAACTCTTCACATGAGGTGGCCAAAATATAGGAGTTTCAGCTTCAGCATCAGTCCCTCCAGTGAACACCCAGGACTGATCTCCTTTAGGATGGACTGGTTGGATCTCCTTGCAGTCCAAGGGACTCTCAAGAGTCTTCTCCAACACCACAGTTCAAATGCATCAATTCTTCATTGTTCAGATTTCTTCACAGTCCAACTCTCACATCCATACATGACCACTGGAAAAACCATAGCCTTGACTAGACGTAACTGATAAGCATACATAATTCATTTAATTGGTTCAAAAAAGTTTATTGATTGATTGCCTTTTACTTTTATTGAAATTCAACTCTCTTTATATTTACTCTTCACTGACTATTCTATTCAGCAAATACTGGTTATCTATTACACACCAGGTATTCTCATATCTAAAGGAACTGAGGTCAAAGGTGTAATTTTCTGATTCTTTGGAATGATCCTTCTGCTGAGGGAGACAATTTAATCATAAATTACAATTAGGTTAAGTGCTATAAAATACTATTACATGGCACTCTAAACACATTTACCATAGGAGTCAGAGAGAGTAAAACTTGAGCTGAGACGTGAAGAGTAAATGTAGATGGAAAGGCATGGAAGAAAATCCAGCATTCCTAAGAAGTAAACAATTGCATGAGTATTCCTGAAAAATCCAGACTGAGTAGATAATAAAAAATTTCTTAGGATTATATCTGATGGTGGAATTGATTTTCTGTGGGCAAATGGGGAAATTTTAAAGGTTAAAGTAATGTTTTGTTTGTGTGTATTAGTTGCTCAGTAGTGTCCAACTCGGTGACCTCTTGGAATGTGGGTTCCCATTTGAGGCACCCGGCTCCTCTTCC
Organism: Tragelaphus eurycerus; assembly: GCA_935064755.1. Classification (NCBI taxonomy): domain Eukaryota; kingdom Metazoa; phylum Chordata; class Mammalia; order Artiodactyla; family Bovidae; genus Tragelaphus; species Tragelaphus eurycerus. Next base: position 3,014,512 of record CAKXYN010000014.1, read on the forward strand.
CATGGAATCCTCCAGGCAACAATACTGGAGTGTGTTGTCATTTCTTTCTCCAGGGACTCTTCCCTGGGCCAGGAATCGAACCTGGGTCTCTCCCATTGCAGGCAGATTCTGTACTTACTAAGCCACTGAGAAAGTCCCAATATTTGGTTTAGTATCCATTAACTACCTTTATCTTTAGGTGTCAAATAGGAAAAGGAGTACATCAAGGCTGTATATTGTCACCCTGCTTATTTAACTTATACGAAGAGTACATTATGAGAAACGCTGGGCTGGAAGAAGCACAAGTTGGAATCAAGATTGCTGGGAGAAATATCAATAACCTCAGATATGCAGATGACACCACCCTTATGGCAGAAAGTGAAGAGGAACTCAAAAGCCTCGATGAAAGGGAAAGAGGACAGTGAAAAAGTTGGCTTAAAGCTCAACATTCAGAAAACGAAGATCATGGCATCTGGTCCCATCACTTCATGGGAAATAGATGGGGAAACAGTGTCAGACTTTATTGTTTCAGGCCCCAAAATCACTGCAGATGGTGACTGCAGTCATGAAATTAAAAGACGCTTACTCCTTTGAAGGAAAGTTATGACCAACCTACACAGCATATTCAAAAGCAGAGACACTACTTTGCCAACAAAGGTCTGTCTAGTCAAGGCTATGGTTGTTCCAGTGGTCATGTATGGATGTGAGAGTTGGACTGTGAAGAAAGCTGAGTGCCGAAGAAATGATGCTTTTGAACTGTGGTGTTGGAGAAGACTCTTGAGAGTCTATTGGACTTCAAGGAGATCCAGCCAGTCCATTCTAAAGGAGATCAGTCCTGAGTGTTCTTTGGAAGGACTGATGCTAAAGCTGAAACTCCAATACTTTGGCCACATCATGTGAAGAGTTGACTCATTGGAAAAGACCCTGATGCTAGGAGGGATTGGGGGCAGGAGGAGAAGGGGACGACAGAGGATGAGATGGCTGGCTGGCATCACCGACTCGATGGACATGAGTCTGGGTAAACTCCGGCAGTTGGCGATGGACAGGGAGGCCTGGTGTGCTGCAATTCATGGGGTCACAAAGAGTCAGACACGATTGAGCAACTGAACTGAACTGATGTCTCAAAGTTGAAAAGACAGTTGTATATTTAATGTATGAAGAGCATCAGCAAGCTGAATAATACTAAGGCAGGCTGAACTATACCACTACAAATCAACTAATTAAGTAGCAAACACTTAATACTGCTGTACCACTTTAAATTGATAGGTCAGGAAATAAAATGCAAGAATTAAGATAGGTACAATGCAGAATAAATATTAATCTGTATGGTCACTCAGATGGTAATGGTTACTTACTTTAATGTCATGCATTTAATTCTATTATCTTGCTTTGATAAACCATAAATTACTTTCTTTTTATTTTATTTAACTTTACAGTATTGTATTGGTTTGGCCATATATCAAAATGAATCTGCCACAGGTATACATGTGTTCCCCGTCCTTAACCCTCCTCCCTCCCCATACCATCCCTCTGGGGCATCCCAGCGCACTAGCCCCAAGCATCCAGTATCATGCATCGAACCTGGACTGGTGATTCATTTAATATGTGATATTATACATATTTCAATGCGATTCTCCCAAATCATCTCACCCTCTCCCTCTCCCACAGAGTCCAAAAGATTGTTCTATACATCAGTGTCTCTTTTGCTGTCTCGTATACAGGGTTATTGTTACCATCTTTCTAAATTCCATATATATGCGTTCGTATACTGTATTGGTGTTTTTCTTTCTGGCTTACGTCACTCTGTATAATAGGCTCCAGTTCCATCCACCTCATTAGAAGTGATTCAAATGTATTCTTTTTAATGGCTGAGTAATACTCCATTGTGTATATGTACCACAGCTTTCTTATCCATTCATCTGCTGATGGACATCTAGGTTGCTTCCATGTCCTGGCTATTGTAAACACTGCTGCGATGAACACTTGGGTACACGTATCTCTTTCAATTCTGGTTTCTTCAGTGTGTATGCCCAGCAGTGGGATTGCTGGATCATAAGGCAGTTCTATTTCCAGTTTTTTAAGGAAGAAATGATTGTTAAACAATTACCAGTATATCCCTGATTTAAAATTCCACAGGAAAGACTTCTGTTTTCCTTAGCAGGATGAAGACACAGTGCTTATATAAATCTAATAAATAAAAATTCTGCTCTTGGATATGGTACAGTAGGTCATATTAAAATAATGCTCCTACCTTAAAACTAGGAAACTAAAATTAAATTATAATATCTAAAGATATCACAAAGACATCATTGCAACAAAGACTAGATGAACAAAATATCAGAGTAAAGAGTGCTTTGTTGGTGAGCTAGCTTTCCTTTTTGCTTTTTCCCTTGAAGGCATTTGGTAATTGTAGGCTTGAGTTGAAGACTTTAATTAGTATGAGTGATGAGCCTCTACTAGGTGGGAAGAGAAGAAACTTTCAAGCCCTATCTGCATGCAGCTAGAGGAACAACCTAGAATTTTAGGGATAGCACAGTATGATGCAGAGCCAGGACAAAATCTTCTAAAATGAGTAAATCTTTGGTAGTCATAAGTTCTTAAGAAACAATTGTATTCTAGGGTAGAGGCAAGTTTCAATCACAGAGTTATTCTCACTGTCAAGATATTTACCAGATTTGGTTCTTGGGGTTGGAGACTAGAGGAATATGCTGAGAAGTCTAAACAGAGTTCAATTTCCAATACTCTCTTAGGGCTGAGGAAAAGCCATCCCTTGGCACCATCTTGAAAGCTTCAAAGACTACATTCTAGACTTAGGAACTGACTAGAGGAAGACCAAATCCTACTAAAACTGCAAGCTATTTTCAACTGCCTCAATCATTAATTGGACAGATGTTATCTCTCCTTCACATCTAACGGAGAGAAAAGAGAAAACTCTTTTGGAAGACAGTATCATCTGAAGCCCCTGGTTAATTAATATACAAATTCTAGCATACATCCAAAAATAACGATAAATGTGAAAAATAAAGAAAATTTGATTGTTATTCAAGTAAAAAAAAGAGAACAGAAACAGACCCATTAGATGGCTGAGATTTTAAAGAGAGGAGAAAAGACTTTGAAATATCTATCAATAGTATATTACATATAGGAAAAGATAGATAAAGTAGAAAAACAATCATAGAGTATATCCATGGAAAAAGGCATGTATAAAGAAGGACAAAAATGGGCACTATAGCACTGGACAACCTATATATATATTAAGAACTCAATGGCTGAACATCAAATTGGATAAAAATGAAGATTAGATTACTGAACTTGAAGAGAAATCAAGAGAAAATATCCAATCAGAGCATAAGAAAGGGAAAGAAGAGAGGTAACAGTACAGAAGCAACACTATGGGAATAACAGCATAAAATTTCCAAAAATATATATCAGCTATTAACCTATGTATTCAAGAAACTTAGAAACCATGAACAGAATAAATATTAAGAAAACAACAGTTAGGCATATCAGAATCAAATGGCTGAAAACAAGGACAGAAGAAAGAATCTACAAAAAAAAAAAAAAAAAACCCTCCAGAAAGCAGGAATAGAAGGAACTTACCTCAACATAATAAAAGCTATATATGACAAACCCACAGCAAACATTACCCTAAATGGTGAAAAACTGAAAGCATTTCCCCTAATGTCAGAAACAAGACAAGAATGCCCACTCTCACCACTACTATTCAACATAGTTTTTGAAGTTTTGGCCACAGCAATCAGAGCAGAAAAAGAAATAAAAGGAATCCAGATTGGAAAAGAAGAGATAAAACTCTCACTGTTTGCAGATGACATGATCCTCTACATAGAAAACCCTAAAGACTCTACCAGAAAATTACTAGAGCTAATCAATGAATAAAGTTGCAGAATATAAAATTAACACACAGAAATCCCTTGCATTCTTATACACTAAAAATGAGAAAACAGAAAGAGAAATTAAAGAAGCAATTCCACTCACCATGTCAACAAAAAGAATATATCTACCTAAAGGAACACAAGACCTATATCTCAGTTCAGTTCAATCACTAAGTCGTGTCCTACTCTTTGTGACCCCATGAATCGAAGCACGCCAGGCCTCCCTGTCCATCACCAACTCCCAGAGTTCACTCAAACTCACATCCATCAAGTCGGTGATGCCATCCAGCCATCTCATCCTCTCTCTTCCCCTTTTCCTCCTGGTCCCCAATCTCTCCCAGCATCAGAGTCTTTTCCAATGAGTCAACTCTTCACATGACGTGGCCAAAGAACTGGAGTTTCAGCTTTAGCATCAGTCCTTCCAAAGAATACCCAGGGCTGATCTCCTTTAGAATGGACTGGTTGGATCTCCTTGCAGTCCAAGGGACTCTCAAGAGTCCTCTCCAACACCACAGTTCAAAAACATCAATTCTTCAGTGCTCAGCTTTCTTCACAGTCCAACTCTCACATCCATATGTGACCACTGGAAAAACCATACCCTTGACTAGACGGACCTTTGTTGGCAAAGTAATGTCTCAGCTTTTGAATATGCTATCTAGGTTGGTCATAACTTTCCTTCCAAGGCGTAAGCATCTTTGAATTTCATGGCTGCAGTCACCATCTGCAGTGATTTTGGAGCCTGAAACAATAAAGTCTGACACTGTTTCCACTGTGTCCCCATCTATTTCTCATGAAGTGATGGGACAGATGCCATGATTTTCGTTTTCTGAATGTTGATATATAGATAACTATAAAACACTTGTGAAAGAAATCAAAGAGGACACAAATAGATGGAGAAATAGACCATGTTCATGGATTGGAAGAATCAATATAGTGAAAATGAGTATACTACCCAAAGCAATCTATAGATTCAATGCAATCCCTATCAAGCTACCAACAGTATTTTTCACAGAACTAGAACAAATAATTTCACAATTTGTATGGAATTACAAAAACCATTTAATAGCCAAAGCAATCTTGAGAAAAAAGAATGGAACTGGAGGAATCAACTTGCCTGACTTTAGGCTCTACTACAAAGCTACAGTCATCAAGACAGTATGGTACTGGCACAAAGACAGAAATATAGATCAGTGGAGCAAAATAGAAAGCCCAGAGATAAATCCATGCACCTATCTTTGACAAAGGAGGCAAGAATATACAGTGGAGAAAAGACAATCTCTTTAACAAGTGGTGCTGGGAAAACTGGTCAACCACTTGTAAAAGAATGAAACTAGAACACTTTCTAACATCATACACAAAAATAAACTCAAAATGGGTTAAAGATCTAAACCTAAGACCAGAAACTATAAAACTCCTGGAGGAAAACAAAGGCAAAACACTCTCCGACATAAATCACAGCAGGATCTTCTATGACCCACCTCCCAGAATATTGGAAATAAAAGCAAAAATAAACACATGGGACCTAATTAAAATTAAAAGCTTTTGCACAACAAAGGAAACTATAAGCACGGTGAAAAGACAGCCTTCAGAAGGGGAGAAAATAATAGCAAATGAAGCAACTGACAAAGAATTAATCTCAAAAATATACAAGCAACTCCTGCAACTCCTGCAACTCAATTCCAGAAGAATAAACGACCCAATCAAAAAATGGACCAAACAACTAAACAGACATTTCTCCGAAGAAGACATACAGATGGCTAACCAACACATGAAAAGATGCTCAACATTACTCATTATCAGAGAAATGCAAATCAAAACCACAATGCAGTACCATTTCACACCAGTCAGAATGGCTGCGATCCAAAAGTCTACAAGCAATAAATACTGGAGAGGGTATGGAGAAAAGGGAACCCTCTTACACTGTTGGGAATGCAAACTAGTACAGCCACTATGGAGAATAGTGTGACGATTCCTTAAAAAACTGGAAATAGAACTGCCATATGACCCAGCAATCCCACTGCTGGGCATACACACTGAGGAAACCAGAATTGAAAGATACATGTGTACCCCAATGTCCACTGCAGTGCTGTTTATAATGGCCAGGACATGGAAGCAACTTATATGTCCGTCAGCAGAAAAATGGATACGAAAGCTGTGGTACCTATACACAATGGAATATTACTCAGCCACTAAAAAGAATACATTTAAATCATTTCTAATGAGGTGGATGAAACTTGAGCCTATTATACAGAGTGAAGTAAGCCAGAAAGGAAAACACCAATACAGTATACTAACACATATATATGGAATTTAGAAAGATGGCAATGATAACACTATATCAGATCAGTCGCTCAGTCGTGTCCAACTCTTTGCGACCCCATGAACCACAGCACGCCAGGCCTCCCTGTCCATCACCAGCTCCCGGAGGTCACTCAGACTCGCATCCATCGAGTCAGTGATGCCATCCAGCCATCTCATCCTCTGTCGTCCCCTTCTCCTCCTGCCCTCAATCCCTCCCAGCATCAGAGTCTTCTCCAATGAGTCAACTCTTCACATGAGGTGGCCAAAATACTGGAGTTTCAGCTTTAGCATCATTCCTTCTAAAGAAATTCCAGGATTGATCTCCTTCAGAATGGACTGGTTGGATCTCCTTGCAGTCCAAGGGACTCTCAAGAGTCTTCTCCAACACCACAGTTCAAAAGCATCAATTCTTCGGTGCTCAGCCTTCTTCACAGTCCAGCTCTCACATCCATACATGACCACAGGAAAGACCATAGCCTTGACTAGGCGAACCTTTGTTGGTAAAGTAATGTCTCTGCTTTTGAATATGCTATCTAGGTTGGTCATAACTTTCCTTCCAAGGAGTAAGCGTCTTTTAATTTCATGGCTGCAGTCACCATCTGCACTGATTTTGGAGCCCAGAAAAACAAAGTCTGACACTGTTTCCACTGTTTCCCCATCTATTTCCCATGCAGTGATGGGACCAGATGCCATGATCTTCGTTTTCTGAATGTTGAGCTTTAAGCCAACCTTTTCACTCTCCACTTTCACTTTCATCAAGAGGCTTTTTAGCCCCTCTTCACTTTCTGCCATAAGAGTGGTGTCATCTGCATATCTGAGGTTATTGATATTTCTCCCAGCAATCTTGATTCCAACTTGTGTTTCTTCCAGTCCAGCATTTCTCATGATGTACTCTGCATATAAGTTAAATAAACATGGTGACAATATGCAGCCTTGACGTACTCCTTTTCCTATTTGGAACCAATGTGGGACAGCAAAAGAGACATAGATGTATAGAACAGTCTTTTGGACTCTGTGGGAGAGGGTGAGGGTGGGATGATCTGGGAGAATAGCACTGAAACATGTATATCATCATATGTGAAATGGATCACCAGTCTAGGTTCGATGCATGAGACAGGGTGCTCGGAACTGGTGCACTGGGATGACCTGATGGGATGGGATGGGGAGGGAGGTGGGAGGGGGGTTCAGGATGGGGAACACATGTACACCTGTGGCAGATTCATGTCAATGTATGGCAAAACCACTACAATATTGGAAAGTAATTAGCCTCCAATTAAAATAATAAATTTATAAAAAAAAAAAAAAGATGTGGTGATATATATATATATATATATATATGTATATACACATACACACACACACAATGGAATATTACTCAGCCATAAAAAGAACTCTATCAGGATATACTTTATCATTGTTTTCTACTTTATCTTTTCCTATATTTAATATACTACTGATAGATTTTTTCAAAGTCTTTTCTGTTTTCTTTAATATCTCAGTCATCTAAGGGATGCATTTCTGTTCTCCTTTTTTCATTTTAATAACAATGAAATTTTCTTTACTTTTCATATATATGGTAATAATATGGCAAGATTTTAGGAAAGGAGTACATCAAGGCTGTATATTGTCACCCTGCTTATTCAACTTACATGCAGAGTACATCATGTGAAATGCCAGGCTGGATGAAACAAGCTGGAATCAAGGTTGCTGGGAGATATATCAATAACCTCAGATATACAGATGATACCACCCTATGGCAGAAGGTGAAGAGGAACTAAAGAGCCTCTTGATGAAAGTGAAAGAGGAGAGTGAAAAAGTTGACTTAAAACTCAACATTCAAAAAAACTAAGATCACGGCATCTGGTCCCATCACTTCATGATAAATAGATGGGTAAACAATGGAAACAGTGACAGACTTTATTTTCTTGGGCTCCAAAATCACTTGGGATGGTGACTGAAGCCATGAAATTAAAAGACACATGCTCCTATAAGAAAAGCTATAATCAATGTAGACAGTATATTAAAAAGCAGAGACATTACACTGCCAACAAAGATCCATCTAGTCAAAGCTATGGTTTTTCCACTAGTCATGTATGGATGTGAGAATTGGACTATACAGAAAGCTGAATGCTAAAGAATTGATGCTTTTGAACTGTGGTCTTGGAGAAGACTCAAGAGACTCCTGGACTGTAAGGATATCAAACCAATCCATCCTAAAGGAAATCAGTCTTGAATATTTATTGGAAGGACTGATGCTGAAGCTGAAGCTCCAGTATTTTGGCCACCTGATGCAAAGAACTGACTCATTTGAAAAGACCCTGATGCTGGGCAAGATCGAAGGCAAGAGGAGAAGGGGACAACAGAGGATGAGACGGTTGGATGGCATCATTGACTTGATGGACATGAGTTTGAACAAGCTCTGGGAGTTGATGATGGACAGGGAAGCCTGGTGTGCTGCAGTCCAAGGGGTCCCGAAGAGTAGGACACTACTGAGTGACCGAACTGATAAAAAGAATGAAATCATGCCACTTGCAATGACATGAATGGACCTAGAAATTGTCATACTGAATGAAGTCAGACAGAGAAAGACAAATATTAGATGATATTACTTAAATGTGCAATCTAAAAATTGGTACAAGTGAATGCATTTTCAAAATAAGTGTCAGATGTAAAAAACAAACTTAGGTTACTACTGGGGAAAGGAGTGTGTGTGGGTGATAAATTGGGAGATTAAGATTGACATATACACACAATTCTTTATAAAATAGGTAACTAATAGAATCTACTGTAGAGCACAGGGAAGACTACTCAATACAATGAGCTAAACAGGAATGCATTCTGAAAAAGTGTGTTTATGCTGCTGCTAAGTCACTTCAGTCATGTCTGACTCTGTGCAACCTCATAGATGGCAGCCCACCAGGCTCCCCCGTCCCTGGGATTCTCCAGGCAAGAACACTGGAGAGGGTTGCCATTTCCTTCTCCAGTGTGTGAAAGTGAAAAGTGAAAGTGAAGTCACTCAGTCCTGTCCAACTCATAGCAATCCCATGGACTGCAGCCCGGCTCCTCCATCCATGGGAGTTTCTAGGCAAGAGTACTGGAGTGGCCTGCCATTGCCTTCTCTGTAAGTGTGTTTACATGTATGACTAATTCAGTTCAATATACAACAGAAAGTAGCACAACATTGTAAATGAATTATGTGTGATATGTGCTAGGTTGCTTCGGTCGTGTCCTACTCTGTGAGACACTATGGACTGTAGCCTGCCAGATTCCTCTGTACATGGGATTCTCCAGGCAATAACACTGGAGTGGGTTGCCATGCCCTTCTCCAGTGGATCTTCCCAAACCAGGTTTCGAATCCACATCTCTTATATCTGCATTGCCAGGCAGGTTGTTTTTTGTTGTTTTTTTTTGTTTGTTTGTTTGTTTGCTTGCTTTTTTACCACTAGTGCTGCCACCTCCAATAAAAATTAATTTTTAAGAAAATCAAAGAAAAGACATGTCTTCAAAGGATGGTAGGGAGGAAAAGTCTATGTGTGGGGAGAGAGTGAGACAGTGATATCTGAATGGTCACTAATAATCACAGTACTTGGAAGTTAATGGAGCAAATATTTAGAGTGTTAAGGTGAAAAGCAACTCAGAATACTCTACTCAAAAAATTCTAAAAACTCTTAGAAATAAAGTTGTAAACTAATTTTAAAACAAACTGAGAAAAGCTGTTGCCAGCAGGCTTAAAATGAAAGAGAAAAAAATAAAATCAAAATTTCCTTCTTTTAAAAAGTTCATAAAAATGAAATACCTTTGGAACAACTAATACAAGAGAAAGAGCAAAAACTGCTTATATCAAGAACGAAAAAAAAATCAAGGGGTAGAATGTGTTATTTACTACCTCATGAAAGTAAATTTCATAAATTGTATAAATTGGAAAAAAATTTCTGAATAAAATTCCCCTTGTAATAACTATAAAGAGAAAAGATAGTAAACATGAATAGTCATATGTATGCTAAAAAATTGTTCTCTCTTTCTGTCTCTCCCCGCTTCCAACACACACACATGCACACACTCACACACACAATCAGGACCTTATTTCCAGCAGTGAGAGTAAAGAATTGTCAACGTCTACTGAAGGTGAACATCTAAATACCCTATGATCCAGAAATTAACTCCTATGTTTATACCAAACAGAAATGTGTACCTATCCTCACCAAAAGACATGGGTTGGAATGCTCTCACAAACATTATATTTAATATCTATTTTGGAAGGATTCAATAACCATCAGTTTTACATTGTATAAAATACATCACGCTGTTTAATTGCTCAGTCGTGTCCGAATCTGTGTGACCCCATGGACGATAGCCTTATAGGCTCCTCTGTCCATGGCATTTCCCAGGCAAGATTACTGGGATGGGCTGCCATTTCCTTCTCCAAAATTATGACATATTCACCCAGTAATATATGGTATATTCACCCAGTTATATACTACACCAAATAATATTGAATAAAATATAACTGCATACAGAAATATCCATGAATATCACAAACATGTTAAGTAAACTAAGCCCCCCAAATATATAGTGTATTATATCAAGTACAAAATGTAATTATAAAGTAAATTTTACTTATTAAAGTACAAAAGATAATCAATGGTGTTAGTATTCAAGGGGTGTTTAGTGAACAGAAGGAAGCATAATAGCATTTGGAGAATTAAAATATTTTGATACTATATATCAAAATATACAGTATATATTTTATATACTGTATATATCAAAATTAAAACAAGTTTTAAACAACTCTTCTGAGATAGACAAAAGATTCAAATTAATTTACAGATAAAATCTGGAGTTTTTTATAATTTAATAATCACTGATTTGGATTATCAATCACATCTACTGAACTTTGTACACTTTATATAAAAGCATATGCTTTGCAATTTAAAAGCCCTGTGACATCAAATCCCTTGTATATTTACCTAATAAGTATCTGTTCAAAATAAAAATTAAAATCATTTACGATAAAGTTCCAATAAAGCCAAAATTATAGAGAGCAAGCAGTGCTTTTACTACCTCTGTTAATTTGCTTTTAAATTCTTGGTGCATTTGTATCAGAATTTTCATTGTTCAAATCTTCAAAAACTGCAAATCTTTCAAGCACTAGAAGTCTATCAAAAAAGATACTCTTCTATTATTTTCCACTTTATAAGTCTACTTCCCTTCCCCCACCCTATAAGGGCCCCAAACCCTTCAGGCCTTGAATCATGTCACTATCATTCCAGCTAAAGGGGACCCGAGAGCACTCCCCTGGGTTCCTATTAACACCTGCTACTTAATCAGCCAGAGGGGCTGTTGGTGACTGATGACATGTAGTTCTATCCATTTCTGCTCCCTCCCTCCCCAGAGGCTGCCCCACCACTGCAGCCAGCCCAACCCAGGGAGTGAGAGCAACAGAGACTGGGCAACACAGAGAGTTGGAGAAATACATCTGATTGTTCAAAAGCTGGAGTTTGTTAAGAGTAAATTCCCAGTTATAAATTTGCAAACAAGAACATGCAGCTGCGGAATGTATTAGCTGCAGATCTGTAATTTTTCAGCTTTCAGCTTCATAAATATTTTAGGCATTGTACAACTACAGCAGCATAATAGTAATAGAGACCTCCCTGGATAGAAGGCTGCTACAGATAAGATGTATGTGGCTAAGTGCAGGAGGCCTTTATTTTGAACAAGGAATAAGTTTAGCAGTGCAGCCATCTCTAATTTAGACTGTTTTCTTAATCTGCTGCCAGGGGAGCATGCTGGGTGATTCACAGTAATGAACTCCACCTGGATGCTCTGTAAATCTGAAAAGAACAACTGGAGTCTAGTAACTGTTGTTACCATGGATCTGGTTGAATGAGCTCTAATTTGATCAGTAAGTGACCATCCCACCAAGGAACCATGAGAAATGCTTGGAGACTGCCATTTCATGATAGTACAAGAAAGACTACTTATTTAAATAAGATTATTCTGAAGTAGAATAACCCAGATTGAGGAAAAAATTTTATAAAAAACAAAAAAAATAAGTTAATACTAAATATTTAATCTTGACTAGTGGATCATAGTGTTAGTTAAATGGGACCAATATTTAAAAAATTTTTATAACAGATAAGAAATGTTCACTAAAATTGTCTTAACACCACTATACACTTGATGGCAGTTAACTTGCTGGTAATAACTATACTATTTTTAGTTTCTGGCCTTATATAAATAGCACACTAATGTATATATTGGGATTTCCCAGGTGGCACTAGTTGTAAAGAAACCTCCTTCCAGTGTGGGAGATGAAGAGATGGAGGTTAGAGCTGATCTCTAGGTTGGGAAGATCCCCTGGAGGAGGGCACAGCAACTCACTCCAGTATTCTTGCCTGGAGAACCCCATGGACAGAGGAGCCTGGGTGGGATATGGTCCAATAGGGTTGTAAAGAATCAGATACAACTGAAGTGACTTAGCCTAGTCTAGCCTAGCCTAGCCCTATAGTGTGGTATAATAAAATACACCAAGAAAATAAGACTTTCACAGATGCAGAATGCATATGGCACTACTGTAGAACAACACTAATGGAATGCTATCTGTATCTTGGAAACCATAAACTGAGCTATATGGCTTGAATTTCTTTATTTGTATCTGAACTCTGGTCACCATCTTAATAAAACACTTTGAGAACAAGATCAGACAGTACTCCTGCTTCAGCAAGGTCCGTGGTGGTGGTGTTTTAGTCATTAAGTCGTGTCCGACTCTTACAACCCCATGTAGTGGAGCCCGCCAGGCTCCTCTGTCCATGGGATACTCCAGGCAAGAATACTGGAGTGGGTTGCCATGCCCTCCTCTAGAGGATCTTCCCAACCCAGGAATAGAACTGCCTGCATTGCAGGCAAATTCTATACCAACTGAGCTACAAGAGAAGCGCAAGGTCCCTGGTAACCAGTCTGTAACATGTCCTGCCACAAAGTAGACCACTGATTGATTTTGCCTTTCCCTGTACTGAAATTAATTTTCCATTCAATCCTTACCACAAATGTGTGTTTACATTAGCAGACATTTGTTGTATTTTGTTGTCCATTTTCCCTACTTCTGCCAACAGAACAAATACAAAATGCATGTTTCTCTGAATGACCACCCCTCCCTTATTTGCAGTCTGTGCAATTCGAGTGATCATTTGGAACATAGTTCAGATTTACCAAAAACATGTTAAATGAGTCATTAAAGAATGAACTCATTAATTCTTTTATTTATTCAGATATTTGTTTGTTGATTTTTGCTCAGCAAGTTCTTGGTTGAATTTCTATTGAATATTAATACTATCCTGCCCTACCATCAGAAAAAAATTGATGTTTCCAGTAGCCCTAGAAAAAGGATTCCGATACCCAAATTTGTTAGTTGTGTAGAAGTGCATATATATGTGTCTGTAGAAACCCTGAAAGATATAAAAAGTAAATTATCTACTTCATGGTTATTTATTTAATGAATCAGATTTTTTACAGATGTAGCATTTTCCAAAAAATATGGATATAAGCATTCTGATTAATTTTACAAAGCAAGACCTATTCTCATTCAATGTTGAGTATAAGTTTTAGTAGATCAATTAAAGGAATTGGCTATCTCAAGGGAGAATGAATTCTTGTTACTGGAAATACTTTAGAAAAAGCTGTTAATTCCTTGGTTGGTATTTGGTAGTGAGGACTCTCACAAAGAATAGCAGTCAGGTGAGATCATCTTAGATAGTCCTTTCAAGACAGTTATTTTGTGATTCATAAGCTCATATTTGTGTAGATTAGAGAACTCTAGGCACCACGTAGAAACAAAGAAGAAATAATGAGCAAGTACTCTGCTTTAACATTTAAAATAGATGTAGGTAAAGTCAAATAAAAAATAATACAAAAGTAAATCAAGGGAATATGTCAACAAACTAAATGATAATTTCTAATTGGATATATAAATGCTAAAGAGATTTTCACTTTTGGAAAACATTTCCTGGAGAAATATTTTACTGAATAACATTTCTAGGAGAATTCTGAGTTCAATCACAGTGATGGTACATTAATTTCAGTAATTCTTCTACAACTCTGGCCCCTCAAACTCTTCAATATCCATTATCTCCCCTATTCTCCACATAGATTATTCTCATACATAGTTTAAATCTCTTGGATCCACTAATATCAGAAGATATACTTCTGTTTTTGCAACTCAAGATATCCTAATGGCTCTGTATTTAAAGTATACATATAGTCTTATCTCTTATTATCAATTAACAGACTTACAAAAAAAAATAGACAAATCTATCCTACTTGAAGATTTTAACATTTTCCACTCAATAATGAATAGAATAATATAGAACAAAATATAAGGATATAAAAGACTGGAACATTTGTAACACCATGACCCAATCTATTATTTTTAAGACTATTTTGTAAGAGCAGTTTTTAGTTTTACAGCTAATTGGTAGGAAGGTACAGATATTTCCTAACAACATATTACCCCACACATGCATAGTCTCCCCCATTATCATCATCATTAATTAGAATATCTTTTTTTTTTTTTTAACCAAGAATGAAGATTGACACATTGTAATTATCAAAGTCCATATACTTTAGGGTTTACTCTTGGTGTTGTATATCCTAAGGATTTAGAAAAAGCATAACATATAGCCATTACTAGATCATGCAGAGTATTTGCCCTGCCCTAAAAATGCTCTGTGTTTTGCCTACTCATATTTCCTACCCTGTTGTCCCCTATTAACAGCTGATCTTTCTATTGTCTCCATAGTTTGTCTTCCCAGAATGTCATATTGTTGGAATCATGTAGTGTCTAGCCTTTGCACACTGACTTCTTCTACCTCGTCATATGCATTTAAATTTCCTTTATGTTTTTTCACAACTTAAAATCTCACTCATTTTTTGTTTAATATTAACCTATTTTCTGGGTAGATTAGTTTATCTATTTACCTACTGAAAGATATCCTCATTGCCTCCAAGTTTTGGAAAATGTGAATAAAGCTACTATAAACATCTGTGTGCAGGATTCTTTGTAGACATAAGCTTTTAACTCCTTTAGCTAAATATCAAGAGGCATAATTGCTGGATCATAGAGTAAGAGTATGTTTAGTTTTGTAAGAAATCCCCAAACTGTGACCCAATTTATTGCACACTATTTGAAACTATGGTAGCAAACATGTTCTTTTCAAGTGCATATGGACCACTTAACAAGACAGACCATATGTTGATGGTCTATCTTGTTAAGTTGAACCATAAAACAAGTTTCAATCAAATCTGAAAGATGGAAAGTACAAAGAGTATATTTTCAGACTTAATTTTAATTAGAAATAAATAAAATATATATAGCAATTCTCAAATAGAGATTAAGCAATATATGTCTAAATAGCCTATGAGTCGTAGTAAAATAAGAAAAAAATTAAAGTTTTTGAAACAAATATTAAAAGACAATGTTTAAAAAAATCTGTGAAATATAGATAAAAGTTGCTCTTCAAAAAGATCAGTAAACTTAATAGCTCTGCATAAGACTGATCAAGTAGAAAAGAAGTGATCAATATCAACAATAAAGATAGATATCACCATAGATATTTAGATTACTTCATGTCCATTTAATGTTCATGGATATTAATGATGATTATATTACTGCAATACATTTAAGAAGATAATATCCTTAGCTACAGACCAAGTTTAAAATATTAATATTTAGAATCATATGTAGAAAATATGTATATGTAGAAGCAATATGTAGAAAAATGTATCAATACTCTAATTAAATGAAAATACTATTTATAGCCTCTTCCATCAAAGGTCTTAGACATCGTTCCTTTTAAATGGATCATATTTTCAGTTAAGTGACTTTCTCGGTGTGTTTCCTGTCCATAGAAATAACACAGAGATTTGATACTTGAGGCAGTCTCATGTATTCAGGCAAAAGCAATTAGAACCGACTCCAGTAACACACAAACCATAAGCAAAGATTAATCATTGTTGTTGTTGAGTCCCTAAGCTGTGTCTGACTCTTTGCGACTGCATGGACTGTAGCTCGCCAGGCTCCTCTGTCCATGGGGCTCTCCTGGCAAGAACACTGGAGTGGGTTGCCATCTCCTTCTCCCTTATAAATCACTAAGTCACCACAAATAAACTGACAGAATGAAAAGGTGAAGTAAAAGTCATTTTTGCTTGTTTTTTTAAATTATTTTTTTAATTGAAAGATAATTGCTTTACAGAATTTTGTTGTTTTCTGTCAAACCTCAACATAAATCAGTCATGGGTATACATATGTCCCCTCCCTCTTAAACCTCCCTGTCATCTCCCCCCTCCACCCATCTCAACCCTCTAGGTTGGTACAGAGCCCCTGTTTGAGTTCCCTTAGACATACAGCAAATTCCCATTTTGAGTCAGTTCTAATGAGCTGGATAAACCTAGAGCCTATCATACAGAGTGAAGTAAGTCAGACAGAGAAAGATAAATATCATATACTAATATATATATATATATGGAGTCTAGAAAGATGGTAATGAAGAATTTATTTTCAGGGCAGCAATGGAGAAACATATAGAGAACAGATTTATGGACATGGGGAGAGAGGAGAGGAGAGGGTGGTGAGATGTATGGAGAGAGTAACATGGAAACTTACATTATCATATGTACAGCAGATGTAAAGGTCTTTATTTGTAGATGATAAAATTGTCTATTGGAAATCCTAGGATCTGCATTAAAGCTTCTAGAACTAATAAGTTAGTAACATTACAGGATACAAGACCAATGTAGAAAAATAAATTTTGTTTCTAACAAAGGACAACTTAAATTGAAATTAAATATAGAATATCATTTATAATACCATTAAGGTATAAATCTCTTAAGCATAAATCCAACAAAAGATGTGTAAGACTTATGTAATGACAGAATATAAAATATTGTTGAGAGAAATGCAAAAAACCTAAATAATGGAAATACTGTGTTCATGATCTCATGTTTCAAAAATTTAAGATTTAATATTCAGCAAATGTTTTTGAAGAAAACAAATGTCCAGATTCTAAAATTTGGATGAAAATCCAAAGACCCTAGAATAATCAAAACAATTTTTTTAAAAACTAATTTGGATAATTTATATTACTTTACCTTTATGTGTTATGAAATTATTATAATAAGATAGTGGGATTTTAGCATGATAATAGATCACTAGAGCTGCATAAATTTAAGAAATATATCCACACATGTACTATAAATGGATATTTGACAAAGTTTCAAAGGAAACTGAGTGGAAAAAAGATAATCTTTTTAACATGCACTGCTGAAACCATTAGGTATCTATGTACAATAATAAATTCTTTTAATCCACATTTAATGCCAGATAAAAAAGTTATTCAAAATGGATCATAGACCTAATTGTAAAAATCTAAAACCATACAATTTTACAGAGGGAAACAGAATAGAAATTATTTTTAACCCTAACTTAAGCAGATGTTTCCTCAATATGATGTCAAAACCATGTTTCATAATTACATAAATGAACTATTAGACTATCAAAATAGGAACTCATGCCCTGTGAAAGTTACTCCTTAAAAAAACCAAAAGCCAAACATTGATATAAGATATTAGACATCTGTAAATAATAGATCTGAAAAAATAATTATATTCAGAATATATAAAAAACCACCCAAACTCAATAGAACAAAAACACAATTTGAAAAAAAAAAAAAAAAAGCATACATCCAGTTTCTATTTCTACACATGAGGACCTGACATTGTAGTTCTGTCCAAATACCATGTAAAAGTTTAGCAAACTAAAAAATTAACAATCACCTTGAGTCCTTGAAAGGTAACAGTACATACGGCAAGCCACCATTCACAAGGTTGAAAATACAGACAAGCAAATACAGGGAATCTTGGCTTACCAGAGAACAAGATGAACTCTAGATTTCCTATCCCAACTAAGGGGATTAGAAAAAAAAATTGAGAAACTCTGTGAAGATCACATTCTAGGGGCACAAACTCACTTTGTAGAACCTCACTCTTCACCACATTGCTAAAGCCTTATTTATTTAAAAAAATCATTTATATAGTATACAAATTTCTAAATGTACAGCTATCAATTTAAAAAATACAAGGCATGCCAAAAGGTGGAAAATACAATATGAAGACACAGAGCAAACATTAGAATCTGATAAGCCAGAAATGTTTTAATTAGCAGAATAAGATGAGAGTCCCTTGGACTCAAGGAGATCCAATCAGTCCATTCTAAAGGAGATCAGCCCTGGGTGTTCTTTGGAAAGAAATGCTAAAGCTGAAACTCCAGTACTTTGGCCACCTCCTGCTAAGAGTTTACTCATTGGAAAAGACTCTGAGGGATTCAGGGCAGGAGGAGAAGGGGACGACAGAGAATGAGATGGCTGGATGGCATCACCGACTCGATGGACATGAGTCTGAGTGAACTCCAGGAGCTGGTGATGGACAGGGAGGCCTGGTGTGCTGTGATTCATGGGGTGGCAGAGTCGGACACGACTGAGCAACTGAACTGAACTGAAGGTTTAAAAGAACTAAAATAAATGTGCTAAGGGTTCTAATGAGTAAAGCAGATACCATGCAAAAGTAGAGACATGGAAATTCTGCTGTTGCTGCTAAGTCGCTTCAGTCGTGTCCGACTCTGTGTGACCCCATAGACGGAAGCTCACCAGGCTCCCCTGTCCCTGGGATTCTCCAGGCAAGAACACTGGAGTGGGTTGCCATTTCCTTCTCCAATGCATGAAAGTCAAAAGTGAAAGTGAAGTCGCTCAGTCGTGTCCGACTCTTAGCGACCCCACGGACTGGAGCCTACCAGGCTCCTCCGTCCATGGGATTTTCCAGGCAAAAGTACTGGGGTGGGGTGCCATTGCCTTCCCTGATGGAAATTCTAAGAAGAACTAAAAAAAAAAAAAAAAAAAAGCTAGAGTTTAAAAACACTGTAACAGAAATGAAGAATGCCTCTGATGGACTCATTTCTAGAGTGAATGCAGGTGAGGAAATAATCGATGAACTAGAGGAATTTATCAACAAGCAAAGGATACAAAAGATCAATGGAAAAGAAAAAGAAACAAGCTACCTTTATTTATTCATGACATGATCATCTATGTAGAAAATTTGAAAGAACAGAAAAGTATCCTATAACTAATATGCAATGTTGTATGATATAAGGTTAATATACAAAAGTTAATTGCTTTCTTAACTACTGGGAATGAACAAGTGAAATTTTAAATTAAAAAACCTACAATATCATTTAAATCAACACCCAAATAATGAAATATTTAGGTTCAAATCTAACAAAATTCATACAAGACACATGAGGAAAACTGATGAAATTTAAGAAAGAACTAAGTAAATGGAGAGATATTCCATGTTCATGGAAAGATTTGATGCTGTCAATATGTCAGTTCTTTTCAACTTGATCTACTGATTCTAAAGGTTATTTAGAGAATCAAAAGAATCATGGTAGCATAGATAATATTCAAGGAGAACAAAGTTTGAGAATTTATGCTATCTGACTTCGAACTTTACTGTAAAGCTACAGTCTCAAGAGTGTGCTCTGGTTACAAGAATGTATGTACACATGTGAGTGTTCAGTCACTCAGTTGTGTGTAACACTGCAACCCCATGGACCTTGCCCATCTAGCTCCTCTGTCAATGAGATCATCCAGGCAAGGATCCTGGAGTGGGTTGCCTTTCCTCTTCCAGGGGATAACCCGGGGATTGAACCCCCATCTTCTGTATCTCCGGCCTCGGCAGGTGGATTCTTTACCACTGAGCCACCTGATAAGTGGGTACAAGAATATGCAAATAGAAAAACAGAATCAAGAACTCAAGAAATATACTCCATAAAAACATTAAACTAATTACTCATCTTTGACAAAGAACCAAAGACAGCAAAATGGAACAGAGATAGCTTCTTCAACATACATTGCTGGAACAACTGGACATCTATCCAAAAAAAAAAAAAAAAAGAAGAAGAAGAAGAAGAATCTAGATACAGATATTATACACTTCACAAAAATTAAACAAAAAATTGGATTACAGATTGATATGTAGAATACAAAACTATAAAACCCCAAAGGGTAACTTAGGAGAAAATCTATATGACCTTAGGTAGGATGATAACTTTTTAGATATAATGCTAAAGACACAAACCATGAAGGAAATAAGAAGCTAAACTTAATTAAAATTAAAAACTTCTGCTTTGAAGAAGACAATGTCAAAAGAATAAGAAGACAAGCCACAGAATGGGAGAAAATATTTATAAGAAAGACACATTTAATAAAGGATGTATTCCAAATATATAAAGAACTCTTAAAAGCCAACAATAAGAATCAACCCAATTTTAAAAAGGGACAAAGACCTTAACGGACACCTCTTTAAAGAAGATATACAGATGATAGATAAGCCTATGAAGAGAAGCTGTACATCATATATCATCAGGGAATCTGTTAGAATGGCTAAAATCTGAAACACTGACAACGTTAAATGGCAAGGAGGACATGAGATAACAGAAACTCTCATACACTGCTGGGGGAAAAATGTGTCACAGTCACCTTGGAAATTAGTTCACAATTTTTTTTTTTAACTAAATACCCTATTAATGTATGATCCAGCAATGGAACTCCTTGGTATTTACCCACATGAGTTGAAAACTTATATTTATACAAAAAATCTGCAGGTGGTTACAGTACCTTTATCTACATATGTCAAAGCTTAGATGTAACCAAGGTGTACTTCAGTAAGTGAATGGTAAATAAGCTTTGATAAATCCAGAAAAGTTATTATTAATCCTAGCATGAATTAAGCTCAGCTTTCCCAGTGGCTTTCTGGTAAAGAATTCATCTGCAGTGCAGGAGATACAAGAGAATCATGTTCGATCCCTGGATAGGGAAGATCCCCTGAAGGAGGAAATGGCAACCCACTCCAGTAATCTTGTCTGGAAAACCCCATGGACAGAGGAGTCTAGAGGGCTATAATCCATGGGGCTGAAAAAGAGTTGAACACGACTAAGTGATTAAATAACAACAAACTAAGCGATCAAGCTGTGAAAAGAAGTAGAGGAAGTTTAGGTACATATTAGTGAAGACAATCCATAAAGGCTAAATACTGTGATTCCAATCATATGACATTCTAGAAAAGTAAAACTATTCAGTTCAGTTGCTCAGTCATGTCCAACTCTTTGCAACCCTACGGACTGCAGGATGCCAGGCTTCACTGTCCATCACCAACTCCTGAAGCTTGCTCAAACTCATGTCCATCAAGTCAGTGATGTCATCCAACCATTTCATCTTCTGTTGTCCCCTTTTCCTCCTGCCTTCAATCTTGCCCAGCATCAGGATCTTTTCAAATGAGTCAGCTCTTTGCATCATGTGGCCAAAGTATTAGAGCTTCAGCATCAGTCCTTCCAATGAATATTCAGGACTTATTTCCTTTAGGTTGGACTGGTGGGATCTCTTTGCAATCCAAGGGACTCTCAAGAGTCTTCTCCAACATCACACAGTTCAAAAGCATCATTTCTTCGGCTCTCAGTTTTCTTTATAGTCCCACTCTCACATCCATACACGACTACTGGAAAAACCATCGCTTTGACTAGACAGACCTTTGTTGGCAAAGTAATGTCTCTGCTTTTTAATATGCTGTCTAGGTTGGTCATAGCTTTTCTTCCAATGAGCAAGCATCTTTTAATTTCATGGCTGTAGTCACCATCTGCAGTGATTTTGGAGCCCAGGAAAATAAAGTCTGCCACTGTTTCCGTTGTTTCCCCATCTATTTGACTTGGAGTAATGGGACCTGATGCCATGACCTTCATTTTCTGAATGTTGAGTTTTAAGCCAACTTTGTCACTCTCCTCTTTCACTTTCATCAAGAGGCTCTTTGTTTCCTCTTGGTTTCCTGCCATAAGGAGGGTGTCATCTGAATATCTGAGGTTATTGATATTTTTCCAGCAATCTTGATTCCAACTTGTGCTTCATCCATTCCAGAATTTCTCATGATGTACTTACATATAAGCAGGGTGACAATATACAGCCTTGATGTACTCCTTTCCTGATTTAAAACAAGTCTGTTGTTCCATGTCCAGTTCTAACTGTTGCTACTTGACCTGCGTACAGATTTCTCAGAAGGCAGGTAAGGTGATCTGGTGTTCCCATCTCTTGAAGACTTTTCCACTGTTTGTTGTGATCCACACAGATAAAGGCTTTGGCATAGTCAATAAAGCAGAAATAGAAGTTTTTCTGGAACTCTTTTTCTTTTTCGATGATCCAACAGATGTTGGCAATGTGATCTCTGATTCTTCTGCCTTTTCTAAATCCAGCTTCAAATCAAATCAATAAAATTAGAAATGAAAATGGAGAGATCACAACAGACAGCACAGAAATACAAAAGATCATAAGAGACTACTATCAGCAATTATATGGAAATAAAATGGACAATGTGGAAGAAATGGAAAAATTCTTAGAAAAGTACAACTTTCCAAAACTGAATCAGGAAGAAATAGAAAATCTTAACAGACCCATCACAAGCACGGAAATTGAAACTGTAATCAGAAATCTTCCAGCAAACAAAAGCCCAGGCCCAGACGGCTTCATAGCTGAATTCTACCAAAAATTTAGAGAAGAGCTAACACCTATCCTACTCAAACTGTTCCAGAAAATTGCAGAAGAAGGCAAACTTCCAAACTCATTCTATGAGGCCACCATCACCCTAATACCAAAACCTGACAAAGATGCCACAAAAAAAGAAAACTACAGGCCAATATCACTGATGCAAAAATCCTTAACAAAATTCTAGCAATCAGAATCCAACAACACATTAAAAAGATCATACACCATGACCAAGTGGGCTTTATCCCAGGAATGCAAGGATTCTTCAATATCCACAAATCAATCAACGTAATACACCACATTAACAAACTGAAGAATAAAAACCATATGATTATCTCAATAGATGCAGAGAAAGCCTTTGACAAAGTTCAACATCCATTTATGATAAAAACTCTCCAGAAAGCTGGAATAGAAGGAACATACCTCAACATAATAAAAGCTATATATGACAAACCCACAGCAAACATTATCCTCAATGGTGAAAAATTGAAAGCATTTCCTCTAAAGTCAGGAACAAGACAAGGATGCCCACTTTCACCATTACTATTCAACATAGTTTTGGAAGTTTTGGCCACAGCAATCAGAGCAGAAAAAGAAATAAAAGGAATCCAAATTGGAAAAGAAGAAGTAAAACTCTCACTGTTTGCAGATGACATGATCCTCTATGTAGAAAACCCTAAAGATTCCACCAGAAAATTACTAGAACTAATCAATGAATATAGTAAAGTTGCAGGATATAAAATTAAAACACAGAAATCCCTTGCATTCCTGTACACTAATAACGAGAAAATAGAAAGAGAAATTAAGGAAACAATTCCATTCACCATTGCAATGAAAACAATAAAATACTTAGGAATATATCTTCCTAAAGAATCTAAAGACCTATATATAGAAAACTATAAAACACTGGTGAAAGAAATCAAAGAGGACACTAATAGATGGAGAAATATACCACGTTCATGGATTGGTAGAATCAATATAGTGAAAATGAGTATACTACCCAAAGCAATTTATAGATTCAATGCAATCCCCATCAAGCTACCAACGGTATTCTTCACAGAGCTAGAACAAATAATTTCTCAATTTGTATGGAAATACAAAAAACCTCAAATAGCCAAAGCTATGTTGAGAAAGAAGAACGGAACTGGAGGAATCAACCTGCCTGACTTCAGGCTCTATTACAAAGCCACAGTCATCAAGACAGTATGGTACTGGCACAAAGACAGAAATATAGATAAATGGAACAAAATAGAAAGCCCAGAGATAAATCCACGCACATATGGTCACCTTATCTTTGACAAAGGAGGCAAGAATATACAATGGATTAAAGACAATCTCTTTAACAAGTGGTGCTGGGAAAACTGGTCAACCACTTGTAAAAGAATGAAACTAGAACACTTTCTAACACCATACACAAAAATAAACTCAAAATGGATTAAAGAGCTAAATGTAAGACCAGAAACCATAAAACTCCTAGAGGAAAACATAGGCAAAACACTCTCTGACTTACATCACAGCAGGATCCTCCATGACCCACCTCCCAGAATATCGGAAATAAAATCAAAAATGAACAAATGGGACCTAATCAAACTTAAAAGCTTCTGCACAACAAAGGAAACTATAAGCAAGGTGAAAAGACAGCCTTCAGAATGGGAGAAAATAATAGCAAATGAAGCAACTGACAAACAACTAATCTCAAAAATATACAAGCAACTTCTACAGCTCAATTCCAGAAAAATAAATGACCCAATCAAAAAATGGGCCAAAGAACTAAATAGACATTTCTCCAAAGAAGACATACAGATGGCTAACAAACACATGAAAAGATGCTCAACATCACTCATTATCAGAGAAATGCAAATCAAAACCACTATGAGGTACCATTTCATGCCAGTCAGAATGGCTGTGATCCAAAAGTCCACAAGCAATAAATGCTGGAGAGGGTGTGGAGAAAAGGGAACCCTCTTACACTGTTGGTGGGAATGCAAACTAGTACAGCCACTATGGAGAACAGTATGGAGATGCCTCAAAAAACTGGGAATAGAACTGCCTTATGATCCAGCAATCCCACTGCTGGGCATACACACTGAGAAAACCAGAATTGAAAGAGACACCTGTACCCCCAATGTTCACAGCAGCACTGTTTACAATAGCCAGAACGTGGAAGCAACCTAGATGTCCATCCACAGATGAATGGATAAGCAAGCTGTGGTACATATACACAATGGAGTATTACTCAGCCATTAAAAAGAATACATTTGAATCAGTTCTAAGGAGGTGGATGGAACTGGAGCCTATTATACAGAGTGAAGTAAGCCAGGAACAAAAACACAAATACAGTATACTAACGCATATATATGGAATTTAGAAAGATGGTAACAATCACCCTGCTTATGAGACAGCAAAAGAGACACTGATGTATAGAACAGACTTTTGGACTCTGGGATCGGGAGAGGGTGGGATGATTGGGGAGAATAGCATTGAAATATGTATAATATCATATCTGAAACGAGTCGTCAGTCCAGGTACGATGCCCGATAACAAATGCCTGGGGCTGGAGCACTGGGACGACCTGGAGGAATGATGTGGGGAGGGGAGAGGGAGGAGGGTTCAGGATGGGGAACACGTGTATACTGGCGGTGGATCCATCTTGATGTATAGTAAAAGCAATACAATATTGTAAAGTTAAGCAAAATTAAAAAAATAAATAAATTTTAAAAAAAAAAAAGAAAGTTTACAGTTCACCTACTTTTGAAGCCTGGCTTGGAGAATTTTGAGCATTACTTTGCTAGTGTGTGAGATGAGTACAATTGTGCAGTAGTTTGATCATTCTTTGGCATTGCCTTTCTTTGGGATTGGAATGAAAACTGAACTTTTCCAGTCCTGTGGCCACTGCTGAGTTTCCAAATTTGCTGGCATATTGCGGGCAGCCCTTTCACTGCATTATCTTTTAGGATATGAAATAGCTCAACTGGAATTTCATCACTTCCACTAGATTTGTTCATAGTGATGCTTCCTATGAACAGTATGAAAAGGCAAAAAGGCAAAACTATGGAGAAAAAAAAAAGATCAGAGGTTACCAGAGTTTACAAATGGTGGTTGTAGTGAATAGGTAGAACACCAAGGGTTTTTAGAGCAGTGAAAATACTCTTTATGATATTATACTGTTGGATACACATCAGTGCATATTTGTCAAAACCTATAAAATGCAAAACTCTAAAAGTGAACTTTAATATTAACTATGGTCTTTGTGTGATAATGACATGTCATTGTAGGTTTTTCATTAGTATCAAATGTAGTCCTCTGGTAGGGGATGTTGATAATGGGGGAGAGCAATCACATGTGGGATGGGGGTATATAGGAAATCTTTGTACCTTCTCTATCAATTTTACTGTAACCTTTAAATTACTCTAAATATAAAGTATTAATTTAAAAAAGAAAGAGCAAAACATTTGAACATATTTTCCACCAAAGTAGATATATAATTCCCAGCAATCACATTAAAAGATGCTAATTATTAGTAATTAGGGAAACTTCAACAAAAATCACAATAAAACACTAGAACGTATCTCTTAAAAGGTCTAAAATTAAAATAAATAAATAAAAGGCTGACTACACCTAGAATTGGTGAGGATTTAGAGCAACAGGTGGGCCAAATGTAAATGGTAAAATCATTTTAGACAACAATTTGAAAATTCATTTAAAAAGATAAGTACATAATTACCATATGACTTGACCATTCTAGCCCTTGCTATTTACTCAAAATAAATGAAAGCATATGCCCAGAAAAAGATTTGTCACTAACATATATAGAAGCATTCACTGAAATAACTAAAAACTTCAAGGAACACTAATGTTAACCTATAGCAGAATAAACAAATTATGGTATATTCATGAAGGGAATTACTACCTAGTAATAAATGTAAACCAATAATGATAAATGCCACTATACTTTTGAATCACAAAAAGTATATGATAAATGAAAAATGCCAGATACAAAAACTGTATTACACTGCTGTGAAGATTACCTGAGGTCAGATATATCTGATATCTGTACATCTGGCAGTGCAAAATTAACTGCTATGCAAATGCTAAATCTAGTACTATTATTTTTATTCTGCTAATTGTTGTGCTAAGTCACCTCAGTCGTGTCTAACTCTTTGTAACCTATGGACCGTAGTCCTCCAGGCTCTTCTGTCCATGGGATTCTCCAGGCAAGAACACTGGAGTGGGCTGCCATGTCCTACTCCAGGGGATCTTCCCGACCCAGGGGTTGAACCCACAACTATTATGTCTTCTGCACTGGCAGGTGGGTTCTTTACCACTAGCACCACCTGCCTTAAAGGAAATACATGAATTTGCAAAATGGAAAATATCATCAAGTATTGAGTAGATCTAATAAAATAAATTATTATTAGAATAGTAATTCTAAAAAATTCAAGATACACAAAGATGACATTTTAGAAGCCTAAGAACAAAAGGAAAATGATAAATCTTCTATAAATGGGAAGGTTTATTCCAATATGGAAAGGATAAAGGGGTAAAGAAACTGATCACTTTCAAAGGCTTAGAATTACAATGGTTGAATATTTTAAAAACTACTGAATCTAGAATCCAGTGCCAAATTGTATGGGGGCAAACTGTTAATAAAACTGTTTCAGATATGGGACACATTTCTTACCATGTGAAATAATGACAAAATAGGATAATAAACAAGGAAGTAAAATACACAAGACTAAGGAAAAAGAATCCACTCAATGGGAATTATGAGAAATCTCAAGATAAATAACAGGACCAGTGAATACTGGGTCCAGACTGGAACACGTGGTAGAGGATTCCCAGATATATTTTCAAGGAAAAGAGAGACTTCACAGATTTGCTGTTACTCTGGAAATACTGGAAGAACTACAAACTTTAATAAAAATTATCTATTGTAAAAATTACTAGCCAAAATGCTTAAAAAAATCAGCACAAGAAATAGAACATTTTACAGTTGCCTCTCAATACTGTGAGCTATAGCAAGCAATGTTTACAAAGTCATAGCAATATTTATTAATATTTGACTTGGAACCAATCTATAAATTCAAAGTAAAAATCAGTTAAGAAGTGATGGCAGTTGGAAGATAAAAGGAGTAAATTCTAGAATCTCTAATACCCTCAACTTTCAGAGTCAGGATTTAAGAGATAATATCTATAGAGAAAGGAACAAAAAGAAATAACTATATTCTTTAAAGTCCCAAAATAACCAATAAAATAGCTAAAAATAGTGTTGTGAATTTATTGGGATGAGAAAGAGGAGGCATGGAGAGTTCAAGTAAATTAGAAAATAAAAAAATAATGTATAAAGTTGATATATAAGTAAACTGAAATTTGTTTGTATTAGTTTTATTTAGATATATGGTCTAAGAGAAAAAACATTAAAAGTGGTAGCCTCTTCTGAAACTGGCAGTTGATTGTAAGAAAGCAGTGGATAAGTGTTTCATTAAAATCTTACTATAATTTTTATTGTTTGTCTTTTACAAAAGTATGTATTTCTTACAAATTAATTAAAATTACTGAAGAATACTACAAAAATATAAAATGTTAGTGAGTACAAATGACAAATAAATGAAATAGAGTCTACAGACACAAATGAAGATCTATGGATAACATTTGTGATCATGTTTAAGACAGAATTTCAGATAAATACTGGATGTATTAATTATGATATCAGGACATTGGTTACATATGAAGGAAGCTGAATGTTATATCGTTTTATTACACAATGCACAACAATATGTACCAGATGGACTTCAGAAACAACTTTTTTTAAATACTCTTAAGGTTTGGAATAAAACATAAGAGAATATTTTTTATAATTTGCATGAAGAAGGGCTTCCTAAGCAAGAGCAATAACTTGAAAACACAAAGAGAGACTGTACGGTTGATTAATATTGTGGGCTTCTGTATAAAAAGTAGCCATAAATGACATAAACAGCAGGTAACAGACTGGAATAAAATACATGCAATATACCTGGGAGACAATTAATATCTGTTTTAAAAAACAGTCAAAAGTCATGGACTCTAAATTAATAAAAATATTATCTACTTAATTTTCAAGCAAACACAGGTTCAAACAATGTTATTATTTTGCTGATAATTTTGACAGAAACAGAGTTTAAGTAAAACTCCCCTGTGTAACCTCTTATGCCTATTGCTTCTTGGGAAATTGATAACTCTGTATTGCTTCTTGGGTATTATTTTAAGTAAAGTTGCTTTCTCTTAGAGAATAATGCAGGGATTTTTTTTTTCCTCCTAAGGAATTATCTACTACACTGTGCTTTCAAATTTATTTGCATGTATATTGCAAAATAGTATGTTTTAATTTTTTTCCTGAGATTCAATATTTAGTTTCTCCTTACTTTATATTTTATATATTTGTTATTTCTTCTCCCTTTTCTTGATTAATTTCTCTAGGATTTGCCTAATGATTTTAAGGCATTCTATTCATATATTGGTTAGGCTGTTTTCTATTTTCTAATGAATTTATGACTTTATTATGTTTTACTTTATGCTTTCCTTTTTTTTTGTTTTCATTTTTGATTTATGCATTAACTCACCTTTATTATTTATTTCTCCTATACATATCAAATGCTATTAGTTTTCTATTTCACTGCCTAGATCTTGATATAAAGCTTTTCATTATTATTATTTTAACAACTTTCTCAATTTTAGTTTGGCTCCTCTTTGATACAAGCCTTTTTTTTTTTTTTAACAAATAGCTTCAAAGTTTTCTTGGGAAAGTATGTTGTTATGCTGTTTTCTGATTTTATTATTAATTTCTAGTTTAATTGCCACTTGATTGCCTAATATATTTCTATTTTGTAAAATAATAATTGTTCAGATAATTTTTTAAAAGTAATTTGATTTAGAAAGGGCAGAGGAACCACAGATCAAATTGCCAACTTTCACTGTATCATATAAAAAGCAAGGGAGTTCCAAAACAGCATCTACTTCTGCTTCACTGACTTCACTAAAGCCTTTGACTTTGTGGATCAAAACAAACTGTGGAAAATTCTTAAAGAGATCAGAATAACAGATGACCTTACCTGCAGGACAAGAAACAACAGTTAGAACCAGACATGCAACAACAGATTGGTTCAAAATTGGGCAAGGAGTACATCAAGGCTGTATATCGTTACCCAGCTTATTTAACTTATATGCAGAGCACATCATGTGAAATGTCATGCTGGATGAACCACAAGCTGGAATCAAGACTTCTGGGAGAAATATCAACAAGCTCAGATATGCAGATGACACCACCTTAATGGCAGAAATGAAGAACTAAAAAGCATTTTGATGAAGGTGAAAGACAAGAGTGAAAAAAATGGATTAAAACTCAGCTTTCAAAAACTAAGATCATGGCATCCAGTTCCACCACTTTATGGCAAATAGATGGGTAAAAAGTGGAAACAGTGACAGATTTTATTTTCTTAGGCTCCAATATCACTGCAGATGGTGACTGCAGCCATGAATTTAAGACACTTGCTCCTTGAAAAAAAGCCATGAAAAACGTAGACAGTGTATTAAAAAGCAGACACATCACTCTGCTGAGAAAGGTCTGTATAATCAGAGCTATGTTTTTTTCCAGTAGTCATGTATGCATGTGAGTGTTGGACCATAAAAAAAGCTGAGTCTCAAAGAATTGATGCTTTTGAACTATGTTGCTTGAGAAGACTCTTGAGAGCCGAGGACTGAAAGGAGATCAAACCAGTCAATCCTAAAGGAAATTAACTCTGAATATTCACTAGAAGGACTGATGCTGAAGCTAATGCTCCAATACTTTGGTCACCTGATGCAAAGAGCCAATTCACTGAAAAAGACACTAATGCTGGGAAAGATTGAAAGCAGGAGGAGAAGGTGATGACAAAAGATAAGATGGTTGGATGGCATCACCAACTCAATGGACATGGGTTTGAGCAAGCTCCAGAAGGTGGTGAAGGACAGGGAAGCATGACGTGCTGCAGTTCAGGGGGCTGCAATAAGTCAGACAAGACTTAGCAACTGGACAACATGTTCCTTGGAATAATACTTACCTCTTAAGAAGAGTGACATAAACATATATACCCAGAGCCACATTAAGGAAAGAAGAAAAGCAAAATTTCAAGAAAATATGTATACTAAATTTTATCAGATGCAAATAATATGCTTCTAAATACATGTGCAAGTCAAGGTAACAAAGATTGGGAGTTTGCACACCAAATCGTTTATAGGCATGAATATGAACGAGTGGGTAAAGGGATAAGCCTTAAGGTCTAGAGACCTCCCTCTGTGGACCATGCCAGGGCTAGACTTTATCTAAAACCTCTCTTTCTCCGGGCCATTTCCATTCTTGACTTATCTTCTTTACAAATTTGTAAAGTACACCGTCAGTAAAACATGAACCCTAAAATCCTTATCTCAGTACTTTTCTAGGGGACCCAATATTGACTAGCAGGTATGACTGTAAAGGGATATGGCTTTGAGTGACTTTCACCTTATCTCGCCTGTGATTGTAAAGGGATATGGCTAAGTCACATTAAAGAGTAAAGTGTAAGAGGGAGTTGGAAAATAGTTCCTAGATATTTTGCATGGAATCAAAGGACATTTCCTCAAGTATGAGAGTCTCTCAGTCGTGTCTGACTCTTTGCAACCCCATGGACTGTACAGTCCATGGAATTCTCCAGGCCAGAATACTGGAGTGGGTAGCCTTTCCCTTCTCCAGGAGATCTTCCCAACCCTGGGATTGAAGCCAGGTCTCTTGCTTTGTAGGTGGATTCTTTACCAGCTGAGCCACAAGGAAAGCCCAAGAGTCCTGGAGTGGGTAGCCTATCCCTTCTCCGGTGGATCTTCTCAACTCAGGATTTGAACTGAGGCTCCTGTATTACAGGCAGATTCTTTACCAACTGAGTTATCAGGGATGACCATGAGAGTTGTAGATAACTTCAAACAGAAAGATAAAAATGACAAAAAGTTGATAATAGTACCTATAACTTCACACACACTGTTAATCATTTATTAAAAAGATTATTTCCAGTATCTTTTTTAAAATGCACTGGTCTTAGATTTTGTACTACAAAACCAAATGTTTCTCAGGCACTGATTTCAGCTGTCCAAATTATTGGAGAATTTCCTTTTGTATAGCACTTAAGCTTGTTATAATTATACCTTTAAGTAACTAGTTATAATAATTGGTATGATAAGAGATGGATCTTTTTTCTATGTTTTACAAATATTTTGATATATATTCACAATCTTAATTACTAAGTGTTTTTATAAAAACTAAAAGAACAACATGGGCATGAAAAGCATATTGAAGAAAACTTTACATAGTCAGAGTTGGAAAAACACTATCACAACCCTTTGTTTTTCCATGTTTTCACAGGACTTGTATTTTGTTTTTAAACTTAAGGAATAAAAAGTTAGTCAGATGTTAGTGAGAGGTCAGATAAAACACACATCCATATGCTGTCAGATAAGGACACTGAACCCGTTCCGATAACATTTTAAAAATTTTTCTATTTCGATTTTTTAAAATGTTCAGAAATCGCTAATAAAGGGCACTTAGCCTTATGAAAGATGACATTAAAGGATATTTGCCATCAGAGATTACCTACCAGAACTATAAATCACATGTCATTTAGTGATGTACCTATGACTACTTAGTTGGCATGACAAAATCGGATCGTGATTACATGATTTATGAGGTATAGAGGAGAACCCCTCAAGGGGAATATTCACAGAGACCAAAATATTTGAACATAGAAAGACTGTTTTTCCTTTATTAATATAAATTCAGATTTACATTAAGAGGGGAAAATCTAGTGGGTAATTTAAGTGCAACTTTATGCTGCTAGATATAAAAGATAAAAAAGTTAGAATGATTCTATCAACATGATAAACAAGAATAAAAATGCCTACAGTACTAAAAGACAGGCTATAAACTCTTTTCCCACTCAAAAAATAAAAAAAAATTATGATCAACAGAAAAAAAAAGCATATTTTAAAAGATAAAACATAAGCTTGAAATCCTGGTTTAGATTCAAGTTCCATGATATATTAATTTTTCAATCTTTGCATTATTATTTAACTTCTCAAAGTCTCAACTTACTCATTGATACATGGGAGATTAAAATATCAATCTCATGTTACTGCTTTTAAAATAAAATTATCAAACATAAAATCATTTAGAATCATGCCTCGCACACAGTGCTGCTCAGTTTTAAATCAATAGTTCTCATTATTAGTAGTATTAGGAAACAAGAGTAAATCAACTGTACAAATTTTTTCTATTGAAGTAGCTTCAATTTTACCACTATTTCTGTTTAAAAGAATACATAGAGGGAAGAACATAAGTGCTTGTGCTGTCTGAATGAGGTGTTTGAGGAACTTTAAAGGACGCTAGACAGTAGCCTGCAAAATTGACACTCTGTTCAATGTACTGTTCGGTTTCCAGTAGACTTGGTTAAGACGTAGTGGGATGAAGGCAAGATAAACTTTTTCAAACAGCTCTTTATAAAGAAAATTCTTTTGTGATCATAAAAGTTTCAATATGGTCAAGATATCTAGGAAGAAGCTGATTTTAGCCCATTCATCAGCTCTCTGGTCCAGTCAAATGGCTAACATATATCAAGGTCTTTGTTTCTTACAGTATATTCAAAACCTGTTAATGAATTGATTCCTTTAATCTTATGATAACCTTACGAAATAGTACTTTTATCCTCACTTGTAGTGATAGAGACAAATGTGGCATGGCTCCTGACTTCACATTCTGCCAGAGATAGAGGCACATGTGCTTGAAAACAAGTAAACAAATGCATAAAATAATTACATGCATAGACAGAGGCGGGCAAAACTATGGGTTAATCAAGTCTACTGGAGCCTAGTACTGTTTTCCTCTTATTTTATAAGTTTTTTACCTGAAGTTCCATTCTATGTCCAAGATGTATTTCTAGACATGCAACCAATTGTCTTGCAGGACTCCAGGACAGAATGGAACTCAAGATGAAACAGACACAGCAGCCTTCTCTTTCTTAGAGGGAACCAGTCATGGCCAAGTGAGAAAAATGGGCATCTCTCTTTTGTTTTAGATGGCTTTCCTTTCGATTTATCACTTCTAAATAGTTGACTACAATTCTAATGTATCTTTCTTCTCCCTCCTATCCTCCCATCCCAACTAGTACACACATCCCTTCTCCTTCCAAGTATTTGCTAGTCAATATATTTCCCGAGGCAACCAAGCTCTGACTTACTCAATCTTGGGCAACTTACTCTTAACACAAGTCTAAATTCTGGAACTAGGAATGAGAAGAAATTAAGAGGTCCTTTTTCTCAAAACTTAAATTTTTACGTTATTCAACTCATTGCAACTTTTCAATATCAAAAAGTGAATAAGTTTATATTTTATACCTTTCTTGATGTATTGTTTTTATGTTGCCTTCAATTTTACTTTAATTGTAAAGACTGACAGTCTCCAAATATAGTATAAACTGAAAAATAGATGACTACTGCATTTTCACACAATGTGTGCTGTATGGTGTTTGCTGATACCATTTATGAACAAGATCAGATATAATTCAAAGATAGAAGCCACAGTGTGGTGTTAGCCTGGTATCAGTGAAGGACATATAAGGGATGTCAGCATCAAGGATACTATGGCATCTTTCTTCATAAAGTCCTTGAAAAGAACCAAATCTAGTGTTTTCTGATAAATGACTGTCACTGATGGCCCCAAGTTTGGATTTTGGTACTAAGTTTATACATTTTTAAATTAGAATAATTACAATTAAATATATTGGAAAATATCTAGTATTCATTTATAACACGACAGGAAGTTTTAAAATATTCCATTTGAAGCAAGAAATACTAGTTAATCTAAAGGCAATATAGTATTTAGAGAGGGTATTCAGTTCAGTATTTAGCTCATAAATTTGGTAGGTGAATAAGTAGAATTTGGGAAATGATGGGCTATACAAATAATATATCCAGGTTTAGACTGGAGGACTTAAACTCTGTGCTTCAGAATGTTCAGGCTGCCAACAGATGAATCAACCCAGTCTCAGATTTAAAAAGTAAAATACTGCCTTTAAGTTGTTATTTAACAAATGTGCACAGGCATTTACATTTTAGTGGTTACAGAGCAATTCTAATTTTCTCATTTAACTCTTCTATTTAGTAAAGTATGCAATCTAAATGGAAGGAGTATATATTTACTGTGTCCAATAAAAACAGAATTTAACATTTTAGCTCTTTTGTCTCCACTTTATTCTGGCAAATTTGGAGGAAAGTGCAAAGATCCTGAGTCTAAGAGAAGATCTTCGTATTTCGTAAGTGGTTTCCAGTAATGGATATCTATCATTTTGCCTGCTCTGAAATCCTTTCCCATGCATGTCCTTGTGTTTTGGTGAGACAAAGTCCTTCTACCATTAGACAAAGTCCCATTAGGAACATCACTGGAATGGATAATGATTCAGGTCTGGACAATTCAAGTACTCTATCCTCTTCGCAACTGAGAATATTACAGGGATGGATCTGGGCAAGTTATTAATTTCTCTTGTTTCAGTTCCCTAACCATTTGCCTCATCCAGCTGTGTAAAAATTAAATGACCTTATAAATTAAGTGTTCAAAAATGCTCATAAGGGTACCTGAAAGATTCCATCCATAAGCACCTAGAGAAGTCAGCTATTATTGTTACTGTAATTATATCAGCTCCGAATTGGTGAGATTTGAGTTCATCTGAGCGACTGGACTGAACTGAACTGAACTGAGTTCATCTTACTAATGATGCTTGGAGCTCAACATAGAACATTTTTTGAACTCCAGAATCACAATTATGAGAGTCAAATTCTCTTTGCACATTGATTTTAAAGTAATATAGTTTTCTACAATTGAAACTAATAAAATCTTAACACAAATGTTTAATGTTTTTTTTTCCTTTTGTACTGTGATCCATCAATGTTGTTTAAGCATTTTGTTTTCTATAATGATGTTTATTTAAATATTAGGGCATATATTAAAGCATTATATATGTGTTTGTACATATGTATGTGCATATATATGCACATATATATGTACACATATATGTTATTTGGTAAGTAGCAGTTGAAGTGATTTTTCTCAATTGTTACATACTATAGTAACATAGACATGCCACATAGTCCTAGACTAACCAACAGTTTAACAGTGATTTTTCATATGATCACAGCTGTAAAATAAATTATCTGTGAACAAATATTTTCAGATAATATAACAAATGAAAAAAAAATTCACAACAAGAGTGGTGAGATTTTAAGTTAATACTTTTCTTTCAAATTAGTTTTACTTGGCTATTCTTTTGTTAGTATTACCAAAGTCAGAAAAAAAAAATATCAATAGATGGATATTTGCATATTTGCACTCTGCTGATGCTAACACATTCACTTAAAATACCCATTTCTTTCCTCCTCATTTCAAGCAATTCCATTCATCTTTCAGGGCCTGCCTCAAATCCCATTTCTTCACTAAAAAGCTCTCTGACTACCTCAACCTGAAATAAATTCTCCTAGCTGTTAGCTCCCCTAGAAATTCTTATCTGTACCATGTGTTTAGAAATTAATCATGCATTGTCTTGAGATAGTGAAAAGAGAGCTGAGCTTTGAAATCAAACAGACTTGAGATGAATCTTGACCCTGCTACAAAGTAGCTCCATGACCTTGGGCAAGTTACTTGTTCTTTTCACTTCACTTTCATAATAGATAGGCACTGTTTTGAGTGCTTTTGGGGAGGTAAAGGGATTTACACACAATGTATGTGTCGATCTTTAAGTCTCCAGATCTCTACAGTAAAGTGTCCATGTCTGCACATTGCAAGTTGCACAAACAGGATTCAAACTCCAGAACCCTGGCTTTAGAGTCCATGTTCTTATGTAGCACAGTGCGTGTGTGTGTCTCTATGCCTGTGTTTTGCCTCTCAATTTCTGAACCAGCACTTGATGATATTGACTAAACTCAGAGACTTATTAAGTGGATGAAATTAAATAAACTGTTTGGCACATAAGTGCATAACAGATATTATTTGGTATCTCCCTGGCTTCATTGCTCATGTATTACTACCTTAAACTACCACGTCCTTCAGTTACTAACTTTTATTTTGTGTATATCTTGTCTGGGTAGATGGATCATACACTTCCTGAGGCTCCCAGAATAGCTGGCACTTGGTTGAGCACACGCCTAGCAAGGTGTTCACACACCTTCGACCCTACCTTGATGTGACTTCAACTTTGCCTTTACCTACACCTTGACTGTGGAAAATTCTGAAAGAGATGGGAATACCAGACCACCTGATCTGCCTCTTGAGAAATGTGTATGCAGGTCAGGAAGCAACAGTTAGAACTGGTCATGGAACAACAGACTGGTTCCAAATAGGAAACGGAGTACGTCAAGGCTGTATATTGTCACCCTGCTTATTTAACTTATATGCAGAGTACATCATGAGAAATGCTGGGCTGGAAGGAACACAAGCTGATATTAAGATTGCCGGGAGAAATAGCAATAACCTCATATATGCAGATGACACCACCCTTATGGCAGAAAGTGAAGAGGAACTCAAAAGCCTCTTGATGAAAGTGAAAGAGGAGAGTGAAAAAGTTGGCTTAAAGCTCAACATTCAGAGAACTAAGATCATGGCGTTTGGTCCCATCACTTCATGGGAAATGGGGAAACAGTGGAAACAGTGTCAGACTTTCTTTTTCTGGGCTCCAAAATCACTACAGATGGTGATTGCAGCCATGAAATTAAAAGACGCTTACT
Source organism: Tragelaphus eurycerus (assembly GCA_935064755.1). Classification (NCBI taxonomy): domain Eukaryota; kingdom Metazoa; phylum Chordata; class Mammalia; order Artiodactyla; family Bovidae; genus Tragelaphus; species Tragelaphus eurycerus. Next base: position 3,052,121 of record CAKXYN010000014.1, read on the forward strand.
CCTTGGAAGGACAGTTATGACCAACCTAGATAGCATATTCAAAAGCAGAGACACTACTTTGCACACAAAGGTTCACCTAGTCAAGGCTATGGTCTTTCCTGTGGTCATGTAAGGATGTGAGAGTTGAATTGTGAAGAAGGTTGAGTGCCAAAGAATTGATGCTTTTGAACTGTGGTGTTGGAGAAGACTCTTGAGAGTCCCTTGGACTGCAAGGAGATCCAACCAGTCCATTCTCAGGATCAGCCCTGGGATTTCTTTGGAAGGAATGATGGTAAAGCTGAAACTCCAGTACTTTGGCCACCACATGTGAAGAGTTGACTCATTGGAAAAGACTCTGATGCTGGGAGGGATTGGGGGCAAGAGGAGAAGGGATGACAGAGGATGAGATGGCTGGATGGCATCACTGACTTGATGGACTTGAGTCTGAGTGAACTCCGGGAGTTGGTGGACAGGGAGGCCTGGCGTGCTGCGATTCATAGGGTTGCAAAGAGTCGGACACAACTGAGCAACTGATCTGATCTGACACCTTGACTTTAGCGCGGGCGGCTACCTCACCTCTGAGGTCAGGGGCAGAAGCTGGGAGGACTCCCATGCCCGAGAGGAGGTGGCCAAGAGTAACTACCCTACGCCTGAGGCCAGGTGTTGCGGCGGGAGGAGCAACCCGACCTCCAAGGAGCGGTGGCCTTGGGCGCAGCAGGGCCTAGAGGAAATATTCCACGTTCAAGGTCAGGAGGGGTGGAGGTGAGGAGATACCCTTCATCCAAGGTAAGGAGCAGCGGCTGCGCTTTGCTGGACCAGCCAGTGAAGAGATACCCCACGTCCAAGGTAAAAGAAACGCAAGTAAGGTGGTAGGTGTTGCAAGAGGGCATTATAGGGCAGACACACTGAAACCATACACACAGAAAATTAGTCAGTCTAATCACACTAGGACCACAGCCTTGTCTAACTCAATGAAACTAAGCCATGCCCATGGGGCCACCCAAGACGGGTGGGTCATGGTAGATAGGTCTGACAGAATGTGGTCCACTGGAGAAGAGAATGGCAAACCACTTCAGTATTCTTGCCTTGAGAACCCCATGAATAGTATGAAAAGGCAAAATGATAGGATACTGAAAGACGAACTCCCCAGGTCAGTAGGTGCCCAATATGGTACTGGAGATCAGTGGAGAAATAACTCCAGAAAGAATGAAGGGATGGAGCCAAAGCAAAAACAATGCCAACTGTGGATGTGACTGGTGATAGAAGCAAGGTTTGATGCTGTAAAGAGTAATATTGCATAGGAACCTGGAATGTCAGGTCCATGAATCTAGGCAAATTGGAAGTGGTCAAACATGAGATGGCCAGAGTGAATGTCGACATTCTAGGAATCAGCAAACTAAAATGGACTGGAATGGGTGAATTTAACTCAGAGGACCATTATATCTACTACTGTGGGTAGGAATCCCTCAGAAGAAATGGTGTAGCCATCATGGTCAACAAAAGAGTTCAAAATGCAGTACTTGGATGCAATCTCAAAAACGACAGAATGATCTCTGTTCGTTTCCAAGGCAAACCATTCAATGTCACAGTAATCCAAGTCTATGCCCCAACCAGTAACACAGGAGAAGCTGAAGTTGAACGGTTCTATGAAGACCTAAAAGACCTTTTAGAACTAACACCCAAAAACGATGTCCTTTTCATTATAGGGGCCTTGAATGCAAAAGTAGGAAGTCAAGAAACACCTGGACTAACAGGCAAATTTGGCCTTGGAATACAGAATGAAGCAGGGCAAAGATTAATAGAGTTTTGCCAAGAAAATGCACTGGTAATAGCAAATACCCTCCTCCAACAATACAAGAGAAGACTGTACACATGGACATCACCAGATGGTAGCACCGAAATCAGATTGATTATATTCTTTGTAGCAAAGATGGAGAAGCTCTATACAGTCAACAAGAAAAGACCAGGAGATGACTGTGGCTCAGATCATGAACTGCTTATTTCCAAATTCAGACTGAAATTGAAGAAAATGGGGAAAATCACTAGACCATTCAGGTATGACCTAAATCAAATCCCTTATGATTATACAGTGGAAGTGAGAAATAGATTTAAGGGACTAGATCTGATAGACAGAGTGCCTGATGAACTATGGACTGAGGTTCGTGACACTGTACAGGAGACAGGGATCAAGATCATTCCCATGGTAAAGAAATGCAAAAAAGCAAAATGGCTGTCTAGGGAGGCCTTACAAATAACTTTGAAAAGAAGAGAAACAAAAGCAAAGAAGAAAAGGAAAGGTATAGGCATCTGAATGCAGAGTTCCAAAGTATAGCAAGAAGAGATAAGAAAGTTTTCCTCAGCGATCAACGCAAAGAAATAGAGCAAAACAACAGAATGGGAAAGACTACAGATCTCTTCAAAAAAATTAGATATACCAAAGGAACATTTCACGTGAAGATGGGCTCGATAAAGGACAGAAATTGTATGGACTTAACAGAAGCAGAAGATATTAAAAAGAGATGGCAAGAATACACAGATCAGATCAGATCAGTCGCTCAGTGGTGTCCGACTCTTTGCGACCCCATGAATCGCAGCACGCCAGGCCTCCCTGTCCATCACCAACTCCCGGAGGTCACTCAGACTCACATTCATCGAGTCAGTGATGCCATCCAGCCATCTCATCCTCTGTCATCCCCTTCTCCTCCTGCCCTCAATCCCTCCCAGCATCAGAGTCTTCTCCAATGAGTCAACTCTTCGCATGAGGTGGCCAAAGTACTGGAGTTTCAGCTTTAGCATCATTCCTTCTAAAGAAATCCCAGGGCTGATCTCCTTCAGAATGGACTGGTTGGATCTCCTTGCAGTCCAAGGGACTCTCAAGAGTCTTCTCCAACACCACAGTTCAAAAGCATCAAGTCTTCGGCACTCCGCCTTCTTCACAGTCCAGCTCTCACATCCATACATGACCACAGGAAACACCATAGCCTTGACTAGAAGAACCTTTGTGTGCAAAGTAATGTCTCTGCTTTTGAATATACTATCTAGGTTGGTCGTAACTTTCCTTCCAAGGACTAAGCGTCTTTTAATTTCATGGCTGCAGTCACCATCTGCAGTGATTTTGGAGCCCAGAAAAAGAAAGTCTGACACTGTTTCCACTGTTTCCCCATCTATTTGCCATGAAGTGATGGGACCGGATGCCATGATCTTCATTTTCTGAATGTAGACCTTTAAGCCAACTATTTTCACTCTCCACTTTCACTTTCATCAAGAGGCTTTTTAGTTCCTCTTCACTTTCTGCCATAAGGGTGGTGTCATCTGCATATCTGAGGTTGTTGATATTTCTCCCAGCAATCTTGATTCCAACTTGAGTTTCTTCCAGTCCAGCATTTCTCATGATGTACTCTGCATATAAGTTAAATAAACAGGGTGACAATATACAGCCTTGACGTACTCCTTTTCCTATTTGGAACCAGTCTGTTGTTCCATGACCAGTTCTAACTGTTGCTTCCTGACCTGCATACAGATTTCTCAAGAGGCAGATCAGGTGGTCTGGTATTCCCATCTCTTTCAGAATTGTCCACAGTTTATTGTGATCTACACAGTCAAAGGCTTTGGCATAGTAAATGAAGCAGAAATAGATGTTTTTCTGGAATTCTCTTGCTTCTTCCATGATCCAGCGGATGTTGGCAACTTGATCTCTGGTTCCTCTGCCTTTTCTAAAACCAGCTTGAACATCAGGAAGTTCACGGTTCACATATTGCTGAAGCCTGGCTTGGAGAATTTTGAGCATTACTTTACTAGTGTGTGAGATGAGTGCAATTGTGCGGTAGTTTGAGCACTCTTTGGCATTGCCTTTCTTTGGGATTGGGATGAAAACTGACCTTTTCCAATCTTTTGGCCACTGCTGAGTTTTCCAAATTTGCTGGCATATTGAGTGCAGCACTTTCACAGCATTATCTTTCAGGATTTGGAATAGCTCCACTGGAATTCCATCACCTCCACTAGCTTTGTTCGTAGTGATGCTTTCTAAGGCCCACTTGACTTCACATTCCAGGATGTCTGGCTCTAGGTCAGTGATCACACCATCGTGATTATCTCGGTCGTGAAGATCTTTTTTGTACAGTTCTTCTGTGTATTCTTGCCACCTCTTCGTAATATCTTCTGCTTCTGTTAAGTCCATATCATTTCTGTCCTTTATCGAGCCCATCTTTGCATGAAATATTCCTTTGGTATCTCTGATTTTCTTGAAGAGATCCCTAGTCTTTCCCATTCTATTGTTTTCCTCTATTTCTTTGCATTGATCACTGAAGAAGGCTTTCTTATCTCTTCTTGCTATTCTTTGGAACTCTGCATTCAGATGTTTATATCTTTCCTTTTCTCCTTTACTTTTTGCTTCTCTTTTCACAGCTATTTGTAAGGCCTCCCCAGACAGCCATTTTGCTTTTTTGCATTTCTTTTCCATGGGGATGGTCTTGATCCCTGTCTCCTGTACAATGTCACAAATCTCATTCCATAGTTCATCAGGCACTAGAAGAACTGTACAAAAAAGATCTTAATGACTCAGATAATCACGATGGTGTGATCACTCACCTAGAGCCAGACACCCTGGAATGTGAAGTCAAGTGGGCCTTGGGAAGCATCACTACGAACAAAGATAGTGGAGGTGATGGAATTCCAGTGGAGCTATTTCAAATCCTGAAAGATGATGCTGTGAAAGTGCTGCACTCAATATGCTAGCAAATTTGGAAAACTCAGCAGTGGCCACAGGCCTGGAAAAGGTCAGTTTTCATTCCAATCCTTAAGAAAGGCAATGCCAAAGAATGCTCAAACTACCACCACACAATTGCACTCATTCACATGCTAGTAAAATAATGCTCAAAATTCTCCAAGCCAAGTTTCAGCAATACGTGAACTGTCAACTTCCAGTTGTTCAAGCTGGTTTTAGATAAGGCAGAGGAATCAGAGATCAAATTGCCAACATCTGCTGGATCATGGAAAAAGCAAGAGAGTTCCAGAAAAACATCTATTTCTGCTTTATTGACTATGCCAAAGCCTTTGAGTGTGTGGATCACAATAAACTGGAAAATTCTGAAAGAGATGGGAATACCAGACCACTTGACCTGCCTCTTGAGAAATTTGTATGCAGGTCAGGAAGCAACAGTTAGAACTGGACATAGAACAACAGACTGGTTCCAAATAGGAAAAGGAGTACGTCAAGGTTGTATACTGTCACCCTGCTTATTTAACTTATATGCAGAGTACATCATGAGAAATGCTGGGCTGGAAGAAGCACAAGCTGATATTAAGATTGCCGGGAGAAATAGCAATAACCTCATATATGCAGATGACACCAACCTTATGGCAGAAAGTGAAGAGGAACTAAAGAGCCTCTTGATGAAAGTGAAAGTGGAGAGTGAAAATGTTGGCTGAAAACTCAACATTCAGAAAACGAAGATCATGGCATCTGGCCCCATCACTTCATGGGAAATAGATGGGAAAACAGTGGAAACAGTGTCAGACTTTATTTTGGGGGCTCCAAAATCACTGCAGATGGTGACTGCAGCCATGAAATTAAAAGATGCTTACTCCTTGGAAGAGAAGTTGTGACCAACCTAGCTAGCGTATTGAAAAGCGGAGACATTACTTTGCCAAGAAAGGCCCATCTAGTCAAGGCTATCATTTTTCCTGTGGTCATGTATGCATGTGAGAGTTGGACTGTGAAGAAAGCTGAGCACTGAAGAATTGATGCTTTTGAAGTGTGGTGTTGGAGAAGACTCTTGAAAGTCCCTTGGACTGCAGGGAAATCCAACCAGTCCATTCTGAGGATCAGCCCTGGGAATTCTTTGGAAGGAATGATGCTAAAGCTGAAACTCAAGTACTTTGGCCACCTCATACGAAGAGTTGACTCATTGGAGAAAACTGTGATGCTGGGAGGGATTGGGGGCAGGAGGAGAAGGGGATGACAGAGAATGAGATGGCTGGATGGCATCACCGACTCGATGGACATGAGTCTGAGTGAACTCCAGGAGTTGGTGATGGACAGGGAGGCCTCGTGTGCTGTGATTAATGGGGTCGCAAAGAGTCGGACACGACTGAGTGACTGAACTGAACTGACATCTAGCTGCAGCAGCTCCTGCAAAACTCTTGCTATTTTACCACTGTTCCTCTATGTACCTACAACTCCCTTGCTCTCTCTTGTTATTAATTCCTTCACCCACGGACTCAGCTGAGCTACAAGGAAGATTACCCAATCTGGTCAAAGTAAATACCCTTTTCCGCAACACAAGAGAAGACTTTACACAAGGACATCACCAGATGATCAATACCAAAATCAGATTGATTATATTCTTTGCAGCCAAAGATGGAGAAGCTCTATACAGGCAGCATAAACAAGACCAGGAGCTGATTGTGGCTCAGATCATAACTTCTTATTGCCAAATTCAGACTTAAAGAAAGTAGGGAAAAAAACTAGACCATTCAGGTCTGACCTAAATCAAATCCCTTATGATTATACAGTGGAAGTGAGAAATAGATTTAAAGGACTAGATCTGATATACAGAGTGCCTGATGAAGTATAGACAGAGGTTTGTGACATTGTACAGGAGACAACAATCAAGACCATCCCCAAGAAAAGGAAATGCAAAATGGCAAAATGGTTGTCAGAGGAGGCCTTACAAATAGCTGTGAAGAGAAGAGAAAGGCAAAGGAGAAAAGGAAAGATATACCCATTTGAATGCAGAGTTCCAAAGAATAGTGAGGAGAGAAAAGAAAGCCTTCCTCAGTGATGAATGCAAAGAAACAGAGGAAATACAATAGAAAGGGAGAGATTAGAGATCTCTTCAAGAAAATGAGAGATACCAAGGGAATATTTCATGCAAAGATGGGCTCGATAAAGGACAGAAACGGTATGGACCTAACACAAGCATAAGATATTAGGAAGAAGTGGCAATCATACACAGAACTATACAAAAAAGATTATTATGACCCAGATAATCACGATGACCCAGATAATCAGATCACTCACCTACAGCTAGACATCCAGGAATGCAAAGTCAAGTGTGCCTAAGGAAGCATCACTATGAACAAAGCTAGTGGAGGTGATGGAATTCCAGTTGAGCTATTCCAAATCCTAAAAGATGATGCTGTGAATGCGCTGCACTCAATATGCCACCAGATTAGGAAAACTCAGCAGTGCCACAGGACTGAAAAAGGTCAGTTTTCATTCCAATCACAAAGAAAGGCAATGCCAAAGAATGCTCAAACTACTGCACAATTGCACTCATCTCACATGCTACTAAAGTAATGCTCAAAATTCTCCAAGCCAGGCTTCAACAGTATGGTGAACTGTGAAATTCCAGGCATTCAAGCTGGATTTAGAAAAGGCAGAGGAACTAGAGATCAAATTGCCAACATCTGTTGAATTATCAAAAAAACAAGAGAGTTCAAAAAAAAATCTACTTCTACTTATTGTCTATGCCAAACCCTTTGACTGTGTGGATCACAATAAACTGGACAATTCTGAAAGTGATGAGACTACCAGACCACCTGACCTGCGTCTTGAGAAATCTGTATGCAGGTCAGGAAGCAACAGTTAGAACTCGACATGGAACAACAGACTGGTTCCAAATAGGAAAAGGAATACGTCAAGGCTGTATATTGTCACCCCGCTCATTTAACTTATATGAAGAGAACATCATGAGAAATGCTGGGCTGGATGAAACACAAGCCGGAATCAAGATTGCTGGGAGAAATATCAATAACCTCAGATATGCAGATGACACCACCCTCATGGATGAAAGTGAAGAAGAACTAAAGATCCTCTTGATGAAAGTGAAAGAGGAGAGAGAAAAAGTTGGCTTAAAGCTCAATATTCAGAAAACGAAGATCATGGCATCTGGTCCCATCACTTCATGGGAAATAAATGGGCAAACAGTGGAAACAGTGACAGACTTTATTTTGGGGGGCTCCAAAATCACTGCAAATGGTGATTTCAATCATGAAATTAAAAGACACTTGCTCCTTGTAAGAAAAGTTATGACCAACCCTATACAGCATATTGAGAAGCAGAGACATTACTTTGCCAACAAAGGTCCATCTAGTCTAAGCTATGGTTTTTTCAATAGTCATGTATGAATGTGAGAGTTGGACTATAAAGAAATCTGAGCGCTGAAGAATTGATGTTTTTGAATTGTGGTGTTGGAGAAGACTCTTGAGAGTCCCTTGGACTGCAAAGAGATTCAACCTGTACATCCTAAAGGAAATCAGTCCTGAATATTCATTGGACGGACTGATGCTAAAGCTGAAACTCCAAACCTTGGCCACCTGATGCGCAGAAGTGACTAATTTAAAAAGACCCTGATGCTGGGAAAGTTTGAAGCCTGGAGGAGAGGGGGATGACAGAGAATGAGATGGTTGAGCGGCATCACCAACTCAATGAACACGAGTTTGAGTAAACTTTGGGAGTTGGTGATGGACAGGGAGGCCTGGCCTGCTGCAGTCTTTGGGGTCACAAAGAATTGGCCACGACTGAGTGACTAAACTGAACTGAACTGATGAATTCAGCTCTGCCTGTCCTCCTTCCAAGCTACCCCTCAACACCCCAGTTGGGGAAAGAGCCTTCTATCTGTGTCTCTGCCTTCCTATGAATACCAGTGTTCAGAGTACAGTAAGCCAGGTAAGCACATTTATTTCAATACCCTGTGGCAAGGTCTGGAACACACAGGCAGGCTTGATTCAAGCCATATCAGTATTCCCAATACATTACACAAAAACTGGAGCTGTAGGCATTCAATAAGTGCTTACTGAATTTTCTTTATAATAGACTGTTTCTTTTTACTTGCCCTAGAGAAAGTTTTAGAGAGAAGTATTTCTAGTAATAGTCTCTTCTTTCATGAATAACACAAATGTTAGCATTTCTCAAAATATGGTCTATACCAAAAAATTCATGGGAAAATTTGGTCCTGTGATCAAATATATTTGAAAATGACTGTCTATTTTCACTATTATGGAAAACCAGTGGTATCATGATATATGCTAGTTCAATAAATATTTATTGATAATCACACACAGTTTCAGAGGAGGATAAGACAGAAATATACTATGCCCTTGTGGATTTTATTATCTATCAGATCTGAGAAAGTCTTGCAATAAAAAAAGTTTGCCTTCTTCACAACATATTCCAATATATTTTATCAGAGATCCTCAATGCATACCAACATTCCAGGTACACATTACAGAAAATATTTCCCAGCAATGTCTCCAGATTAGATATACTTTTTCCTTTCTTAATCTGTTTATTTTTATATTATTTCTGACTTCCATGATAAATAGGAGAAATCAATAACTATATTGTTAACAGTATATAGTATTATTTATATATTAAAACAAATAGAAGTTTTTAAATCACAGTTCTATTTGAAGATACATTATATTGTCAAAATGCTATTAACTGATATTAAGGCATTGGAAATAAAAGTGAGGCTGAAGTAAAATGTCAGTAAAGATTTATACTATAGGTAGACATAAACATTTATAAAACACTAATTTACTGATTTTCAGTTGCTAAATTAATACATAATGGGTTTACATAGTGTTTGGTTAAATACATACTGTTCAGCATTTACTATAACCTGGTTTCTATAAATTAGTGTAGATTATTACTACCAGAATAAAATAGACAATTAGAAAAATTTAAAGAAAAATCAGGTATCATGTTTTTGTCACATTAGTTAATTCTTGGGGAGGGGAAACGTTGTTGTAAATTATATGTACAATTGATTTTTTTTAATTTTCCCATTACTTTCATGAGTTACTAGCCAAAAAAACAAGCTATTTTATCAGACTTAATGTGTCTTGACACCTCGCAGATTTTTAAACACCTATTTCATATTAAAATTTTCTCTTTATTTGGCATTAGTAGTTTTTTATATGTTTGTCTCCATCTACTCCCATGGATTTTTTTTTTCATACTCCCTCCAATGGTAACATCTGCTATTTTCATCATTTCCCTGGGGGCATTGCCTAAGATTTAATTAGGGGATTTTTTTTCTGAATAGATTTTCTGTCTATATTTACTTCTACACCTTGTGCTATACTTAATCTGTCAGTCACGTCCGACTCCTTGTGACCCCATGGACTGTAGCCCACCAGGCTCCTCTGTCCATGGGGATTCACAGGCAAGAATACTGGAGTAGGTTGCCATGCCCTCCTCCAAGGGATCTTCCCAACCCAAGGATCGAACCTAGGTCTCCTGCATTGCAGGTGGATTCTTTACCAGTTGAGCTACTTCTTACACCACCAGAGATCAAATCAGTAACTCCACCATCCCAGGTGCTCAGAAATATTTGGTAAATAAAGGCATGAGATAAAGTTGAATAAATTACAGCAGATGCAGACGGCATAAAGTAGGAGAAAAGAGGACACCAGGAGGGATAAATATTCACCTGAGGTACCCAGGCTTCATTCTTTTTCCACATGAGATATTGACATTACAGAAGTTTGAGATAAACCAGATCAGATCAGATCAGTCGCTCAGTCGTGTCCGACTCTTTGCGACCCCATGAACCGCAGCACGCCAGGCCTCCCTGTCCATCACCAGCTCCCGGAGGTCACTCAGACTCGCATCCATCGAGTCAGTGATGCCATCCAGCCATCTCATCCTCTGTCGTCCCCTTCTCCTCCTGCCCTCAATCCCTCCCAGCATCAGAGTCTTCTCCAATGAGTCAACTCTTCACATGAGGTGGCCAAAATACTGGAGTTTCAGCTTTAGCATCATTCCTTCTAAAGAAATTCCAGGATTGATCTCCTTGAAAATGGACTGGTTGGATCTTCTTGCAGTCCAAGGGACTCTCCAGAGTCTTCTCCAACACCACAGTTCAAAAGCATCAATTCTTCGGCGCTCAGCCTTCTTCACAGTCCAGCTCTCACATCCATACATGACCACAGGAAAGACCATAGCCTTGACTAGGCGAACCTTTGTTGGTAAAGTAATGTCTCTGCTTTTGAATATGCTATCTAGGTTGGTCATAACTTTCCTTCCAAGGAGCAAGCGTCTTTTAATTTCATGGCTGCAGTCACCATCTGCAGTGACCAAGGCTTTATCAATAATTAATGGAACTCTAGTGTTGTTAGAACTTACAAGCAACACAGGTTTGCAAAAGGGACCATGTCTATTTTATTTAACCTTTTATTCCTAGTGCCTTGAACAAAGCCTGGAGACATAGATCAGATCAGATCAGATCAGTTGCTCAGTCATGTCCAGCTCTTTGCGACCCCATGAATTGCAGCACGCCAGGCCTCCCTGTCCATCACCAACTCCTGGAGTTCACCCAGACTCACGTCCATCAAGTCAGTGATGCCATCCAGCCATCTCATCCTCTGTTGTCCCCTTCTCCTCCTGCCCCCAATCCCTCCCAGCATCAGAGTCTTTTCCAATGAGTCAACTCTTCACATGAGGTGGCCAAAGTACTGGAGTTTCAGATTTAGCATCGTTCCTTCCAAAGAAATCCCAAGGCTGATCTCCTTCAGAATGGACTGGCTGGATCTCCTTGCAGTCCAAGGGACTCTCCAGAGTCTTCTCCAACACCACAGTTCAAAAGCACCAATTCTTCAGTGCTCAGCTTTCTTCACAGTCCAACTCTTACATCCATACATGACCACAGGAAAAACCACAGCCTTGACTAGACGGACCTTTGTTGGCAAGGAGACATAATACATAAACAAATATTTGCTAATAAATAAAGCTAATCAGCTGATTCATGAGAAAAAATATCATCAATACTGTGTCTGCAGAATTTTCCACTGAGATGTTAGATAAAAATATATTAACATTCAATTTACCAAATCATAATCACTGCTTAGAAAATATCTTGAATTTTAGCTTTTCCATGTTTATATTGCTTACTCTTATTTGTAACTGTTTATATGTTAAAATTCTAATCATAATGCACATGGTGGAGGTTTAGTCACTAAGTCGTGTCTAACTCTTGCAACCTCATGGACTATAGCCCACCAGATTCCTCTGTCCATGAGATTTTCCAGGCAAGAATACTGGAGTGGGTTGCCATTTCCTTCTCCAATGCATGAAAGTGAAAAATGAAAGTGAAGTCGCTCAGTCGTGTCCGACTCTTAGTGACCTCATGGACTGCAGCCTATCAGGCTCCTCTGTCCATGGGATTTTCCAGGCAAGAGTACTGGAGTGGGGTGCCATTGCCTTCTCCGAGTAATATGTATATTCATAGCTAAACATAAGAATAATTATATTTATCTTGAGGTCCAAATTACCAGATGGACACTGATGTGACAATTTCATATGTTGTTCAATCATTCTCTATACATAATATTACAAATTTAATTGCAATTGAAGTCATACTTTTAATGTTATTTAACAATAATACTAGTGTCAGTAGTCGGGGAAGGCAATGGCACCCCACCCCAGTACTTTTGCCTAGAAAATCCCATGGACAGAGGATCCTGGTAGGCTCCAGTCCATGGGGTCGCTAAGAGTCTGACACGACTGAGCGACTTCACTTTCACTTTTCACTTTCATGCATTGGAGAAGGAAATGGCAACCCACTCCAGTATTCTTGCCTGGAGAATCCCAGGGACGGGGGAGCCTGGTGAGCTTCCATCTATGGGGTCGCACAGAGTCGGACACGACTGAAGCGACTTAGCATAGCATAGCATAGCATAGCATACTGTCAGTAGTATCTAGCTTTTGTGCTACTCATATGGTTGATACTTAATGAATATTTTTAATCTAATGAATGTTCAAATATCAGTTTTCTGATACCTTGAGAGTGATATTCTTCTCAAAGTTTCTCTAACATTTGAACTATTTTTATAGTTGGAATCAACTCAAAAAGATGGCAAAGCCAGTCATCTCCTGACTCTCCCTGCAATAGAGACTCCTCATTTTAACTCTTTATTAATGAAATTCCAACTCTGATCATGTCACTAACTTAAAAAACTTACATTTCTTTTCCTCATTTTTTCCTAATAAAATGTTACCTATATAGCCTCTTATTTCCTAAAAAGCTGCTCTCTGGAAACTGGAAATGAGGAAGCTTTTTCTAAGCTTTTCTAAATGGTTCTCTGTCTTTACTAATCCCAAGGTGTCACCAAGATATTGTGCTTTGATACTTTGTGTATAAAATGTACCTGATTAAGCTAAAACAAAACTAAGAAATAAGCAAACACATGTGTTATTTTTCCAGGTGGAGCCAGTGGTAAAGAACCTGCCTTTCAATGCAGAAGACACGGGAAATCCAGGTTCGACTGATCCCTGGGTCAGGAAGATCCCCTGCGGGAGGAAATGGCAACCCAGTCCAGTAATCTTGCCTGGAGAATCCAATGGACAGAGGAGCCTGGTGGGCTACAGTGCATAGGGTCAGAGAATGGACACAACTGAAGCAACTAAAATGCACATCCATGCACACTAGATAGCTAAAAGTTTTGAACAGTTTTCGCCTCTTTAGAACTTTTTAATAGCTATATTTAAAATGTTATTCCTCCTATGAATAAAGATTAAGATGCAAAGAGGTAAAATGGAATGGACAGAGTTAGTGGGAGAGAAATGCCAAGTTCGTGTTCCATGAATGGCCTTATCAGGAGTCTTATCAAAAGAGAACATTAATTTTTGCCAATAATGACAGGTTAAAAAAAAATCAAAGGTCCTTTCACAAAGATTACAAAACCTATCACCTACACTCTAAAAAATTACCTTGAATATGATCAAAATAAAATTGAGCTATCATATTATAATGTTGAAATAGTTGAATCTGATATACAGTTCTTGTATGTCCATCTGGAAATGTGAAATTTGGGACAAGTTTACTTGACACTGTTTTATGTTTGGTTATAAAACCACAAATTGTGTTTAGAATGTTAGTATCAACAATTGTATAATAAGGTAGAAAAGTCCCCTTTTCAGTGTCTTCTTTATCTTTCTAAAAGTTCCTGGATGGGTAATAAAATCTCTATTAATACTTTTATAATGAGCTCCCACTATAAGAAAAAAAAACATGTAGCATTCTAAAGCTAGCTGTCATGTAATGTACAAAATAGTGAATATATTTGTTATTCATTACCTGATACTTTATAGTTATGAATTTTTCATATCCCTGTGGTGTCATCTTCCCCCAGCTGCCCTGGCGTACATCCTGGTTCAAATCAGGGCCAGCCAAACATAAATAAATAAATGAAGTTGAACAGGTAACTTTTAGAGGTCCTTTTCCATGGTACAGACAAAAATCTTTGTTTTAAGAAAGATTGTAAGTAGGAAGTATTGGTAAAAGAGATGGCAGTTAATACTAATAAATTATACAAATTTATTCATCTTTTGAAGCAGTTGCTGGGTATTAACTCTAGAAAGTACAGAACATCCTTAGAAATACAACATTTTCATATAGAAATAGAAGCTAGTAAGTCCTCAGTCATCTATGCTGCTATACTCAGGGCATTACCTCCTCAATTCTAAAATAATATTTTTATTGTCCTAAGAAATTTATTAAATTATATTTCACATGTCTCATTGATAGTCACTTGGAAAAATAATCCTATCATAATATCTCACCAATGATATATCAAATATCCTTCTCTCTAGGAGGTAGCTTCCCTGGTGGCTCAGAGGGTAAAGAATCTGCCTGCAATTCGGAAGACCTGGGTTCTATCCTTGGACCAGGAAGATGCCCTGGAGAAGGGAATGGCTACCCACTCTAGTATTCTTGCCTGGAGAATTCCATAGACAGAGGAGCCTAGTGCGCTATAGTCCATGGGGTCACAACAAGTTGGATATGACTGAGCAACTAACACTTTCACACTTTCAACCTTGAATCTTTTCTCTATGTGAAATAAATCACTTAGGAAATTTCATATTTTAGTTTTTGTTAATAAAAGACACCTTGTGGCTCAGAGGTTAAAGCATCTGCCTTCGATCCCTGGGTCAGGAAGATCTCCTGGAGAAGGAAATGGTAACCCATTCCAGTATTCTTGCCTGGAGAATCCCACGGATGGAGAAGCCTGGTAAGCTACAGTCCACGCGGTCGCAAAGAGTCGGACAAGACTAAGTGACTTCACTCACCCACTCGTTCACTCAAAAGACACCTTGGGGAGACCTCACACGAGATTTTGCTACACACTACTATAACTGTTAATGGAGTATAGCTGGATTCTCACTTAATGGACTTTTTGGGCCCTAAGTACGTATTCTCATATTTGAATTAAAATGGCACCCCACTCCAGTACTCTTGCCTGGAAAATCCCATGGATGGAGGAACCTGGTAGGCTGCAGTCCATGGGGTCGCTGAGTTGGACATGACTGAGCGACTTCACTTTCACTTTTCACTTTCATGCACTGGAGAAGGAAATGGCATCCCACTCCAGTGTTCTTGCCTGGAGAATCCCAGGGACGGGGGATCGTGGTGGGCTGCTGTCTATGGGGTCACACAGAGTCGGACACGACTGCAGCGACTTAGCAGCAGTAGCAGCATGTCAACGTTAAATTAAATTTCATGTTGAACTTCCATTGGCTCCTATGTAGAAGTGGACCTGAAATTCTATTAAAGATGATCCAGTTTTGTATTTCAATCAGGCTTTCTCACATTGTAATAGCTTCCAGATGATAGATGAACTAAAATAAAACTAAGGTTTCAACAAGAGTTTGGGGAAATATTACCACGGTACGAAAGACTAAGAATGCTAAGGAAGTTATTTTCAAACTAGTTTTTCCTTGCTTTAAAAAATGCCACTGGCAAGAATAATGATGCTTCCTTAATGTTACTAGAGTGCTATATTTGTAAAGCAGCATGTAAGCTTCATAAAAGAGTAATGAGTTCCTTAAGTGATAGTAAAATAAGCTTTCACGTAGAGATATGCTGAGGTACTACTGTTCATGGGCAGCACGAGGGTTGCATTACCTATTTTGTATTGCAATTTTCACTAACAGAAAAAAAAGGAATTACAGTAATGGTCACATTTCTTTCTCTGACATAAAAAAAGAACACTAGTGGAATTCAACTAAGTAGAGAAAATGATAAAATCTTATATAAAATTTATACTTATTTGGCCATTCTTCTTTATATAAGCATGCTATTTGAGTAAAGTAGGTGTAAATTTCTCTAGCTATTCATAGACTTACTCCCAGATATCTATTTTCAGTTGATTTGGTCTCTGCTAGATTTATCAATTATTACAACTTTATAAAATGTGCATAGATCCTTTGATATTTATAGTAAGTAACACTTGTCTTCTCCCTTCCATGTATAGTAGCAGTCAATAAAAATAATCACTCAATATTGGTAGAAATAAATGTAATAGAAGACAAAAAAATTTTGAAGTCTTTCAATTTAGTTACATCTTTCAGAAGAAAAATCTTATCTGTCATGTAATTGAAATCCCCTAAGAACAGAAATTTCATGTTAAATTCCATTGGCTAATTGCCTATACAATCAAGATGACTTTTCTATCCTCTATCACCATTCTTAATTGGAACAGGAAACTGATGGTTCCAGAAATCAGACATTTCTAGTAAGTGACAGGTACATGAAATATCTCACTGTTTTGTCATATTAAATTTGGCAAGGCAACATGTATAGGAAGGAGAGAATATATATATATATATATATATATATATATAAGAAGTTTATGAGCAAAGGAGGAGGATTCAAATGAAAACTATGACTTCCGGGGCAGATATTTAAAAAGAAATGCTTTTGAATGATAGACCACAGACAAATAATATAGATAACTATGGTGGAGAAAGGCTCTCACTTTTATGTCTAAAGTAAAATTAAAAAAAAAAAAAAGGAAAGTTCAACTCAGAAGACTAGAGAATGAAACTTTCTATAGTCATAAAAAGCTAAGCCCATCAGCAGCTAACTACAGAAGTGATTTCTTCCTAACAAATGTATAAGTTTTTGCATGACAGATAAATTACAACAGATAAAAGTACCCAAATACTAAACTCTATTTTCATTAGACAGGGTACGTGCATATTGCTACTATTTCAATTACATGTTTATTAAATAAAGGAGCCAAATGAGAAAACTGGTGCTCCTCCATAACCAAAGTCTGTGCACGTTTGAAAAAAACAGAAGCATAAAGCCTGCTTTTTAATCCTTAAATCAGAAACTCATCGTTGTGTATGGTGATCTGCTGAGTCTCAGCACAGCTAGGTTCTCAGAACATAGCCTCAGGCCAGAGGATCATATGAAGCACTTTAAAAACAACTTTTGCATATTTTTATTCCAGATTTCCTATAATTAAAAAATTAAAATATACCTAGGAATTTACAATGAAATGAGTATTTCTTTCATAGGAGAAGGGTAGAGAATAAGAAATTTATATTAAATTTTCCCTAAAAGGCTGGATATTTTGAAGGTTTTTTTGGAGGGACAATTATAATTCTTAATGAGATTTGAAGTGATTTTAATACTTTATAGCAAAAAAAAGAAACTATAAACAATAATGCCTACATTTCTTAACATCTAGACAATAATTGGTAAGAAAAATGAAAACAAAGTTCAAAATAAAAATTTAAAAACAAGAATAATTGAAATAAGTATGTTTTATAATGAAAAAAAAAAAACAAACCTGCTGCTCTTAAAAATAACTTGAATTAAGTCACATTTGAAAAACAGATATTAAGTTTTAAATGACCCAATCAAAAAATGGGCCAAAGAACTAAATAGACATTTCTCCAAAGAAGACATACAGATGGCTAACAAACACATGAAAAGATGCTCAACATCACTCATTATCAGAGAAATGCAAATCAAAACCACTATGAGGTACCATTTCACGCCAGTCAGAATGGCTGCAATCCAAAAGTCGGCAAGCAATAAATGCTGGAGAGGGTGCAGAGAGAAGGGAACCCTCTTACACTGTTGGTGGGAATGCAAACTAGTACAGCCACTATGGAGAACAGTATGGAGATGCTTCAAAAAACTGGGAATAGAACTGCCTTATGATCCAGCAATCCCACTGCTGGGCATACACACTGAGAAAACCAGAATTGAAAGAGACACGCATACCCCAATGTTCATAGCAGCACTGTTTACAATAGCCAGGACATGGAAGCAACCTAGATGTCCATCCGCAGATGAATGGATAAGCAAGCTGTGGTACATATACACAATGGAGTATTACTCAGCCATTAAAAAGAATACATTTGAATCAGTTCTAATGAGGTGGATGGAACTGGAGCCTATTATACAGAGTGAAGTAAGCCAGAAAGAAAAACACAAATACAGTATACTAATGCATATATATGGAATTTAGAAAGATGGTAAAAATAAACCTATTTACAAGACAGCAAAAGAGACACTGATGTATAGAACAGACTTTTGGACTCTGGGACTGGGAGAGGGTGGGATGATTGGGGAGAATAGCATTGAAATATGTATAATATCATATCTGAAATGAGTCATCAGTCCAGGTACAATGCCCGATAACAGATGCCTGGGGCTGGAGCACTGGGATGACCTGGAGGGATGGTGTGGGGAGGGGGGAGGGAGGAGGGTTCAGGATGGGGAACATGTGTATACTGGTGGCAGATCCATCCTGATGTATGGTAAAAGCAATACAATATTGTAAAGTTAAGCAAAATAAATAAATAAATAAATAAATTTTAAAAATAATAATTAAAAAAAAAAATAAAATAATGTGGCAAGGAATGGTTTGACTTACAGAATAAGATGCTTGAATTAATATTAAAAATTAATATTCTCTATCCTAACCAAATGGACAATGGTGAAATGGTAAGTCCCTTGCCTCCAGTCTTACTTTTACTTATTGATAAATTTAATAGTAGTTTATGAAGCAATTGTTTGGGCAAGCAAAAATATATGAGAAATAGCACACTATGTATGTGTTGGTTCAATGTTTGTTGCTATTATTTGACTGTATTTCTTCCTGTGATTTACTATTACACTATGTGATTACAAAGGAGCAGATCTCTAAATCTTCACATATCACTTGAGTGTGATTTGCGAAATTCTAAAATAGTCCCATGACCACTATTCCCTAGTATTATTCTTGTGATTATGTTTTGCTATATGGGAAAGAAATTTTGCAAATGCCATTAAGGTTACTAAGTTGCCTTAAAAATAGGGAATGGGTCTAAAAAGCAAGAGTTTTCTCCAGCTGGTAGCAGAAGGGAAAATCAAGGAGTGTAAGCATGATGAGAATTTGTGCATTGTTGCTGGTTGGGAAATAGAAGAGCCATTTGGAAGGAACTTGAGAAAGATCTTTAGAAACTAAAGGCATCCTGAGCCAGCAGTCAGCAAGAAAGCAGGAGCTTAGTTCTGTAGATGTAGGAAGCTGCATACTGCAACAATAAGGAGCTTGGAAGGAGATGCTTCCTGTAAGTCTCCAAATAAAAGCCCAGGCTGACTGACACCTTGAATCTGACTTTGTGAGATACTAAGCTGAGAACCAAGTGTAGCCCACCTGGATTTCTAATGTACAGAGCTATGAGCAGTAAATGGGTATTGTTTTAAGCTTTTAAATTCATGGTAATACATTACACTCCAATTTAAAAAGAAACAAAATGAACTACTACACCAGGATAGATTGTTTTAGGGAGCCAATAAGCTAATCTTGAAATTTGGAAAGTTTAGACCCTAGGAGACATAGGCAATAATGAATGCATCATGAGTCAAGTGGGGCTTCCAGTCTTCCAGTCCTTTTGGCATAAGGAAATAAGATAAAGTTTCTTATGAGCTTGGAAAAGAGGTATTTAAACAATAATGACAGTAATCGATTTCATATTCAAGATTTTAGATGGTATTGGATTTCTGAGAAGGAGATTTGTCACCTTTCTGTTCTTTAAGATTTGGCTGAAATTAGGGATTTAAGAAACACATAGGTTGGGGGAATCTAAGCTACAGGGAGGTTTGTGTCATCTTTGCTGGCAAAAGTCCAGGAAGAGGTAGTTGGTGATACTGCTGCTGCCGCTAAGTCGCTTCAGTCGTGTCGGACTCTGTGCGACCCCAGAGACGGCAGCCCACCAGGCTCCCCCATCCCTGGGATTCTCCAGGCAAGAACACTGGGGTGGGTTGCCATTTCCTTCTCCAATGCATGAAAGTGAAAAGTGAAAGGGAAGTCGCTCAGTCATGTCCGACTCCTAGTGACCCCATGGACTGCAGCTTACCAGGCTCCTCCATCCATAGGATTTTCCAGGCAAGAGTACTGGAGTGGGGTGCCATTGCCTTCTCCGAGTTGGTGATACTAATGGTCAACAAATGACAAATCTTGGTAATGTGTGTTAACCACTCATTAAATGCCAGACACTGATATAAACTACTTTAGCCAATTATTCTACCTAATAAAAAAAACTTACTAAAATGGTAAGGTTAAATTACTATTTCCCCTATTTTGCAAGTGAAAAACAGGTGTAGAGAATATAAACACTTTCCCAAATCCTCACAGGAAATAATATACAAGACCTGAGATTTGAATCCCAGTACTCTGGTTCCTTGGTTTTGGGCTCTTAAGCACTAACCTACGGTTTTAAGAAAGCTGGGAAAAAACCAACAGAGACAACCATTTTCATGATGTTTTTAGGGGAAGATACACCTGCTTCTCCCATCCCAATTTGTGTTCACTTGCTTCAGTCGTGAGCAACTGAGAGTCGCTTCTGACCCTTTGCAACACTATGGACTGAATGTAACCTGCCAGGCTCCTCTGTACACAGGATTCTCCAGGCAAGAATACTGAAATGGGTTTTCATGCCCTTCTCCAGGGGATCTTATCAACCCCAGGACTGAACCTGTGTCTCTAGTTTCTCCTACATTGCAGGCAGATTCTTTACCCACTAAGCTCCCTGGGAAGCCCGTCCCAATATACGCATCTCTAAATGACATGAGAGAAAGACAATAATCATTTTGTGTCCAAATATGCTAGTGGAAGATTGTAGATGGATGGCCTCACCATTTTTCCAATATATGGTGAAATTATCAGATGAGTAAGATCATTCTTTACCCCTGAAAGGGGCAAAGCATTAGTAGAGAACTGAACCCTAAAGTATCTCAAAGTTGGGGAAAAGAACAGGAAGTCCCCCCAGAAGCTTGGTCACCGCTGGGAGCTAACTTTGCCCATTTCTTTTCCCAGTATATGAAGTATTCTTAAATACAAGTCTCATAGCTTATTCTGATATTGAAATACAATGGATGTTTTACAAATAGGATTTGATCCATTGTCTTCATTAGGTATTTTGTACAAAGAGGATTCATAGCTTACTTTGTATATATCTATTATAGGTTAATTTTCTGAAAAACAAGTTTTCAGAACTAAAAAATTCTATAGCACCTGTATATTTTAATTATGTGACTGTGAATGTATGGATATCATCATAGCAGTCTAAAATATAAGAATCTAGAAAGATTAAATAACTATCCACATCTTATAAGAATTGTTTTGATATATAAGTAATATCTTTATTATATGCTTTATAGATTTTATATCTACATATTCATTGGAAATTTTAGATAACAAGTATACATGTTTATATTTACTTTTCCCTTATAGTCAAATCTTAAGTTCTTATATCTGTCAGCAAAGCAAGCTAACAAAAACAAAAAGAAAACAGCAAGTGTTTTTGAAAAGACCCCAAAAAAGTGTGCGTTACATTTGTACCTCTATTTTTAGCAGCCAGAATGAGATCACATATTAATTCCGTATAATGATAAATGACGCCAGAATGTATCTTACATTTAGTTTTAAAGTGAAACCTAGAAATTTTAGTTAGATCTAAACTTAGCTGTGTCTCCTCAGATTCATCACTTGGTACCATATGTTGTGTTTCTGATCACAATTCTCATAATCTGTGGGGAGGCTACAGATGTCTGGGTTTAAATAAAAACAGCGATCAGTTTGCTAAAGAATGGACATGGGCCACATTTCTAATTTTATGTTGGAAAATTTGTTCCATTTTACAGATTTATTTTTACCCCTGAAAAGTCCTAACAAGATTTGCTAAGCTTGACTATTCCAGACAGTTCATTTTTTTTATCAGTTTATCCATTTCAGGTAGTATTTTCCAAAGATCTATACTAAGGCTATGTTCTGAAATTTTATCCAACAGTTACTTTCACTTGTTATTAAAACAAAAACAAACCATTCAGTGTAAGTGAATTTATAATTTCCTCTTTCCTGACCATGGGCAATCTCAAAAGGCTTTCACTCTTTACTCTCAAATGTGTAAATCGGTGAGCGGAGAAAGATATCTATTTTTATACTTATTTGAGATTTTCTTAGATATTTAATCCTAAAAGTTTGAAATCAGTATTGAGTAACTTAATGCATGTTACTAAATAACTCATCCAACTTATGAATAAAAAAACTAAGGCTCAGAGAAAGTGAGTTGAGTCACAAGACTAGAGGGTGGCAGATTTAGAGCCCAATCAAGGAAAAGTGATTCACTCAACTAAGTTAGTTAAAGAAACTATACTTAGAGTTGTTAGACAGTGTTACTAACACAAGCATATTTTATATTTCCATTTCCAGGTTTTCAAACACTTATATTTAATTATTTTCCTATGTTTAACTACTCCCTTAAAGTTCAGACATGAAGTGGTACTCTATATTTAAAGAAAATAAAAATGTATATATAAAAATATGTGTGTGTAGATGTTCAGCGGTAAATAATATTAATAATATTTTTAGAGCATAACTTTCAGAGGGAATGACATATATATATTTATACATAGATATTCGATAAGATTGATTATTTCTGGATTCTGCCATATGTATTTCTAAATATTTTAAATTTTCCTAATTTTGTTGGAATACGCTAGTAGTTATATATTAAGAATTAATTTAGGTCTCTCTTTCTCTGTAGTTCTTTTTATTCTTAAATTGTTTTCTAGGAATGACTGTTTCTTTTGCAATTTCCACAATTTTCAATTGTGTTTATGCACATTTTTTGAACGTGCATAAACAGGTAAAAACTGAATCCAGAAGAACTATGTTAACTGGCTCAGGACACATCTGACACTCCAACTCCATGATACATAAAAAAAAAAAAACATGCCATTTTGGATAAAAAGTGACATGGTTTATCTTCAGTACTATTAACACTCTTTGGTAATTTCTTAAAACTATCATACAGCTAGAACTATCATAAAAATTGTGAAATAAATGTAACATTTCCAGAATTTAAGTTGGCACAATTTTTTATAAAAATGCCACTGATATAGAAAATGGCTAAATTTACTGAATACATGTGCCTTAAATGTTTCATATTTCATTAATTTAGTCACTCTAAAGGAGCAATAGTGAGTACTGGTTAAAACCCACTAGGGTTCATACTCTACAAGAGTTATGCTACCTGTTACTCATATGGAAGAACCCTGGGCTTGGGGATCATTATTAGCATGGTTGCATCACTATAATAATAAATAATACTGCCAGTAGTGTTTTTCCAAGTTTCTATCACTAACTTATTGCTTACTTGCTTTTCTTTACTTACATAAATAAAGGCATTTGGTTTGTAAATCTGTGATAATCATAATTAATTTATCATCCTGCTAATTAGGACCATGCTCCTTGTTGGATTTCTTTTCTATCTCAGCCTTGTTTTACTAAGCTGTTTAGATGATATTTGGTAAGATGAGATAATATTTCCTTAATTGTACCATTTTAAAGCAGCATGTATGATTTATTAATCAAATGAAAGAGTATTATGCTCAATATTACCTGTGTGATTTAATCCTCAAAATCTTCCTTACAGGGCCTTTTTTTTTTTTTTTAATTAAATTTTATTTTGCTTAACTTTACAATATTGTATTGCTTTTGCCATACATCAAGATGAATCCGCCACAAGTATACATGTGTTCCCCATCCTGAACCCTCCTCCCTCTTCCCTCCCCATACCACCCCCTTGGGTCGTCCCAGTGCGCCAGCCCCAGGCATCCGTTATCAGGCACCG
Organism: Tragelaphus eurycerus; assembly: GCA_935064755.1. Lineage (NCBI taxonomy): Eukaryota > Metazoa > Chordata > Mammalia > Artiodactyla > Bovidae > Tragelaphus > Tragelaphus eurycerus. The sequence continues at coordinate 3,076,023 of CAKXYN010000014.1, forward strand.
TACCTGGACTGGCAACTCATTTCAGATATGATATTATACATATTTCAAAGCTATTCTCCCAAATCATCCCACCCTCTCCCGTTCCCAGAGTCCAAAAGTCTGTTCTATACATCAGTGTCTCTTTTGCTGTCTCATAAACAGGGTTATTGTTACCATCTTTCTAAATTCCATATATATGCGTTAGTATACTGTATTTGTGTCTTTCTTTCTGGCTTACTTCACTCTGTATAATAGGCTCCAGTTCCATCCACCTGATTAGAACTGATTCAAATGCATTCTTTTTAATGGCTGAGTAATACTCCATTGTGTATATGTACCACAGCTTTCTTATCCATTCATCTGTGGATGGACATCGAGGTTGAAATCAAAAATAAATAAATGGGACCTAATTAAACTTAAAAGCTTCTGCACAACAAAGGAAACTATAAGCAAGGTGAAAAGACAGCCTTCAGAATGGGAGAAAATAATAACAAATGAAGCAACAGACAAACAACTAATCTCAAAAATATACAAGCAACTCCTACAGCTCAATTCCAGAAAAATAAATGACCCAATCAAAAAATGGGCCAAAGAACTAAATAGACATTTCTCCAAAGAAGACATACAGATGGCTAACAAACACATGAAAAGATGCTCAACATCACTCGTTATCAGAGAAATGCAAATCAAAACCACTATGAGGTACCATTACACGCCAGTCAGAATGGCTGCGATCCAAAAGTCCACAAGCAATAAATGCTGGAGAGGATGTGGAGAAAAGGGAACCCTCTTACACTGTTGGTGTGAATGCAAACTAGTATAGCCACTTTGGAGAACAGTATGGAGATTCCTCAAAAAACTGGGAATAGTACTGCCTTATGATCCAGCAATCCCACTGCGGGCATACACACTGAGAAAACCAGAACTGAAAGAGACACGTGTACCCCAATGTTCATAGCAGCACTGTTTACAATAGCCAGGACTTGGAAGCAACCTAGGGCCTTTTATTTTATCAACAAGATAATGATGATGAAGACATAAGTATATTTACAAGTAAAGTATGAAAAGATAGTCAACATTGTATTAATAATACATTATTAAAAATTAGACATATCCCAGAAGTGGAGAAGTGGTTTTACATTAGATAATATATTAATGTTATTTTCTTCATATTTAATAGATTAATGAAAATTATGGAGAAAAATATTCAAAAAGATTCAATATTCATTCATGATAAAATACTTAGTGAGTTATCTGTAATTCTAAAAAAAATTTTAGATATCATCAAAGTTATCAAAATCTAGGTATCAAAATGTGATTTATGTACTAAAAGTAAGGGCCAAGAACACTCAAGACAATTTTGAACAACGAGGTGAAGATATCAGATATCAAAATACAAACAACTACAGTTTATAATACTAACAGAGACAAACCAATGGAATATTATCAAGAACAATTACTGACTTATTTAATATAAAAACTATATGAGAAATGTGGCATTATATGTTGATAGCAAATATTTGATATTTTTACAGCTATAGTTGGAAGTGAAACCACTATGACTTATTACTCATATTACCCTTATATGAAAGTACTCAGTTCAGTTCATTCTCTCAGTTGTGTCCGACTCTTTGCAAACCCATGAATCGCAGCACACCAGGCCTCCCTGTCCATCACCAACTCCTGGAGTTCACTCAGACTCACGTCCATCGAGTCGGTGATGCCATCCAGCCATCTCATCCTCTGTCGTCCCCTTCTCCTCCTGTCCCCAATCCCTCCCAGCATCAGAGTCTTCTCCAATGAGTCAACTCTTCTCATGAGGTGGCCAAAGTACTGGAGTTTCAGCTTTAGCATCATATGAATGTACTAGAATATACTTTTAAAATGTTTAAAAGTCTCTCTTTTCTGTTGCTTAAAGGAATTAGAAATTATTGATTTTTTTAAAAGTCTTCAGTGCTTGATAACAGCTGTATAAAATTTATGGACTTTTTCTTACTAATTTTCTTTACTAATTTTATAGCTTCTATTTCTTCTTGCAGCGCAAACACACTTCAGGGGATCAATTCTTTCTCCTTGAAGTGTAACATTAGAGATTCCTTATGGCAAACTATTTGGTTTAGTTTGTTGTTTAAAAGTCTTTATTTCACCCAGATGGTGAAAGGCTGCTTGACTGTGTATAAAAGTCCAGATTGCTAGTCATTGCCTTTCTGATTTTTGAAATTATGTTTCCAGTTGTTTATCAGCTTCTATTGTGGCAGCTAAGCAGGTTATCAGTTGCTAATTATTTTTCAATATCAGGAATTAGCCTTTTCACTTTTATTGCTGCCTAGGTTTAATGTTATGAAGATTTACTGTTATGTGAATAAACATTTATTTTTTATTTGTCCTGCTTTGAATTTTTAGAACATCCTGGACTTAAAAATATGTCAATTAAAGGTTCTGGAAAATTATCAGCCATTATTATTCTATTCCCATCCTGTGCTTAGTTGCTCAGTCATGTCCGAATGTTTGTGACCCTTTGTGACATGGACTGGAGCCCACCAGGCTCCTCTACCCACGGGGATTCTCCAGGCAAGAATACTGGAGTGGATTGTCATGCCCTTCTCCAGGAGATCTTTCATCCCATAGAATACTAAATAAACAGGTACCACATTTCATTCCACTCTCTGTATATTTTAACCTATAATACTTTCCATTTTATTCTTTTAGAATTATATAATAGATACTTCTTTCAGATATACATTCTATTTCACTAATTCTCTCTTTTGCTATATCTATACCAGACCACCTGATCTGCCTCTTAAGAAATCTGTATGCAGGTCAGGAAGCAACAGTTAGAACTGGTCATGGAACAACAGACTGGTTCCAAATAGGAAAAGGAGTACGTCAAGGCTGCATATTGTCACCATGTTTATTTAACTTATATGCAGAGTACATCATGAGAAATGCTGGACTGGAAGAAACACAAGTTGGAATCAAGATTGCCGGGAGAAATATCAATAACCTCAGATATGCAGATGACACCACTCTTATGGCAGAAAGCGAAGAGGGGCTAAAAAGCCTCTTGATGAAAGTGAAAGTGGAGAGTGAAAAGGTTGGCTTAAAGCTCAACATTCAGAAAACGAAGATCATGGCATCTGGTCCCATCACTGCATGGGAAATAGATGGGGAAACAGTGGAAACAGTGTCAGACTTTGTTTTTCTGGGCTCCAAAATCACTGTAGATGGTGACTGCAGCCATGAAATTAAAAGACGCTTGCTCCTTGGAAGGAAAGTTATGACCAACCTAGATAGCATATTCAAAAGCAGAGACATTACTTTACCAACAAAGGTTCGCCTAGTCAAGGCTATGGTCTTTCCTGTGGTCATGTATGGATGTGAGAGCTGGACTGTGAAGAAGGCTGAGCGCCGAAGAATTGATGCTTTTGAACTGTGGTGTTGGAGAAGACTCTTGAGAGTCCCTTGGACTGCAAGAAGATCCAACCAGTCCATTCTGAAGGAGATCAATCCTGGAATTTCTTTGGAAGGAATGATGCTAAAGCTGAAACTCCAGTATTTTGGCCACCTCATGCGAAGAGTTGACTCATTAGAGAAGACTCTGATGCTGGGAGGGATTGAGGGCAGGAGGAGAAGGGGACGACAGAGGATGAGATGGCTGGATGGCATCACTGACTTGATGGGTGTGAGTCTGGGTGACCTCCGGGAGCTGGTGATGGACAGGGAGGCCTGGCGTGCTGCGGTTCATGGGGTCGCAGAGTCGGACACGACTGAGCGACTGATCTGATCTGATCTGATGCAATTTATTGATTTTTTAATTTTTAAAAAATTTTGACTTGTCCTGTTGAAGTTTTTTTCCTAATATATTAGAGTTTTAAAATTATATTATCTCATTTTCTCAAAATTGTTAATACCTTCAATGTCTTAAGTTTCTTAAAACATTTTATATTTTGTTTCTGCCAATTCCATTAACTGAAGTTTTTAAAGTTCTAAATTGTTTTTAGTTTTTTAGGGTGTTTTTTGTTTTTTTTTTTTTTTTTGCCTTCCCATGTAAACTTTTTCTTTGAAATTTGTTTTTGAAATTCATGTTTGATGAAGCTTTATTTTTGGAAAACTTGAGAATCCCAGGTTGAGGATGTGTCCTTTCAGAGACTCAAATTCCCAATAAGATTACTTTAAGTTAGTTTTATATATTGGAGCTTGAACAAATTTTTAATATTACATAATCAAACCTGTAATTGGAAATTCTTAGATGAGAATTTTCCCCCCTACTGGACACTCAGGAGTTCAGTGTGAAACAGACTAACTACCTTGTCTCCTTTTGCTAGCTGAACAACTTTAATCTACTTATTTTCTAAGTCATAGCTCTTTAAGTGTTCCTATTCATTTTGCTGGACCTCCTCAGTGTTGGCACACATTCCTTTTGACTATTAAAAGCAAGACTCTATTTCCTGTGATAGGAAAATGTTATAGGATATCTGTAGCTTCAGCTTGAACTTACTACCTCAAATCCCTTCCCATGATTTCAGGTTGCTTAGCCCTGTTAATTTCAGAATTCTTAGTGTTTTTCTTAACTGTTTACTAGGTTACTATATTTTTTCTACAAGTTTAGATGTGTTTTATCATCTGAACATGTGCAAGAACACTTTGGCATTATTTAACACATCAACTTGTCAGATGTAAGCTCCTTGTTCTTTTAAAAGTGTATTGTACTTGATTTCCTAGCATCTATTTAGCAAAATAGTATCAGGGTGTGATTTTCATTTACTATGCCAAGATTTATTTAGGTTGTGGTCTACTGCTACTGTTTACATAACTATCTCAATGACTATACAATATTGCTGCTGCTGATACTAAGCTGCTTCAGTCGTGTCCGACTCTGTGGGACCCCAGAGACAGTAGCCCACCAGGCTCCCCCCACATCCCTGGGATTCTCCAGGCAAGAACACTGGAGTGGGTTGCCATTTCCTTCTCCAATGCATGAAAGTGAAAAGTGAAAGTGAAGTCGCTCAGTCATGTCCAACTTGGAACAACCCCATGGACTACAGCCTGCCAGGCTCCTCTGTCTATGGGATTTTCTAGGCAAGAGTACTGGAGTGGCTTGCCATTGCCTTCCCTGGATACAGTATTATAAGTGCTTTAAAGCATTAATTTATTTAATTCTAACACACTGTTATTCTAACACACAGGCTTCAAAATTACATGAACTGTGAATTTCCATTGTTCAAGCTCAATTTAGAAAAGGCAGAGGAATCAGAGATCAAATTTTTAACATCCATTGGATCATTGAGAAAGCAAGAGAGTTCCAGAAGAACATCTACTTCTGCTTTATTGACTATGCCAAAGCCTTAGACTGTGTGGATCACAACAAACTGTGGAAAATTGTTCAAGAGATGGGAATACCAGAACACCTGACCTGCCTCCTGAGAAATCTGTATGCAGGTCAAGAAGCAACAGTTAGATCTGGACATGAAACAACAGACTGGTTACAAATCAGGAAAGGAGTACATCAAGGCTGTATATTGTCATCCTGCTTATTTAACTTATATTCAGAGTACATCAAGCAAAATGCCAGGCTGGATGAAGTGCAAGCTGCAATCCAGATTCCTGGGAGAAATATCAATAACCTCAGATACACAGATAACCTTATGGCAGAAAGCGAAGAACATTAAAATTCAACATTCAGAAAACTAAGATCATGGCATCCAGCCCCATCTCTTCATGGCAAATAGATGGGGAAACAATGGAAACAGTGAAAAACTTTATTTTCTTATGCTCCAAAATCACTGCAGACGGTGACTGCAGCCATGAAATTAAAAGATGCTTGTTCCTTGGAAGAAAAGTTATGACCAAACTAGAGAGCATGTTAAAAAACAAAGACATTACACTGCCAACAAAGGTCTATCTGGTCAAAGATATGGTTTTTCCAGTGGTCATGTATGGATGTGAGAGTTGGACTATAAAGAAAACTGAGCACCGAAGAACTGATGCTTTGAACTGTGGTATTGGAGAAGACTCTTGAGAATCCCTTGGATTGCAAGAAGATCCAACCAGTCAATCTTGAAGAAAATCAGTCATGAATATTAATTGGAAGGACTGATATTGAAGCTGAAGCTCCAATCCTTTGACCACCTGATGTGAAGAATTGACTGATTAGGAAAGACGCTGATGCTGGGCAAGATTGAAGGCAGGAGGAGAAGAGGATGACAGAGGATGAGATGGTTGGATGGCATCACCGACTCAGTGGACATGAGTTTGAGTTGGTGATGGACAGGGAGGCCTGGCATAATGCAGTCCATGGGGATGTGAAGAGTCGGACATGACTGAATGACTGAACTGAACTGACTAAACACACTGTGATAGAGAAGGAAATGGCAACCCACTCCACTATTCTTGGAAAATCCCATGGACTTAGGAGGCTGGTTGGCTACAGTCCATAGAGTTGTAAAGAGTCATACACAACTGAGCAACTGAGCATAACACACTGTGAGGTAAATATATTATCATTGTACAAATTATAACTGATAGAACTCTGAAGCAGAAATGTTAGAACAACTTATGGAAGATCATATACCTTGAAAGTGGCACAGGTATGCTTGCTTGATAATCATTATTTCCAAATTTTAGGCTATAATACCAGGTTTACTACACTGGTGATTATTATTCATCAGTGATATTTGTCTTAGAAAACTACTTATCTGAAATCTTAAACTTGTAACTAAAACATCTTTCACAGTATACTTTACTATTAAATTTTTCATCTCCCACACTTCTGTTATCATATTCACTCACTTAACACTAACTTTCCCTTGGACTGCAAGGAGATCCAACCAGTCCATCCTAAGGGAGATCAGTCCTGGGTGTTCATTGCAAGGACTGATGTTGAAGCTGAAACTCCAATACTTTGCCCACCTGATGTGAACTGAGTCATTTGAAAAGACCCTGATGCTGGGAAAGATTGAGGGCAGGAGGAGAAAGGGACGACAGAGGATGAGATGGTTGGATAGCATCACTGACTCAGTGGATATGAGTTTGGGTAAACTCCGGGAGTTGGTGATGGAAAGGGAGGCCTGGCGTACTGTGGTACGTGGGGTCGCAAAGAGTCAGACATGACTGAGCAACTGAACACTAACTTTTTATTATTCTCTCTTTTTTTTTTTATTATTCTCTATTGTTCTAATTTTACAAAGGATATTTTGATAATTTTATTATGTTTTCTTTTAAATGTTGGTTTTTACATTTTAATAATTATTTCTTCTGCTTTAAAAAATCATAATTAATGCTTGGATATTTGTTATTTTTAAGCTTTATGCTTTTTAGAATATAAATGTAATATATATTTTTAAATGGTTGGGAAAATAAGTAATTGAAGCATAGAACGTAAGTGAACCTTGTAGATTAATTTTCCAGGATCAGAAATAGGGGCTAGACCAAAAGTAATCATAAGAGTGACATAGGTAACTAGAGTCATCTTGTTAGATTTTAAATCCACTATTAATTCTTGACTCTAAAATACTGTCCTCTGTTTCTACCTACAAAATGAACTTGGTAATAACATTGTTTTTTATCAAACTTCTGTTCAGATCTATTAAAATCCCAGTACAAGGTCTGCAATGTTCTGAGAAGCAGTTTGAAAACAACTAGTAGATGGTAATCCAAAGCAAATTAATTTCATACAAACATGAGTTTCAAAACTTCACACAGAGGGGAGAGTTTTTTAAAAATTATTTCTAGTGAGAAAAATCAGACTTTTCACAAGTGTGGGGGTTGGGTCTCCTCCAAATTTTTATTTTCCTTTTTCTCCTCTTCCTAGATTTCTGATTTAGGAATTTCTAATTTGGAAAGGAAATCTGCAGAGATGATAGGTATATACAAATACAGTTTATAGATTCCCTAGTAGAATCCAAATTTCTGTCTCACAGACAGAGAGTAGTCGAAATCCTTTTGGGGTATGAAAAGAAGGCCATCTTTCTAATGGGGACAAATAGCTACATAAAAAGTCTTTTGAGATATATAAGCAGCAAGCTTAGAGATCATGGATACAGACATTTTTGTTCTTTGAGGCTCTATATGGAAGTAGCTTTCTCCTTAAATCAAAATAAGAAGAAAAATAAAGATAACAGTTATTAAAAACAACTGAAATTTAGGAAATTATTAGTTTGTACTAGGTCATTATATTCTTTTAAGAATCAGTTTAGATTGTGTGAACACATATCTTAGAAAAACACTTAAAAAAATAAATAGAAAAGTGGAATCATGGAGTATTTGCCTCTGTGATTAGATTTTTTTAATGTAGCATAATGTCCTTGTGGTTCATTAATATTGTTACATATTGAAGAATTTCCTTCACCTTTAAGGCTGAAAAATATGCAGTCAGTCCTCCTTATCTGCAGGTTCTGCATTCATGGATTCAACCAACTGTGGATCAAAAATATTAAAAAAAAAAAAGAAAAACTTTCAGAGTGTTCCAAAATGCAAAACTTGAATTTGCCACACCCTGAGAACTCTTTACATACTATTTACTTCGTATTTACAACCATCTATATAATACTCACATTGTTCTGCACTGTAAGCAATCTAGAGATGATTCAAAGTATCAGGGAAGATGTGCTTATGGGAGGGAACCAACCTCCCATGGACACCGAGAAATGACTGTAGCATTGTATATACATTTTATGTATTCATCCATCAATTAGGTTGCTACTTTTAAAACTAAAATGAACACATGAGTCTTAATATCTTTTTAAAATCCTAACTTTAATTATTTTACACAAATGTCCAGAAGTGAGATTTCTGGATCATATGGTAGTTCTATTTTTAATTTTTGAGGAGCTTCCATCCTGTTTTACATAGCAGCTGTACCATTTTGCATTCCTACTAGTGATATGCAAGAGTTCTAATTTTTCTATATCTTTGCCAACACATGTCTTTTATTATTATTATTATTATTATTTTTTACAATAGCCATGCTGATAGATGTGAGGTGATAACTCTCTTTGGTTTTAATTTCCATTGTTTGATGTTTTGTGACTAAGGATTCTTTTATGTATCTTTTGGCCATTTGTAAAAACACATATTTAGGTGCCGAAGCCATTTTAAAACCAGGTTATTAGTTTTTTCGCTATGTAAGTTTAAGAGTTATAGGCTTTACTTATACATTTCAGAGATTCAATCCTTATTAGATATATAGTTTGCAAATATAATCTCCCATTCTGTGGGTTGCCTTTTACTGGGTTGATTGTTTCCTCTGCTGTGAAGCTTTTTATTTTGATAAAACTTTGTTTTTGTTTTTGTCGACTGTGTTTTTAGTGCCATACCCATAAAATCCTTGCCAAGATCAATGTCATGAAGATTTTCCCCTTATGCTCTCTTCTGGAAGTTTCACAATTTGGGGAATTAATGTTTAAACCATTAATAGCTTTTGAGTTGATTTTTGTGTATGGCCTTTCTACCAATCCAAGCAATCATGTCTGTTTTCCTTTAGGCAGCCAGAGTATGCTGGTCCAGTAAGAGTTCCAAGATTGGCAAGCAGAAGCCAGTCCTCTGTGGAGACTTGTCAAAAAGCAGTGGTGTGGGATGTACAGACCAACTTTTTGCACCTGGTGAACCTAGAACTAGGAGGTTTCTTCCTGATCATGTGTTCATGTGTGTGTTAGTCACTTAGTTGTGTCTGACTCTTTGTGACCCAGTGGACTGTAGCCCACCAGGCTCCTCCATCCATCTTGTCGGGATTCTCCAGATAAGAACACTGGAGTGGATTGCCATTTCCTTCTCCTGATCATGTGGCACTACCCAAAGGTAGGGTCTCTGGAGAGATGGAGTCTGGAGGCTCCCTGCAGGCTCTGGTGAGTCTGATATCACATTCTCGCAACGTGTAAGACCTTTTCAATTAGTTTCTGATTTCTTACAAACGAAGTTTGTTCATGAACTGTTGTTGGGTTGGAGTATCACAGGGGAAAAGAAGCCCCTAAAGGAAATCAATCCTAAATACTCATTGGAAGGACTGATGCTGAAGCTCCGATACCGTGGTTACCTGATGCAAAGAGCCAATTCATTGAAAAAGATGCTGATGCTGGGAAAGATTTGAAGGCAAAAGAAGAAGGGGGCGACAGAGAATGAGATGGTTAGATGGTATCACTGACTCAATGGGCATGAATTTGAGCAAACTCCTGGAAATTCCTGGAAGTGGAAAGCAGGGAAACCTGGCATGCTGCAGTCCATGGGGTCACAAAGAGTCAGACATGACTTAATGACTGAATCACCACAAAAGCTTCTGACTCTTCCATTTGCCTAATGGCATTTTTTTTTCCTGTGTACTTCTTTAAGCTGTAGCTTTGTTTAATTTACTATTTCTATTCTTTCTACATTTTAATTATGAAAGAATTAATGACAAAGACTATGCTTCTCAAAGTACATTTGACTGTATCTAGTAAATTTTTTAAAGTAATGGTAACTTATTAAATAATCTTCAGGATTCTACAATGCACTCCTCACAGTGTGGTTGTCCCTGTGCCAGCTCATTCATGTAGAAAATAATTATTACACATTATGAATTATTGAACTCATCTATAGTAACTTCAAAACTTCATTTTCTTCAAAATTTTATAGAACACTAAGCTTAGAAGTTTTAGAAATATTCCTGCTTAAAATACTCTGCCTTGCTACCTCACATATATTATGCCTGTGAACCTGGATTTTAATACAAAAAATACATTCACCAGTTTTTCAGAATCTGTGAAAGATGAGGCCCAGTTATGGCATTCAGTTCTTATACACAGAGAATTTCAGATCAGTGAAAATGTAATATGCTATTCAATTTTCCTGCCTTTTCTATATGTATGGAATCACTTGTTCTAATTCTTAATGGTTTCCAAATTATAGAAAATTAGGTGACTTGGCTTAGTTCATGTCTTAAAAAACTGAAAGATCAGTTCATAGAAAAACGGAACTACTCACAAAAGTAAACTGTTTAGATAACAAATCAACATGTTCTATTACAAGATATTCTGTTGTTACTATACTAAAGTAACAGGTATTTTCTCTAGGCTTCACTCTAAGGGACATATTCAGAAGTTCTATAAATCCTGCATGGTGATTTCTGCTACAGAATCAGACACACGTTGGCAGGATTTTCTAGTTTCATTTCCGGGTGGAGCTGACCCGTTGGAAATAATTTGGAAATGGCCTGAATGATAACATAAATTTTGAAACCAAATTAAATTATATCTTGTTCTGGGCCTTTCTGAATTTTGGAGGCAAAATATTCTTTATTTGGGTGTGCTACTCTGGCCCTTTAACAAGTGACCTGAAAAACTGCTAGTTTTGGGTGTGAATAAAAGGGAATCCTCCTACACTGTTGGTGGGAATGTAAATTGGTACAGCCACCATAGAGCACAGTATGGAAGTTCCTTAAAAAACTAAAAATAGAGCTACCATATGATCGAGCAATCCCACTCCTCTGTATATATCCAGAGAAAACCATAATTTGAAAAGATGCATGTACACCAATGTTCACTGTAGCATTATTTACAATAGCCATGACATGGAAGCAACCTAAATGTTCATTGATGTATGATTGGATAAAATAAGATGTGATCAGCTCAGTTCAGTGCAGTCGCTCAGTTGGGTCTGACTCTTTGTGACCCCAGGAATCGCAGAACTCCAGGCCTCCCTGTCCATCACCAACTCCTGGAGTCCACCCAAACCCATGTCCATTGAGTCGGTGATGCCATCCAGCCATCTCATCCTCTGTCGTCCCCTTCTCCTCCTGCCCCCAATCCCTCACAGCATCAGAGTCTTTTCCAATGAGCCAACTCTTCACATGAAGTGGGCAAAGTACTGGAGTTTCAGCTTTAGCATCAAACATACATGCAACAGAACACCATTTGGTTGTAAAAGAAAAGAAAGAATGAAATAATGCCATTTGTAGTGACATGGATGGACCTAGAGATTATCATACTGAGTGAAGTTAGTCAGACGAAAAAAAATAAATAAATAAAAAGATACCATGGGGTATTGCTTATATGTGGAATCTAAAATAAAAATGATACAAATGAACCTATCTATGATGAATGTGAGTCTGAGTGACCTCCGAGAGCTGGTGATGCATAGGGAGGCCTGGCGTGCTGCAGTTCATGGGGTCGCAGAGTCGGACACGACTGAGCGACTGATCTGATCTGATCTGATCTGATGAATTACAAAGAGATTCATAGAAATAGAGAACAGATTGTGGTTGCCATGGGGGATGTGGGGTGGGGCAGGGACTTAGAGCTTGGGGTTAGTAGACAGAGAACGTGATGGCACCCCACTCCAGTACTCTTGCCTGGAAAATCCCAAGGACAAGGGAGCCTGATGGGCTGCAATCCATGGGGTCGCAAAGAGTAGGACACAACTGGGTGACTTCACTTTCACTTTCATGCATTGGAGAAGGAAATGGCAACCCACTCCAGTGTTCTTGCCTGGAGAATCCCAGGGACGGGGGAGCCTGGTGGGCTGCTGTCTATGGGGTCGCACAGAGTTGGACACGACAGAAGCGACTTAGCAGCAGCAGCAGCTGCAAACTACTACACAGAGAATAGATAAACACCAAGGTCCTACTGTATAGCACAGGGAACTCTATTCAACATATTAGGATAAATCATAACGGAAAAGAATATGTGTGTAGAAATAAGTCACTTTGCTGTACAGCAGAAATTAACATGGCATTGTAAATCAATTATACTTTAATAAAAATAAATTAAAAAGCTTGAAAACAAAAATTCGATTTAAAAAACAAATATAAACTTGTTATATTTATCACACAAGATCACACCTTCTTAGCAAGCTATTTGAAGTTGACTGCACTAAAACAAAGAAGTAAACCAAGAGGGAATGAGAAATGGAGTCCAGGGAACCAGGTATCAACACAAGAAGGAGATGAAGAGAATTGCCCCATACAATTGTGAAGGAAAACCCCCAGGATGGGAGTTGCAGAAGTGGCTTATCGAGCAACAAGTCCATATCAGCATGAAGGTCTCAAATGAGAGAAGTAGATGTGGGATATGAAAGATGGAGAGATGATAGAGGAAGAGAGAGGTCAGGCTGCAAAACAGCTGTCATGTGTGACTATAACAAGGGGTTTCAGCTATGTGGCAGAGAGTCTAGGAAAATTTAGGGAGTAGCTTATGCTGGTAGGGTTCTGCAGTGCAGGAGACCCAGTTTCTAATCCTTGGTCAGGAAGATCCCCTGGAGGAGGACATAGCAACCCACTCCAGTATTCTTGCTTGGAGAGAATCCCATGGACAGAGGAGCTGGCGGGCCACAGTTCATGGAGTTGCAAACAGTCAGATATGACTGAGCGATTAAGCAGCAGCATATACTTTAAACAAACAAAAAACAAACAAACAAACAAAAAACAAGGGAATTACTAACTCAATGAAAAGTAAAATTGTACAGTTTTAATAGTCACAGTACACTATACCTCAGCAATGCACAATAATCAAAGTAATGTTTGCACGAATACTGATTTTAAAGTTATAACTAATAAGAGAATAGGGATATAGTTTTGGCAGGAGGACACAAGAAAAATAAATCCTGTTTTCCATAGTCACAACTTAACACATGCATAAATGTAAAAAAATGAACAGGTATAGATGTAAATTTTTAATAAATATGGAAATGAAGCTGTTTCCCTAAAACCAAGTTTACCTGCTGAGTTTATTATGATTAACCTCTCTACCCAAAACTTTATTCCTTTTTTTGTCCCATATGATCTCAATCTTGTGCTACCTAAACAATAACCAACCAGAGTCAGATGACTGCCATTGCTGTTGTCAATAACATGGTTAATGTACAGATTCAGGTTGTTTCTGAGGGCAAGATGACCTAACACAGCCTCTGGGTATGGATCACAAAACCAGAAACTTGTAAGCATAGGCATCCTGGCTGCTGAAACTAGATTAAGGAATGTCACAAGAGGATGATTAATCCCAGTTCACCTATTCTATTTTAGAAACCCTTAACTCAAAGACCAAGTGGATCTGAAGCTCTCTCCCACTCCCTTGCTTGGCACCCTGCAAAAGAACACTACTCTCTCCATCATAACCTGGTGTGGATAGATTGACTTTGTGGTATGTTGGTGATTTTGGTTTGGTAACAACAGAAATGTATACCACAGCAAGAAAAAAGCTGAAAGCGATAAAAATAGTTGCCTCTTGAGAACAGGACTGGACTAAGGGATGGGGATAAGGGCCTCCTGTTGTCCTTTTCAAGACTTGTAACACAATTTAGCTTTTTACACCATGTGATAGAACATCTGATTTTTAGAACTGTATAAAATAAACTGAATGCCTAACAACAAACAAAAACTGCTAGTTTTGACTGAGACCTAAATAAGAGGAAGTTCTCCCACAAGTCCAGGCCACCATGCAACCTGCTCTGCCACTCGCCCCATATGATCCAGTGGATCCAATGGTGCTTGAAGTGTCAGTGTAATAGGGATGCTAGTGGTGCCTTTGGCAGGACCCTTGGGTGAAGCCACATTGCAAGACCATAGAATCCCAGTCATCCTCTGAAAATTACTTCTCTCCTTATGAGAAACAGCTTTTGCCCTACCATTGGACCTTAGTAGTTGTGGAATGCTTTAATAACAGACCACCAACTACCATATGATCTGAATTGTCCATAATGAACTAGACATTATTTAACCCACCGAGTCATGACCTGAGCATACACAGCAGGACTCCATCATTAAACAGAAGTGGTATATAAAAATCAGGCCCCAAACAATTCCTGAAGGTACAAATCAGTTACACAAAGAAGTGGCCCCAATCTCCATTATCCCCACTCCTGCTGTACTAAAGTCTCAAGGGGAGTTCCCAATGATCAACTGATACAGGAAGCAAAAACCCAGGCCTGATTTACAATGGTCCTGCATAATATGTAATCACCACTGTAGAGCAGACAGTTAGAACTTTACAGAGCCCCATTCTGGGACATCCCTGAAGGACAGTGGTATAGAGAAATCCTCCCAATGGAAAAAATTCCAAGCAATACACCTGGCTGAGTGTTTACTTTGGAAAGAAAAATGGCTAGATGTGATATTATTAATATATACCAATTTATGAACTATGACCAGAAGACTACTTCCAGACTCGACTTGTAACTTTTCCTGATGTATAAGCATAGGAACCTAACCCAAGCATTTTATATTTATCAGGTCTTCATAATCACCAGAGCTAATTCTTTAAAATCTCTCTCATGTATATGAATGTCTATGATTACATTTATACTTATATAACATCTTTAAAAAGAAATTATAATTGGATATTTAAATCAAAATCAAAAGCCACATATTTTAAAGTTTATAACATAAGTAGAAGTAAAAAGCAAGACAATCAGTAAAATGATGAAAGAGGGATAGGAAGTGTAGTTTTGGAAGGTTTCTATATTAAATAGAATGCTAGATCAAATCATTTGAATGCAGACAAGGAAAAGTTAATGATGCATATTCAAACCTTAAGACTGTCACTAAAGTATATTTTAAACACCTATAATAAGTCAATAGCTATTACATAGGAATCTGGAATGTTAGCCCATGAGTCAAGGTAGATTGGAAATGGTCAAACAGGAGATGGCAAGAGTGAGTATTGACATTTTAGGAATCAGTGAACTAAAATAGACCAGAATGGGCAAATTTAATTCAGATGATCATTATATCTACTACTGCAGGCAAGAAAACCTTAGAAGAAATGGAGTATCCCTCATAGTCAAAAAGAGAGTCAAAATGGAGTACTTGGGTGCAATCTGAAAAATGACAAAATGATCTCTGTTCATTTTCAAGGCAAACCATTCAATACCACAGTAGTCCAAGTTTATGCCCCAACAAGTAATGCTCAAGAATCTGAGGTCTAATGGTTCTATGAAGACTTACAAGACCTTCTAGAACTAACACCAAAAAAAGATATCCTTTTCTTCAAAAGGACTGGAATACAAAAGTAGGAAGTCAAGAGATACCTGGAGTAACAGGCAAGTTTGACCTTGGAGTACAAAATGAAGCAGGGGAAAGGCTAACAGAGTTTGGTCAAGAGAATACACTGGTCATAGCCAACACCTTCTACCAGTAACACCAGAGACTCTACACATAGACTTCAACAGATGGTCAATACTGAAATCAGTTTGATTATATTTTCTGCAGCCAAAGATGGAAAAGCTCAGTACAGTCAGCAAAAACAAGACTGTGTGGATCACAATAAACTGTGGAAAATTCTGAAAGAGATGGGAATACCAGACCACCTGATCTGCCTCTTGAGAAATCTGTATGCAGGTCAGGAAGCAATAGTTAGAACTGGACATGGAACAACAGACTGGTTCAAATAGGAAAAGGAGTACATCAAGGCTGTATATTGTCACCCTGCTTATTTAACTTATATGCAGAGTACATTGTGAGAAACGCTGGACTGGAAGAAACACAAGTTGGAATCAAGATTGCTGGGAGAAATATCAATAACCTCAGATATGCAGATGATACCACCATAAGGGCAGAAAGTGAAGAGGAACTAAAGAGCCTCTTGATGAAAGTGAAAGTGGAGAGTGAAAAGGTTGGCTTAAAGCTCAACATTCAGAAAACGAAGATCATGGCATCCAGTCCCATCACTTCATGGGAAATAGATGGGGAAACAGTGGAAACAGTGTCACACTTTATTTTTCTGGGCTCCAAAATCACTGTAGATGGTGACTGCAGCCATGAAATTAAAAGACGCTTACTCCTTGGAAGGAAAGTTATGACCAACCTAGATAGCATATTCAAAAGCAGAGACATTACTTTGCCAACAAAGGTTCACCTAGTCAAGGCTATGGTCTTTCCTGTGGTCATGTATGGATGTGAGAGCTGGACTGTGAAGAAGGCTGAGCACCAAAGAATTGATGCTTTTGAACTGTGGTGTTGGAGAAGACTCTTGAGAGTCCCTTGGACTGCAAGGAGATCCAACCAGTCCATTCTGAAGGAGATCAGCCCTGGGATTTCTTTGGAAGGAATGATGCTAAAGCTGAAACTCCAGTATTTTGGCCACCTCATGCAAAGAGTTGACTCATTGGAGAAGACTCTGATGCTGGGAGGGATTGGGGGCAGGAGGAGAAGGGGACGGCAGAGGATGAGATGGCTGGATGGCATCACTGACTCGATGGATGTGAGTCTGAGTGAACTCCAGGGAGTTGGTGATGGACAGGGAGGCCTGGCGTGCTGTGATTCATGGGGTCGCAAAGAGTCGGACACGACTGAGCGACTGATCTGATCTGATCTGATCTGAAAGGAGGTGGTGATCAAAACCATCCTCAAGAAAAAGAAATTAAAAAAACAAAAATGGCTGTATGATGAGCCCTTACAAGTAGCTGAAATAAGAAGAGAAGTGATAGGCAAGGAGAAAAGAAAAGATATACCCATCTGAATGCAGATTTCCAAAGAATAGCAAGGAGAGATAAGAAAGCCTTCCTAGGTGAACAATGCAAAGAAAGAGAGGAAAACAATATAAGGGAAGACTAGAAACAATATAAGGGAAGAGACTAGAGATCTCTTTAAGAAAATTAGAGATATCAAGTATCTCATGCAAAATTAGAGACACCACATATTTCATACAAGGAAGAGCACAATAAAGGACAGAAATGGTATGGATCTAACAGAAGTAGAAGATTTTAAGAAGAGGTGGCAAAAATACACAAAACTATACACAAAAGATCTTAATGACCAAGATAATTATAATGCTGTGATCACTTACCTAGAGGAAGATATCTTGGAGTGTGAAGTCAAATGAGCCTTAGGAAACATCACTATGAACAAAGCTAGTGGAGGTGATGCACTTCCAGTTAAGCTATTTCAAATCCTAAAAGATGATGCTGTGAAAGTGCTGCACTCAATATGTAAGCAAATTTGGAAAACTCAGCAATGACCACAGGACTGGAAAAGGTCAGTTGTCATTCCAATCCCGAAGAAGGGCAATGCTGAAGAATGTTCAAACTATCACACAATCGCACCCATCTCACACATGAGAGGGCAACAGGCAGGAAGGCCAGGGGTCTCCATATGGAGGAGATAGGCTGCAAGTGTCAGATGTTTCTCTCTCTCTTAAGTGCCAGGAAGAAACAAACTAGTGATATTTTTTCCCCTTCACTGTACAAATTTAAAAGGAGGTTTCTCTTAAAATACTGTGTTGCCATAAGGACACTTGGTTTCACCTGAAGTTAACTATTCTCAAACCTTGAGTTAACAATGCATTTTTCTTATGGAAATGTTTGTCTTAAGCTATGTTAATGTACTATGCATTTACCCCAGACTCTGTCTTTGGTTCATTTAATGGCTCAGAACCCACTTGACAAAACAAATGTTATACTCAGACATTGTTCCCCTAATCTATGTAAACGAAACTATTTGTATGGTAATCTGCCCTTCTACAAGATTCAACTCATTCGTTTTATGGCCAGGGATGAATCCTCTGGTGCCAAGATTATCCCAAAATACATCTTATGGATGAGGGGCCTGGTGCCATTCTGAGTTTTAAGACATTCCTTTCTTTCATTAACAGACTGCTAGTGACTATATAACATCCCGCTGAAGACTAACAGAGGGGTACTCTTTCTGCCCCCTTCTGATGCCTAAGTCAGAAGCTTTCTCTATCTCCTTTATACTTTAATAAAACTTTATTACACAAAAGTTCTGAGCGATCAAGCTTTGTCTCTGGCCCTGGATTGAATTCTTCTCCTCCAGAGGCCAAGAATCCCAGCATCTTTTCGATCAACAACCACCTTTCATATGCTAGCATAGTAGTGCTCAAAATCGTCTAAGCTAGATTTCAACTTAGTGAAGTGAATCAAGAACTTCCAGATGTTCAAGATGTTCAAGAGGAACCAAATGTCAAAATGTCAACATCCACTGGATCAGAGAAAAAGCAAGAGAATTCCAGAAAAACATCTACTTTTACTTTATGCTAAATCCTTTTGCTACTGAGATCACAAGCTGTGGAAAATTCTCAAAGAGATGGGAATGCTAAACCACTTTTCCTGCCTTCTGAGAAATCTCTATGCAGGTCAAGAAGCAATAGTTAGAACCAGACATGGAACAATGGAATGGTTCAAGTTGGGAAGGGAGTAGAGCAAGGCTGTATACTGTCACCCTGCTTATTTAACTTCTATGCAGAGTACATCATTAAAAATGCTGGGCTGGATGAAGCTCAAGCTGGAATCAAGATTGCCAGGAGAAATATCAATAACCTCAGATATGCAGATAACACCACCCTTATGGCAGAAAGCAAAGAGGAACTAAAGAGCCTCTTGATGAAAGTAAAAGAGGAGGGTGGAAAAGTTGGCTTAAAACTCAGCATTCAAATAACTAAGATCATGGTATCTAGTCTTATCACTTCATGGCAAATAGATGGGAAACAAAGGAAACAGTGAGAGACATTTTTTCTTGGGCTCCAAAATCACTGCAGATGGTGACTGCAGCCATGAAATTAAAAGCTTGCTCCTTGTAAGAAAAGCTATGACAAACCTAGTCAGCGTATTAAAAAGCAGAGACATCACTTTGTCAACAAAGGTCTGTCTAATCAAAGGTTTGATTCTTCCAGTAGTCATGTATGGATGTGAGAGTTGGACCATAATGAAGGCTGAGTGCTGAAGAATTGATGCTTTTGAACTGTGGTGTTAGAGAAGACTCTGGAGAGTCCCTTGGACTGCAAGGAAATCAAACCAGTCAATCCTAAAAGAAATCAACTCTGAATATTCATTGGAAGGACTGAAGCTAAAGCTCCTATTCTCTGGCCATCTGATGAGAAGTGTTGACTATTGGAAAAGACCCTAATTCTGGGAATGATTGAAGGCAGGAGGAGAAGGGGACGACAGAATACGAGATAGTTGAATGTCGTAACTGACTCAATAGACATGAGTTTGAGCAAGATCCAGGAGATGATGAAGGACAGGGAAGCCTGGGATGCTGCAGTCCACGGGGTCACAAAGAGTCCAACACAACTGAGCGACTGAACAACAACAACAAATTAGCCAATATAGGTTACAAAAAGATGTGTTAAAATCAATACAAAGGAATAAAGAGAAAAGGGGGAAAAATAATAAGAACACAGGGGATGAATGGAAAACAGAAAAATGATAGACTTAAATCTGAGGATTTTAGTAATTATAATAAATGCAAATGAGCTAATTACCTTAATCAAAAGGTAAAGTATTCCAATGGATATAAGGCAAACCCAATATATTCTCTCTTAAAGAATTGCACTTTTCTTTAAATATATGGAAAAGTTTAAATTACAAGGAAAGATACAGCATACAATACAAATTATATGATGGATGGAGTATCTATATTAAAAGTAAACAAAGTTAGCTTCAGAATAAAGAATATTACTAAGTAGATAGAAGGAAATATGATAACAACAGGGATAAATTAAGAATACTCAGAAAATCTAAATGTTTACACACATATAATGATATTATATGTCTAAATCTGCAGGTATATGCTGCTAAGTCACTTCAGTCGTGTCCAACTCTGTGTGACCCCATGGACTGCAGCCTACCAGGCTTCTCTGTCCATGGGATTCTCCAGGCAAGAACACTGGAGTGGGCTGCCATTTCCTTCTCCACTGCAGGTATATAGATCTATAAATTTATGAAATAGTTAACTGCATATAGAGTAAATATACCAAATATACATACATGCAAATATATATACAAAATTTGCATATATATCAAATACATCAAATACTACTGAACTAAAATAAGATATAGACAATTTTATTATTATACTGGAGATTAAGTTTTCCTCTCGTAAATGATACAAGTAGTCAAAAAATTTATAAGTATATAGAAGACTTGAATTTGAAGAATGTATAAAACAATTTATAAACACTTCATTCAATAACAACAGAGTATATATTATGTGTTACTGTATATAAAACATTCACCAGTATTGAATTTTTGCTGAGGCACCAAAAAAATCAATACATTTTGAGACTGGATTTATAGAGAGCATGAACACAATTGGAATGTTATGAAAAATAAACTATAGCAAGAACAACTCTAAATATCCCCTTCTTTTTTAAATTAAGCACCTTATATCAAGATACCTATGGCAGAAGAGGAAATCACAGTAAATTCGGAAAATATTTTTAAAAGAATATTTATGGAAGTGTGACATATGAAAATTTATAGGACAAAATTAAAACAATGCTTTCAGGATAGAATTTTTAGCTTTAATATGATTACCTAAGACAGTAATAAATATCTGGAATCAATATTGTAAGCTTCTGTTTTAAGACATTATGGTAAAGGAGAGAAATGTCCCAAAGTATATAGAAGGACATAATGAAGATAAGAACAGAAAGCAATGACCTAGTCAGTGGAATAGAGAGAAAAAGAATTAAGGAAACCAAAAGTTACTTTTTTAAAAAGAACAAGAAAATTGATAAATCTTTAACGAAACTGAACAAGAAGAAAATAAAAGCAATCCTATACCAAGAATGAAAAAGTGCCATCTTATGGAATCCATGTGTATAAAAATGATATAGGAAAAAAATTATAAATAACTGACGATAACGAATTCAATAATTTAAATAAAATCCCTAGAAAGTCACGAGTTACTAAAAAATGGCAAAAGGATAAACAGAAAATATAAATGCCCTATCCATATTAAAGAAATTACATTTATAATTTTAAAAGATTTCTGTAATGAAACCCTGGGATCACATGATTTCCTTGGTGAACCCTATAAAATACTGAAGAGATTAGTACAACCTTACACAAATGCATTTGGAAAACAGAGGAGGACAAAATATTTCCAAGTAAGTTTTTGAGACCAGCATTATGGTCTCCAAAACTGATACACAAATCAGAAAATGATATAACTGATGAAAACAAATCAAAGAAGGTCACTATTAAAATAAAATTGCAGAACAATACCCTTATAAATATAGATGCAATAATTCACAGAAAGCTTAGCAAATTGAATCAAGGAAAAAATACTTAAAATACATATAGCATTCCCAACTGAGTTTTATCCCAGGATCTGAACACTGATAATTATAAAACACTGCTGAGAGAAATTGAAAAGGACCAGCAGCTCTACTCCTAAGCACCTAGTATCAGATCAGTCGCTCAGTCATGTCCGACTCTTTGCGACCCCATGAATCGCAACACGCCAGGCCTCCCTGTCCATCACCAACTCCCTGGAGTTCACTCAGACTCACATCCATTGAGTCAGTGATGCCATCCAGCCATCTCATCCTCCGCCGTCCCCTTCTCCTCCTGCCCCCAATCCCTCCCAGCATCAGAGTCTTCTCCAATGAGTTAACTCTTGGCATGAGGTGGCCAAAATACTAGAGTTTCAGCATTAGCATCATTTCTTCTAAAGAAATCCCAGGGCTGATCTCCTTCAGCATGGACTAGTTGGATCTCCTTGCAGTCCAAGGGACTCTCAAGAGTCTTCTCCAATACCACAGTTCAAAAGCATCAATTCTTCGGCGCTCAGCCTTCTTCACAGTCCAGCTCTCACATCCATACATGACCACAGGAAAAACCATAGCCTTGACTAGGCGAACCTTTGTTGGCAAAGTGATGTCTCTGCTTTTGAATATGCTATCTAGGTTGGTCATAACTTTCCTTCCAAGGAGTAAGCGTCTTTTAATTTCATGGCTGCAGTCACCATCTGCAGTGATTTTGGAGCCCAGAAAAATAAAGTCTGACACTGTTTCCACTGTTTCCCCATCTATTTCCCATCTAGTTATGGGACTGGATGCCATGATCTTCGTTTTCTGAATGTTGAGCTTTAAGCCAACCTTTTCACTCTCCACAATGCAAATATTTATCTATATAAAACCTCATAAATGAATGATCATAATATTATTCATAATAGATGAAAAGTGAGAACAAACTAAATTTCTATCAACAGATGAATGGATCAATGTTGGTATAAGTATTACATTACTCAGAAATTAAAAAAAAAAAAAAAAAACACTTCCATGGAAAAACTTGAATATATCTCCAAACAGCATTATGAGCAAATAAGGCCAGGCCAAACACATTGCTCAATTTCAATTACATTAAATTACAGAACAAGCATAATTTTTAACATAACTTACCTTATTTTAGAGTAGTTATGCTTATTCTATGATAGAAATTAGATCAGTGGGTGCCTGAACCGGGGTTTGGGGAGATAAGACTTCAAATAGTAGCAAAGGTACTCTT
Source organism: Tragelaphus eurycerus (assembly GCA_935064755.1). Lineage (NCBI taxonomy): Eukaryota > Metazoa > Chordata > Mammalia > Artiodactyla > Bovidae > Tragelaphus > Tragelaphus eurycerus. Next base: position 3,099,213 of record CAKXYN010000014.1, read on the forward strand.
TGGGGTGAGAGAATTGTTCAATATCTTGATAGTGATGGTGTTTATACTGATGTGTACACTTGTCAAAATATACACATAAGATAGGTGCAATTTTATGTTAACTATGTATCAAAGTTCATATTAAAGGAAGAAAAAATAATGAGATGAGTTCATTTTTTTTTTTAGTTTGGTAAATTATTAGAAAATGTTTAAGGTAAAATTTCTGAGTAAATAGAGAATTCACCTATTTAAAAAAAAAAAAACAAAACTCTCCCTTTAAAAAAAATCATGCAAAGTTGATCACTGTGATTTTATGTAAATAAAATCATGACTATAATTAATGAAAATCTAGCTAACTGAATACAATAAAGACTTATATTCCAAATTCCTTAATGCCTTGTTTCTCCTCATGTTGTAAACATTTTCTTTAACCTTGGAAACTCTGGGACTAGATGAATTAGTTTTTACAAAAGGGTACATCATGAATTCTAATGTCTGTATAGCCTTTACTAACTCAGATTGGATACCTAGAAGTGAAATGATCATAAAATCTAACTTACAAGGTAATGCTTAGTAAAAATTAGCAAATATTGAAAAACATTCAGGTCCTTAATGACATTGAGGAAAACTAACCTATAGACTGCTGTCTTAAAAATCAAATATTTAGATATTTTAATCAGACATGGTTCATTCTAAAAGAGAATATTGATTTTTTTTAATCTGCTGAAGTCCTCTCAATACCTAAAGGATATTTGTAATATGAATGTCTAATTGAAACACATTTTATGCACTGCTGCTGCTGCTGCTAAGTCACTTCAGTCGTGTCTGACTCTGTACGACCCCATAGACAGCAGCCCACCAGGCTCCCCCGTCCCTGGGATTCTCCAGACAAGAACACTGGAGTGGGTTGCCATTTCCTTCTCCAGTGCATGAAAGTGAAAAGTGAAAGTGAATTTGCTCAGTTGTGTCCAACCCCTAGCAACCCCATGGACTGCAGCCCACCAGGCTCCTCTATCCATGGGAAACTCCAGGCAAGAGTATTGGAGTAGGGTGCCATTGCCTTCTCCTATTTTATGCACTAACCTATGCTAAATATAAATTTATGTATAAAATTCAGTGTGCTTACACACACATAAATGACTTTAACACATGAGCAGCATTAATATATTTAATATGATCATTCTGAGGAATAGAACCATAACTGTGTTCCTGTTATCTTAGGAGAAAAATATACAGCAATGAATTTTAAATAAACCTAAGAGATCTCAAATGTATCAAACAATGAAAATTAGCAATATGTAAAACAGCAAATATGGAATCTGACTAGCATAAATCAATGTTAAATCTAGAAGTTCTAAAAAGATCATATTATAATTTGGAAAACAATTATCTTAAAAGGTCTTAATAACGAAAAGGCAGTAATTCTATTAGAGTCATTCTCCTATTAAAATGAACACCAAGACTATGCTGTAAGCTCAGTGACCTCTCCATCAGTTAACAAGAATGCTTTGTGTTCTGAGGCAAGGTCAAAACTCTAAGTCAACCCAAGATCAAGAAGGTCTTCTGGCATAAGTAACATGTATCATGTAATTTTCAATGAGGTTGTGACCTGACTCAATTATAAACAAGAAATAAAAATGGATTTTCTAATTTGCTTTCAAAACATCATGTATCATTTTAAATACAGTGATTGCAATCTCTTTCCCATATGTAATCCCATCCCATACTAATTTTCAAAAATTTTAGCAGAAAAACACTGGCTTCACAAACAAAATAGTACCTCCATCTAAGTGTGTTACACATGTGCATGTGTAACAAAAGCCTTTCCATTACGCTATTTAACTTTGTGCTAAGGACTGATGTTGAGGCTGAAACTCCAGTACTTTGGCCACCTCATGCGAAGAGTTGACTCACTGGAAAACACTCAGATGCTGGGAGGGATTGGGGGCAGGAGGAGAAGGGGACGACAGAGGATGAGATGGCTGGATGGCATCATCGACTCAATGGACATGGGTTTGGGTGGACTCCAGGAGTTGGTGATGGACAGGGAGGTCTGATATGCTGTGGTTCATGGGGTTGCAAAGAGTAGGACATGAACTTCAGTCTTGTCTCTTTGGGATCCTATAGGCTGTAGCCCACCAGGCCCTTCTGTCCATGAGATTTTTCAGACAAGAATACTGGAGAGGGTTGCCATTCCCTTCTCCAAGGAATCTTCCCCACCCAGGTCTCCCACACTGCAGGCAGATTCTTTAATGTCCGAGCCACCAGGAAGCCATGTTTAACTTTGGACGACTGCTACTCATAGCTCATATTTCTACAAATGGTGCATCACTAACTTCAAAAATATCACACATTTGCTGAGGGAAAAAAAGGGCTTAACTTTTCAGTATGCATGTATTTACTCGTCTTACTTACTCTGCGAGGCTTATAAATAAAAAATTTCTTCAAAAGATATACTTTCCTTTTTCTCAGCATGAGATGTGTATCTTAGTAAGTTTATGCAAAGTTGATTATACTTCCTATTCAATTTAAGAAGAAATCTCCACAATATTTGTTTCTGAGCAATCTGACAATGGTACAATTTCTTTCAACAGCAAAATATCCAGTTCCTTTTTATGCTTAAGTGAGAAACTATTTATGAAAATGCAGTCTCATTTATCAAGTGATGTTAAAGATGTTAGATGAGTGAGCAAAAATGAACAAATTGTGCCTAAGGGGGAGTTCTTTCATCCTCTGAAGCAAAATTATCTGAAACTGAGATTTCATAAAACTTAGCTTTATAAATATTAATATTGTCTTTTTCAGACTATTTTGCTTCTCTTTCTCAGATGTATCACACATATTATCATAATAATAATCTAAATATAGAGCAAAAAATTGGTTGGTAAGATTGCCTGTAGGCTGACATTATTAAACTATAAAGAATGAAATGCTGAATCAGGGGATATAGGAGAGTGTCTTCTAGAAATTAATTCCAGTTGAGACTTGGTGAAACCTTAATCACATAATCCTAACTTACCAAAAATCATTCTTAAGAAAATTTAGTGCTGAGGATAACTTGTGGGAATAAAATTTTATGATAATCTGCAAGAAAGGCAAAGGAAAAGTAAAATGCACACTTTCTTTCTTTCTGTGAACCTCAAAAACTTTAATAATGGCTCCAAGGACTGAGAAAGTAATTTGATTTCTTTATCCACTCAGTTTGTGGCTTCCGCTGAAACTGCTGGTTAATACACACTGATGCTCTTTTAATATTATCCATTTTGTTCACTGAGAAGTGCACTGGCATGACCAACTTATTTCATACTGTTAACAGAAAAAGCCTCGTTTCCATTTAGTTGGAAGATCAGGTATAAAGGCACCACAGACCATTACAATATGTTCTACTTATGCTATTTTTTTATCCTTCAATTTTTGTTTGCATACAGATGATAAACTCAAAAAATGAAAGTAACAGTAAAATTGCCTAATATTTCTAAGAGACTGAAAATGTTTCTCAGCCTAGTATATTGGTTTCAACCACAGGGTTACATATCAATTTTTCAGCTTAACAATTTTGCTCACATTATTTGAGTTAATTATGATTCAGTGGCTTGACTAACGAGCAGTTGTTTGGGTACTTTTGCTCGGTGCTTTGGAAGATTTAATAAACTTCTCTCAAAGTACTTATAACATCATAGAAGTTTCCCTGCACCCATACATAAATCTTTGAAGTTTTCAGAGCATATATATCTCATTTGACTCAGAAGAAAAACATGAAGAAATAATCCATATCTATAAGCTTGGACATATGCATAAACTCAAGCATGGCTTTAAATATCCAATTAGAAATACTTGAAAAATATATAGAATACATGAAATATATGCAAAACTTTTAAAACAGCATGTAACTTTTTGCTGAGAATGTCTAAACATCCTTAGTTTAGGTAACTTTTGTGTATTGCTAAACAATGAATTGTGAAAGAACATATAAAATGCAAATACCTCATTTGAATTCCTACTCATTCAGTTTTGATTGGGAGAACACTTCAAAAGAAAAAAAAAAAAAAAAAAACAGTTCCAGCAAGGAAAACAGGAGATAAAGAGAACATCTATATGCTTTTATTTAAAACCAAAGGAAATTATTTAAAGTCTAACTTCTTTCCAAATATATTTTAAAAATTGGATTGTAATTCAATCAATCTATACTGTTCAGTAAGTATACTTATGGTACAATTTTAAGTACCAGATTTTAACTTTAATTATATCTAACTAGAAAAAATGTGTGCATGCATGTGCATATAAATTATGATATGTGTATATATGTACAGTCACAGGAATATTAAATTTTTACAACTAAAATTTTGTCAAACTTCTGCAATTATATTTAGTTTAATTATTTCAATATAATTTTACAATTTGATTTTTTGGATAAGTTTGACATCTATATGTTCATAAGGGTAAGTTAGCCAGGCACAGTTTGCCTTAAACAGATATTGGAAATTGCCATTTATGGAATTCCATTTCTAATTCTTCCTACATTCCTATGTCTAAGTGTCAAAAAAGTTGCTAGAAATCTAGCACTCAATTACAGTTTCTTCTCAGTTAAAAATACCAGCATTTTACAAAAATTATAAATCTTTTAGGGGTAGTTTTATTTAAGGAAATATAATAATATGAAGGGCCTCACTCTCCCATATTGTCAATCCAACACTTTTTATAGAAAACTGTTCTAAAACTTAGAAACAACAATTCCTATGCCAATTAAGTTAGAAAAGGGGAGAGAAAGAGGAAGTAAAATACTTTACGTCTATCTTCTATATATACTATTATATAATTCTCATGGAATTTTCATAATTTGAATAATTAAATATAATAGTGTTCTTAGTGATAACAGAACAAAATAGCCTGCTCTTAATCAATCTCTTTATGATATGTAATATGAAGGAATATTAGCTAACTGATTCATTGTTAAAATAACAAAAATTTGAGGGATTCCAGAAAACATCAACTCTTTCAAGAATGTTTGAGTTGTTACCCACTTTCCATTCTTTATAAATTAAAGCTAAGTGCCCATTTATATCCACCTTAATATATTTGTACTACAATATATATACACACACATATCTAGTTGGGTAAGAACAATATAACACCTGATTATCAAAATAACATAATTCTGGAGTTATATTCCAACGAGAGTAGAATCCTAGGGAAATCATTTTGAGAATGTCAAGCCATCCACTATTAAAAATATACTGCCATCCCAAATTTCAGTGCAAAGATACAAATTTTATTCTATAGTTTCTTTTTTCAAATGAGAAGAGAAAGAAAGAGAAAGAAAAACATTGAAGGTAGGAAACTTCAATTCCCTACCCTCTTACTATCCTTCCAGTATCTTCCATAATGCAATTACAAAAAAAAAAATTCCCTCCAAAAAAGGAAAATTCCATGATTTATTCATTTATTAAATCATGGATCCTGAATGATTTTAATAAAGTATAATATTAATGTATCCGAGTTATTTCCTGGGAGAAAGAGAACTATGTTGCTAGTGTATTAGACAAGTGTCCTTACCCAAGCAGTGATCTCATCCCATAATGCTCCTTACTTTACTGCAAAGTTTAAATGTTTCCTCTGGAGTGTTAATACTATTGTGGCATCAATTTCTAACAAATATAAAGTACCCTACCTTTAAAAAAATGGATTAATATAAGGCATAATGCTGAAGTATGTGTCAAGTGTAACCTTTATAACTTTGCTTGTCAGGTTTTTCCATTAGAGACCTCATAAGCAGCCCCTGCATATCAGTCACGGTGTTCCCTGACAGGTTTAACCTTCCCAAGTGGCTGAATACACCATCTTCACGGCAGCCTATTGACCAAGGCAATAAGCCATTCTATATAGTGTATTAAAGTCATTTTCCACATGCTACCTCAGCACGACCCATTGTTCATGCCGGCTCCTGCTGACCACGGAAAACCTGCGCTCCACACTAAATTGCTACACTTTACACCGTTACACCAGTTAAGCAATAAGCCCCCAACTGAATTGTTTTTTTCCTTCATAGTCTAAAAAGCACAGCGATTATCACAAGTGCTCAAGATGCAATTTTAGACTGTCAAAAATCCCCGCAAATAATTTAAACACTTAAAATATATGCTGACTGCGGAAACTTTATTTTTGTTATAATTCACCCATTCTTTGTTCCTAGATGCCTAAGGGTGGCAGGCCATCTGTGCAGCTCTGAGCAGCCCTGGGCTCCCAGTGTCAAAGGTTGTGTTTCAGCCCCATGAAATTCACCCCGTCTCTGCTGAAATCAGCTTTGTTGCTAGACCCTGTGACAAATGAGTCCAATCTAGGCTGGGTGCCCTTGACTTGACCCCAGCCAAGGCAAACAATAGGGCAGACTCAGCCTGTGGAAAAGATGTTCTGCACTAATGAACCCAGCGGTGGCCACAGGTCAGTTAAAAAAGAGGGGATAATGTTCAATCTTTTCAGGTGCACATTTATAATGAGCGAAGCACACAGTCTCTTTCAGGATGGAGCACACATAACAAAGAATGTATTTGTACACTCATCAAGGCTAATGGACCCTGAGGGTGCAATAGGAATATGTTTTTAATTTAATCTTTATTGAATGACCTTACACACTTCATTTTCTCTGCACGGCACCATGAAATGGACACACTCTTATCAAGTTGAGAACTGAAAACAGATGAATATAGAAATGACCAATACCTGCTGGGTATGTAGATGAATTTTCTTCCCTTATTTTCACCTCTGTCCATCCTCCTGCTGGTTCTCAGCACCTCCTACGGATCGTTTCCCTTAAACTTGTGTCTAGATTAGCTAATCACATAAACAAGAGAACAGCCCTTCAAAGCCTGGCCAGACTCATCTCGAAAACTTTAACTGTTGAAAGGACTAAAGAGCAGTGATCATTACACTGAATGGAAATCTCTTTTCATATCTTCTAGAGCAAAGACTGCATGTGAATAAGCCCCAGGAGTGGAGGGAGCATTGTACATCCTGTTAGGTCCCAAATCCTTTAGAGTAACTTGTCTTCACAATTAGGAGCTCTTTTTTAGCCAACCAACCAAGAGATCGATTTAAAACTTCCTATAAGAAACCTGCTTTCCGCTGAAGTTTGCAATTCTTTAGATGAACAGCATAAAAATAAATTTCATGTTTCCCTTTTAAATTAATAAGAAACACTTTCTGCAGATTTCTGATGCAGGCAACTCTGGTGTAAAAACTTGGCACTCTATAACATTACTCTGCAAAATCAGGCAAGAGTTTACACAGAAAACATAAGCTTATCTTTACCATATTCATCATAACTCACAGAAATATTTAGACTAGTGTCTATAGATGCCAAAATCATCTGAGAATATGATAATGTTTTCATCCTAATTTTATTGTGGCTATTATTAATTCTTAGAGAAAACTAAGTCAATCTTCTTCACCTGAGCCCCTGCTGTTAAAATCTCATTTATAGGATTTATCATATTTAAAATACACAATTAGAAAATTGTCTGTGATGATGCAGAAAATGGTATAGGTGGGTAGTCAGGAATGGGAAAGTAAAGTTTGTGAGTTTTTTTTTTTTTCCTATTTAAAGTACACCTATTATTTATAGTCCTCATCAACCTAACAATATGTTTCATTCCTATTAAACACTCAAGTCTTGGCAAATAGTTAATTGCTAGCCCAAGACAAGTGACTTCAAGCTAGCTAGGCATATCTGTGTAAGTTGAGTTTACTCTATTGAGAAACTAATGGGTAAGTTGAAAATCATGGCAGTAATTTGCATTCTGTTCTTTTATCTCACTGCTACTTGATGAAAAACTTTAATAGGTCTTTCTACTAAAGAGCTTTGATTCAACTCAAGTGAGATCAGAAGAAATTCATATACAGTTTTATAGAAATACAATGTAAAGTGTAAAATATCTTCCTCATTTTAAAAAGTGCTATATTTTTGTTATGAAATACAATAAAATTGAAGTTATTTAAAGTTATTATGGATCTAATACTTGGCATAATGTTAGAGTAATTCTCATTTATTAATTTTTGATTAGTATTTTGATTAAAAAAAATCTTACTGTTGTTATTACTTACTTAACTCAACTTATCTGATAGAGTGCCTGAAGAACTATGGACGTAGGTTCATGACATTGTACAGGAGGCAGTGATCAAGAACATTCCCAAGAAAAAGAAATGCAAAAAGGCAAAATGGTTGTCTAAGAAGCCCTTATAAAATAGCTGAGAAAAGAAGGGAAGCTAAAGGCAAAGGAGAAAAGGAAAGATATATCCATTTGAATGCAGAGTTCCAAAGAATAGCAAGGAGAGATAAGAAAGCTTTCCTCAGTGATCAGTGCAAAGAAATAGAGGAAAACAATAGAATGGGAAAGACTAGAGATCTCTTCAAGAATATTAGAGATACCAGGGAACATTTCATGCAAAGGTGGGCACAATAAATGACAGAACTGGTATGGACCAAACAGAAGGAGAAGATATTAAGAAGAGGTGGCAAGAATATACAGAAGAACAATACACAAAAGGTCTCCATGACCCAGATAAGCACGATGGAGTAATTACTCACCTAGTCCCAGACATGCTGGAATGTAAAGTCAGTTGGCCTTTAGAAAGCATCACTATGAACAAAGCTAGTGGACGTTATAGAATTCCAGTTGAGCTATTTCAAATCCTCAAAAATGATGCCATGAAAGTGCTGCACTCAATATGCCAACAAATTTGGAAAACTCAGCAGTGGCCACAGGACTGGAAAAGGTCTGTTTTCATTCCAACTCCAAAGAAAGGCAAAGCCAGAGAATGTTCAAACTACCACACAATTGCGTTCATCTACATGCTATCAGCGAAGAGTTGACTCATGGAGAAGACTCGAGGGGAGGGGCGAGGGAGGAGGAGAAGGGGACGAAGAGGAGAGATGGCGGAGGCACGACCGAGGAGCGAGGGAGGGGGGAGGGAGGGGTGGGGGGGAGAGCGACACGACTGAGGACTGACTGATCTGATACATGCTAGCAAAGTAATGCTCAAAATTCTCCAAGCCAGGTTTCAATAGTACGTGAACTATGAACTTCCAGAGGTTGAAACTGGATTTAGAGGAACCACAGATAAAATTGCCAACATATATTGGATCATGGAGAAAGCAAGAGAGTTCCAGAAAAACGTCTACTTCTGCTTTACTGACTATAGCAAAGCCTTTGACTGTATGGATCACAAAAAACTGTGGAAAATACTTCAAGAGATGGGAACACCAGACCACCTATCTGTCTCCTGAGAAATTTGTATGCAGGTCAAGAAGCAATAGTCACAACCAGACATGGAACAACAGATTGGTCCAAATTGAGAAAGGAGTACGTCAAGGCTATATATTGTCAAACTGCTTATTTAACTTATATGTAGAGTATATCATGCGAAATGCCGAACTGGATGAAGCACAAAATGGAATCAAGATTGCCGGGAGAAATATCAATAACCTCAGATATGCAGATGATTACCACACTTACAGCAGAAAGCAAAGAAGAACTAAAAAGCCTCTTGATGAAAGTGAAAGAGGAGACTGAAAATGTTAGCTTAGAACTCAACACTCAAAAAACTAAGATCATGGCATCCAGTCCCATCTCTTCACGGCAAATAGATGGGACACAATAGAAACAGTGATAGATTTTATTTTATTGGGCTCCAAAATCATGCAGATGGTGACTGCAGCCATGAAATTAAAAGACGCTTGATCCATGGAAAAAAAGCTATGGCCATCCTAGACAGCATATTAAAAAACAGAGACATTACTTTGTCGACAAGGGTTCGTCTAGTCAAAGCTATGGTTTTTCCAGTAGTCATGTATGGATGTGAGAGTTGAACTATAAACAAAGATGAGCACCCAAGAACTGATGGTTTTGAACTGTGGTGTTGGACAAGACTCTTGAGAATCCTTTGGACTACAAGGAGATCCAACCAGTCCATCCTGAAGGAAATCCATCCTGAATATTCACTAGAAGGACTGATGCTGAAGTTAAAACTCCAATATGTTGGCTCCCTGTTGCAATGAACTGACTCACTGGAAAAGACCCTGATGTTGAGAAATACTGAAGGTGGGAGGAGAAGGGGACGACAGAGGATAAGATGGTTGGATGGCATTACCAACTTGATGGACATGAGTTTTAGCAAGCTCCAGGAGTTGGTGATGGACACGGAAGCCTGGCATGCTTTTGCTCATGGGGTCGCAAATTGTCAGACATGATTGAGCAGCTAAACTGAACTGTTGTTCATCCACTACTGGAATATTTGATCTATAAAATAAAGTTTTTCTTTTCCATCCAAATTTGTAAGGGAAACCTGTCTTGCCATATGACAGTCACTACCATTGCTGGAAAATTAAAGCCACATATTAGAAAGAAAAAGAGTGACAGAATCTAGAAACCAAAATCACTTTCTTATTATTGTATTTAGTTTTATGCATTTAGAAAATTTGTGTGTATTTAATCTCTGATGCACATTTGTGTGTTTTGACTCTTATATGGATACAAAAATTTTGGAGAGCAGAGGCCAATTAACACCTAGAAAGTCTAGAAAGTCATTATTTTAGCAAAAGGTGAGGTGCAGGCTTTCTTCACAAGACTGCCGTTTAGAAATAGGGATAGGGCATCCTTAAGTTTTACAAGCCTGCTCATTCAGACCTTGCAAATCATGAATGGCTTCACAAACTACAAAAAGATGCTTCTTTTGGTGCAAGTTGATTAATGTTCTACTCCTGTGGACTTTGAAGGAGCTTCATTTCTCCAGTGAGAAGCAAGAGCTTGGAGTGATACAAGAGCCCATAAAGGTACCAAGGTGCTTAGTCACACAAGTGTGTCCGACTGTTTGTGACCTCATGGATCATAGCCTGCCAGGCTCCTCTGTTCATGGGAATTCTTCAGGCAAGAATACTAGAAGAGGTTGCCATGCCCTCCTCCAGGGGATCTTTCAAACCCAAGGATCAAACCCAGGCCTCCCACACTGCAGGTGGATTCTTTACCATCTGAGCCACGAGGGAAGCTCAAGAATACTGGAGCAGGTCGCTTATCCCTTCTCCAGGGGATCTTCTCAATCCAGGTATCGAACCCTGGTCTCCTGCATTGCAGGTGGATTCTTTACCAGCTGAGCTACCAGGGAAGCCCAAAGGTATCAATACTGCCTTGAATTTGGCCAAATGAAGATAACAGCTTTGGTCAGGTGTACATACTGCCTGCTTTGTCACAAAGGAAACTTCCTTAGATCAGTTCAGTTATCCATACAATCTGCACAGTCTCCCACTCAGGGCAATGTTGCTACCTCTTACTCTTCCCTGAAAATGAAAGTTAATAGACACGCTTCAACTGTTTTTAAATTTCTATCTGCACTGTTCCACTGAAACAACTCTCACTGAATTCCCTAAAGACTTGCTTGATACTATACCAAACAGATCATTTTCAGAGAAACTGCCTGATGATGCAGGAAATATGGATTTGCTCCCTGGGTTGGAAAGATCCCCTGGAGAAGAGAAGGGCAACCCACTCCAGGATTCTTGCCTGGGAAATCCTATAGACAGAGGAGCCTGGTGGGCTACCATCCATGGAGTCACAAACAGTCTGGACACAAGTGAGTGAATAAACAACAACAAGCAAAAATGTAGAGGCTACCCAAGTTCAAATCCTTGATGATTCACTTACTAACTGTGTAACATTGGCAGTTTGCTTCATTTCTCTGCTCTTCAAGGTCTGTATAGGCAAAATTATGATAATAGTTTTGTTTCTCAGAGTTTCTGGGAATAAACTAATAAACTAATGCATATAAACTAATGCATTAGCAAATAAACTAATGCATATCAAGTGAAAGGTGGTTGGCAACCTGTAATCATTAAATGCTGGATGTGAGAGTTGGACTGTGAAGAAAGCTGAGTGCTGAAGAATTGATGCTTTTGAACTGTGGTGTTGGAGAAGACTCTTGAGAGTCCCTTGGACTGCAAGAAGACCCAACCAGTCCATTCTGAAGGAGATCAGCCCTGGGATTTCTTTGGAAGGAATGATGCTAAAGCTGAAACTCCAGTACTTTGGCCACCTCATGTGAAGTGTTGACTCATTGGAAAAGACTCTGATGCTGGGAGGGATTGAGGGCAGGAGGAGAAGGGGACGACAGAGGATGAGATGGCTGGATGGCATCACTGACTAGATGGACGTGAGTCTATGTGAACTCCGGGAGCTGGTGATGGACAGGGAGGCCTGGCATGCTGCAATTCATGGGGTAGCAGAGTCGGACACGACAGAGCGACTGATCTGATCTGATCTGATAGCTTAGTACTATGAAATAATTTTTTCAGCTATACCTGCAAAAAAGTTATAGCAGTTATAGGTATTACATACACAAACACTGCAGAAATTTTTTAAAAAGACATTATAGGTGATTTCTCATTTAGCACAGGACTGAGTAACTCTTATTGGAATTAACTACCTAACACAAAAAAATTATAAAACCAGACAAAGCATACAAGGTGATTTTTTCCAAACACTAGAAAATGGCATGGTATGATTATCTTTTATATAAAGGAAATAGGTAAAGCCCATGCTCACCAGATAACATCTGAAATCAGAAATTTACTCAATGTGATAAACACTAGACTGAAGACTATAGAAGAAAGATTCCATAAACGTGAGGACAGAGTAATATATAGTATCTAATTTGAAGAGTTTGTTGTGGATCATAACAAACTGGAAAATTCTTCAAGAGATGGGAATATCAGACCACCAGACTCGCCTCCTGAGAAATCTGCATTCAGGTCAAAAAGAAACAGTTAGAAGTGGACATGCAACAATGGAATGGTTTAAAGTTGGGAAAGGAGTTGAGCAAGTACTGTCACCCTGCTTGTTTAACTTCTATGCAGAGTACATCATGAGAAACGCTGGGCTGGATGAAGCACAAGCTGGAATCAAGTTTTCCAGGAGAAGTATCAATAACCTCAGATATGCAGATGACACCACACTTACGGCAGAAAGCAAAGAAGAACTAAAAAGCCTCTTGATGAAAGTAAAAGAGGAGAGTAAAAAACTTGGCTTAAAACTCAACACTCAAAAAACTAAGATCATGGCATCCAGTCCCATCACTGCATGTCAAATAGATGGGGAAAAAATGGAAACAGTGAAAAACTTTATTTCCTTGGGCTCCAAAATCACTGCAGATGGTGACTGCAGCCATGAAATTAAAAGATGCTTACTCCTTCGAAGAAAAACTATGACCAAGCTAGACAGAATATTAAAAAGCAGAGACATTACTTTGCCAGCAAACGTCCATCTAGTCCAATCTATGGTTTTTCCAGTAGTCATGGACGGGCGTGAGTTGGACTATAAAGAAAGCTAGCACCGAAGAATTGATGCTTTGAACTATGATGTTGGAGAAAACTCTTGAGTCCCTGGGACTGCAAGGAGATCTAACAAGTCATCCTAAAGGAGATCAGTTCTGAATATTCATTGGAAGGACTGATGCTGAAGCTGAAACTCAAATACTTTAGTCACCTAATGCAAAAAGCTGACTCATTGGAAAAGACCCTGATGCTGGGCAAAATTGAAGGCAGGAGAAGTGGACAACAGAGGATGAGATGGTTGGATAGCATCATTGACTAGATAGACATGAGTTTGAGCAAGCTCTGGGAGTTGGGGATGAACAGGGAATCCTGATGAGCTGCAATTAATGGGATCACAAAGAATCGGACACGACTAAGTGACTGAAGTGAACTGAATTTGAATAGAGGAGAGAGCCATAGTAACATAAAAAAATAGTATTCAAAATTACATGTATTAGAATTCCAGGAAAGGAGTGAAATAGTGGGGGGTATCAGAACACACACACACACACACACACACACACACACACACACACACACACAAACATAAACAAACAGTGAATGACAATCCTAAAGCAATAATGGATAAAATTATTCTAAAATATTTTGGCAAAAAATATCAATAGACTACAAAGAAAATCACACTCAGCCATATCACAACAAACTCTTGCAAATAAAACACAAAGGAAAACTCTAAAAACAAAAAGATGCATTGCATTCAGAAAAACAGTATGATATGTAATATAAATGATGGCTAACTTCTTATGACAATGTTGGCTAGAAGAAAATGAAATGACATTCTCAAAATGTTGAATGCATGAAAATAGGCCCTAAAATCTTGTAACCAGTGAAAATATGCTTCCAAAATGATAGTGAAATAAATTTATTTTCAGTAGAAAAAAGTTGAGAAGGCCTGTTGGAAATTCAGATTAATTGGAAATATATTAAAAACAATGGAAATAGTAAATATAGGGGCAAGTGCAAAACTAAATTTAATACTACCATAAACAGTGATACATCAAGTAAGCACATCTCAGCAACTATGAAAAATAATGCAAATACATATATAAAAAGCAATTAGAGTAAGTACTAGTTACTTACTCTAAGTAGTTACATCTAACTAAGTTGAAGTACTAAAACTATCTAAATGAAAGAACAAGAGACAGAAGCAAAAAAGAATTCTTTAAAAAACAGAACATTGGTTTACAAATCCAAACCTATAAATAATTACAGTGTATATGCAAAAGACTCATATTTAAAGCAGAGCTTTTTAGAATAAAAAAGATATAATCAAAAACAGTTTCCAAAAGATTTAGCTTAAGTATACAGATGGGACTCCATGGGGTCGCAAAGCAACTCCATGGACATGACTGAGCAACTGAACTGAACTGAAACAAATGAGAAGCTGGTTGAAAGTAAAGAAAAGAAAAATGTATCATGGAAACTGAAAGCAGAAGAAAGCTGAGGTGGCTTTATTAATATTAAACACTAAAAATAAGAGGTTTAGGTGATTTGATATGTCAAATTAGGATCAGCAGCTGTAATGAATGTGCCATTCTGTTGAGTGATGTTGGTAATAGAGAAGGCTACACATGTGTGGGGTCAGTGAGATACAGAAAGTCTCTGTCCCCTTCTCTCAATTTTGCTATGAAGCTAATCATTTTGAAAGAAAATAAGCTTTAAAAATTTATAAAAAATGATTTTTACAGCAACTTCACAAAGGAAGATACATGAATTGCCAATAGCATGTGAAAAAATATTCAATATCATTCCTAATCAGGGAAACTTAAAGCAAACTAAGATATCATCTAGTGAAGGCTCAGTGGTCATGTATGGATGTGAGAGTTGGACTATAATGAAAGCTGAGCACCGAAGAATTGATGCTTTTTAACTGTGGTGTTGGAGAAGACTCTTGAGAGTCTGTTGGACTGCAAGGAGATCCAACCAGTCCATCCTAAAGGAGATCAGTCCTGGGTGTTCATTGGAAGGACTGATGTTAACTCCAATACTTTGGCCACCTTTTGTGAAGAACTGACTCATTTGAAAAGACCCTGATGCTGGGAAAGATTGAGGGCAGGAGGAGAAGGGGATGACAGAGGATGAGATGGTTGGATGGCATCACTGACTCAATGGATGTGGGTTTGGGTGGACTCTGGGAGTTGGTGATGGACAGGGAGGCCTGGCGTGCTGCGGTTCATGGGGTCACAGAGTCAGACACAACTGAGCAACTGAACTGAAGATACCATTATACACACAAACATTAAAGTGGCTAATATTTAACAAACTGAGAATTCCAAAATTTAGCAAGGAGGTAGAACAAGCAGATTTTTTTTTAAGACATTGCTAGTGGAATTTTAAAATAACTTGACAAATATTTAGCAGTTTCTTTTACAGTTAAATCTACACCAATTCTATGGCCGAACAATTTTACTCCTAGGTTTCAATACAAGAGAAACTAAAAGTATATGTACGTCAAAATATTTCTAAGCACATTTTACAGTTATATTAATAGAAGCTAAAAAGTGGAAACTACTCAAGTGTCTGACAACATGAATGAATAAACAGATTGTAGTGTATGTATATGATGGAGTACTATCCAGCATTAAAACCTAAGTAATTTAAAAAGTACAAATTCAGGGACTTCCATGGTGGTCCAATGGTTAAGACTTCACACTTCTACTGCAGGGAGCATTAGTTTGATCCCTGATTAGGGAACTAAGATCCTGCATGCCACACAGTGTGACAAAAATAATAATAATAATAATAATAATAAAAAGGTACAAATTCATGTAAAAACATGAATGGCTGTCATTCAGCAGGCAGCTAAAGAGTAGTAGTCTATGCAGACAAGAGAAAAATTATGACTGACAATTTGGAAAAGATAGTTGCTACCACCAGCTGCTGCTGCTGCTGCTAAGTCGCTTCAGTTGTGTCCGACTCTGTGCGACCCCATAGACGGAAGCTCACCAGGCTCCCCTGTCCCTGGGATTCTCCAGGCAAGAACACTGGAGTGGGTTGCCATCTCCTTCTCCAATGCAGGAAAGTGAAAAGTGAAAGTGAAGCCGCTCAGTCATGTCCGACTCTTAGCGACCCCATGGACTAGAGCCTACCAGGCTCCTCCGTCCATGGGATTTTCCAGGCAAAAGTACTGGGGTGGGGTGCCATTGCCTTCCCCGCTACCACCAGCTAGGTTTTCATAAGTTCTATGATCAAGATATTGCAGAACGAATAATTAGTACATCTGTTATAAAATATCCCTGTTATATCTGTTATAAAATACAAATATAAAATTTGTATAAAATACAAAATTGTCTATTTTAAACTTTACCTTTCAGCTATAGTGTGAGTTTTTAGAATCATTCATCAAAATATATAAAATACTAACCATTTATGTGAAAAATTATGTTGAGTGGAATAAACCCGATGCAAGAGTACCCACTGCATGTTTTCATACATGAGACTTTAAAGAACAGGTGAAATCAATGAATAAAAATAGAAATCAGATCAGTAGTTGCCAATAGAATGGTAGGAATACACTGGTGAGAAACACAATATTATATTTTGATTGAGGTGTTGGTTACAAGGGTATAAATATTCATCCAAACTCATGAAATTGTCTGCTTAAGGACTAGGTATCTCAAAGCATTTATATTTTACTTCAAAATATAAAATTTTAAAGTGAACCCCTTCCTGACCACTGACTTGGAAATTTAGCATAAATACCTCATAAATATTAAGTCAATTGAATATTGCATGTAACTATTACCTTGGAACAAGTACTTACTGACCCACACTTTATCCAAAACTTTGTGATATACAAGTTTGTTTTAACAGAAATCATTTTAATATGTGTTGGCTCAAAGGACATTGGCTAGTAAAAGGATATTTCTTCTTTATCCTTTCCTCTGCTACGCATTTAGAGAAATTTTCTCTAGAACTCTTTTTATAACTCCCAACTGCTGGTTCTTGCTACTTGGCAGCAAAATACAAACATATTCAACAGAAATAAATATCCATTTGAGACATGACTCTACAAAAAAGGTGCTTTGTAAAAATTATTGTAAGAGTTTTCAACATTTTTCACAATTTGTCCAAGAGAATTTTTAAGAAGTACTTAAAACTCTGTGGGGAAAAAATGGGATACAACCTAGGGTAGAATTATTTTCCTGTCTGCAGAGGCTTCTGGCTTAAATGCTACAAATAAAAAGCACCGGTTGTTCTGACTCATACTGTACATTATAAAGTCAATAGATTTAAATATAGAGCCACACCAGTGTTTAAAATCATTTCTGTCCATTGACTATGTGTGATGCCAAACTCATTTAAGGAAGGTATTTTTATTTCTTAATTTTAGAAGTTATTCTCTTGGGCCATTGTATTCATTAGACTGGTAAGGTTTTATTTTCAGATCTGGAGTTTTTAGCAGAATTCAGACAATTCCAAATTTTGTATTCCTTCAAAGCAATGCAAACAAAACATCTGCTTTTCTTATATTCATTAGTAGACAGGTTTATTGAGATATTGTATAAATGCTAATAGAATTCAGTGAAGTCTATGAAAGTAAGAAGATGACAGAGTACTTATTCCAGTAGTCAAAATAAACTTGGTAGCTTTTTTATTCACCCAAAGAATTCAGATTCTCAAATTATTTTCATCTCTTTATCAGACCTTAAACTGGGAAAGGAGCTGAAAAATAAATTTCTCTCTCCAAATAGGGTATGCAAACACCTGTCCATTCTTTTTAAAGTCTTGCTAAAATCCCAGTAGCTCATAGTTATGAATTGCAGGTATAAACATCCCCTTCTCAGAAAGTTGAATGACTTTGCTTTGTCAATCCAAAGTGATCTTCCTTACAACACACCTCCACATCAATGGTTCACTTCCTGAAACTTATTTTATCTACTAAGATAACTGAAAAAGATGTTACTGCTCTTCAAAGAGACCTTAACAAGTTTGGGTCTACAGCTATTTAGAAAGGAGGTTTTACGACATATAAGAGCAAGATGGAAAATAAATTCACAGTTATGGTCTTAAAGCGACACGGTGTACACTATAAACTACGTGGTTTTCTAGTGATAGTGTTAAATGAACTCATTTTAAAACATAGAACAAGACTAGGTACAATGCTATAGAATTTCTAAACAGAGTAAAGCTGCAATTTGAGATATTTTTTTCAAAACAAAAAATTATATTGTGATTATCATTATCCATTGTAAGCATTAAGCCATTTTCACAGTTGCATATTGAAAATATTTAAAACCAATAAAATTACATTTATGATAATTTTAAAACATTACATTCTGTAACCATGCACATATTTGTAGATACAAATGCAAGACTTCTAAAGCTTTAAAAATTTAAAACCAGTTTATATCTCACTATAAACTTTAATTTTCTTAAACAATTTTTTAAAAATTTATTTGTTTTTGTCTGCTGGCCTTTTGGGGGCATTATATCTATTTAATGACTACATAGTTCTCAGACTGAACCACCTGCCAACTTGACATTGGTATTTCTCTGAATTAAAACTGTAATTAAACTTGTGATAAAATCCCATGGAAGATTAACCTAAATTCCATGGGGGCAAGATTTGAACACACTGTCCACTTACACTAAATGACTACATATTTTCCAGCTGAACCACCTGCAAACTTGACATTGGTATTATGCTCTCTTAGTTAATTAAAACTGTAATTAAACTTGTGATAAAATATAATTAACCTAAATTTTAGGGCAGATTTGAACCTTCCACTTTGCCCAGAAGCTCCAAATATTTTAAGGAGTTCATGCAAAATTCTAAAAAATAATAAGCTTGAGTCTTATGCTCTCTTATTTAATACTCAGGGTTTGAAGATCTACTAAAAAGAATGCTGAGATTGTTTGTTTTGATAAACATTTCAGAACATTTAGAATACACTTATTAGCCTTTGTCATTAATATTTATAAAATTATATTTAATATTTGCATAGTACTGCTGCTTAAGACTTTTTTTTTTAAAGAAGAAAATGTCCCCATCAAAAGTACAAGATCATAAACAGACCAACAGTCCTAGGAATATTAAGTGAAAAACAAAGACTTTGATAGTGTGATCAAAGAAAGAAGGGCAAAATCAGTACATAATTTAATAAAAGCCTTTACGTAATATAATTTAAGACATTTAAATCCACAAGGAGGAGTCTGGGGGAAAATGGATACTGTTTATGGATGGCTGAGTTCCTTTGCTGTCCACAAGATATTATCACAACATGGTTAATAGGCTATACGCCAATATAAAATAAAAGGCTTAAAAGAGAATAAGGGAATCCCCAAGGATGGATATACTTAACATTCTAAGTTTTAAATTAACGGGTGGTCTAGTCAAGGATATGGTTTTTCCAGTGGTCATGTATGGATGTGAGAGTTGAACTGTGAAGAAAGCTAAGTGCCGAAGAATTGATGCTTTTGAACTGTGGTGTTGGAGAAGACTCTTGAGAGTCCCTTGGACTGCAAGGAGATCCAACCAGTCCATTCTGAAGGAGATCAGCCCTGGGATTTCTTTGGAAGGAATGATGCTGAAGCTGAAACTCCAGTACTTTGGCCACCTCATGCGAAGAGTTGACTCATTGGAGAAGACCCTGATGCTGGGAGGGATTGGCGGCAGGAGGAGAAAGGGACGACAGAGGATGAGATGGCTGGATGGCATCACTGACTCGATGGACATGAGTCTGAGTGAACTCTGGGAGTTGGTGATGGACAGGGAGCCCTGGTGTGCTGCAATTCATGGGGTCACAAACAGTCAGACATGACTGAGCGACTGAACTGAACTGAGAGTTTAAAGACACTATAAACACCTTACAGACAGGGCCTGTGTTTTGGCTTTCTCGGACGAATGCTGCTAAAGTCATTGGCTTCCTGAAGAACGTCAAATAAACTCTCTAATGAGTTGGATGTACAATGGATGTTTCTTAACAGAAATGCTGCTCCCCACTGAGTGAGGTGACCCACAAAACTCAGGGCCAAAGAATGCTTGACCCAGTTGTGGAAAGCCCAAGGAATCATGTGGAAGGTCCTAGACGTCTTCTGAGCCTGTGGGTGTACAGATCTGGGATTTCTGAGACCTATAATTATCCTGAGTTGACTTTAACAATCCAAATCTCTCTTAATTCACCAATTAATTGATGAAATATTACATTTTTTTCTCTCTCCTTCCCCCCTTGAGTGTAAAATTTCTCAAAAAAATATCTTTGGATGAATTAATGCATTTTGCCTTGTTGATGAGATGAAAGTATTGGCCTTTTATCAGTATTTTAAATTAATGAACTTAATAGGTATATTTTAGGATATATTCAAACTGTGTTTACAACTAAACCACTCATATATTTAAAGAATCCTTAATATGTTTAAGTATCTATCAAGTATCAAGACTCAATGAATGGATTTTTTGATTCAAGTTGATTCATCTTTGGGGGATATTTATGGAAAGAACAAAATATTCACTAACAAATAGCACATGATCAGGAGTCTGAAGCCATGGCCAAAATCTATCATCTTCAGAAGGTAGCTGGATCAAATAATTCTCATTGCTTGATTCCAAGATGGGAATTCTCTTCCAGTTCTCAAATCTGAGTATAGTGCTTCTTAAGATTATTTTTCTACATTTTTAAAGAAACAGAGTTTACTGGTATGGGCTAAGACAAAAGTAAAAATAATACTTTTCCTGTGGTGATCCACACATTTATAATTTAAAACTGGCCTCTATCCCTCCCTTTGTAGGTTATTTAGTAAAGCTTCAAGGAAAGTTAAAATTCTCTATATTTCCCAGTAATGTTACCAGAAAAGCTGGAAACTTGAGAAAATGTGTAAAGGAAAAGTTGCTTTGCACCCTAGTAGAAGAGATAGGTCATCATTCATTTGCATCTGAAAATGCTAGGCATATCTGAGTTAAATCAACAAAGAGAAGTGGCAGCTTGGAGAAGTTAAGTAAAGAGAGGAGAAAATGAAAGCAATATTTTACTGTGGGTGTACGTGTGTGTGCTCAGTCACTAAGTCATGTTTGACTCTCAGCAACACCATGGATGGTAGTTGCCAGGCTCCTCTGTCCATGGAATTTTCCAGGCAAGAATAACAGAATGGGTAGGCAGTTCCTTCTACAGGGGCTCTTTCCAACCCAGGGATCTAACTCGCATCTCCTGTATTGGCAAGCACATTCTTTACCACTGTAACGAGTTCCCACATCTGGGAGGCCCAATATGTTACTGAACTAACATAAAATACAGTAGAGTCACTTTTCCTGGGCTCTTCTGCTTTGTAGCTATGTACTATTGAGTGAGTTACCAATGAGTAAAACGTATTCATAATATTCATGTCTTAGAGTTCTTACTTTCCTTCTCCTTATGGAAATGGAAATACTTCCTCTGTTGGACTGTTGAGTGAAATGAAGAAAACTGATGAATAAAGTATCATTACAAATCAGTGCTCAATACTGACAGCTGTTTTTATTATTAAATTACTTCATTATATTCCTCTATTTTCTCTGAATTCATTCTAGGTGATCTATTTAAGGCATATTCCAAGCATCAAATGCAAAGCTTCAAGTATTATCAACTCATATAAATGCAAAGTAAAGCAAAGCTATATCATTCCCTATTCATAAAATATACTTCTACTACAGTCCCCAAAATCAATTTATGTTTGTTTGATCTGGTATTCATACTGTCCAAGAGAACCAGGTTCAATCCCTGAGTCAGAAGTTCCCCAGGTGAAAGGAATGGTTACTCATTCCAATGTTCTTGCCTGAAGAACTCCATGGAAAGAGGAGCCTTGTGGGCTACTGTCCATAGGGTTGCAAAGAGTCAGACACAATTAAGAGACTAACTTTCACTTTTTCTCATACTGTCCTGAAGCTTTTGGGTCAACTTTTTATTAAAAATATCTTCTGTCCACTCTCTGATAGAAAACCATTAATGACTTAGGAAATTATACAGATATATATCATTGCAAATAAGTCCTAGATCATTTTGATGTATGGCAAAAGAAAATAAGCCCTAGAAACCAGCATTAATGTCCAATCTCCTATCAGAATTTCACAGGGATTTCCATTAACTAAAAACAATAAAACTAATATTTACAAATTTTTTCATTGCATGCCCACTTCTGTTTGGACCATCTGAACAAAAGCTGAGATACTATTTCCTCCTGCCCAACATCCTCCCATTAAAAAGTACAATATTAAATGCCACCAGAGCACAATGCCTCTTAATCTGGCTTTTTTTGGAAAACAACTGACTACAATTACTCATAGTCTTAATTCTACAATCTTTCTTCACTAGATACATTTTTGCTGAAGAAATTTCTCCAAGTTATAAAGAAAGCCTGCTAGAAGCCAGGAAATGAGCATCATATTTCTGATCAAACTGATAAGTGAATCAGGCTTCTTTTTACATCAATATGAAGACTAGAATACATCGACATTATTAGGAAAGATGGACATATAATATACTGATAATTTAGTTTCTATTATAAGAATGAAAGAGAATCCACAAAGCACTCAGAAAATAATAATACACATAAGATTCAAACATATAAGTAAGTATTTTGGGCATGAGAATGTTTCTCCTGAAGTATCAAATTCCAGAACTCAGTAGAGAGTTCTGGAAGGAAACATTTGTGAAGAATTTTACTCTAATTAAATGATATTTCTGTAACCCTCTATCATGCGAGGGTTACAGAAATATAAACTAACATGAATCCAAGGAGAAACACATCATACATATAAATGTAAAAATGTTGGTAGATGATGTAATTCACCTATTCTACAGAAAGTTTAAAATTAATAACCCAGGATTGCATAAATCATATAACAACAATAGTAATAACATATTTTATCAATTATACAATACCCAAGGTACCATAAAATGTATATATACAAAAATTACTTCAGCAAACCATACCTGACTGGCTACTCTAATGCACTCACTTAAACATTACTATAACATACCTTTTTTGTGATACCTGTCTATTCCTTAAAAGCAAACTACTGTTTTATCCCTAACTATGAAAACCAATATACAATTCTACCGAAGAAATTCCCCTCGGAAACATGTCACCTGTAAGAGTTTATTATTCTTTAATACCATAGCAAAGTAACCCACAGAAATTTTGCATCCATATATATATATATATATATATATATAATTATATATAAAACATAATTTATACATGATTTTAAATTCACAAGCATATTTGGCAAAATAAATCACATATAAAAATATAATGTTGGTGATGGTGTAGGAAAATAAAAATTTGTATATAAAACCAATGAAGAAAACATATAAAAATATTATGGTCATTATTGTTGGTGCTTTTCTATGTTTCTACATTTGATAAATTCTCTTTGTTGAGCATATACTACTTTTAAATGTTTAAAAATTCATAAAAAATTAGTTTTCACCACACTTGTTAATCCATATAACTGTATCTTAAATATCTTGTTCATACCTGTGTATCTAAATGAGAATGTTGCCAATAAATTTATATAGATGTCAAAATTATGTTTAAAAGTTCAGTTTATTCTTTATATCCATTAAAACACAAACATTCTATCTCAAAATAGAAACGTTTTACCAGCTGACTAAATGCTGTGAGAATGTATAGCATGACATGAAATTAGCATCAACTCAAATACTTTTTTAAACCTCTTAAAATACTTTTTAAAAACTCTTAAAATTTTAATAATTAGAAAATTATGAGGAAAAGCCATTTCCAAAAGTTGGAAAAGTAAACCCAAAAACTACATAAATGATCAAGTTGCTGCCATTGTAAGCATTTTCTGGAAAATAAAAAAAAGTCAAAGGTTAAGTTGATATATGAGTATCCTAAGGATCAGAGACAGCAAAAAAGGAGCGAGGGAGCTAGAGCCTTTAAAAAAGGAAATTCAACTCCATTTAACGGTAACAAGCCACCCTGTCGAGGGACCCTGAGGAATATCAGAAATCAACAATTACAATAAGTTTAGTCTCATTAAAGAATATAAAACATAAAGTGGCCACCTAGTGTACCATTCCTATGTACACTAAGGATGTGCTATTGTTTTATTTTACTACATATATTAAATAACTAGAAACAATTATTTGAAGAAGTTTTAATGATAAAATTATAACTTGTTATTTTTTATTATTCTATTTTCATGCAATCTTCAAATAATTCCTGGCCAAACATGCATCAGATCAGATCAGTCGCTCAGTCGTTTCCAACTCTTTGCGACCCCATGAATCGCAGCACGCCAGGCCTCCCTGTCCATCACCAACTCCCGGAGTTCACTCAGACTCACATTCATCGAGTCAGTGATGCCATCCAGAAAAATATGGAATGCTTCACGAATTTGCAAAAGATTGCTATAATTGTGGATTCACAAGGCCAGGGTACCAAATCAGTTCTACTGTTTGAATTCTACAATGCAAAGTGTTACCATAGCTCACTTCTCAGTGAAAAATTAGAAAAGAATATCTGAATTTTTTCACCCCTAAGGTAACTTACAAAGATCTACAGTCTTGTCTCTCCTAGTGGGTTTGTTTCTAGCAAATGATATTACGTATCTTTAACATTTTAACTGCTGACACATATAATATGTTCAATATTATATGTGGGGTTGAAAAACTAACTCTTTGGGGCTTTAAATTATATTTATAGGACATTATCCTAGCAAACTGGTAACATTTTGGCTTTAGATAAGTCAGGGTTCAAATTTTAAATGCACTTACTAGCTATTGGATCTCAGATAAATAACTCTAAGTGAAATAACATTATTGTAGTATCTCAATAATGTAAATATAGCAAAGGCTACTTTGATTCATATAGTTTATAATTTGTTAATATGTGAAACTTACTTAGCCCATCAGTTTATTTGTAATCATAAAAATTAACTCCTTACAAATTTGAAGAATAAAACTTTGTTCAGCCACTTAGAAAGTTGCAAAGAAATCCATGTATATTCAAGCTAATCACATTGCTTAAAAATAACTTCCTAAAGTAGGTTTTATTTAGTTTTTAGTCAATTGATAGGAAAACACTGTCCTGCCAAAATTAGAGCAGGTTAGAAGGCTGTCATTTTGCAATGGCTCAATTAAAAAAAAAAAAAATCACCACCCAGGGACAAACAAAGCACTTGGCACTCCAGAAATGCTAGAATTCCAAATGGCTCCATTCAACTTAATCCTTAATTTGCATATGTGGTTTGGATTGCTTTACTGATCTCCCTGTCCCATGTCACCCTCCAACTTCTGGAAAAGTGATTGTCTATCCATAATTTCATTTGTCTATTTAAGGAAATTCCTTTAGTCCCATTCTTTAGTGTCTCTTCATATGAACCAAATAGGTTTGGATCCATGTTATTTCTGAATTTATTAAACCACTGGTTTTTAATTAGGGACAACCTTACCATCAGCCAACTTTTTGAAATAAGAATCTCTCAAAACATGTTATTGAAGATAAGCAAAAAGTAAAAGCTTAAAAGCATTGTTATCTAAGAATCTAGGTCAAAAAACAGTTAAGACAAGGGTAAAGGAAACGCAAAACCACTCAGGAAAAGATGGTCTGCTCCATGTAATTGTTGTTGATCAAAATCCACGTAATGGAGATGGAGCCAACAAACCTTTTATAAAGTAACTCAATCTGCATTGTGATTTAGAAACAGGTAATTCATGAGATTAAGATGCCCTTTATGTATCATCAGGAAGCAGCCAACCTAAAATGTAATCAATATAAAATAAGCCATAAATTCAGAAAAGTTGTGAAAGTATATTAAGAAAAAGAATGAATGAGGCTGTAAGATGAGTAAAATGGACAATGGTCAGCAAGGAGCCTGTCCAAAGATGTGTTGGAGGGGAAGGATGTGTCTGTGAATCTCCTCCATCATGGAAATGCATCTCCAGCCTCTCCCCAGAGCAGGGTGTCACTTCAGCCAATGAATCTTTCACAAATTTTCTGACTATAGTTCACTAAAAAGATAGGAAATGAACTACTGGTACACAAGCCAGTGTATGTTGAACCCTTTTTTCCCCTAGCACCAAAGCTCCTCAAAAATGGAAATTGTATTTTGTGCTTGATCTAAAAATACCTACTTGCATTTTGCATTTTTTGCATACTCAGTAGCATACTTGTGTTTCTTTTCATACAAATACTTTAAATGGTTTAACTAATTCCTGATAGAAGAAATAAAATTTTTTAGTAAAATTAGTACTCCATAACATGTACCCTCATGTTCTCCCAAAGTACTTTACTTTGGAAATCACGGCATAGACTGCCAGCTGGTTTAAAAATATATATTCTCTTAAAGCTACATCGGCAAAGTAGATTTCCAATACTAATTAAGTTTTTCAAATGCCTTAATTCTTGGAACAGACTCCTGAACCACTGGACACCAATGTTTTGCTATGATAGTCAACTGATTCCCAATACAAATTAGAATTAGTATACTGGCATTTTCATTTACAAACCCATCCAAGAATGTTGGTTTTAGGACTTGCACATTTGTCTCTACTAATTATCATACTGTCATCCTTTCATAGGGCTAAAGTAACAGATGCTATACCCCAAGGTTCTGACTTAAGAACACTATCTCGTGCAGTTCATCTCTAGACAGATGACCAGTTTGCATCTATGCATTGGCTGGTTTCTTTGTGTGAAAGAGGAAACCCAGTGAAAGAGAGGAGCAACACAGAAGTTTACTAATATATCCTCCTCTCCCTGCTAACGTTTACTTCAAAATTAATCCTACACTATTTTATCACTCCCTCATCCAAATAAAACTGTACCCATCTAACCAACACCATTACTAATGTTGGGACAGGGGCAGAATATAGTATGTCACCAAGTTGTTGTTTATTTACAAAGTCCTGTCTGACTCTTTGCAACCCCACGGACTGTAGCCCACTAGGTTCCCCCGTCCTTGGAATTTTCCAGGCAAGAATACTGGAGTGGATTGCCACTTCCTTCTCCAGGGATTCTTCACGACCCAGGGATTGAACCCGTGTCTCTTGCTTTGCAGGCAGATTCTTTACCAATGAACCACCAGGGAAGTCTCTATTACCAAGTTCAGTTCAGTTCAGTCGCTCAGTCATGTCCGACTCTTTGTGACCCCATGAATTGCAGCACTCCAGGCCTCCCTGTCCATCACCAACTCCTGGAGTCCACCCAAACCCATGTCCATTGAGTTGGTGATGCCATCCAACCATCTCATCCTCTGTTGTCCCCTTCTCCTCCCACCTTCAATCTTTCCCAGCATCAGGGTCTTTTCAAATGAGTCAGCTCTTCACAACAGGTGGCCAAAGTATTGGAGTTTCAGCCTCAGCATCAGTCCTTCCAATGAACACCGAGGAAAGATCTCCTTTAGGATGGACTGGTTGGATCTCCTTGCAGTCCAAGGGACTCTCAAGAATCTTCTCCAACACCACAGTTCAAAAGCATCAATTCTTCGGCACTCAGCTTTCTTCACAGTCCAACTCTCACATCCATACATGACCACTGGAAAAACCATAGCCTTGACCAGATGGACCTGTGTAGACAAAGTAACATCTCTGCTTTTGAATATGCTGTCTAGGTTGGTCGTAACTTTCCTTCCAAGGAGTAAGCATCTTTTAATTTCATGGCTGCAGTCACCATCTGCAGTGACTTTGGAGCCCAGAAAAATAAAGTCAGCCAGATACCTTAACAAAACACTAGTCCTACACACGATGACCTGAGAACACACAAAACACTGTAGGTCAGCATCACGCCTTGTAAGCTATAAAGCTATATCCATTGAAGGTCTAAGAGTAGCATCTCAGTTGTGTCTTACAGTATCTCATTTGTTAACCCATGGCCTATCCTGTAAAGGCATTTGTCTGGCTCACTTAATTCCTGCTTTCCTTACCTCTCTCACTCCAGCTCCCTGATTTCCTCTTCCTCAACCTAAAACTGAGTAGTTTTGTTTCATTATGTGCTCAGTATTCAGAATAGGTAGATGTTATTCAAAAGCATCCAGTTGTGTAATTGGAAGGGAGAATTGGAGCTGTGGATTCTGTGGGTAAAGGACAAAGGGAACCTTTAACAAGGGCCTCTTTTTCTATCATCTTTGTCTTAACGTGTGGTAGGGAAATGTGGTAGTAGAAAGTGAATGAGAGTATACAAATATGGGTTGGTCAAAAAGTTTATTTGGGTTTTCCCATAAGATGTTACAGAAACACCCAAACAAGTTTTTTGGCCAATCCAATATATAATTCCATAAGACACACTTAAAAAAAAAAATTGATAATCTTTAAAAAAAAAAAAAAAAAAAAGCCTGAGATATTGCTAGATTAAGCCTCTACGAAAACAGGAAAAATCCTAGTTGGACAGGCTGACCAAATTTCTGTTGATATGTTATATTATGTTCTCTCCCTATCACTCTATAATGCAATTTAAGACATATAGCCAGCATCCATGTTAAGACATGATACTTCTACTGTTGAAGAATTTTGGAACCAGAGTTGATGTTTTTATTTTATATCAAGTAACCAGATAGAAAAAGAGGTGATATAATAGCCTGTTTGCCAGCTTGCAAAGGGGGGCATGAAAATTTAAATATATGTTATCTTCTAGAACCTTAGATTGATACACAAGTTGATTACCTCACTACCACTTGACACCTTGTATCTGCCTGGAACTAATATTTAGGACCTCTTGCATTTTATTTTAGTACTAAAAGACAGAATAATGGTTTGAAAAGGGACACTGATATGGAAATTTCTCTAATCAAATACAGCATTGCTATGTAGAAAAGAAGTGTTAAGTATGTTTCACCTTGTTGGAACAGCCAGGATTCAAGCATAATGTTCCATGTAAGAAGTTATCCATGGTCCAACTGAAAGTAGACCTTTTTCTGAGTACTGTGAAGTTCTATTTATTTTTTTCAATTTGACTCAAGATTTATATAGTGATTTATATTTGATAAATAGTAAAGCACTTGGTACTTTTTTATAATTGATAGTATAACAACACACAAAAAGGAAAGACATGGATTTATCTATAATGTATGTCATATATGATGGTCAAATTGCTAGTGACAGCAAAGATGAAAGTGAAAGTCGTTCAGTCTGACTCTTTGTGAACTGACTATACAGTCCATGGAATTCTCCAGGCCAGAATACTGGAGTAGGTAGCCTATCCCTTCTCCAAGGGGTCTTCCTAATCCAGGGATCAAACCCAGGTCTTCCACACTGCAGGCAGATTATTTACCCAGCTGAGCCACAGGGAAGCCCAAAAATACTGGAGTGGGTAGCCTATCCCTTCTCCAGCAGATCTTCCCAACCCAGGAATTGAACAAGGATCTCCTAAAGAAAGGCAGATTCTTTACCAACTGAGCTATCAGGGAAAGATACTTTAAGAAAATCACCTGACTATAGGCAAAAAGCCTTAGAGTCTTATGTCTGGAAAGTAGACCATTTCTTGACAGCTCATGAATGGGTTACCACAGCACTGTATCTCAGAAAGTGAAAGTCCTTTCACTTCGCTGATCATTTGTGGATACCTTCCACCAGGACTTCCCTGGTGGCTCACATGGTAAAATGTCTGTCTACAATGAGGGAGACCTGGGTTCGATCCCTGGGTCGGGAAGATCTCCTGGAGAAGGAAATGGAAACCCACTCCAATACTATTGCCTGGAAAATCCCATGGACAGAGGAGCTTGGTAGGCTACAGTCCATGGGGTCGTAAAGAGTTGGACACAACTGAGTAACTTCACTTTCACTTTCCTTAATTACTTGCATGTGGGAGATATTGAACTGGTAGTAATATGTACTTTAATTAATCGTTTCGCTGTCAACTATTTTTTATTTCCTTGACATAAAATCATCAAGAACTTTTCTGTTCAGTGCTCAGTCATGTCCGACTCTTTGCGACCCCATGAATCTCAGCACATCAGGCCTCCCTGTCCATCACCAACTCCCAGACTTCACTCAGACTCACGTCCATCAAGTCAGTGATGTCATCCAGCCATCTCAACCTCTGTTGTCCCCTTCTCCTCCTGCCCCAATCCCTCCCAGCATCAGGGTCTTTTCCAATGAGTCAACTCTTCACATCAGGTGGCCAAAGTACTGGAGTTTCAGCCTCAGTCCTTCCAATGAACACCCAGGACTGATCTCCTTTAGGATGGACTGGTTGGATCTCCTTGCAGTCCAAGGGACTCTCAAAAATCTTCTCCAGCACCACAGTTCAAAATCATCAATTTTTCAGTGCTCAGCTTTCTTCACAGTCCAATTCTCACATCCATACATGATTACTGGAAAAACCATAGCCTTGACTAGATGGATCTTTGTTGGCAAAGTTATATCTCTGCTTTTGAATATGCTATCTAGTTTGGTCATAACTTTCCTTCCAAGGAGTAAGCATCTTTTAATTTCATGGCTGCAATCACCATCTGCAATGATTTTGGAGCCCCCCAAAATAAAGTCTGACACCGTTTCCACTGTTTCCCCATCTATTTGCCATGACGTGATGGGACTAGATGCCATGATCTTTGTTTTCTGAATGTTGAGCTTTAAGCCAACCTTTTCACTCTCCACTTTCACTTTCATCAAGAGGCTTTTTAGTTCCTCTTCACTTTCTGCCATAAGGGTGGTGTCATCTGCATATCTGAGGTTATTGATATTTCTCCGAGCAATTTTGATTCCAGCTTGTGTTTCTTCCAGTCCAGCATTTCTCATGATGTACTCTGCATATAAGTTAAATAAACATGGTGACAATATACAGCCTGATGTACTCCTTTTCCTATGGAACCAGTCTGTTCCATGTCCAGTTCTAACTGTTGCTTCCTGACTTGCATATATTTTTCTCAAGAGGCAGGTCAAGTGGTCTGGTATTCCCATCTACTTAAGAATTTTCCACAGTTTATTGTGAGCCACACAGTCAAAGGCTTTGGAGTAGTCAACAAAGCAGAAATAGATGTTTTTCTAGAACTCTCTTGCTTTTTCGATGATCCAGCGGATGTTGGCAATTTTGACATACCTATATTTAATCAACTTTCAAGGGGAAAAGTCTGAGAAAGAGGAGGCTACTCTCCCTAATCCCACCACTGAGGAGGATACAAGGTATGATTGTGTAGGGTAATGAAATGCAAAGCCTCAAGATTCTTCAGAACTCCTGACCAAAGTGTTTAAAACAAAGATTTCAGGAACAATGGAATATAAGAGCTAATATTTTAGTTGTTTTAAAATGAATCCAAACCATGTGATACAAATAAATATTGTATTCGTATTAAAAAGATTAAATTCAATGCTAAACCCCAAATTTTGGTAGTAAGGGGATTTTTTAATATTTTTATTAGTCTACCCTTGTTGATCTCCATTAGTACATGATATCTCTCATTTCTTCCTTTTAAAAAGTCTCTTGTTCTTTACTTCCTTTGAGGGGTGTGTGTATGCGTGTGTACTTATACCTGCATTTCCTTCTAGGATCACATTTTTCTTAAGAGCTTTGGAAAACATTTTGGAGAATCTGCTAATTTAATGCCTCTTTATGTACTAAAATGTTCACAATAAGAGCAACATAATTATACTACATACTGGGAAATCATTCTTCTTACAATACCTAAACTTCAGACAATAAGATGATGCCTAAGATCAAAACACCATTCTTTAGAGGTTTTCATAGCCACTTTAAAAATAAGTATGCAGTTTACACTGTTACTGATAGGTATCAAAGAAATGAAGTTTTACTGTAACAAAGAAATTTTGGTTAAATAAAACCAACTTAAATTTCTGAAAAATTTGAAAAGGAATTATCTATAGCCCCACCCTTATGGCAGAAAGCAAAAAGAACCTAAAGAGCCTCTTGATGAAAGTGAAAGAGGAGTGTGAAAAAGCTGGCTTTAAACTCAACATTCAAAAAACTAAGATCATGGAATCTGGTCCCATCATTTCATGGCAAATAGATGGGGAAATAATGGAAACTGTGACAGACTGTTTTCTTGGGGTCCAAAATCACTGAAGATGGTGATTTCAGCCATTAAATTAAAAGACATTTGTTCCTTGGAAGAAAAGCTATGACCAACCTAGACAAAATATTAAAAAGCAGAGACATTACTTTGCCAACAAAGATCCGATCTAGTCAAGGCTATGGTTTTTCCAGTGGTCATGTATGGATGTGAGAGTTGGACTATAAAGAAAGCTGAGCACTGAAGAATTGATGCTTTTGAACTGTGATGTTGGAGAGACTCTTGAGAGTCCCTTGGACTGCAAGGAGATCCAACCAATCCATCCTAAAGGAGATCAGTGTGAGAGGGTTCCCTTTTCTCCACATTCTCTCCAGCGTTGCTTGCTTGTAAACTTTTGGATCGCAGCCATTCTGAGTGGCGTGAAATGGTACCTCACTGTGATTTTGATTTGCATTTCTCTGATAATGAGTGATGTTGAGCATCTTTTCATGTATTTGTTAGCCATCTGTATGTCTTCTTTGGAGAAATGTCTATTTAGTTCTTTGGCCCATTTTTTGATTGAGTCGTTTATTTTTCTGGAATTGAGCCACAGGAGTTGCTTGTATATTTTTGAAATTTGTTGTTTGTCAGTTGCTTCATTTGCTATTATTTTCTCCCATCCTGAAGTCTGTCTTTTCACCTTGCTTATAGTTTCCTTTGTTGTGCAGAAGCTTTTAATTTTAACTAGATCCCATTTGTTTATTTTTGCTTTTATTTCCAATATTCTGGGAGGTGGGTCATAGAAGATCTTGCTGTGATGTATGTCGGAGAGTGTTTTGCCTATTTTTTTCTCTAAGATTTTTCTAATTTCTGGTCTTATGTTTAGATCATTGATCCATTTTGAGTTTATTTTTGTGTATGGTGTTAGAAAGTGTTGTAGTTTCATTCTTTTACAAGTGGTTGACCAGTTTTCCCAGCACCGCTTGTTAAAGAGATTGTCTTTTCTCCACTGTATATTCTTGCCTCCTTTGTCAAAGATAAGGTGTCCATAGGTGCATGGGTTTATCTCTGGACTTTCTATTTTGTTCCATTGATCTATATTTCTATCTTTGTGCCAGTACCATACTGTCTTGATGACTGTGGCTTTGTAGTAGAGCCTAAAGTCAGGCAGGTTGATTCCTCCAGTTCCATTCTTCTTTCTCAAGATTGCTTTGGCTATTCAAGTTTTTTTGTATTTCCATACAAATTGTGAAATTATTTGTTCTAGCTCTGTGAAAAATATCATTGGTAGCTTGATAGGGATTGCATTGAATCTATAGATTGCTTTGGGTAGTATACTCATTTTCACTATATTGATTCTTCCCATCCAGGAACATGGTATATTTCTCCATCTATTAGTGTCCTCTTTGATTTCTTTCATGAGTGTTTTATAGTTTTCTATATATAGGTCTTTAGTTTCTTTAGGTAGATATATTCCTAAGTATTTTATTATTTTCATTGCAATGGTGAATGGAATTGTTTCCTTAATTTCTTTCTATTTTCTCATTATTAGTGTATAGGAATGCAAGGGATTTCTGTGTGTTGATTTTATATCCTGCAACTTTACTATATTCATTGACTAGCTCTAGTAATTTTCTGGAGGAGTCTTAAACTGGTAGTAGAAATGCCATATGACCCAGCAATCCCACTGCTGGGCATATACACAGAGGAAACCAGAATTCAAAGAGACTTGTGTACCCCAATCTTCATCACAGCACTGTTTATAATAGCCAGGACATGGAAGCAACCAAGATGTCCATCAGCAGATGAATGGATAAGAAAGCTGTGGTACATATACACAGTGGAGTATTACTCAGCCATTAAAAAGAATACATTTGAATCAGTTCTAATGAGGTGGATGAAACTGGAGCCTATTATACAGAGTGAAGTAAGCCAGAAAGAAAAATCACCAATACAGTATACTAACACACATATATGGAATTTAGATAGATGGTGACGACAACCTTGTATGCAAGACAGCAAAAGAGACACAGATGTATAGAACAGTCTTTTGGACTCGGGGGAGGGGGTGATGTGGGAGAATGCATTAAAATATGCATAATATCATATAAGAAACGAATTGCCAGTCCAGGTTCAATGCAGGATACAGGAAGCTTGGGGCTGGTGCACTGGGATGACCCAGAGGGATGGTATGGGGAGGGATGTGGTAGGGGGATTCAGGATGGGGAACATGTGTACAACCGTGGCAGATGCATGTTGATGTATGGGAAAACCAATACAATATTGTAAAGTAAAAATAAATAAATAAAAATGTTATTAAAACATTAAAGAAAAAAAAAAAAAGAGATCAGTCATGAATATTCATTAGAAGGACTGATGTTAAAGCTGAAACTCCAATACTTTAGCCATCTGATGTGAAGAACTGACTCATTTGAAAAGACTCTGAGGCTGGGAAAGATTGAAGGCAGGAGGAGAAGGGGATGACAGAGGATGAGATGGTTAGATGGCATCACCGACTCAATGGACATGAGTTTGAGCAAGTTCCAAGAGTTGGTGATGGACAGAGAAACCTGGTGAGCTGCAGTCCATGGAGATGCAGAGTCAGACAAAACTGAGCAACTGAGCTGAACTGAGTAGTCTATTAAACTTGATAGTCTGAGTAATTGAGAATGATCACATATATTCTTTTTTTTTTTTTTTTTTTTTTTATTCTAATTAAAAATAAATCTTTGTTCTTTGCTTTTTTTTTTTTTTTTTTTGTCTTTATATATGATCTTTATATAGAGTTCTTTTTTTGTACATTTTTTTTTTTTTTTTTTTTTTATCTTTTTTGTTTCTCAATATATTCTTAATGTAATTCTAATTAAAAAAAGAAAGTGAAAGAAATCAGGAGGCGTTACTATAAAGAACTAGCCTATCAATGCATGAGACATAAGAGATGTGGGTTTGATCCCTAAATCAGGAAGATCCCCTGGAGGAAGTAATGACAATCACTCTAGTAATTCTTGCCTGGACAATCCCATGGACAGAATAGCCTGGTGGGCTACAGTCCATAGGGTCACAGAGTCGGACACAACTTAAGCGACTTAGCATGTACACATATTCTATTAAATTTAATTGTGTAAAAAACTGAGGATTACCACATATATTCTTAACGGAATTCTAAGTTTCAAAAAAATAAGTAAAAAAGATCAAATAAATCACTCTACCTATAATGAATGCTGCTGCTGCTGCTAAGTTGCATCAGTCATGTCCGACTCTGTGCGACCCCATAGACGGCAGCCCACCTGGCTCCTCTGTCCCTGGGATTCTCCAGGCAAGAACATTGGAGTGGTTTGCCATTTCTTTCTCCAATGCATGAAAGTAAAAAGTGAAAGGGAAGTCGCTCAGTCGTGTTGACTATTAGCGACCCCATGGATTATAGCCTACCAGGCTCCTCCATCCATGGGATTTTCCAGGCAACAGTACTGGAGTGGGGTGCCATTGCCTTCTCTGAGCTATAATGAATACTCTGTAATTATTAATGAAGCATTTTGGGATGATTAGTTATACTAAATATCAATTAGCATTTTTCTCACATGCTTATTTTTCCTGATTATTCTTTAACTTTTATTGTTTCTATTTCAGACAAATTGGAGGTCATTTTAACAGCAATTCACAAAAAGCCTTGCAAGTTGCTTTTACTTTTTTAATAACATTAACCACAGCATTTCTTAAAAAGTGGGAGGGGGCAGGGGGGGACTTGGTTAACATTGCTACAAGAGGAAGAGAGATGCTGAGGTTAATTGGAATAAAGGATTTATTTTAACAAATGAAATAAATGTCACACTAGTTCAAACTGTCATTTAAAAACAAAATTGCACTTCTCTATATCATTTTTGGAAACTGCTAAAATGTCTTTCTTTCCTAAGATATTTTGGCTGGCATTCAGCATTTCTTATTTTTATGTTATCTCACGTGACTTTTTGTTAAGAGACACTTCAGGATATTTTTCATAAAATGTATTCAGTTTAGAGACTCAGGTTTATTTTATTTTTTACACTAATGCAGTATTATCTTTGCTCTCCTTACAAGAACAAAGATATCTCAAAAGAGTAAAGCTTCTCAAGGTCATTGGCCTGTGTCTTTCCAACTCCTCAAGTAGGTATTCATTTTTCTTCGTTTCCTGTCAGTGCGCCGTGATAGCCTTCACATCCGTCTGTGCCTTTGCTTTTATTAGCAGGAAATACAGCTATAGCTTTAGTGTCATGTGTACTATAAAGACAGGATTTTCAAGAGATTTGACAACTCTCATATTTCCCGAAGTATTCTCAATGTAACACAGAAACAGTTTATTACTGCTAAGTAGTGACTGTCTCTCCAGCTTGAATAATGAAGTTCTCCAGGTCAATATTTTATACAATGATACATTTAAGGAAGCATTTCTCTTCAACTTGGCACTAAAACAGTGGCTGTCATAACACAGATCTATGTATTATCAATCTCACATGCCACCATAATCAATCTAATTCGCAGGGCAGGGAAAGTGTAATATGTTATTGAGTTACACCAGGAATTTTCTTCTACCACAGTGTTTATAAAAGAACATAATACAATTATTTACAGAGATGAACTCCTCCTCTATAGCGTGGAATAAATTTAACCTTCTGTGAAGAGTGTTCACAGCTGCACGTGATTTACCTGTGTTGCTGGAAAGGCCTTTCAGTTCTGAAAGCCTCAAGCCTGAGCTTCACAAATCCACTCAGAGAGTTAGAGAGAGAGAGAGAGAGAGAGAGAGAGAGAGAGAGATAGGCGTTAAAAAAAAAAAAGTCTGGCTCCAACAAACACACACACACACACTCACACACACCGATAGTACAAAGTGCGTTTTATGGAATCATTAAAAATCAAAACCTTGCCCATTTTTCATTTGAATATTTCATGACAAAAGGCCATTTCTAAGGGAGAACTGCTTCCTTGCTGGTCAGATAACAGTGGGGTTTAACACGGAATAAATTCACAAACTTTTCATTTCAGGCTACAGAAGCCAAAGCGTACATCTGCATCAATCCTCTTGGCAGCAAAAAGCAAGTCCCTTTGAAGCTTTAAGTTTGTACCAACACCTGTTAAGACTCTCCCTGCCCTCGATTCCATTTTATATCTGGCAGCATTGCAAGCAAACTCCAACTGAAGATGTTTCTACAAAATAAAATATACCTTGGCCAGAGATGTACATCCATTTTTTTTTTCTTTCTCATATTTTTCTCCTCCTCATAGCATCTGCTCCTATTGCTCTGAGTGAGGAAAATCTCACTGGGTAAGTTTTCTCATCTCTGTGGATTGGTGAGTAATACATTTCAATGGGAAAACCATTTTGACTTATGACTTTGATGTGCATTTTCCACTGAAGTTTTATGCATTATCAAGGTGACTCTTGTATATATTTTTCAGTGGTTCAGAACCAATGGGAAGAAAGGTTTCATTAGCACCCCAGAACAAAGCACAATAATATGCTCATCACTTTTTACTTCTCATAGCAGATTACATCATAGCAAGATGGATACACCTATGTATATTCTGTCCCACAAATGTCTCTTTGATGTTACAGTAATACAACTCCATCAAGAGATGCAGTCCACATCCTTTTCTCTTGAACTTGGTGCATTTTTGTAATTGCATCAAATAGAAGTTGGTGAAAAAAACTTTCTAATTTATATGGCTATAGTATATACCAGGTGCAATGACTTCTTCCTGGCTCTCTTTCTCTGTCTCTCTGAACCTGGCCAACATGTTGTGAGGAAGTCTAGGCCTTATGTAGACATTATGTTAAAGTGTTCCAGGCAGCAGTTCCAGCTAAATCCCCCACTGATAGCCAGCATCCATCACCAGACATGTTAGTGGCATGACTTCAGATCATTTTAACACTCAACTTTCAGCCTTTCCAGTTGAAGCCCAAAATGTCATGAAAGAGACAAGCCATCCCTTTTATGACTTACTAACATTTCTGGCACATAAATTATGAGAGATAACAAATTGTTTTGTTTTAACCACCAAATTTGGGGTGTGGTTTGTTACACAGCAGCAGATAACTAATATAGTCCACCACATCTTTCAATTTCTTATCTTTCAAAGTTGTATTTTCAAACAGTTACACCAGGATCTACATGCTGCCTTTCTCCCCACCATGGAAGTCTGTCCCCTGCCAAAACCCTTCTTAACACTGACCATATCAGAGTCAAAGGAAACTGTCTCTTATTCTTGCATTTTCCCACTACAATGACTGCAGAAACCTTAATGAAGTACTTATGTGTTTCAAGATACATTGGTTTGGGACCTGAGAAATTAAATGTGTGCCTCAGATGCCTCCAGAATGATCTTGTCTGTAAAAATGCCTTAGGCCAAGTGACCTTGCCCAGAGCACAATGTGTATATAACTCCTCAGAGCAGAGGCCTGGAGGATTGATGCAGTGAGTCCATGAGAAGGACCTCTCTTCTGTTCTACACACTCTGAGAACTAGAAGCCTGAATATAATTGTCACTGCATACCATCAAGTCCACAAACCATTCAAATCAATATCCATAAGGGGTTCTTTGACTCAAGACTTTCTGGAGAGAACTTAATCACTGCATGGATACTAGAAAATGAGAAAGACATTGCTATAAAGTTTATTCTAACAAGTGTACTTGAGTATTACAAACACCATAAAAAGATAATTTCCAATTCTTTTGGTCACAAGTAGAATGTTATAATGGTTAGCTCCATACATAAAACAAAGGAATGACTCAAGTTTGAAGGGGCAACTAGAAATCTACATCCCAGCTGCTGTGTCTTGCTCTATTTCCCACTACAGAAGTCCCAAGGAATTGCTCAGAAACCCTACTGTGATCCAGAGATGCAAAGTTTGTAAACCAATGTTGTCATTCTTTAACTCCTCTCTAATATGAAACCAGTTTTGAAATTAGTTTAAAAAAAAAGTTCTTTTATGACTGGGGAATATTGTCTATAGCATCTAGGTGGGATTTCTCAGAGGTTCTTCAGATTCTACAATTTCTATATAACTGAAGAACTCACATGCTACCACAAAGGACCTTATCATTAATTTCACAGAACTGTTTCTTAATTGCACCAAGAAAAAAATTCAAAGTTACTTATCTATACAACTAAGAATATTTTCCTTTTTCTTCATCAAGCTCTATAAGAGATGCCTCCCGATCATTAACTATTATTTGGGATAGTCTGTGGCTCAGCTAGTAAAGAGCGGGCCTGTAATGTGGGAGACCTGGGTTCAGTCCCTGGGTTGGGAAGTTCCCCTGGAGAAGGGAAAGGCTGCCCACTCCAGTATTCTGGCCTGGAGAAGACTATGGATTGCAGAGTCCATGAGGTCACAAAGAGTAGGACATGACTGAGTGACTTGCACTTTCACTTTGATTCCATGTGTATATTTGCTTCCATTTATTTGTCCCAATTTTCAATTGTTTTTCCAAGTTCTACCACTTTAATCTCCTCAAATTTACCCTCTCTCTGCATTAGTCCTACACAACTTGATCAATATTCTAGTCATTACCTCACCTCTTTACCTCCTAACTCACCTACATACTTTCAGTCCCCTACCCTTTCTGTTTTTTAATCACTGATGACAGAATAATTTCCAAAATCATTATGACTCTCTCCTGTTCCGGCATTTTCACTCACCCCCTCATCGTGTAAATATCTTTGCTTGTTTGGCAAAGTTTTCCTTTCTTTTTTTTAATTTATTTTTTTATTTTGCTTAACTTTACAATATTGTATTGCTTTTACTATACATCGAGATGGATCTGCCACCAGTATACACGTGTTCCCCATTCTGAACCCTCCTCCCTCTCCCCTCCCCACACCATCCCTCCAGGTCGTCCCAGTGCTCCAGCCCCAGGCATCTGTTATCGGGCATTGTACCTGGACTGACGACTCGTTTCAGATATGATATTCAAGTGCAGTTTTTATGACTCTTCACAAACCCTTTATACCAACCAACACCAATATCATTTATTCACCTAAAAGGATTTGATAATGATGAGAGAAACTCAATGCCTAAAAGAAAATAAAAGTAACTAGATGAAGAAGGCAGAGTGAAGAATACACAAAAATGGTAAAATAAAATTAGCCATTTTATTCAGTAAAGACTCATTGTATCAAGTCCACTGAATTTTCAAATCAAAAATGGAAACATGATTAGTGTTGATATTCATCACATCTCTAGCATCTATATATTCAAATGAGATCTGAGTTCATAATGTTATATACACCCATTTCATTTTCACTGTCTTCCAGTAAAATGGCCATTATTTCATGGTAGTAATAAAAGTAGTTTTTAGCAGCCTCCCAGGCTCCTCCATCCATGGGATTTTCCAGGCAAGAGTACTGGAGTGGGGTGCCATTGCCTTCCCCATTTAGCAGTTGTAGCAAATGCTATTTGTTATATACCCAACAGTTTGTTTATGTTACTTATCATACCCACCTAGAGCAACTTCTACTGTTTTTGTCTAATAGATAGGGAAACAGAGGGTCAAGAAAAGTTAATTAACCTTCCCTAAGGACCCCCTTGCTTAGTAATATTGAGGGACCAAACTAAGCAGTCTGGCTTCAGAGCCAAAATTCCTAACCCATATTCCAAACTTCATTCAAAGGTGCTCATGGATATCTGTTGAAACAGCGGACAAGTGAAGCATATGTTCATTTCCTTCGGGAACAGTGAAGGATGCTATAAGGATTGACACGTGTCTCAGGTATGTGTCAATTTTACTTTCTCATTTGTCACTCATTCCTTCTGTTTCCTGTTCTTGGCCTCTTACTATCACTTCTGTGTCTCTGAAGATGGTTGGGAAACCTGGAGAAGTGTATGAACTCTTAGGGGTATGTTTCTGTGCTAACCTGCTGGTCTTACCCTACCTCCATGTTATACTTTGCCAAATTCCTTGGTCCCTTGGGTTCTGAGAAGAGATTCTCCTACGTATGGGCATCCTCAGCTGTACCCAACAGTCCTGCTCTGGCCCTATATTTAGCCTCTCTTTCTCCATCTTCTTCCCAGGCCTGTCAGTTATGGTAAGTGTTTATACCCCTGCCACTACAAGCCACTTCACTAGAGTGCTCACACACCCATATACCTGTGGAGATCTGAGGAGGCAAGAGGTGTGTTGTTTTCACTCCACCCTCAATATATCCCCTTACTTCTCTTTAAGAAAAGTTTCCTAATAAAACTCATGTTTTGAGTTTGGTGATCATGGTAAAAAGAGTCATATTTTGAGCATCTTTCTACTCAGAAGAAAAAAGAATGTGCTGTGCTTAGTTGCTCAGTCATGTCTGACTTTGTGGCCCCATGGACTGTAGCCCACCAGGCTCCTCTGTCCATGGGGATTCTCCAGGCAAGAATACTGGAGTGGGTTGCCATTTTCTACTCCAAGGGATCTCCTGACCCAGGGATCAAACCCAGGTCTCCCACATTGCAGGAGGATTCTTTACTGTTGGAGCCACAAGGAAGCCCAAGAATACGGGAGAGGGTAGCCTATCCCTTCTCCAAGGTATCTTCCCAACACAGGAATTGAACCAGGTCTTCTGCATTGCAGGCAGATTCTTTACCAGTTGAGCTACAATCCCTGATTTTATGTCAAACTTCCAAATATGTGAAATTTCACCAATGATCCAAGTTCCATTTTAATACTTTTGTACCCAAAGTCCCTGAGGACACCAAAAATATTAAGATATTTTCTCCCAATTCAACTCTTCTAAGTTACACAAGTTTCTATTTGCTCAGGTTCTGATTTTCTACGTGAATTATAATTAAATCCCATAATGTCTTTTAGACCCTGATACTACCAGTGAACAGGCCATGTGTTTTATCATGATTTTGTGGCTTCTTTCCATGAAAACTTATTATTAAAGTGCAGTTAAAAGACATGCAAGATGTGGGTACTTAAATTAAGCCATCCAGAAATCACTTAAAAGCATATGTGTTTATGTTAAAGGAATGATACTTCATATGTTAGATAACAATCTTGTTGATAATTTGCTATGATGCTCAATGTCTGGGTTTAGTGTCAAAAGCTCAACAGTGAAACTCTGGGGAAGGCTTTGTAGCTGAAAGGAAACACTAAAGTCACATCATCTTTAGTTTTCTGGGTGTGTTTCCACAAAAAAGATGGAGTAATTACTTCTAAGGATGGGTTATTTTGGTTTGGAAAAAGATATATTAATAAGAGAATTGTACTGAATGAAAATGTAATGAGATTAAAGTAATAAATATAGGAAAATTAATACTAAATATTATAAAATATGTTGAATGTAACCCCGAAATATTATCTGAACCAACAGAAATTAATTTAATATAATGTATGCAAAGCA
The DNA here is from genome assembly GCA_935064755.1 of Tragelaphus eurycerus. Taxonomy (NCBI): domain Eukaryota; kingdom Metazoa; phylum Chordata; class Mammalia; order Artiodactyla; family Bovidae; genus Tragelaphus; species Tragelaphus eurycerus. The sequence continues at coordinate 3,141,804 of CAKXYN010000014.1, forward strand.
TGTTAGATGCTCAGTTGTGTCTGACTCTTTGCCACCCCTTGGAGGAGCCCATCAGACTCCTCTGTCCATGGAATTCTCTAGGCAAGAATACTGGAGTGGGTAGCCACTCCCTTTTCCAGGGGATCTTCTCACCAGGGATCGAACCCCAGTCTCCCATACTAAAGGCAGATTCTTTATCATCTGAGCCACCAGGGAAGCCCATGTACAATATGTAAAATAATTCAGGGAGTTCATTAAGAACATAATAATGTTGTGTTATTCAGTTCAGTTCAGTTGCTCAGTCATGTCCAACTCTTTGCGACCCCATGAATCGCAGCACACCAGGCCTCACTGTCCATCACCAACTCCCGGAGTTCACTCAAACTCACGTCCATCGAGTTTCACAGCCATCTCATCCTCTGGTGTCGCCTTTTCTTCCTTCCCCTAATCCCTCCCAGCATCAGAGTCTTTTCCAATGAGTCAACTCTTCGCATGAGGTGGCCAAAGTACTGGAGTTTCAGCTTTAGCATCATTCTTTCCAAAGAACACCCAGGGCTGATCTCCTTCAGAATGGACTGGTTTGATCTCCCTGCTAAATGCCTATCAAAAAGTTTCAGGTTTTTCAGTCAGGATATTCTAGCATTATGTTTTACTCAAAACAACCCCCAAATCTCAGTGCCACATCACAATGAGTTTACTTCTCAGTCAAATAAATTCCACTGTGGATCCAGGTAGCTCTTCAGGGCTTCTCTAAACTTATGGCATCTCCTTTATCAATGTATCATTCCAATTCAAATTTTACTGGTCAAAGCAAGATCCATGACTACACAAAACTCCAGAGAGTCAGAGAAGTACTATTCTTTTTGTGTCTAGAAAGTTATTTTGTTGAATATAATAGTGACCACAAAAGTCAACTGGATTTTCTAATTGCTGACAAAATGCTCTATTAGTAAAATAAATTTGTCATTAGGTTACTTTGCAATGTAAGATGAGAATAAGGGTGGTTAAATAATTTTCTTCTCTTATGCCATCAAGTAATTTTGTCTATATTAGTATCATGCAACATAGACCAAATATAAATAATATTTGAGTTTATAAACAGCTTCTAAAAATGCTAAATAAAATGAATTAACCAAAGTAACCCTTAAGTAACCCACCTGAGAACCCATAAGGAAATTACCAGTGTTTAACATGCTTGTGGCATGGGCAAAACCAACAAATAAGCTGTTAACAGATGTAAAGAAAAACTAGGCACATATTATATATTTAAAAAAAAAAAATAAGTTGAACTAGAAAATTATAGCAATCAATCTAACTCCTTCATTTGAACAAAATGTTATGTAATTAATATAATTAAAGGAAATCCTCATAATGAGTTAAACGAAGTAAGAAAGTTTGCATATGTAGTTCATAGAGTTGCTTTATATCAAGGTAACTGAAATGAGTCAGCACAACTAGTTAGGCAGGAGTCTGTAGGATAAACCTGATCCTTCCATACCATCCTGATCCAGCTACACTTTTGTGCTACCTGGCAGTTGTCCATTTTAAGAATATATAGGATGACACTATTATTCAACATAGATGAAGTCCAACATGGAAGTCCTAGCTACTGCAATGAAAGAAAAAAAGAAAGAAAGTAAGTAAACTAGATTGTAAAAGAAGTAAAACTCTCACTGTTTGTAGGCGACATGATACTATACATAGGCAATCCTAAAGATACTATCAGGAAATTACTAGAGCTAATCTGTGACTTTAGCAAAGTTGCAGGATACAAAATTAATACAGAGAAATCACTTGTATTCCTATACAATAACAATGAAACATGAGGAAGACAAATTAAGAAATCAATCCCATTTACCATTGCAACAAAAAAATTATATACTTAGGAATAAACCTACCTATGGAGGCGAAAGATCTGTATACAGAAAACTATAAGATACTGATGAAAGAAATCAAATATGACAAACAGATGGAGATATTTTCTAGGTTCCTGCATTAGAAGAATCAATATTGTGAAAATGACTATACTATCAAATGCAATCTACAGATTCAATGTGATCCCTATCAAATTACCAAGGGCATTTTTCACAGAACCAGAACCAAAAATCTTCCAATTCACATGGAAAAGCAAAAGACCCAGAATAGCCAAAGCAATCTTGAGAAAGAAGAATGGATCTGGAGGAATCAACCTTACTGACTTCAGACTATACTACAAAGCTACAGTCATCAAGACAGTATGGTACTGGCACAAAACAGAAATATAGACCAATGGAACAAGATAGAAAGTCCAGAGATAAACCCACGCTCCTTTGGGTATATTATTTTTGAGAAAGGAGGCAATAATATATGATAGAACAAAGATGGTCCCTTCAATAAATGCTGCCAGGAAAACTGAACTACTACATGTAAAAGAATGAAATTAGAACACTTCCTAACACCACACACAAAGATAAACTCAAAGCGGATTAAAGATCTAAATGTAAGACCAGAAACTATAAGAGTCTTAGAGGAAAACATAGGCAGAGCACTCTATAATATAAATCACAGCAAGATCCTCTATGAGCCACCTCCTAAAGTAAGGGAAATAAAAACATAATCAAACAAGTAGGACCTAATTAAACTTAAAAGCTTTTGCACAGCAAAGGAAACCATAAACAAGTTGAAAAGACAACCCTCAGAATGGGAGAAAATAATAGCAAATGAGACAATTGACAAAGGATTAATTTCCAAAATATACAAGCAGCTTATTCAATTCAATGCCAGAAAGACAAAAAAAAAAAAAAAAAAAAAACAATAAAAAAGTGGGAAAAAGACCTAAACAGACATTTCTCCAAAGACATACAAATGTCTAATAAACCTATGAAAATATGCTCAACATCTCTCATTATTAGAGAAATGCAAATGAAAACTACAATGAGATATCACCTCACACCTGTCAGAATGGCCAACAAAAAATCTACAAATGATAAATGCTGGAGAGGATGGGGAGAAAAGGAAAACCTCTTGCACTGATGGTGGGAATATAAATTGATACAGCCACTATATAAGACAGTATGGAGATTCATTAACAAACTAGAAATAAAACCACCATATGACTCAGCAATCCCACTGCTAAGCATATACTCTGAGGAAATCAAAATTGAAAAACACACAGGTACCACAAGGTTCATTGCAGCTCTATTTACAGTAGCCAGAACATGGAAGCAACCTAGACATCCCTTGACAAATGAATGGATAAAGAAGTTGTGGTACATATGCACCATGAAATATTATTCAGCTACAGAAAGGAATGCATTTGAGTCTGTTCCAATAAGGTGGGTGAATCTATTATACTGAGTGAAGTAAGTTACAAAGAGAAAAACAAATATCGTATATTATCGCATATGTATGGAATCCAGAAATACGGTGCTGTTGAACCCATTTGCAGAGCAGCAAGGTAGACACAAACATAGAGAACAGACTGATGGACACAGCAAGGGTGTAGGAAGAGGGTGAGAAGTATGAATAGAGTAACATGGAAACATATATGTTACCATATGTAAAATCAATCAGATCAGATCAGTTGCTCAGTCATGTCTGACTCTTTGCGACCCCATGAATCACAGCATGCCAGGCCTCCCTGTCCATCACCAGCTCCTGGAGGTCACTCAGACTCACATCCATCAAGTCAGTGATGCCATCCAGCCATCTCACCCTCTGTCGTCCCCTTCTCCTCCTGCCCTCAATCCCTCCCAGCATCAGTATTTTCCAACTAGTCAACTCTTCGCATGAAGTGGCCAAAGTACTGGAGTTTCAGCCTCAGCATCATTCCTTCCAAAGAAATCCCAGGGCTGATCTCCTTCAGAATGGACTGGTTGGATCTCCTTGCAGTCCAAGGGACTCTCAAGAGTCTTCTCCAATACCACAGTTCAAAAGCATTAATTCTTCAGCACTCAGCCTTCTTCACAGTCCAACTCTCACATCCATACATGACCACAGGAAAAACCATAGCCTTGACTAGATGAACCTTTGTGTGCAAAGTAATGTCTCTGCTTTTGAATATGCTATCTAGGTGGGTCATAACTTTCCTTCCAAGGAGTAAGCATCTTTTAATTTCATGGCTGCAGTCACCATCTGTAGTGATTTTGGAGCCCAGAAAAAGAAAGTCTGACACTGTTTCCACTGTTTCTCCATCTGTTTCCCATGAAGTGATGGGACCAGATGCCATGATCTTTGTTTTCAGAATGTTGAGCTTTAAGCCAACTTTTTCACTCTCCACTTTCACCTTCATCAAGAGGCTTTTTAGTTCCTCTTTACTTTCTGCCATAAGGGTGGTATCATCTGCATATCTGAGATTATTGATATTTCTCCTGGCAATCTTGATTCCATCTTGTGTTTCTTCTAGTCCAGAGTTTTTTATGATGTACTCTGCATATAAGTTAAATAAACAGGGTGACAATATACAGCCTTGATGAACTCCTTTTCCTATTTGGAATCAGTCTGCTGTTCCATGTCCAGTTCTAACTGTTGCTTCCTGACCTGCATACACATTTCTCAAGAGGCAGATCAGGTGGTCTGGTATTCCCATCTCTTTCAGAATTTTCCACAGTTTATTGTGATCTACACAGTCAAAGGCTTTGGCATAGTCAATAAAGCAGAAATAGATGTTTTTCTGGAACTCTCTTGCTTTTTCGATGATCCAGCGGATGTTGGCAATTTGATCTCTGGTTCCTCTGCCTTTTCTAAAACCAGCTTGAACATCAGGAAGTTCACGGTTCACATATTGCTGAAGCCTGGCTTGCAGAATTTTGAGCATTACTTTACTAGCATGTGAAAATCAATAGCCATTGGTAATTTGCTTTGTGACTCAGGAGACTCAAACTGGGGCTCTGCAACAACCTAGAGGAGTGGGATGGGGAGGGAGGTGGGAAGGATGTTCAAGAGGGAGGGGACATAGGTATATCTATAGCTGATTCATGTTGATATGTGGCATAAATCAACACAATTTTGTACAGCATTTATCCTTCAATTAAAAATAAATTTAATTATATAAAAAAGAATATATAGGAAGAATCAAACCCCATGGTTCCCTGATTTCTAGCACAGTGGCCATTATTTTAGTAAACTTTATGGCTGGTAAATGTGCATTTTCTAAAGCATGGAGTGTGGGTCAGGAGAATACTAGGGTTAAGGGGAACTCCTTCTTCTATTCTCCTTCCCCCAAAGGGGCTTCCTGCTGTTTCATCTTCTGGCCTAACTTTCTATATACTCTCTTCCCATGTCCGACAGTTTAAAAATTTACCCTACTTTGATTTGAAGTAGGGCTGGATAGGTAATAGTAGCCTGTAGAATATCCAATCATATGTACCTAAATTACCAGTGCTTCTGCACCAAAGAATTGATGATTTAGAAGACTCTTGAGAGTCCCCTGGACTGCAAGGAGATCCAACAAGTCCATCCTAAAGGAGATCAGGCCACCGAAAGGTGTTAATTGGAAGGACTGATGCTGAAGCTGAAACTCCAATACTTTGGCCACCTGATGTGAAGAGCTGACTCATTTGAAAAGATCCTGATGCTGGGAAAGATTGAGGGCAAGAGGAGAAGGGAATGACAGAGGATGAGATAGCTGGATGGTATCATCAACTGAATGGACATCAGTTTGGGTAAACTCCAGGAGTTGGACAGGGAGGGCTGGCGTGCTGCAGTTCATGGGGTCGCAAAGAATCGGACACATCTGAGTGACTGAACTGCATTTATTTATTAATTCAAGCAATTCTGAAAATTGTAGAGTAAAAAGTCTTTCTCTTAAGTCCAACCTTATCCCACTTCATTCTACAAATTTAAATATGCTGATATAGGGGCTTCCCTTGTAGTCCAGTTTCTAAGACTTCATGTTATCAGTGCAAGGACACTTTAATATAAATATTAGAATACATAATAACATACAAGATCTGTTACCTCTGTATAATAAAGTAATAAAGATAGTGGTTATTTTGCTTTCACTTTGCAACTATGATACAAAAACTAGATACAAACACAAAATCAAAGTTTGGAAAATTTGATATTAACAAAATTAGTGATAATCACCCTTAATTTAGAAGGGAAATAGCTTAATAAAATACATTTGGAGACCTGGATTTCCAATTCATGTGCTAAAATAAATTGCCAATTCTTTATTACACTTTGATCTTTAATATTTTTTAAGCTGATGAAGCATTTTCTACTACAGATTTCACTGAAATGTTAACTTGCCAACTCAATGGAGCTTAATCGTTAGCAATTTTTAATGTTTTTAAAGTTGTACACCACCCACAGGAGTTTCCAGTGAATTAGTTCCCACAGCTCACCCAATGATTTTATAAGCATATCTAGCTTTAAGCAATTACAATTTTAGAAACCACAGGCAGTTTGATTTTTCTCCTGATGAATTAATTTAGTTCTCATAATTGGTCATGGCCTTGTTCAAAAGTTCCAATTCAGTAACCCAGTATCAAAGCTTGATTCTTCTCTTGTCCACTCTGCATTTTTGATTTAGTATTACATAAAGATTAATCCTCCGGTCTCACCAGAGTCACGTCATTTCACCACTAAACTCATTTCACTGGCTACACTTCATGAGAGTTTGACACCTCTTTTCATCATTTTTTCTATGGTGCTCTTTACCTCCTTGTCAACTTCATGTAGTCCCAGTTTCCCTCTGTTTTTAGGCTCTAGCCACAAAGGTAACTTTTTTAGGGGGAAAAATATATGGGAAACATCAATATACTGTAGTGCCTTGAGAAGATATTTTCTAAATAATACTCCAGTGACTAGATACAGCTCTTGTCACTTCAAAAGCTACACATCTTATTCTTCTTCACTGTTTACTACTTGAAGAATCAGCAGCAACTTAATGCTAGGCATTACAGCATCATATATTTTAGTCATTTTTATGATATTTCTTGAGGCTTCTGCCATAATATTTAAGTGGAAATGGATTCGGTTTCTGCCCTACAGCTTACACTATAAGTGTATGTAGGCATTCATTTAATATCAAGAAGGAATTTGAAATTTCCACTTCTGAGACTATGTGCTCTTTAAATGTAGAGTTCACAGATATAAGGCTCTACAGATAGAACTAATTTGAGTTATATGAAACTAGAAGTATACTGTAATTTTATAATTAATTATTCATATATGTTCACCTTAATTATTTAAACCAATTTACCTGTTAATTCTATATCCTTTTAACAATGTTCTTTACACTAGAGAGAGCTGTAACCCTGAAAGATTCTTAGCTCTTACTCCAGCTTCTCCTCAGGGCCTCAAGAGATTTAATGTGTCAGTCTAGCTCTTGTAAATGCCCTAGCTACAGCTCTTTTTATTATGTTCTCATATAATCTTCTCGTGTCAAGGGTCTTCACTCACTTGGAGCATACTTCTGGGCTTAGACAGAGACTCTACAGACTCAGCATATTTCTGCATTGTATCTTTGAGACCTATTACTGGGAGAGACTTGAATAACGGACACAAAACAGCCATTAGATGATGCACAAAGAATTTCATGAACTGGTACGATATCCTCCCAAGCAAACGTCAAAAATCAGAATTTAAGCTGTCCTTCTAAGTAACTAAATTAGAGAAATATATTTTCTCACTGCTCTTTTTAATGCTTTTGTTATTTTACATCTTTGATTTCATGAGGTCCTGATAAAACCAGAGTTGCATTAATAGTATTTTCTAACATGATTCAGATCTATTTGTTCATGACATAATTGTGTGTGTGTGTATTCCAAAAGAATTACTGAAAAGCAAAACAAAGCCAAAACACTGCTGCTGCTGCTGCTAAGTCGCTTCAGTCGTGTTGGACTCTGTGCGACCCCATAGACGGCAGCCCACCAGGCTTCCTCGTCCCTGGGATTCTCCAGGCAAGAACACTGGAGTGGGTTGCCATTTCCTCCTCCAATAGCCAAAACACTACTCGATCTAATAACTGAATTCAACAGTCTCAATATAAAGGGGTCCGCATTTAAAAAGTAAGTATATATAAAACATACAGTACCAACAGACAAGTAGAAAATAAAATTATCATTAATACTGCAGTTTACCAAAATTAAGACTGTTCATGAAAATAAACTTTTAAACCAAAAAGCAAGCTAGTGACTGGGAGAGAACATTCCATATTACATATATCAGACAAAAAGATGTGTATCTAAAACTGTACTGTCTCCTTTGCTACTAGTCACATATGCCTATTTAAATCAAAGCTAAAACTTCTGTTCCTTGGTCATGCTACTGCTACCTTCATTGTAAGTACTCCATGGTCAAATGTGGCTAGTGGACAGTATCTAAAGCTCTATTGGACAGAGCTATTCTATATAGTATAAAGAACTTTTAAAAAGCTAATAATGAAAATACTATGTCCACCAACAGGGAATAATTCAAATGTATAGTCAATAGGTGAATGAATAAATACTGGTAACTTTATATTAAAAACTACTATTCACCAATAAAAAATAAACATATATCTCATGGAAGACATGGAAGAATTGCACACTCTTTTCGTTGAACCAAAGAAGCCAAATCTACGTATCCTGTGACTATTTAGGTGAAGGCAAGGAACTTACAAAAACGAATCTATGGAGACTGAAACCATAGTTTTTACCTTTGAAAGGGATAGAGTATGAGAGAACTTTCTAGACCTAATATCCACCACACACACATATGCAGCCAAAACTTCATAGAGAAGATAATCACTTTCATTTAACACCAAAAAGCAACAAATTAATCACACAAAGCAATACTAGTATGCACCAACCCAAATGTCTAGAATAAAAATTGAAGTTATTAATGTTGAAGAGTTAGAAGTAACTAGAACATGCACACACTCCTGGTAGGATTGTAAATTGATATGATCATTTTGGAAAACATTTTAGCAATATCTAACAAAGCTAAATACATGCATATATTCTAAACCAGTGATTTCATTTCTAGATATGTATCCTAGAAATATACACATCTGTTTGCAAAGAGACCTATAGAATGTTCATAGCATTATTTATAGTAACTCTAAATAGAAATAGTCTAAATGTTCTTTAACAATACAAGGGGGGAGTCAATGATGTAATATCAGTATGATGAATTTCTATATAGTGATACATATCAACAAATCACAACTACATGCACCAACATGCCTGAATCACACAAATATAATGTCACATAAAAGGACCCAAGCAGAAAAACAGACATACTCTATGATGTCATTTACATTAAGTTTAAAAACAGACTAAACTGCTCTATGGCGTTAGGATAATGATGATCTTTGAGAGCAAGAAAAACAAAAGGTAGGATGAGGGTTTCTGAGATGCTGATAATGTTCCAATTTGAGTTCTTAGTGCTGTTCACATGATGGGTTCACTTTAACATCACATCACTTCTGTACAATTTTGACATGTGCCATCTTCTCTACATATTTTACACTTAACATGCTAATTAAAATGTTTTTCATCAAAAGATATCATTAGAAAAAGGAAAAGAATGTGAGAATATATTTGCAGTGCATGAAACAGATCTCTTTTATCAGGGAAAGTTTATTGATGGTTCCCTATGAGTTACTATATGGTTGCCTTAACATCCATCATCTCAGATAATCTTCACAGCAACCGCATGATTAACCCCATTTTACTGAGGAACCTGAGGCTTAGAAGGTTTGAGTGATTTTCCTCAGGTCACCAACACAGGCTGATTTCAAATCTATGCTTTCAAGCTCATAAGTCATACAGTAACTGCTAGAAGGATTTCCCAGCCATTCTTCCAGCTATATTATATATCTATTTTTCCTCAGATTGTTTAAAGAATTAAAATAGAGTTTTGAGTGCATATATGTTCATACAGATAATATACTCTGTACTACAAATAGAAGCAATATGGTATATCAGAGCATGAAATCTGGACTCAGAAGGAATCCTGGGTTGATCAATCACTGACCTGGTCTTGGAAAGTAACTGCTCTGAATCTTGGTCTCCTTGGTAAAATGGTACTACTTTCATATCTACCTAGAACAGTGTTTGGCACTATAGAAAGAATGAGTGCTATTGTAACATGTCAAAGTGGTAAATACTTATAATGAATAATCTGTTAAGTATATTCATGCAGTCTAATCTGTGGCACAATTTAACTTGAAGCTGAATAACAGTTTTGTGTTTCAATATGCCTAATAATGTCCAGAACAGTTCTATTGTATAATAATAAATGAAATTCATCAAGTAAATATAAGAAAAGGTAACTAATGGGAATATAACAAAATCTATTTTTACAAAAAATTATATAGTGTATATAGCATTATAGTTTTAATTAGATATTTTTAATTTCAAAATATAGAACATGAATAAATAAAAGCTTAATAGCAATTTGTTACTCCTTTGACTTAACATCAGAAGGCAAGTTGAAAAGTACCCATAATATTTGTGATTTTTAAATTCATATATATATGAGTGTCCAATCTTTAAAATTTCAATTTTTGGAAAGTAATCCAGGTCATTTTTATTTCATTTCTAGAATCTGATATCAGTATAGAAAATGTGGACATGTTATTCCTTTCCAAATGAATTAAAGCACATATTTGTATAACTACTTTTGAACTCATTTGCAGAGAATTATTCAAAGTGTTTATTCAAATGAATTATAATGCCAATTTTTAAAAAAGCCAAGTCTTTGATCCAATATTTTCTAGTGAGCTGACATAGGCATTTTCTCAAATGATATTAACAAATTGGTATCTCTCGTAAGTAAAAATCATCTCTTGGTGTATTATGCCAACAGTGTCATCTGATCTCCGTGTAGTACACCAGATCATTCTACATTCACCAAGCAGTCTTCAACTTACTGTGACTTAAATCAAGAAGATTATTTAATTCATGATAATTATGACCACATCCATGACTTGCTCTGTTTTTAGTATTTTATCCCACCCCCATAAAAGAAAAAAATGATTCCTGGAGAATAATGCAATGAAGAGAACTAGGTTCAAATTAGTGTCACTTAAATTTATCTTTTGTACCCATACTAGCTTCAATAGCAACCAATGAAAAAAAGATTTTTATAATTTTGGCTTATTTCCATTAATTTTAAGACATTTCTTAACATATGTGTGCCTGCTAAGTTGCTTCAGTCATTCCCAACTCTGTGTGACCCTATGGACTGTAGATTTCCAGTCTCCTCTGTCAATGGGATTCTCCAGGAAGAATATTGGAGTGAGTTGCCATGTCCACCTTCAGGGGATATTTCCCATCTAGGGATCAAGCCTAAGTCGTTTGGGTCTACTTGCATTGACAGGTGGGTTCTTTACCACTAGTGCCACCTAGGAAGCCCCTTAACATATAAATAATTGTTTACTGTTCTCAGAAAAACTAATCAAAAATGTCTTTCATTGCATTATTATGGGTTGTATCATGTAGCCTCTTATCCATATGTTGAAAGAATATAGAGCTACATACCATAACCACCAGTTCCTAAGAGTGTGGCCTTGTTTGGAAAAGGGTCACCACAGTGTAATCAGTTAAAATGCACATAGGGAGAACACTGTGTAAATATTGGAGATGCATTGCCACAAGCCAAGGAAATAAGAGAAGTTAGGAGAAAGATCTAAAACAAGTTCTCCCCTCGTACTTTCAAAAAGGGGCATGGACCGCTGACACTTTGATCTGAGACATGGCCTCCAGAACTATGATTCAGTACCTTTCTGAATCATAGCCTGAGGTATTGTTATAACAGACCTAGCAAACTAATATACACACCATATACCTTTTAAGACCATTTGTAAAATGAGATGACAGGAAGGAACCACAAATTCTCTCTCTCTCTCTCCTAAGTTCAATTGTATCAGTTCAGTTCAGTCACTCAGTCATGTCTCTGACTCTTTGTGACCCCATGAACTGCAACAACGCCAGCCCTCCTTGTCCATCACAAACTCCCGGGCCCTACCCACACTCAAGTCCATTGAGTAGGTGATGCCACCCAACCATCTCATCCTCTGTCATCCTCTTCTCCTCCTACCCTCAGTCTTTCCCAGCATCAGGGTCTTTTCAAATGAGTCAGCTCTTCGCATCAGGTGGCCAAAGTATTGGAGTTTCAGCTTCAACATCAGTCCTTCCAATAAACACCCAGGACTGATCTCCTTTAGGGTGGACTGGTTGGATTTCCTTGCAGTCCAAGGGACTCTCAAGAGTCTTCTCCAACACCACAGTATATGTATATGCAAGACTAAATGCAGCAATACTATTAAACTTCCTTTGGAAATGTTTCTTTCTGTTTGAAACACATAATTCTTACATTGCTACATAGATGATATTTTTTAAACTTCAAAGTTTAAATATAAAATTTGTCAGGTTTATATTTTTAGTTACTCAATAGTTTTATTTCATAATATTGTCATTTCATTTGCTTTCCCAAACAATGATTATTGAAACTCTTGATTATTTGTTCATTTCACTAAGATTTTTATCATGTATCTTTCTGAAGTGTATTTAGAGTTCTTACTACAGATATTTTTTCATGACGACATATTTTCAAAAAGTTACACTGTGCACATTAAACAGACAGCAGTGGTCTATATTTCCATTAAGAAAACATTTACTCCAATTTTCCTTGCATCAAGTAGCCTGTTGGAGGATGTGTTATATGTCAGGGCTTCCCGAATGGCTCAACAGGTAAAGAATCTGCACGCGATGCAGGAGACACAGAAGACACAGGTTAGGTCCCTGGGTCAGGAAGATACCTTGGAGAAGGAAATGGCAACTCAGAGAGTAACTTAGGCAGCTTGATAAGGAGTCCAAGTTTAAAGCTCCTTTAAGGAAGAGGTAAATTCTCTCTTTCACATTCTTTTGCCTCAGACAAGTCGGCTTTGTAGGCAGCTGTATCTCTTGTTCAAGAACATGCCTTTTTTTGAGCTTTGGATGTATGTTATGGGAAAGGGTCTGGGCAAAATTCTCAGAGCCTTAAGGTTTTTTTTTTTTTTTTTAATCTATTCTCAGTAGCTAGTTGAGGAGAATATAAGGCCCCACTTAAGCCAGTGGGACGGGTACTCTCCTGCCCCCTTCTGATGTCTATGTCAGAATCTTTTTCTGTCATTTGCACTTTAAGTAACATCTACACAAAGCTCTGAATGATTAAGACTGTCTTTTGTCCCAGAGTTAACTCTTCTCCTTCAGAGACCACGGATCTGGCGACATCTTTCATCATTCACTGTAAGTTATCACAGCCCACTCCAGTATTCCTGCCTGGAAAACCCAGTGGACAGAGGAGCCTGGCAGGCTACAGTCCAAAGGGTCACAGAGTCAGACACAACTAACCATGCAGGGCCGGCATGGTTACATGTAAAGTTTCTTTTTAAGTTTTAAATTCTTTTAAGAAAATATGAAATATAACAACAAACAATGTCCACCCCAGAGTTGAGAGACAATAGCATGTAACAGGCTTCCCTAGTAGCTCAGATTGTAAAGAATCTGCCTGCTTTGCAAGAGACCTGGGTTCAATCCCTGGATCAGCAACATCCCCTGGAGAAGGGAATGGCTACCCACTCCAGTATTATTGTCTGAAGTCCATGGACAGAGGAGCCTGGTGGGTAAAGTCCATGGGGTCTCAAAAGAGTCAGACACAAATGAGCGACTAAAACTTTCACTTCGGGATTCCCAGGTGGCATTAGTGGTAAAGAACCTACCTGCCAGTGTAAGAGACATAGGAGACGATATGGATTCGATCTCTGGCTGAGGAAGATCCCCTGGAGGAGGGTATGGCAACCCACTCCAGTGTTCTTGCCTGGAAAATCTCAAGGACAGAGGAGCCTGGCCGGCTACAGTTCATAGAGTTGCAAAGAGTTGGATACTCCTGAAATGACTACAGGCACACAGGATGTAATGGAACTTCCTGAGGTTATGTCCTGTATATAGGGGATGTCAGCCAACTCCGGTGACATCCTTCTAGCGTGTTACCAGATCTGCCTTTTTAAAATGACAGTACATTTTAAGAAAACGGTGGAGATTTTTTAAAAGTACGTGTTTGGTTTATTTGTGGCTTCTGGGATTCCTGGTCATCACCTGTGCTCTGTTAGTGTCGCTAGGTACTCACAGAAACTTACACGCAAAATGGTCAAGATGTTTTTTTGTTTTTGAGCCTGTGGCTTTCATTCAGGACCCCCCAGTCAGAGAAAAGACTCCTGCTCAAAGCAGAAAAAAAAAAACTTGTGGTTGTGGATTCTACATTGCATTCCCCAATTCCCCCGCCCCAGACACTCTATGAGCCACATGTATATAAAGTCCTGGCCTCTGATGAACCTCTGAGAAAAGCAAAGGGTTCAGAAGCCCCATTCTTGGATGAAGGCAGCAGTGGGGATGAAGCTCAAGTCCAACAGAATATAGGCCTAGGTTCCCAGAAGACTGGGATGGAGGGACAGCCTACTGTCAGCATCATGGGGCCAGTGGAAACTCCACGAACTTCTGGGCTCACAAGAACTGGGGAAGGGAAACTTCAGCAGGGAGTTCTACGAGGGTGGGACTGGGAGGGCAATGTCATTTCTACACCTCTGTGAGCCTAAGAGGGCATGGAAGGAGGACTTAGGGATCTCAGCAGATCCTGCTCCTGTAGCGTGATTGGCCTGAAATCTGGCTGACTTTCTACTTTAGAAACGGGGAAGAGACTGCTGGGGGTGACAAGCTTGCCTGTCAGTGGGACCCAGCCTGCCTGCAGCAGGCAGAGATGGTCGTGGCAGAAGTGACTCAGCCCTCTCTGAGTGTTTGCTACCAGTAAAGCAGCTCTGTGCCTGTTCTGCCCACAGTCTGGCCAAGGGCTCCCAGCCACGATGTGGGGAGCAGCAGACAGCTCTTGGCTCCAGGGACTATAATAAATTTAACCCCAGTTTATTAAGTACTCCTGAACTTCCTCAAAAATAAGGAGGCTGGGAGGCCCCTCTAAGTGCTTAACTGAGGGGCCATCTCTAATAACTCTTCTGCTTGGTCTTGACTGAGCATCAGAGAGACCTGAAACCACTGATGAGGCACAGCACAGCCCAGCCTTCCTCAGACCCAGAGGTCCTCGCTCTTTTTAGCCAGCCCTCTCCTGATATGTCTATCCTGCCTGAGGTCCTTCATCCCTGCTACTGTGAGGGGCACAATGGGGCATGATTCTTCACACTAGGTCCACTTCTGCAGCTTTTGCCTCGTCACGATTTCACCTAGACATCCAAGAGCAGAAATCCTGTTGTCATAAACGTATACATCCACACAGTACTTCTAGTTTTACTTTTTTGAAACCTTAAACCTACACTTCTTGAAATTCTACCTTTTTACCAATAATCATCAGTTTTTCTAGATTTTTTAAAAGTCCTATTACTGAAGAATCGATTAACCCAGAGTTCCCTTTCTGCAACTCAAACAATCCATATATATTACATATATATACACACATACATACACACACAAATCCTTTGAGAGATATTTAAATTCCAAAATGGAAAAGTATAAAATGGAAAATTAAACTAATGAATAAATTAATAATAGCTGTTATTTCTTTAACTTAGTATCAAAAGTGTGACAATTTCTCATTTGGACTAAGATTTTAGTGTTCAGGGTTGTATTTTTCAAGACCTAGAGCAGTCCAGGCCCCTTGCAAAATGACGAAAGGGATTAATTGGCAAACAAAACTGGTAGCATTCTCTCTTCTTGAAGCTTATATTTTATTAGAATAAAATTTAATTATACAGACAAAAAAGTAAATAATGTTAAAATACATATGTTCTAGTATATAAAAATCCAAATTCCTGAGACTTGTCTTTTATGGTTTTATATCTGCTGCACCTTTTCAAAATTATTTTATTTAATCCCAGAACTCTACTATGAGCTCCTTGAGAGCAGAGTTTGCATCATTCTCCTTTGTATCCTGACTTTCTTGCACAAGACTGGGCCATAATCTGTAATCACACTTCTCTTTTGATCAATAATAATTATTCTTGTTTACTTGATCATTTCTTTATCTTCCGTTTATAAATTCCTTAAGTGAAGAATTGTTTTTATTCTCTTTCTCCTTTATATATATATACATATACACACACACACACATATATATACTCATACATATATATACACACATATACACCTTTATGCATATATATACACATGCATACACACATATATATTCTATTTCTCTAGAACTACTATTCTATTTCTCTCGAATTACTACTGGGTTTATGGAGGAATCTTAACAGTATATGCTGTATACCTCATCATTTTCAACATGGTGAACCAGGATCCCCTGGAAAGAGACAATAGTGCTTTTGGCAGACACCTACACTCTTTCAATATTCTTAGCATTCTGTATCCTACAGAGGAGTATGCTTAAAGCTTCTGAAACTTATCACCTTTACAATTTAGAAAGGCTGACAAAAAATACTTTTGGTTATTTCAATACTTACACTAATTATACTAAATGACTGATCTGTAAAATCATGTACAAAGTACAGATCAAGGGAAATAAGTAAATCATCCCTAAGTGATCATTTTTAATGTGGTCATCCACTAAATAGGACTTCCCTGGTGGCTCAGTTGGTAAAGAATCTCCCTGCAATGCAGGAGACCTGGGTTTGATCCCTGGGTTGGGAAGATCCCCTGGAGAAGGGAATAGCTATCCACTCCAGTATTCTGGCCTGGAGAATTCCATGGACTGTAGAGTCCATGGGATAGCAAAGAGTCAGACATGACTGAGCAACTTTCACTTCACTTTATACACTAAACTTACACATGAAAAGAATCCATTTTTGACCTGAATTATCTGTTCCTTCATTCAAATGATTCTGTATACTGACTACACTAAGAATCTACAATGCCTTTCAACATTTCTTTAATAAATAATTCACATTCCTTTTTCCCAAGTGATAAATAAATGTGGCCATATACAAATTTGATAGTTTGATTATATTATTAAGTAAAAAGTTTGAATGAGATAAAGGAATTATTAGGTCTGTCTCATATTCTTTTTTATACTATTGTAGCTTATAACTTCCAGAAATATCTTAGTTTCTATAATAAATCAATTAACTAAAATTCAGCATTGTACTTTTCCAGATAGATAATGAATTGACACCTACTGCCATACAATTCATTATCTATCTGGAAAAGTACAATATTGAATTTTAGTTAATTTATTTATCTATGGGGTCACGTAGAGTCGGACATGACTGAAGCGACTTAGCAGTAGCAGCAGCCATGCAAAAAATTAAAACATTAATACTATGTAACATCTTTATATTTCATTTAAACAATAATATATAGCATCAATTTATATAAAGTATTAGAGCTTTTAAAAATTATAAACTTAGGATATGTGTGTACTAATTGAAAATAATGGGATACATGATTTTCTATTATTAGTCATTTTGATAATAAAGTTTACATGTCTTCATAATTCTAGATAGTATATTGACTGTGGCTCGGACCATGAACTCCTTATTGCCAAATTCAGACTGAAATTGAAGAAAGTAGGGAAAACTACTAGACCATTCAGGTATGACCTAAATCAAATCCCTTATGATTATACAGTGGAGGTGAGAAATAGATTTAAGGGCCTAGATCTGATAGATAGAGTGCCTGATGAACTATGGAATGAGGTTCGTGACATTGTACAGGAGACAGGGATCAAGACCATCCCCATGGAAAAGAAATGCAAAAAAGCAAAATGGCTGTCTGGGGAGGCCTTACAAATAGCTGTGAAAAGAAGAGAAGCGAAAAGCAAAGGAGAAAAGGAAAGATATAAACATCTGAATGCAGAGTTCCAAAGAATAGCAAGAAGAGATAAGAAAGCCTTCTTCAGGGATCAATGCAAAGAAATAGAGGAAAACAACAGAATGGGAAAGACTAGGGATCTCTTCAAGAAAATCAGAGATACCAAAGGAATATTTCATGCAAAGATGGGAACAATAAAGGACAGAGATGGTGTGGACCTAACAGAAGCAGAAGATATTAAGAAGAGGTGGCAAGAATACACAGAAGAACTGTACAAAAAAGAGCTTCAAGACCCAGATAATCATGATGATGTGATCACTGACCTAGAGCCAGACATCTTGGAATGTGAAGTCAAATGGGCCTTAGAAAGCATCACTACGAACAAAGCTAGTGGAGGTGATGGAATTCCAGTGGAGCTATTCCAAGTCCTGAATGATGATGCTGTGAAAGTACTACACTCAATATGCCAGCAAATTTGGAAAACTCAGCAGTGGCCAAAAGATTGGAAAAGGTCAGTTTTCATCCCAATCCCAAAGAAAGGCAATGCCAAGGAGTGCTCAAACTACCGAACAATTGCACTCATCTCACACGCTAGTAAAGTAATGCTCAAAATTCTCCAAGCCAGGCTTCAGCAATATGTGAACCTTGAACTTCCTGATGTTCAAGCTGGTTTTAGAAAAGGCAGAGGAACCAGAGATAAATTGCCAACATCCGCTGGATCATGGAAAAAGCAAGAGAATTCCAGAAAAACATCTATTTCTGCTTTATTGACTATGCCAAAGCCTTTGACTGTGTGGATCACAATAAACTATGGAAAATTCTGAAAGAGATGGGAATACCAGACCACCTGATCTGCCTCTTAAGAAATCTGTATGCAGGTCAGGAAGCAACAGTTAGAACTGGTCATGGAACAACAGACTGGTTCCAAATAGGAAAAGGAGTACGTCAAGGCTGCATATTGTCACCATGTTTATTTAACTTATATGCAGAGTACATCATGAGAAATGCTGGACTGGAAGAAACACAAGTTGGAATCAAGATTGCCGGGAGAAATATCAATAACCTCAGATATGCAGATGACACGACTCTTATGGCAGAAAGTGAAGAGGGGCTAAAAAGCCTCTTGATGAAAGTGAAAGTGGAGAGTGAAAAGGTTGGCTTAAAGCTCAACATTCAGAAAACGAAGATCATGGCATCTGGTCCCATCACTGCATGGGAAATAGATGGGGAAACAGTGGAAACAGTGTCAGACTTTGTTTTTCTGGGCTCCAAAATCACTGTAGATGGTGACTGCAGCCATGAAATTAAAAGACGCTTGCTCCTTGGAAGGAAAGTTATGACCAACCTAGATAGCATATTCAAAAGCAGAGACATCACTTTGCCAACAAAGGTTCGCCTAGTCAAGGCTATGGTCTTTCCTGTGGTCATGTATGGATGTGAGAGCTGGACTGTGAAGAAGGCTGAGCGCCGAAGAATTGATGCTTTTGAACTGTGGTGTTGGAGAAGACTCTTGAGAGTCCCTTGGACTGCGAGAAGATCCAACCAGTCCATTCTGAAGGAGATCAATCCTGGAATTTCTTTAGAAGGAATGATGCTGAAGCTGAAACTCCACTATTTTGGCCACCTCATGCGAAGAGTTGACTCATTGGAGAAGACTCTGATGCTGGGAGGGATTGAGGGCAGGAGGAGAAGGGGACGACAGAGGATGAGATGGCTGGATGGCATCACTGACTCGATGGATGCGAGTCTGAGTGACCTCCGGGAGCTGGTGATGGACAGGGAGGCCTGGCGTGCTGTGGTTCATGGGGTCGCAAAGAGTCGGACACGACTGAGCGACTGATCTGATCTGATCTGATCTTTGAATATAGTAAGTTTTCTGCTAATAATGACATTTAATAAATGATCTCCAAGACTTAATTTTCTATTATTCCATATGCTATTTTATGTCAGTTTTTAACCAGAAAGAGAATTAACGTGAATTTGAACCTTCTTGGTGTGGTGGTGTTAGTTGCTTAGTCATGTCTGACTGTTTGCAACCCCATGGACTGTAGCCTACCAGGATCTCCTATCCATGGAATTCTCTAGGCAAGCATATTGAAGTCAGTAGCCATTTCTTTCTCCAGGGATCAAACCCGAGTATCCTGCACTGCAGACAGATTCTTTTCTGTCTGATTCACTGGGGAAACCCATGGAACCCTCTTACAAAATACTTATTTATTTTTCAAAGTAAATGTAGAATCAATATCAACATATGAAATTATATTAACACTTGGCAAAGCAATCACTGTATATCACAGGAAGAAAATAATGTAAGAAAAGAAAGAAAGAAAACACATTAAAGGTAAGCCATTTTTATCTACTAAAAGTTAAACAAGAAAATCAAAACAGTGGATCAATTAAAAAACCTGACTAAAGTTCTAACATAAAAAAAGAAAGTAACAATTAAACGAAGCATCTGACATAAATAGAAACAACACATTCTGTTAGCAACCTCATAAACATATCCAGAAAGAGGATATTCTGAGAGCAGATGTGAATGCACCTCTAAAAAGATGGGGTGCCTAATGATGATACAGCCTAGTGCCATTACACCCCCAAACTCTTGTTCTTCTGAACACAGCGTACCAAGTAATATTCTGATTATAATATGGCTAACATGGCCTATAGGGAGAGACTGTACCTGCCAAATGGAGAAGGCAATGGCGACCCACTCCAGTACTCTTGCCTGGAAAATCCCATGGACGGAGGAGCCTGATGGGCTGCAGTCTATGGGGTCACTAAGAGTCAGACACGACTGAGCGACTTCACTTTCACTTTTCACTTTCATATATTGGAGAAGGAAATGGCAACCCACTCCAGAGTTCTTGCCTGGAGAATCCCAGGGACAGGGGAGCCTGGTGGGCTGCCGTCTTTGGAGTCTCAGAGTCAGACACGACTGAAGTGACTTAGCAGCAGCACTTGCCAAAAACTGTATCTTCACACTGGATTTGAAAAATGAGGATTTTAAGGTATTATAATCAGTGTTAGACACTCTTTCTGAGGCCAGTCAACACTGAATGATCAAGAGTACCAGTGACTGTATCAATAAAATCATGATGATGATGTTAAAATTGACTGAAGGTTTTACCACATGCCAGACACCATATTGAGCATTGTAAGACTTTAAATTCACTGTCTTATTTAATCTATGCACATATCATCTCTGTAAGGTAGGTCCTTACTTTAACATTGTATTATTATATCCATTTTTCTCTTCGTGGACAAATTAAGTTGCAAAGCAATTAGGCTACTTGCTCAGGGTCCCTCGTAAGTAGTAGAACACAAATGCAATTACAGGTCTGTCAGGCTTTGGAGCCTGTGCTTCAGGCTTCATGCCACTGCTTCCACAGTGATTCTACTCTAGGAATGATCTCTTGACCTCACTGATAAATTGTTTTATTTTAGATTTCCACAACCGATGTATTTTGGGTAAAAAAGGAATAGCAGACATTGTATCTGGGATCTGGTGGGCCAATAAATTTTCAGTTTAAAACTAAATCAGTGTTATGAATAAGTGTTTTAGGAAAGAAAAAAAGAGCACAAGGAAAAGCTCAATCCTTTGTTAAGCATGAGTGTTGCAGCATAGTGAGAGGCACTGACGGCCCCTCTTGAGTTGTTGTTACTTTCTGAAATTGAAGCACTTTAGTCTTCATGAATGTCAGTCTTCACATATACTAGTGTGGCTTTAAAAAAAAGAAAAGGAGCACAGACGCTTCATCCATCTTCTGAGACGTCATATCATGACTTTCTATAGAAGCACTTTGCATTTAAAACACAGAACATGTTCAGAAACATTATGGTTTGAATCTAAGAGTTAAAAGCTTTAAACACAGGCTATGGTAGCCAACTTCAGGCAATGAACATAGAAATATAGTAGCAGTACCATATGCAATGTTGATGGATGGTCCTGTGACTCAAAGCATTTGCTAATAAGTGTATTACATAAAATCCTGTTTTGAGAATCTACTAATAAAACCCATCAAAGGACAGGAAATAGATAAATGCATGTGATTAAGCACCTGCACCTGTATTTCCACTGCATAACTCATCTGATGCCATAATTTTGCCAGCCTTAACTCCACTATACATTTTTTAATTGTTATTTCATTGGTCTGTTATCCGAACAACATCTCTGAAAGAAATATTTATAAATAAAAGTACATCTTCTTATCCACTCATTTGTAACTAATACATACTTGGACCAAGTTATGACCAACCTAGAGAGCATATTAAAAAGCAGAGACATTACTTGCCAAGAAAGGTCTGTCTAGTCAGGGCTATGGATTTTCCAGTAGTCATGTATGGATGTGAGAGTTAGACTATAAAGAAAGCTGAAACTCCAATACTTTGGCCACCTAATGCGAAGAGCTGACTCATTGGAAAAGACCCTGATGCTGGGAAAGATTGAAGATGGGAGGAGAAGGGGACAACAGAGGATGAGATGGTTGGATGGCATCACAGACTCAATGGAAATGAATTTGAGTAAACTCCAGGAGTTGGTGATGAACAGGGAGGCCTGGTTGGTATACTGCAGTCCATGGGGTTGCAAAGAATCAGACATGACTGAATGAATGAACTGAACATATTTGGATAGAAGAGACAAAATTCTGAATGAGAAAAAATAGTGTTAAATCTATTTCATTCTGGAGTAAGACTAGGGAATAAAAGTCAAAAGCTATTCCCCTTGGTTCACGACAGAACCCATTTCCTAAATTCACCAATGTTGTACCTTGAGCTGAGCTAGGAAAATGCCACTATGCAGTAAGCAATAGTAATGGCTTGGTATGAATGATATGTCAGGTTGATACTACATTCAGAATTCCAAGAAGTGCAGTGGTTGATAAATACAGTTTAACATAAAGGATATTTTTCTACTAGAATATTCAAGTAGCATGTGCCTATTCATAAAAATCATCAGTGGCATCAGATATTTGTGTATAGTAAATTAAGAATGGTGACAAGTTAGGTTCTGACTTCAAGGAATTCAGAATCCATCAGAAAAATAAGACATATGTACATAACAGAAAAATAAAATACTTATAACAAATAAGAAATTAAATACTCAAGCAAAAAACAAAGAGCCTGGGAAAGATGTGTGCTTGTATGGGCACTCAGTCATGTCCGACTCTGTGAATCCATGGACTGTACCCTGCCAGGCTCCTCTGTCCATGGGATTTGAGGCAAGAATAATGGATCAGGTTACCATTTCCTGTTCTAGGGGATCTTCCCAACCCGTGATGGGGATCAAACCCTTGTCTCTTGCATTTCCTGCATTGGCAGGTGGATTCTTGCCCACTGCACCACCTGGGAAACCCAAGAAAGGAGATAATGGGGTACAAATCCTAAAATTGGTCAATTCAGGAAAAGGGTAATGATATAAGCAAAGTATAAAGAAGCATATACACATCTAACATTTCTCAAATGCTAATATGCATCAGAAACTAAGCTATCACAATATCTTTATATTATTTTACTTAGTCTAATTAAAAACTATCAAATACAGTCTTGTGCTCATTTTATACATGAGTATACTCAGATTCAAACAAAGTTACTTGTATAAGTCATACAAGTAGCATACAATAACTATAGGTAATAAATAATACTTAGGATAGTGAATACAGTAAAGGCAAGGAAATAGAGTTTTTCAGAAAAACGATGATATAGCAGAGTGGATAGTCATGGATCTGTGCTCATAAATACTTGGTCTTAAAATCTGGCTCTATTACACCAGCAATATGATCTTGAAGATGTTAGTAAATAACTATAAATGTGTAAAACTACACGTATGTGTATATAAAGTGTATATTTGTTGTTGTCTAGTCGCTAAGTTGTGTCAGACTCCTTGTGACCTCAGGGACTGCAGTATCCCAGGCTCCCCGGTCCTTCACTATCACCCAGGGTTTGCTCCAGTTTATGTCCATGGAGTCAGTAGTGCTGTGTAATACAAATTTTAATGTAAAGTCTTATGTTGTTTTTCAGTTGTTCAGTCATGTCTGACTCTTTGTGACCCCATGGTCTGCAGCATTCGTTTTACAGAGACAGAAATATAATATTTTATTAAATTAGTTACAGTGAAGATATGTACTTAAACATTGTCTGAACAAGCAGATAATCATTGTATAAGGATTACAGTTACAAAGTTGGCACTATCCAATTTTTCCTTTGACAATGATGCACAAAAAGATACAGAAATATTCTATCTCAACTATTTCAGAATCATGGATAAGAAGACCATCACCTAAACGTCAAGGCATATTAGCGAGGACACT
The DNA here is from genome assembly GCA_935064755.1 of Tragelaphus eurycerus. NCBI lineage: Eukaryota > Metazoa > Chordata > Mammalia > Artiodactyla > Bovidae > Tragelaphus > Tragelaphus eurycerus. The sequence continues at coordinate 3,165,817 of CAKXYN010000014.1, forward strand.
TTTGACTATTTCCCCAACATCTCATTGGCTTAAAATTACAACATTTGCTTCCCTGTTTGTGAAAATATAATTTGTTGACTTCAAGACAACTGGTTTCCATGCTTCTGTAACAATTCAGCCTGACAGAAGTTCTACTACTTTATAATTTTCTGATTCAGATCACAATCTTCAGGTTAAAAAAAAAAAAAAAAAAAAACAAAGGAGGGGAGAAGAATGCTCAGGGTCCTCCACTGTGCTTAGCTGCTCAGTCATGTGCATCTCTTTGTGACCCCATGGACTGTAGCCCACCGGACACCTCTGTCCATGGGGATTCTCCAGGCAAGAATATTGGAGTGAGTTGCCATGCCGTCCTCCAGGGGATCTTCCCAGCCCAAGGATCGAACCCAGGTCTCATGCATTGCCAGTGGATTCTTTACCAGCTGAACCACCAGGGAAGCCTGTCCTCCACTGTGATGAATTCAATCTGTTTCAATTAATATCCAGAATGCTCTGATCCTACTCAAGATAAAGGAAGTGGAGGATTAAAATTAACCTTGTTCAAAAGAGAAACAAATGAACTAAATGGGAATTGGCACCAGAAGTCTAAGACAAAGCAAGAAGTGAGGTCTGAAACTTTAGAAATGCAGAACGTGTTTGACAGAGCTACTGGGAAATAGGGGAGTCATGAAAAGCTTAATAAAAGCATGATCAAGTAGTACCAGAGGTCTAATTTGAGATCATGGATAAGTTTCAGTCCTCGTGTGATTTTGATTTTTAGAATGTATAAGGAGAAAGACTATGAACTGACATAGTTGAGAGTCAAGGGAGAGGAAATTACATTGCAATCTCAGGGTGAATTTAAATAATTTTCTTGTAAAATATTGAGCCTGGATAAAAGCCAAGTAAAGCCAAAAGAATCTAAAAGCCTGGGTCAAATAGATATCAGTGGCGACTGCTGGTGTGTAGGTACCTAGACATATGAGTAGGTAAATTACAGTAAAGCATTCAGAAGAGTCAGTTTCAGCATCTTTGCCAACCAAGGGTCAGTAGCATCTCTGAACTCTTAAATTCAAAAATAAAATTGTTCCATTGGATGAATGGATAGTGATAAAATAGCTGTGCACTCATTGCCTACCCATTCAAGCCTAACAATGACCTTTTACTAAAACTGCCTCTCTTGAGTAATGCCTTACTTTTGCATGACAGGCTGCTTCAAATCTCACTGCTGAAACTTTGTATTGGAAATATATTTATGGTACTACTTCATAGGGTACTTCACTTAGAAGAACAGATCACCCTTGAAGTTGATATTCATGTGGACAAAGTATTGTGCCCGAGAAAAGCATCTTCTAAATTAATGAAAATAGCACATCTGTGATTTTTTTTTCTTTTCCTTTTTGCTATTTGTATGTTACCCAGTCAAGTGTAACAACAATAACAATCACATAAGAAAAAGGAAGAAGAAAAGCCATATATCCTCATAGTCATTATGAAGAAGTTAGAGGATAGTAATTTGCACCAGTGATGGGCTATTTGGCTTCTGTCTAGTTGAAAGGAATGCTATCCATCTATTGACCTGAATTTTCCCTGGTAGCTCAGCAGTAGACAATCTGTCTGCATTGCAGAAGTCGCAAGAGACACAGGTTCAATCCCTGGATGGAGAGGATTCCCTGAAAGAGGGCATGGCAATCCACTCCAGTATTCTTCCCTGATGAACCCCATGAACAGAGGTTCCCCAGAACTGGGTATACAGTCCATTGGGTCACAGAGTCACACATGACTGAAGTGACTTAGCACACACACATGAAATTAGCTAATCATGCAAAACTTTCAGTTATGTGACAAGGTTTGTGACTGACCCTTGTCAGTTTATTATCACAGTAATTTGTTGACAAAAAGGAAAGAGCATTCATGAAAAATACTGACTCAGGTTTGATTTTTCATATTTTAAAAAACCTTCAGTTACTTTAAACAAGAGAATGTTAAACATTTTGGACAAATATTTGCAGTCAGATCACCAATGTGTCATTGAAAATGTATTTTGGGGATTGTAAATCAGAAGCATATAATCTTAAGTTTTAAAGCTTGATTTTGGACCTCTACCCGAGTCAAAACTTTCTCAAGAGATATCACATCAGTAGCCAACTTGTCATTTAAGCTATAAATATTAGGTCTACCATAAGCATGTTTGGGATTTGGTATTTAATTTCACTACTAGGTATGTGTTATTTAAGACAAATTCAGTGTCATTAATTTGTGAGTATCTCTGCTGGATCCTCAAACTGGCCCCAGATCAATATTTGAAATAAAATCCTACAGAAGCCTCTAGGTCATGTGTATATTATAAATGTGCTACCAAAAATGTCATCAGCCAACAAAATGATCATATGAATTTTTTAAATTATTTAAAGTTGAACTGAAAAGCAATTAAATATGATTTAAAATTTATAAAAATATATTGAAAAATGTAAAAATTTCCCTTAGACATTTTACTACAAAGTCTTTAGTGAATAGAGGTTCCAAAGAGTGAATATTGATTACTGTTTGGTGTGTTTTCCTCTCTACTGTGTTCTTGCAAGGGCTGAAAATATACCTTTTTCTTTACATCACTAGCCCATGTCCCATAATTGATACTAAACACATCTCTTTTTATTAAATAATCTCATTACACAATTCTAGACATCCTTCTACTTATCACTAACCAGAAGGAATATTTTTTAAACATTAAATTCATACTGAAAAACATTCTCATTCCATATTTTAGTGAATTCTCACATACAGTGCATCACTTTTGCTTCTGACATAAAACAACTTGTTTTTAAAAACTGTGGTTTTGTGTTAGAGCTTTTTTATAATATTTATTTATAATGTTATAATTGAGCTTCATTAAAATCAAAGGCTTGGCCTTATTACTTTCATTTAACATGTATTAAATTTGTTGTTTGAATCGCACTTTCTTTATATTTTTATTATCTGTCACGCTGAACACATAATAGATGTGATAAATTCCTGATTAATGAAAGGAATGAAGGAATAATTGAATTTACTGAGGAACTTGCATGGAATAGTTGCTAATAGGAGATAAGACTGGTGAGTTTTGAAATGAAATGCATTGCTAAATAGGGAGCAATGCAAAGGTCATATCTACTTTACATGGTATAGCTTAATCTTGAACATGTAAGGCTCACAAGAAATTACTTAAGTGTTTCTGATTACATAGTCAATTATTTTCACATAATTTATATGAGTAAATGGATTGTTAACAACATAATCCCATTGTATTACTTGTGAAGATAGTTGATTAAAATTTTTAATAAGATAGGTTTTGTTCTTTTACATTTGTTATTAAATAAAAAGTGGCAGACAATATTTTTCTTAAAGGCCTACCTTAAATCAAACAACATGATGTTATAAGTGTTTCCAATGAATTTGGCTATCCAGAAATGTTGCTCTACTAAAATAATGAAGACATTTGAAGGAGACATCCAAGTTTTTAGAAAATGTATACAGTTTGGGCCTTAGAATTAACACAGAGCATAGGAGAATAATCCTGTATAGTTCACGAGAGCCTGTCTTTGCAAATTTGCCAGCCTTTTGGAGTTTCAGGGTCCCCTCAGTCAAGAGACCTTTTATGTCATTTTAAGTCCTGGCTTTATTTTGAATTTTAGATTCCTTAAGAGGAAAACCTCCCTTTCCCCAGTTTATATGTTTTTTTTTTTCCTTGACAGTGTCTGAAGCTGTTTAAGGACACTCCCCTAGAAGCGTCCAAACTATCGTGTTTCTTGAAGAAAAATAAATTATCACTAAGATTTCCCCATACATACACATAGAGACTAATTAGAGATCATATCCCACATACACCAAGGACTTGTTTTTAGCATATTGTTTACGATATATTATTCTTCTCCTATTTGCATTTATAAGACATCAGAAAATTATAAATAAGGGCTAAGTTTAGATTCTATGAACATACAGCAAAATCATCTGGGGATTCACTATTTGCACACCGTTGGAAACTGACATTTATTGTGACCAGCATAAATTTATTTTGGCTAAGACCACAAAACATTTAATAGTTTTACATATTAACACACACAATATGCAGACCATTAAGAGTTAACGGCTCTAGGCCAGGTCTAAGTCAGTATTGTATTCACACCTCTTAGCTTTTCTTTTTCCAAAATCAATATCTGCAAATAATAAATGAGATCCCAGAGGGTTGAGTTAAGCTCCAACCACCACAGAGCAACTCTGCAATTGGTCACTGACTCAATAATGCAGGTGAGTGCCACACTATAGAACATCTTTAGCACACTATAATAGAAAATTAATAGCTTTCAAATCAGCACTAGGGTTACCCTAAGGATTACATAATAGCTTGAGTTAGAACACTCATCCAACTCCAAGAAGTATAAAATGCCATAAAGATCTGAGAAAGATACAAAAGCCTGAACATGATGCTTAATTTGTTCCCTTCACATTTTTTCTATTCAGACAACAAAAGGCTAATGATATAAAAGTGTCATGTTGAAACAGTGTGCTAATAAGCTGCATTGCAGGGGTGTCTATGGTGTACCTATGAAGTTCATGTATCGCTGGACAGAGATTTGTATATCAGAATCAGGAACCTGTGCATTGTAACTATTCTTTCTTAAAGTCAGTAAAAAGTTAAACATTCTACACACATCCTCATTCTATCTCAACCCTTAGCAAGGTTAAAGTTTCCCCATGAGAAGCAAAAGCTTTGTTTATTTCCTCTGCTATGTGACCCTTTCATTCATGGAGATCAGAATGATACTCTGACAGTAGGTTTGCAAACTAAATAACCATAAAGAAAAAAAAAATTAAGCATAACTTCCTTACTTACATATACTTTATCAGATAAAAATCCCTCAGTCAAGAAACTGTATTCCCACCATCCTAACATGATGTCAGATAACTTGTGAGCTGCACAGCATAATATGCTTCTGTAAGAAGACAATAGCGTGTGATAGAATATCAATTATTTATTTATCCACTTTTCAATGCTTGAGAAATCTATGGACACAGAGGGCCCAAAAATAAAACTTGGAGGGTTCTATTTCTACACTGAGTGTGTTAAAGACAGGAAGAAAGCAAACAAATTCTTTCTGAGCTTTATAAAGTTATTGTTTCCTTCCATTGCTTGACATTTTAAAAGCAGACTAGTTCACATCTTTACAAAAACACTTCTTTTTTTCCTCAAAAGCTGTAAATAAGTCAGATTTTTAAAGGAGCAGATATATCTCCTAATGCCTCTTGTCAAGTAAAGTATGTGGCTTAAATCTATATTTCCAGGTATTAGATATAAAATCAAAATTTTAATAACTATACCTCAAGCTCTAAGATTGTCCATTAGTCTTAAAAAACCAAACCCAAACAAGACAAAAACCAAAGCAAATATTCCTGAGAAAACACAGCCGCTAAAGGACAGAAGATACTCACCCACAGGCTGCCAACACCCAATCATTTGCTAAAGCTAAAAGCATATGACGTTCCCCCGCAGGACACCTGTCTTTTACTTTTCAACCGAGTTTCATCATCTAATTTAGCGCTATCAGCAAAGATTTGGGACAGAAGAAAAAAAAAAAAAAAACCTTCCTTCCTGGTTCTCTCCTTCCAGTTCTCTTAGTGGCTTGTGCCCCGCACACAAAATGGCACCTTTCTTCCGATGCGGACGCAGGTTTTATATACCAGGCATGTGTGAGTATGCCACAAAACACGCGTTCCTTATCATGCGCTTGTTAGCTTGTCCAATCTATGGCGATCACTTCAGTCCCAGGGGTTGAAAGACACAAGACGCAGGGAAAAAGGGAAGCAAAAGCTGAAGAAAGATCAATACTGCACAGTGAAACAAGAAGTGTAGGCTATTTACTTTTCATTGATCTGATGATGCAAGAGAAACACCTCAAACTGGCATTAAATTGAAGGAATACATCTTCTGTGTTTTTTTTCACCTCAAGGTCAGGAAAGAGCAAAAAAGAAATTAGCACAAACAGAAACTAATCACACGAGTACAGTAAAACTATTAATCCACATTACAAACCCACATAGGAACGTAATTAAATTTCAGGTTGAATGAGATTCACAATAAGACAGATACTGTCCAGCTTTTCAGTTTAAGTTGTTTCAACTTGTACCTAGAACAACTGCAAAACATACACAGTTGCACATGAGGACTGAATTAGACCAACGTTTAATACCTGGCTAGAGGCCCAGCCTTACTTTGCAATAATCCCAGAAAATTAGAAACAGGCTTTATTCCAGCCACAGAGAAAATTATTGAACATGAATTCTTAGGTTCTAAAGTAAAGATCACAAATGGTTTTCAAAAGAGTTCTTCCTAGAATTCAGTGCCAGTTTTCCTTCAGGTTAGAAAATTCTAGGCTTCTAATATATCTGGATAAAAGAAATTTCAATATATTCAAGCAAGCCATAGACTAAAACACTTGAAATTCCTATAGTGGCACGACGTGAATGGACTTGAGAGATTGGTTATACCTTTTGATATCAATGCTAATGTGAAGAAAACCTACACTATTATTCATTTAACTGTTCATTCATCCATTCATGTAAGTTCTGGTGTGGGCACCATAAGCATATGTATATACATAGACATATTTTTAATATATTTTTAAGAATACTGTGGTTTAATTTGGGTCAAAATTTCAGAATTAGAGAAACCAAGGCAGTAAAATTAAATATTTAAGTTAATATTTGCTATATCTACTACAGATTTTTGCTTTGTGGTTACCTTGAGACTTACATATAACATAATTATAATGATCTATTCTAAACTGATAAATTAACTTTTAAAAAGATTGAAGTATAGTTGATTTATAATGCTGTTAGTTTCTAGTATATAGCAAAGAGTAAGGAGGGTAGCATATATTAGGAGTTTAGGGTTAGCAAATACAAACTACCACATATAAAATAGATCAACGATAAAGTCCTTCTGTATAGTACAGGGAACTATATTCAATGTCTTATAATAAATGATAATGTAAAAGAACCTGAAAAAATATGAATAACTGATAAATTAACTTTGATCTCATACCAAAACTAAACTCTTTTTCTTCCCTCTTTCACATTTTGTGTTTTGATGCCACAATTTACATCTTTTTATACTGTGTACTTATTAACAAATAATTGTAGCTACAGTTATTTTTAATGCTTTTGTCTTTTAACATTATACTAAAGTGACTTATATACCCCTATTATAGTATTAGAGCCTTCTTGATTTGACTACATATTTATCTTTATCAGTGTGGTTTTATGTTTTTGTTTAACTAATTAGCAATTTTTCATTCATTTCCGCTTGAAGAAACCTCTTAACATTACTACAAGGCAGGTCTAATGATAAGAGGAACTCCCTCAGCTTTTATTGTCTGGGAAAGTCCATCTCTCTTTCATTGCTGGAGGACAGTTTTGCCAGGTAAAGCATTCTTGGTTGGCAGGTTTTTTTCTCGCTCTCTCAAAACTTTGACTATATCATCTCCTTTTCTTAGTCTGCAAGGTTTTGGCTGTAAACCTCACTGATAGCTTTATGGGCACTCCCCTCTATGAAATGAAGCTGTTTGTTTTGGTTTCTTTTTTTTACCCTGACACAGTCAAAAACTTTACCTGATTTTTTTGACAGTTTTCTTATGCTATCTCTCAGTGAAATCTTATTTTGGTTGAATCTACATGGAGACCTGAGTTTCATGTACGTGGAAATGGGAAGTTTCAGTGTGGTAAATATTTCACAATGTATACACATGTCAAACTTGCAGGTTATACACTTCAAATATATATAATTTTGTCAATTATACCTCAAAAAAATCTAGGAAAAATAAAAATTAAAAACTCAGGTGATAAAAAAATCATTTTTATAGTTCACCTTGAATCATCTACAATGAGTTTTTGCTAAATTCAGAATTCATATATTTTAATACTTAATCACAATCATAATACATGAACCCTCTATAAAAGCATCCAGCTTTGACTTTGCTAAATGGGGATTTTGGACATTTTAAAAGAAATAAATGACAACAACTCAGGTCAGATGTGACAACTATAAAATTTTATCAGTAAGACAAGAGATATTATTCTTGTTTACTGTTACAGTCTTGCTCCGTCCATATCAAGTTTGCATAAAGATATTTTTTTTTAAAGGTTAAAATTTTGGTATCCTCAAAGTTTGGTGTTGTCATGACTCAAGGGCAGTTTAAAAAAAAATAAAAGGTTAAACTTTTGCAATTCAAGTTATTTCTTTTTCTTTGATCCAGAACCAAAGATAAGGCAGTCCTTAAACTTGATTTAAGTAAAACTATTAATGAAGTTACACCTCAAATTTTCTTCTTCTAAAATGTCGCTGTAATGTTCCTTTGAAGTGTTAAACAATATTTTTGCTGTTACTACATCTTAATGCCAAGACTTATGTTCTATCTAGAAATCTTAATGGCAATTCATTTGAATTCCCCCATGTGTTCATTTCTAGAGATTCTATTATTTTGTGTCTATTTGAAACAAATTGAATTTTTAAAATTTGAAATGATTTGTCATTGCTGATTATTCAAAATATGAATGTCTGGAAGCATAATTATAGATACATCTTTATAAAAGCTATAAATGTATAAAATAAGCTATGCTATGGGATTCTCAGGCATTCTTTTTCATATTTGAAAATATAGTTCCATGTTTCCTATAAAATCTTAATTTTGTACCTACTCTATTACAAGGAAATTTAAGAGCTTTCTCATATATTCAGAAATGTTTAAAAAGCTAAGCACTGTATCATTTAAACTTTCATTTAAATGTTTTCAATTTATCAGAATTTAGAGTAATAGATGAAAAAATTTGAAGATAAACTTTTATGACATTTTAAAATTAAAAACATGGGAATTATTTTATTTTAAAGCCCTGCTTACCTGAAAACTAATTACGGAATGACTTTTTATGAAGTAAACATTTCTATATTCATTTTTAAAATGCAACTTCATTTTAAGTTGAACAGCTTTGTGGATATGTCACTATTTTGCTTGTATGGCATAAGTCCAGAAATCTTCTCTATTAGGTCAACCTACCTTATGCTTGGCCGGAAAGCACCTTTTTGTAAAAAAAAAAAAAAAAAAAAAAAGAACAAATTGATGTAGTCAGAGCAGCAGGAATGGTACTTGTTGGAGGCTTCCCAGTCCAGACTCATTCTCAGAAGCCAAGGCTAATCCTAACTGGCAGAGAGAACAAAGCAATAGAACCAGTGTTACTATGATTTCTTGTGGAACATGATGGAAATTTGTCTTTTCACCATAAATTCTGTATCTTATTACAATTCACTTGGTGTGGTAATAACTGACAAGGTTTTGCTATATTAAAAAAAATTGTTCAGTGTTTGAATCTTGATAGAGGTAAAGGAGAAATTTTCATTTATGCAATCTAGATTCCCATCCTTATTTCTGAAACATTATCCATACAGATTTGAAGAATAAAAAGATTATAAAGAATCTTTTGTTGTGTTGTTCAGTTGCCAAGTTGTGTCCAAGTCTGTGACCCTACAGACTGCAGCATGCTGGGCTTCCCTGCCCCTCACCATCTCCTGGAGTTTGCGCAAGTTTATGTCCACTGAATCAGTGATATCATCCAACCATATCATCCTTTAAAAGCTCTACATAACCCTTATAATCTCAATTTTTCTATAAAACATTTTAAAAGTTGAAGCTTGTTATTTTTTAAAAAATACATTGAACTTCTTTTATTTAAAAAGAATCTAAAATTTATTATATTTAATGAATTAAAGATAAAGAAATATTTAAGGTTATGTTTATTATTCTCAATCTCCACATGCTTTTTTAAAGTTTCTTGATAAATGATGACCTGTTTTAAGTATATTAAAATATTAAAAAACTTATAAGAATATAATTATTTCTTTTAACAAAATTACCAGGAAATATGAATTGAAATTAATTATAGATTAACAATTTGGGCTAAGGTGAGGATCATTTTATACGTTACATTTCCTAACATGACATACACCATGATACCAATTCTTGGTCATATTTAATCACATAACTGAAGTACTGTGTGTGCCAATTAATTTCACATCCATCACAGGTTCTTTAGACAGTAGGAGTTTTTGGAGGTCACTTTGATGACCTGGTTAGAATCTTCAGGCAATAAGGAATCAGGAGGCTTTTTAGAGAAAAGAGCATTAAGAAGTAACATTATTAACTTTAACATTTCACAAGGTAGCATATATTTCATTCTTATTCTCACTTTAGACAGTAGCAAATAACAATATCCCTCAGTGGAGAATTTTTGCATACATTTCTGCTTTATATTCCTAACTTATACTTCTCAAATCCCTAAATATAGTCTGCTGCTGCTGCTAAGTCGCTTCGGTCAAGTCCGACTCTGTGTGACCACATAGATGGCAGCCCACCAGGCTCCCTCATCCCTGGAATTCTCCAGGCAAGAACACTGGAGTGGGTTGCCATTTCCTTCTCCAATACATGAAAGTGAAAAGTGAGTGAAGTCGCTCAGTCGTGTCCCACTCAGCAACCCATGGACCGTAGCCCATCAGGCTCCTCCGTCCATGGGATTTTCCAGGCAAGAGTACTGGAGTGGGGTGCCATTGCCTTCTCCGAAATATGGTCTACATCTGCCCATAATCATGTAATAATTTGCTGTCAAACCCAAACATTCAAAACTAAGGCTGTATGCTGCTGCTGCTAAGTCACTTCAGTCGTGTCCGACTCTGTGCGACCCCATCGACGGCAGCCCACCAGGCTCCCCCGTCCCTGGGATTCTCCAGGCAAGAACACTGGAGTGGGTTGCCATTTCCTTCTCCAACGCGTGAAAGTGAAAAGTGAAAGTGAGGTTGCTCAGTTGTGTCCAACTCTAGCGACCCCATGGACTGCAGCCTACCAGGCTCCTCCATCCATGGGATTTTCCAGGCAAAAGTACTGGAGTGGGGTGCCATTGCCTTCTCCGAAGGCTGTATAGCAAGTGTAATTCTAATTTTTATTTAAAGAAACAAAAGTGACTTTCTATGGTCTTAAAACTTGAAACAAAGAAGTCATGTTTTTTATAAAAGGGAAACAATTTACAGATAGCCAAAACAATTTATCTTTTCTGTGGTCTTTTTTTTTTTTTTTTTGTAATTCCCATTGGCTATCTATTTTACATATGGTAATGTAAGTTTCCATGTTACTCTTTCCATATATCTCACCCTCTCTTCTTCTCTCCCCAGTGGTCTTTCTTTTAAAGTCTATTTTGTTGATTAAAAAAAAAAAAAAAAGTTTGAATGTTATATTCAGTTCAGTTGCTCAATCATGTCCAACACTTTGCAATCCCATGAATCGCAGCACGCCAGGCCTCCCTGTCCATCACCAACACCCGGAGTTCACTCAGACTCACGTCCATCGAGTGAGTGATGCCATCCAGCCATCTCATCCTCTGTCATCCCCTTTTTCTCCTGCCCCTAATCCCTTCAGCATCAGAATCTTTTCCATGAGTCAACGCTTCGCATGAGGTGGCCGAAGTACTGGAGTTTCAGCTTTAGCATCATTCCTTCCAAAGAAATCCCAGGGCTGATCTTCTTCAGAATGGACCGGTTGCATCTCCTTGCAGTCCAAGGGACTCTCAAGAGTCTTCTCCAACACCACACTTCAAAAGCATCAATTCTTCAGTGTTTGGCCTTCTTCACAGTCCAACTCTCACATCCATACATGACCACAGGAAAAACCATAGCCTTGACTAGACGGACCTTTATTGGCAAAGTAATGTCTCTGCTTTTGAATATGTTGGTCATAACTTTCCTTCCAAGGAGTAAGCGTCTTTTAATTTCATGGCTGCAGTCACCATCTGCCGTGATTTGGGGGCCCAGAAAAATAAAGTCTGACATTGTTGCCCCATCTATTTCCCATGAAGTGATGGGACCGGATGCCATGATCTTCGTTTTCTGAATGTTGAGCTTTAAGCCAACTTTTTCACTCTCCATTTTCACTTTCATCAAGAGGATTTTTAGTTCCACTTCACTTTCCTCCATAAGGGTGGTGTAATCTGCATATCTGAGGTTATTGATATTTCTCCCAGCAATCTTGATTCCAGCTTGTGTTTCTTCCAGCCCAGAGTTTCTCATGATGTACTCTGCATATAAGTTAAATAAGCACGGTGACAATATACAGCCTTGACGTACTCCTTTTCCTATTTGGAACCAGTCTGTTGTTCCATGTCCAGTTCTAACTCTTGCTTCCTGACCTATATACAGATTTCTCAAGAGGCAGATCAGGTGGTCTGGTATTCCCATCTCTTTCAGAATGTCATATAATTATCCATTAATTATTACATAATTTTCAAATTATTTTATAATCTTATCATTAAAATTGCCCATATCAATTTATCCTAATCCAGAAGGCAGATTGTTGAGCAAGGGGAAATGTCCTAATAATTCATCCCTGGATTACTACTCAAAGTTTCAGGAACTTGCTCATTATCTTTCATTGCTTAAAAAAGGAATGAATTAAAATGCACTTTTTGTAATTTAGCATTTCCATATTTTCTATTTAAATGTTAACATGTATCTCTTTGAGGGATTCATCTGACATGCCTATCAACCTTGCCTTCTCCATTTTTAATAGGGTGAATAATAGGTGATAAAGGTTGATTAGAATTGAACCTGAACATGTATCTTATTAAAGTGTTGCTCTCTTTTATACATACACTTGCAATCTAATTTGCTTTGCCACTAAGTCACATGAAGGAACTATATTCTTTAGAATTTTGAATTGAATAAATTTTAAGATGTGTCTCATTGGATCAAACATGTGATGACCTTGAAAGTAAGGTTGTCTTTTTCAAAATGACTACAAGTGAAAATTGTGAGATAATTACCTGCTAAATATTTCTTACTTTGCAATTAGGAAATATGTTTGCCTTTGAGATTGAAGTATTAATTTGAACAGTTCTGTAAGATGAATTGAAAATTTACAAGCTCTGAAAATCCATTAAATGAATTTATTTATAATTCTTGGGTAGTTATAAGATCCTAGATATTAATAAATACATCTAAATGTTTTTTTATAACTGAAATTTTAAGATAATGAAATCCAACCTGTCCTCCTATAAGGGTTTTATCTGTTTTGCTTTAATTGAAAGAACACTTGCTTCTGGAAGTAAGGCATATATGATACCTTCCTTTGTCCTAATTGGAAGGCAGAAATCAAGCTGCTGAGTGCTGAATTTCAACCCCAGAAGAATTCTATCTTTATCCCGGTATAAATGAAGCTATGAAACTGTATCCTCACTCTCAGAGAATGGGGAATAATATGGCCCTAAATCTGGATTTTGATGCTTCAGAGGTTACTGAATGGGACAGAAAATAAGAATATTCTGTAAGTATATAGGGAATAATAGAGAAGGGCAGCAATGAGAAAGGAGGCAGTAGAAAGATGGTAAGAGGATAAAGAGCCGAAAGGACTGGTCCAAGAACTGTTAAAGGAGAGCTTTTATAAAATAGGGGTGACTAATATTAAGTTGATCATGGTATCTGGTCCCATCACTTCATGAGAAATAGATGGGGAAACAGTGTCAGACTTTATTTTTGGGGGGCTCCAAAATCACTGCAGATAGTGACTGCAGCCATGAAATTAAAAGACACTTACTCCTTGGAAGGAAAGTTATGACCAACCTAGATAGCATATTCAAAAGCAGAGACATTACTTTGCCAACAAAGGTCTGTCTAGTCAAGGCTATGGTTTTTCCTGTGGTCATGTATGGATGTGAGAGTTGGACTGTGAAGAAGGCCAAGCACTGAAGAATTGATGCTTTTGAAGTGTGGTGTTGGAGAAGACTCTTGAGAGTCCCTTGGACTGCAAGGAGATCCCGCCAGTCCATTCTGAAGGAGATCATTCCTGGGATTTCTTTGGAAGGAATGACGCTAAAGCTGAAACTCCAGTACTTTGGCCACCTCACACGAAGAGTTGACTCATTGGGAAAAGACTCTGATGCTGGGAGGGATTGGGGGCAGGAGGAGAAGGGGATGACAGAGGATGAGATGGCTGGATGGCATCACTGACTCGATGGATGTGAGTCTGAGTGAACTCCGGGTGTTGGTGATGGACAGGGAGGCCTGGCGTGCTGCAGTTCATGGGGTCACAAAGAGTTAGACACAACTGAGTGACTGAACTGAATATTAAGTTGAAGTTTGTATTGCTACAATATAAACCTACATTGTCCCAAATTCTCAATAAATTCTTCCATTTATATAGCTACTGAAAGAGAAGAAGGAGGGATGAAGAGGGAAGGAAGGAGAGACAGAGGGAGAGAGGAAGAGAGACTGAGGGAGAAGGAAGGAGGGAGATACACTGAATGTATAAGCTATGGAAAAAGAAGATATTTCACATCATGTTCACTCATGCACAAAAGAAGGTCAGCAAAATGAAACTTTTAAAAGTCAAAGAAATTCTACTGCACCATGTTTGAAGCCACGAGGTGCAAGTTTTCCAGTTGATTTTAATGTCGACCTTAATAGCTGATTGACAGCAACTAACATTTGAAATGAAGAAACATTCTATATTTACAGTCAACAGTTGATGGTATTAGATCTTAGTTTTACTCCTATGAGGAGATCATACTCATCTAATACCTCTATCTCTACTTTCTAAGAAGGATACTGATTTCCCTTTCTTAGATTAAGAGGCAGAAATCTGCAAAAGAAAGATGCGAGTGAGGTATAACCCATTCACATCTAAGTCTTCTTTCTTGGATATAGAAGAGGATTATTCTTGCTCATTTCTTCACAGAAAACCAGAGTCATGTGACAAATAATCAGATCTGACTAAGGGGCTGTGAGAGAGAGGGAGTCATGTACATCATCTCCAGATAGAAGCTTTCTGTTGCTGTTTGAATCCAGTTAGTGATCTCTTTCCTTGTCATGACAACAATGACTGCTGTTTATTTCAGATGGAAGAACTGTAAAATGGACAGCAATCTGGTCATCCTAGATTACTTTGCTGTTGCATTGGAAACATATCCAGGTCGGCAGTGGATTCTGCAGAAATAAGAAATGAATGGTTGTCTTCTTAAGCTAATAAGATTGTAAGGTAGTTCTCACTGTAACACATTCAGCTTATCCTAATACAGATAGTAATTCTATAAGTTGGAGGCTTCAGAAACAAATAACTAAAACGTGTGGCCTTGTTTGGTCAATAGGTTGAGGAAGACACTGATTACTGTCATCAGGAAAGATGGTGATCATTCTACTGCTTCCAGGGACAAAATAGGATTGGGAAGCTAGATCATAAACCTAATGAATTTGAAATCCTAAGAAATGACTAGAAAACTGAATGTTACTCATTTCAGATAACTGCTGTTATATACTTTTGACACAGTATTATTTAAAATTTTTGCTTTGTCTCCTTCTCTTTATTCTTTCTGGAGTTATTTCTCCACTGATCTCCAGTAGCATACTGGGCATCTACCGACCTGGGGAGTTCATCTTTCAGCGTCCTATCTTTTTGCCTTTTCATACTGTTCATGGGGTTCTCAAGGCAAGAATACTGAAGTGGTTTGCCATTCCCTTCTCCAGTGGGCCACATTTTGTCAGAACTCTCCACCATGACCCATCCATCTTGGGTGGACTTACATGGTATGGCTCATAGTTTCACTGTGTTAAACAAGGCTGTGGTCCATGTGATTAAGTTTTCTATGATTGTATTTTTCAGTCTGTCTCCCCTCTGATGGAAAATGATAACTGGTTTATGGAAACTTTCTGGTGGGAGAGACTGACTGAGGGGAAAACGGTCTTGTTCTGATTGACTGGGCCATGCTCATTAAATTGTTAATCCAATTTTCTGTTGATGGGTGGAGCTGTGTTCTCTCCTTGCTATTTACCTGGGGCCAAACTATGGTGGAGGTAATGAAGATAATGGTGACCTCCCCCAAAAGATCCCATGCACATACTGCTACACTCAGTGCCCCCAACCATGCAGGAGGCCAGCACCAACCCGCGCTTCCACCAGAGACTCCCAGACACCCACAGGCAAGTCCAGGGCAGTCTCCTGTGGGGTCACTGCTCCTTTCTTCTGGGTCCTGGTGCCCAAGGTTTTGTTGTGCCCTCTGAGAGTCTATTTCCCAGTCCTGTTTAAGTTCTGGCAGCCAGTTGTGGATGTGACCTGGAATGTTAGGTCCATGAATCAAGGCAAATTGGTAGTTGAACAGGAGAGGGCAAGAGTGAAAATCGACATTTTTGGAAACAGCAAATTAAAATGGGTAAGGAGATCAGCCCTGGGATTTCTTTGGAAGGAATGATGCTAAAGCTGAAACTCCAGTACTTTGGCCACCTCATGTGAAGAGTTGACTCATTGGAGAAGACTCTGATGCTGGGAGGGATTGAGGGCAAGAGGAGAAGGGGACGACAGAGGATGAGATGGCTGGATGGCATCACTGACTCGATGGATGTGAGTCTCAGTGAGCTCCGGGAGTTGGTGATGGAAAGGGAGGCCTTGCGTGCTGCGATTCATGGGGTCGCAAAGAGTCGGACATGACTGAGCGACTGATTTGATCTGATCTGAAATTTAACTCAGATGACCATTGCATCTCCTACTGTGGGCAAGAATTTCTTAGAAGAAATGTGAAAGCCATCATAGTCAACAGGAGTTGGAAATGCAATTCTTGGATGCAAAAACAACAGTATGATCTCTGTTCATTTCTAAGGCAAACCATTCAATATCACGGTAATCTAAGTCTATGCCCTGACCAGTAATGTTGAAGAAGCTGAAGTTGAAAGGTTCTATGAAGATCTACAAGACCTTCTAGAACTAATACCCCAAAAAGATCTCCTTTTCATTATAGGGGACTGGAATGCAAAACTGGAAGTCAAACGCCTGGAATAGCAGGAAAATTTGGCCTTGAAGTACAGAATAAAGCAGGACAAAGGCTAATAGAGTTTTGCCAAGAGAACGCACTGGTCATAGCAAACACCCTCTTCCAACAATACAAGAGAAGACTCTACACATGTACATCACCAGATGGTCAACATTGAAATCAGATTGATTATATTCTCTGCAGCCAAAGATGGACAAGCTCTATACAGTCAGCAAAAACAAGACCAGGAGCTGACTGTGGCTCAGATCAGCTTATTGCCTGATCTGCTTATTGCCTTATTGCCAAATTCAGATTTAAATTGAAGAAAGTAGGGAAAACCACTAGACCATTCAAGTATGACTTAAATCAAATCCCTAATGATTATACAGCAGAAGTGAGAAATAGATTTAAGGGACTAGATCTGATAGACAGAGTGCCTCATGAACTATAGATCGAGGTTCATGACATTGTACAGGAGACAGGGATCATGACCATACCCAAGAAAAAGAAATGCAAAAAGGCAAAATGGCTGTCTGAGGAGGCCTTACAAATAGCTGTGAAAAGAAGAGAAGTGAAAAGCAAAGGAGAAAAGGAAAGATATACCCATTTGAATACAGAGTTCCAAAGAATAGCAAGGAGAGATAAGAAAGCCTTCCTCAGTGATCAGTGAAAAGATATAGAGGAAAACAATAGAATGGGAAAGACTAGAAATCTCTTCAAGAAAATGAGACATACCAAGGGAACATTTCATGCAAAGATGGGCTCGATAAAGGATAGAAATGGTATGGACCTAACAGAAGCAGAAGACATTAAGAAGAGGTAGAAAGAATACACAGAAGAACTGTACAAAAAAGATCTTCACGACCCAGATAATCACGATGGTGTGAACACTCACCTAGAGCCAGACATCCTAGAATGTGAAGTCAAGTGGATCTTAGGAAGCATCACTATGAACAAAGCTAGTGGAGATGATGGAATTCCAGTTGAGTTATTTCAAATCCTAAAAGATGATGCTGTGAAAGTGGGTACTCAATATACCAGCTAATTTGGAAAACTCAGCAGTGGCCACAGGACTGGAAAAGGTCAGTTTTCATTCCAGTCCCTAAGAAAGGCAGTGCCAAAGAATGCTCAAACTACCGCACAATTGCACTCATCTCACATGCTAGTAAAGTAACGCTCAAAATTCTCCAAGACAGGCTTCAACAATACATGAACCATGAACTTCCATATGTTCAAGCTGGATTTAGAAAAGGCAGAGGAACCAGAGATTGCAATGCCAACATCTGCTGGATCATTAAAAAACAAGGGAGTTCCAGAAAAACATCTATTTCTGCTTTATTGACTATGCCAAAGCCTTTGACTGTGTAGATCACAATAAACTGGAAAATTCTGAAGGAGATGGGAATACCAGACCACCTGACCTGCCTCCTGAGAAATCTGTATGCAGGTCAGGAAGCAACAGTTAGAACTGGATATGGAACAACAGGCTGCTTCCAAGTCGGGAAAGGAGTAGGTCAAGGCTGTATATGGTCACCCTGCTTATTTAACTTATCTGCAGAGTACATCATGAAAAACGCTGGGCTGGAAGAATCACAAGTTGGAATCAAGATTGCCGGGAGTAACATCAATAACCTCAGATATGCAAATGATACCACCTTTATGACAGAAAGCGAAGAAGAACTAAAGAGCCTCTTGATGGAGGTGAAAGAGGAAAGTGAAAAAGTTGGCTTAAAGCTCAACATTCAGAAAACTAAGATCATGGCATCCGGTCCCATCACTTCATGGCAAATATATGGGGAAACAGTGGAAACAGTGTCAGACTTTATTTCGGGGGACTCCAAAATCACTGCAGATGGTGACTGCAGCCATGAAATAAAAAGACGCTTACTCCTTGGAAGGAGAGTTATGACCAACCTAGACAGCACATTAAAAAGCGGGGACATTACTTTGCCAACAAAGGTCTATCTAGTCAAGGCTATGCTTTTTCCTCTAGTCATGTATGGATGTGACAGTTGGACTATAAAGAAAGCTAAGCAATGAAGAATTTATGCTTTTGAACTATGGTGTTGGAGAATATTCTTGAGAGTCCCTTGCACTGCAAGGAAATCCAAGCAGTCAATCCTAAATGAAATAAGTCCTGAATATTCTTTGGAAGGACTGATGTTAAAGCTGAAACTCCAATATGTAGGTCACCTGATGTGAAGAACTGACTCATTGGAAAAGACCCTGACACTGGGAAAGATTGAAGGCGGGAGGAGAAGGGAACAACAAAGGGTGAGATGGTTGGATGGTATCACCGACTCAATGGACATGAGTTTGTGTATACTCCGGGAGTTGGTGATAGACAGGGAGGCCTGGTGTGGTGCAGTCCGTGGGGTCACAAAGAGTCAGATACAACTGAGCAACTGAACTGAGTGATTCAAAATTAGTAACCTCACATAAGATTTGGCTAATTTGCATGATAAAATGAAACAAAATGGAGACATTCAGGAAATTTTGTAATTTGTAATATGTGACAAACCAAGTGTTCAGAGATAACAAACACCAGGAAATAAAATTAATTTAAATGGTAAAGATAATTTAAACTCAGTTTTGCTATAAAAAGGAAAAAATGTTGCTTTCATACCTTAAGATTTTTCAAAAACTAAGGAGATTCAGTGCAAAGATCATATTAAGAATATAGTAAATATGAATTATTTTTAAATGATAAAATAGCTGAGGAAATATCTTTTTAAGGACTGATATTTATTAAATAAGAAGCTTAATCAGTGTTTAAGGGAGATAGATTGCAAAACAAACCACAGACTGATCGAAACTTCTCTAAAAGATTGGTTTCCCAAACTTCTAAGGGCAAAAACAGTCTGGGAAAGCTACCCACCTCCAAAAAGGACATGGACTTGTTTTCCCATATGAAGATGTTTCTAATACTGAAAATAGAAAAAAAAAAAAAATCTGAGAAAGAAGAGCCAACTACCATAGAGAATAATGAACAAGAGAGTTCCCCACAGAGGGCAAAAAAATAAATGGGTATAAGCCATCAAATCAACCAAAAAGTTCATCTTCAAATGAAGAGAGTAAGACAAAGTTATGTTAGGAAAACACCTATGTCAGGACTCTCTGAATATGACTCAAGTTAGTTTTAAATGTATAAAATGTTCATATGATGGAAGACAGTGTTAGAAATACAGTTAAATATTTGTGTGGGGAAATTTTACCTAATGCAGTCTATTTTAAGAAAATTTTACTAACAAATTTGTTGAAAAGTTTTCAATGTCCAAGTTAAGATTAGAGGGAAAAGCAGGTAAATAAAGTTACTAGTTTTGTGGCTTGATGAATATTCCTCCTGATACCTATTTAGCTAAGAAAAATCCCAACAGCAATTGAATGATCTGATAGAGGGGTCATTTGGCTATAACAAAGATCAAGCAAGGCGAGAGAAGGAAACCCCATTACTCCATCTTGGTTGTATGGAGTACTTGACTGTCCAAAATATACTCTATCTGTGAGATCTGGCATTTTCTAAACTCTACTTACCACCCCCAAACCTGAATCTCTGCAGAGTGGAGGTAATTAGTGAAATAACTAAGAGTTATCTTGATTCAGATAATATATCTTAGAGACTCAGAGAAAAACTGAGCACTTTGGTAGGGTAAGCAAAGAAGCTATAGAGACTGAGAGGATATAGGAGAATAGGACTAAGAGGAGAAAAGTAGTGACAAGTCTAAGGGACTTTAGATTTAAAAAGGAAAATAGGAACTAATCAGTGAAGAAATTTGATTGAGTTGAATGAAAGTGAAGAAAATGCTCTGGACCCTCATTCTATGAGCCTTCTGAGTCTTCTGTGGGTTGGAACATATGATTTGAATAAGTAATAATTGGACTTTAGCACATTCTTCTATTCAGGACAAGAAGCGATGGTCAAACCTTTACCTGGAACAACTGTAACTCTTAGACCCTTTTGGTGGAAAACCAGGCTTCCTTGGTGGTTCAAACAGTTAAGAATCTACCTTGGTTCAATGACATTGGTTGGATCCCCGGGTCTGGAAGATCCCCTGGAGAAGGAAATGGCGACCCACTACAGTACTCTTGCCTGGAGAATTCCATGAACAGAGGAGCAGCCTCATGGGCTACAGTCCGTGGGATTGCAAAGAGTCATACACAACTGAGCAACTAACTTATGTAACAACTAACAGGTTCAAAATTAGGAAAGGAGTATTTCAAGGCTGTATTTTGCCACTCTGTTTATTTAACGTATATGCAGAGTATAATCATGCAAAATGCCAGGTGGGATGACTCACAAGCTGGAATCAAGATTTCTGGGTGAAAAACCAACAATCTCAGAAATGCAGATGATACCTAACAGCAGAAAGTGAAGAGGAACTAAAGAGCCTTTTGATGAAGGTGAAAGAGGAGAGTGAAAAAACTGGCTTAAAACTCAACATTCAAAAACAAAAATCACAGCATCAGGTCCCATCATTTTATGGCAAATAGAAGGGGATGAAGTAGTAAGAAAGACACATTTTATTTTCTTGGGCTCCAAAATCACTGTGGATGGTGACTGCAACCATGAAATTAAAAAACACTGGCTCTTTGGAATAAAAGCTATGACAAAACTAGACATCAAATTAAAAAGCAGAGACATCATTTTGTCAATAAAGATCCATATATTCAAAGCTATGGTTTACCTAGTAATCATGTATAGATGGGAGAGTTGGACTATAAAGAAGTCTGAGTGCCAAAGAATTGATGCTTTTGAACTGTGGTGTTGGAAAAGACTTGAGCATCCCTTTAAGTGCAAGGAGATCAAACCACTCAATCTTAAAGGAAATCAACTCTTAATATTCATTTTCGGTAGTAGTGATGCTGAAACTTCAACACTTTGGTTACTTGATACGAAGTGCTGACTCCCTGGAAAAGATCCTAATGCTAGGAGGACTAAGGGCAGAAGGATACAAGGGTGACAAGAGGATGAGATGATTGGATGGCATCACTGACTCAGTGGGCATGAGACTGAGCAAACTCTGGAAGATAGAGAAGGATAGGGAAGCCTGGCATGCTGCAGTTCATGGGGTGGCAAAGAGCTGGACAGGACAACGACTGAACAGCAACATTCTTCTAGATTTCTTTTGGATCCTTAATTGGATGTGATAAGGACTTTTAATATTAAAACAGTAAATTGCACAATTCATTTCCAATTTAAAGCAAAATACTTGAGTCCCAAATTTAAAAAGAGTAGGGAAGGAAGGGATTTTGTGATATGATTTGGAAATTTAAGGAGGGAGCTTATATGAAAACTGAATTTTCTGATTTGAAGTAATGAATCCCAGTATTAAGAGTAGTTTCAGCATTAACATTAGAAAGATTATGGAATCATAGGGTGAGAGGCTTTTAACTTGTTTTCTCATGCTCTTTGGTCAAATACAGACATTACATCTTTATTCCCAAATCACATAAACTGTACATTTCCCCATCTGTTAGTCTAGCTTTCACTCTGTTCTACTAACCATCTATTTGGGTTAAACTCTTATAATGATTTTATTTTCTGCACCCAATTCTACCAAGATTCACCTTTACTAGCTTTGATAGGCAAAAGTCCTTTTACAGAAGAATAAAATATATTTAATATAACCTAATTTACTTTACAAACAAAAATTTGGCTCTTGCTGTTTATCTTGTAATATTCAAATTTCAATTTCTTCTAGTGTGTTCAAATGGCAAAAGTCACAGGGTT
Organism: Tragelaphus eurycerus; assembly: GCA_935064755.1. NCBI lineage: Eukaryota > Metazoa > Chordata > Mammalia > Artiodactyla > Bovidae > Tragelaphus > Tragelaphus eurycerus. The sequence goes on from CAKXYN010000014.1 coordinate 3,188,387, forward strand.
TCCGTAACCAACTGTGCTTATCCAACTAGTACTTATTATGGGCACCATAATTATCTGTGCTCTCTATGCTTTCCATTAAGTTTGAAACAACAACTAATTTGTCTCTCTCTGAAAGATCTAGCTCAGCACCTGATAAATTATGGTCGCTTCCTAAGCTTTTGTTATGTTGTAAGTAATAAAACACTAACTTCACAGATATGATCTCTGCCAAGTAACTTTGGTTTGGCTGCAGACCACACCTTTGCTCAGCTATCCTGTTTACCATTAACACAAGAGAAAGAAATGAATTTAAAACAGTTAGAAGACAATTGGCACTGCATAGTGTAGTGGTAACAGATTGCTTTAGTATTAAAATCCCAGTAAGGTTAAGAGTGACTAAATAAACTGGGTGTCAGTCTATTCACTGTAATACTTTTTGCATTCAGCACTAGAAAAGGGGAATTTTAAAACTAAAACACCACCTCTGGGTCTCTGGATATTTTCTTCTAAGGAAATCAGGAGCAAAACTCAGTGAGTTTTAAAATCACTTTAAATAGGGAATTTTAATAGGGAATTGAGCAAAACTCAATGAGATTTAAAACCAAAACACAAAATGAATGTTTTACAGTGAACGAATTGGTAAAAGAGAACTAGTGGCCCATCAGATCACCTTCCCATTCTATTACTGATTCTTAGTGTTTTGAGTTCATGTTAACTGCTAATTTAATATATATTTATAAGAGAAAGTTATATTTCTTTTAATATAAGTTTAAGAAATGAAATATACTGGGTACATATGAAAACTTTCCACTTTCAAAATGTCACTAGTTCAATAGGTAGCATATAACCAATCAATTAATAAAGCCTCCTGGATTACAAAATGCAACGAAGGAAACATGGATAGAAAATTTTCCCTATTTTAATCTCCAGCTTGGTGATTGGGAATCCATAACTGTAACTCTGAATTTAAATTTATCAGAAAAGTGGGATGAATGCAGACAGAATGATAAACAACTCATTTCAAATATGGTTCAGACTAGAATATAATTATCTCTAGCCCTAGAAAGCAGGAATTGAATTAGAAGCTTTGTAGCAGGTAAAATTGTATAGCAAAGCCAAGCTCAAAGCTTAAGAGAATTTTAACACAGGCTTAGAGAATACCAAGTGTGACAGATATGGATAGTTGCCCATATAATACACATTCTAATATGCTTTAATAATGAAACCACAATTTTACCTGTAGCAGCTCTGTTCCAAGTTAAATAATGCTTGCTTCTCCAGATTTGATCTAGAGTTGCCATGTGATACATTGCTTATTTCCTAACAAGAATTTCCCTTTCCGATCTCCCATTTTCATTTGATTTCTACTTGGCTTATGGATAAGAATAATGGATAGAATGCCTTAATATGAAACAGTCATCTTGTACCTATCCTAACAGAGGCCTCCACCGACAGACAGTATAAACCACCAGATGGGCAAATAAATAGACCTTCAGATGAATTTATCACTCAGTCTAGGAGTCCTCCAGCTGAGACCCTAGACATTTTAAAGCAAAAACAGGCTATATACCGTCTATGCCCTGTCTTATTTCCTGACTTAAACAAATCATGAGCACAATACATTATTAGATGAGACAATTTCTTACACAGACACAGTAATTGGAACAAGTTGTTGAGTATGCAAATTGTTGTTCAGTATACAAATTAGGTAAACAGAAGTTGTAAAAGGTTCCAAAGAAACCAACTAACAAATATTTTATCTGTTTTAGAAAACTTCACGTCTTATCCAGGTTAAACAACATTGGAAAGCTTTGTTGTGATGTATTAGAAACATTGGTGTAGGGGTACTAAATTTTTTTTCTCTTTTATAGAAGCATAGTTGATTTACAATGTTGTTAGTTTCAGATGTACAACGCTATTTAGTTATACATCATATGTGTCCTTTTTTCAAATTGTCTTACCTTATAGGTTATTACAAAATACTGAGTATAGGTAAATTTTCTGAAAGCTACATAGTATTATCTGGATTTAAAACCTACAATTTCAAAGAAGCAGCCACACTCATTAAATTTAATAGTGTTTCCAGTTAGTGATCTCTCATTTGAACACGTTGTCTTTAGTACCAAAAAGAAAATGTGAAAGACTGTATAGAAAAATTAAATTCATAAAGTATTTTCTCAGTGTTTTGGGGGAAAATTATGTTACACAGTCAATTTTGGAATAAATCTTACATGAGATCTCATCAATTTTAGTTGTAAAAAAAAAAAAAAGATGTATCAAGAAGTATCATTTCCACAAGCTTTGTAGAATATACTGTTTCTACACTGAGTGGCACCACAAATTAAGGATTATACAGACAAGAAGACTGACATGTGAAAGGTTGTTACTGTATATAGTCTTTTCTCTACGGAAATAATTTCCTATCCTTTTAACTGACCTTACCCATTAGAACTTTTTTCCTTCTAGGTAGCAGCCAGATTCCTCTACAGAAGATACTTTTGTACCACTTTTATTATAATCACTCAAAAGTTCAGACAAATTAAGCCTGAAGATTATTTTTTCCACAGAAAGGGGAAAACACATGTCCAAAATTAGGTGAAATGTGAAAACTTTGTATGATCTTTGCAAATGCTCACTTTTTAATCAATAGATTATTTGCTTTACTTTTTCATTAGTTACAGAAATCTACACATAAAAGCAGACTTTGGAAAAAGATGAAGTGTAAGAAATAAAGTTATCCTACTTTTAAACAAATTTTGAATGATATGGATATACAACTAAAGAAGTAAAAAATGTTCAAGATTGTAATGTCTAATTAAATGACCCAAATATTTATCAGCAGACTACTTCATATAGTGACTATAAAAGCAAAAAAAAAAAGATGGTTTTCACATTACTTATGTATAAAACAGTACATAAATTCAATTTTACAAAATATTTTAACTTGAAGGAAAGCTCTGTACTCGACCATACTTTCATTTCATGAAAAATAAGTGTAATAAAGTTTACAAGTTTAAGACTAAAGATTTTGTCCTCCGCTGTGCCTATTAAAGTTGAAATTTGAGAGAAAAGGCAAAAATAGTCTATCCTTATGATGCTAGGTAAGCTCCTGTGTTCTATATTTTTTCCACAGGAACATTAACAAGGTGTCTCAAAATCTTATTATGATGCCAAGAGTCATATTTAAATGTAAGACGCTGAACAACAAAGACAAGTAGGTTGTATTTGGTGAAGCAGCACTATAACTCTAACCTTCAAACAAGTTAAAATTTCATGAGATTTGGAAATACAGTTATTTTGCCATAACTTTCAGCTGCAGATGAAAAAAGGGGAGAAAAATTCAGTAACTTCAACTTCCGTAGTACTCAATTTCATTAATTTGATTGATTCAGATATAAGTCAGAATTGCTGAGAATTTCTTGACAATTCATCACTGTGTAGGAGAAATGTTTGTTGAAATGGTAATCAATGCACAAAATATTAATGATAGTGGAACAAAGTTTCCTTTTTCAGAGGAAAATACCACAGAAAGTTAAATGTTAATATTACTTTCCATACCCCCAAATAGTATTCTAAGTAAATATCTTTGAAAGCATACACAGATATAAAGCCAAAAACCTTCAACAGTCAGGATTCAGGATAGCTGAATGGCAAGATTAGTACTGACAAGTTACTGAAGAGAAGTAAAAGTTGCTTTTATTCACTAAGGTGATTTTTACAAATGAGCCACTATGGCGGCTTAGATGGTGAAAAGAGTCTGTCTGCAATGTGGGAGACCTACATTTAATCCCTGGGTTGGGAAGATCCCCTGGAGATGGGAACAGATACCTACTTCAGTATTCTCACCTAGAGAATCCCAGGGACAGAAGAGCCTGGCAGTCCATGTTGCAAAGTCAGACGTAGCTGAGCCACTTCACTCTCATATTTTCTTGTACATAAAATAATGAGGCAATAATGATTTGCCTGCAGTGAAAACTAATGAGTTAAATATCAGTTGTTTCCAACTACATTTAAATCTTATTTACTTCAACTTTAACATTCTCTTCTTAAATATTGGACTTGATATGGGTTGATCAACGTAAGTGTATATGCTGCTAAGTCACGTCAGTCATGTCCAACTCTGAGACCCCATAGACAGCAGCCCACCAGGCTCTCCCATCCCTGGGATTCTCCAGGCAAGAACACAGGAGTGGGTTGCCATTTCCTTCTCCAAAGTATATATGGAATACAAGCTATTCAAAAGTCTGTTGTATGATCTTACAAATCTCATATTTATTCAGACAAATTGATGAGGAATAAAACTGGAAGTTATTCATTGCACGTAACCAGGTAGCAGAAGATACTCTATTGAGTGTGGTTGAGAATCCTTAGGATTCCAGTTGGAATGACTAACCCAGAAGGATTTAGGGATATTTTTCAGGTAGAGAATAAAGGAAGAAAGAAACAGAAAACATATTTAAAACAAAGAGTTTTCTCAAATTAATGTCAAACACAAAACCATAGATGCAGGAATCTCAGCGAAAACCAAGCAGAACAAATGCAAAAAATTATATGTAGTCTTAAAACTTTTCAAACTTAAGAAAAATCAAAGATAAAAAAATCTTAAAGAATTCAGTTGAGGGGTGGGGTGGAGAAATACTGGCACCTTATCTATTGAGAAACAAAGAAAAGCCTGCATTCCACATATTCTCAGAAACCATGCAAGCAAGAAGAGAATAAAATGAAATATTCAAAGTATTAAGAGAAAAATAGAAAGAAAACAACATGGATCATAAGCAGAAACAGTAAATCATATGGTATATATTTTATACAAAAAAAACACTTTAAATATCAATGACCATTGATACACCAACTACAAAAACAGATTCTAATAGATTAAAATACATGAATCAAATATATGTAATATACAAGAAATCTAATTTACAACACATACATATAAACGCACATATAGATTAAAATTAAAGGAATAGAAAACATACACCATGCTAACACTAGTCAAAAAAATATATATAAGGATGGGGCATCCATATTAAAGACAGAGCAGACCACAGAGCGAAATAAGTTATCAGAGATAAAGGTAGCCATTACGTAAGGATAAAGAGGTCAATGCTTCCAGAAGATGTGACAACCATTAGGTGTATACACCTAACAACAGAGCATCGAGCTACATGAGACAAGACTTGACAGAACTGCAAAGAGAAAGAGATGAATCCACACTGTTATAGCTGGAAACCTGAACAGACCTCGATGAGGAATGCACAGATCCAACAGGCAAAAAAAATCAGTAAGTATATAGCTGAACTGAATAGCATCATCAATCAACTAGATATCATTGACACCTATAGACTAGTTTATCCAAAGACAACAGAATATAGTTGTTCTCAAGCTTACATGAAACATTCACCAAAGACGACCATGTTCTCTGCTATAAAACACATCCTCACAAAAGAATAGAAATCATATCACGTCTGCTTTCTAACCACAACAGAAGTAAACTAGAAATCAGTAACAGAAATATAGCTGAAAAAAAAAAAAAACCCCAGTGACAGATTAAACACATGTAGGTAAAAAAAAAAAAAAAAAAATCTTGAAAAATTTAAAGATATTTGGAACAAAAATAAAAACACAACTGATCAAAATGTGTGAAATGACAACATAAGCAAAATAGCTAAATAGGAGTTTCCTCACTCATCCAACAGCAGCAATTATTTAGCAGTCATGCATGAACAAAAACAATAACTTTGTAGGAGCTTTGAAATCCAGATAGGAGCTTGTAAAACCCTGGTGGAGCCCAAGGTAGTGTAAGAACATTTTGAGAAGGTGGGTCTATGCCCAGATGGCAGGACTGTATGGCATCACGTATGGTCCTGGCTACAAGCCCCAGTCCCTAAAGGATTCAGCTACAGCTCCATCTCATCTTGGTTCCTACAGTAGTACTATCCACCAAGAGATCTGAGAGGAGACCCACCCATCCATGCTCTGGGTAACAGGTACACCAACCTCGATTCTGAGTGAGGACCTTGCAGGAGCCTACGAACCATTTCCCTTTCTCACCCACAGATCAAGAGCAGAACTTGTCCATCCAGAGAACAAAGGAAGACAGTCTATGTGCCCCAAAGGCAGCCCTGCAGACCTCAGTCACAGCTGGAGGCCCTGAAGAGGGCCTATGTCTTCAATTTAGCCTAACTCAAACACATTCCCAAGCCAGCCTGGACTTCCCAGCAACCTGTCCTGTGATCGGGTGGGAGTCCTCTCGGAGAACTGACAGAAGCCACATCTGTCCATGTGCCTGGTAAAAGGCTGGTTATCTGGGGATCCAATTGGGACATTTGCCCTAGTATTAGCCCTACTGACCAAGATTTTGCAAGCAGTTCTGTCTGTCCAGAGACTAGACAGGTTCTACGCCCACTCAAGCCTCTGGTAACAGACCCAGCAACAGCAAAACCACTTGGGCATAGCAGCAACCATGTAACTAGTAACTAGGTTCCAACCCTACTTGAGTGGGACCCCAGAGAGAATTCCATCAACCAAGGGACCTGATAGAAGAATGTCTTTACCAGCCAAAACCAGCCTATAAAGACCATAAGAGGTACCCTTCAAACACACATTCAACCAATGCAGGGCTGTCGTAATCATGAAGAATCAGGGAAACGTGACACCACCAAAAGAAACTAAGAAAGCTTCAATAACTTAACTCAGAAGAAATGGAGATCTGCGAAGGGGCTGACAAAGAAATCAAAATAATCAGCTTTTAAGGAAGCTCAGTGAGATACAAGAGAATACAGAGGAATAAATGAAATCAAAAGAATAATCCGTGCACAAAATGAGAGGTTTAGAATCCATCTGTCATATTGTCTATCCACTCTGATTTTTCTAGCTAATGCTAACATTGTTCTGTATTTCTGGCCTTCCTAAAGAAGATACTGTTTTTAATGGGGTTCTTTGAAAACTGTTAATACAATAATCTCCAAACATTTCCGATCAAAATCACTATAAGTAAATTGGTCAAGCATGTACATACTATATGTATATGTATAATTAATGGGCTTCCCTCCTAGCTCAGTCGGTAAAGAATCCATGTGCAATACAGCAGACTCTGTTCAATCCCTGGGTCAGGAAGATCCCCTAGAGAAGGGATAGGCTACCCATTCCAGTATTCTTGGGTTTCCCTCGTGGCTCAGCTGGTAAAGAATCTGCCTGCAATGTGGGAGACCTGGGTTCAATCCCTGGGTTGGGAAGATCCCCTGGAGAAGGGAAAGGCTACCCACTCCAGTACATTTCTGATTACAATCACTTATAAGTAAACTGGTTTACAGTGATCAGAAATATATATATATACAGAAATGTATATATAAAATTAATAAAATATACATATGTGTGACTAAAATGATTTGAGTTATATATCTTGAAAGTAATAAGAACTAATGTTAAGAGTATGAAAAAAAATCAGGCTTCCTTTAAAAGGTTATTTTCTCAGGTAAGGTTATAAGGCAAGATAAGCCTCTCAATCACTGAAGAGATTGCTTCTGCTATTCAAGGAGATTCATTAGAGTTTTGGTGTTTGGGTTTAGACATTTCTAAACTTGTTTAAAAGTCCCTATTCTAAGTTTTGGGGGTCTACACTCTTCCAATAAATGTACTGACAATTATATAAGGAATCTGGCAAAGTTGTGAATTGAACTTGCATTGCAATTTGACCAACAGTGGACTCCAGCTATGCTACAGTGAGCAACCGAACATCATCATCTAGCTATGCATATAATTTCCAGCTAAGAAGGCTTTCAAACTAGAAGGAGACAGAGATACTTTTAGGGCCTCTTAGAATCCCCTTGGTCTCTGACCTTGCCAGGACATGAAAGTGTTATTCTTTCTTTCTTCTCTCTATTGTACTGACAGAGCCAGCCTGTATACTCAGTTCTCCCTTCAATGGCCTGTAACAGCAAATGCTTATTCTGCCAAAGACTATCCTTGACACTCCTTCCCATACTATTCTGGATAACACTGAAGTCATTTTTTACCCCCATATACTATAGACCTCCCTATTTCTAATGGTTATGGAAAACCAGCTTCAAGCCAAAGCCTGTCAAATCTCCAGATCTTATTCCCATCCTTCAGGATCTCTTAAGTACTGTAAATAAGAAGTGATTTAACTCAGGAAATTAAGAGCTTGTAAAAGTTGTTGGAAAAGTTGTAGACATGTATTCTAGGTCTGGAGTGATTTTCAAAATACTCAACTGGCCATCTCTTAAGCATAATTTCCCCGTGACATATGTAGGAATCAAGAAGCCACCACAACTGCTAACACAATAACTGTCTCTGGACACCCAGGGAGATGGAGAAAGAAACAACTGGCTATCAAGGAATCAGCCAAGTCAGGAAGACTCTGCTCTTGATGCCCTGAAACAGTGTCTTAACATCTTAAGAGCTGAAGAATGAATGCTAGAAAACTCCAGCAGAGAATGTACATATTCCTACTTGTGTTGTTTTATAATTCCTTGAAAGTTGGTATGTGTACATAGATACATAATACATATAGATTTATACCTACTACTGTGGGCAGGAATCCCTCAGAAGAAATGGAGTGGCCATCATGGTCAACAAGAGAGTCCGAAATGCAGTACTTGGATGCAATCTCAAAAACAACAGAATGATCTCTGTTCGTTTTCAAGGCAAACCATTCAATGTCACAGTAATCCAAGTCTATGCCCCAACCAGAAATGCTGTAGAAGCTGAAGTTGAACGGTTCTATAAAGACCTACAAGACCTTTTAGAACTAAAAGCCAAAAAAAGATGTCCTTTTCATTATAGGGGACTGGAATGCAAAAGTAGGAAGTCAAGAAACACCTGGAGTAACAGGCAAATTTGGCCTTGGAATATGGAATGAAGCAGGGCAAAGACTAATAGAGTTTTGCCAAGAAAACGCACTAGTCATAACAAACACACTCTTCCAACAACACAAGAGAAGACTCTATACATGGACATCACCAGATGGTCAACACTGAAATCAGATTGATTATATTCTTTGCAGCCAAAGATGGAGAAGCTCTATACAGGGAACAAAAACAAGACCAGGAGCTGACTGTGGCTCAGACCATGAACTCCTTATTGCCAAATTTAGACTGAAATTGAAGAAAGTAGGGAAAACCACTAGACCATTCAGGTATGACCTAAATCAAATCCCTTATGATTATACAGTGCAAGTGAGAAATAGATTTAAGGGCCTAGATCTGATAGATAGAGTGCCTGATGAACTATGGAATGAGGTTCGTGACATTGTACAGGAGACAGGGATCAAGACCATCCCCAAGAAAAAGAAATGCAAAAAATCAAAATGGCCATCTGAGGAGGCCTTAAAAATAGCTGTGAAAAGAAGAGAAGCAAAAAGCAAAGGAGAAAGGAAAGATATAAACATCTGAATGCAGAGTTTCAAAGAATAGCAAGAAGAGACAAGAAAGCCTTCTTCAGTGATCAATGCAAAGAAATAGAGGAAAACAAGAGAATGGGAAAGACTAGGGATCTCTTCAAGAAAATCAGAGATACCAAAGGAACATTTCATGCAAAGATAGACTTGATAAAGGACAGAAATGGTATGGACCTAACAGAAGCAGAAGATATTAAGAAGAGGTGGCAAGAATACACAGAAGAACTGTACAAAAAAGAGCTTCACGACCCAGATAATCACAATGGTGTGATCACTGACCTAGAGCCAGACATCCTGGAATGTGAAGTCAAGTGGGCCTTAGAAAGCATCACTACGAACAAAGCTAGTGGAGGTGATGGAATTCCTGTGGAGCTATTTCAAATCCTGAGAGATGATGCTGTGAAAGTGCTGCACTCAATATGCCAGCAAATTTGGAAAACTCAGCAGTGGCCACAAGATTGGAAAAGGTCAGTTTTCATTCCAATCCCAAAGAAAGGCAATGCTAAAGAATGCTCAAACTACCGCACAATTGCACTCATAATGGCACCCCACCCCAGTACTTTTGCCTGGAAAATCCCATGGACAAAGGAGCCTGGTAGGCTCCAGTCCATGGGGTCGCTAAGAGTCGGACACGACTGAGCGACTTCACATTCACTTTTCACTTTCATGCATTGGAGAAGGAAATGGCAACCCACTCTGGTGTTATTGCCTGGAGAATCCCAAGGACAGGGGAGCCTGGTGAGCTTCCGTCTATGGGGTCGCACAGAGTCGGACACAACTGGAGCGACTTAGCAGCAGCAGCACACGCTAGTAAAGTAATGCTCAAAATTCTCCAAGCCAGGCTTCAGCAATATGTGAACCGTGAACTTCCTGATGTTCAAGCTGGTTTTAGAAAAGGCAGAGGAACCAGAGATCAAATTGCCAACATCCGCTGGATCATGGAAAAAGCAAGAGAGTTCCAGAAAAACATCTATTTCTGCTTTATTGACTATGCCAAAGCCTCTGACTGTGTGGATCACAATAAACTGTGGAAAATTCTGAAAGAGATGGGAATACCAGACCACCTGATCTGCCTCTTGAGAAATCTGTATGCAGGTCAGGAAGCTACAGTTAGAACTGGACACGGAACAGCAGACTGGTTCCAAATGGGAAAAGGAGTACGTCAAGGCTGTATATTGTCACCCTGTTTATTTAACTTATATGCAGAGTACATCATGAGAAAGGCTGGACTGGAAGAAACACAAGCTGGAATCAAGATTGCCGGGAGAAATATCAATAATCTCAGATATTCAGATGACACCACCCTTATGGCAGAAAGTGAAGAGGAACAAAAAGCCTCTTGATGAAAGTGAAAGTGGAGAGTGAAAAAGTTGGCTTAAAGCTCAACATTCAGAAAACGAAGATCATGGCATCTGGTCCCATCACTTCATGGGAAATAGATGGGGAAACAGTGGAAACAGTGTCAGACTTTCTTTTTCTGGGCTCCAAAATCACTGCAGATGGTGACTGCAGCCATGAAATTAAAAGACGCTTACTCCTTGGAAGGAAAGTTATGATCAGCCTAGATAGCATATTCAAAAGCAGAGACATCACTTTGCCAACAAAGGTTCGTCTAGTCAAGGCTACGGTTTTTCCTGTGGTCATGGATGGATGTGAGAGCTGGACTGTGAAGACGACTGAGGGCCTAAGAATTGATGCTTTTGAACTGTGGTGTTGGAGAAGACTCTTGAGAGTCCCTTGGACTGCAAGGAGATCCAACCAGTCCATTCTGAAGGAGATCAGCCCTGGGATTTCTTTGGAAGGAATGATGCTAAAGCTGAAACTCCAGTACTTTGACCACCTCATGTGAAGAGTTGACTCTGGAAAAGACTCTGATGCTGGGAGGGATTGGGGGCAAGAGGAGAAGGGGACGACAGAGGATGAGATGGCTGGATGGCATCAGTGACTCGATGGACGTGAGTCTGAATGAACTCCGGGAGTTGGTGATGGACAGGGAGGCCTGGCGTGCTGCGATTCGTGGGGTCACAAGGAGTTGGACACGACTGAGCAACTCATCTTATCTGATGTATATATGGGTATATATAGAAAGTCTTTAATTCTTAAAGATTCCTAGGCATATTTTCAGTCTTTAGGTTGTTTTACATTTATTTTTCCTGCAATAGGTAACTGAATTTTGTTAAAAGTAACTTTATTATTAATTTATCATGTTTTCAAATTGTGATTTAGAGACTTAAGCTAGGTGGGGTGTCTTAAGTTTTGCTGCTCCTTCTCTCAGCTTCTTCTGGGCTCAATTATCTCCTGTAAAGACATTTCATTTTCTTCCACAGGTGCTCTTGGTGTCTTCATCCAAAAGTAGGTTCAATGATGGTTCTCCATGGCTCCTGTCCTGAGGGGCTATTGGGAATATCGTATATCCAGTCTCTACTTCCACAGAGCAATAAAATACCTCAGTGCCTTCCGCAGCTGTCCTTGGCTCAGCAGATTTGCAGCTTCGGCCCCAAGAATCACAGTGGACACTCTTTTGATTCACAAGAATTCTTATTTTTGGAAATGGCTATCACTTTTTAATCAATTTTTACTAGTATCTTTGGAAATGGGTGTGTGCGTGTGTGTATATGCATGTTGCTGTTGTGCTAGTAGCTCAGTCATGTGCGACTCTTTGAGACTCCATGGACTCTAGTCCATCAGGCTCCTTAGGCCATGAAATTCTCCAGGCAAGAATACTGGAGAGAGTAGCCATTCCCTTCCCTGGGGATCTTACCCAATCAGAGATCGAACCAGCATTTCCTGCATTGCAAGCAGGTTCTTTATCATCTGAACCACCAAGGAAGCCTGTGTATATACACAGGTGTATTCAGTTCAGTTCCAGTCATGTCCGACTCTTTGAGACCCCATGAATCACAGCACGCCAGGCCTCCCTGTCCATCACCAACTCCCAGAGTTCACTCAAACTCATGTCCATCGAGCCAGTGATGCCATCCAGCCATCTCATCCTCTGTCGTCCTCTTCTCCTCCTGCCCCCAATCCCTCCCAGCATCAGGGTCTTTTCCAATGAGTCAACTCTTCGCATGAGGTGGCCAAAGTACTGGAGTTTCAGCTTCAGCATCAATCCTTCCAAATACCACCAAGGGCTGATCTCCTTCAGAATGGACTGGTTGGATCTCCTTGCAGTCCAAGGGACTCTCAAGAGTCTTCTCCAACACCACACTTCAAAAGCATCAATTCTTTGGCACTCAGCTTTCTTCACAGTCCAACTCTCACATCCATACATGACCACTGGAAAAACCATAGCCTTGACTAGACGGAGCTTTGTTGGCAAAGTGATGTCTCTGCTTTTTAATATGCTATCTAGGCTGGTCATAACTTTCCTTCCAAGGAGTAAGCATCTTTTAATTTCATGGCTGCAATACATGTGTGTCTACATACACACACATACATCATACACACATATAAGTAAATCAAAAAAGATTATTCTTTCAAATTTAGGCTGTAACTAAGAGACTGCCCTCTTTACACAATACTTGAACACTTGTGAGTTTAAGCTAGAAATGGAACTTTTTTTTCTTTTACTGCATATGCCAGTCCCTGAAACAGGTACTCAAAGTAGGCCACTTTAAGTATGGCAAAGTCACAATAAAGAAGTAACTGCTAACTTCTGACAGCCAGACAGGGAGCTATATAACACAATCCTCAAATGAAGATCTACCCAGATTAACAAATTTGGAAATCAAGGAAAAGTTTTTAAACACTATGTTTGTATTGATCTCTGTTTATTTAAAATGAAGAAGGATAAATGGAAGGAATGAAGAAAGGGATGCAAAGACTATTATATACAAAATTATTATAGAGGGGCTAATTTTAAAAAGTTATTTTGTCTTATCTCAAGGAAGATATCTCTGGACAGCACCTTTCATTGAAAAAAAGAAAACTTTAGAAAATGCTTCAAGGTTAAAATGATGGTACATAATTAAAATGATGGCACATAATCAGTAGAAGCATATATTGCTCCTACTGATCACCATTAAAGTACTCAAGATTCAAAGGGAGCCAAAGACAAGGCTATGGGCTTGACTCTGGGTATGATTTCTGCTTATTAGTTCATGATACATTCCTGTACTATACATAAAACAATTCACACTCTGGACCAAAATAGTTCCCAATAAGACAGGATATGCACAAAAATTCAAAATACTGTGAACAGCATTACCTCCAACAAGTATTGGCTTCTCTCCCTCTTATACCTAAGTAGAATTATGTTGATCCAAACGTTATATTCAGAAGTATAGAACTTAAAAAAAAAAAAGCAAGGAGCAGCACTGGGGAAGAAGTAAGGGTTTAGCATTATTATGTTCAAAGAAGACTTCCAACAGTAAATGAATATTGGAACAGGAGAAGTTTAGCGCTGAAGCAGCAGATGATGGAAACTCAGTTTACAGGACTACTTTACGAATTGCAAATCAAGCTCAGGGTGATGCTTCAGGCTGAGATATAAGAGGATACACCACCTACCATCAACTAAATAGTGACGGGAGCTGTGAGACATGGGATCATACCCTGAGGGTAAACACTCTGCCCACTCAAGACAAATAAAAATACATCTATGAATTACAACCTCAGTGTGAAGAAAAAGGAAATTAAACTTAATAGTCAAGGGAAAAAATAACTTTGACGATAACCTTCGCAGAAAAAATATATACTTAAAAAAAAAAATCAAGCAGCAGCTTGTTGTCCTCAAAATAATGCAAGAGGAAATGAATTATAGGAAGCAGAAGCAAGAAGCCTTAAGGATAAAACTGAGTTAAGATGGAAAGGGTGCTGGCAGCATAAAAGAGTGGCATAATAAAAATCCACATTGGAGGTAGTCCCAATTGGATTTGATTACAGAAAATCAAGTCAGTGGTATGGAGGATAAATTTGAGACACTTATCCAGAATGCAGAGAGAGAGATTAAAAACTAAGATAACACGTAAAAGAAAGGCACAAAATCATATCTAAGAAGATTATTAGTTTTCCAGAGGAAGGAGCAGGAGCATCACAATGCACAGTGAGAGAGACGGATTTATTTCCTGATCTCAAAAAAAACTGAATTTATACAAATAAGCCCATCAAATAGGCTCACTGAAGGTACACCACAGCCCCGTTTTGATGGAAATTTCATGTCCATTCTTCTGTTACAAAGAACCTACGTGACAAACTTTGTATGTATGTCACTTCATATTTGTGCAGATCTACCTTTAGGGTACACTTCAGTCAGTGGAATTTCTGGGTCAAAGAGAAAATTGTCATATTTTTCTGATCCTGCCAAATAATCCTCTCATGGATTTGTAGGATTTTTCATGCTTATCAATAGTACATGAGAATGATTGTGCTCCAAAGCTTTGCCAATGGAGTATACGGTCAAACTATCAAACGTTTTCCTCTCTGCTAGTAAGAAGCAGTATTTCAGTGTAATCTTGACTTAAATTTGACTTCACGCAAGTGAGGTTAAACATATATTCATACGGTTATGGGTAATTTGCCTTTCCTTTGAATTAATCCTCATATTTATTTCCATTTAATCAATTAATTTGGGTCTTTTCACTTTTTGAAAGATATTTGGAGATTATCCCTTTAAGAAAAAGCTGGTAATATTTTACTCTAGTCAGTCACTTTAAATTTGCTTTATGGAGCTTCTTTTACCCCATACACACAGACTTTAAAAATATATTTGAATTTAGTAATTAGTTCTGTTACAGATTCTGAATCTGGAATCACATTAGAAAGGTTTTTCATGTTCCGAGATTATAAAGCAATTCATCCTCATTTTACACTAGTAAATCCATAGTTTTTATTTTAAATATAGATTTCTGACCCATTTATATTTTACTAAATGGCTAGCCAGACACCTCAGATTTTTAAGTCTGTATTGCCCCCTCCACATGCACACTTACTTTAGAAGCCACATTTACCATATTTCATTTTCTATTTTAGGATCTGCATCTAGATTTCCATTCTACTTCATTGGTCTATCTACTCATGTGCCAAAATGCACAGCTTTAACACTGATTGAATAGCAATTTTACATAGTATGTTGTAATATCTGGCAGAGTTATTCTTTACCTTTTTTCCTACTTTCAGAGTTTTCCTATCTGGTCTTGAATATATTTCTATAGAAATTTTTTATTGAGATTGCATTTGATTTATATACTAACTTTAGACCTAAACTCTCATGATGTAGAATCAGCCTTAGTACACTTATGTCTGTTTATTAAGGTTGATTATTGTGATGTGCACGTATATTTGAAATTTCCAGATTTTGTGGTTTCCCTATTTACGTTCCTAGGTAAAGTATATTGCACTCCTTTTGAAATCTTCTTTCATTGGGTTTTCTAGTGAGTTACAGTATGTTTTGTTGTTGTTTAGTGACTAACTCGTGTCTGACTCTTTGCAACCCTGTGGATTGCAGTACAGCAGGATTCTCTGTCCTTCACTATCTCCCAGAGTTTGCTCAACCTCATGTCCATTGAATCAGTGATACTATCCAACAATCTCATCCTCATTTGCCCCCTTCTCCTTCTGTCTTCAATTGTTCCCAGCATCAGGTGGCCAAAATATTGGATCTCTAGCTTCAACATCAGTCTTCCCAATTGATTTCCTTTAGGACTAACTGGTTGGATCTCCTTGCAGTCCAAGGGACTCTCTAGAATCTTCTTCAGCACACAGTTCAAAGGCATCAAATCTTCGGCATTCAGCTTTCTTCATGGTCCAGTTCTTACATCCATACATGACTACTGGAAAAAACATAGCTTTGACTATATGGACCTTTGTCAGCAAAGTTTTATCTCTGCTTTTTAATATGCTATCTAGATCTGTCATAGCTTTCCTTTGAAGGAGAAAGCATTTTTTTAATTATATGGTTTCAGTGATTTTGGAGCCCAAGAAATTTCACTTTTTCACCTTCTATCTGAAGGGTATTAGCTTTAATATATTAATTTTGTATCCTGTTACGCCCAGTAAATTCTTTTTGCCATTGTTTCTCTTGATTTTTCATCAGGTGCACTAATATGTCTTATAGCAATCCAGAGAAATCTTTTCCAGTGCTCATGTCTCAACTTCTTTTCCCTCACTGCATTTACTAACACTTATGGTATCCCCAATAAAATCATATAAGAGACATTATGTATACTTTCATTTTTATTGACTCTAGTGGAAAAATGTTTCCTAATTTTAAAAAGATGCTGACTTTTAGAATGAGGTACATATACTTTACCATATTAAGGAAATATACATTGATTTATCTCCCATTAACTGTTTTTTTTTTTCAATCTTTAAAAATCATGACTACATATTAGATTTTATTGAATGCCTTTTTAGCATTGATGGTGGTGGTAAGACTTAAGAATATGTGAATTATATTGATTTCCTAATATTAAGCTATGCTTATATTCCTGCAATAACTTGGTCATAATTATTTCTTAATATGCTAAAATTCTTTGTGTTAATATGTTATTTAGGTTTTTCATTAATCTCTAATTTTATTTTCAATACTTTGTGAACACTGTACACAATTATTGTTCCATCCTCTGAAACATTGCTGTGGTTCATGGGGTCACAAAGAGACAGATACAACTGAGTGACTGGACTGATGGGACCAGAGGCCATGATCTTAGTTTTCTGAATGTTCAGTTTTAAGCCAGCTTTTTTACTCTCCTCTTTCACTTTCATCAAGAGGCTCTTTAGTTCTTCTTTGCTTTTTGCCATAAGGCTGGTATCATCTGCATATCTGGGGTTATTGATATTTCCTCCTGCAATCTTGATTCCAGACTGTACTTCATTCAGCCCAGCGTTTCTCATGATGTACCCTTGATGTAAGTTAATTAAATGCATTTTTTTTTCAGTTAAAAATAAAAATGTGAAACAAATTTAAGTTTATAAGTTATGGTAATGAAAATCTTACTTCCAGCTATTCAAGCTGGTTTTAGAAAAGGCAGAGGAACCAGAGATCAAATTGCCAACACCCGCTGGATCATGGGAAAAGCAAGAGAGTTCCAGAAAAACATCTATTTCTGCTTTACTGACTATGCCAAAGCCTTTCACTGTGTGGATCATAATAAACTGTGGAAAGTTCTGAAAGAGATGGGAATACCAGACCACCTAAATTTGTATGCAGGTCAGGAAGCAACAGTTAGCACTGGACATGGAACAACAGACTTGTTCCAAATAGGAAAAGGAGTACATCAAAGCTGTATATTGTCACCCTGCTTATTTAACTTATCTGCAGAGTACATCATGAGAAACACTGGGCTGGAATAAGCACAAGCTGGAATCAAGATTGCCGGGAGAAATATCAATCACCTCAGATATGCAGATGACACCACCCTTATGGCAGAAAGTGAAGAGGAACTCAAAAGCCTCTTGATGAAAGTGAAAGTGGAGAGTGAAAAAGTTGGCTTAAAGCTCAACATTCAGAAAATGAAGATCATGGCATCCGGTCCCATCACTTCATGGGAAATAGAGGGGGAAACAGTGGAAACAGTGTCAGACTTTATTTTTCTGGGCTCCAAAATCACTGCAGATGGTGACTGCAGCCATGAAATTAAAAGACACTTACTCCTTGGAAGCAAAGTTATGACCAACCTAGATAGCATATTCAAAAGCAGAGACATCACTTTGCCAACAAAGGTTCGTCTAGTCAAGGCTATGGTCTTTCCTGTGGTCATGTATGGATGTGAGAGCTGGACTGTGAAGAAGGCTGAGCGCCGAAGAATTGATGCTTTTGAAGTGTGGTGTTGGAGAAGACTCTTGAGAGTCCCTTGGACTGCAAGGAGATCCAACCAGTCCATTCTGAAGGAGATCAGCCCTGGGATTTCTTTGGAAGGAATGATGCTAAAGCTGAAACTCCAGTACTTTGGCCACCTCATGCGAAGAGTTGACTCATTGGAAAAGACCCTGATGCTGGGAGGGATTGAGGGCAGGAGGAGAAGGGGACGACAGAGGATGAGATGGCTGGATGGCATCACTGACTCGATGGATGTGAGTCTGAGTGACCTCCGGGAGTTGGTGATGGACAGGGAGGCCTGGCATGCTCCAATTCATGGGGTCACAAAGAGTCAGACACGACTGAGCTACTGAACTGAACCGAATGAAAATATTAATCAAATTCATTTGAAAGGTAGAATTATATGCTGTTCAAATAAACTAAAACAACGTATCAATCATTATAAAAGTTAACTCCTTGTAATTGTTATGTTCATGGTTAAGTCATTAGAACATTTTTTTGCGTATAACAAATATTCCAAAGAGTTCAGACAAACGAAGTATGGAAAAAATTAATAACATTTGTAAATAAATATAGGAGAGTAAATGTAAATGAACATATATTTCTATTCTAGAAATGAGAACAGGGGAAAGAGTGCTAAGAAACAACGGGAAGTTTTAAAAAGGAAAAAAAATAGACTAAAGAATATGATGTGCTGCTGCTATGTCACTTCAGTTGTGTCTGACTCTTTAGGAGCCCCTGGAACACTAGAGTGGGTTGCCATGCCCTCCTCCAGGAGATCTTCCTGACTCAGGAATCGAACCCGTGCTTCTATGTCTCCTGCATTGGCATGCGTGTTCTTTACCAGTAGTGCCACCTATGGGAAGCCCCTAAAGACAATGATATGTTTGATCAAATTTTTGATCTTTAGGTAAAAGAAAACAGTAAAACAGAACATGAAAGTGAAGGTGTTATTCGCTCAGTCATGAAGACTCTTGGGACTCCACAGAATGTAGCCCACCAGGGTCCTCTTCCCATGGAATATTCCAGGCAAGAATACTAGACTGGGTTGCTACTCCCTTCTCCAGGGGATCTTCCTGACCCAGCAACTGAACCTGGGTCTCCTGCATTTAGGCAGACTCTACCATCTGAACCAGAAGGCAAGTCTAAAATAGAACATTAACCAAGGATTTTTTTTTTTTTTTTTATCAGAAGCAAATGAAGTAATTAGAGGGGGAAAACACAATACAAATTGAAAGGAGTCATGGCCACATATTAAGGGTTGATTTATAGTGTTGTGATAACATTAGCTATCAGATCAGATCAGTCGTTCAGTCGTGTCCGACTCTGCGAGCCCATGAACCGCAGCACGCCAGGCCTCCCTGTCCATCACCAACTCCTGGAAGTCACTCAGACTCACATCCATCGAGTCAGTGATGCCATCCAGCCATCTCATCCTCTGTCGTCCCCTTCTCCTCTTGCCCTCAATCCCTCCCAGCATCAGAGTCTTCTCCAATGAGTTAACTCGTTGCATGAGGTGGTCAAAGTACTGGAGTTTCAGCTTTAGCATCATTCCTTCCAAAGAAATCCCAGGGCTGATCTCCTTCAGAATGGACTGGTTGGATCTCCATGCAGTCCAAGGGACTCTCAAGAGTCTTCTCCAACACCACAGTTCAAGAGCATCAATTCTTCAGCACTCAGCCTTCTTCACAGTCCAGCTCTCACATGCATACATGACCACAGGAAAGACCATAGCCTTGACTAGACGAACCTTTGTTGGCAAAGTGATGTCTCTGCTTTTGAATATGCTATCTAGGTTGGTCATAACTTTCCTTCCAAGGAGTAAGCGTCTTTTAATTTCATGGCTGCAGTCACCATCTGCAGTGATTTTGGAGCCCAGAAAAATAAAGTCTGACACTGTTTCCCCATCTATTTCCCATGAAGTGATGGGACCAGATGCTATGATCTTCGTTTTCTGAATGTTGAGCTTTAAGCCAACCTTTTCACTCTCCACTTTCACTTTCATCAAGAGGCTTTTTAGTTCCTCTTCACTTTCTACCATAAGGGTGGTGTCATCTGCATATATGAGGTTATTGATATTTCTCCCAGCAATCTTGATTCCAACTTGTGTTTCTTCCAGTCCAGCGTTTCTCATGATGTACTCTGCATATAAGTTAAATAAACAGCGTGACAATATACAGCCTTAACGTACTCCTTTTCCTATTTGGAACCAGTCTGTTGGTCCATGTCCAGTTCTAACTGTTGCTTCCTGACCTGCATACAAATTTCTCAAGAGGCAGATCAGGTGGTCTGGTATTCCCATCTCTTTCAGAATTTTCCATTAGCTATAAGTCTATTTAAATAAGCTAGAATATTTCAAAGAAAATGGAAAAGATATCAAAATCAATACCAAAAAAGGAAAGTTTTAAAAGACAAATAATCATGAAATAAACTTCAAAAATTCACACAGACTTATTCAAGTGTGGCAGAATAGACAAAGACCTTAGGTGGTTATAGTTAAAAACACTTTAGAGAGATTAAAATAAACGAACTCATTTTACACTGAACTGGTAGAGTTCCATTTTTCTGCATTGATCATGTAAGTAGAAAATGTATTATCTAAGCCAATTAAATTTATAACACAAAATGCTCTACCTGTAGAAACTGTTAAATGACAAAAAAAAATTACCCTTTCAAGTAAATTTCCTTCGACACTTGCCATACACACAAGTTCTCACTCAGAAATATTCAGCCTTGTAACATTTTTTTTTTTTTAGATTTACCTTCTTTCAATAAACTTAACTCTTTAATTCTCAAAGCTCTTAGGGGGAGCCTGAAATTTTCTTTTGGGTACAGACCAGCCAAGTTCTCTTATCAAGTCACACATATTGAGAAGTATCTCAATTCATATGTGTGTGCTGTAAGTTCTTACATTAGGAAGTAAGTTTCTTGATAGCAGAAGATGCAGAAGTAGTGCTAATAATTTTTTAGTTCAGAGATAGTCTGATAAATCTTTAGTGCAATGAATAAAATATAATCTAATAGAATTAAACTACAAATTAGCTCAATAGTATAAAATACTAGTTTAATATCTTTTGGTGTGTGTGTTAACAAGTAGTTTGAGTAACAGTTATCTTCCTGGATATGCATGCTTTAACTTGTTAGAACATGCCTACTAAGTGTACCTTTAATTTTCAGGACAGAGCATCCTGTCAGGCTATGGTCCATAGGATCACAGAGTGAAACAACTTAGCATGCATGTGCTAAACAGCTAAACCTTTTCCTTCTTATAGGCCGTGCTTCTCCATTTGTAGTGAAACAGGTTTTATGCACAGAACTTGCCACATGCAAATTTATAATGTATTAATTTTGCTGTTTCTTCATCATTGGTTTCTCAGTTCTTCAGTATCTGTTGTATATTTATGTCCTCTTTCTTTTGGGGGGCCTTTATCTCTGTCCCCACTTTTCCAAGTTGCCAACATCTCATTCTCTGTTTTCTCTGAATCTCACTTTATATCTCAAAGCTCATCAGCGTATTTGCAAAAAAAAAAAAAAAAACATTCCCACTCCTAGCATGTAATATCCGGAGAAGGCAATGGCACTCCACTCCAATACTCTTGCCTGGAAAATCCCATGGATGGAGGAGCCTGGTAGGCTGCAGTCCATGGGGTCGCTAAGAGTCAGACACGACTGAGCGACTTCCCTTTCACTTTTCACTTTCATGCATTGGAGAAGGAAATGGCAACCCACTCCAGTGTTCTTGCCTTGAGAATCCCAGGGACGGCAGAGCCTGGTGGGCTGCCATCTCTGGGGCTGCACAGAGTCGGACACGACTGAAGCGACTTAGCAACAGCAGCAGCATGTAATATCACATTCTTAATATGAATATTCCCTTTTCCAGGGCTTCTTCCTGACCAGGGATTGAACCCAGGTCTCCTGCATTGCAAGTGGATTCTGAGCCACCTAGGGGAGACCTAATACGAGTATAGCAAATTCTATAATCAACTTATCAGATAAAGTGCCAAAGCCCGATATAACCCAGTTTTCCTCAATATCCCTACCGCTTCTGCTTCTTTCAAACTCTATGTGATTTTAATGTCTTAGTATACATCTTCAAATTATTTTAGTCTGAGGTACAAATTCTAAACACATTTAATTATAATCAGAGGAAGCTTTTAGAATGGGTTAACATTCTGTTAATCATTCTATGGATAATAAATTAGTACTTGCAGGAAGGGGTAACAAATTACTCAAGCTAGATATTTAAAAAGTATTAATGCCTCAGCAAGGTTACAGGGATACCAGAAGTGACCCCTTCTTAGGAAATTCAGGAATGAAGATGATCAAAGTAAATTATGGAAGGATTTGATCATTTGTTTTAAAGAAAAGGAGACTTTATTAGAGACCTTTAGATTATTATATAGGCATCTAACATGCTTACATAATGGAATGCTTATATTTCACATGAGTCTGAAGTACCCTGAAAATGCATCCATTTTCATGTTTATTTCCTCCAATTTTGCCTTACAATTAGAATTCTGAGGTTAAACTTCTCATGATGAAAGTACATTAAGTTCTCAATATATCTAATTATCTCACAGTTTCTAAAACCAAAACCTTTCTAGTTATACTTTTTCCAAAATATAAAACATACCAGAGAAGATTCTCTTTTATAATCCATAGGTTCATAGCACAATTTTTTCTTAGGTTTTATTAACTATTCACTCAGTGCAATCTTATTAAAAATTAATCAATGCACTAATTTAATCATGTCACAGTGTTTTCCACTATTCTAAGAGAAAACGTGGTTCTATAAAACTACTAAACAGCAAATGTAGGTAAGAGTGATCACTCCATTGACTTTTTCATTATCAAATGTGTGCATTTAGATTGAACTCAAAATATTAATAAATAGATATAACAAACTGTCTTTCAAAATTGACTCGTCTTATATTAAAAACTAATGGTTTACTTACCTGGGCATTTACATGCTCTGTATGCTACTAGCCTTAACTGTTCTTGAAATTCACCAAATTATCATATCATGAAGTTTAAAACTTTCAAAGAAGTTTTGTGAACAGAGTGTTCAATATAGTCTGAGCCAATTGAGTTTAAATTATTGATTATAACATAATTAAGGGTCAAAAGAGTGTTCCAAAGTATAGTGAAACTATTTTCCAGATGTAAAATAGAGATTTTAGGCACTGGAGAAAATTTGGAGTAAGTAGATTTTAAGGATCTACAATTCTGATATTCACTAAGATATGTGAAGTTTTATATTGAGTGCTAGAACAACAGTCTCATCAAAAACAAAACTAACCCCTATTATAGTTAGGTATGACATCTCACTGAATGTGACTCGTTCTCTCAGTAGCAAAAACTTATTTTGATGTATATTGGGTAGCATATTGGTATTAATATTGATTATGGCCCCAAATGATGAATCCTTTTTAATAATACCTTTAAATATGCACACAATTATGGTTATATAAAACAGATTAGGTTCTGATTATTCACTAGTCACTAAGCTAGATTATTTATGCATATTACTTAACCATACATTCAAATAAAAAGGCATGTTTTTAAAATTCACAAGTATTAGCAAAATTATAGGCTGATTGACACTTTTACTCCTAGCATGTAATATCATATTCTTAATGTGAGTGCCATCTCACATGCTAGTAAAGTAATGCTCAAAATTCTCCGAGCCAGGCTTCAGCAATACATGAACCGTGAACTTCCTGATGTTCAAGCTGGTTTTAGAAAAGGCAGAGGAACCAGAGATCAAATTGCCAACATCTGCTGGATCATGGAAAAAGCAAGAGAGTTCAGAAAAACATCTATTTCTGCTTTATTGACTATGCCAAAGCCTTTGACTGTGTAGATCACAATAAACTGTGGAAAAATCTGAAAGAGATGGGAATACCAGACCACCTGATCTGCCTCTTGAGAAATTTGTATGCAGGTCAGGAAGCAACAGTTAGCACTGGACATGGAACAACAGACTGGTTCCAAATGGGAAAAGGAGTACGTCAAGGCTGTATATTGTCACTCTGCTTATTTAACTTCTATGCAGAGTGCATCATGAGTAACACTGGGCTGGAATAAGCACAAGTTGGAATCAAGATTGCTGGGAGAAATATCAATAACCTCATATATGCAGATGACACCACCCTTATGGCAGAAAGTGAAGAGAAACTAAAAAGCCTCTTGATGAAAGTTAAAGTGGAGAGTGAAAAGGTTGGCTTAAAGCTCAACATTCAGAAAACGAAGATCATGGCATCCAGTCCCATCACTTAATGGGAAATAGATGGAGAAACAGTGGAAACAGTGTCAGACTTTATTTGGGGGGAGGGGCTCCAAAGTCACTGCAGATGGCAACTGCAGCCATGAAATTAAAAGACGCTTACTCCTTGGAAGGAAAGTTATGACCAGCCAAGATAGCATATTCAAAAGCAGAGACATCACTTTGCCAACAAAGGTTCGTCTAGTCAAGGCTATCCCCACTCCAGTACTCTTGCCTGGAAAATCTCATGGATGGAGGAGCCTGGTAGGCTGCAGTCCATGGGGTCGCTAAGGGTCGGACATGACTGAGCGACTTCACTTTCACCCTTCACTTTCATGCATTGGAGAAGGAAATGGCAACCCACTCCAGTGTTCTTGCCTGGAGAATCCCAGGGACGGGGGAGCCTGGTGGGCTGCCGGTCTATGGGGTCACACAGAGTCAGACACGACTGAAGTGACTTAGCAGCAGCAGCAGCAGTCAAGGCTATGGTTTTTCCAGTGGTCATGTATCGATGTGAGAGTTAGACTGTGAAGAAGGCTGAGTGCCAAAGAATTGATGCTTTTGAAGTGTGGTGTGAAGACTCTTGAGAGTCCCTTGGACTGCAAGGAGATCCAACCAGTCCACTCTGAAGGAGATCAGCCCTGGGATTTCTTTGGAAGGAATGATGCTAAAGCTGAAACTCCAGTACTTTGGCCACCTCATGCGAAGAGTTGACTCATTGGAAAAGACTTTGATGCTGGGAGGGATTGGGGGCAGGAGGACAGAGAATGAGATGGCTGGATGGCATCACTGACTCAATGGATGTGAGTCTGAGTGAGCTCCGGGAGTTGGTGATGGACAGGGAGGCCTGGCGTGCTGTGACTCATGGGGTCTCAAAGAGTCGGACACGACTGAGCGACTGAACTAATGTGAGTACAACAAATTCTATAACCAGCACGTCAGTTTCAGTTTTTGCATTTGTTTACATAATTAGCATCTTTATTTCACAATAGATTGTAAACTCCATGAGCTCAGGGATTGTAGCCCCAGTGCCTTATTTAGTGATTAAAAAAACACCCAATACTGATTTAATGAATAAGCAAATGAATAATATGAATACCTATAGTTGTCTCTGATGATCAAATCAAATTGATCTTAAGTATAATTTCTCATGTTTAGCTTCTGTAAGTTATACTAAGCTTTCTGTTATTTAATAAAAAGGATAAAAAAATCAGAAAATAAAATCAAATAGGAATGATTTTTGAAAGGAAATTTAATGATAAGAATAGCTAAAATATATTAAGTGCCTTTAATATTTAGGCATTGTATTTGTTAACTTTCTGTAGCTTACTCATTTAAACTGCAGAACCTCCTTGTGAAATAGCATCATTTCATTTTTTTTTTCCCCGCAATGATCACACTGAGTCTTAGAGAAGTTGGTACTTTCTAGAAATTTTCCAGCAATGAAACCAAGATGTAAATCCATGATGTCTAACTCTAGTCTAGGATTAACACCTATAGTATATTTCCATTTTCCCTTACAGGACTATAAAACATGCAGTCCTATGTGCTTGCTAGTTGTTTGGGCAAATATTTAGGAAGTTTCAGTTTTTTCTGAAAAAAATAAAATCTTAATGCTCAACTACTAATATATATTTTTTCACTATCTATGCTACAATTAAAGACATTTTGTGAATCAGTGTAAATTTCCCAACAAATATACATTCACTGTTAAACTGAGCTTCAGTCAGTTCAGTTCAGTCACTCAGTCATATACAACTCTTTGTGACCAAATGGACGGTAGCATGCCAGGCTTCTCTGTCAATCAACAACTCCTGGAGCTTACTCAAACTAATATCCATCCAGTCAGTGATGCCATCCAACCATCTCATCCTCTGTCATCCTCTTCTCCTCCTGCCTTCAATCTTTCCCAGCATCAGACTCTTTTCAGATGAGTCAGTTCTTCACATCAGGTGGCCAAATACTGGAGTTGCAGCTTTAGCATCAGTCCTTCGAATGAATATTCAGGACTGATTTCCTTTAGGATGGACTGGTTGGAACTCTTTATAGTCCAAGGGACTCTCAAGAGTCTTTTCCAACACCACAGTTCAAAAGCATCAATTCTTCAGTGCTCAGCTTTCTTTATGGTCCAACTCTCACATCCATACATGACCACTGGAAAAACCATAGCTTTACTAGATGGACCTTTGTTGGCAAAGGAATGTCTCTGCTTTTTAATATCCTATCTAGGTTGGTCATAGCTTTAGTGTATATGTCGTTTTGTATGCATGTTAGAGAGGTGACTCAATGATATAAGATACTTCTAACCCAATAGTTTGGCCAGTTCTGGTTTGATACAGAGACATCATTCACAGTATTTTCTGTAGAAAGTTAGTTTATCCTTCCTTTTGTAAGGTTCACGTACTCCCATCTTGATAACAGAGTTAGTCAACGGGCAAAAATACTCTGCAAAATACACAAAAAACAATGCATAACCTCTTAGCTATGAGGAAATGAAGATCTGAGGTCAGTTCTGTTATTATCCTTACTTGACAACACAGCATCGCTTGGCTTTGACTCTATTGCAGGCATCATCTAAGGCCAAGACATACTATCAGGCACAATTTACCAGTGAATTAGTAGTTGTCTGGGAAAGTATTAATATATAATTTATTATTTCTGGATTTGGAGAATGTAGGATAAGTGGTGGGTGCATTTTAGTTTGCCTATTATCCAAGGGTCACTTATGTATACTTGAAACTTCTAACCAAAGTTGCCACCATGTAACGCCTGGATGCTCTTCTAGAGCTCAGGTCTTTAGAACCCTGTCACGTTCTTTTTTTTTTTTTTTAATATATACATTATGAAGTTGGATAAAGTTACTGTAGTTGCTTTAGGAAAAAATAGATGAGAAGTCTGTAAGGAATGTGTGTGTGTAATGCTCAGTTGCTTCAGTCACATATGACAGTCTGCGACCCTAAGGACTATACCCCACCAGGCTCCTCTGTCCATGGGATTCTCCAGACAAGAATACTAGAATGGGTTGCTGTGCCCTACTTCAGGAGATCTTTCCAACCCAGGAATCAAAGCTGCACTCTTACATCTCCCGCATTGGGAGGCAAGTTCTTTACCACTAGTGCCACCTGGGAAGCCCTTAGGAAAGATGTGTAATGAACTACTTATAAACAACTTCTTGGATTATGAGTATACATCATATCAAATATCATCTTATACCATCTTATATTAAAAGATGCTTGCTCCTTAGAAGAAAAGCTATCACCAACCTAGACAGCATATTAAAAAACAGAGACATTATATTACCAACAAAGATCCGTCTAGTCAAAGCTATGGCTTTTCTAGTATTCATGTATGGATATGTGAGAGTTGGACGACCATAAAGAAGTGAATTCCTGAGTGCCTAGGAATTCATGCTTTTGAACTGTGGTGTTGGAGAAGACTCTTGAGAGTTCTTTGGACAGCAAGATCAAACCAGCCAATCCTAAAGGAAATCAACCCTAAATATTCATAGGAAGGATTGATGTTGAAGTTGAAGCTCCAATACTTTGGCCACCTGATGTGAAGAGATGATTCATTGGAAAAGACCCTGATTCTGGGAAAGACTGAGGACAGGAGGAGAAGGGGATGACAGAGGATGAGATGGTTGGAGGGCATCACCAACTTAATGGACATGAGTTTTAGCAAACTCTGGCAGACAGTGAAGAACAGGGAAGCTTGGTGTGCAGCAGTCCAGGGGATCCCAGAGTCAGACATGACTTAATGACTGAACAACTACACCAACATAAGCCTAAACTCCCATCCTTCCTACTACAGAGGTTCTTCTAGCTGTAGGCATCAGCTTGTGAACTTACCTGCAAGCCTTTTTACATATCCCCTCAACCAGAAATACTCTTTCTGCCACTACCACATATGCCACTGGTTCTTCCCATCTGTTTTGGATGATCTTTCCCACTGGACAGTTTATGTAACACAGTCTGTCAACAGACCTGTCCTTTGCACTGTGTGTGCACTCTTAACGTGACTCAACATTCTACTCTAAGAGTTGGTTGTCTCTCTCTTTTGTAAGCTTCCTTGGTGGCTCAGATGATAAAGTGTCTGCCTATAATGTGGGAGACCCAGGTTTGATCCCTGAGTCAGGAAGATCCCCTGGAGAAGGAAATGGAAGCCCACTCCAGTACGCTTGCCTGGAAAATCCCATGGATAGAGGAGCCCAGTAGGCTACAGTCCGAGGGGTCGCAGAGTCAGACACAACTGAGTGACTTCTCCTTCTTTCTTTCCTCTCTTTTGCTAGACCATCAATTTTATAGGAGGCAATGTCTAAAAGAGCCCATGACAATCTCCACCTCCTGGGGTGCATAACCGTGTCCGTCCTCATTCTGAAGTATGTTTGACTTACTTAGTCCTATGTCAGAATAGAGCAGAAATGATGGTGTGTCCCTGCTGGTCCTAGGTTATGAAATGACTGGCTTCCATCTTAGGTGGTCACTCCCTCCCTTGGCCTGAGGGAAACCAGCTGCCGCCTTGTGAGCTGCCTTATGTCAAGCCCGTGTGGCAAGGAAAGGAGGGCAATAGTCATCAAGAAACTGAACCCTGACCACAGCCACGTGAGTGAGTTTAGAAAAGGGCAACAAGGTTTTAGGTGAGACGCCATCCCATCTTGGCAGCTTGACTGAAACTTTGTGATCCTCCTAGATCCAGAGAGGGCTTCCCTGTGGCTCACATGGTAAAGCATCTGCCTTGCAATGCAAATACCCCGGTTCCATCCTTGGGTCGGGAAGATCCCCTGGAGAAGGAAATGGCAACCCACTCCAGTATTCTTGCCTGGAAATTTCCATGGATGGAGGAACCTGGTGGGCTACAGTCCGTGGAGTCTCAAAGAGTCGGACACAGCTGAGCAACTTCACTTTGATACAGTGAAACCCAGCTCCTAGATTCCTGAGCCAGAGAAAGTGAGACAGTAAATGTTTGCTACATTAAACTGCTAAGATCTAATGATATATGTTATGCAGTAATAGATAATGAATACAAGTATTAGTATTCCTAAGTTTAGAGAACATGACTTAATTGACTTTGAAACATATATGCCTATCATTTATTATGAAGCGAATTAATCCTCTTCACTTGAACTTTTACTTTAACCCCTCTCCCCCAATAGACTTGAGACATTCAAGCTACAAGCATTCTGAAAAATTGTTTACAACTTTGTTCATTAGGAGTGAACAGTTTTTTTTCAAAATAGAAAACAAAATCCTCCAATCATACAAACTTATTATAAATCAACATCTGAATATGTCTGTCTAGGGGCATATGTGCAATTTTACAAAGATAAAACTAGAAAAAAAAACGCTTGGTATGATTTTCTATAGGATAATAGTTGCAATTCAGCCATATAATGGCATAATGTAAGGCATAAGTTTTATTTTAGGTTTTAAAAATCAAACGACTCTCATGTAGGTGGCACCATGTCTATATATAAGAAGGATGCCCTATTTCCCTAGGCATTAATTTGACTTCTTGAGCTAAGAAAACCCAGCTTTTTCCTAGAAAGAGAACCCCACCAATTATCCTTTTATTATATTTTCATAATAACAAATATCGCCTCGTGCAAGATTTCCCCATTAGTGTTTTATATTTAAGAGCACACAGTCTGTTCAATTTTTCGACTTTATCTTACTTCACTGATTAATCTAGTTTAAATACCATAAAAGTCCATAACCGTTGCTGTAAAAACTTACGCTTGCTTATTAAACTTGCTACTTTGCCACTGTCAAATGCAAGCAATAAAATTGTGCATAAATATAATGGAAGCAAACATTTTTGCAATTGCTAAATAGATTATATCTGGTGCATAAGAATGCTTTCAATATAATGCAAACTTATATGATAAGTACCTAAAACATATTTTGTATGCTATGCTATGCTGTGCTAAGTCACTTCAGTCGTGTCCGCCTCTGTGTGACCCCATAGACTGTAGCCTACCAGGCTCCCCTGTCCTTGGGACTCTCCAGGCAAGAACACTGGAGTGGGTTGCCATTTCCTTCTCCAATGCATGGAAGTGAAAAGTGAAAGTGAAGTCGCTCAGTCGTGTCCGACCCTTAGCGACCCCATGGACTGCAGCCTACCAGGGTTCTCCATCCATGGGATTTTCCAGGCAAGAGTACTGGAGTGGGGTGCCATTGCCTTCTCCATATTTTGTATAAATACACTTAAATATTTAAACTGTGCCTCTGGCTGTCTGGTATGGTACCTCCTCAATGAATAGTCTTTGACATGATTTTATGTATATAAAACAGTCTGTTCTTAAAACATTCAATACTGTTCCAACTTTCATAGCAAAAAAAAAAAAAAAACTTTTCATTCAGAGAAATCTATGCAGGTAAAATGTACCTGATTTTTATAGCATATTACTTAAAAATCTGTTACCTGATCCCTAAATAATCATGGTTGGTACACTAAAAGAGATTTTTGTGGGAAGGCTGAAAATGAAGATAGGAAAGAAGATTACCTGAAAAATTGGCACCATCTCTGTCTGAATTAATTTGTCATGGTTTCCTAGGGTAGTTGCCAAAATCTTTGCTATCAATAGAGTTTTAGCACTTTTCTTTTCGTCAAAAATCCTTTATTCCGTGTTGTCAAAAGAGTTTTGAACACCAAGCAGTTTAGGGAAAAATGTCACATAACTAAAGGATTGGGTAAAATCTCCTCGAAGCCCGCTCAAGAACATGCTCTTATAAATAACAGCAATGGTTGTATCATCAGCTCAGACCAGGGTTCGTTCATCACTGTAATGACAGATGGCTTTAAAAATTGCCCGGCACTGGATTGAGATGAATAGACTGTTTGGCTTCTTACTCAGCAGTGCTATATACACACACATATATGTATGTTTCCCTTTCTTGGTTTATCACGGTGTACTTTTCACATCCATAAGGGAGATTAGTGTTCTCTGGGAAATGGAAATTGTTAATACACATCCATCAGCACAGAACTGAATGAACAGAGATAAACACAAAGAAGAACACATTCCATTTTTCATCAGATTCAGAGAGAAAATGATCTATTTTTCATTCAATCAATGCTGGCTGAAAATATACTGGCCTTCCTATTCCTACTTGTGTCTAAACACAATTCATAAGTCTTAATTCATTAGACTAATGTGTTTATAAGGCAGTTGAAATGTCAAAGCTCTGCTGGATTTAGTATAAACTTAAATTCCATTACCTGGCAGGCATTAATTGCTTATGGAGCATAGGGATTCTTCCCAAGGGTCTTATATGTTTCCTTTTGTCATTTTGCTAACTATTCTGTCTAGACGAACTTAAAGCCCTTAATCCACCATAGGGATCAATAAACTGCACAATAATTCAGTCCTAATAATTAGCTTTCACTTAAACACAAATGGTCATTTCATTGTGAACTGCAGTACAAAATGATAATGAAATAATTAAAAAGACAGATGAAAGAGTGACTTAATAGGGAAGAGGCCTTACTGTTCAATTAGAGGCATTACCATTCAACCTTTTTATTACTGCCACAACCTTTCAATTTTTTCAAAAAATAACACTTCAAGCTCTGCTCATTTAACCCATGGCAGTATGACAATTATATGCAGCCTTATGATGTGATTCTTATGCTACAGACTGCAGTGAAGCAGTTGTCTCTTGGAAATTATTAAAATGGTGAATATTTGATTCAAAGGTCTATAAATTGTATATAAATCACAGGAGAAAAAAATATTGTCCTGATTTCTAACATAAGGGATTTTCTTGAACCTTCCCAATTTCTTTTTAAACAGGATTAGCTCTATATAGTTCTTTTGAAACAGCCTCAAAATCGTGTAGAACAGTTTGAAGATCCTGGATGTTCTGAAATAAATCATAAGGGCATCTCATTTTTCCCCCAGACAATTTCCTAGGATAGTCTCCAGTACAAAAATTTTTCATATTTGCTGACCTGACAATTTAGTTCTAAGTCCAAAAAGGTACAAAACTTCATTAACCTTTTAATACATTTTCACAGATGTAGGGTGATAGATACGTTTGAATCTTTATGATCAAAGCAGTAGCCTAATAGTAAAATCTTAACTTTACCTTTGCCAAGTCCTGCCTTCATTTTCATTTCTACTCTCTCCTCACATGGATAAGGACAGATTGTACTTCAGCTGTGCCAGTAGTGGGAGACATTCATAAGCAGCTTCAGCAAAATCCACCACTGTTCTTGCTTTGGCACAAGAGACAGAACCCTTGGGTTTCCACAGTCTCTTTGAAATCAAGGTAAAATCTCCAGGAAAAGTCTCAGTTCATCGATTCTGATCAAACTCAGAAAGATACACCATGAAACAGACATCCCCTAAAAGATATAGCTGTCTGTTCTCAAATACTGTCTTCAGGTTAACAGTATTAATTCCTCAAATCAATTTTAAAAGGAAGACTTTAACCATAGTCTTCACATGGAATTACAGTGCCTGGCACAAAACAAGGATAAGGATTCATATCTGATTAAGGAATGACATAAATACACTCATTCACTTCACCTCTCTTAATCCTCTCACTCATTTCTATTATATAGGTTTATGATCTGTTCATTGTTATTTCAAAGTAGAAACACACACACACAGGATTAATCTCAAGCGTGACACGAAGACTCACTTGGTGAGAACCTGACCTGAACCAAAAGCAGCAAGATACATACATACACACACACTTTTCTCCACTTATTACACAGCACAGCTTCAACCATGCTTGGTGTATGATACAATTAATATATAGAAAATGCTCCATTAAGTTTTAAAAATGCAATTCATTCTGAATTTCTAATATATTAACTGGCAAAGTTTTGGACAAGCTATTGCAGATTTGCAGTTTGCCACGTCTTGAGTGGTTCTGTGGGATATTGATCCTTTTGAACTATAGTGTTGAGAAAACTCTTGACAGTTCCTTGGACTAAAAGGAAATCAAACCAGTGAATCAAAGGAAATAAACCCTGATTATGCATAGGAAGGACTGATATTGAAGCTCCAATAATTTGGCCATCTGATGCAAAGAGCCAACTCATTGGAAAAGACCCTGATGCTGCAAAAGGTTGAAGGCAAAAGGAGAAGAGGGTGGCAGAGGATGACACAGTTGGATACTATCGTTGACTCAATGAACATGAATCTGAGCAAACTCCAACAGATGGTGAAGGAGAGGGAAGCCTGGTGTACTACAGTCCAAGGGGTCACAAAGAGTCAGACAAGACACAACTTAGTGACTGAACAACAACAACAAATTGTAAACTATAAGGAAAAGAACTATATTTAGGCACCGGTGAGATTTTTCCTTTGACATCTTCCTGTGAAATTAAAGTAGTTAGTAACCACCTGAAATAAGTGAGACTATTTATCATCAAAATAATTCACCTTATATGGTGTGGAACCATGATACTAAAGAGACCAAGTTTCTATAAAACCAAATGCTATGCCCATTTCAAGTCAAGAGATACCTGGAGTAACAGACAAATTTGGCCTTGGAGTACAAAATAAAGCAGGTCAAAGGCTAATGGTTTTTCCAAGAAAATGCACTGGTCATAGCAAACACCCTTTGCCAACAATACAAGAGAAGACTCTACACATGGACATCACCAGATGGTCAACACCAAAATCAGACTGATTATATACTTTGCAGCCAAAGATGGAGAAGCTTTATACAGTCGGCAAAAACAAGACCAAGAGTAGACTGTGGCTTAGATCATGAACACCTTATTGCCAAATTCAGACTTAAATTGAATAAAGTAGGAAAAACCATTAGACCATTAAGGTAGGACCTAAATCAAATCCCTTATGATTATGCAGTGGAAGTGACAAACAGATTCAAGAGATTAGATCTGAAACACAGAGTGCCTGATGAACTATGGACTGAGGTTCATGACATTGTACAGGAGATAGCGATCAAGATCATCCCTAAGAAAAAGAAATGCAAAAAGGCAAAATGATTGTCTGAGGAGGCCTTACAAAAAGCTGAGTAAAGAAAAGAAGCTAAAGGCAAAGGAGAAAAGGAAAGATATACCCATTTGAGTGCAGAGTTCCAAAGAATAGCAAGGTAAAATAAGAAAGCCTTCCTCAGGGATCAGTGCAAAGATATAGAGGAAAACAATAGAATGGGAAAAACTAGAAAGCTCTTCAAGAAAATTAGAGATACAAAGGGAACATTTCATGCAAAGATGGGCACAATCGAGGACAGAAATGGTATGGACCTAACAAAAGCAGAAGATATTAAGAAGAGGTGGCAAGAATACACAGACGAACTGTACAATAAAGATCTTCACGACCAAGATAATCACGATGGTGTGAGCACTCACCTAGAGCTAAACATCCTGGAATGTGAAGTCAAGTGGGCCTTAGGAAGCATCACTACGAACAAAGCTAGTGGAGGTGATGGAATTCAAGTTGCGCTATTTCAAATCCTGAATGATGGTGCTGTGAAAGTGCTGCACTCAATGTGTCAGCAAATTTGGAAAACTCAGCAGTGGCCACAGGACTCGAAAAGGTCAGTTTTCATTCCAATGCCAAATAATGATCAAACTGGTGCACAATATACTCATCTCACATTCTAGCAGAGTAATGCTCAAAATTCTGCAAGCTAGGTTTCAACAGTATATGAACCATGAACTTCCAAATGTTCAAGCTGGGTTTTAAAAGGCAGAGGAACCAGAGATCAAACTGCCAACATCCACTGGATCATCAAAAAAGCAAGAGAGTTCCAAAAAAACATCTACTTCTGCTTTATTGACTATGCCAAGGCCTTTGACTTTGTGGACCAAAACAAACTGTGGAAAATTCTGAAAGAGATGGGAATACCAGACCACCTTACCTGCCTCCTGAGAAATCTGTATGCAGGTCAAGAAGCAACAGTTAGAACTGGCTGTGGAACAACAGACTGGTTCCAAATTGGGAAAGGAATACTTCAAGGCTGTATATTGTCATCTTGCTTATTTAACTTCTATGCAGAGTACATCATGAAAAATTCTGGGCTGGATAAAGCACAAGCTGGAATCAAGATTGCCAAAAGAAATATAAATAACCACAGATGACACCACCCTTAGGGCAGAAAGTGAAGAAGAACTAAAGAGCCTCTTGATGAAAGTGAAAGAGGAGAGTGAAAAAGTTGGCTAAAATCTCAACATTCAGAAAACTAAGATTATGGTGTCCGGTCCCATCACTTCATGGCAATAGATAGGCAAACAATGGAAACAGTGAAAAAAATTTATTTTCTTGGACTCCAAAATCACTGCTGATGGTGACTGCAGCCATGAAATTAAAAGACACTTGCTCCTTGGAAGGAAGGTTATGACCAACCTAAACAGCATATTAAAAAGCAGAGACATTATTTTGCCAGCAAAGGTCCATCTAGTCAAAGCTATGGTTTTTCCAGTAGTCATATATGGATATGAGAGTTGGACTATAAAGAAACGTGAGTGACGAAGAATTGATGCTTTTGAACTGTGGTGTTGGGACTCTTAAGAGTCCTTTGGACAGCAGGAGATCCAACCAGCCCATCCTAAAGGAAATCAGTCCTGAATATTCATTGGAAGGACTGATGCTGAAGCTGAAACTCAAATACTTTGGCCAAGTGCTGTGCAGAACAATCTGATCGGAAAAGATCCTGATGCTGGGAAAGATTGAAGGTGGGAGGAGAAGGGGATGATAGAGGATGAGATGGTTGGATGGCATCACCGACTCCATGGACATGAGTTTGAGTAAGCTCTGGGAGTTGGTGATGGACAGGGAGGCCTGACATGCTGCAGTCCTTGGGGTTGCAAAGAGCAACTGAACTGAAGCCTATTTCTCAGATAAGCCATAGCAACTAAGAAATGTTAAAGAATAAACTATTAAAGTGTAAGAATTTTATTCTTAACAATCTGGAAAGAGAAGTCAGAAATCTGCACAAACCATATTTGAAAACGGAGTTGAGCAAGTGTTGATATCTCTTGTCAATGTTTCTGAAACTTATCTCAGGATCAGAATCATCTGAAACACTGTGATCAGATTCCTGGTCCCATGTCCTGGAACTCCTGAGAGTGAAAGTGAAGTCGCTCAGTCGTGTCCGACTTGTTGCGACCCCATGGACTGTAGCCTACCAGGCTCCTTCATCCATGGAATTTTCCACGCAAGAGTACTGGAGTGGGTTGCCATTCCCTTCTCCAGAGGATTTTCCTGACCCAGGGATCAAACCCGGGTATCCTGCACTGTAGGCAGAGACTTTACCATCTGAGCTACCAGGGAAGTCCCAAGTCACTGCATCCAGAACGGGCCTCAGGAATTTAGTCAATATTGGGTATGTAGAGAAAATTATCTTTAGACCACAGAAAGGAATCTTGTCCAGGTCTAGCCTGATAGCAATTCAGATTAGAATTTTATTTAAATTTTATTTTATTTACTTCCATGCAAGATATAGTATTACCTCAGGTAAATTTTCTTTCATGTAATCTTGAGTGAAAAGTTATACTTTGTGAATGAATAAATGAACATCATGGTTTATAAGTTAGGGTTTGATGGGGTTTTTTAGCTCACACTAAACTTGAGTCAGTCTTTAAGAAGTTATTGAGTAACTTTTCAAACTGAATTTCTGGAAATGTTAAGCTGAGAATCTGACTTGACTGTTTTAAACCCAATAGGACCTTTCTAACCTGCTGCTTTCTGTTCAAGCTAGACAACCAGCCTCATTTTAAAATCTATAACAACAATATTTTCCTTTATAAAATTTTATTCTGTCATATGTTAGCATTGTACAAGAATAGTATGTGATATTTACAGTGTTAATATTGACTCTGGCTATATAAACTAAATTGATCATGAAGTGATCCACATAATCACTTAGGCTAACTTAATACAGAGTGTGTGCATGCTCAGTGGCTAAGTTGTATCTGACTCTTTGTGACCCCATGAACTGTAGCCCTCCAGGCTCCTCCATCCACGGATTCTCTGGGCAAGAATACTGGAGTGGGTTGCCATTTCCTCCTCCAGGGTATCTTCCTGACCCACAGATCGAACCCAGGTCTCCTACACTAGCAGGCAGAGACTTTACCACTGAGCCACCTGGGAAGCCTTAGTACAGAGACATAGCGCTAATTATTGATGCTAATTTCTGTTTGACTGTTTCTACATTCCTAAAATGAAATGAGTAACTTTAGAAAAGCATAACAAAAATAACTATCATGAGATTACTATGTACAAAAATTAAAAATTGATGTTTTAAATGTATATAGTATTTCTCCTGATCATTTGTCATTTTCAAAACTCCTTTTACAAATATAATTTGGTTTCTAGTTGGCCTTTAACCTTATTGAGTTTAACTAATTAGAAAAGACTTTTTATACCTTGTTCCTTTTATTGCATTCAGGTCATTCTCAATTTCCATGTACTCTTAAACTGAGATGAAACATTGACAAAGAAAATGGGCCAGAACACTGACAAGTGTATTTGACTTTTTCAGCATTTTCCCTCTTTGACTATCAGTTCTGAGGACTTCCCTGGTGGCTCAGATGGTAAAGTGTCTGTCTACAATGCGGGAGACCTGGGTTCGATCCCTGGGGAAGATCCCCTGGAGAAGGAAATGGCAATCTACTCCAGTATTATTGACTGGAAAATCCCATGGACAGAGGAGCCTGCTAGGCTACAGTCCATGGGGTCGCAAAGAGTCAGACATGACTGAGCAACTTCCCTTTCACTTTCTGTGACCATACATATCTTAAAATTTCTGATCACTTCATGCTTAATATCATTTTCACTTTCTCATCGCCATTTCCTATTTGCTTTTCCAGGGATCCCTTTCACTCCAGCGTCTTGCTTTCCTGTGAAGTCAGCCCACAAGTTTCATTTTCTGAAACCTCCCTTCGACTTATACCTTGACCTTAGCAGAAGACTCTTCTTCTTGGCTAACCATGACTGATTTTCCCCATATTTCCCGGCTCATTCGATCTCATTACTTAGCCACCCAAGCTGGACCCCTCCTTACTTTCTTCTCACATTCTTACTCTTCATCTCCCACAGCGGGTCTGTCTGCCAATTCTACCTTCACCAGGTCCTCTACATATATTTGTAAGCTTCTTCCCATCACCAGCCTGTATACCTCCACTTTCTCCTTATCCAGACCTCCCTCTACATTTTGGCAAGGGTCATATTTCTAAAAATGTATTTCTCATCATGGATAAAGTCAAGACGTTTCAGCAAAATACAAGATATCATGCAATTTGGCAATATTTATCCTTTTTGTTCGGAGAAGGCAATGGCACCCCACTCCAGTACTCTGCCTGGAAAATCCCATGGACAGAGGAGCCTGGTAGGCTACAGTCCATGGGGTCGCTGAGAGTCGTACACGACTGAGCGACTTCACTTTCTCTTTTCACTTTCATGCATTGGAGAAGGAAATGGCAACCCACTCCAGTGTTCTTGCCTGGAGAGTCCCAGGGACGGGAAGGCCTCGTGGGCTGCCCTCTATGGGGTCACACAGAGTCGGACATGACTGAAGTGACTTAGCATAGCATAACATAGCATCCTTTTTATTACTCCCCATTCACTACAATTAAATGGTCTTACTCCAACCACAAAAGATCCACCCCCCCAAACCAAGCTCCCTAAATGCATGGGATGGTTCATTTGACAGTTCAATTATTCACTTTTTTCCATAGGGAGATTGTCATCCCTGCACATGGTCATGTGGCCTCTACTACCCTCGAGAGAGAAATATCCAGTATACTGAACCCTACTCAGTGATTTGGGGCTGACCATGTACCATCCTTTGATTCGCAGAATATGGGGGTGTGACACAAGCACATTCAAACAGAAGTTCAAAGTGTGATTGCAGGCTTGGGCTCACCCCCTTGCTCTTCCTCTCTGCATGACAGTGGGAAGGCCCCACACTGGGCTGATCCTCTAACCTCTTCCTGAATGAGAAAGGCCTAGAGCAGAGCTAAAGCAGCCGCAGCCTCATCCATCCTTTCTGTTTGCTAATGAAGATGTATTTTCCTCTGTCTTTGCTAGAAATATTT
Organism: Tragelaphus eurycerus; assembly: GCA_935064755.1. NCBI lineage: Eukaryota > Metazoa > Chordata > Mammalia > Artiodactyla > Bovidae > Tragelaphus > Tragelaphus eurycerus. The sequence goes on from CAKXYN010000014.1 coordinate 3,227,831, forward strand.
CTATTAAAACTTCAAGAACTACTAAAACTCCTTTGTGAGGCCTCCCTTGAAGTTGAAATTTATAGCTTTCTGACACTATTTCATAGCACCAATCACATTGTGTTTTAATTATTTATTTAGATATTTCAATCTCTTCAACCAGAATAGACTCTTTGAGGGCAGCACTTTTTTCCCGTTGATCTCCAGCAGCTACCATTAATCCTGGCAAATACTGAGAGTTCCATAATTTGTTGAGCTAATAACACAGTATCTAATATCAAATGAAGGAATAAGTGTTTATTTCTAGCAACGCCACTGGTTGGCAATCTTTCAAAGGAATGGTTTATACATTTTGAATGCATTAAAATGATTAATTTTGCAAAAACTTCTATAGCACTTATTGTGTGCTGATGCTGCTAAATCGCTTCAGTCGTGTCCAACTCTGTGTGACCCCACAGACGGCAGCCCACCAGGCTCCCCCATCCCTGGGATTCTCCAGGCAAGAACACTGGAGTGGGTTGCCATTTCCTTCTCCAATGCATGAAAGTGAAAAGTGAAAGTGAAGTCGCTCAGTCATGTCTGACTCTTAGCGACCCCATGGACTGCAGCCTACCAGGCTTCTGCATCCATGGGATTTTCCAGGCAAGAGTACTGGAGTGGGTTGCCATATGCATTATTATAAGTTCTTTAAAAAAGTTACCTTGTCTTAATATTCACAATAATTTTATGAAATAGTATCCTTATTTTCAGATGAACTAGCCAAGACACGTGCTTCCGTACTAAGTCGCTACAGTCGTATCTGACTCTTATTCACAAACACTTCAGTTGTGACATAAATGAAAGCAATATTACCAGGCTCTACACTTTAAGAGTTTATTGCTATTTTTTAGTTTCCAAGTCATGTCTGGCTCTTTTGTGACCCCACTGACTGTAGCCCACCCAGGCTCTTCTGTCCAAGGATTCTCCAGGCAAGAATACTGGAATGGGTTGCCATGCCCTCCTCCAGGGGATCTTCCTGACCCAGGGATCAAACCTTTGTCTCTTACATCGTCTGCACTGGCATTACCACTAGTACCACCTGGAAAGCCAAGGCAGAAGGGTTAAAAAGTCTAAGTATATAGTGACAGACCAGACCAGCTTTCCCATATCAGAGGTCATTGTTTCATTCACAAGTCTAGCCATATTAGTAAGTAATTTAAAGCCTCAATTTCCTTAAAATTAAAGAGAAGGGTTGAAATAGACAACCAATGGAAACTTACTATATGACTCAGGGAACTATAACTCCAACTATAGATTGGAGCTCTATAACAATCTAGAGAGGTGTGAAGAGGTGGGGAGTGGGAGGGAGGTTCAACAAGGAGGGGGCATATGTATTCCTATGGCTAATTCATGTTGATGTATGGTAGAAACCCAGGCAATATTGTAAAGCAACTATCCTTCAACTAAAATTAAATTAAAAAGTAATTAAAAATCAATAAAGAGAAAGGGTAAAATCATATACTGCCTATGTGATAGTCTGCAGCACCTAAAGAGCAAAAGTAAAATGTATTCTACAAGCTAAAATTTTAATTTCCCATATTAAATTTTAATTCTGTGATAAGCTGGAGATAACTCTACCATGTTTCACGGGGCCATGAACCTTTGAAAGGAGTTAGATCCATCCCACAGGTCAGGCTGGTTTGTCTCTGAGTTTGCAGGGTTTCCAAGAAGTTGGAAATGGCCTCAAAAAATTCCTTCTTTTCAGCTGATGGGGAAAAAAATCATGCAACTGGTTAATAAGTATGAAGAATGTTATCCAGTTTCTTGATAGAATAGCAAAGGCTAAATGGAAAATGATAAATCTAACATATGTGCTCTGAAAATTCACCTATTCACAGATGAATTCCTCATTTCTGTGTAATCTCTCTATATGTATTCCTAAAATGAATATGAGATGAGTTCATTTTTCAACATATTTTGAAATAAAGCATAATTGTATTTTATATGTAGGCAGAAGCAAGAACTTCTGAAAAATCCCATGCATTAAAAGAAATGTAAGGTCATGAAACTGAGACTATTACTGTTGCCTCCTAGGAAATTAAAACTGTACTAGAGGAAAAAGAGGAAATATCAGAAAGCACTAAAAAAGAAACTGTAATCCAATTTACTTAAATGAGTGTAGATACCACTTTTGCCCATTGTATGAACATGGTTTTTAAGCACATAGTTCTGTATGTATTTGAAGAAAAAAAGCACACTAACCCATTGACTTATTTAGTTGACTAAAAATAATCTAAAATTTCTTGGTCATTTATTTATAGGCATGCAGTCTATTTTTTCTCCTACCCACATGTGAGTGTTCTCTGTTTCACTATCCAGAAATTGTATAGATAATTAGAGGACCTTATTATCTGTGGAAGCCAACTATTTGAGTGAAGTCAAATCAATGATCTTTTACCCTTAGGAGTCTAACTCATACTCAGAGGGAGCTATTAGGCAAAATTTTTCCATACCAATTTTGTACGTCTTATTCTATACTATAAATCTACTTCATAGAAATTGGAACAATTATTACAAAGAGTAAACAATACTGAAAACATCTTTTAGACTTGATCTTTTATCCAAGAGGGAGACCCATTAGCAATCATATCTGGGTTCATAACAGCTATTGGAAAATATTTATTTGCAATGTAACTGTATATACAAATTCACATAAAAGCTATGAGTCCACTAGAATGCATTTTTCCTCAATCCTTAGAGAAATATATCAAATGGATTTAGTTTTTTTTTATGTAAATCATCTTTTGTGTTACTGTTATAAATGATCCATAATTACATGTGATGGAGATGTAATAATCTTAACATAAATATAATTAACAATGGGAGAATGGATTGTTCTGAAAAACTTTCTATGAAGGTCAATTTCTGTCATTGCAGTTTTCTGCTTTTTTTTGTCCAAGGACCAGTGGAAGACAGATATTGTATTTCCCTGTCAGCTCATGTTTGACTTTTGCCATTTATAGAAATACAATGTAAAAAGTCATAGAGGTAATGGGTGCTTCCAGCTTTTCTACTAACATAAGAAAGATGCAAGGGCTCTAATATTCTAAGTCATTGACATTTACAACTGTGGGTTTGTTTTTAATACAGGGCAGTGAGCAATGTACTTAAGGCCTCAGAAAATGCTTTATGGCATACACTAAAGGTGAATCACTTTTTTACTAGATTTATTAGCTAGAGGAATTGCAATCTCAAGAGGAAATTTAGCCAGTTTTAACCCAAGTAAGTGCTTCTTATAGTTATTTCCTCTTGAATTCTCAGCAGGACTCAGGCATTCTAAATGTCCTATTCAGAGATCCTGATTTCTTTCCCCCAGCTGGTTTCTGCCACCTTGGGTACTGACAGAGTACTCATTAACAAACTAATTGATTTTTATTAATTATCTGTGGTATAATCTTTCCACTGTTTTCCCCCCTAGTATCTAAGCTTATTAACTGCAAATACACACACAACATAATTAGCCCTGAACAAACTTTGCAATGAGAATGAACTCAAACATACAGATTGCACAACCCAAAGTTTTAAAAAAAGCTATATATTCTATTTTTAAAATGCCACTCCACAAAAGTTACATAGAATTATAAATATTGATCTAAAGAGAAAGGATTGGAGAGAATCTTAAGGTAGCTCTTAAAAGCAGTTCACATATTAAGATGGAATACACAGTTTTGTATTTAAATTGAAACTATAAAATATTCAAATGAAAGCATAAGTTAGATAACAAATTCTCAGCAATATAAGAGGACACTTCTGAACTACCTTTCTGAAGGGTTGGCTACAGTCTTTAATAAAGATTTAAGTCAACATAAACTTCATTGTAAAATGCTAACATAAAAAGAACATTGTAGAAATGTCTAATAGCTTCAGAAGGATGCAATATAATGGTAGCTATTAAAAACATGGAGCTTTGGATCAAAGTTCCTGTACTCAAGTCATTGCTCTGCATGTTTCAAGGTGTGTGATTTGGGGCAAATTCTTTAACCTCTGTGAACCTCAGATTCCTTACTTCTAATATTGGGTTAATACCTAACTTATCAGGTTGTTATAGAGTGAAGGGAGATGCCGTTTAGTGCCATTCACAACATATAATAAAGCTCCAAAAATTGATACATCTGTGATGACTATCATACCGTTATTTTTGTTATTTAGTCCTGTATTTACCGATGTACACATATCAATGTAAAATAAGCCATAAAGTAGATTTTAGAAGAAAGTTTACTCTAAATTTCTATTTGTTACCCAATATTTTGACTCTTTCACAGCCTCTAAAAGATTTCACTGTGCTGGTCTCTACCTCCCATGATCACACACACTTTCCCCATCATTCTTACAATAACACAGGTAGCATCGCTGACTTCCACATTAGTGTCATCTTCTGTTTGTCTCTTAATCAGTTTTCGTGACCGGAACCACTATTGGATCCATGTGCTTTTGCCCCTATAAATGTCTAGGCACTGTGTTATCTGCACTATTTCTATGGCTCTTTACTCTAGGCTATATACTCCTTACTGTTAGTTGTACTATTAGGGAAATTGTCTGTATTAGGTTTCAAACCACCTATGAATAGTTTCCAAAAACTACAGCCATGAAAAAAAATGTTTTCTCCTTGGAAGAAAAGTTATGGCCAACCTAGACAGCATATTAAAAAGCAGAGACATTACTTTGCCAACAGAGGTCCATCTATTCAAAACTATGGTTTTTTCCGGTAGTTATGTATGAATGAGAGAGTTGGACTATAAAGAAAGCTGAGGGCCAAATAACTTTTGCTTTTGAACTGTGGTGTTGGAGAAGACTCTCGAGAGTCTCTTGGACTGCAAGGAGATCCAACCGGTCCAAGGATATCAGTCCTGAATATTCATTGGAAGGACTGATGTTGAATCTGAAACTCCAATACTTTGGTCACCTGATGCGAAGAACTGACTCATTTGAAAAGACACTGATGCTGGGAGAGATTGAAGGCTGGAGGAGACGGGGACCACAGACGATGAGATGGTTGGATGGCGTCACAGACTCAATGGACATGAGTTTGAGTAAGCTCTGGGAATTGTTGATGGACAGAAAAGCCTGGCATGCCACAGACGACAGGTTGCAAAAAGTTGGACACGACTGAGCGACTGAACTTAACTGATATAGTGCCTTTACTGAAATATACTTGTAAATGATGAGAAAAGCAAATGCCCAAAACCCAACCAGTTAACAGTTATCTTCCTCTAATAGTTTTTCATGGTTATCGTTCCTTCCTTAGAAATTCTAATGTACTCTGAATCAAGTGGGGCCTCATATTTATAAACTCAAGAGCTCACCTTTTACATTCAAAATACATTATTTCCTGCTGGAGTTTGTGCTTTACTGTTTTCCCCTTGTACCAGAATTAAAGTCAGAAATCTGGTCTTGGTTAAAAAAAAAAAAAAATCACCTCCAAATTTGAGTTCATTAAATCATTCAACTAACATATTAGGAAAAGTGCTAAAGATTTAGGAAGATATCTTAGTCCCTTAGAAAAACAAGGTCAATTGAAACTATCAGAGTTGTGAAAGATTTAAATGTATATAGACTTAGCAAAGTGCAACTTTAAAAAAAAAAAATACTACAAAGCAGGAAGAATCTAGTGACAAAACATGCTTACAGGAATGAACTGATTAATCTTAATTGAGCATAGAAATGTGTTGTGGTGATGGGTAATGCCATTCCAAGTTACATAATAGCATTTACAAAGGCACCTAAAAATCAACAGTGTTGGGGTAATTGTGAAAACTTTGATGTGCTTGGAAAGAATTAATTTAATGTAGAGGAGGAGAAAGGGGAGCTGGGAAAATATGGCTGATCCATTCAGTGTTCCAGATTCTGAGTTCCTACATAGGCAACAGGATTCTAGATGAGATTTTTAATAAATGGAACAAAATGAACACTGGCACACTGTCTCTACAGAAAAATACTGTAATTACAATATCAGATCAGATCAGTTGCTCAGTCGTGTCTGACTCTTTGCGACCCCATGAATCACAACACGCCAGGCCTCTCTGTCCATCACCAACTCCCAGAGTTCACTCAGACTCACATCCATTGAGTCAGTGATGCCATCCAGCCATCTCATCCTCTGTCGTCCCCTTCTCCTCCTGCCCCCAATCCCTCCCAGCATCAGAGTCTTCTCCAATGAGTCAACTCTTTGCATCAAGTGGCCAAAGTACTGGAGTTTCAGCTTTAGCATCATTCCTTCCAAAGAAATCCCAGGATTGATCTCCTTCAGAATGGACTGGTTGGATCTCCTTGCAGTCCAAGGGACTCTCAAGAGGCTTCTCCAACACCACAGTTCAAAAGCATCAATTCTTCGGAGAAAGATAATGGCCGACTGGAGATTTTGCTGGCAGGGAGAGAACTGAGAAGGCTAATTCAACAGTCCAGATCAGCAACAATAGGCAAGTTGGGTAAATATTTTCTTCATCTTTCCAAAGTACCTTGTATCACCTTTACACAGTGTTGCTGCTGCTGCTAAGTTGCTTCAGTCGTGTCCAACTCTGTGCGACCCCATAGATGGCAGCTCACCAGGCTCCTCTCTCCCTGGGATTCTCCAGGCAAGAACACTGGAGTGGGTTGCCATTTCCTTTTCCAAATCAAGGTCTTCCACCCAAGACAAATAGTAGGGTCTTTGCGTAGAATAGTTACTCCCTGGTGGCTCAGAGGTTAAAGCGTCTGCCTGCAATGCGGGAGACCTGGGTTCGATCCCTCGGTTGGGAAGATCCCCTGGAGAAGGAAATGGCAACCCACTCCAGTATATCTTGCCTCGAGAATCCCGTGGGTGGAGGAGCCTGGTGGGCTACAGTCCACGGGGTCGCAAAGAGTCGGACACGACTGAGCGACTTCACTTTTGCGTAGAATGCTTTCATTAGATTTGAAGCATTGATAATTGAGTGAGAAGATTCAGATATTAGGGACATTTCTGAAGTAGAATCAAAATAACTGGTTGAATGTAAGATGTAAATGAGAAAAACCAGTCAAGAATGAACCTAATGTTTCTAGCTTGGAGACAGAATACAGGACAAGTGTTCCATTTTGCTAAGTAATATAAATTTTATTTTACAAATTCAGAGTGTGCATCTGTCCTGGTGGAAATATAGAAAATATCCTCAGGAGACAGATTGACACCTGAGATATAAATTCTGGCATCACTAGTAAACAGATGGTAAGAAACATGATCTCTCCCAGTGGATGAGAACCTATAGAGTGACCATGTGAAGAAAAACCCAGAAGAACCCTAGAAATTATCTGTATTTAAACAGCACATAGGAGGAGTCATAAAGATGAAGGCTAAGATAAGAGAATAGAAAAGTAGGAGAAATGACAACCAAAAGCCAAAGAAAGTGAATGTCAAGTAGTGAGAGGAGGTAAAGGCAACAGAGAAGTTATGAAAGAGATGAGATATGAAAATGAATGTCAATTTGGAGAAACGTATTGTTTCATTAGAGTAAGTGTTAGAAGCATAAGCCTAATAGTAGAGTGTTAAAATGTCATTTCATAGTGAAAAGGAAAATAAGAAATATACAGAACATTTACAACCAACTTTCATTGACACTTGACACTAAAGATGGCTTTGCATAGTGGTCTCTTCATAAGATGGTAGGAAACTAAGAAGTTATTTTTAAAGCATTTTTTTGTTTTTGTGTTTTTAAGGAATTATTTGGAGATGGAGACTTAGATGAAGAAAGAGAAGGAAGTATGAAGATCCAGGAGAGATTAAACATATAAAATAGTGCTGATTCCCGTAGAACATCGGGGTTCAGATACACAGTATCTTTCTGAGAATGAAGGAATGAAAGGCATCAATATAAGGAAATATCTGCCATTGTTAAAATATGCATGTCAGTTCATTTTCCTGTGTAGATCCATGGTGTTGATATTTGCATTTATTATCCTTGACCAATATTAGACAGTACTATGAAAACAGACAAGAATTCATCCCCTGCATCTGCTTAACTATTTATCTTAGACAAGTGGACAGGTAATAGGTTTGCTGTCATTATCCGTGTGCTTGTTTATTTTACCTATCATGTGGGTTCTCATTTCTGAGCTCATCTTATTTTAGGATTTTACCCTTGAACAAAGAACATTTATCCTTTGTGTTTTCCTCATAACCAAAGTTGAACAAAGTAAACTTATCTGTGTGGCGATGCCTAAAAAGTGAGAATGCCCTTTCTCTCTCTCCTTTGTTCAATGTTTCATTCCATCAGTGTAGATTTCTACTTGTCAAGAAAAAGCACTGGATAAATTTTTACCAGCAGATTGACTTATTGATAATAATTTAATGAGATACCAGTAGGGAGCAGAGTTTTAACTTAGAAAGTGATTCTTTAGTGATGAAGTTGCAGGTAGTACAAGATAGTGGGAATAACACCCACGTGGTTCCTGTATTTCCCAAACGACCCACAGAAATTGCTAGTCTACTTATATAGAAAGTTGGGCCCAAATGCAATTACACTTCAACTTAAATCTTTAGACATATCAGGGTATATTATTAAATATTTTATATGTCAACACAAAGTATCAAAAATGTAAAAAAATTGAGAATACATGTGTAATACGCAGAATAAATATACAATAGCAAAAATCTGAGAGCAAACCAAATGTGTGACTATAGGAAAGAAGTTAAAAAATTTCTTTGTATGATGAATACTGTTCTTCCACTGAACAGTTAAGCCATTTAGTTATTCTCACAAGCCTGCCATTTATGTGTACTGTAAGAACGTGTGAAATAACAAAATAAAACCTAAGAACGCTAAAAATTTGACTTATTGAGTTGTAAATGGGTGATTTTAACTTTTTATTTTTTGAAATGGACATTTTATGAATCAAATAAATTTTTACAAATATCATAAACATTTACAAGTACAGAGGTGGGGCAAAATAGTTAGGTACAAAGGCAGTATATGAGGTGTAACTCAAGGTTCAAACATTTCACCAGACTCCACTGCACTGTCCCACTTCATATTAATTCATACTTTTACTCTTTTCAACGCCCTCCAAAGGACTGAATATCAATAAGCAGACCTGCTCAGTTCCAGAAAACTGTTACCACCTATGTGTATCTATGGCAATAAATTATGCTAGTTAATTACCAAGTTTCCCCCATATATATAACTTCTATATATGCTAATTATAATTATGTGTTCTACTTTAGCTGGTATTTTATAGTATTTCACAGTACACTTAACCAAAATAATTGGTTTTGAGTCACATTAAAAAGTTATCACACCCCCTTCCACAATCTTTGTCAAAGAAGCTGAAGACTGACAACCGGCCAAAGGAAGAGAATAATTTTTGCAAAGATGTGAAGTCAAAGAAACGCCTGTACGTCTTAAGTTTTATCCTTCTTAAAATCTAGTCAACCTTTGCAATCCTGTGCAACACACCAGATAATCTTAGAAATCACACATACTACTCAGATGTTCCATCTAATTGAAACAAAGCACTTTTAAAGTTCTTCAGTTGTAATTTTGGTTTGTAAGTGAATTTCTTTCTTTGCTCAATGCAGACTACTGAGAGAATCATGGAAATGGGGTGTTCTATAAATCACTACAGATGGTGACTGCAGCCATGAAATTAAAAGACGCTTACTCCTTGGAAGGAAAGTTATGACCAACCTAGATAGCATATTCAAAAGCAGAGACATTACTTTGCCAACAAAGGTTCACCTAGTCAAGGCTATGGTTTTTCCTGTGGTCATGTATGGATGTGAGAGTTGGACTGTGAAGAAGGCTGAGCGCAGAAGAATTGATGCTTTTGAACTGTGATGCTGGAGAAGACTCTTGAGAGTCCCTTGGACTGCAAGGAGATCCGACCAGTCCATTCTGAAGGAGATCAGCCCTGGGATTTCTTTGGAAGGAATGATGCTAAAGCTGAAACTCCAGTACTTTGGCCACCTCATGCAAAGAGTTGACTCATTGGAAAAGACTCTGATGCTGGGAGGGATTGGGGGCAGGAGGAGAAGGGGACGACAGAGGATGAGATGGCTGGATGGCATCACTGACTTGATGAATGTGAGTCTGAGTGAACTCTGGGAGTTGGTGATGGACAGGGAGGCCTGGCATGTTGCGATTCATGGGGTTGCAAAGAGTTGGACACGACTGAGCGACTGATCTGATCTGATGGATCTCTCCACTCCCTCTGGTTACAGTAAAAACACTACACACCACATGTAAGACTACATCCCATCAGATATTCAAAGCAGCCGAGTTGAAGTGACTTGAACCAGACAAAATCCAAAGTATATTCCATACAGTGAACAATTCATATAGTACTTGCTGATGACCTTTCATCTGATGTTGAATATCTGGGTTAAATCCTCAAGATTATAAACACTGGCAAATTTTTAAAATATGTTTTTCCTCATTGTTCAGTTAGCAAAGGTCTATAAGCTAAAAATAATGAAAATTACTGGCATTTTATTTCATTCTTAATGCTTTAAATTTTGACTCAACTTTGATACTTCTAGATGAAAAAGTAAAAGCCAATTACTTTTGCTACCTTTTAAAAACTAGAGAAACTAGGAAGAATTTTCAATAGTTTTAAGATTCAGCTCTGTAAACCAAACAAAAATGTTACTATGTAAAGATAGTCATATAATTTTTCAGTAAATAACATGGTAGGAAATTAAAACATTACAACCACAGACCATATACATATACATAAATAAGAAGCACAATTCTGAGTTATGATAAGCTGCCTGGCATTTTGCTTTTGCTTTTATTATCAAATACAAAATCAAAGGCAATGATTTTAAACCAAATGCACACAAACTTCTCAAACTTGGTTCTATAAACTTCTTGAGATGAAAAAGGAAAAGTCCTCCATAGCAAGGAAAAAGACAATATAATTAGAGAATATCTAACAAAGTACTATGACAATTTTGTAAGACATAAGTAAAATTACTATAAAAATTGGAAATAATGATCTATGGTATTCCTGAACCTCAGTTTACTTCCTTACCAGGCATGTTTCCTCTGTAATAAACTATGAGATTTAATGAAGTCATAATAGGAATAAGCTCAAATGTTGGTGAGAATCAAAGAAGAGCAAAGAAGAAAATCAATGATTCTACTAGATAGCGCTTTTGAAAAATGTTCACTTGGCAGGGAGCAAGGGAATTAAATATCTACATTTGTGCCTTTATCCTTGTAGGTCAGTTAACAGTCCTATCACAAACCCAGTAGGATCTGATTCTATTTTATGCATGAACACTAGTCAAGTGATATACTGCTCTTTAAATTCTAGCATCACATTTTTTTCACTGCGCTTATTTTGAAAGCAAATTTACTACTCATAAAAATAAGCTGTTGACAGTGATTGAATGTCCACATAGAAAGGCTGCTGTTCACTTTTTTCTCTATGCATTCCCAGATTCAGGCCCCAAAATTAAATAAAAAGGTGTTCCAGTATTTGTTGGGGAGGGAGAGAGAGAAATAGAGTGAGAAAGAAATACAGAGTGGGGGGATATGAGTATGCTCAATTGATAAAAATGTAACCATTTGCAAACTTCAACGTAAGCACCATCAATGACACTTATTTCTTATATTTGTCCTCTTTCTCCATTATATTTAACAAATAGGCACAAAAAGACCTATTATATTCAGGAATTGATGGGAAAGGGGACTTAGGCTAAAATGACTAAACTACTTCTCCAAAGGATTTGTCAAGAAATAAAAACATTCTGACCCCAATACTACAAAGTCAACATCAGAAAGCCAAAAAAATTGCCTTGAATCTCCTTGACATCTGCATGACCCCTCTCTGCCTCCCAGCTATCTAGCAATTCAGTGGCTACGATTCAAACAGTGAAATCATTGTGCAGCACAGCTAATCAGAGTAAAGATTCCCATGATGTAATTTTAGGGACCCAGGATGTTTGAGCCAATCCTATCTGAGGCATCACAGTTTCAGCACAATTTTAGATGTACTGCAATTGCTTGCTACCTGTGTTTTTCATCTTCTGAAAAACAAACTTGCTCAGAAATAATTACAGTGCAGAAAGAGTTTTGAGATCAGTATATAGATAGGTATATTTATATATGTGTACCTATCTATATAGGTCCTATCTATATAGGTGCTATATAGGTATACATATATAAATGCATATACATATATACATACATGTAGCCTGTATTATATAATATTTTATACATAAACATAACAAAATATACTTTCAATGAGAAGAAAATAGTTATTACTGGCTTTATTTTCCTTCCTTACTAGAAGATATTAACCATATCCTAATTAATAGTCATGCCCTAGACATTCAACTTAAGCACCATATAAAGAAAGAGATGAAATGGACTGATATATAAAAAAAAGGAGCCATGGAAAAATAAGTACATGTATTAAAACAAAATTGTTCATATGTGTTTGTTTAAATCCTTCAAAAATTTTGCTTATCACATTTATTAACTCTGTGTGATTGGTTTTCATGCTAATATTTGAAGATGTAAAAGATAAAATTCAACTTCTGTCATTGAGGGAAAAAATCTATTGTTACTTTTTTTTTTTATCAAGAATCTCTTTTATTGATTATCAGAAACATTACAAACATCTAATATGAACAAATTGTAACATGACAGTATTTAGTTTGAACAATTAATACATTTCAGATATAATATTATACATATTTTAATGTTATTCTCCCCAATCATCCTACCCTCTCCCGGTCCCAGAGTCCAGAAGTCTGGTCTATACATCAGTGTCTCTTTTGCTGTCTCGTAAATAGGGTTATTGTTACCATCTTTCTAAATTCCATATATATGCGTTAGTATACTGTATTTGTGTTTTTGTTTCTGGCTTACTTCACTCTGTATAATAGGCTCCAGTTCCATCCACCTCCTTAGAACTGATTCAAATGTATTCTTTTTAATGGCTGAGTAATACTCCACTGTGTATATGTACCACAGCTTGCTTATCCATTCATCTGTGGATGGACATCTAGGTTGCTTCCACGTTCTGGCTATTGCAAACAGTGCTGCTATGAACATTGGGGTACACGTGTCTCTTTCAATTCTGGTTTTCTCAGTGTATATGCCCAGCAATGGGATTGCTGGTGGGCCAAAGAACTAAATAGACATTTCTCCAAAGAAGACATACAGATGGCTAACAAACACATGAAAAGATGCTCAACATCACTCATTATCAGAGAAATGCAAATCAAAACCACTATGAGATACCATTTCATGCCAGTCAGAATGGCTGCTATCCAAAAGTCCGCAAGCAATAAATGCTGGAGAGGGTGCGGAGAGAAGGGAACCCTCTTGCACTGTTGGTGGGAATGCAAACTGTTACAGCCATTATGGAGAACAGTCTGGAGATTCCTCAAAAAACTGGGAATAGAACTGCCTTATGATCCAGCAATCCCACTGCTGGGCATATTGTTACGTTTTAGGGAGCAATTAAAAACTTTAAAGATACCAAAATGCTCTAAAAGTGAGAACTTTTAATAAAAATACCTAACATTTCTAGATTTACTTATATGTCAAGAGAATGATGAATTGAGTAGAAAGTATACTCAGAGAACTGAAGAGCAGGAGTAGACATAATGCTGTAAGGGCAAAGGGACTGGGAGTTGTAAGACTTACCTTCTTATTTTGTTCTAGCTACATGACCTTGGATGAATCACAAAACTCACTGAGAACATGAATTATGTAATTTGTTTTCAAGGATTTTTTTTCTAGATGCATAATTTCCTACATGCTGAAATAACATTTCAGGAAAAAGTTTACCTCTTCAAGTACTAACTTTTAAGATTTAACTTATCTGTATTCTATTTACAAAAATATAAATTACATCTATATTGTTTTCCTGATAAGATGAAGCTAGCCTCAATTGCATATTCACCTCAGTTAGGGAAAATCTACAAAAACAACTTGCCAAGGACTTTTCAAAGTTGCAATACTTGTAAAATGTCAATTTTTGCATATGACTACTAGAATGTGAAAAGTGGTTTGGGGGTAAGCTCTAATTCTAAGACTTGGTTTTCATGACTTACTACTGATAAGCTATTTGTATGACAAGATGCATTTCTTCAGCTATGCACCTGTGATAAGCTCATTTCTAGAAGTGGGTTGGAATTCAAGGCATCTTTATAGACAAGCTGAAATAAAAGCTGACTGGATTTTCCTTGTTAGTAGGCTTTACAATCCTTAACCATTTTAGTCCACCGCTGAAGAGAAAAAATAGTGGAATATCAGGTCCGAGGTGTGGAACCCCAACCAAGTGAATGTGATCACTGTTACACATGACTGTGAATGTGTTTTGGGAGGGGGGGAAAAAAGGCAAGAAATGGCACATATGAAATTGCTTTCTTATGTTAGATTCACGAATACCACCTTACTAACAGAATGTTAAACAGAAATGTCCTTCTATTTACCAAATTCTAAGGTAATCTTTATTTTCAACTGGTAGCAACTCTAAGAATCTGCCTCCAGTATCAAACTTCAGATCAGTTTTACAAAGGGCTCTGTGTAGACTGAATTGATTGTAGTGGGTTTGAACAACTGGCCCTCTTAATTTGAGACTCTTGGGGCAACCCTCATTTTTTTTAAGTTTACATAAATTTCCAATTAATTTGCTCTTGTCAGTTGGGAAATACAATGACCTGAAACTGAAATAAATCCTTTGAGAACACCATCAGTAGCCTTCAAGAATTATGTATCTAAACCTCAGTTTAATAAGGATTTGGCCAGAAACACATTTGTTCGTTACTCATAAATCAAACAATCAAGTCAATGATTACACCCATGTGATTCTATTTAGTTCTTTGACTTCTAGATATACCAAACAATTTGTTTTTGCTTGCATTAAGCAAAAACATTTTGATACAATTTTTTAAATACACTGTAATGTCTACACTCTCCTTTAACTGGTATATTTTCTTCAAAACAGAGCTCAAAAAGTACCAAAAGATGTAAAGTATCTTAAAATCATTCAACATCTTATCTGTAATTGCAGGTGTTGGAGGCCTAGTATCAAGTACTTTTATTAGCTATTCACATTCAACTTTTCAGTATTTTTTTCCCAATATTTACAGGTATATTAGCTTTAATTATTAAAATAAATTTGAGGGACTTAAACATTTGATTTCTTAGTCTATTAGAAAATAAGCACGAGTACAAAATAGTCTTTATAGATTTTATACAGCTAAAGGAAACCAGTTACCTAAAGTGAAATTGTCAAAGAAAAAACACCTGTATTTGAAAAACATGTTTTATGAATTCTAACATGGCATTTTATTTGAAAGTATTTCTAGTTTTTCCTACTGATCATTTTGCTAAGAAATTTAGAAATGTTAAATACAGGACAGCTAGTATTTCTTAAAATGAAATAAAAATAGGTGACACAGGAAAGTTGAGAAAGTCTTATTTAATGAAAATAATGGGTGAAAATAACATCTCCAGATAGGGATACAAGGAAAGAAAATTAAATGTCTCTTAGGGAATATTCTGGTCAAGGAGATTATATCTATATCTTGTTTTATAGTACAAGCCAGGCTGAAATTTTATAATGAAATGACCCTGACCTGAAGCCTCCTTTGTAAATGACTAGTGCCTTAATTATTTGCATCTGTGAACTCAAATGAACATACTTAAGGATATATCAATATGCTCATAAATCATCTGCAGGCGATAAGTAGTCCAACATAGATAATTAGAGAATTTACGGAAGGCTTACTCCCTCTGTTTATCTGCTTATGACATTTGCGGTACAGCCCTAACAGCAGGATAATTACTAGATTTATTCATCAAACAAAATCACGCCTTCTGGGAATGCGTGACTCCAGTTTTAGGACTAATAAAGACATTTTTCACCAAAACTCAAGTACTAATTTGCTCAATAACTAGCTGCAATAAGCTTTTATGGAAGCACTCAAAGAAAAGGCTTGGCACCAGAGGGCAGATAATTAAAGGTGCAGTATCCCTATACAAAAGAATCTGAACAATTCCCTGACCATATTAAAATTTAATTGTTGAATGTTAATTGAAAAAAATATAAATCGCTTCTGTTCTCTGCATTTCAGTAATTATTCTCCTCAGATCAAAAACACATCTCTATGTCAAAGTTAGCAACAAAAGAAAACCTGAAATAAAGTGTTTTAATAGTTGTTATAGAATACCCCTGTAAAAAAATAATTTCTTTTCCACAGAAGTTTTCTTAACTAAAGCCAGCATGCATCTGCTTTGAATTCTCCCCCACCGTACCCCCTCAAACACATGAATGGAAGAGTTATGGTCACTTAACTTGGTTTTCATTAAAAGTTTCAACAACTTTATAAGTGATAACGGCTCAAAATATTTTAGTGACTTGAAAACACAGGTATTTTTAGCTGCATTTGATTCTTTTTTTTTTTTTTTTTTTTTTTTGCATTTGATTCTTTAAAAGCCTAATTGTTTTATGCATTAGGTTTGATATACACAAAATGGAGGCAGTTCAAATAGAAAAGCATTCTTAAACCTAAATCAAGAGCACTAATTAGGTAAGAGGATCTCAACCTAGAGTTTACTCATCCACATAGGATGTTGTTTCTCAAGGAATGACTGAGTCATCTCAGTTAAATTCTCAGTGTTTATGCCATCGGTGGGTTCAGAGAAGAATTATGAAGTATTACTTTTAAAATGTTTCCACCTGGGACAGTTATGGTTGTTCCCCAGAAGCTAAGCTTTTACTACACCAAAATTAGAAATTCTCAGGCCCTCGGGTTCACTTTCTGCTGCAGAGGAATGATGAACTACACAAAATGCAGACTTTTAAACTCATATTTAATTGTTTAATGTCATGGCTCTTGGTAGAGCATTGTTGCTTGAAAAATAAATTGGGTAATTCAATTAAATGGCTACAGAAGATACATCATATCAGATGTAGAAAGGCACTAACCCCAGCTTGAACTTGACGTCCCACATCGCTTCACTTATTTGACAAATGGATTCTTGAAAATAATTGAAACACATGGCTGCCAGCATAGGTCAATAATACTTTTTTGCCATTCAGCCTCTTAACAGCTTCCATTTTTTCTTGCACTGTGCCATTCGGGGCAAAGATTGCATTTGCCTGGTAAATCATGCAAGCATTATTACTAAAATGGGACTAAATGCAATGAAAACGGACTACATAAAAGTAATGGCACTTAAGTAAAAGGAAGACCATCTACTAGGGCAAACACTAAATGTCAGAGTTAAATACTATATGACATTACTTCCATTACAAGCTCATATTATGCACATAAGAAAGCAAACTCACTAACTACAGCTGCATACTACATTTTCATATTGTTAACTTACAACATTTTCAAGACAACTGCTGCTAATCCCGATTTAAAACAGAGCTATATTTCGACTATTTCAAGTTTTGTATCCCATCTCTCTTTATGTAATCATTACATTTAGGCAAAAAAAAAAAAAAAAAAAACTGAATCATAGCCTAAATTTTAAACTAAACAACACTGACAGTTTTATTTGAAAATACCTGGAAAAAGGAAAAAGACAGCTGAATTATAAACAAAGAAATTTAAAAGCATTGTCCAGAGAAAAAGGTTTTGAATGGGAGAGATACCAAAAAAAAAAAAAAAAAGAGGAAAATGTGTGTTTTAACCAGGAGTATACATACTGGGCAGAGATGGCAATGGCACCCCACTCCAGCACTCTTGCCTGGAAAATCCCATGGACAGAGGAGCCTGGTAGGCTATAGTTCATGGGGTCGCTAAGAGTTGGACACGACTGAGCGCCTTCACTTTCACTTTTCACTTTCATGCATTGGAGAAGGAAATGGCAACCCACTCCAGTGTTCTTGCCTGAAGGGATCCCAGGGACGGGGGAGCCTGGTGGGCTGCCATCTATGGGGTCACACAGAGTTGGACACGACTGAAGTCACTTAGCAGCATACACACTGGGGGGGCATATTTTAAAAATCTAAATTTTAAAATTTCAACTGTAGTATGTTAATACACTCTAAGGGATCAAGAGTGAACTAGAAGACAAGGCAGCTATGAAGATGCAAATACAGACAAATCTTTTGTGTTTCCATTTGAAACTAGAGATTACCGATTTATTAGTATCTGTGGTTCAGTGTGGTTTTTGTTAAGAAAAGTGCCCCAGTTTATTAATGTTCAAGCCTTCAACAATTATTTCACCATCAGGCAATGCTGCTTAAAGAATGCATTCAAAAGGCCTAGGACTGACTCTTGCTCCAACCCTTGGCCAAGAGCAAACTCGTAAACCTCTTTAAGCCTCAGTTTTTACATCTGTAAAATGAATATAAAAGATAGTTGTCACCTTCATGAGTCTCTTAAGAAGATAAAGTATTTCATACAGTGCCTAACAATAAATGTCTCAAAGTATTGCAAATAGATATGAAGTTGATCATAGGTGTTTTCCTGACAAGAGATGTTCATAGATAAACATGGGTGCATTTTAACACTGGAGTCCAACTTAAATATTCTCATTTTTTTTTTTGATCCTTTCTGAATCATAAAGATCTTTTAACTTTTACTGATCATTGTCTTTTTTTTTGAAATAACTTCTTAAAATTACACTGCAACTATCAACATCCACAGACAGAAAACTTCAGATGAACCAAACCCAGTTAGCTTCCTGTAGGAACTGAGTGTTACCATTTTCGTTGCCAAAGTGTATTACACGATTCTTCTCCAATCAAGGTTAGGAAGTACAAAGAAAGCAAGACTTCAGCTGCTCCAAGGATGTAAATTAATGATTCACAAAGCTCTCCACTATTTAACAAGTCATTCATTTGTTATTCTTTTCCTTTTTTAAGCAGCCATGACCCCCACCCCTGCTGCCATTATTTAGCTCCAATACAGCCTTCCCTTGAGTCTTACTGCAGCTAAACATGTATATATCTGATGGGGGTGGCAGGTGAGATTTATGAGAGAAACCTCATTCAGCATTACTGTTTTGCTAGTTTATGCTTCACAAGATTTTGGTTGTTAAATAAAATGATTCAGTCAGGGAAAATTTAATATATCTATGGAATTACATTTCAAAACTTTAGGTTTGTCTTGGGCTTTTGGTGAACTAAAGCTTTGTTAAAAAATGACACTTGAAACCCCCAAACGCTGGAGTGTATAGAAAACAGAGTAATCTTATTTGTCAGAACTATTCTTCAAGCAATACAAAGGAAAAAACATGTAAAAATAGCTAAAATTGCAGAGAGAAAAGAAAGCTAACAAATCATAAACACAATTGCATGTTTCAAGCATTGGGATGATACTCTTAATGTATTATGTAAACCAACAAAAAAAAATACCCTACAATTCACATATTCATATCTGCCATTCAGGAGTGTTCAATAAAATTAACCTAAAATTATGAAAATATAGTTCTGCTATATTTATCTTTATACATAAAATATAGTAATTTAAGAGTTATTTAACTTTTCTTTGAACTATTACTATTTCTCTGCTATTCACTGCTTACTATGATGTAATTCTGTATGTTCTTTTGCAAAAGAATCATTTTTTAAATTTGAAAATCAAAGACCATAAAGCAAGGACATTTACATGCACTCACAGGAATAAATGTTTCATTTCATTCTAAAATGGCATTAGTTATTTTTTTGGTAAAAATACACAACCTATTTTTAAAAGTCTCTTAAAGAAAAATCTAATGAGAAAATTTTCTGGCCCAAAAGCTTGATTTAGGCAGGGTATCTCAAAATTCTCAAGGCTTACTATTCTCAATTAAGGATTATGGAAACAATCCTGGTAAGCCTAAAGGGTTTTGAATTGTGCTTGTAGAACATTAAGCAAACATGGGTATCTCCAGATTCACAAAGCTCCAATAAAACTGTGTGCATATAATTAGATCAATCAACAGGAACCATTATGAAATATATGTCAGCATAGGACTCATAACAAGCAGATATATAGAAAGAATTAACTCTATCCACCTAAGGAAGGCCTAAAACACTCAATACACAGACACCACTTAAATCAATAATGGTATTAAATCTATTAATGAGGTGTGAGATAAATATTTTTTAAAACTAGGGAAATATATTACTCTATTTTAATATACTTTGTACTAATAAATGACAAAAGTAATGGAGTTTATACAAGACAATTTAGGTGTTTTCCAATGAAGGCTTTCTTTTCTAGACAAAATACTAGATGCTACCATTGCTATGTGTAAAAACAAAAAAATTTTACACCAAAAGGGTGCGGTGATAGGAAACAAGCTTTTACTTTAAAATTATACAAAATAAAAAGAAAGAAGAGGCTAATTACATTAACAAGAGTTATTACCTCTGCTCAAAACTTTCTTTCATGTCTCTTGGCTTATTCAACTCAAGATATAATTAAGCAACTGCAAGAATACTTTGTATCACTTCTTCCAAAATATTACATCTGTGAGCTTTCATGAAGATGAGATCCAAGGTAAACATGGTGCTTTATAATAGCAGAAAATCACCTTGAACAGATTTGACTCTAAATCCAAGAGTTTAGTGATTTAAATTTATATGTGTACAAATTTGTTAGCCCTGCCAAAACAAATACACAGGTTGATGGCTTAAACAACAGAAATTCATTGACTCACAGTTTTAGAAGAAAGGAGTTCAAAATTCAGGATTCTGCAGGTCTGGCATCTTCTGAGGCCTCCATCCCCTTGGCTTAGCAAACGGCTGCCCCTCTCTAACTGCTCACGCGGTCTTCTCTGTATACCTGTGTGTCCTAATTGCCACTACTTATAAAGGTACCGGTCACATGGAGTAGGGATCACCCATATGATCTCATTTTACCCCAATTATCTCTTTAAAGGCCTTATACTGTGAGGGGTTTTCCAACATTTGAAATTTGGTGAGACACAGTTCAGCCCAAAACAATACCTTTAAAATTTCATTATAAGTTTTTTTCTAATGTGCCAGTTTAAAAATATCCGCACTTATTATTGTGTTCAGTCTTACAAACATGTAAATATTGGTTGCCAAACTGCGATGTTTATCAGAATCACCTGGGGAGCTTGTTAGAGCACTGATTACAGACCCTACCTTTCTGATTCAATGGACCTGGGATGGGGCTGGGAGTTTGCATTGCTGACCAATTCCCAGGTGAAGCTGATACTGCTCATCGCAAGGCTACACACTGAGAACCAATGCTCTCGGACCACCTTTCTAACACTATATTTGTAGCACTAGTTCCATGAAATGCTAATAGGGATCTTTTTTTTCCTGTTAAACAAAGAATTGCTTTGTTAATACAAACTATAAATACATACAAAGTATAACGCACTAGGAAATTTAAATATCTAAGTCGTAGCCAACAGGTGGCAATTCAACATTCAGGGTCTACAGAATGCTTGAGGGAGACTGCAATAGGTTAGACTCCCACAGCAGAGGCAGAGGAGTCTTCTTCAGAGGCAAAGGGTGTTAACAGCTGCTCAAGCTCCCTCTCCAAAAAATGACCAATAATCAAACCATTTGGGGCTAGGCTACAAATGGAAGTGGGGCTTCCCAGGTGACACAGTGGTAAAGAACTCACCTGCCAATACAGGAGACACAAGAGACACGGGTTGATCCCTAGGTCAGGATGATTCCCTGGAGGAGGAAATGGTAACCTGCTGTGTTATTCTTGCCTAGAAAATTCCGTGGACCGAGGGAGCCTGGCAGGCTACAGTCCATGGGGTCGCAGAGTCAGACACAACTGTCTGAGTGTGCGCACACACACACACACAAATGGAATTATCCTCTTAGACTAGTCCCCAATCTTTCTGGCATCAGGGAGTGGTTTCACGGAAGACAATTTTTCCACAGCCGAGGGTGGGGGGTGAGGGATGGTTCAGGAAGTAACGAGAGAAATGAGGAACAGCAGATGAGGCTTTGTTTGCTCAGACACAGCTCACCTCCTGCTGTGCTGCCCAGTCCCTAACAGGTCATGGACAGGTACCAGTCTGCAGCCAGGGTTAGGGACCCCTGCTCCTAGAGATTGTCGCATATTATTAGCATACTAATAACAGAAATTTTGGAAGACTTCCCAGGTGGCTCAGTGGTAAAGAATCCTCCTGTAATGCAGGAGACACAGGAGATGAGGGTTTGATTCCTGGGTCTGGA
The DNA here is from genome assembly GCA_935064755.1 of Tragelaphus eurycerus. NCBI lineage: Eukaryota > Metazoa > Chordata > Mammalia > Artiodactyla > Bovidae > Tragelaphus > Tragelaphus eurycerus. The sequence continues at coordinate 3,249,935 of CAKXYN010000014.1, forward strand.
AGATCCCCTGGAGGAGGGCATGGCAACCCACTCCAATATTCTTGACTAGAGAATTCCATGGACAGAGGAGCCTGGCAGGCTATGGCCCATGGGGTTGCAAAGAGTCAGACACAGCTTAGCCACTAAGCATTCACAACAGACATATTTACTATATTAAAATTTCTAAGAATCCCTATAATAAGAGAAAATAATGTAACTGTTGATTTTCTAAATCATTTTGTAACTCAGTTTTTCAAGTAACACTTTTAACATATTATACATCCTTGGAAACATAGGTTTAACTTTTGCAATGGTCTCATATCAAATCCGGGGAAGGCAATGGCACCCCACCCCAGTACTTTTGCTTGGAAAATCCCATGGATGGAGGAGCCTGGTAGGCTCCAGTCCATGGGATCGCTAAGAGTCGAACACGACTGAGCGACTTCACTTTCGCTTTTCACTTTCATACGTTGGAGAAGGAAATGGCAACCCACTCCAGTATTCTTGCCTGGAGAATCCCAGGGACAGGGGAGCCTGGTGGGCTTCTGTCTGTGGGGTCGCACAAGAGTCGGACACGACTGAAGCGACTTAGCAGCAGCATATCAAATCAACATTTCCCAAAGTGCATTCCCTGGAATACCAGCAGTTGTTTCATAGATGAAAGAAATGTTTCTTATAGTCTGGAAAATTCTAAAGTATAAAAGCCTTGCCATTTTTACTTTATTTGAACATGGATTTTATAAGCTTACTTAAAAGAAGATATATTTTATAATTTATAACCTATGTTTTGTGGAACCCAAATATTTCCCTGAAAGAAAACTTTATAATCACCTTATTGAACTATAACTAAACAGATTTCAGAATTTAGACCTTATACCTTTATGTTCATTTTTATAATTAAACGTGCAAAGTATTTTTGAAAGATTATGAATAAATGTATATATATCTACACATCCAAGTACACATATACACCAACAATATAACATTTACCATTGTCCCTGAACTGTGTTTATGTCGCAGAAATCTGTAATCAGTAAATGAAAAAGGTGGGTAATCAGTGTGGATAGAGACAGTTTAGGGTTGCCGTATGGAAAAGAACTAGAAAATACAGTCAGCAATCAACTGCATACACAGATAGGTCATTTTCATTTAGAAATTTTCACAAATAAAAAAGTATGTTCTCATGACACAGATACTTTTCTTCAATTCTAAAACAGAGTATTAAAGCAAGATAAAATAAGTAGAGCTAAATGAAAAAAATATAGCAGCAATTATGTTTTAAGAAATATGTTGTTTATTTTATATATTTAACCTGAATTGATACCCTCATTTGTTTTGAATATTTATTTTCATTTTATAAAGTAGAAGACTAAAGTTACATTTGACTTAGTTGCACCAAGAGAAAGGGATGATAAAGATCATACTCCTGGTATCAATGCATTCAAATCTTGTGAACTAAGAATATTCAATAATTTAAATACTAATGCTATATAAAAATTCTATACTAGATTCAATCCCAGAGGTGAAGCAACAAGAAAAACAGGAAGAAATAGAAAACAGTGGCATGAATCTCACTCTAGAAAAATCAAGAAAAGCCTTTAAGAATATTCAGAGTCACTCAGATATAGTTGCTGAGAATTATACTTTGCAGGTTCAAACCTTTACTCTGTTGATAACCAGTTAACTTAGTTACGTTACTTAAACTCTGCCTTACTTTCTTCATCTATTAAATATGGATTATATTTGTATGTAAACAATAAGGCATTTATACAGATCAAATGAGTTAGTATAGAGTCTTGTTCAGTTGCTAAGTCATGTCTGGCTCTTTGGGACCCCTACAACTGCAGCAGGCCATGCTTCCCTGACCTTCACTATCTCCCAGAGTTTACTCAAACTCATGTCCATTGAGTCCGTGATGTCATCCAACCATCTCATCCTCTGTCACCCCCTTCTCCTCTTGCCCTCAATCTTTTCCAGCATCACGGTCTTTCCAATGAGTCAACTCTTTGCATCAGCTTCAGCATCAGTCCTTCCAATTGATATTCAGGGCTGATTTCCTTTAAGGATTCACTGGTTTGATCTCCTTGCCATCCAAGGGACTCTCAAGAATTTTCTCCAGCACCACAATTCAAAATCATCAGTTCTTCAGTACCCAGCCTTCTTTATTGTCCAACTCTCCCATCTGAAAATGACTATGGAAAAACCACAGAGAGTCTAAATGAGATTAATTGCCAGATACACTATTCTTTATATTTTATCAGAGATATGAAATGTGAACAAAAATATAATGATGGTGTTACTTTAGATTTTTATATAAAATATATACTTTAAGTATAAATTAAATGAACTTCAATAAAATCAAATAATTCCACTGCAGCATGAATCTCAAATGAAAGAAATGGTGAGTCATGATCACAAATGGATGAATTAGGAAGCATATCTGGGTATTTTTAAGCAAAGCTGAGTAGCTATGATTTGAAATCTGTTTTCTCCATTTTTAGATATTTCTCATGAAGAGTTTCTTTTTTTAAGCAATGCTACCCTGAAGGACTAAAGATCATTACTTATCAAGAGAAAAATTCATGAGAACAATTTGAATATAGCTAATAATTTATTTTTAAAAAAACAGCAACCTACAAAGAGAAGAGAATAGAATCTCATTCTTCACACACTCAATATAGATGATCTGCCCTTTGAAAGCCCCCACTATGAGCACCTTGGATGCAGCTATGAGAAGATGAGTTATTCCTTTCCCAAAGATGCATTCACTCTATCAAAATTCACAAAGAGCTATGTTACATCCCCAAAAGAGGTGGAGGTGAATTTATTTCCCTTAAAATCAAGCAAAGCATCAGGAAAGAAGTTGAACTGCAGTTGGGCTTTGAGATAGACGAAGATGGAGAAAGAGAGAAGTGCAGATAGAAAGATCAGCACAGGCAATTACATGGAGAAAAGAAACCACAGGGGCATGTATTGCATAGAGGGAAGTACTGCTTACAGAAAAAAAAAATCCTATTTGAATTTAAATAAAATTATATAGGAGTGTCAGAGGAAACTGTTTTGAACATTAAATTTTTTTCAGTTCAGTTCAGTTCAGTTCCTCAGATCAGATCAGATCAGATCAGTCGCTCAGTTGTGTCCGACTCTTTGCAACCCCATGAATCGCAGCACACCACGTCTCCCTGTCCATCACCAACTCCTGGAGGTCACCCAGACTCACATCCATCGAGTCAGTGATGCCATCCAGCCATCTCATCCTCTGTCGTTCTCCTCTTGCCCTCAATCCCTCCCAGCATCAGAGTCTTTTCCAATGAGTCAACTCTTCACATGAGGTGGCCAAAGTACTGGAGTTTCAGCTTCAGCATCATTCCTTCCAAAGAAATCCCAGGGCTGATCTCCTTCAGAATGGACTGGGTGGATCTCCTTGCAGTCTAATGGACTCTCAAGAGTCTTCTCCAACACCACAGTTCAAAAGCATCAATACTTTGCCACTCAGCCTTCTTCACAGTCCAGCTCTCACATCCATACATGACCACAGGAAAAACCATAGCCTTGACTAGGTGAACCTTTGTTGGCAAAGTAATGTCTCTGCTTTTGAATATGTGATCTAGGTTGGTCATAGCTTTCCTTCCAAGGAGTAAGCATCTTTTAATTTCATGGCTGCAGTCACCATCTGCAGTGATTGTGGAGCCCCCCAAAATAAAGACTGACACTGTTTCCACTGTTTCCCCATCTATTTCCCATGAAGTGATGGGACCAGATGCCATGATCTTCGTTTTCTGAATGTTGAGCTTTAAGCCAACTTTTTCACTCTCCACTTTCACCTTCATCAAGAGCCGTTTTAGTTCCTCTTCACTTTCTGCCATAAGGGTGGTGTTATCTGCATATCTGAGGTTATTGATGTTTATCCCAGCAATCTTGATTCCAACTTGTGTTTCTTCCAGTCCAGCATTTCTCATGATGTACTCTGCATATAAGTTAAATAAACAGGGTGACAATATACAGCCTTGACATACTCCTTTTTCTATTTGGAACCAGTCTGTTGTTCCATGTCCAGTTCTAACTGTTGCTTCCTGACCTCCATATAGGTTTCTCAAGAGGCAGGTCAGGTGGTCTGGTATTCCCATCTCTTTCAGAATTTTCCACAGTTTATTGTAATCCACAAAGTCAAAGGCTTTGGCATAATCAATAAAGCAGAAATAGATGTTTTTCTGGAACTCTCTTGCTTTTTCCATGATCCAGCGGATGTTTGCAATTTGGTCTCTGGTTCCTCTGCCTTTTCTAAAACCAGCTTGAATATCTGGAATTTCATGGTTCATGTACTACTGAAGCCTGGCATAGAGAATTTTGAGCATTACTTTACTAGCATGTGAGATGAGTGCAATTGTGCAATAGTTTGAGCATTCTTTGGCATTGCCTTTCTTTGGGATTGGAATGAAAGCTGCCTTTTCCAGTCCTGTGGCCACTGCTGAGTTTTCCAAATTTGCTGGCATATTGAGTGCAGCACTTTCACAGCATCATCTTTCAGGATTTGAAATAGTTCAACTGGAATGCCATCACCTCTACTAGCTTTGTTCATAGTGATGCTTCCTAAGGCCCACTTGACTTCACATTCCAGGATGTCTGGCTCTAGGTCAGTGATCACACCATCATGATTATCTGGGTCGTGAAGATCTTTTTTGTACAGTTCTGTGTATTTCTGCTACCTCTTCTTAATATCTTCTGCTTCTGTTAGGTCCATACCATTTCTGTCCTTTATCAAGCCCATCTTTGCATGAAATGTTCTCTTGGTATCTGTAATTTTCTTGAAGAGATCTCTAGTATTTCCCATTCTGTTGTTTTCGTCTATTTCTTTGCATTGATTGCTGAGGAAGGCTTTCTTATCTCTCCTTGCTATTCTTTGGAACTCTGCATTCAGATGTTTATATTTTTCCTTTTGTCCTTTGCTTTTCGGTTCTCTTCTCTTCACAGCTATTTGTAAGGCCTCCTCAGATAGCCATTTTGCTTTTTTGCATTTCTTTTCCATGGGGATGGTCTTGATACCTGTCTCCTGTACAGTGTCACAAACCACCATCCGTAGTTCATCAGGCACTCTATCTATCAGATCTAGGCCCTTAAATCTATTTCTCACTTCCACTGTATAATCATAAGGGATTTGCTTTAGGTCATAGCTGAATGGTCTAGTGGTTTTCCCTACTTTCTTCAATTTAAGTCTGAATTTGGCAATAAGGAGTTCATGATCTGAGCCACAGTCAGCTCCTGGTCTTGTTTTTGTTGACTGTATAGAGCTTCTCCATCTTTGGCTGCAAAGAATATAATCAATCCGATTTCAGTGTTGACCATCTGGTGATGTCCATGTGTAGAGTCTTACCTGTGCTGTTGGAAGAGGGTATTTGCTATGACCAGTGCATTTTCTTGGCAAAACTCTATTAGTCTTTGCCCTGCTTCATTCTGTATTCCAAGGCCAAATTTGCCTGTTACTCCAGGTGTTTCTTGACTTCCTACTTTAGCATTCCAGTCCCCTATAATGAAAAGCACATCTTTTCTGGGTGTTAGTTCTAAAAGGTCTTGTAGGTCTTCATAGAACCATTCCACTTCAGCTTCTTCTGTGTTACTGGTTGGGGCATAGACTTGGATTACTGTGATATTGAATGGTTTGCCTTGGAAACAAACAGAGATCATTCTGTCATTTTTTATTTTGCATCCAAGTATTGCATTTCAGACTCTTTTGTTGACCATGATGGCTACTCCATTTCTTCTGAGGGATTCCTGCCTCCAGTAGTAGATGTAATGGTCATCTGAGTTAAATTCACCCATTCCAGTCCATTTCAGTTTGCTGATTCCTAGAATGTCAACATTCACTCTGGCCATCTCCTGTTTGACCACTTCCAATTTGCATTGATTCATGGACCTGACATTCCAGGTTCCTATGCAATATTGCTCTTTACAGCATCGGACCTTGCTTCTATCACCAGTCACATCCACAGCTGGGTATCCTTTTTGCTTTGGCTCCATCCCTTCATTCTTTCTGGAGTTATTCCTCCACTGATCTCCAGTAGCATATTGGGCCCCTACTGACCTGGGGAGTTTCTCTTTCAGTATCCTATCATTTTGCCTTTTCATACTGTTCATGGGGTTCTCAAGGCAAGAATACTGAAGTGGTTTGCCATTCCCTACTTCACTGGACCACATTCTGTCAGAACCTATCCACCATGACCCGCCCGTCTTGGGTGGCCCCACGGGCATGGCTTAGTTTCATTGCATTAGATAAGCCTGTGGTCCCTGTGATTAGATTGACTAGTTTTCTGTGGTTATGATTTCAGTGTGTCTGCCCTCTGATGCCCTCTTGCAACACCTACTGTCTTACTTGGGTTTCTCTTACCTTGGACATGGGTATCTCTTCACGGCTGTTCCAGCAAAGCACAGCCGCTGCTCCTTACCTTTGACAAGGGTTATCTCCTGACCGCCGCCCCTCCTGACCTTGAACGTGGAAGAGCTCCTCTTGGCCCTCCTGTGCCCGCGCAGCCACCACTCCTTGGACATGGGGCTTCTCCTCCAGGCTGCCGCCCCTGGCCTCAGGTGGGGGGTAGCTCCTCTCGGCAGTTCCTGCACCTTTGCAGCCATCGCAGCCTGTTGTCTAAATTTTCTTAGACAACTCTAAAAACAGGAGGTACAAGAAAATTTAGTTTTATAAATTTTATTAGAAAACTCCAAAAGCAAGAGGTACAAGCAGAAAACCTGGTTAATCTTGTCCGTTAAAATCTGTATTTTAATCACTTTAAAATGAGTTTGACTTCTGTTTATAGGAGGATGGAAGGAATGGAGTCACTAACCTTTAGCTTCAATGGTCTGAGAATTAAGGTGTGCATTGAGTTAGTAAGGCATGATTTGTATATAATTAGTGGAGGCAAGTATTTCACTTGATCTAAAATATTTATAAATTATAATTATAGTTTGTAGTCAATAACAATGAGAAAATATGAATTAATGACAAAGTAGGAGAACATTGAGACTTCTGTTCCATTATTAATTTCTAATCACTTTTTACTGATTACTCTAATTGCAAACACTTGAACTTTTCTTTAAACTAGGCCATTTCTTTCCAGGTATTATGTCATTTTGACAGACATTGAGAAGTTTTACATATTGCTGCTCTGATGCTTATGCTGTGGAATGAGTTGGAGATGATTATGGAGACCAATAGAAAGTTAAAATCAAAGGATTTTCACTTCATTTTGAAAGCCTGAATAGTGTCATGGGTCCTCATTATATTGCAGGAACTTATTTTCCACTAGTTTTAAAAAAATGGAACACATTATTATTATGAATAACACTCTGAACAGAGATTTCTTTAAAATGCATAAAAACAGCATGGGAACAGAATTTGCATACATAAAATAAAATGAGAGGAATATAAAAATGTGACAACACAAGTACACAAATATCAAAGTATCCAAAAGTATAGCTGTCTACTCTGCTTCTTCAGCCCTCGCAAACATGTATGAGAGGAACCAAGTAAAATTATCATAAGTGACTACCAATTATATAATTGTATACAAATAAAACCTTCTAATATTATAGAATTTTCATGAGGGTAGTCTCAAGAATCCTTGATGATTTTACATGCACACTCACACACACATTCATAGCCCATGCTCTTATCTTTCTCTTCCTCCTCTTCCAAAGCCAAAGGTAATGTATTAATTTTCTGTTGCTGTTATAACATTACCACAAACCTGGAGACTGAAACACATCACTAATATCTATCGTAAAGTTCAGAAGTCCAACATGGGTTTCAACCTGTGTAAAACTCAGGTGTTGGCCCAAATGTCTTTTTTTGGAAGGCTCCAGGGATTCATTTCCTAGGTTTTTAGAGCTTCGAGAGCCTTCTCATATTCCTTACCTTGCAGTCTCTCTCCATCATGAAAGCCAGCAATTGCATCTCTGACTTCTGCTTCCATCAGTACATCTCCTTCTCTGACTGTCCTGCCTTGTTTGCTTAAAAAGACCATGTGGTTACATTGGCCCTACCGAGATAATTCAAGACAATCTCCCTATCTCAAAATTCATCATTTAATCATATCTGCAATGTAAAGTAACATCTTCACAAGTGCGGAATACAAGATGCGGACATCTTTGGGGATCATTATGACACCTACTAGAGCTCCAACAGAGAGCTTTACCATTCTGCCCTCTACTGCTTTAACTCCTAATGTCTTCCTTAAAATAACTCAATTGGACTTTTGCCTCAACCACTGGTCTTACATTGTTCTTATCCAGATCACAAGAAAAGCCTGAGCTAAATATTCTAAGCAGGTTCTTACCTTCTCTGACTACACTCTTACACTTGTGTTTGTTGTCTCTTCCCTTTTCCTTAAACTTTCTTTCCCTGGGGCTCCCATGCTGCCCTTTTCTTTTTCCTCCAAATTTTTCATTGATCTTCCATAGTGTGTTTGTTTGTTTGTTTTTCCCATGAACTCCTCTTCTTTCCCTCAATGCTGGCTGTTTTCCTTTACTTTGTCCTAACTCTCCCTATTTTCATCAGCTGTCATGACCTTATCTATGTATGTGCAAGACTTCTATAGGGACCAGTTCAAAATCTCTGTCTTTCATTTATACCACTCTCCTAAATTGTGTAATCAAGCCACTTGTCCATTTGGGTGGTGGAATAGAACTTTAAAACCAACATGTCCAAGTGTAGATAATCATTTAAGGGAGCCAAGCCACAACTCTTCCCCTGCAACCCTCTCTTCCCCTCTTTGTTTTTGGACTAACAGCAATATTCTCTTCTTCGTCACCAACCCAGAAAGTATGGAATCATTCTTGACATATGTCTCTCCTTTTAAGGCTTATATGTAATCCTACCACACAAGCATCAGGTCCTCCTGTTTTAATTTCTTAATATTTCTTGGATCTAGTCCATCTTCACCGCATTATTAGTCACTACCTTACTTCTGGTCATAGTTACCCTTTATATTTGTTGATTTCACATGTTCATATCTAGTCCTTTGTCTCCAGCTTTAGCTCCGAGTAATCCCAGCCTTCACATGGTTACCAAAACAATCTAAGCAAATATGATTATCATAATACCACTTAAAATTTTTCAGCAACTTCTAAATCCAGTTTCTTGGGCACATGGACTATTTCCCTTTTCATACTTCCCAGCTGCACTACCCTCAATGCTTTTCACAATTATTTTTCTCTTAATTCCACTGCCCAAAATGTTCTGAAATTTAAATGAGGAAATATAAGAAAAGCAGACAGTATTGTTTCTAGAATACGGTAAACATTCATTGAACATTAATTCCCTGTTTTCTCTTTTTCCTCTTCCTCTGACTAGAAATTTGCATTTAACTCTCTTGATCACTTAATGATAAAGGCTCAACCAGTTAAATTTTGATTTAGTGGCAATCTATTCATCAGGGTCAATTCAGTACATTCCTCCTCCTTTGGATTTTATGAACAACATACTTCATTCCTAGGAATAGAACATCAGTGAAACATTCTACCAACTACTTAAGGATAAAGGTCCATACTATTAACATATCATATTCCTTGGCTAATTTAGAAAACATGTTTTTTTCTGTTGCTTTTAATTTCAGTCAGATAATCTATAGCAGAATCCCTGACATATCACAGAGCAGCACCATATACAAACATGATTATCACACGACCATGTGAAAAGGGATTTCTACTCACAGAAGTTGTTTTTTTTTTTTTTTTTTTAATTTACTCTTAAAGATTCCATCACCTTCAAAACAGGACATTTTGTTTCTTAACATGGCCTTTGGAATCTCTGCAACCCACAGATTGAACTTCTACATCATCTCACTTCTGGTCTTTTCTCATCCCCTCCATCATCAGCATTCTGATTCACTCACAGCCTGGCACCTGTTCTCAACTCAGCAACCAGAATGCTCCTCTTAAAGCATAAATGTACACTTCTTTATCTCTCTCCTTCTGAACTCTCTCTCTGAATAAAAGTGTGGTTTTTACACAACCTGCCAGGATTGACAAGATAACCTCTGGTCACGTCTACTCATATTTTTGCTCCCAGACTCTTTGTGGCAGCCCTTCCATTCGCACTTTTCCTCACACAGGCCAAGCTCCTTCGATGAGTGCATTTCTCCTCTCTCTTCTGCTCAAGGGATCAGTTCCTGTCCTCCTTCAGGTCTTTGCTTGAGTATCACTTTTCAACCATCCTTCTCCAACTACTCTGTTAAAAGCTGAAACCATATTTTTATCACCTGCTTCACCTTTCTCCCTAACCAAGACAACACTTACATTTTATTCCAAAAATATATCTCTGTCTTCTCCTTATTAGACAATGAGACTAGGAGGACAGGGGACTTTGTTATTTTTGTTCACTGTATCATTAGTGAGCACCCCAAAAAGTGCCTGACGCATAGTTGGTTTTGAGTGAGTATTAGGGAAATAAATTTCTGTGATATTCCGTAGAGACTTAGTTTTCACTTTCACTTGACATTAAGCTTTTCAATTTATTTTTGGTTATTGTGATAGGCACGGGAAGTTTATCAGGACAGCACAGATAAATCTAATGGGAAGGAAAAAGCTTCATACTTCATATTTTTGCCCAGAGCTGTTCTTCAATGACATTGTCCTGATAGTGTAATCTAGGGATTCAGTACCAGATTTCAAAAATAAAATTAAAAGACACCAGATCAGTTTCATGGGTGCATTAACATTTATGGGACAAAGGTCCATAAAAGAAAGGGTATTTCATACTCCTAGTCACACAAAGATGAACAATGATTTTTCAGAGATCTTGATAGTGTATGAATTACAATATGTTGAGCCAGTGTGGTAGTATAAACTTGCTACAGGGACTTCCCATAAGGGGTGATAATCAGGTTACAGGTTTTAAGATGTTTGACAACTTATGTCTACATGAAAAGAAAAGAAAAAAGATCTCTTTGGATATTAAATGTATCTGTGAATATTCATAAGCAAAATATTTAAAAATTTTTGTATGAATTCTTCTCTCTATAAAACTATTCTTAAGTTATAGGATAGGACTTTTTTCTGCATGTACTATAACAAATACTTACATTGTTGTTGATATTGTTGTTGTTCAGTCACTAAGTCATGTCCAACTCTTTACAACCAAATGGACTGTAACATGCCAGGCTCCTCTGTCCTTCACTGCCTCCTGGAATTTGCTCAAGTTCATGTCCGTTGTGTTGGTGATGCTATCTAGCCATCTCATGCTCTGCCAGCCACCTCTCTTTCAATCCTTCCCAGCATCAGGGTCTTTTCCAATGCATTGACTCTTCGCATCAGGGGGCCAAAATACTGGAGCTTCAGCTTAACCAGTGGTCCTTCCAATGAATATTCAGGATTGATTTCCTATAGGATTGACTGGTTTAATCTCCTTGCAGTCCGAGGGACTCTCAAGAGTCTTCTCCAGCACCACAATTGAAAAGCATCAATCCTTTGGCACTCAGCCTTCTTTATGATCCAACTCTCACATCCATACTTGACTACTGGAAAAACCAGAAGTTTTTGACTTTTGTTGGCAAGACCTCTGTTGGCAAAGTGATATCACTGCTTTTTAATACACTGTCTAGATTTGTCAGAGCTTTGCTTCCAAGGTGCAAATGCCTTTTAATTTCATGGCTGCAGTCACCATCTGCAGTGATTTTGGAGCCCAGGAAAATAAAATATATCACTGTTTCCACCTTTTCCCCTTCTATTTGCCACAAAGTGATGGGACTGGATGCCATGATCTTAAGATTTTTTTTTTTAATATTGAGTTTTAAGCCAGCTGTTTGACTCTCCACTTTCACTAATGCTCACATACCATCACTAATGATCAATTTTCATATAATTTCCCCTGTAATACTCATTCAATATGTTATTTGAAAGTATTACTCAAAAATATCACAAAGGATATATTAATCACTGGTCAATCCTACTTATGTGTGTGCCTTCACTATTTAATAGTTTATATTTTTATTTTTCAAAAACCAAAGGATTCCAGGTAAACTAACATCTGAGAAAAACGAAACCCCTACCCTTTAAAGTATTGTTAACTGGCAAAATGTAATTCAAATTAGTACTTAGTGTTTTTATTTAGTAAAGAACCATATTCAAATAAATTTGAGACCAAAAAGAAGATACAAAATGTTTAAAGTAGCTTTTATAGGTCACTTAACAAGATATGGGAAATTTTTAGTCCTTTCATCTTTTAATAAAAAACAAAATATTAATTCTGTCTAGTTAAGAATCTATACAATTTCCTAAGTACAGTGGATGAAAAAACATATTTATAGGTGCTGCCTTCGACAGTTCTTTTTCATTTTTTTCTAAATCTGTAGCTTAAACTTTTCCATCCCCATGGAAAAGAAATGCAAAAAAGCAAAATGGCTGTCTGGGGAGGCCTTACAAATAGCTGTGAAAAGAAGAGAAGCGAAAAGGAAAGATATAAACATCTGAATGCAGAGTTCCAAAGAATAGCAAGAAGAGATAAGAAAGCCTTCTTCAGCGATCAATGCAAAGAAATAGAGGAAAACAACAGAATGGGAAACACTAGGGATCTCTTCAAGAAAATCAGAGATACCAAAGGAACATTTCATGCAAAGATGGGCTCGATAAAGGACAGAAATGGTATGGACCTAACAGAAGCAGAAGATATTAAAAAGAGGTGGCAAGAATACACAGAAGAACTGTACAAAAAAGAGCTTCACGACCCAGATAATCATGATGGTGTGATCACTGACCTAGAGCCAGACATCCTGGACTGTGAAGTCAAGTGGGCCTTAGAAAGCATCACTACAAACAAAGCTAGTGGAGGTGATGGCATTCCAGTGGAGCTATTCCAAATCCTGAAAGATGATGCTGTGAAAGTGCTGCACTCAATATGCCAGCAAATCTGGAAAACTCAGCAGTGGCCACAAGATTGGAAAAGGTCAGTTTTCATCCCAATCCCAAAGAAAGGCAATGCCAAAGAATGCTCAAACTATTGCACAATTGCACTCATCTCACACGCTAGTAAAGTAATGCTCAAAATTCTCCAAGCCAACCTTCAGCGATATGTGAACTGTGAACTTCCTGATGTTCAAGCTGGTTTTCGAAAAGGCAGATGAACTAGAGATCAAATTGCCAACATCCGCTGGATCATGGAAAAAGCAAGAGAGTTCCAGAAAAACATCTATTTCTGCTTTATTGACTATGCCAAAGCCTTTGACTGTGTAGATCACAATAAACTGTGGAAAGTTCTGAAAGAGATGGGAATACCAGACCACCTGATCTGCCTCTTGAGAAATCTGTATGCAGGACAGGAAGCAACAGTTAGAACTGGTCATGGAACAACAAACTGGTTCCAAATAGGAAAAGGAGTACGTCAAGGCTGTATATTGTCACCATGTTTATATAACTTATATGCAGAGTACATCATGAGAAATGCTGACTGGAAGAAACACAAGTTGCAATCAAGATTGCTGGGAGAAATATCAATAACTTCAGATATGCAGATGACACCACCCTTATGGCAGAAAGTGAAGAGGGGCTAAAAAGCCTCTTGATGAAAGTGCAAGTGGAGAGTGAAAAGGTTGGCTTAAAGCTCAACATTCAGAAAACGAAGATCATGGCATCTGGTCCCATCACTACATGGGAAATAGATGGAGAAACAGTGGAAACAGTGTCAGACTTTCTTTTTCTGGGCTCCAAAATCACTGCAGATGGTGAAATAAAAAGATGCTTACTCCTTGGAAGGAAAGCTATGACCAACCTAGATAGCATATTCAAAAGCAGAGACATTACTTTGCCAACAAAGGTTCACCTAGTCAAGGCTATGGTCTTTCCTGTGGTCATGTATGGATGTGAGAGCTGGACTGTGAAGAAGGCTGAACGCCGAAGAATTGATGCTTTTGAACTGTGGTGTTGGAGAAGACTCTTGAGAGTCCCTTGGACTGCAAGGAGATCCAACCAGTCCATTCTGAAGGAGATCAGCCCTGGGATTTCTTTGGAAGGAATGATGCTCAAGCTGAAACTCCAGTACTTTGGCCACCTCATGCGAAGAGTTGACTCATTGGAGAAGACTCTGATGCTGGGAGGGATTGGGGGCAGGAGGAGAAGGGGAAGACAGAGGATGAGATGGCTGGATGACATCACTGACTCGATGGATGTGAGTCTGGGTGACCTCCGGGAGTTGGTGATGGACAGGGAGGCCTGGCATGGTGCAGTTCATGGGGTCGCAAAGAGTCGGACACGACTGAGCGACTGATCTGATCTGATCTGTAGCTTAAACTAATCAGATGTATGTAACAACATTCTTCTCCAAAATTATAGTAACTGTAAGACTTCCCATGGGGACACACTCACCTAAATATTCAACTCTATTACAGATTTACAGATGATTCTTTTATCACATTACCTTCACAAAAGTATGCAAATGATGAGTAAATAGTTTATTGAATTCAAACCCCCATTGCTGAAAAAGCTAGAGTTAAGTATTAAATGGAAAAATTTGTAATGAAGTAAATATTGTTCCAGTTCTATTTCCTTGGCTCCAAACATACATTTAGAATCAAGGGATAGAATGAGTTTAGTCAAGTTTGGTAGTTTTAGATAAACAATATGTTTTGTGTGTCCATAATCCCACCTCCAGCTTTCTTTTCCCACAGGTGTACCTTTAGGGATTAGACAGGCTTAAGGACATTCCTGTTACCTTTAGGTCTTCTCTAATCCAAGTTTGCAGTTCTATGGGTTGTTGATAAGTGAGCCATACAGATGTGCTAGAGGTTATGAGGAGATAACACCTTGCAATATACAATCCTTTCAAGTTATTTAGTTTTGAAAAATTATAAATTTAGTGAAAATCTAAGCAAAATGTGAACATTAGTAAATGACACTGAATATGACAGCAAATTTGAAAAACATTTTCTGTTGATTCTACAGACATTTTTAGAAGCGATTTTCCCTATGAATATGACTGTCAAGTATATATTAATACACCTATATTTATATATACAGAGATATATTATTTTACTAGATTATAGATAGTAATCTCAGTTTCTTTTAATATCCATATCCATATCATATTCATATCCATTTTTCATAACTAGGAATAGATAACTCTGAAATACCTTGGTAAACCACCAACATTTGTCTTTTACCTGTACTTTGATGCCATAGTACATAGGACTTCCCTGGTGGCTCAGATGGTAAAGCGTTTGCCTGCAATGCAGGAGACCTGGGTTCGATTCCTGGGTTGGGAAGATCCCTGGAGAAGGAAATGGCAATCCACTCCAGTACTCTTGCCTGGAAAATCCCATGTACTGAGGAGCCTGACAGGCTACAGTCTATGGGGTCGCAAAGAGTCGGACATGACTGAGCAACTTCACTTCACTTGATGCCATAGTATCCAAAGAGGTGCTGAAGGAAGAAGGGTAAGCTGAACTCAACAACAGGATTATCGCCTTATATGCCATGAAATATGAATTTTAAAAAAAGAAAAATTTAAAGAGCTCTGCCATCACTTTCTATCCTCATTCCTTCTCTAGCTGCTACAAAACAGTAGAGATATAGTAGAAGTCAATGGAGTCCCATCTCATCAGTGAGACCCTGGAAATACTGGCAGGTTTTCAGCTAGTAAAGAATCTGCCTGCAATTTGGGAGACCTGGGTTCGATCCCTGGGTTGGCAAGATGCCCTGGAGAAGGGAAAGGCTACCCACTCTAGTATTCTGGCCTGGAGAATTCCATGGACTGTATAATCCACGGGGTTGCAAAGAGTCAGACGCAACTGAGAGGCTTTCACTGTCATGGGTAAAAGATGCAAAAATTCCTCAGTGCTTGCCCACACATATCCTTACAAAACCTCAATTCTAGCACTATTATTTAACTTATATACTATTTCTTCTCCTGTAAATCCACAACTTCATGAAAAAAAAAAAAAGTAAAAATATTAGTCACTCAGTTGTGTCTGTCTCTTTGCGACCACATGGACTGTAGCTTGCCAGGCTCCTCTGTCATTGCAATTTTCCAGGCAAGAATACTGGAGTAAGTATCCATTCCCTTCCCCAGGGGATCTTCCTGACCCAGGGATCAAGCTCGGGTTTTCTGCACTGCAGGCAGATTCTATACCATCTGAGCTACCAACAAATCCTGAACATTATGGCTGTAAAAGATGCAACTTAAAAACTAGTAAAGCTTTTGTGTTGTTGTTGTCCTTTTCCAGCGTTCAAGATGTCAAAGCGAGGTCATGGTGGGCCCTCTGGTGCCAAATTCCGGACTTCCTTGGGTCTTCCGGTTGGAGCCCTGATCGACTGTGCTGACAACACAAGAGCCAAAGATCTGTATATCATATCGGTGAAGGGGATCAAGGGACGACTGAATAGACTTCCTGGTGCTGCTGTGGGTGACATGGTGACAGCCACAGTCAAGAAAGGCAAAGCAGAGCTCAGAAAGAAGGCACATCCAGAGGTGGTAATTTGGCAATGAAAGTCTCACTGTAGAAAAGATGGTTTGTTTCTTTATTTTAAAGATAATGCTGGGGTCATAGTAAACAATAAAGGCAAGATGAAAGATTCTGCCATCACAGGACCAGTTGCACAGGAATGTGCTGAGTTGTGGTCCAAGATCGCTTCCAATGCTGCTAGCATTGCATGATTCTTTGGTGTATTTGTAAAAAAAAAAAAATCATTTGCTCCCCTCACCAAAAAAATTAGTAAATATCTTTTATGTTCAAGAAATTACTATTTAAACAGTAACATGAAGATACAGTAAGGGATTGAGGTCCTACAGTAAGAAATAAAAAGCAAAGTCAAACTAAGTATTTAAAAGAGAATCTCATATGGAGAGATTTACAAAGTGTAGGCAGAATGTAGGGAAGTCATAGGTTAGTGCAGTAACCAGGGGCTACAGCACTAACAAAACCCCCGCCCCCACCCCCACCCTTAGGCCTGAGAGAGCTGGAAGAGGACAATGACCAGAACCAGGTGAGGCAGAAAGAGGTCTGTGGGGCACGGCCACCCAGAAGGAGTGATCGCCTGTGGTGAAAGGATGCTGACAGCCTCGGACAGACCTACGGCGTGTGACTGTGGCAGAAATTCTCCAAACAAAACAGGAAAACATTGGTCTGAGAGAATGTACAATCTCTAAAAATATGAAAGATTTAATTGATGAACATAGTTTGTTTTTTTTTTTTTTTAAAGAAAAAGTTGAACGCATTAAAGAAATGAATCACCAGTCCAGGTTTGATGCAGGATACAGGATGCTTTGGGCTGGTGCACTGGGGTGACCCAGAGGGATGGTATGGGGAGGATGGTGGGAGGAGGGTTCAGGATTGGGAACACGTGTACACCTGTGGCAGATTCATGTTGATGTATGGCAAAACCAATACAATATTGTAAAGTAATTAGCCTCTAATTAAAATAAGTTTTGAAAAGAAAAAGAAATCAGTAAAAAATAATAAAAAATGAGAAAGAAACTCTTTGAAGAGCCGATAGTAAATATAAAGTATTGTACAGGCCTCACTGAGGTGGCTCAGTGGTTTAAAAAAAAAAAAAAATCTGCCTGCCAGTGCAGGAGACCCAGGTTCAACCCCTGGGTTGGGAAGATCCCCTGGAGAAGGAAGTGGCAGCCCACACCAGTATTCTTGCCAGGATAATCCCATGGCCAAAGGAGCCTGGCAGGCTACAGTCCATGAGGCTGCAAAGAGTCGGACACAATTGGACACACACACCACCCATTGCACAGGCCTAAATCAGACTACAGCGGATACAGCTAATATTTATTGAGGGTTTTTTAGGGTCAACCATATTCTGTCAGGCACATTTAATGTGTCGTCTCACATTATACGATGATTGTTTTTCCCATTTTACCCAAAGGAAACCAGTTTGGAGACTTTAAGTAGTTGTCTAGTCCACACAGCAAGCAAATTGTGGAGGCAGGAATTGAACTTAGCTCTGACACCCAAATCCTATTCATTTCATAACAATATTATTGCATTATTATCCTTTAATTTTATGAAGTTAGATCTATCATACTTAGTAAGGACAATACTTATATTCTCAAATGAAATATATGTAAATGATAAATATTTGGCATTTTAGATTTGTCAAATGTCTTAATTCTTAGATCCTTCAAAAGGTATCATCCACTATTTAAATCATATTCCCGATTTTAATAGCTCTCCTTGGGCATATTATATACTCACCGAGCTAATACACTGACACTCAGCTATGCCAAAATATAGAATCCACTAAAATATCTAAAAATACTTTGGAGAGTGGAAAAAATAAGAGATTTTTATTTAAAACAGTACATGAACTATTTATGTGCTTTATTTCTTTAATTACCTTAAAAATGTTACATATCAAAACAAGACATGCTATAATCCATCAGTTGACATAATACAGCATAGTAAATCATGGTGTAATAGATCGTTTGCCCTGGCTCAGTGCTTCCAATAATGATGTAATATAAATGTATATGAAAGCAGGTTTAATACATATATTTCTAAAATTCAGCTCTCTTCTTCAAGAATGGAAACACACTAAATATTAAGCACTGCTATTAAAATGTTTCCCTTCTTTTACAGAAAAGCCCAGTATAATATTCTAAAGAACATTTTTAGTTATATAATAGGATTTTAATCATTAGGCTTTGTAGAGACTTCAAACGTATGCCCTTCATACATCTTAATCTTTCATATATAATAATAAAAATCTATGATCTATGAATAATTGGACTGGCTACGTATAATCAACCCTCAATTATCATTTCAGAGGCAAGAAAGAAATCACATAGACAAATGAAATTCTCAGATAAAACAAGAATGAGAGAATGATGAAGTTCAGAGTTGAAGGGACCTCAGAGATCAGCTACTCCAGCCCCCTTATTTTACAAATGAATAAACTGAGCCCCTTGAAACCAGAGGTTTTTAAAAGGTCACAAAATAAGGTTATTTGAAGGTCAAGGACCAGTAGGTCTTCTGTCTCAGGATCTTTTCACAGTCCTATATTGGTATACTTCCCTGGTAGCTCAGATGATAGAGAAATCTGCCTGCAATGCAGGAGATCTAGTTTGGATCCCTGAGATGGGAAGATCCCTGGAGACAGGAATTGCAACCCACTCCAGTATTCTTGCCTGGAGAATTCCATGGTAAAAGAGCCAGGCAGGCTACTGTCCATGGAGTTACAAAGAGTTGGACATGACTGATCGACTCCACACACACACACACACACACACACACACACACACACACACACAGGTATACATCAGTGGTTCAGTGTTTTCTTTCTGATTCGTTTCCCTCATAGTTTATTACAAAGTACTGAGTATGATTCCATGTGCTCTCTCTCTCTTTCTGTGTGCATATATATATCTATATAGATATAGATATATCTAGAACCATCCATGTTGCTACAAATGGCATGATTTCATTCTTTTTTTATGGATGAGTAATATCCTATTGCATGTATGTATGTGTGTGTGGCTATATATATATATATATATATATACATACATATATATATAAATATTTGTATGGAAGGAAATCAGTCCTGAATATTCCTTGGAAGGACTGATGCTGAAGCTGAAACTCCAAGACTTTGGCCACCTGATGCAAAGAACTGACTCATTGGAAAAGACCCTGATGCTGGGGAAGATTGAAGGCAGGAGGAGAAGGGGATGACAGAGGACAAGATGGTTGGATGGCATCATTGACTCAATGGACATGAGTTTGAGTAAACTCTGGGAGTTGGTGATAGACAGGGAGGCCTGGAATGTTCATGGGGTTGCAGAGTCAGACATGACTGAGAAACTGAACTGAACTGATGAACAGGTTTGTTCAGAGCACTGAAAGAGGCATTTGTCTTAGGAATGAAGATCTTGCTCTCACACCCTTTTAGGGGTAGGGTGAATTTGGTGGCAACTTGTATTTTTATCCAATTTCTAGCATTTTCCCTGTAAAGCAGGAATCACAACCATTTTCTGAGTGCAAGTATTGATGTGGTTGACTAAAATGTTTGAAAGAAGAAAAGCTTCAAAGTAGGTATAATGCATAGAAAAGAGAGCCAATTGAAAAAAGGCCCTCCAGACAGCATGGGGATCACTTGAGGTGGAGATCATGGATTTGCAGTGGTTGAGTGCATGCATGCTGGGTCACTCAATCATGCCCAACTCTGTGCAATCCCATGGCCTGAGTGATTCTCCCGGCAAGACTACTTGAGTGGGTTGCCGTGCTCTCCTCCAGGGAATCTTCCCAATCCAGGGATCGAATCCATGTCTCTTATGTCTCCTGCATTAGCAGGCAGGTTCTCTACCCTAGCACCACCTGGGAAACCCCTTGCAGGGGTTGTTCAGTGTGATTTCCTCCCATCAGCACTCAGCATCCCTGGTGTAGCTGAGGGAAATACCAACACTGGATTGATAAAAAGTTAGAATTTTGAACAGCAAACAGAATGGGAAGGGAGGTAACTGACGAGAGAGTGATTGAAGTGATAGGTTGTAGACTACGTTGAATAGTAGAGCGAATTAAGGCAGAACTGTTTAATTCTAAGGAAGAAAACAAGAGGGGTCAAGGTACTAGAAATCTTCACTCTGCTGAAGTACAATTATAAAAAGAAATTTATCTTTAGTCAGACCATTGACACTCCGGCTTATAAATAATTTTGATCTCTAGAAGCAACATCTGGTAAAAATACACAGCTCTGCAAGAATAATCTTAGGATCTGGTGACATCAGCCTCAGGCACAAACTGCATATATTAAGTCAAAGACACATTCAATCAGGAGAATGAGATGACAAGCCATAGACGAGGGAAAAACATTTGTAAAAGACACATCTGATAAGTGACTGTTATCTAAAATATACAAAGAACTCTTAAAATTCAACAATAAGTGAACACACAACCAAATTAAAAAATGGACTGAAGACCTTAACAGACAATTCACCAAAGAAGATGAACAGATTCACATCATAAGCCATCAGGTAAAACCACATTAAAACCAAGATAAAACTACACACCTATCAGAATAGTCAAAATCCTGAACACTGAAAACACTAAATGCTGACAAGGATGTGGAACAAGAGGAAATCTCATTCACTGGTAATGGAAATGCAAAATGGTGCAGTCACTTTGGTAGACAGTTTGGTGATTTCTTAGAAAACTAAAACTCTTACCAAATGATTCAGCAGTCTTTCTCCTTGGTATTTACTCAAAGGAGTTAAAAACTTATGTCCATGAAAAAACTTACAAATGAATGCTTATTGCAGATTTATTCATAATTGCCGAATCTTGTAAGCAACTAAGATGTCCTCTAGTTGTCGAATTGATAAACTGTGGTATATCCAGACAATGGAGTATTATTCAACACTAAGAAAAAAAAAAAAAAAGGGCTAGCAAGTCTTGAAAGAATTTTAATGCATACTACTAAATAAAATATACCCATATGAAAAGGCTACCCACCATAAGATTCCAATTGTATGATGCTCTGGAAATGACAGACTATGGAGATAGTAAAAAGATCACTGGTTGCCAGTGGTGGAGAAGGATGAATTTGTAAAGCACAGAGGATCTCTAGGGCAGTGGAACGTCCCTGTACAATACTGTAATGGTTTGCTTCATTTAGTCGCTAGTTCAGTTCAGTTCAGATCAGTCACTCAGTCGTATCCAACTCTTTGTGACCCCATGAATCGCAGCATGCCAGGCCTCCCTGTCCATCACCAACTCCCGGAGTTCACCCAGACTCACGTCCATCAAGTTGGTGATGCCATCCAGCCATCTCATCCTCTGTTGTCCCCTTCTCCTCCTGCCCCCAATCCCTCCCAGCATCAGAGTCTTTTCCAATGAGTCAACTCTTCTCATGAAGTGGCCAAAGTACTAAGTCATGTCCAGGTTCTTTGTGACCCCAGAAGCCTGCCAGGGTCTTCTGTCCATGGGATTTCCCAGGCAAGAATACTAGAGTGTGTTGCCATTTCCTTTTCCAGGGGATCTTCCCAACCCAGGGATCAAGCCCACATCTCCTGCATTAGCAGGAGGATTCTTTGTCCCTGAGCCACCAGAGAAACTATAATGGCAGATATACATAGACACTACTGTATTGGTGGATACACATAATTATACTTCAGTTCAAGTTCATAGAATTTATAACAGCAACAGTGAATCCAAATGTAAGATCTGGAGTTGGAGTGATTATATCGATGCATAATACAGGTTCATCAATTGTAACAATTATGCCTCTTGGTGGAGGATGTTGATAATGGAGGAAGCTATATGTATGTGAGGGCAGAGAATATATGGAAATCTTTATTCCTTCCTCTCAATATGTCTATGAACCAAAAACTGCTCTAAATAAAGTCATGCAAAATAAATCAAAACACACTCAGCATGTAGTCCCTATTATATGAAATAAGGCAGTCTTTGGAAAACTATTAAATCATAATTTTTAAAAGGGCCCCAAATGATATGACATATCCATCATATTATAAGGTTAAAAATTATAAGATTTAAAGTATCTTCTGTTGTTGTTCAGTCACTCAGACATGTCTGACTCTTTGTGACCTCATGGACTGCAGCATGGCAGGCTTCCCTGTCCTTCACTATCTCCCTGAATTTGCTGAAATTCATGTCCATTGAGTCAATGATGCCAACCAACCATCTCATCCTCTGTCATCCCCTTCTCCTTCTGCCTTCAATATTTCAAAGCATCAGGGTCTTTTCCTCTTCATATCAGGTGGCCAAAGTACTGGAGCTTCAGCTTTAGCATTAGTCCTTCCAATCAATATTCAGGGTTGATTTCCTTTAGGATTGACTAGTTTGATCTTCTTGCTGTCCAAGGGACTCTCAAGAGTCTTCTCTAATACCACAGTTGAAAAGGATTAATTCTTCAGTTCTCAACCTTCTTTATGGTCCAATTTGCACATCTGTACATGATTAATGGAAAAACCATAGCTTAGACTATACAGACCTTTGTTGGCCAAGTGATGCCTCTGCTTTTTAATATGGTTTGTCATAACTTTTCTTCCAAGGAGCAAGCATCTTTTAATTTCATGGCTGCAATCAACGTCCATAGTGATTTTGGAGCCCAAGTAAAATCTGTTTCCCCATCTATTTGCCATGAAGTGATGGGACTCTATGCCATGATCTTAGTTTTTTGAATGTTGAATTTTAAGCCAGTTTTTCACAGTCCTTTTTCACCATCATCAAGAGGCTCTTTAGTTCCTCTTTGCTTTCTGCCATAAGGATGATATCATCAGCAGATCTGAATTTATTGATATGTCTCTCAACAATCTTGATTCTAGCTTGTGGATTCACTCAGCTCAGCATTTCACATGATGTACTCTACATATAAGTTATATAAGCAGGGTGACAACATACAGCCTTGACATACTCCATTCCCAATTTGGAACCACTCCATTGTTTCATGTCTGGTTTTAACTGTAGCTTCTTGACCTACATATAGGTTTCTCAGGAGGCAGATAAGGTAATCTGGTGTTCCCATCCCTTTAAGAATTTTCCACAATTTGTTGTGATCCACACAAAGGCTTTAGCATAGTTAGTGATGCAGAAGTAGATGTTTTTCTGAAATTCTCTTTCTTTTTCTGTGCTTCAGTGGATGTTTGCAATTTGATCTCTGATTCTTCTGCTTTTTCTAAATCCAGTTTGGAAAGCTCTCTGTTCACGCACTGTTGAAGCCTAGCTTGAAGGATTTTGAGCATTGCCTTGCTAGCATGTGAAATGAGCATAACTGTGCAATAGTTTGAACATTTTTTGGAATGAAAACTGACCTTTTTTAGTCTTGTGGCCATTTCTGAGCTTTCCAAATTTTCTGGCATATTGAGTGCCCCACTGTAACAGCATCATCTTTCAGGATTTGAAGTAGCTCAACCTGAATTTCATCACCTCCACTAGCTTTGTTCATAGCGATGCTTCCTAAGGTCCACTTGACATCACACTCCAGGATGCCTGGCTCTAGGTGAGTGATGACACCACTGTTATTATCTGGGTCATTATGACCCTTTTTATATTTTGCCACTTTTTCTTAATATCATCTGCTTCTGTTAGGTCCATACTGTTTCTGTCCTGTTTTTGTTTTTGTTTTTGTTTTTCCCCAATCTTTGCATGAAATGGTCCCTTAGTATCTCTAATTGTCTTTAGGAGATTTCTAATATTTCCCATTGTATTGTTTTCCTCTGTTTCTTTGCATTGTTCCCTTAAGGCTTTCTTACCTCTCTTTGCTATTCTTTGGAACTCTGCATTCAGATGGGTTTATCTTTCTAGCTTAACTTAATAGTAGTTCTCAAAATCAGCAAACTTTAGGAATTTGTTGAAAACGCAAATTCTCTGTCACCCACCATGCTACTGAATCAGAAACTCCGGAGGTGGGGCCCAGTGTGTTGTTTTTGAGCAAGCCCTCCAGATGATCCTGATGCATACAAAGGCAATGCAGTCATTCAATTTGTGTAAACTGACTTGTCCAATAGGTCTGCCTTGACTTCTCTCTAATAATATTATGGTTTCAACACATATTCTCTACCAAATCTTTCAATAAAAAAAAAAAAAATTTCAGAATAATTTCTTACTCCAAAGAAAGAAATTTGTTGTACTCCATGTAAGAAAAACACTCAGTAGTTATGCAGCTAAAGACAAAAATAAAAAGAAGCACCATAGTGATCTGAATAAAGTTTTTAAAAAACTAGGAAAAAAAAATCTTCAAATTTTGATGGAATACTCTGGGTTTACATACCTACAAACATAGCTGGCTCTAGTTTCTTCAGTTTGGACTATTGTTAGAAATATTGCCATCCATAAAAGAAAGAAATCAATGACTTCCATATAGACAGTGGTACCAGTTATATAATTTAAACTATATTCAATAAGTCTCAGAGGCTTCCCAGGTAGCACAGTAGTAAAGAATCTGCCTTCCAATACAGGAGACTCAGGAAAAATTCAAGTTCAAAGTCAGGAAGATACCTTGGAGTAGAAAAAATGGCAACCCACTCCAGTATTCTTGCCTGGAAAATTCCATGGATAGAGGAGCCTGGTGGTCTACAGTCCTTGATGTCTCAAAGAATCAGACATGACTGAGCACACACACATGTAACAAGTCCCGGGATTAATAAAACAGATGCACTTGCTGGAAATTTCCTGGGCTCTGACTCCAAGGTGAAGTCTGCAACAAAATCATCAGGAGGTTATTCATTACACTTAAAGAGCTCTGGCAATCATAGGGAACAAGAAGGGGAAAAGAGAGGAAGAGACAAGGGGAGGAAAAGAGAAAGGAACACAGAGAAGAGAGGATGGATGTGATGACTACAAGAGAAGATAACAGAATGGCAACCCACTCCAGTGTTCTTGCCTGGAGAATCCCAGGGACGGGGGACCCTGGTGGGCTGCTGTCTCTGGGGTTGCACAGAGTCAGATACCACTGAAGCGACTTAGCAGCAGCAGCAAAGTTGTTTACTGAGACCTGGGAGAAACACTGTACTCCTAAGGCTTAGATTTCCTATAAAGATAAGTTAACAGTTCAAGCAAAAATTGAGTGACACTGTTGTGATGGCATGATCAACAACATTCTGATTTCTTATTAAGTTATACATTCTGCTTTTTCTTTTTTTCAAAATAAAGCTAAAGATGGCAAGACAAAAGTGAAACATCCAACATAAAATTTTCTACTTTTACTTTTCCCTCAAATCTGTTTCTTTGAACTGAGTAAGAGTAATATATAAGTAAGCAAGATTTCATAGTAAGAACTGATTCCTAACAAATTTCTCTCAGTAAATAACTATACATCACATTGAGTGGGAATTAAATCAAAGTGAATTAACCACTTCATGAGGAAAGAAAAGGGCAATAAAATAAACAACTGTTTCAAGTCACTTACAAGCTAAAAACATTTCAATTAAAACATTTATTTTAGAATGAAATGCAGCAAAAAATTTTCACTAATGTTTACTTTAAACTTGCAGGTATAGTAATATGTTTTGATTGTAATTTTTCAGATTAATTACTATGAGGTTAAAATCAAATAGAATATTTAATATCAAATTTAGAATGCCATTCTTGTGACATGGTGCATGAACATACTGTAAACTTACAGGCGATACGAGCATAAAGTATTAAGAATTTAATTATGTAACTGGTGGAGAAGTTATTGAAAATTATGAATTATTATGATGCTCTGTATACTGCAATAAAACTATTCACATAGTCATTTATACCATATACGATCTTAGAAGCTAAGTCACAGCATTTGCATTTCGATAACAAAGGATTTCATTTTCTTGAAACATGTTTTGGCCTGGCCTCATTAATTCAGAAAAAAGAAGATACAATTAAAGAGAGTCTTCAGAGGTTCTAAAGTAATCTGAATTTTGGAGTGGTTAATGACATGAGTGTTATTAGCTTAAATTAATCCTGTTGCTCTGTTAGGTTATATAGAAATTATTTATACTTTAATCTATGAATTTTGTTGCAATTCCTTTTGATTTCTGTGAGAGAAATTTAAGACTCAAAACAGTATTTTATATATATATAAACTATATGAAAAGAAAATACATATATCAGTTTGCACTCTATATTGGCTAAAAAACTTCAAAAAACTTTCATTTCCCATGTTAAATTTCTATTCTTCTAGTTGAAAATAAAGACCAAGTTATTTAGAATGTGTATGCAGCTATACCTATATCTATAATATTCCTTCTTCATCTTCCTGGTGTGGAAACTTGTACTTAACATTTGAACTTAAGTTTCCTTTACATTCACATGACATTTTCAGATTTCACTTTTTGAAATATGTACATAAGTTTGTATGTTTAACATATACTACCATATAAATATCTCATTTTAGAACAATATATATCACAAGAATGTTTTAAATCTCCCATTCTTACATACTCTTGTTACAATTTACATACAGTATTCCAGTTTATACACAGTTATAACATATCAACATATATGTAAGCTACGAAGTTTTGTCACAGAGACCCTTGAAAGCATTCCTTTAACACACTTTCTTATTTTTCGCTTTTGTGAATTAAAAAAGAACAATTTACTTAATAATTTATATTAATGTGGATAAGTTAAATATAAAACTGCATTGTCATATTAATGGGTAAAGTTTTTTTGAAGTATGGTCAATTTATTGATTTGAGCCTGTAAAGCCATTCCTATTACTTAAGCAGCTTTTTTTTGTTACATCAAGGATGGTAATTTTATAGAGAAAGGCACAATAGAAGATGATTGATTGTCTGCTTTTGTTATGGAGATGAATTATTGTAGAATGCATACGTGAAAAAAATAAAGGCATTGTTCTCTAAATTGGCCCTTGATGCTTTGTTCATTTGAGTTCATTGTTCGGAGACTCTAGTATGAGCTAATACTAAATACTATAGTAAATAAAAGCATTTTTTTGCTGAAGCAAAATTACTTTCTTTGCTAATGAAACTCAGCTTTATGAAATAACAGTGTCTGCCAGTGTGCTACATTTAAAATGTATAATTCAATATATGCCAAAAGCTGAGTAGTAACAGAAACTTTGCATAGCTATTATCATTTTATTAAATTAGTAATAAGAGTGCATAATGAAAAATGAAAAACTTTTTATTTAAAACTTAATGGGAAAGCAGCTCACAAGCAATGCAAATTAAAAAACGGTACATTTAATTTTAGACAGTTGAAGAAAATCTATTAAGAAAGAATATAATTGTCAGTAACCGTTGAATGACTTCAATAACTTTTTAATCAAAAATTTAGATCATGACTATCCAAATTTCTAAGACTTTTAAAAGGATAAAGTATTAGAATAAAACAAAAGTTTTGTCAACTGTTATGTATTTAAAACAAGACATAAAATACTACTTTTAAAGAGAAGAATGTCATGCCAGTTTATTATTGCTTCTTGGAGGTATACTTTCTTTATATTTGAGGGATGGATAACATCTAGCAAAATTAGTGTGTCATTTCATGAAGTTTGCTTTTTAGATAGATGGTAACGTCAGTGACAATTGGATCTCTTTGGCTATGCTACTTTTCATTGTTTTTTCGAAGCACTGTGATTTGCTGAGAGACAGAGCACTTCATTCTGGATACAGCCATCACCTGGTGTTTGCTAAATCACTGTGAAATTCTTGCAACAGCTGTTTGTTCCTGGGGAAACATTCACTTCATATTGCGGCAATAAACTGATCATTGCCAATTAAATGCCCATTAATTGTGTAAGCAAGGATTACTGCCAGATGTTTACACTAGAAAGAAAAATATCCTTTGCTATTTATTTTCCACTTATAGCCATCCCTTTTCATGTAAATAATTATGCCTTTTATCTTTTATAATATGCCACACATTTCAATTTAAAAATTAATAAAATAATCTCTCCTTAGATTGGATTCAAAGGAGGATGAGCCAGGGCACATCATTCATATAATAAAAAAGGAACAAAGTTGGGCAGGATCACTTTTTCAAAGCAAAAAACATATGCTCAGACATTACATAGCAATTTAAATTTTCTAGATTGTTTTAATACTATATCACATATTTCCTAGAAGTTGTCTTTGATGCTCTTTGCTCCTTTTGAATAAGTCTATGAATGTGTGTTCTTAAAAGCTGCAGTAAAACAAACTATCTTACACAGACTATAATGGAGAAGAAAACTAAAAATTAAGGAATCCTTGTGAAATAAAGCAGGTGGCATTTTTAAATTTTTAGTTAAATCTCATAGTCTTTGCATTTACCTGGAGCTTCATGCCAGCTCAAAATATTAAGTTCTTCTCCAGAAGGCATTAGTAATGAAAACGAAACAAAACATTTAATACTTTGTCCAAAGCAATTTATTTCTCACCACCAAACAAAATGGAAAATAAACATGAACCATATGAATATGTTTATTACTTCTTTTAGAGTCTAAATACATGGCAAAAGTTGAAGGAAAAAAATTGTTTCCATGGCAATACACACCTATAAATCACACTTTTTAGAGAGGAGAGCTTCCAGAGAATACATCATATACATATTTCCTTGGCATTGTACCTTCCTGCTTTCATAAGGAATAGCAAATTCGTATACATGTCCTCCCTGTTAGAAACCCTGATCCCAAACCCTCGCACCGCGGCCATACAATGTATGTGAACAACAACGGGAAGATTAGGTGGTGTTCTGTTCCTCACCAGATTGAACCACACCTCCTCTTTGGAAGGTGATCACAGGACACATTCAGAGCTGCAGAAGACATGAAACAGTAGCATCTGGCTCCTTAAATATCTCCACAGGCATTTGTAATGGCATCTTTGAAGTTTTCTCTGCATCTGTCACATGTTTAGACTGCACATTGACTGCCCCAGCTGAGCACGATTTTGATTCTTTGAGACTTTGAATAGTGTAATCTGTTTAAGAATAAGGCTCAGGAAAATCCCTTATAATATCCATACACAAGCACTTTCATGATTCAAAAAGGGGGTCCTCATTCCCATAACTGTTATTTTTTATGCTGAAATGATGCCAGCCTTTGAGTTAATTATACAGCCTACAATTACATTCCAGCTTTTTCACATTTTTTGAGAACCTGTACTCAAAAACCACATCTTGTCTAGCTTTTTTTTTTAACCAGTATTATAGAAATTACTATTTGAGGAGAAGGCCTCCGTAAACGTGATGTGTGCATAATCATCTTGGCACCCGATTATAAAGGAAATCTGACCACTGTCAACTCACTTTGAAAATCATTTTTGATTCAACCTATTGAGCACCAAGTACATCAAGTGCAGAACATAAGAATAAAGAGTGATTTGACTTCAACGATGGTGTGAGTGCTATTGACTTTGTCTCTACTAAATTAATACACTTCTAACAATTTATTCATGATGGCTCTTTAATCTACCTCCATATGTGTACAGACTATTTCCTACTATTAGTATGTGCTCAAGATATATCAAACATCCCTATAAATACAATTGGGACTATTAAGTATAGCTTCAGTCCCTCCAATTTTGTACTTGCCATATTTTAAATTTTGAAGTGGACAAAATCTTCTTAGTGTCTCAAAACTCAGTATTTCTACTTTCATCAATTGAGCAAAGTATCTAATAAATTCACTGACAGTAAGGTAGCAAAGGTTTAACATTTTACTCTCCCTTAAAGTTTTCTGTTTTAACAGAAGACCAAGAAGGAAAATGCTTCTAAAAACTCTTAGTTTGAGCATGCATATGTACACACAAACACTGAAACAAACAGAAAACAATAGCTGTCTTAAGAGAAAATTTTTCAAGCTATATTAAATTATATCATTTTGGTTTTCATTTTCTCTTTTTATGGGATTGCCCTGATGGTATAAATTATTTCATATAATTCATGAAGTTTCTCTTTTTCCTTATGTATCATAAAGACTATCACATTTAAATTTAAAAATGCAAACAAAAGCCAGCACAAGGAAGAAG
The DNA here is from genome assembly GCA_935064755.1 of Tragelaphus eurycerus. Taxonomy (NCBI): domain Eukaryota; kingdom Metazoa; phylum Chordata; class Mammalia; order Artiodactyla; family Bovidae; genus Tragelaphus; species Tragelaphus eurycerus. The sequence continues at coordinate 3,280,311 of CAKXYN010000014.1, forward strand.
CTGACAAAGTGTATTCCTACCTTGCTCCTGGTAGGTTATCAAGAGAAATTAGACTACTTACACAAATGAGTTGATCTATGGATTTCAATATCCAGAACCCTGGGGTGAGGCATAGTATGTGATACAAATGAATATGAAACTGGGAGAAATGGGAACTATTTGCAAAGAAGAAATCTAGTTCAATTAATAGTGTCAATTAATCTGGAGAATTAATTGTCTTCAATATGTCCTTCTGGAATGTTTCCCTACTTCCTTCAGAAATAGATCACTACAGAGTGTGTAGCAGCTTCTTGCCTATTCTGCCACTTGAGGGTAATTCTCCCTAAAATCTTGATTGCTAAGGGAATTATATGTGCCTCAAAGTTTGGTTATCATGATATGGATTTGTTTGCACATATTTGTGATCTTCATTATATGACCTTTCAGTACACAAATATAATTTTTTTTTTTTTTGCATTTGTCTTCATATCTACACAACTGTGTCTCTCAATTCAGATTTGGGGGAATGGTTGGTGTAAAATATAGGGGTTGGGGATTCTGGATTAATTGCATGTCATGGGCTCAAATATAATACAAAATACAAAAATATCAAGAGTATGTTGTATCTCTTCAGAAAATACATTAATACAAGATCAAAGTGAGGAAGTGTGGATTCACTGGTTCAGAGGCCACTGTTCTTCACAAATTAAAAACATAGAAAAACATCTACCAGGGACATATTTGGCAATCATGATGATTGGCAAGAAAAGGCATGAACCATGAAAAGGAACTCATTTTTTTAAGTAATAACTTCTCTTGTGGCTCAGCCAGTAAAGAATCTGCCCACAATGTGGGAGATCTGGGTTTGATCCCTGGGTTGGGAAGATCCTCTGGAGAAGGGACAGGCTACCCACTCCAGTATTCTGGCCTAGAGAATTCCATGGACTGTATAGTCAGTCCATGGGGTTGCAAAGAGTCAGACATGACTGAGCGACTTTCACTTTCACTTATAATTCTTACTTTTTTGTTTGTTTCCAAACATCATGCCACTCAGTTTTTTCCCTCATTTCTTTTATGCATAACCAGGGAAGAGTTCTAGAATGAAGTATTGATCTTTATGATTGGTAAAAATAAACTCAGAAAACTAATTTAGATTAGATTTAAATTATTAATTTAATTAAGATTTCATTCTTAATACTAAATTTAATTAAGAATTAATTCTTAATTCTAATTTAATTTAGAATTAAGATTTAAATAATGAAGTTAACACAGACTCTAGGAGAAACATTTTATAGACTCCTAAGGGAGATACCTATTATATCTACTACCGTGGGCAAGAATCCCTTAGAAGTAATGGAGTAGCCATCACAGTCAACAAGAGTCTGAAATGCAGTACTTGGATACAATATCAAAAAACGACAGAATGATCTCTGTTCGTTTTCAAGGCAAACCATTCAATATCATGGTAATCCAAGTCTATGCCCTGACCAATAATGCTGAAGAAGCTGAAGAGTTCTATGAAGACTTACAAGATCTTCTAGAACTAACAACCAAAAAAGATGTCCTTTTCATTATAGGGGACTGGAATACAAAAGTAGGAAGTCAAAAAACACCTGGAGTAACAGGCAACTTTGGCCTTGGAATACAGAATGAAGCAGGTCAAAGGCTAATAGACTTCTGCCAAGAGAATGCACTGGTCATAGCAAACACCCTCTTCCAACAACACAAGAAAAAACTCTACACATGGACATCAAGAGATGGTTGACACCGAAATCAGGTTGATTATATTATTTGCAGCCAAAGATGGCGAAGCTCTATACAGTCAGAAAAACAAGACTGGGAGCTGACTGTGGCTCAGATCATGAACTCCTTATTGCCAAATTCACGCTGAAATTGAAGAAAGTGGAAAAACCACTAGACCATTCAAGTATGACCTAAATCAAACCCCTTATGACTATACAGTGGAAATGAAAAATAGATTTAAAGGACTAGATCTGATAGAAAGAGTGCCTGATGAACTATGGATTGACGTACGTGACACTGTATAGAAAACAGGAATCAAGACCATCCCCAAGAAAAAGAAATGCAAAAAAGCAAAACGGCTGTCTAAGGTGGCCTTACAAATAGCTATTAAAAGAAAGGAAGTGGGAAGTGAAAACAAAGGAGAAAAGAAGATATACCCATTTGAATGCAGAGTTCCAAAGAAGAGCAAGGAGAGATAAGAAAGCCGTCCTCGGTGATTAATGCAAAGAAATAGAGGAAAACAATAGAATGGGCAAGACTAGAGATCTCTTTAAGAAAATTAGAGATACCAAGGGAACATTTAATGCAAAGATAGGCCCGATAAAGGACAGAAATGGTATGGACCTAACAGAAGCAGAAGATATTAAGAAGAGATGGCAAGAATACACAGATCAGATCAGATCAGTCACTCAGTCGTGTTCGACTCTTTGCAACCCCATGAATCGCAGCACGCCAGGCCTCCCTGTCCATCACCAACTCCCGGAGGTCACTCAGACTCACATCCATCGAGTCAGTGGTGCCATCCAGCCATCTCATCCTCTGTCATCCCCTTCTCCTCCTGTCCCCAATCCCTCCCAGCATCAGAGTCTTCTCCAATGAGTCAACTCTTCGCATGAGGTGGCCAAAAAACTGGAGTTTCAGCTTTAGCATCATTCCTTCCAAAGAAATCCCAGGGCTGATCTCCTTCAGAATGGACTGGTTGGATCTCCTTGCAGTCCAAGGGACTCTCAAGAGTCTTCTCCAACACCACACTTCAAAAGCATCAATTCTTCAGCACTCAGCCTTCTTCACAGTCCAACTCTCACATCCATACATGACCACTGGAAAAACCATAGCCTTGACTAGAAGGACCTTTATTAGCAAAGTAATGTCTCTGCTTTTGAATATGCTATTTAGGTTGGTCATAATTTTCCTTCCAAGGAGTAAGCGTCTTTTGATTTCATGGCTGCAGTCAACATCTGTAGTGATTTTTGAGCCCCCAAAAATAAAGTCTGACACTGTTTCCACTGTTTCCCCATCTATTTCCCATGAAGTGATGGGACCGGATGCCATGATCTTCATTTTCTGAATGTTGAATTTTAAGCCAACTTTTTCACTCTCCACTTTCACTTTCATCAAGAGGCTTTTGAGTTCCTCTTCACTTTCTGCCATAAGGGTGGTGTCATCTGCATATCTGAGGTTATTGATATTTCTCCCGGCAATCTTGATTCCAGCTTGTGCTTCTGTCAGTTCAACGTTTCTCATGATGTACTCTTCATATGAGTTAAATAAGCAGGGTGACAATATACAGCCTTGGCATACTCCTTTTCCTATTTGGAACCAGTCTGTTGTTCCATGACCAGTTATAACTGTTGCTTCCTGACATGCATACAAATTTCTCAAGAGGCACCTGGTCTGGTATTCCCATCTCTTTCAGAATTTTCCACAGTTTGCATAAATACGACCTCTCATCCATGTTACCTAACTGAATGTTTTGGACCCATGTTATCACTTACTGGTAAAGTTTTACTAGATATAAATATAAAATTGAGCATCCCAAGTGACTCTAGCAGTAAAGAACCCACCTGCCAATGCAGGAGACATAAGAGATTCAGGCTCTATCTCTGGATCAGAAAGAGCCCTGGAGGAAGGCTTGGCAACCCACTCAAGTATTCTTGCCTGGAGAATCTCATGGACAGAGAAGCCTGGTGGGCTGTAGTCCATAGGGTCGCAAAGAGTCAGACATGACTAAAGCAAGTTAGCATACAAACATAAAATTCATGATAATGATCACACTGAACAACTTTTCTGGAAGGAAGTTGTTGGATAGTTGCTTAATAATCACCTTCTGGCCATTTTGGTGTGCTTTTTATGCAAAGATGTAGTGAAAGGGTGAAGCTCAGTCATGGCCAACTCTTTGCAACTCCATGGACTATAACCAGCCAGGCTCCTCTGTCCATGGGATTTTCCAGGCAAGAATACTGGAATGGGTAGTCATTCCCTTCTCCAAGGGGTCTTTCTAACCAAGGGGTCAAACCTGGGATTCCTGCATGGTGGGCAGATTCTTTACCATCTGAACCACCAGGGAAGCAAAACTGATGAACAGTGTGTTACATAAGAGGAGCTAATTTTCTCAAAAAAAAAAAAAACAGCAGCTCCTGCTGCTAACACTGAATACTATTTAACTAGCTCAATAATTCAAGTCCAGGATATCTATTTTTTGGCTTTTCTTCATTAACACAAGGCTGACACTACAGCTTGGGCATCATTTCTACATTTAAAGCTGGATAAGGATAATTTTTCAGAGACGGCAATGGCACCCCACTCCAGTACTCTTGCCTGGAAAATCCCATGGATGGAGGGGCCTGGTAGGCTGTAGTCCATGGGGTCACTGAGGGTCGGACACAACTTCACTTTCACTTTCACTTAAGGGTAATTTTTACCAATGAAAACAATAGGCTTCCCAGAAGATTCCATCAGATTTCTGCTTCAGCCTAAACTATCATTTAGTTGAGAAGGAGTCTAAGAATGCATATGTCAAAAACCAGGAGAACAAGGATGGTCAAAGGGTTCAGAGCAGCCACAAAGAATGACATATCCCCTCTGAACATAATTTCACATTCTATGGTTCTAATTAAACAGAACCTTCTGAAATTATAAATGCTAAAGACAACTATCTAAACAGTAATCCTATGATATTTCTTTCTCCCTGACCAAAAAAAGGTGGGCTTTTAAATTTCAAGTTAATGTTGTTGGTTTTTCCTATTAAATGAGTTGCGAATGACAGTGACTTATATAGAGCAATGTAAATTATAAGCAATGCCAGTCTCCACTGATGAAATTTCATGAGGAATTGCTGATAATTTAAAGCAAATTCAAGGTTTCTTTCTTTGCTCATGACTGCATTTTGTGATGTTTCTAGGGCATTCTCAATCGCTTATTGTTCCACTATGATGGTCCATAACACCTCTTTTACTTTCAAAGTTGTTCTGGCTTACACAATAAATTATATGGTCACCCAATGTGCTGTGTGTGTGGGTGAATACTAAGTAGCTTCAATAATGTCCGACTCTGTAACCCTATGGACTGTAGCCCTCCAGGCTCCTCTGTTCATGGGATTCCCCAGGCAAGAATACTAGAGTGGATTGCCATTCCTTTCTCCAGGGGATCTTTCCAACACAGGGAATGAGCCCCTGTCTCTTACATCTCCTGCAATGGCAGATGGGTTCTTTACCACTAGCACCACCAGGGAAGCCACCCAATGTGCCACACTGTGTTAGTAATTTTCAAGTTTACATTATTAGAACAAATCATGACCCTGAACCAAAGAGCTCCACTGAGAGAAGTCTAGTTGAGGTCTCCACTGAAAATCTCCACCAAAAATTCAACTATGCCAAAAGGAACTATGCCACGCATTCAATGGTTCTCATCAAATCTTCTTTCCCTTAGTGACTATCAGGGAGGGACCTGAATGACACAGCACCTTCCTTTAAGTACATGCTTGAGCTGCTGATTTAGCTCCATTTCCATGGATTTCCAGATTGTCCCTATTGATAAGGTAGTGAAGAATGGGTAACAAAGGTAACCAATGGATAATCGAGGACTGTAGCTTACCAGGCTCCTCCATCCATGGAATTTTCCAGGCAAGAGTAATGGAGTGGGTTGCCATTTCCTTCTCCAGCAGATCTTCCTGACCCAGGGATCAAACCCGGGTCTCCTGCATTGTAGGAGGACACTTGACTAACTCTGAGCCACTAGGGAAGCCCAGCTTCATGCTAGGCATTTCAAATTGGGATTGCCTGATATCAAAAAAAGGGAGAATTAAACAAAAATTTTTTGAGAACATATTGATGCTCCAACCAGAATCACTCAGGTAATTTGAAAAGTCAATTCAACATAACTTTCAGAAGTATATCTATGAGAAGCACAGATTCAGAATTAGAAGCACAAGAGTTACAAAAAGTTAGAACCTTCATGCACCTCTTTTCTAGAATGCTGAAAGTAGCCCTGCACTTTTGTGGCCCCTCTGCTGACTCTCAACCATGACTGCTGTCAAGAGGGCAGAATGAGAGTAAAATCAGCCCACTGAGAAGAGGAAACTCTCCTATCCAAGAAATTCTGTCCAGTAGGAAAAGCAGAAATGGAAGATTCTTCTTTGTTCTTGCCTAATACCCCACAGGCAAGCAACCACCTTATCCCAGCGATTTACTCATTTGTGTAAATTCAGTCTCTCCCCAGACAACTCACTGCCCTGCAACTATCCACTCCTGTCCCACTTTATAGACCAGACAGATATTTAAAAATAAAAATTCATTGTGGTAATGTTATTTTTCTGTTTAAAGCTCATCGATGATGTCTCATTGCTTTTAGAATAAAGATCCAAATCCAAATTTTACTATGCTCTACAAGATTCTTTATAAACTGCTGCTGCTGCTAAGTCGCTTCAGTCATGTCCGCCTCTGCGCGACCCCATAGACGGCAGCCCACCAGGCTCCCCCGTCCCTGGGATTCTCCAGGCAAGAACACTGGAGTGGGTTGCCATTTCCTTCTCCAATGCATGAAAGTGAAAAGTGAAAGTGAAGTCGCTCAGTCATGTCTGACTAGTAGCGACCCCATGGACTGCAGCCTACCAAGCTCCTCCATCCATGAGATTTTCTAGGCAAGAGTACTGGAGTGGCTTGCCATTGCCTTCTCCGTCTTTATAAACTACCCCATGCTTACTTCTTTTTCTTTTTCAGTTTCAAATTAAGTTTTATGCTTATTTCTAAATGATCATTTCAAACCCTTTCCCTATATTCCCAAATCTTTTACTGCTTTGGACTTTGTTCAGTTCCTTGAAAGCACCATTCTCCCTTCCATATTAATATTGTGTCCACTTGGCTTCAAATAGTCTCCACTATCTTCTTTGACACTTTCCACCATTCAGACCTAAGCTCAAACATCATTTCCTCAGGGAAACCTTCCCTACACTCCAAGACTCACTCTCTCATACCTGAAATATACTCTTATACATCAGTAAATTTTTCTTTGTAGCATTCAACCCATAGTTTATAAACTTATACTGTTGTAAGACTACATGATCACAAATCCTCTCTTCTGCAAAACTTTCTTTGCATTGTATCCATAGTTTATTTTCAATAAATATACATTAAATTTATAAATGAATGTATCAATATAATACATATAGTATGTCATAGTTAATCTTGTTGCCAACAAACACTTGAAGTGAAAGTCATCCTTACAAAAGAAAATCATAAAAGGTAGTATTATTATGCTCTCCCATAGAAATGTTTATAATTTTTTTCATTCAAATACTTATCTACATTTCACTCTTATATTAATTGACCGTGATATACAGAATGCTTAATTAATGATTTATAAAAATTATTCTTTGTATAGAATAGCACTTTTTAATTTATCTTAAAACTATTAAAATTTTGAGGAATGGCTCCTTATGCTTTTCATTCAGAATATTTTTGAGACCTACCTTATATGACATTTCATCGCTTTAGAAATATTTATTGTATTCCTTTCCAACTGCAGCAGACTCTGATGCTCCACACAGATTCCCTTCACCAGGCAAGGGGGTCCATCCATCAGCCACTGTAAGTGTTGGCTGCTAACAGCTCACTGCTGACCCCTTCACCAGAGAATTACCCTTGGCTGGCGGGAGTCTTCTCTCTTCTAGAAAAGAAGATGAAATTGTGAATTCACAGCCACCAGGTCAACAAATAACTAGCACATCTTGACACACGTAAAAGTACTAATAAAAAATAACATTTCAAAAATGGCATTTTCTCTTCCAAATAAAATATTTGTCATTGCTATTACAAAAGTGCCAGAATTGGTAAATGTCATTTCAAAACATAGTTACAGGATTGAGATTTACAAATGTAAATCAATATACCAGGAGAAACTCTTCCTACCTATCCTGGCCTATTGTGAATTAAGATATTAAATCATTCTTTTATGTGTATTTAACAAATAAATTTAAGTAAATGTTAGGCCATTGGTTCACATAAGAACAAAATCAATATGGTGCTACACATGAAAAACTATATAATAAAAGAAAAAAATAACTAGACACTCTTCAATTTTTAGGAGTCAGGGAGAGAAAAAAAACTAAAGGGTTAAAATTCAGTGGCACAATCTACTATTTTTGAACCAACTAGCCTAAGTCACTTACAGTTCTCTAGAGATCCAATAAGTGTTCATCAATTAAAAGAAGAGAAAAAGACAAACAACTCTTGTCAAGATAAGTGTTAATTTCAGAAGTATAGCATGCTACTTATTTAATCTCAGCTTGTTCCCTGGTGAGTAAAACTAGTTGGTTTGTTACTGACCATAGTTCACATAAGGTGGCAGTTTGAGTCTCAAATGTCCAAGACAAAGACTGCAGAGAGGCTTAATGTCAGAGATTGCAGTCAAGGGTTTTCTTGGGGGGCAGTGCTGTGAGGTCAACTTCAATTTTCAGGATGAAAGACATCACAGTGACAAATAAGCATCAGGTATTCTTATTTAACAGAGAGGATTTAAGTCTATTATCTACACATCAGTTTTGTAAAAACTTAATGAATAAATTAAATTAAAAACTGTTAAATTATATTTCCTATTTTAGGTTGCTAATATTTTAATACAGAGGGAAAAAAATTCTACTTTGAATATGCTATCAGTAGTCACAGAAATTCTATATTTAATAAGATTTCATTATATCTTTAAATTATTTCAAGTATGTGAGAATAACAATTACTGAATAAATATATACAGTCTTCATCATAATTTAGTTTATTATTAATACTGTATTTGTTATTAACATATACAGCTATCCAGATCCCACCTTTTTGCCTCTGAACACTCTTTATATTTAGAGGATTAGATTTTAAAATTTGAAAACCTGGAAAAATTTTAAACTGGTAATTTTTCTACCAAAAATATATAAAAATAAAATCAATTCTTTCCAGCCTGATGACACAGCTAAAAGGAAAAAAAAATGGAAATTCCTACATTAAAAATAACTCCATTTGTGTTTCAGCATAAGATTATAGTAAAATGAAATCAAACTCATGCTTATCAACTTACCATATTTAGGTTATATAAATATGTTCAATTCAGTGTTTATTAAGCTTGACCTTAATTAGCAATTTTTGCAAACATGCTTCTAATTTTGAAATCTTCTGGGGAAAGACATATGAATCATTAATAATGAATAAAATAAAGAAGTATATATGTACTTGTCAATACTTAAGATAGTATTTAATATTGTAAGTCATACAAAATTATTATTGTGGATGTTTCTCTTCAACAACACGTCACTAATTTTTACAATTTCCTGCTCACTGTTAGTAAGAATATTAACCAAATAAGTATCAATTGAAGAGTGAAACTCAGTAAACTCAGGACATGAAGATTTGCAGGGAAATGATGTCTCAAAACCAAAAACCTAAGTAATCATTAGTAACAGGAATATTAAGAACTGCTTCATTCCCTAATAAAAATTCTGGAAATTTGAGAAAAAGATGAAGGAAATGTATGTGAAGAATAGAGAAGTAGTAGGATAAAAAGTTAAGAAAAGGCAAATTTTATCATGTAATTAATGAATTTTTACTCTAAATGAAAACTCTATGTATGATATTTTCGAATTATCTCTAGCTAAGAAATGCCGGGTGTATTAAAAAAGATTCTGCAGTTAATAAGCCAAGAAGTGAGCCTAGGTACCTGTCCCATTGTAACCCACCTTAAAGGAAATCTTGCCAATAATTGTGTAAATGAGACTTTTCCTAACAGGTGATAGAAAGATAATTACCTAACAGGAATTTTCAAAGTTATAAAGGCACATGATAGTTTAGAGTAATCTTATTAAAAATCAAATTCACAACATCAACAGATCCTTCCTGTGCCATGTAATTACATTACAGATACTTAATTGAAATAAACTGGAAATGAAACGTGGCCTAGTACAGGCATGCACCGATGCTTAAGACTCAGCAGGGTGGTATCAATTCATTAAATGTAGTCTTCACATACATCTGCCCATCACATTTTAAGAAAATATTAAAAGGACGCTAACTCAAATACATTCATATGCAAATACTTAAATGCAATTTCTCTTATATAGGTAAATACATTTAAAAATAATGCGTTTCTCTGATAATGAGTGATGTTGAGCATCTTCTCATGTGTTTGTTAGCCATCTGTATGTCTTCTTCGGAGAAATGTCTATTTAGTTCTATGGCCCATTTTTTGATTGGGTCATTTACTTTTCTGGAATTGAGCTGTAGGAGTTGCTTGTATATTTTTGAGATTAGTTGTTTGTCTGTTGCTTCATTTGCTATTATTTTCTCCCATTCTGAAGGCTGTCTTTTCACCTTGCTTATAGTTTCCTTTGTTGTGCAGAAGCTTTTAAGTTTAATTAGGTCCCATTTGTTTATTTTTTATTTTATTTCCAGTATTCTGGGAGGTGGATCATAGAGGATCCTGCTGTGATGTATGTCAGAGAGTGTTTTGCCTATGTTTTCCTCTAGGAGTTTTATGATTTCTGGTCTTACATTTAGATCTTTAATCCATTTTGAGTTTATTTTTGTGTATGATGTTAGAAAGTGTTCTAGTTTCATTCTTTTACAAGTGTTTGACCAGTTTTCCCAGCACCACTTGTTAAAGAGATTGTCTTTAATCCATTGTATATTCTTGCCTCCTTTGTCAAAGATAAGGTATCCATATGTGCGTGGATTTATCTCTGCCTGATACCGATGCTTGGGGCTGGTGCACTGGGACGACCCAGAGGGATGGTATGGGGAGGGAGGAGGGAGGAGGGTTCAGGATGGGGACACATGTATACCTGTGGCTGATTCATTTTGATGTATGGCAAAACCAATACAATATTGTAAAGTTAAATATATAAAAAAATTAAAATAAAAAAAAAGACTTAAAATAAAAACAATGAAATAGATAAAAAAGGTGAAAACTAGTTTTCTTTTCTCATAGTTACTTAGGGACAAAAATTACATACAAGAGAAATAAATATTCCTAATGATAGTATCTGAATTAATAGAAAAATAATTAACGAAAAGTCCACATTACAAAAATGTCTAAGTCTTATGCTTTGTTTCCTAAAGTGTTGAGAAGCAATCCATAAGACTGCTCAAACTCCCAGTGGCATCTTAAATGCATCATCAGTCACTGAAAGGTCAGAGCTAGAAGGTCAGAGGTTATATCATTGCTATCCTAGGTACCATCTACTTGGAATTCTGAAAGCCTTAGGAAAGCAAGCCAACTAGAATTTTATTATATTGTTCCATCCGGGAGATAAATGTACCCATGCATAAATTTTAAAAGTTGTATTTTAAGCTCAAATAAACTGACCTCAAAAGTGAGTTTCTGCTTGTGTGTCTGTGGCACAAGGAATCAGGATTTACAGGTCAACCTAACAAGGGGACAAGTATCTGGAAACAGCTCAAGGGTATTTTGTGGGCTTTCCTGGTGGATCAGATGGTAAAGAATCTGTCTGCAATGTGGGAGACCCAGGTTCAATCCCTGGGTTGGGAATATCCCCTCAAGGAGGGCATGGCAACCCACTCCAGTATTCTTGCCTAGAGAATTCCATGGATAGAGGAGCCTGGTGGGTTACTGTCCATGGAGTCGCAAAGATTTGGACACAACTGAGCTACTAACACAGCAGCAGGTATATTTATTAATGAATAATAATTCCATAACTCCTTTAGATAAATGTTGCATAATCCAAATTAAGAAATCCCTGCATGGGAACCAAGTGGTCTTGGGCCACTGGGCCTAACCAAGCAGAACAAGGTTGGTGACTCTAAGCAGGTGGAGGGCAAAAGGCGTACCTGCAGCATTAGCAGCAAAGGTGTCAAGACCAAACTACAGGCCTCTGATGATAACTCAGAGTGTGAAAGGAATTCCTTTATCTCCTTCAAAATTTTTGGCAATGGAGTATTAGGAATCTTTCAACATAGAGACTAAATTCCAATTTTATTGTATTTGTATACAGATGAAGCAAATTTAAGTTAAATATTCAGCATTTCTATGCGTAAACTGCATAAACCATATCTATAAATTTTAAAGAAAAAAATCAAAGTTTTGATTGTATATAAAACCAACACCAACATACTGTATATACAGTAAAAAGGAAATCTTTTAGATATACTGACACAAAATTAAAGTATCTAACATCTGTTTATTTAACTTATGTGCAGAGTACATCATGAGAAACGCTGGACTGGAAGAAACACAAGCTGGAATCAAGATTGCTGGGAGAAGTATCAATAACCTCAGGTATGCAGATGACACCACCCTTATGGCAGAAAGTGAAGAGGAACTAAAAAGCCTCCTGATTAAAGTGAAAGTGGAGAGTGAAAAAGTTGGCTTAAAGCTCAACATTCAGAAAACGAAGATCATGGCATCTGGTCCCATCACTTCATGGGAAACAGATGGAGAAACAGTGGAAACAGTGTCACTTTATTTTTCTGGGCTCCAAAATCACTGCAGATGGTGACTGCAGGCATGAAATTAAAAGACACTTACTCCTTGGAAGGAAAGTTATGACCAACCTAGATAGCATATTCAAAAGCAGAGACATTACTTTGCCAACAAAGGTCCGTCTAGTCAAGGCTATGGTTTTTCCTGTGGTCATGTATGGATGTGAGAGTTGGACTGTGAAGAAGGCTGAGTGCCGAAGAATTGATGCTTTTGAACTGTGGTGTTGGAGAAGACTCTTGAGAGTCCCTTAGACTGCAAGGAGATCCAACCAGTCCATTCTGAAGGAGCCCTGGGATTTCTTTGGAAGGAATGATGCTAAAGCTGAAACTCCAGTACTTTGGCCACCTCATGCGAAGAGTTGACTCATTGGAGAAGACTCTGCTGCTGGGAAGGATTTGGGGCAAGAGGAGAAGGGGACGACAGAGGATGAGATGGCTGGATGGCATCACTGACCCGATGGACATGAGTCTGAGTGAACTCCGGGAGTTGGTGATGGACAGGGAGGCCTGGCGTGCTGCGATTCATGAGGTTGCAAAGAGTCGGATACGACTGAGTGAATGATCTGATCTGATTTGATCTGAACATCTCTTTGAAAAACTTCAAGGTAAAGGTTTTTCTTTGGCATGGACTGGCTAACTTGCAGTGAAAAAGATCTAATAATTGCAATAATTTAAAACTTTTACCCTTCTTAGTAAAAGTTTGGTTTTAAAAATCCTTTCAACAGATTTGCTAAAGCATGTTTCTTGCATAAATACACATTTTTCATAATTTCTTATTCTTAAAAACTAATACACAAGGGGACTGACTGGCTCTCTTAACTGGTAGAATTCATGGTTTGATTTGGCAGCTCAACAATGTCAGTGTGAAAACTAATTTATTTTTTCTTTCTGCCTGGCCTTCTGTAGAGCCAAATTCATCCTAAATTTGGTTTTTATTACTGAGACAAAATGGTCAAAGGAGTCCTCTGCATTAAGGAATTTTCCAGGAAAAGAAAGAGTTGTTGCACTCTAGATGATCCAGCAAAACCTGTCAGTTTAGTTTTGATCACACCAGGCCTGAAAGCATTCCTGTGGCCAGAGAAATGCCATGTGCCAATTGGCTAAAGCCTGGATAACTGAACTAACGTCCATGGAAAGAAATGAATGGGGCATTGGCTTTCACTAATCAAAGACCACTGGAATAAAGTCAATTCCATCCAAATTTTAGTGTCTGCACTACAGTGAAGGGGTGTAAGAACAGACACTATTTCATGTTTACAACAAAGCTATGTACTTTCTCCTTACTTTGTAATCAAACTTCAGTGTTGACTGGAGAGCAAGTAGAGATCCCTTGCTCTCAGGCAGAGGACTGTGACCTAGATCTGACCAGTGAGATATTTATCAGTACATTTAATGGAAAGCTGCTGCCTGTTTCCTATTTTTGAACTCAATCATGTGTGGATGAGGACTGGAGTAATACTAGCTATCTTGAGAATATTCAAAGAGAGTCCAGAAAAAATCATAGATATTGCTCCATGTTATTCTCTACTCTGAAACTGTGCCAGTTCATATCTGACGCAACTGAAATACCATTTTTGTTACAGAATTTTTTGACCCTTTCATCATTCCCAAGTCAGCGTGACCTGGAGAAACACAGACTACAACATGTTGGCACAATACTGAAATAAAATGACATGGATGCTAATAAAATGCAGGCTCTAATCAAGAACAAGAATCAAACAACAATGGGCTGATCTTCTCGAAAATTTTGGAATGCATATAACTTTTGGTGAAAGAACCGGGACATTGAGACCAGCAGGAACATGGGGGACGGTGCAATATTGGGGCCTCCCAGGTGGTGCTAGTGGTAAAGAACCCGCCTGCCAATACAGAAGACATAAGAGACTCAGGTTCAATCCCTGGGTTGGAAAGATCCCCTGGAGTAGGAATGGCAAGCCGCTTTAGAATTCTTTCCTGGCGAATCCCCAGAGACAGAGAAGCCTGGCAGTGGCTATAGTCCATGGTGTTACACAGAGTCGAACATGACTGAAGCCACATAGCAAGCAAGTGCAATACTAATGGGAAAAAAAAAAAATTCAAAATTTCCTTCCCTCTCCTAACCCTTTAGAAAGAATTTGTTCTGTCTACTACTCAGAAAAGGATTGTTTTATATACAAGGAGCTCAATCTTCAGGCCTCAGCTGATTGGACCTGAAATGGGCAATTGACCTAGAATAAGCTAATCCACTGATTGACTCAAGTGAATAGAAATATTTTTCTCAACTCAAAAATCTGAATTATGAATTTGAGACTCTGAGAAAGTTAAGGATAAACTACATTAATGTTAGAGTGAAAAGTACAGTGAAGATCCAGGAGCTCCTGCTATTTACAGCGTAGATACATCCTGACTTCCCATTTCTGAGCTTTCTCTTAAATTCTTTTATCCCATTATTTCATGATATTAATATATAATAAGTATACAAATTATTTGGTATTAATACCTTCCTTTTATCACTGATAGTTCGTTTTAACTACATCTCTACAAAGACTTTAAGTACTACAATTCCATCATTAAAAATAGGTATGTCTTTATTTTTTACCTTTTTATTATGAAAATGTTAAAATAATATATTCAAAGTATAAAACACATGTAAATGAACTGCCATGTACCTATCATTCAGCTTCCATAATTATCAACATTTTAGGTAGCAAATTTTTATTAACTTTACAAAATTACCTTAGTAATTTTGAATTACGAATTCTTTACAAATTTAAAATGTTTGGGGGATAATTTATTATCAGTTATCAGGAAAGTCTAAAAATGCCTGACTTTTTAAGTGAATTTCTGAATTTTGCTTTGCTAACAAAATTACACTTATATTCACAAAACAAACAAAATATTATTCAGGATTTTTAGGTAGGTGGCTATTTTGTTGGTAAAATATATCTGGTAATGCAAATGATACATTTTTGCTTTATTTCAACTAATTAATAGTTAAAACAAATTATTATACACTCAAACATTGTTAAGAGGATATTTGTAATAAGTTTTCTGGTTTTAAATGTTTTATAGGACATTTTTTGAAGTTGTTATTTTTTATTATGTACATCTCTATGGAAAGGGGGAGCCTGGTGGGCTGCCGTCTATGGGGTCGCACAGAGTCGGACACGACTGAAGTGACTTAGCAGCAGCAGCAGCATGGGACCCTAAGCATCTTGCAGCTTGGAGAAGATAAAGGCATACAATGAACATTATTACTGCTAAAATTTAGGGCACGTTTTTAGTATGCAAGAAGCAGAAGTATTACAAATCTCTCTATTGTTGCATGTATTTACCCAGCAGCCTTCTGTAATTATGGGTTTGGTGGCTCAGACAGTAAAGTATCTGCCGGCAATGCGGGAGACCAAGGTTCGATCCCTGGGTCAGGAAGATCTCCTGGAGAAGGACATGGCAACCCACTCTAGTATTCTAGCCTGAAGAATGCTGTGGACAGAGGAGCCTGGCAGGCTACAGTCCATGGGGTCTCAGAGTCTGACAGGACTGAGAGACTAACCCACAACACACACACTTCTGGAATCAAGTATCTAATAATTATGTGGTCTTACATTTATATACATGCAATTGCATACATGTGAGAAAAGCACTAAGTAAGGATATCAATAAATAAGGATGCTAAGAATACTAAGGAAGCATGAGTTCCAATTCAGGATTTGCTAGTAAATAGTGGTGATTTTGACAAGTCACTTGGCCTCCCTGCAGCTCAGTTCTCTTATTTGTGTAGTGTGCAATTTAGATATATGACATTTAATTTTCTTTCTAAAATTCTAAAATTTGATGTATAGATATCTTTTTTATAAGGAGCAAATAGACCTTTGTCTTTGTTAAATACTATTAGGAAATCTTTTCTCCTCATAGCTTAGAATATCTGAGCTTCAAAATGATCATTTGTAGTATGTGTACTTAAGAAGATCAGATCAGATCAGTCGCTCAGTCGTGTCCGACTCTTTGCGACCCCATGAACCGCAGCACACCAGGCCTCCCTGTCCATCACCAGCTCCTGGAGGTCACTCAGACTCACATCCATCGAGTCAGTGATGCCATCCAGCCATCTCATCCTCTGTCGTCCCTTTCTCCTCCTGCCCTCAATCCCTCCCAGCATCAGAGTCTTCTCCAATGAGTCAACTCTTCGCATGAGGTGGCCAAAATACTGGAGTTTCAGCTTTAGCATCATTCCTTCTAAAGAAATTCCAGGATTGATCTCCTTCAGAATGGACTGGTTGGATCTTCTTGCGGTCCAAGGGACTCTCAAGAGTCTTCTCCAACACCACAGTTCAAAAGCATCAATTCTTCAGCACTCAGCCTTCTTCACAGTCCAGTTCTCACATCCATACATGACCACAGGAAAGACCATAGCCTTGACTAGGCGAACCTTTGTTGGTAAAGTAATGTCTCTGCTTTTGAATATGCTATCTAGGTTGGTCATAACTTTTCTTCCAAGGAGCAAGCGTCTTAAGAAACTGATACTCAAATTATTTAGATATTTGGATTTGGACAAGATTTTCTCATCATTCTTGAGATGCTTTACTTGGCAAAATTATAAGAGCTCAGCAAAAAATAGAAAACTATTTTTTAAAGATTACCTCTTGCTTAGAATTTTACCTAAAAAAGATAGTGTCCTGGATTATTTCAAAAGCAAGGATTAGAACAATTATTCTGTTCAGGCAATAGGCATTCATGGAGAACTAGAGTTAAAAAAATTCAGATAAACCTATTCAACTTAGCATTTCATTAAATGTTAATTCATGATTTTAACAGGAAAGTGTCTTTCAGCCTTTACAGAATTTTTGTTGTTGTTAAATAAGAAGCTTGAAAAACTTCATTTCATCTCCAGTGAAAAGTGGATCAACATCCAGTATGTGCTGTGTAATGTGTTTCCACTTGCCAGCTGCGATTACGGAGACCTTGAAACGTGGTTAGTGCCAGTAAGAAACTCAGTTTTTAAATTTAATTTAACTGAAAGATTAATGAAGTACATGTGAAAAAACTTGTAGGTGTGGTTCTATTTTTCCAGTTTTAAATTTTATGAAGTCAAATACATGTTAAATATTTCTGATTAAAATGTAGTGCCTTGACTTCCCCTGTGGCTCAGCTGGTAAAGAATCTGCCTGCAATGCAGGAGACCTGTGTTCGATCCCTGGGTTGGGAAGATTTCCTGGAGACGGGAAAGGCTACCCACTCCAGTATTCTGGCCTGGAGAATTCCATGGACTGTATAGCACATGGAGTCACAAAGAGTCGGACAAGACTGAGCGACTTCCACTTCTGACTTCTTAATAGAAATGTAGAAAATGCACACACACACACACACACACACACACACACACAAACATGGCAAATTATACCATATTAAAAAACTGACTACATGTCATAATGGTAATATTTTGGATATATGGCTTAAAATATATCATTAACATTAATTTTATTCCCTTTTTTTAATATGACTATTAGAAAATTTTAAATTACTTCTGTGATCCAATTTATATTTCTATTGGACATTGCTGGTCTGGAGCATCAAGTCATTTGAGGAGAATAGTTTTTCAGCAGCATCAGTTCCTGCTAAATTTAGTTATATAACACTCAATTCAGAAGTGATTGAATAAAAATAAAGAACACCTGAGCTTAGATGAAATTATCTTTGTTCATCTGAAAAACTAATTAGAAGTATTTGAAGTTTTGTTTCTATTTCTAGAGAATAAATATAGAATCACTAGCTGAATTTAAACTATATCCAGAATTTTAGAATTGGAAAAGACCTCATCTTATCCAAACTGTTAATTTTACACAGAAGAAAGTGTACTTCATCTTGTATTTCCAAGGTCATTTAGAAAGTTTATTGGTCAAATATAAAGCAAAATCTTGAGACTCAAAGATGAGGATATATATAGCTGATTGTTGTACAGAGAAACCAACACAACATCATAAATTATACTCCAGTTAAAAATAAATTTTTAAAAAAGTAAAATCTCTAAATTTAAAATCAATTTTGCATAATTTTGAAAAAGTATAAGGGAATCAAGTATTCAAAAATAATCTTTAAAAAAAAAACTATCTAGCCAAGTTCATCAGAAAAATTTTTTCTTAAAATTCTCTGAAAGTCCTTTCTGTGCATAAATAATCAAAACAACAGTTGGTTTTAGAAAAAGAAACATCTTCCTTTCAAAGATGTTTGTTGGTTTACTTACTTTACAATTAACCAGTGTTCTTTCCCACTTTTCTCAAGTCTTTTTGAAAGACAACCCTTTCCCATGAGAGTTAATATGTAATATGGCTAGCCATCAGAATACCAGTGGCTTACAAAGGGTTAAGTCTGGGAGCAAACTTAAGGCCAAACTGAATTTAAAAAGTTCTGATGTCAAGGTTCAGGTCTCCTGGGGGAAGCAACACACAGGCTGCACCGTCGACTTGCCAATTAATCCAAGGAGCTGTATAGCCATTAGTTCAGGAAAGAGACGCCTGCTTGACCACTTGCCTAGAGGTAAGAGCTAGGTTTGCAGCTGCCAACCATCACAATGACAGAAATTAATGGGGTGGGAGAAATTAGGAATAAGAATCTAAGTATTTCATTGTCTTGGCTTGGCTTCAAAGGAAGACCCTAGCATCAAACCAACCATGGGATGCTGTGCCATGCACAGAATATTTATTCATGATAAAAGTCTTCAAAATATAATGTTGTAAGTATCTTTAAAATAGCATCAAAGTAGGCACATTTTATAAATTCTTTCACAATTCTTGCACAATTCTAAAACCTTCAAATTTACCTGAAAACTAAATCCATATCACTTTACAGAGAAGTGTTACATAGTAAACATGTCATCCAAATCAAAGATGGCAAATTCGATGAAGAAGTTATTAAAACTCTGGGTGTTTACTATTATTTGTGCACTAGTATCATATTCATTTTTGCTGTATTCACCTATTTTCTTGTACACAGTAAAGTCTGGTGTTGAGAATTTTTAAAACTGCTACATGATTAAACTTTCCCTAAGGATTTCCAAATAAGAAATGATGTATTGAAAATCACTGTATTTGATTGTGACACTGAGAAATTGTTAGCAACACATACCTACACTGAAGTTAAGTAAGAATATCCTGGATATGCCCTTTGAGGAGGTATTTCACAGGTAACTCATAGGAAAAAACAAACTCAGCTAAAAGCATAAACTAAATAGTTGACATCTCAACTCTGTTATTGTAAATGTACTTCAGCAAAATCACAAGAATACTGGGTCATGAAATGCAACAAATCAAGTCATTTAAATTATACTCTAAAAAGTATTTATGGCTGTCCCTTACCTGCAGTTGCAGAAAGAGCACCATAAAATTAACATATTATATTTAATACTGAAAATGTTTTCTGTCAGAGATGAATTGCCTTATGCTACATTATTTCCTATCTAAACTGGTTCATGGTGCAATACTCAGGGGATGAAATCTAGGCCCCACAGACTCTAGTTGGGTACCACTTTGTCCCACATCACCCTTTTTGCACTGAATCAGAACTAAAAGAGTCTCGAGCAGTCGACAGCTTCATCACTGCTTCCAAGTTCAGGTTGGCTGGGCTCCCAAACCTCTTGGGGTATGTTGGCTGCCAAAGCAAATTAGTCTCACTTTATCTTTGGGGCAGTGACTTAGCTAACTTTATTGGCTGTGTGGGGCCTAGGCCTTCCAACATGAGCAGATGACATATAAAGAAGTGTAGTTAAGATATTGATCTACCCAAAAATGGTACTATTGAAAGAGTAATTAGAGAAGTTATGAGGGAAGAATAATCCAGTTAGAAAACATAAAACGCAGGGCTTAAAAGTATAGTTAAAGTAGCCAACAGACTAGAATAGCTTTAATATAAGGAAACACTAACATCAGCCCTAAATATACAAGCTGGAAAATATTACTGCCATTGATGAAGCAAATGAAACAACAAATTATATCAAATATATATTATTAAATAGATGTTTTTAAAAAGATGGTAGAGGGAGGAAAATAGAATGGAAAAAGCAATCAAATGTGGAAATCAAAGAAAAACTGAACAGGTGTGAATAAAGCCAATCAAAGACTTCATGTGAAACAGAAACATCCACTCAGATAAGGTTCTAGATAAATTTCCAGTACCTGCCCTCGGTCTCTCAAGTTAGTGAGAAAAGTGAAAGTTGTCTATTTGTGTATGTGTGTTTACCGGTAAATAAGAAAATAGAACTCCACATTTATTTCATATATAAAATTTCTGGAAAAGAGATGGTAAAAGATATACATTTTTTAAAGTTGTATCTCAAGTTGTACTGATTCCAGAAATGACTAACGGTGGACAGCTTTTTTCCCTGTTAGCAATGTTCCCTATAAATCGAGGGCAAAAGTTCAGATGGCCCAATCACCAGATATTCTTATTTGGTAGATCTGTGATATCCCAGGGCAATTTCCTTTCTAACAACACACATCTCTAGTAGCAAGAGAAGATGCTTTCTTAGGTATCGCTGTAGCCCCAGAAGATTACGCACCACTTGAAACAAAGTGAATGTGTTAGTTGCTCAGTCATGTCTGACCCTCTGAGACCCCATGGACTGTAGCCCACACAGCTCCTCTGTCCATGGGATTCTCCAGGCTAGAATACTGGAGTAGGTTGCCATCCTCTTTCCAGGGGATCTTCCTGATCCAGGAACTGAACCTTCATCTCCTGCATTGCAGGAGAACTCTTTTCCTTCTGAGCCACCAGGGAAGCTCCAAAGCACCACTTGGCACATGATAAATACCTAATAAATAGCTCATGAATGAATAGTTCTGAAAAAATGACTAATGATAGGATAAGTGAATAAAGTACTCATGATTCCAAAGTAAACTGTCCATGAACCAAGCTTTGAAAAACAGGGATCAGGAGTCTTCTTTATCCTTCTTTATTTTTGGAGAATAATGAAAAATAATATTTATTGCCGCAACAGAAACTGTTTAGAAAGTATGATTTGCAATCTATGGCATCTAGTTGCTTGAGATAATTCTGATTTACTGCTCCATATTTCACAAATAATTGGAATCTAGGCAATGATTTCTATAGAGACATTTCCTTCCTCTCTGATGAAACATTATTTTTTTTTTTTCAATTGGTAACTCAGACATTAATGCTAAAGTTAATTGGAGAGAGGATAACTTGCCTAACTCTGTAATGATTCCTCAGTGTCAATCTTCTCAACTCCCAATGCTATTGCCATGGATTCTCTGAACTCCATGCCTATGCTGACAAGCAAAAAATCAAACAAATTCAGTGATAGTAACTAAGCACCGATATGACAAGTTAATAGTATGCTTACTTATATGGTCTGCTCATGAGTACTGATCTCAAATATCATTTTTCATTCTCAGTGAAAGGTTAGGAAATGAGTCAGGTAAAAGCAGGACTTCTGGAAAGGATTCCAGAAGTTTTGAATGTGAGGACTTAATATTCTGTCAAGTTGCATTTATGATTTAAGATCGAGAAGATATCAAATGCTAAGGGTCATTTTAACCTATGGATTAGATCTGCTTGTTAGTTGAGACAAACTTCAATAACAGTGAACCCAAAAATTGACTCCTAGTATAAACAATATTGGTCTAGGAATTGTTTTAACTGCAAAAGCAAGACTCATTCAAAGTGACAACAATGAAGAAAAACTAGTTGATTTTCTACTTGTATGTTTTTGACAGACGGCCAGAAGCTACTCCATTAAAAACAATCCCAGGCCGCAAATTAGCCTAGTGTCTTCCTTCTTTTCATCCATGCCTTTCCCGGCTTTGAAAATCACCCATAGGAACTGAACAGATTTGATTCATAACTGCAGAATCACTTAGCACATGTCATCCCATTGAAGATGAAATATATCACTCAGTTCAGTTCAGTTCAGTCACTCAGTCATGTCCAACTCTGTGACCCCAAAGACTGTAGCACCCCAGGCCTCCCTGTCCATCACCAACTCCCAGAGTTTACTCAAACTCATGTCCATTGGTCATCCAACCATCTCATCCTCTGTCATCCCCTTCTCCTCCTACCTTCAATCTTTCCCAGCATCAGGGTCTTTTCAAATGAGTCAGCTCTTCGCATCAGGTGGCCAAAGTATTGAAATTTCAGCTTCAACATCAGTCCTTCCAATGAATATTCAGGACTGATTTCTTTTAGGATGGACTGGTTGGATCTCCTTGCAGTCCAAGGGACTCTCATCCTCTCCTTCCCTCTCCCATGTCCATAAGTCTATTCCTTATGTCTGCTTCTCCACTGCTACCCTGTAAATAAATTCTTCAGTACCATTCTTCTAGATTTCATATATGTGCATTAGAATATGATATTTATCTTTCTCTTTCTGACTCACTTCACTGTGTATAATAGGTTCTAGGTTCATCCACCTCATTAGAACTCACTCAAATGTGTTCCTTTTGATGGCTGAGTAATATTCCATTGTGTATATGTACTACAACTTCTTTATCCATTCATCTATCGATGGACATCTAGATTGCTTCCATGTTCCAACTATTGTAAATATTGCTGCAATGAACAATGGGATACACATGTCTTTTTCAATTTTGGTTTCCTTAGGGTATATGCCTAGGAGTGGGATTTCTGGGTCATATGATGGTTTTATTCCTCTGACTAGATATTTTTAATATATAAAGCTATTTTTTAAAATAAGGAGTGTAACCAACAGTAATAAATTTAATTTCTATTTCCTTGAGATAATGAAAACACTACTAACAAAAATGAGAAATTAAGGGAAACAAATGAATTGATGGTTTTAAAAAATGATTTCATTTAAAACATGAAATTAGAAGCCGTACAAAAATACCTTCCTCCCAAATCTTTCTTACTCTAATCCAGATCCAAGTACCTTTTTGATATTTCTTCTCTGGTGTCCTAAAATTAAAAGTAACTCTCCAAGAGGAAAATTTACTCTTGTTCTCCTTCTGGTTCTCTACTGAAGTTGATAATTTAGAGATGGCAAGTTAGGAAGGGAGTTGCCAGATCTAGCAAATAAATATGAATTTCAGGCAAATAATTTCTTAGTATACATATGTCTCAAATATTACAGGAAACATATTCATACTAAAAGAAAAAAACCACTGTATATCCGACATTCCAGTGTAACTGGAAGTATTCTGGCAGCCCTATTTAGAAGTCAGGATTTTATCTTTACCTTCTTACACTTTCTCTCACTCCCCGTTCAATATCACTCCATCACTTGGCCTGATGGTTTTATCCCCAAAGTATATTTTGCCTCATCCATCAAGCTCCTCTTAGGTACACCACACGATAGTTCCTTTTTCATCTCTCTGGCCTCCCTCAAGTCTTGTCTCCAATCTATACCTAGCGTGATATTTTGAAAATTAATATATCTATCATAACATACTATCCCTCAGACTGCTTGAAAATTTGCTCCTAAGATAAAGACAAAATGTTTTGTCACAGCTGACAAAGGCTAGTAAGATCTGACCTCCCCCGACCAGCATCCTCTCACACATGCTCAAGCCACACTGGCCTTTTGAAGAGACAAACAGACAAGGATATTTCCATAAAAATTTTTAAAACTGATTTTTCCACAGTCTGGAACACTCATCTCTCTCCTCACCTAGCTAATGTTCACTGCCAGTTTTTACATGTCGTTAAATGTCAGTTTAAGCATGTCATCTCGCAACAACTTTCCCTATATCAGATCTTCTTATTACATGCTCTCACATCATTCCCACTTGCAATCTTCCTGACAGAGTTAATTTTACATTGATGTGTGTGATTATTTGAATTTTTATTTTCTAGGAAGATTTGAGGCACCATGGTGACAATGACTATATTGATTTTTCCTCATATGTGAATGTCCAGAATAAACCTGGTGTGAGATATATACTTACCACTGAATAAATACTAGATAACTGAATAATGTCTAGTGGACATTTGGATAAAAGACTTAGCACTGACAAGGAGGGGTAGGGAGAGATCTGAAATAAATTATTCCATTCAGTTCAGTTCAGTCTCTCAATCGTGTCTGACTCTTCGCAACCCCATGAACGGCAGCACACTAGGCCTTCCTGTCCATCACCAGCTCCCGGACTTGACCTAAACTCATGTCCACTGACTCAGTGATGCCATCCAACCATCTCATCCACTGTCGTCCCCTTCTCCTGCCCTCAATCTTTCCCAGCCTCAGGGTCTTTTCAAAGGAGTCAACTCTTCACGTCAGGTGGCCAAAGTATTGGAGTTAAGCTTCAACATCAGTCCTTCCAATGAACACTCAGGACTGGTTGGATCTCCTTGCAGTCCAAGGGACTCTCAAGAGTCTTCTCCAACACCACAGTTCAAAAGCATCAATTCTTTGGTGCTCGGCTTTCTTTATAGTCCAACTCTCACATCCATACAAGGTTATGGAAAAACCATAGCCTTGACTAGAAGGACCTTTGTTTGCAAAGCAATGTCTCTGATTTTCAATATGCTGTCTAGGTTGGTCATAACTTTCCTTCCAAGGAGCAAGCGTCTTTTAATTTCATGGCTGCAATCACCATCTGCAGTGATTTTGGAGCCCCCTAAAATAAAGTCTGACACTGTTTCTACTGTTTCCCCATCTATTTCCCATGAAGTGATGGGACCAGATGCCATGATCTTCGTTTTCTGAATGTTGAGCCCTAAGCCAAATTTTTCACTCTCCTCTTTCACTTTCATCAAGAGGCTCTTTAGTTCTTCCTCACTTTCTGCCATAAGGGTGATGTCATCTGCATTTCTGAGGTTATTGATATTTCTCCCAGCAATCTTGACTCCAGCTTGTGCTTCCTCCAGCCCAGCGTTTCTCATGATGTACTCTGCATATAATTTAAATAAGCAGGGTGACAGTATACAGCCTTGACATACAGCATTGAACCCTGCTTCCATCACCAGTCCCATTCACAACTAGGTTTTTTTTTTTTTTTTTGCTTTGGCTCCATCCCTTCATTCTTTCTGGAGTTATTTCTCCACTGATCTCCAGTAGCATATTGGGCACCTACCAACCTGGGGAGTTCATCTTTCAGTGTCCAATCATTTTGCTTTTTCATCCTGTTCATGGGGTTCTCAAGGGAAAAATACTCAAGTGGTTTGTCATTACCTTCTCCAGTGGACCACTTTTTGTCAGACCTTTCCAGGATGACCCGGCCGTCTTGGCTGGCCCCACAGGGCATGGCTTAGTTTCATTGAGTTAGACAAGGCTGTGGTCCTTGTGATCAGATTGGCTAGCTATCTGTGATTGTGGTTTCAGTCTGTCTGCCTGCTGATCCCCTCTCTCAGGGCCTACTTTCTTACTTGGGTTTCTCTTACCTCAGATGTGGGGTCTCTCTTCACGGCTGCTCCAACAAAGCACAGTCGCTGCTCCTTACTTCTGATGCAGGTAGCTCCTCTCGCCCACACCCCCCCCCCCCCCCCCCCCCCACCGCCCTGCCCCCGCCAATGTGTATGTGTGCTCAGTTGTCTCAGACTCTCTGTGGCCCCATGGACTGTAGCCTGCTAGACTCCTCTGCCCATGGGATTCTCCCAGGCAAGAACACTTGAGTGGGATGCCATTTCCTACTCCAGGGATCTTCCTGACCCAGGGATTGACCCATGGCCCTTGGGTCTCCTGCATTGGTGGGCAGATTCTTTACCACTCGCACCACCTGGGAAGCCAAGATTTGGTTAAAGTTAGTAAAAAGAGAAGAGGAAATGCTGATTACTTAATCATGAAGATTATTTATATTCAAGAGTCAAGTAATTGGCTAAAGACTATGGGGGAAAATGGGAACAGGAATAATCAGATTAAGGAAGCAAAAGAGTAAAGTAGGGGTTAGTCAGCATTTTCAAACACTACAGAGAGGAAGAAGAACTTGTACTAGATAGAATAAAATGCCAACTGCAAAAGAGTAAGGAGTAGAAGATGGCCATGCAGGCAATAAGGGTAAGCTACTATTTTGAAGAATACATCCCTGAAAATTTTCATATTGCTGAAACTAGTTTCACTTAAAATTTAAAAAAAAAAAAAAAACAAATAGTTGCTGTATGTAAAAGCTATGCACATGATTTTCTGTAATAGTTAGGTGTTCAAATAGGAAATTCTTTGTAATTATCAGAGTTTCCAAATACTTGAAACAAAAAAGAAAAATTGAACAGCTATTTAGTACACTCTGTGTGTGCAGATTAATACACAGGCATTTCCTGTAGGAAAGAAATACCTGTCAGTGGTCAGTACCTAACAAAAGATATAAACCCATTTACCCTCCACTCAACAGAATCTCAGTCAGTTCAGTTCAGTTTGGTCACTCAATCACGTGTGACTCTTTGTGACCCCATGGACTGCAGCACGCCAGGCCTCCCTGCCCATCACCAACTCCCGGAGTTCACTCAAACTCATGTCCATTGACTCAGTGATGCCATCCAACAATCTCACCCCCTATTGTCCCCTTCTCCTCCTGCCCTAAATCTTTCCCTGCATCAGGGTCTTTTCAAATGAGTCAGTTCTTCACATCAGGTGGCCAAAGTATTGGAGTTTCAGCTTCAACATCAGTCCCCCCAATGAGTATTCAGGACTGATTTTCTTTAGGATGGACTGGTTGGATCTCCCTGCAGTCCAAGACACTCTCAAGAGTCTGTTCCAGCACCATAGTTCAAAAGCATCCATTCTTTGGCGCTCAGCTTTCTTTATAGTCCAACTCTCACATCCATACATGACTACTGGAAAAACCATAGCCTTGACTAGACAGACCTTTGTTGGTAAAGTAATGCATCTGCTTTTTAATATGCTGTCTAGGTTGGTCATAACTTTTCTTTCAAGAAGCAAGCATCTTTTAATTTCATGGCTGCAATCACCATCTGCAGTGCTTTTGGAGCCCAAAAAACAAAACCTACTTCTTTTCCATAAAAAAAAATGTTCTTCAGCATTTTGAAGAACACAATTAGAACAAAGGGTATTATACAAAAGTAAACTTTCATTAAAATGTGTTCAAAATTCTTGTAAAATAGTGAGAAAGACCAAGATGAATGTTTTTCAATCATTTAAAAAGCATACTACTAATAATAAACATGCAAAATAACAATAATATTAAAATTATAAATAAAAATATTTTTGTGTACCTACCTGAAATGTATATATTTTCAAAGATCCTAATACTGAGGTAAATATTTGCCCCATTCATGCATTCATATTTATAATCCATTATAATTTTTGAAGAACCATGCTGTTCTTTCAGTTTCTTTCACAAGTTTTTCATGAACTATTACCTTCCTTTTGCTGTTTCATTTAATGTAACATATAACATCTAAGCAAAATAGATCAAAATTAGAAAAAATAAAAACAAAAATCATGAGCAATCAGGTGCCAGATACTGTGTTATCTTAAGACATCTTTTTTTCTCCCAATTCTTAATATAATCTCTCTGAGAATAAAAGGCAGAAATTTTTTTATACCTTGACAGTTTGGGCTGCTGTTCAATGTTGCCAGTGAAATGTTCAAATGACAGGGTGCTGTAGAAAGACATTCTTCATTCTTTTGTAAA
The DNA here is from genome assembly GCA_935064755.1 of Tragelaphus eurycerus. Taxonomy (NCBI): domain Eukaryota; kingdom Metazoa; phylum Chordata; class Mammalia; order Artiodactyla; family Bovidae; genus Tragelaphus; species Tragelaphus eurycerus. Next base: position 3,308,317 of record CAKXYN010000014.1, read on the forward strand.
GGGACTCACTTCTCACTAAAGTCAAATGGCTTTAAACGCAGAGGGAAAAGGCTGTGGACATGGTAGAAAAAAAGAAAAAAAAAATGTTCACTTTGGAAGAGAGTGTCAAGTCTCCCTCAAATTGAACCAGAAATGAAAATTCAGCACTACACCATTTTTTACCCCCTTACATATTGTTATGTGAATGAAGAATTATTGCAGAGAAAAGCATCTTTACTTTTACTGCTATTGCCAGATGCCTTCTGTGAGTAAATATATCTTTCATTATACTACTTCATATCGGCATTTTAAGATGAGCTTTTTAAAAAACTGTATTATGCCTTGAAAGTACATAATAACCATGTTAAACAACTTTATTTTTACAAGAATGGTGCATTTTGTAAGTGTTATCTACTGTAATCATTTTGCATTTAACATGAATTGAACAGACATTCTCCTTCAGATGAACTTTCTGGTGACAAACTTTGAAATTGACAGATTAAAGCTGATTTGGGGTTGTCAAAATACTGTATAGCTATCTGCACACACAAAAAAACGCATAAAATTTTACAGATGGTGGATTTCTGGTTTACATGGCAGCTATGTTAGTATACCTAATGCAAGTTAATTTAATAGTATCACAATCTATCTTCCATGGCAGGTATAAATGACTTTTAGCACATCAATAACTAGTTTACAATGATGTCCCTTCTGTACTTATGGTTTACCATTGATTTTGTATTTTGTGCAAAATAACACATATATCTCCATATTTTGTTGTAGGATGAGTTTTAAAATAAACCAAACATTTACAGACTTGAGGAATTCTATTTAAAATGGCAGACCTAGTCAATTATCAAATTATCTGCTAATTATACCACATGACAATAGGGATTCCAAGTTTATAGTTTCCTCTTATATAGATTAGCATTGAAAGTGAACATTCAAGAAGACTCTGATATGTAAATGAACCCATGTTAAAAATCTTCCTGAAATAGCTGCTATTATAATGTGGACAGTTCAATGATTTGGAAGGCATTGCACAATGAATATTAAATTAACTGAACAACTCCTCATGGCTGAACTAGTCTTTAGTAAAGGCTACTGATTTCATGATCACCATCAACATCACCATTATTATTCATAATAATACCTTAGATTTGTACAGCACTTTACAATCTGAAAAGCACTTTTACATGTAAAGTAATCCCTCTCCAATTTTAGTCCCTATTATGTGAATTTCAAATATATGCAAATTTATTTCTATATTTTTTTTGTAACTGCTAGAATATCAGTTTCTCTCACTTCTACTGAAGATCATTTTGAATAAGGAAACTGGGTGCTGGGAACTTCTGAAGGAAGTTAAAGTGGGTTGTCTAGAAATAGAGATTCTTACAATAGAATCTTTGAAAAGATAAAGAAAGGAAAGAAAAGGCAATTCAGATCAGAAAACCACATTAGATGAGAAAAGGAATAGATGGAAATAAAGGGGGCTGATGACAAGTGCTTTGGCAGAAAGTTATTTTGGGTGACATTTCTAAGACTATGTAACCCAGGATATAAGGGAGGCAGTTTGTGAAATATCTACTTAGTGATATTGAGGAGGTCACATAAAGTGAAACAGTGTTTTTGCTTAAGCATCCACATTACTCTGTGTCCTATGCTTTCAAACATGGAAGATGAGAATCAACAAATTAGAGTAATAAAAACACAAAAACATTACATATTTGTTGAAAGGCACAAATATAGAAATGAAAAAGCTACTCAGAATACTTGTTATAGGAAAAATGGAAACCCCATGGACTATACAGTCTATGGAATTCTCCAGGCCAGGATACTGGAGTGGGTAGCTGTTGTCTTCTCCAGGGGATCTTCCCAACCCAGGGATTGAAATCAGGTCTCCCACACTGTAGGTGGATTCTTTACCAGCTGAGGCTCAAGGGAAGCCCAAAATATGAGAATCTCCTTTAAACTTCAGAGGAAAGGACCTGAAGGGTTTTTTATCAACTACTATATGATAAATAAAAATTATATAGTACCCATTCTTACTACTGTAAAATGTGTAAGCTGTCACTGATATTTTTATAATGATATCTTAGTCTAATATTCCAGTTTGTTTTTATGTCTATATAATTTGAGTATATCTACAACTCCAAATCTCTGTCTACAATCTCATTTTATTTTCCATTTCAACTGTTAATTTAAAACTATAGAGAAAATCTAAAGATTCACAACCATCTTTCAGCATAAAATTCAGTTTCTCATGATTTTCTCTATGGTTTTTAAATTGTAAATGAAAGGAATCTATAATAAAAATTATAAATGAATCTAGGAAGGCTACATTCAGATTTGATCTTCAATAGGTAGGGATTCTCATATTCTGATCAATAATGCTGCAGTAAACTCTTACATGAGTGGCCCCTGAAGACTGAATCATGCCTCTAGATATTCATGCTTTTGTGTGGTATCCTACCACATTGAGACTGGATTTGGTCATATGACTTGCTCTGGCCAAATAGCATGAAGCAAGCAGGGGCTTGTTAAAACACTATGGGCTTGCTTCTTGGATCAAATATTCCTGGAACCTGGAAACCATCATTCTTTGAGGTAGCCCATATGTCCAGCCCACTGGACATATGCAGTGGCTACTTGGAGGGGAAACTCAAAAGAGAGTTCATATTCACAGCCAATAATCTATACATATCATCTCATTTGAGTTATCTAACTATGTGACAACTTCAGTATTCCATGTGATTCCAGCTGAAGATTTTGACTTTTGTGGAATATAATTGTATGCAAATAAAATACCTTTTAAATCTCTGAGTTTAGAATGATTTATCAAGTAGCCATAGAGATGTTTTACAGTGCTTGGTGAGTTTTGAAACGTAGAAGATGATTTCTAAAAAAAAAAAATAAATCAGTAATTGTAGAGGCTGAATATGAATAAAAAACATAAAATGGTCTCTGACTTTTCAACATCATGCTCTAAAAACTGCACTTACTATATTTACCAAAATATAAACGTTGGTTTAGTTTAAAAACAATACAAAAATGTATCTTGGTTACTTTATTTAGCATAAAATCTATTCATTCCTTTAATCTTTTTAATTTCTAGGAAAAATACATTTCAATAATTCTAATGTTGACGTCTTAATTCTTGTTAAGAACATCCTCTACTCCAAGGAATACAAGAGACTTAAATATGGTAAAATTTTGTGCAAAGAAAAATTGAAAAAAATGACCATTTCAAACAGTCCCATTAAAGTTTTAGACATAAAAAACTTATCTTCCATGTGTAAAATACATATATTTATTCAATTTTATTCACAGTATTGAATTAAGATTTTGATGTCCTATGTTTTCAGAGATACACTGATAGCAGATATGATTCAAGTACAAATATTCTTGAATGATTATCAAATAACAGAAACTGCATTTGATCACATTCCCATTACTATATAAATTGCAAAATTAGTGTTAAATTCTTCTACCAGGGAGGAAATTTAATCCTAAATCATTATAATATAGCCAATATATTTTGACATGTATATAAAGAAAAAAAAAACCCAAAGATTTCTTTTCGCTATCTACATTTGCCATACATTTTCCATAATACAGAGAATAAAAATAGGGTGGGCTACACTTTACAAAAAATTTTTTTAAGATGGGAAAAGATTAGTGAAGCCCTAAGACTAAATGAAGGCTTCCCGGTGGGTCAGTGGTAAAGAATCCACCTGCCAGTGCAGGAGACATTGGTTGGATGCCCAGGTCAGGAAAAATCCCCTGAAGAAGGAAAGGTCAACCCTCTCCAGTATTTTTGCCTGTAAAATTCCATGGACAGAGGATCCTGGCGGGCTACAACCCATGGGATTGCAAGAGAGTCAGACATGACTTAATGACTAAACAAGAACAACAAGACTAAAAGAAAATTTAAAAGATGTATTTCTGCTTTATAATGTCCTGAATCTGTAAGAATAACACAGAATTTAATTGTGGATAGAATAAGGAGTGCATTTTCACACACGTCCCCTACCACCTCCCCAAAATACTTGGGAATTTGTCATCCTTACTTCTCATTCGTTTACATTTGTTTTATGTTATTTATAATGCTTTGGGGAAAGCTGTGACTTTTGACAGTTGAAAGTGAACCAAGAAAGAGAGAGAAGAGGCTGCTGAATTTAGAAATATGAATTTAATCCAACATAAACTGAAGTAGCATTCAAATTCATATAATTTCACAGTAAAATTTTGCACATTTGAGGTGCTACCTATCAAAGAACATCTATATTCATCAGGATGTGTCTCATCACAGGTAAAAGGAGTGCATAGCTAGTAATCTCATCATTTGAAATTAAAATCAATTCATAAATAATGCAGATTATTTTCCTAAGAAGCTAAAGAAGCTGCTACCTTACAGCATAAAAGAGGTTTTAAACAACACTTTACAACAGTTAACTTTACTGGGACTAAGAATTCAGTGATTTTATGCATGAATCATTGATACTGTATAGGCATCATATAGATATGAGGGCTATAGAGTAAGTGCCCGTATGTCAATTCCATCACTTTGGATTCCTCCAACCTCACGACCCACTACACTGGCAAAATCAATGATGGGTGACCCATAGTCATCATTAAAACTGAAGAACAGATTAGATGACCTCAACCCAACCAATTTATATAATTTGAACCAGCTTCGATATCTTACACTTAAAAGACGTTCCTACTTCACTTGGTTCAATTATTTTTGCGCTATGATATAGTACATATAAATATTTATCTACTGAATGTATGTTCACTGTATATTTAAGTTCTTAACTGTCAAATCAATATATTCAACAGAATATGTTTTTCCCATTTTTTGCTGTTACTTGACTCTGATATTTTTTAAGAATATTTGTAGCACATAGCCTCTAAGAATTAAAGCTAATCAAAAACGTCTGACATTCTTCTTGCTTATCAGATTTGAGAAAGTAAATTAGTGACATATAAGCCTGTCATAGAACGAATTATGTATCCTTAAAGTTTTATTATGAATCAGCACTCATTATAATATAAAGGTATATTTTATTAGTTTTTTCTTACATGACCCTGTGCAAAATTTAATGTATCTATAAATATGAACATACATACCATACATACAAATGTACAGAGCAACCTGGACTTGGGTGGTTTTAAGCTAATCTGTGGGAATACTACGGTTATCTTATGGTTATACACTAAAGGCAGTGATAGAGTGTCAAAAAAAAAAAAAAAAAAAAAGCAAGAAGGAAGAATAAAAGAGGAGGAGCTGGAAAGACATAGTCCAGGGGGAAACCAGCAAAGTCTAGAAGCTATGTGTTAATTCAACATTGGAGGTGGGGGCGAGTCAAGTAAGTAAGGGTGAGGAGATTTTGTGAAAGTAGTGAAACACTGCCTCTGGGGTAAGAGAGGAGAAGAAACAGCCATAAACATTTAAAGGGCACTAGAAATTTACTCAGATGCCAAAGGGAATCTGTGGAAGAATTTATTGGATTCTCTGCATGAGAAATTTAAAGTTCAAATACAGCATCTCTGGGCTTATTGACTGGTGTGCCAAAGAAATAGAATTTTTTGTGTTTTCTCTATAGACAAACAGATGTATCACATATTCAAGAATAAACACAAACCCACATACTCTTATATACAACAAAATGATATATTTATGATAAAACAGATACAGAATTCTTATAATTTGAACTTGTTGCATTAAATATAATTTCTACAGAAGTATTTATAGTAGATGATTCATTAATGCTACTTAAGAAACAAAATAGTTTATGCAGTAGAATATTCTATGTATCTATGAACCACTTAGTTCATTTGTAGTATTAACTACCATGTGATGGAAAACTCGTCAAGGCAAACATTGCAGAAAATTAAACAGGCGAGGAAGACTATTCAAGACTAAATGAAAGTGAAAGTGGAGAGTGAAAAAGTTGGCTTAAAGCTCAACATTCAGAAAACAAAGATCATGGCATCCGGTCCCATCACTTCATGGGAAATAGATGGGGAAACAGTGGAAACAGTGTCAGACTTTATTTTTCTGGGCTCCAAAATCACTGCAGATGGTGACTGCAGCCATGAAATCAAAAGACGCTTACTCCTTGGAAGGAAAGTTATGACCAACCTAGATAGCATATTCAAAAGCAGAGACATTACTTTGCCAACAAAGGTCCATCTAGTCAAGGCTATGGTTTTTCCTGTGGTCATGTATGGATGTGAGAGCTGGACTATGAAGAAGGCTGAGCGCCGAAGAATTGATGCTTTTGAACTGTGGTGTTGGAGAAGACTCTTGAGAGTCCCTTGGACTGCAAGGAGATCCAAACAGTCCATTCTGAAGGAGATCAGCCCTGGGATTTCTTTGGAAGGAATGATGCTAAAGCTGAAACTCCAGTACTTTGGCCACCTCATGTGAAGAGTTGACTCATTGGAAAAGACTCTGATGCTGGGAGGGATTAGGGGCAAGAGGAGAAGAGGACGACAGAGGATGAGATGGCTGGGTGGCATCACTGACTCGATGGACATGAGTCTGGGTGAACTCCGGGAGTTGGTGATGGACAGGGAGACCTGGCGTGCTGCGATTCATGGGGTCGCAGAGTCAGACACGACTGAGCTACTTATCTGACCTGATCTGATCTGATTGAGATAAGCAGAGAAGGCCATAGCTCAGTTTGAGCTCGATTCTACTTAAACAAAGAGAAGAATTTTTAAGAGCTGGGTGCAGGGACTCATAGGCCACCTTGAGTAATGGGGCTTATTCAAGGCTATGGTTTTTCTAGTAGTTTTGTACAGATGGGAGAGTTGGACCATAAAAACTGCCTGTCTCATTCAATTCAATAAGTATTTCTGAACACCTACCAAGATCCAATCATTCCCACACAGATAAAAAAATTTTCAACTTATCTAAAATTTTAACTGGCAGAGACTAAGTTAGCCTTCTGACTCTTCTGTAAGAAAGCTAGCATATCCCAAACCCACCACCTAAAATGGGATGAATGGAAAGCCACCCATTTTTCTCAGGAGATAAAGGTTGACTCAGATCCTATTTGAAGCTGCCAATGCCACCTGTGCTGAATGGCTCAAAGTTCTTAGCTTATAAGCGGCCTATTTTCATAAACTGGTTTAGAAATCTAGGAAAATATCCCATAGTGAAATGAGGCTGAGTTGTTATTTTCAGGGACTAGGATCAAAGTCACACTATGGAAGAGATGTGCCTTTTTATGAGACCAGACTATATAGATTACTGTTCTTACTTTTAAGTGATTCTTGCAGAAATTAACCAGGGTTGCTGCTAGGTTGTTAAGTCTGTATTTGACAGAATAAGAGTTGTTTTTTGTTTTGTTTTGTTTTGTGTTTTTTTTGCCGTTATTCTTATTTATTTAACTTTACAATATTGTATTGGTTTAAAAAAAAAAAAAAAAGGAGGAAAAAGTCTGTAAGGGAAGCCTATGACAATGGAGATCAAAAAATACACAGGCATATTTTTGATGCAAGGAGATCCTGGCAAAACCAAAAAATCAGAGGTTAGAGAGGGTCTGAGAGGAAAGATACATGCATGCATGTGTGTGTGTTGAGTTAGAGTTCAGGGTATGGAGGTTTGAGAAGCACTGATGAGGATCTGGAAGGGAGACACTGGGTGTGGAGGGCCTCACTCTATGACCCTCACCCCCTTTTTTGACACAAGAGAATGAATTAGGTGATGAAACAAATCTTGACCTCCTATTTTTGACACTCTGCCACATATGCCTGTCAGGGTCAATCTGAGTTTGGTTTAAAGGAAAAGATAGTTGGGAAACATGGTATCCACTTCTGATCACTTTGAGTAACACTCTTTTCCAACAGGCACCCAGTAAAAAGGTTGATGTAAAATAAATAAAGACCCTGATGCTGAGAAAGATTCAGGGCAGGAGGAGAAGGGGACAACAGAGGATGAGATGGTTGGATGGCATCATCGACTCAATAGACATGAGTTTGAGCAAACTCTGGAAGATGGTGAAGGATAGGGAAACCTGGCATGCTGCAGTCCACGGGGTGGCAAAGAGACAACTGAGTGATTGAACAATAACAAAATAAATAATATGCAGGAGAATCTGCATATTTACTGGAGGTGTCTCCTAGAAAGCTCAATAATACAGGATACCCTACGCTACCAACAGTTTATGAAAGATGAGGAAGGAAGAGTTAGCAAGGAATCCATTAGGGAATGATGCCTAAGCTGCCCTGGGAGCTTTTCAGTCTTTCCTTTTTCTCCTTTACCCCATTGTTCCTGCATTCCAGATTTTTTCACCTTCCTCTCAAACAGTAACATAAGTCCTGCTAGCTGTTGATATCATTTAGACAAAGGGTACAAAAACAAATGATCTGCAGTTCTGGCCTTCTTGATTTATATTCCCAGAAGAGCTTGTTAACACAAAAGGACTGACTTGCCAATGGAGGAAAAAGTGAGCAAGAAATGTGGCTCTTTTTTGCCCTGTTCCTTTTCCCTGTCCCACCTCCCCACCTCTTAATTCACCCAACAGACCCAGCAGGGGATTAAGATGCTTCTTAGCAACGCGCCAACACTTCCTCATGAGCCCAAGAGGCTGAGCACAAGAAATATGAAATTTCTGCATTGAAATTACACAGATGAAAAAAATTTCTGGTTGAGTTATTCAGAATAGTGTAATAGAAAATACAAAATTATTATTAAATGGATACATAAAATGCATTTGGAATAAAAAGTAAGTAAAAATAAAATGGGGGCTTGCCTGGTGGCTCAGTGGTTGAGAATCTGCCTGCAATGCAGGAGTTTGATCCCTGGGTCAGGAAGATCCTCTGGAGAAGGAAATGGATTTTCCCAGTATCCTTGCCTGGGAAATCCCATGGTCAGAGAGCTTGGAAGGCTAGAGTCTATGGGGAAGCAATGAGTTGGACATGACTTACCAACTAAAAAACAAAAAATAAAAAAATCAGAAAATAAATAAATACATTCTTTCAGTAGTTCAAAAGGATACAAACCCAGGTAGGAATTGAGTGATTAGGAAATGCTTCCCTGCAACATATTGACATTAATAGTGTAAGTGAAGCACTGCAGAATCTATAAAACAGTATTACTGACCATCATTATCTTATATTTTCATCTCACAAAAGCTAGTCTTAATCTTTATTTTCACTTTGATCTCATGACCAGCTCTTTTTTGCTCAACTATTCATTCTATATCAACTTCTCTTAGTTATTCCAGCCTAATCTGGTGGAAATCTTAAGTAACCTTTAAGAAGCAGCTGCACACTTGAACCAATTGTGAAATCAAATATCTTGTTAAGAAAATTGGTAAAATTAGATTTATTCCTTGTTATATCAATCACTATACATTGCTTATATGATGTTTGTCTAGAATTCAATATGCTACATTATCATGAAAGTCATTAAAGCTTTAAAAGTAAAAAGATAACAGCATTTTTACTACTGACTTCGCTTTTTATAACTCAAAAGGAACTCATCTTTAAGGACGTTGGAAATATATTGACCAATACAAAACTGGAAGCATTTTATTCAAAAATGTCTTAAGATACTGCATAGATTTCATAAATGGCAAACATGTATAAACAAGTGTAGATGTATTAGAATACGGTACAGCATATCAGAGCACAGATAGTTCTGAAATATTCATGCACAAACTTCTTCAGACATTGCATGTTAAGAATGCCCTTTTATAAGCTGAATATGTACCAGCCATTATAATAAGTATCATATAAACTCACTAAGTGTTTATGATTTCCCTTGAACTTGGTGCTGTGTATACTCAGTTGCTCAGTAATGTCCAGCTCTTTAGCAACCCCATGGACTGTGGCCCAACAGGCTCCTCTGTCCATGGAATTTTCCAGGCAAGAATACTAGAGGGGTGGCCATTTCTTTTCCAGTTTATCTTCCAGACCCAGGGACTGAACCCACAGCTCCTGCATCTCCTGTATTGGCATGTGGATTCTTTACCACTGAGCTACCTGGGAAGGCACCTTGAACTTTACATATATTAAATAGTTTAATCCTTACAACCATCCTAACTGCTCAGTATTACTTTCCCCCTCATTTTGCATATAAGAAAACAGGGGTCTTGAGGGATTAATTTAGATTCCCCAAATTCCCACAGTCAGCAAGTGGATGAGCAGGGTTTCAAATATAGTGAGTGGCTCCAGAGTTCATGCTCTTAAGTACTATAATATTCTGCCTCTCATATCTCCTGGATAATAGACTTTACAGTAGGAGACACATGCCTACATGTGGGGAAAATGTAAGAAACTTTGCTAGATAATATAATATAGGGGGTGATATCAGAGTAATGGAAACAAAGAACATTAAGAAAAGTGGAATTCAAATGATAAATAGATTAGAAATATTAAAATATTTCTTAGACAATGTTTTGTATTTGATCCAAAGGATAATTTAAAAGAGTCTGATGTAACAAGTTTCTATGTTTTGCAAAACTCTGGCTAACATATATAGAACTATTTTGAAAGGCATTATGAAAGGCTACTAGACTTTCATTCATTTCTGGTCCATAGAATCTAAGTCCATAACAGGAGTTGAGTTAGATCATCTATAAAATTTTTTTCAAATCTAATATTCAATGTTTTCATAATAAAGGAAAATAAAAAATTATAATAAAGCCATTTAAATAAATTTCTGCTCTTATAATTGTATTGTTTGATAATTTTGTTTCTAAGTAATGTTTTAATTAAAATAGAAATATACAAAATACTTGACTTTTAAATTTAGAGGCAAAGGTGAATATTTTAGGTAGAATATAATAAACAAGTAGATATTTATGTGAAACACTATATATGATGTTGAAAAAATATATAAAATATTTATAAATTATGGTCTTTATGTTTTCAGGATTTTACAGTTGGAATGGGATTATTAGACCAACCAGCATGAAATAATGACAAACATCAGTGGCCAAAGTATTGGAGTTTCAGCTTCAGCATCAGTCCTTCCAATGAACGCCCAGGACTGATCTCCTTTAGGATGGACTGGTTGGATCTCCTTGGAATCCAAGGGACTCTCAAGAGTCTTCTCCAACACCACAGTTCAAAAGCATCAATTCTTCGGTGCTTAGTTTTCTTTATAGTCCAACTCTCACATCCATACACGACTACTGGAAAAACTATATCTTTGACTAGATGGACCTTTGTTGGCAAAGTAATGTCTCTGCTTTTTAATATGCTATCTAGGAGTGGGTATGCGTACGTGATCTACATGGAAACAGTCTGAACTAATGTGTGGAAATACAAGATAAGGCAATGTGTTTGACAAACAGAAATGTTGGATCACTGCAGTCAGAGGCATTAATTTCCCTCACACTTTAAAAATCACTGTGGAAATTATTCTCCTCTAATACATTACTAAGTAAATAATATAATCTTTCATGACCGGTGCCATTCTCACCAGAGCCCAGATTGTGGTTGGATCAATAAGAAAAGTCCAGATAATACAGTGTCTTATAAGCCATGTTAAAGATAAGGACTAAATCCTGAAAGCTAAAGAGTCACTTACAGTTTTTAAGTAAAGAAATAATTAACCACTTTTGTTAAATCATGAGAGTAAAGTGAAGTGAAAGTCGTTCAGTCGTGTATGACTCTTTGTGACCCAATGGACTGTATAGTCCATGGAATTCTCCAGGCCAAAATACTGGAGTAGATAGCCTTTCCCTTCTCCAGGGAATCTTCCCAATCCAGGAATTGAACCCAGGTCTCCCACATGGCAGGCAGATTCTTCACTAGCTGAGCCACAAGGGAATGCCTAAATCATGAGAAACGCTGTAGTAATCTAAGCAAGAGATGATGATGGTCTAGTCTCAGGAAGAAGAGAATAATGTATGGATTCAAGAAATACTTAGGACTTCAGAAATATCCAGAACTAATGGATGAGAGAAGTGACATTCTCAGGTTTGAGCAATCTACTCATTGTGATTGGAAGCCTCACTGCGATTGTCATCACAGAAGGAAAACATGTTTTTGTGTGAGAGATGATGAACTGCGTGCTAGATAGGGTAAATATTTCCAGTCTATGCGACATGCAAGAACTGATATCCAAGAAGTCACTGAATACTTTAGGAACTGGAATGCCAAAGCGTGAGCTAGATTGAATAAAGAGTGTTGGAAGTCTGGGGCATATAAAGGGTCCATCTGTATTGAGTGTAGACAGTGGGAGAAGAAAATTTGCTTGATTAAGTGAGCAAAATTGGGCAAGTTTATAGACGGCTTTGAATTGTTTGTACATAACTTGATGAGCAGCCATGGCAGAAGTGGGATGCATGAGAGTAGAAAGAGAAACCCAGGAGGTTGGGACACAGGTTAGGAAACTGTCCAGTAACTGGGAACAATGATTTTGGCCTGCCAACTCAAAGCATGGGGCTATAACTGGAACTCAGCATGGCCCACAAGCCAAGCCACCTTTCAGAGCTTCATGAACTGCAGTGAACATGGGGGTCATGAGCAGAGCCCCTTATAAGGCTAGGGTTATTGCCACCACATGTGAATGTCCCAGGGTGAACCATAAACAGTGATGTTATCTTATCTACCATGGGAGCTGGTGAGAGATTTTAATTATATGTTCCAAACCAGGGGCTTCATGACAATGCTTATGTGTATTACAATTACATAAATTGAATATCGGAAGAGCCTTAAATCTATTTATTGATTATCCCATGTATTTACAGTAGAAGCACAGACTATTCTGAGGCAAAACCATCAGTTCAGGGTTGTTTTGGACTTGGGAGGAGGGACAACATCTATAGTTCAGTGTTTCTGCCTCATGGGCTACCAAAGGGTATGTGATTCTAGAAACAGGCCTTTTGAGAAGGCTCCTGATGTTTAGAGAAACTTGGAAGCAAATGGACTCTGTTTCCCCTTTATTTTCAGAGGGTGTCTCTTTTCTGCTAGAGGAAGGATTTCTTTGTAAGAAGAAATTTTAGGCAGAAATCAGAAGATTTTTTTACCTTGCCTGTGCCAATGCTGATCTATGTGCAACCTTACAGAAGTCACTTTTGACTCTAAAATTCAGCATTTCCATTTTTAAAGTAGAAATAATACTTTGTACCTCTCAGACACTGTGTAAGGTTCCATAAAATATTCACAATACTGTACAAACACAGAAAGATGAGCTACATATAAATTATCTTAAATAAGGTTTTCCTCTTTTACCAAAATCTACATTTCCTTATGTACTTAATTTTAAATTAAGCATGGCTTCTACAAATTTAAAGGGTATGTTTAATATTTCCTTCACAAAAAATATTGGAAGAAATGCAAAACCATCCCTCAGATTCTGTATTCGGTTTGGAAGCACATTCTACAAAAGAAAATATATTCTACACTCCCAAAGAGAATGCCAAAAGAACGAGTAAAGCAGTCTTGCTGAGCCTACCTTTTATATCAACAACAAGAGGAATAAACATTCACACTTTCAACCAGTTTTGAATACAGGAAAGCAGCTGGGGCCTCCACTGTTCTTTCATCACCTCAGGGTGTGACCTGATTATTCAGGAAAAAAATCAAATTGACTCTATACCTTTGGAAAGATACATCTACAAAGGAAATAAATGAAAAACTGTAAATTATAGTTTCTCTACTTGAGCAGGCCAAATGATCCATCCTGATCTCAGGGAAATCGCCTATGCTCCAGGGGCGGAGCATAGTTTCTGTGTGAAAAGGATGAAGTTAAGTGAGAACAGCTGGTAAGGGTTTCATTCTCCCTGATACTTCTTTTTTCATTCATAGACATACTAAGAGATAAGTTGAAGTATTATAAATATCTACATCTAGAACTTTAACTCTCTATGCATGTAATATATACTATTTGTTATATATATATATACATACACACATATACACACACACATACACACACACAAATGCCATGGGATATATGAGATATCTAGATATAAATACCTATCAATAGATAGAGAAAGAATCCTGAGGGGATAAAAATTATGCTTGTACTGATACAATTTTTAAAAGATTATTAATATCAATAAATTTAAATCCTTTCTCCCCTTAAATCCATAATTTAAAACCACATATGTAAAAAAAAAATGATCTGATCAAAACTGTGGTTCTTTCTGTGGCTTGCATGGAAAGTATGCCTCTTGGGAAACAAATGTCCTTATTTTCACATTCTAAGGTTCACATATTTTGAGTGTGCCAATAACACTCCATAGATTCTAAGAGGAGAAAGGAAACTCTTTTCTGGAAAAAAAGATAAGAGCTCAATTTAAAAACTCCCTCCCTACAACACTTGTTGATTCAAGTGTGAGGGCCTGGATTTCACAGATATTTGCATCCATGAATAATATTACACAAAGAATACCACCTTCTCCCGTTTTTCACTATCTCTTCAAATGTTGAATGACTTGCCTGAGAAAATTCTAAGGTGTAGTCTCAAATAATTTAATACTGCCCTCTAGAGGCATTATAATAGCATTAAATTTGATCCTTATGTGGTTTTATTAAATTTTATTTCTCTAAATTTAAAAGCACAACTTTTAAAAAAAAAAACAGGAAAGATTACTTAACATAAAGATTCCCTAAACATTATATCCATTTCAAATTCCATTTATCAAATTATGCATAAAAAATTTAGTAAAACTCAGTAATGAATATGGCCTCAAATAATCTTATAAAATATATAAACCCACTGGCCACGTGGCAATGTGTAGCTTGTATTCTCCTACTTACTATGGTTTTGTTGGGAAATCTTGAAGCACATGGAGAGGAGTGGCAAATATAAAGACACCTTCAGTGAAATCAGGAAATTTAGAAAATAAGAAATATTCCTTTGCCTTCCCCACCCCCCAAAAAAAGAGTTTAAAGCATCAATCCAAGAGCATTCTCGTCAGGATCTCAGGGACAGATTGGCTCAAAATGTGAGTCTGCAACAAAGAACATCAAAGACTTTTAGGGATAGATACAGAAATTAAGCAAAGTAAATTTGGATTTACTATAACAACAGTTATGAAATGTATTCAAACCTAAGAGGATATTCAGGTAATGGGATTTCTGTGAGGAAAACATTCAGGTAGCATGCAATGGCACCCACCCCAGTACTTTTGCCTGGTAAATCCCATGGACAGAGGAGCCTGATAGGCTCCAGTCCAGGGGGTTGCTAGGAGTCAGACACGACTGAACGACTTCACTTTCACTTTTCACTTTCATGCATTGGAGAAGGAAATGGCAACCCACTCCAGTGTTCTTGCCTGGAGAATCCCAAGGACAGGGGAGCCTGGTGAACTTCCGTCTATGGGGTCACACAGAGTCGGACACGACTGAAGCGACTTAGCAGCAGCAGCATGAACTTTAGATACTACTGAGAGGAAAGTGATAAAAGTTTGAAAACTAAGAAATTTTGAAGAGCTTTATCGTAAAACATTTGTGATTTGAGAACTAAAGACTAGGCATAGGGATCTTACTTTAAACGGGAAGTTTCCTGTTTTCTGCACAGGTCTGAAAGGAGAAATTTTACATTATAACTTTTGTGCTAGGAAGCGGTGTGCAAAGCCTGCTGTCTTTACTGTTGGCACAGAGAAAGCTCTTTGGAAAGAAAATGCAGTCTGTTTCTACCATAAGGATGGTTTTCTGAAGTGTTTATACTGAATGTGTTGGTTGTTATCAATATAAAGTAATAAATTACAAGTCTACTGCATGATATAGCAATTTTAAAGGAGAGAAAGTGTTGTTGGGAAAAAATCACTTCAAAATTATCCGTAAAATAAATTACTTCCACTCATTTTTCCATCCTGCTGTTTGCCATCAGTGATCACTCCCATAACATAGAAGCCTTTCATTTTGTTTATCAAGAAATGTCACTAGATGCCTGGGACTGGTGCACTGGGACGACCCAGAGGGACGGTATGGGGAGTGGCGGGGAGGAGGGTTCAGGATGGGGAACACATGTATACCTGTGGCAGATTCATTTCGATATATGGCAAAACCAATACAATATTGTAAAAACCAATACAATATTTTAATTAAAAAATAAAATTAAATTAAATTTAAAAAAAGAAACGTCAGGCACAGATTGAAGTACAATTACAAAAGCAAATATTCAAAGTTTAATTTTTTCAAAGTTAAGCCACTTGTGCTAGATATAGGTATATATTGAGAAAAGTTTACATTTGAAAATATGTTTTTAATCATATGGTCCCACTCTAGCAAAATCTATATAACTTAAATTACACTCACACATACATGGGCTTCCTTGCGGCTCAGCTGGTAAAGCATCTGCCTGCAATGCGGGAGACCTAAGTTCTAACCCTGGGTTGGGAAGATCCCCTGGAGAAGGGAAAGGCTACCCACTCCAGTATTCTGGGCTGGAGATTTCCACGGACTTTCTAGTCCATGGGGTTGCAGAGTCGGACACGACTTTCACATTCACACATACATGCAAACTTGATTTAAATGAATTTTAGAAAGGAAAAAAAGAGCTTCATACTTAAAAGGACTAAATTATTAGACTGAATATGTGGCAATTTTGGAAAAATAGCCAAAAATATTTTGGCTAAAATATTTAGTTTTATAGGAAAACATCTAGGTAATACAAATATTAGTTTTAAAAGTTTAAAGTTTGGGACTTCCCTGGTGGCTCAGTGGTAAAGACGTTGTCAGCCAACGCAGGAGACATGGGTTCTATCCCTGGTCTGGGAGGATCCCACGTGCCTCCAAACGACCAAGCCCATGAACCACAACCACTAAGCTCTAGAGCCGGGGAGCAGCAACTACCAAGGCCCGGACCCAGAGCCTTTGCTCGGCAACAAGAGGAGCCGCCACAATGAGAAGCCGATGCATCGCAACTTGAGAGTAGCCCCTACTCACAACTAAAGAAAAAGCCACAGCAATGAAGACCATCCTCAGCCAAAACTAAGTAAATAAATAAATAAAAGCTTCAAATTCAGGCATTCATGTTTTCCCTCTCTCCTTTCTGAATTGCCTTCATTAACCACTCAATCAATATGGCAAGGTCTAACAAAGTTTCAATAACTAACATTAGATTATAACATTAGACTTACTAAGGGAGGTTAGATTTAAACATACCCATGTTATTTATATAGTAAAGTAAAATAACAAAGTTATAAATAAACGCAACATGAGTGGTAAAGGATCAAAAAATTCTTTCAATTATTTTCAAGTAGGTCAGTATTAAGATGTAGGCTAGTAACTTTTTAAAAAAATCAAAAACGTTTATTTTTCTAGGAGTATAGTGAAATGATGCATACAACCACAAAGAAATGATGATGACAAAATGAACCAGGATTGGTAGACAGGTGTTAATATGTTGCTATATGCAAACAATTCTGAGGGTGCATGACACTGAGAAGACAATGGGAAAATGCAGATCAGAAGATCTGTGTGTTCATCCTGCATATATCCCAAGGGTTTCTTGGAGGGATAGTGAATAACATACTTCCATCAAGATATTCTAGGTCTTCCAAAATTATTCTTTAAATAATGAGACTTATGAGGTGAAACTGCCTAAAACAATCATTTTATGTGAACAAGATAATAAATTTTACCAGCCAGTCAAGATAAAAATCATTTATTTGAAAATCAAAATTTATTTCCACTTCTGGAAACAAAAGACAAGAAAGACAAGATTATCAAGAGCTGTGTATGTTGGAGGGTAGGGTGAGAGCTGTTGGTGTATGTCCTTGAAAGTCTCATTGATACAGCTATTTAAAAAAATGTGATGACATTTCAAATTAGATAGTATTATAAGTAAGCATAAAAATAAGTCGCTAATTCTGGAGTGATACTTCGAATACTGCAAATACACCTTTTTTTTTCACTATAGCTAGCACAAAAACAATATCTTTTTGTTCAAAAAATAGAATTAGAAGTTGTTTTAGGCACTGATTGTTTTATACTTTTATTTCAAAATTTGTACACTAAGATCTTTTTTATTTATCCCTATACATTCTGAATATTAATAAGCAAAAAAGTATTCATTCAATCAAATAAATGACTTCTATAGTATCTTAGAACAATACATTGACATATTTTCTATGTTGTTAAATTTTGAAAAGTATTTGAACTCTTTCTTTGATACTGATCACTATGGCATCCTTACGTCTTGTTCTTCAGTGTCAGCTATAAATTTCTTTCTCATCCAATCTAATATCCTTCAGATCTTATAAACAAGTATAATTTTTATGTAGGATTCCTCCCTTGCTCCCCTCGGTTTCACCTGTTGCTATATGTAGGTTCTTATCTTGCTTTTTCAGCTCTGGGACTCACTGTATTATTATAAGCCCCTATGTTCTTGCCTGGAGAATCCCAGGGACGGGGGAGCCTGATGGGCTGCCGTCTATGGGGTCGCACAGAGTCGGACACGACTGAAGTGACTTAGCAGCAGCATGCAGCCCCGGACATCCAAGCTCAAATTCTGGATCTGCCGCTTGCCTGGGGAAAAGCTGGCAAGTTTCCTGAACTCTCTCAGCCTCAGAGCTACTCTGCAGATCAAATCAATATATGGCTTCTAATGAAGTGTTCTCTCCTATTTTATGACAAATACAGTTGTATGATGGCTAAAAATATGGTTTGCTTTTCTAAAATATTGTAATAAGTGCTATTTGACTTTTGTAATCTTAGTTTATAGCTCTAGATGACCCTTCTTTCTGAGGGCACTGATGTCCTCCTAAGATTCAAATTTATATGGTTTAATAGCATTTGACTCATCGTTTCTTAAAATCCTCTCTTCTCTTGACTTCCATGAGATCACTCTGTCCTAGTTTTTATTTTCAACCCTAAAAGATTCTTCTCAGCCTCCTTGTCCTCTTATCCTCAGTGCCTATTCTTGCTTTATGTCTCTATGTTTTTTGCTGTTGTTATTTTCCTGAATGAGTTTTCTTCTACTACTACTAGCCCTTTCCCTAGAGTGCAATAACTAGCCCAAATTTCTTGCCTGATTTTCAGCCTCACAAAAGTATCTACTGATCCTCTTCATTTATATGTGCCTGCAGATACTTCATGTGAAATATGTCTGAACTCAATTATTCATATCTCATGAAGTTGTCTCTTCTGTATTTCCAGTTTCTCAGAATGGTTCCACCAATCACCCAATGCAAGAAGAATCCTAGGTTCCCTTTCTCATCTTCCCTCTGTACTAATCAGGGTTCTCCAGAGAAATAGAACCCAACAGACGTATAATATGGAGAAAGATGTATTTTAAGGAATTGGCTCACATGATTACAGAATCTTGGCAAATTCAAACTCTGCAGAGTAGGCTAGCAGGCTAGAGACCCAGGCAATAGTTGCAATTCAAGTCCAAAAGCAGTCTGTTGGCAGAATTCCCTCTTCTGGGAAGGTCCGTCTTTTTTTCTATTAAGACATTCAGTTGATTGAATGAAGCTTGTCCACATTACGGAGGATATTCTGCTTTCCTCAAAGTCTGTTGATTTAACTGTTGCTGTTGCTGCTGCTGCTAAATCACTTCAGTTGTGTCCAACTCTGTGTGACCCCATAGATTTCAGACCACCAGGCTCTCCCATTCCTGGGATTCTCCAGGCAAGAATACTGGAGATGGTTGCCATTTCCTTTTCCAATTCATGAAAGTGAAAAGTCAAAGTGAAGTCGGTCAGTCATGTCCAACTCTTAGCAACCTCATGGACTGCAGCCTACCAGGCTCCTCTGTCCATGGGATTTTCCAGGCAAGAGTACTGGAGTGGGGTGCCATTGCCTTCTCCGGATTTAAGCGTTCAGTTCAGTTCAGTCGCTCAGTCGTGTCCTACTCTTTGTGACCCCATGAATCGGAGCACACCAGGCTTCCCTGTCCATCACAAACTCCCGGAGTTCACTCAGACTCACATCCATCGAGTCAGTGATGCCATCCAGCCATCTCATCCTCTGTCGTCCCCTTCTCCTCCTGCCCCCAATCCCTCCCAACATCAGAGTCTTCTCCAATGAGTCAACTCTTCACGTGAGGTGACCAAAGTACTGGAGTTTCAGCTTTAGCATAATTCCTTCCAAAGAAATCCCAGGGCTGATCTCCTTCAGAATGGACCGGTTGCATCTCCTTGCAGTCCAAGGGACTCTCAAGAGTCTTGTCTTTTGAACCACAGTTCAAAAGCATCAGTTCTTCGGTGCTCAGCCTTCTTCACAGTCCAACTCTCACATCTGTACATGACCACAGGAAAAACCATAGTCTTGACTAGATGGACCTTTGTTGGCAAAGTAATATCTCTGCTTTTCAATATGCTATCTAGGTTGGTCATAACTTTCCTTCCAAGAAGTAAGCATCTTTTGATTTCATGGCTGCAGTCACCATCTGCAGTGATTTTGGAGCCCAAAAAAATAAAGTCTGACACTGTTTCCACTGTTTCCCCATCTATTTCCCATGAAGTGATGGGACCAGATGCCGTGATCTTCGTTTTCTGAATGTTGAGCTTTAAGCCAACTTTTTCACTCTCCTCTTTCACCTTCATCAAGATGCTTTTTAGTTCCTCTTCACTTTCTGCCATAAGGGTGGTGTCATCTGCATATATGAGGTTGTTGATATTTCTCCCGGCAATCTTGATGCCAGCTTGTGCTTCCTCCAGCCCAGCATTTCTCATGATGTACTCTGTATAGAAATTAAATAAGCTGGGTGACAATATACAGCCTTCACATACTCCTTTTCCTATTTGGAACCACTCTTTTGTTCCATGTCCCGTTCTAACTGTTGCTTCCTGACCTGCATACAAATTTATCAAGAGGCAGGTCAGGTGGTCTGGTATTTCCATCTCTTTCAGAATTTTCCACAGTTTATTGTGATCCACACAGTCAAATGCTTTGGCATAGTCAGTAAAGCAGAAATAGATGTTTCTCTGGAACTCTCTTGCTTTTTCAATGATCCAGCAGATGTTGGCAATTCTTCATTTAAAAATGCCTTCACAGAAACATCTAGAATAATATATGACCAAAGACCTAGATAAAGTGGTCTAGCCAAATTGACACATAAAATTAACCATCACACTCCCTCATCACAAAATTCCTACCTATTTTACCTATCTGTATCTATCAACTTTATCAACTGTCTTCATCCACTCCCTTCTTCTAGAAGCCCATGCTATCATCTCCCGCCTTGACTATAGCAAGAGTGTCTAAAATCTCTGACCACAACATTTTCCCTCCCAGTCCATTCTCTATATTGAGGAATGACCTCCATAGTTGTCATTTTTAAGTACTAAATTCTGATTATGTTAACAGCATGCTTAAAATTACTAAATATCTTTCCTTCACTTTCTGGAGACTCCATCCTCATAAGGATGATATATAGGTCACTCATGATCAGATATTTGAATTTATTGCATTCTTGCTTCCCATCACTCTTCCACAAACCCAGGACTCCAAGTATACTATGTTACTTGCTGTTAAATAAACAAATCATGTTGTCTTATGTTTCCATGCATTTCTAAATGCTATTCTCTCTATTTAGACTACTTGTCTAGTTTTTCTTTCTTTGATTGGGTCTCATTTTTGCTTTAAGACTCAGCACAGTCACCAGCTTCTCCAGGAAGGTTTCACTGGTGTCACAGGAATAAGATAGCTATCCATTCACTGCTTAACAAGAACAGCCTATGTTCTATTGTTAACTGAGTTAATACATGAAAAATGCTTAGAACTCAGTTTGGCATATAGTAAATGCTCTCTGTAGTTAGTTGCTATTATTTTTAACAGTAATAATATATTTTATAACACATTAAATTGTAAGTGCTAACTGATTTGTCCATGGCTCAAAAAATAAAGAATAATAAATTTACACTTGTAACTCCCTAGCTCTTAGCACTGTTCCTGACTCATAGTAGGTAATAAATAAGTGTCACTGAATGAAATAATACTTTTAATATTAGAAATATATGATGCTTCCTGCAAAAAAAAAAATTCCTTGTACAAAAAATTTCAGATACAGTGCCAGATGTTCTAAACATCAAACAAGAGTAGGGTAATTTTTCAATGTAATTTTACTAAAAGCCTTCATAAAAATTAAAGAAGAATTCATCACATATTTATAGATGTTTTGACATTATCTTCTGCCAATCATATATATATGGTATATGTGAAGTGTTACTAAGAATACTCCAGGACATGGTTACTGAATGAAATGTCATTAAAATTATCTTAGTATTATTTTTCTAAACTTTCTAAGTAATTTGCAGATCACTTTATTCAAAACCTTACAATGCACATTGTTATTTTATTTCCACCTCATTGCACCACATTTTAACTTTATACAAATCTTCTATTCTAACTTGTCAATCTTTCTCCCATTCTATCTTCTAAAAAAGAAGAATCTTCTAAAGAGTTCAAGTCAGGTTTGTCCCATGCTAATGGTTTAAGAAGACAGTAAGTGATAGGTGAAACATAGATATCAACTTCGAGGGTTTTTAAAATTACTTTAAAATAAATGAGAATAACAATTAAATATGAAAGTGCATTTATATTTCCTTAAATTATAAATATTAGATTTTATTTATAATTTATCTACAAATATACTTTTTAAAATTGAATAGAATTATAAATAGAATTTTATTATATAAAATTTAAAATTAAACTGCATTTGCATTTTTCATAAAATGTTCAATTTGGCTTATATTTTTTGCAAATAATAATCTGTTTCAATCATTCTCACCACTGCCTACACACAAGAATCACCTGGAAAACAAAAAAGGTATTGATATTGTATTCTTATTTCCAGGGATTGAGTTCTTCTCAGGTGGGATACGGGATAGGTTTAAAAAAAAAAAAAAAACAATGGCCAATTACACCTCAGTAAAAAATACACCAGATAATTTTAATGTATGTTGAGAACTAATGAAACAGGTTATTTTTCATGCTTATACAAGGCTAGGTAATTATGGGACACTGTTCAAATGAAAATCTGTAGACTTTTATTTGCCCCCAGATATATTCCTGGATAAAAATAATTTCTTTTCAAAAATTTTGACTTGGGTTCTTCTTTCGATGACAAATTTTTAAGAAATAATTGATAAAGCATGCTTTCTAGTATTTCTATAACCAGTACTGTTATTAAATATTTGGTTCTATATTATACCTGGTTTACTCCACTGTTAGCTCCAAGTAATTCAATATTAATTAAAGTCTAATGAGAAAGTAATAAAGTTAACTTATAAAAAATGTATTCATACAAGCCCACAGTTCCTAACCTTGACTGGACACCTTCACTGATGACACATTCACTTGTGAGGGTTTAAGTCATTACAGTAGTCAAGCCACATTTCAGAGCAATGACAGAATTTTTGCAGGTAAGGTTCAGTCATTAGTGTTTTTGAAAATTCTTGGCCTTAGTCTGATATGCAGCTAAGCTTGAGAAATATTGCTCTAAGCAAAGCCAAGGGAGGCATACACATTCGCAGTAGTTAAAATTGAGAAGAGTTTTTTTATGCCACATCTTGGTAATCTGGGATTATCACTCTCAAATTATTTGTGTCACAGTAGTCAAAACAGATCTGGAAACATTAACAAAAAATAACAGTTAATTATGATCAATAATATGTCAATATATTTGAAAATGTAACACCAAAACTGGCTGAAAAATCATCTGAATACCTTACAGCTATCAATAAACTGAATTCATAAAGAAAAACCTACCCAGAAAGCAAATATTTAGTTCAGTTCAGTCGCTCAGTCATGTCTGACTCTTTGCAATCCCATGAATCGCAGCAGGCCAGGCCTCCCTGTCCATCACCAACTCCCGGAGTTCACTCAGACTCACGTCCATCGAGTCAGTGATGCCATCCAGCCATCTCATCCTCTGTCGTCCCCTTCTCCTCCTGCCCCCAATTCCTCCCAGCATCAGAATCTTTTCCAATGAGTCAACTCTTCGCATGAGGTGGCCAAAGTTCTGGAGTTTCAGCTTCAGCATCATTCCTTCCAAAGAAATCCCAGGGCTGATCTCCTTCAGAGTGGACTGGTTGGATCTCCTTGCAGTCCAAGGGACTTTCAAGAGTCTTTTCCAATACCACAGTTCAAAAGCATCAATTCTTCAGCACTCAGCCTTCTTCATAGTCCAACTCTCACATCCACACATGACTGCTAGAAAAACCATAGCCTTGACTGCTGCTAAGTCACTTCAGTCGTGTCTGACTCTGCGCGACCCCTAGACGGCAGCCCACCAGGCTTCCCTGTCCCTGGGATTCTCCAGGCAAGAACATTGGAGTGGGTTGCCATCTCCTTCTCCAATGCATGAAGGTGAAAAGTGAAAGTGAAGTTGCTCAGTTGTGTCCGACTCTCCACAAACCCATGGACTGCAGCCCACCAGGCCCCTCCATCCATGGGATCCTCCAGGCAAGAGTACTGGAGTGGGGTGCCATTGCCTTCTCCTAGTCTTGACTAGATGAACCTCTGTTGGCAAAGTAATGTCTCTGCTTTTGAATATGCTATCTAGGTTGGTCATAACTTTTCTTCAAAAGAGTAAGAGTCTTTTAATTTCATGGCTGCAGTCACCATCTGCAGTGATTTTGGAGCCCAGAAAAATAAAGTCTGACATTGTTTCCACTGTTTCCCCATCTATATCCCATGAAGTGATGGGACCAGATGCCATGATCTTAGTTTTCTGAATGCTGAGCTTTAAGCCAACTTTTTCACTCTCCACTTTCACTTTCATCAAGAGGCTTTTTGTTCCTCTTCACTTTCTGCCATAAGTAGCCATCATGGTCAACAAAAGAATCTGAAATGCAGTACTTGGATGCAATCTCAAAAACAATAGAATGATCTCTGTTCATTTCCAAGGCGAACCACTCAATATCACAGTAATCCAAGTCTATGCCCCAACCAGTAATGCTGAAGAAGCTGAAGTTGAACGATTCTATGAAGACCTACAAGACCTTTTAGAACTAATACCCCAAAAAGATGTCCTTTTCATTATAGGGAACTGGAATGCAAAAGTAGGAAGTCAAGAAACACCTGGAGTAACAGGCAAATTTGGCCTTGGAATATGGAATGAAGCAGGGCAAAGACTAATAGAGTTTTGCCAAGAAAACGCACTAGTCATAACAAATACCCTCTTCCAACAACACAAGAGAAGACTCTACACATGGACATCACCAGATGGTCAACACCAAAATCAGATTGATTATGTTCTTTGCAGCCATAGATGGAGAAACAAGACCAGGAGCTGACTGTGGCTCAGATCATGAACTCCTTATTGCCAAATTCAGACTGAAATTGAAGAAAGTAGGGAAAACCACTAGATCATTCAAGGATGACCTATATAAAATCCCTTATGATTATACAGTGGAAGTGAGAAATAGATTTAAGGGCCTAGATCTGATAGAGTGCCTGATGAACTATGGACGGAGGTTTGTGACATTGTACAAGAGACAGGGATCAAAACCATACCCATGGAAAAGAAATGCTAAAAAGCAAAATGGCTGTCTGAGGAGGTCTTTCAAATAACTGTGAAAAGAAAAGAAGCAAACATTAGGCCTAGATTATTTCACTGGAAATTTTTTTAAACATATAAAAAGAATGTGCCAATTTTAAACAAACTTTCCCAAAAAACAGAAAAATATAAAAATATCCTCTAAGTCATTCTAAGTAAGTAGCATGACTGAAACCAAACCTGGAAAAAATATTTTAGAAAAGGAATTAAGGCCAATTTCTCTTGTGAAATTAATTTCAAAATATTAAACAAAATAACAGAAAGTCAAATCTAGTAAAATTTTAAATTGCTACACATTTGGACCAAATTAGCTTTATTTAAAAAATGCAAGATTGATTTCATACTAGAAAAGAAATGTATGAACTAAGAAATAAATGATAAATTTAATATAATCATCTCAATAGACACAGAAAAGTAGTTTGCTAAAAAGTTTTTACTTAAATAAAAACAGCAAACTAAGATATGAGAACTTCTTAATCTAGAAGATATTTAGAATACATCCATATATAAGACAAAATATGCATATTTGGAGTATACATAAACTCCTAAAAAATTATACAAAACATAATAAAAGTATTAGTCCATGTTCCTTGAGTAAACATTTAACCAAAGAGGATCGCCTGATGTCCAATGGACATATGAAAATATACTTTACCTCGTCAGCCACTAGAGGACTGCAAATTACAATCAAATTTGAAATACATCCATGCATTATCTAAAATTTTAAAAATTGATAGTACAATGTTGGCAAGAATGTGGAGAAAGCAAAACTCTCATATACTTCTTATGGAAAACAAATTTGCAAACTGCTCTGAGAAAAAGCAGTTGGTAGCATCTGCCAAACTAGAATACATATACACACACACATGAAACATATATATTCTTATATTACAATAATTCTATCCAAGCTATATGTACAACAAAAATACATACATAAAAATTAAATTAAGAGAATAATGAATAGCCATTTTCAAGGGCATGCAAATATAATAAGCTACACAGGAGTAAATTTAATAAAAGTCATGCAATTTTATTGAAAATTACAAAATATTGCTGAAAGAAATTATCAAAGACAGGTAAATGAAAAGGCATTGCACATTCATGGATGGCAGGACTTACACTATTAAGATGGCATACTCCTTAAATTCATACACAAATTCAAAGCAATTCCTTTCAAAATCCCAGAACTTATTTTTGCACAATTGACGAGCTAATCCTAAAATTCATATGGAAATGAAAGGGACACAGAAGAGCCAAAATAATCTTGAAAAGGAGAACAAAATGCAAGGATACAAGGTTTCTAATTTCAAAACTTACTACAATATCATGATATGCAGGCAGGTCTATGATACTGGCATAAGGGTAGACATATAAACCAATGGAATACAATTGATCGTCCAGAAATAAATCCTTATATTTATGGTCTATTAATTTTCAATAATAATGCCAATACAATTAAATTTGGTAAGAGTATTGTTTCAATAATCTGTGCTGGAACAAATGAATACATGCAAAAAAAATTGTATTCTTAACTCACACCATACACAAAAATTAACTTCAAATGGATCATACATCTAAATGAAATGTTCTATGAGGCAATTATTCAGTGAAAAAAATACTGAAAGAACGATCTAAAATGTTCAATCATTTAATGAAATTTTATAGTTCTGTTGGAATCTTTGGGTAATATTAGAAATTAGACATGTATTAATCATTTACAATTTTAAAAATAGGTTAGCTCTAAGAAAAAAATTTCATGATACTGGATGCTTGGGGCTGGTGCACTGGGATGACCCAGAGGGAATGGTATGGGGAGGGAGAAGGGAGGAGGGTTCAGGATGGGGAACACATGTATACCTGTGGCAGATTCATTTTGATATATGGCAAAACCAATACAATATTGTAAAGTTAAATAAAATAAAATTTTAAAAAATAAAATAAAAAATAAAACAGCAAAAAAAGGAAATATAATTATGATATACTTTGTGATTTAACTATGAAAATGATTACATAGAAAAACTAAGTTTGTGAATATTTACCCAAAAGTTTAATATAAGTCTATTTGGAAGGCATAAGGATAGAAGTTTTATGTGTGAGTTTAATATTACTTTTCTTTTAGAAATATGTATATGAGTTACTCTGATTTTTTAAACCTAAATTTAAAAAATAATAAAGAATTAAGAATAGATGATAAACTTAAATACATGATTTGGACTTCATCTTCAACTATTTAGTAAAACTATGAATATATGCACGCTTTATTTTCTTCAAATACAATATAGGCATTTATTTAAAGTTATTTTTAAATGAATATGAAACAAAAATAATATTTTGTTTTTCATTTGTCAAAGTTCTTCCGACAAAATTATATGGTGACCTGAAATGATCTTCTGTACTTCGTGTTTGACTTTCTCAGCAGGTCAAATAGTCATTTTGGCAAACTTTATTGAAAAGATTCATCATTTCCCCAAGATTCTTATTTAATCCTTTGATTTCACTCATTCTGTCTTTTTTGATAGGTGCAAACTTTATAAGCAATAACATTCCCTAATGTTAAGTGGACAGCTTGATGACCTCTGCATATAGTATCTATTCTAACCATTATTACATCATTATAGAGAAGACATTCATCCCTGATGTACTCTTTGAACATCATCACACTTAACGTTTTGTTTTTTAATTGTTAGATTCGTAAGTCCATCAACTTTTTGTTAATTAGATCCCAATATCACTTTCATTGATTTCAAGAAAAACTTCATCATTTTCATAAATTTCATTTCACTTTTATTTTTGCAACACCATATTTTTAAGTTAAACAAGCAGAAGTCATGAAATGAAGACATTAAAGGAACTTTATCATGTTTTCACTTTCCTTTTAAGTCAAGTTGACTTGTATACATTTCTTCCCCAATCTCCATACCCTAAGAAAATCTCAGGCAGGTCCCTTGAGTTCACTGGTCCTAGTACTGTCTCAATTCAAAGTTGAAATAGTCCCGACTCGATTAATAATTTAAAGCTTGAACTTGATAAAAGTTAATCTTTCCAAATTCTGCACTTGTTAATGGAAAACCCCCATAGCTTCTTGAGGAGGTTGGGTGTAAGTTCCTTCTTCCCTCTTTCCACGTATCTATCCCTTTTATTACTACCTAGAGTTTATGCCAATTCCAAAGAAGATTAAAGCAAGTAAAGTTCAGAGAGATGTGGAAGGATTCAGGGGAATCAGAGGAGGCAAAAATTTCTCAAATGATTGCTCCAATCATAAAATGATCTCTAGCTCTTTTCAGGGAAATGGTTAAATATAGCATTTTTTCTGTGATTTGGTAAATGTTCTTGTTGAATTTCTCCAATTTTAACTTTGTGACACAATCATTGTTGATCTTTGGCTGAGAGCTTAATATTTCCCCTACGCTTCTTGCATCTTCTTGAGGTTAGGTTCCTTCATTCTGTGGCAGGCGTCCTTACACTGCCCTCTTCTCTGATGCAGGCTGCTTTGCCAGATGCTTGCTCTTTAGCACCAGGGTCACTGTGTTCTTCTGTTGCCAAAAAGTCACTTAAGACTGTCTAGTGATCCAGCTGAAAACCCAAGAGACCATTACTCTCTCCATCAGCCCAATATTTTTCTACACAAACTTTGCAGTTCTCACAGTCCTTGCGTGTAAAAGTTACAGAACCACTTTCAGTTCCAAGTACATATCCAACATTTTCTCATATGTCTGGCTTTATATGTATGATCCCCTAAAACTGGAATGTCCACACACCATGAATGTACCCATCTTTACATTGGTAAATCTTATCCACTCCTCAAGATCCAACTTACAAGCTGACTAGTCAGTATTTCCTGATTCTTCCCAGTTAATCCAATTCTCTTCTTCCTCTAAATTTCCAGGTTATCTGTACCTGCTGCTGCTGCTAAGTCACTTCAGTCGTGTCTGACTCCGTGCGACCCCATAGACGGAAGCTCACCAGGCTCCCCCGTCCCTGGGATTCTCCAGGCAAGAACACTGGAGTGGGTTGCCATTTCCTTCTCCAATGCATGAAAGTGAAAAGTGAAAGTGAAGTCGCTCAGTCGTGTCCGACTCTCAGCGACCACATGGACTGGAGCCTACCAGGATCTTCCATCCATGGGATATTCCAGGCAAAAGTACTGGGGTGGGGTGCCACTGCCTTTCCCGTTATCTGTACCTACCTTATGATAATTATTAATACTTTTCACTGAGACGCTCTAATGCTACTTTGTGAAAGAGACTAAATAGAAAACAGACTATCCTACACAGAACTTGAGCCACTGGTTATACCTAATAGTCATGTAATAAAGTATATTGAAAAATTAGTAATTCCTATGGACTTACCATATATTTCCCTGTGATAATACTAAATTTGAATATCTTTGAAAGTAAGAAATAATATATGCTGATAAGAAAGCAAAATAGCACCTTACATGTAAGTTATCCTTAGTCTCAGCTTCATATCTATAAAATGGAAAAAAATAATGCATGGATTAAAGAAAGTGGCATATACAATGGTGTCTGGAAGATCAAAGTGTTTATTCAGTGGAATGACGTCAATTCCTAATAGAATATAAGCTGCCACCACTGTTATTTACATACCATTGTCCCTTAATTCTAATGCATGAACACTCTTGCTCCCTAATTTCTATACCATTAAGATGAATATTTTAATGAAAATGTGTCCTGATCTTTTAAATAACTTACAAATATATATGAAAAATAAAGAAAACCCTTCATACTGTTATCACCTAGAGAGAACTAATATTGACATTTGGTATCAACCATTCAAGACTAACTTCTATTTCTATGTCTTCACAAATATATAAAAGTTTTATTAAATATTGAATGCTTAAAACTTGATTTTTTGTCTAATAATTTAGTATACCTACTGTATATAAATACACAGTCCTTTGTCTTTCTCTGTCTCTATCTTTTTGTCTAGCTATCTCCCTATATCTTTGAGAGAAAATACAAAGGAATAATATATAATATATGTATATGCCTACCTACTTATATATTCATGAAATTATCAACAATTTTTAGTATAAATGCATAGAAGCTTAATTTCTATGCTAAAGTTATATACTGTTTTGTAGATTCTAATACAGGTTACCCGGCGGCTCAGATGGTAAAAATGGGAAGCCTGGGGTCAATCCCTGAGTTGGGAAGATCCCCTAGAGGAGGGCATGGCAACCCACTCCAGTATTCTCGCCTGGAGAATCCCCGTGGATTCTAATACATATTGCTAAATATATACTGCTAAATTGCAACAGTATTCAAAATGATCATTTATTCACATTTACATTTTTGAGTTCAGTTCAGTCGCTCCGTCGTGTCCAACTCTTTGCGACCCCATGAATCGCAGCATGCCAGGCCTCCCTGTCCATCACCAACTCCCAGAGTTCACCCAGACTCACGTCTGTCGAGTCAGTGATGCCCTTCAGCCACCTCATCCTCTGTCATCCCTTTGTCCTCCTGACTCCAATCCCTCCCAGCATCAGAGTCTTCTCCAATGAGTCAACTCTTCACATGAGGTGGCCAAAGTTCTGGAGTTTCAGCTTCAGCATCATTCCTTGCAAAGAAATCCCAGGGCTGGTCTCCTTCAGAATGGACTGGTTGGATCTCCTTGCAGTCCAAGGGACTCTCAAGAGTCTTCTCCAACACCACAGTTCAAAATCATCAATTCAGTGCTCAGCCTTCTTCACAGTTCAACTCTCACATCCATACATGACCATAGGAAAAACCATAGCCTTGACTAGACGGACCTCTGTTGGCAAAGTAATATCTCTGCTTTTGAATATGCTATCTAGGTTGGTCATAACTTTCCTTCCAAAGAGTAAGAGTCTTTTAATTTCATGGCTGCAATCAGCGTCTTCAGTGATTTTGGAGCCCCCCAAAATAAAGTCTGACACTGTTTCCACTCTTTCCCCATCTATTTCCCAAGAAGTGATGGGAACCAGATGTCATGATCTTAGTTATCTGAATGTTGAGTTTTAAGCCAACTTTTTCACTCTCCTCTTTCACCTTCATCAAGAGGCTCTTTAGGTCCTTTTCACTTTCTGCCGTAAGGGTGGTATCATCTGCATATCTGAGGGTACTGATATTTTTCCCGGCAATCTTGATTCCAGCTTGTGCTTCTTCCAGCCCAGCATTTCTCTTGATGTACTCTGCATATAAGTTAAATAAGCAGGGTGACAATATACAGCCTTGACTTTCTCTCAGCAAATTGGAGTAGTAATATAAAAATTTTCCAATTTGCTGAGAGAAAACTTGGATTTTATTGTTTTCATAGGCATTTTTGTGTTTAGTGATTTGAAGCATTAGCCATATATTTATATTCATTTCCTGTATAATTTTGTCCTAATGAAAAGTAAGCTAGTTTTAAACTAAAGCTACATACATGTCTACCTTTCAAAGATGATTTCTTTCTAAATTACAATATGCAGCAAATAAATGAAAAGCAAACCAACATTCAACAAGGTGGTTTTAGAAGCTCACAGGATAACATATTTTAAAAAGAAGAGAAAGTTTAAAGCCAGGACCAGCACCAAGCACACAGCACCTTAGAGCTCTTCACTATAGTGTACTGAAACACACATAAGCATTAAGACAAGACTGAATCACCACAAACATGCAAAGTTAAATATTGAGAAAAAATGTAATTGTGTATTAAATTTCAGGAACGTTTTCCTTTATATTGTTAGCACTCGGTCAGTAATCTAGAAATTTTTTCTTATGTGAATATTTTATTCCTCGTGATGAAAAATAAAGCATTGATTTATTTTATTCCATTGTTACAAAATCACTTTGTATACATACAGAATGATGATGGAATATAATTTGGAGTATATATCAAAATCCTGGAGAAGGAAATGGCAACCCACTCCAGTATTCTTGCCTGGAGAATCCCATGGACGGAGAAGCCTGGTAGGCTACAGTCCATGGGGTCACAAAGAGTCAGACACGACTGAGTGACTTCACACACACACACACACACACACACACACACACACGTATCAAAATGATACTTGGACTTCTCAACTTCCATATATTTCCACATGAACGTAAAAAGGAATAAACTGGAGGAGGTCCAAATTCTTTCTTCTTAACTCTAAATTTTCACATACTATTTCATTTTAGCCAAGTGAAGATGCACTAATTTTCTTTAAAAAATTGATTTTTTTATCATCAGGATAAAAATATTGCCTAGAAGATTGCCTACTGTAGAGCAAAAACTGAAGACATTTGTTGAATACATAATATTAAATCAAAGTATCATGCTTACTTTTATGAACAAGAATATGTTAATCAAATGATTACTGTTAGCTAAAAATAGTCATTACTCAAATTTGATAAAATGTAGTTTATATTTCTCACATACATAATAAATTAATTTCACTATGGATATGAAATGGAGAAGGAAATTGCAACCCACTCCAAAATGCTTGCCTGGAGAATCCCAAGGACAGAGGAGCCTGGTGGGCTACAGTCCACGGGGTTGCAAAGAATCGGACACGACTGAGCAACTAACACTTTTCACTTGGATACGTAAAGCCTGTAGTATGATCTAAAGAGAAAGATCTTATATAGACTAAGATTGAAAACCCATAGGTTTTCGTCCTGTGGCTCCACTAATAATTATGTGATAACGGAAAAAAACACTTAACCTTTCTTCATATCATTGTCTCCAGCTGGAAAATAGTAATAATAATAACTCCCTATGCAGCACAGATGGTTGTTGTAAAGATAAAATGAGATAATAGATGTAGAAGTGCTGTCAAATATAAAACTACATAAATGCAGGATAATATATAGACATGTTCAACCAAAAAGAAAACCAGAACAAGCCCACAAAGGCAGAAAAGCTAAATTGGACTGCAGTGCTTTCAACTCTGAATAGAGTTAGATAAGGAAAAGTAACCTAAATAAAACCCCAAAGAACTAGGTTTTCTTTTAATAAGCAGCAGTTTGAAATAGATAACCTCTAAATGTCCATATTGTATTTTGGATACTGGCCAAAGCTCCAAAGTATTTCTAAACAGGAATAGGTAGGACACTGCAAGTGTGAAGTCTGTGATTATTTTTTCTTACAAAGTGATTTTATTCTCTTATGTCTCAAAGAAATGCACATGTAACTGACATTGGAAATCTCAGCTGTAGTCACAGTTGGCCCTTGTTCGTATAGTGATCTAGAACAATTATTTTTCCTAATCTTTCAAGGCTTCATTTTTCACACTAGAAAATACACTATTTCCATAAAGACTGCTATAATTAAAGATACACACATATATAAAGTACGGGTTTCCTTTGTAGTGCAGTAGTAAAGAATCTGCCTGCAATGCAGGAGACCTGGGTTCTATTCCTGGGTTGAGAAGATCCCTTGGAGAAGGAAATGGCAATCCACTCCAATATTCTTGCCTGGAAAATACCATGGACAGAGGAGCCTGGCGGGCTATAGTCCATGGGGTTGCAAGAGTCAAACAGGACTTAGCGATTAAACCACTAAATCACCACCACTACATATGAAGTATGGAGGCATGCGTATATGGGAAAATTTGGCCAATATGTATATTACAAACATTCAGAAATAAATTCCCTACACTATCGATTCATTAATATTGTTGAGCACCTAAAAGTTGCAAAGCTTGAACTAGACCCAAAATAAATAACCAATTAATGGCTCTCAATAGGAGGAAATAGTTCAATAAACAAAACACACAAAATTATATATGAAAAAGACTTCACTTCCTGGCTCTTACCACTTAGTGCCAGAAGATTAAAATGGAGCAATGTCAATTTAGTCAAAATAGTCAATTTACAATGTTGTGTTAGTTTCAGGTGTACAGCAAAATGAATCAGTTATATATACATGTACATTGACTCTTTTCTAGATTATTTACCCCATATAGGCCATTACAGACTAGTGAGTAGACTTCCCTGTGCTATACAATAGGTCCTTATTAGTTATCTATTTTATATATAGTAGCTTGTAAGTGTCAATTCTAATTTTCCAATTTATCCCTTCTCCATTTTACACCCTGGTAACCATAAGTTTATATTCTACACCTATACGTCTAGTTCTGTTTTTCACCTAAGTTCATTCATACCTTATTTTGAAGATTCTACCCATGTAAGTGATATCAGATTTTTCCTTCTCTGACTTTCTTCACTCATTATGACAATCTCTGAGCTTTAAAAGTTAAACTGCTTTTAGATTGCTTTTTAATTTATAAGAAAATAAACATTTAATAGGTATTTTCAACATTCAGAAGGCTTATATTATGTATGTTCTATTGCCAATGGACAAGCAATGACAGCATTATCTGTTCAAAATCTTAAATTAATGCCACATAGCTTTCAATATATGCCCAAATTTTTCTCATATTTTATAAAAGGTATATACCAATTGACTTTATTTAAACTTTGGCACTAGATCCACTCAAAAAAAAAAAAAAACCACAAAAACTACAATTAAAATTTAATCCTCTTAAAAATAAAGTTAAATTTCATATTCAAAATGGTTCTGGTTTAACAAAGTTAATTATTTTTTTTACCTTGCTGATTGCTTTATTAGAGTAAGATTTATCAACTTTACTAGTTTCTGAAATCAACTTATTGGCATTTTTTAAAATATTCTTGCCTTTGCTTTTCTCAGTTGCTAAACAAATTAACTCCTTAAACAGCTTTCAATTTTTAAAAGTGTTACTTTAATAGTTTACATAGAAAACTCTCTTTCTGCTTGTGTCTCCTCTCTACAGTTATCAATAGTCTGAATAAAAAATACTGGCCCTGCATAACTTTAACATCATTTTGGTTAACATATTAAATTGGAATTGATTTTTTTGTGTACCTGAGGTTTGTTTGGTTTTTTTCATAGAAACAGATAAAAGAGTATCAGGGACAGACTGGTGTTTTACATTCATTATAATATACTTTCAAATAAGTGGAAATTATTGATACAAATATTTTGCTACAAGAATTGTGTCCTAATTTCTGAAACTTAACGAATATTTTTTTCAAAGCTCTGCTCCTGCTGCTGCTGCTGCCAAGTCGCTTCAGTCGTGTCCGACTCTGTGCGACCCCATAGACGGCAGCCCACCAGGCTCCCCCGTCCCTGGGATTCTCCAGACAAGAACACTGGAGTGGGTTGCCATTTCCTTCTCCAATACATGAAAGTGAAAAGTGAAAGTGAAGTCGCTCAGTCGTGTCCGACTCTTAGCGACCCCATGGACTGCAGGCTACCAGGCTCCTCCGTCCATGGGATTTTCCAGGCAAGAGTACTGGGGTGGGGTGTCATTTCAAAGCTCTAGGAAGCATCAAAAAAGTATCTAATTTCATCCAATTACCTAGACTTCTAGTGTTTCAATAGTCTCTTAAAATTGCATGCAGATTTTCAGATCTAATAGAACAACAGATGAGAACTTGGAGAATCAACCAGATAAAATCCACTGAAATGAATAATAAAAAAAAAGGAAAAATTAAAATGAAGTGAAATAATTCACAGTGGCTAAAAGTTAGAGAAAAGAGGACCCCAAGAATCTAAACCTTTTCATGAAGTGTTTTGCAAAGTCCAGATTTCCTTGATTTTCCATCGATGATTGCAAGGTAGAAGGAATAGGATATAAAGCCTTGAACTTGAGAAGGTACAGAATGTAATGAGAAAGTCACCGTATCAAGGTAAGACCTCAAAGGACACACTACCAGCGTAATGATGAAGCAAAAATGGAGGTGCCACAATGAAGAAAAGAACAAGAGAAGCTGCCTGTCTGAAGGTTGGCACTAAGTAAAACAATGTATGTATGTCTGACTTTGCAACCTCCTGGAATAGAGCTCGCCAGGCTCCTCTGTCAAAGGAATTTTCTAGGCAAGAATACTAGAGTGGGTTGCTATTTCCTATCCCTAGGGATCTTCCCAACCCACGGATGAACCCAGGTCTCTCACATCTGCACTGGCAGGTGGATTCTTTACCACCGTGCCACCTGGGAAGTAGAAGGGAATAGACAGAATTTTTCCCCTATGAATTTGTTGCAATCATGTGAGTCCTGTAATATATAATAATTGTTGTCTGAAAAGCCTCATGAGGAAAATTTAAAGTGTTTCTGGTGTGCTTGAGGGAATCAACAAAATCAAGCATGAATCCTCTTGGAAGAGCATAATTTTACCCCAACAAGGAATAACTTTCCATACAGAAACTTCTAAGGTAAATAAGAAGCCTACATTAAGAGAGAAAAAAACCCATAAAACACACAGAGGGAAAAGGAATCATGGATGATATCTAAAAGAAAAGACAGAAGGCAGATTCATATCCTTAAAGACTTAAGATATTGCAGTTATCAGGAATCAAATATGAAAGAAGTATGACTAATATGAAAAAACAAATAAAAGAGAAGCTCAAAAACTCAAGCAAGGAAAAAAGCCTATAAAAGATACCTGATTATACTTAAAAATAGCAAAACATAACTCTTAAAATGTATAATA
The DNA here is from genome assembly GCA_935064755.1 of Tragelaphus eurycerus. Classification (NCBI taxonomy): domain Eukaryota; kingdom Metazoa; phylum Chordata; class Mammalia; order Artiodactyla; family Bovidae; genus Tragelaphus; species Tragelaphus eurycerus. The sequence goes on from CAKXYN010000014.1 coordinate 3,345,214, forward strand.
TAATTAAAATATAAAACAAAATTGACATATTGAAGAGCATAATGTTCACTGATGAAGTGAGAATTATTGAATTGAAACACAGAACCAAAGAACTTATGCAAAAGAAACATTCAAACAAACCAATGAATGGAAAATTTTAAAGATAGTTTAAAATGCTCTAATGTACTAGAAATTTGAATCTCAGAAGAATATGATAGAGATGAGGCAATTATCAGAGATGATGGCAAAGAAATTTTCAGGCTTATGAAAAAGCACTAAATCTGAAACCAAGAAAGTCAAATGAAATTCAAGCATTATAAACAAAAATAATAATATCTGGAATCATGGTGCAATTGTAGAGCATCAAAGACAAAAATAAGATTTTAAATGTAACCAGAGATAAAATAAAAAGCCAATATAAAGGAGAGCAATAAAACTGACAGCTGACTTCTCAGCAGCAATAATGGGAGACAAAACATGGCATATTTTCAAACCTCTCTAATGTCTGCATTGGAAGAATATGCAGTTTTCTCTGTTGCAAGTGAGAGAGCCAATTGATTCAAACACTTTAGAGAGCTCTCAGACAATTTCTTTAAAAAAAGGTTAAATCTATCTATATCCTGTTGTTGTTCAGCCACCGAGTCATGTCTGACTTTCTGCAGCGCCATGGACTGGAGCATACCAAGCCTGTCCCTCATCATCTCTTGGAGTTCGCCCATGTTCATGTCCACTGAATCAGTGATGCCATCCAACCATCCCATCCTCTGATGATGCCTCTATATCCTATGACCCAACAACTGCATGCCTAGATACTTATCCAAGAGAAATGAAAAGTACTGCACAGAAAGACTTGCACTCAGACGTTCATAACAGTTACACACGGAATTCCAGTGCTTCTGCAAGGCTAAGCGCAGTGGCAGCTGCATAACTTCCTATCCCCCAATATTGCCCCAAACAATTAACAAGATAAAACCAAACTCTACATAAAACTATGTCTTCAACATCAGTTGCAGATGCTGCTGCAGATAGACAATACTAAAACACCAAAATAACTATAAGTGAAAAAAAAAATCACCATATCCTTTCTAAAATTAATTTATTTAATTGGAGGCTAATTATTTTAAAATATTGTAGTGGCTTTCACCATACATCGACACGAATCAGCCATAGGTGCACACGTGTCCCCCATCCTGAACCTTCCCTCCCACCTCCCTCCCCATCGCATCCCTCAGGGTCATCCCAGTGCACCAGCCCTGAATGCCCGTCTTATGCATCAAACCTGGCCTGGTGATCTATTTCACATATGGTAATATACATGTTTCAATGCTGTCCTCTTAAATCATCCCACCCTCACCTTCTCCCACAGAGTTCAAAAGTCTGTTCTTTATTTCTGTGTCTCTTTTGCTGTCTTGCATACAGGATCATAGTTATCATTTTTCTAAATTTCATATATATGTGTTAATATACTGTATTGGTATTTTTTTTCCTAACTTACTTCACTCTGATTAATAGGCTCCAGTTTCATCCACCTCATTAGAACTGATTCAAATGCATTCTTTTTAAAGTTGAGTAATATTCCATTGTGTATATGCACCACAGCTTTCTTATCCTTTCATCTGCCGATGGACATCTAGGTTGCTTCCATGTCCTAGCTATTGTAAACAGTGCTGGAATGGACAATGAGGTACATGTGTCTCTTTCAATTCTGGTTTCCTCAGTGTGTATGCCCAGCAGTGGGACTGCTGGGTCGTATGGCAGTTCTATTTCCAGTTTTTTAAGGAATCTTCACACCGTTCTCCATAGTGGCTGTACTAGTTTGCATTCCCACCAACGGTGTAAGAGGGTTCCCTTTTCTCTGCACCCTCTCCAGCATTTATTGTTTATAGACTTTTGGATAGCAGCTATTCTGATCAGCATGTAATAGTATCTTATTGTGGTTTTGATTTGTATTTCTCTGATAATGAGTGATGTTGAGCATCTTTTCATGTGTTTGTTAGCCATCTGTATGTCTTCTCTGGAGAAATGTCTGTCTAGTTCTTTGGCCCATTTTTTTTTTTTTTTTTGATTGGGTCATTTATTTTTCTGCTATTGAACTGCATGAGCTGCTTGTATGTTTTTGAGATTAATTCTTTGTCAGTTGCTTCATTTGCTATTATTTTCTACCATTCTGAAGGCTGTCTTTTCACCTTGCTTATAGTTTCCTTCATTGTGCAAAAGCTTTTAAGCTTAATGAGGTCCTGTTTGTTTATTTTTGCTTTTATTTCTATTACTCTGGGAGGTGGGTCATAGAGGATCCTGCTGTGATTTCTGTCAGAGTGTTTTGCCTATGTTTTCCTCTAGGAGTTTTATAGTTTCTGATCTTAACTAGAACACTTTCTAATACCATACACAAAAATAAACTCAAAATGGATTAAAGATCTAAATGCAAGACCACATCCTTTCACACTATCTCTCCTTCTCCCACTCGACCCCTGCCCTGTTGCAGGGTTTTTAGACAAGCAAAGGCAGATCCAGAAAAACCCCAAGGAGGAAAAAAGGGAACTAATGAAGGGGCCTGATTGGGATCAAAATAAGTATCAGGAACATTAAGCTCACCTTACACCTAGAATTACCTAAGTGTCTAGGCAGATCAGAGCATGGCTATAAGGAAGGAACTTTAAAGTATACATGATTTAAGAGAATGAGTTCAATCTAAAAGGGGTACTTTTCAAAATGTGTATCTTTGGGGGAAGACAATAGAACAAAGAAAAATGAGAAAATCACTCACTGGGTGGAGAAGGGAAAAGTCTAGAGTACAATAATTTTTGCCCAATACCCTCATAACAGTGAATGTAGCCAACTGAAGTATTACAAAACCAAAGGGGAAGGAGACCAGACATTTAGGAAAGTTTTTCTAGTTTTCCTTGGCTTGCCTCAAAGTCCTAGATGTATATGTGTACATGGGGGAAATCTAGGCTATGTTATAAAAAAAGGGAACCATAAATTAGAGGATTTATATCCTCTGTTTCACCACACCAATATAAAACAAACAAACAAAAAAAAGACAAAGTACCTGGACTGTGCTCTACTAATAAATTAGAATGGCATTGAGCTAGGAATCTTTAAAAACACCCAAATATCTTAAAAGTGAACAAGAGAATGCTCAATAAGTCCATATTAAGCTATTGTAAAATATAAGGAAAGAAAATGTCACACAGGCCAGTTGAATAAAATCCTCCTTTCTGAAAAGAGGAAGCAGGAGAAAATGAAAAAAAAAAATCAACTTTTAAAGTATGATTTAATATGTCCAATCCAGCCTGCAAGGATAGGGGAATAAAAAACAATTTGGACTAGAAATTCAAATATAATAAACAGAAGGAAACCTAAATAGAAAGAAATGATAAAAAGAAGTTGATTTAACTCAGGAAAGAAACAGAAATACCAAAAGCAAAATTAACTCAGAAATAAAGAATAAATCACAAGGTGTCCAAAGAAGAACATAATCAAAGAGAAACTGAATAGGGCACTGAAAATAGGCAGGAAAGCAATGAAGAAAATACAAATCAAAAAAATGAAAGAAGTCCAAAAGCTTAGAAAAGAAGTAATAGAAATCGAAGAACAGCAAAGAAGGAATAATATTCTTATCATCTGAATCCCTGAAGGAGTAAAATAAAATGATGGATAGAGCAAATATGTAAAACTACAATCCAAAATAATTTCCTGTTTTTGCTTGCATTCTTTCCTAAATGGCAGACTTCTTGTTTCCTAGTTACTCTCTTTTCCTAGTTTTTCAATTAGCTGCATTCACTTTTATGTTGAAAATAGTCAAAAATTACTCAAATAAAATGACCATAACTTCCTGTGTATTTATAAAATTTTGTTTTTCAAAACATTTAAAAACATGGCCTACAATTCTGTAATATGGAGAATGTGCTGTTCTCATTGAGCAGATACGGGAACTTGGCATGATAAAGAAAGACCTCGCTTAGCTTCCTCAGCTATACAATTACGAACCCGGTTCTAGCAGTCACGTATTGAGTTATTCCCAGCACCCTTTAAACCACGTAGTCACTGCACTGAATTGGTCAACGTATGTTGAGTTTACAAAATGTTCTAGAAACTGAACCAAGTCACAGACTGTCCAATCTCCAAAGTACCTTCCTGTGTTATCATACACCTACATTGAGGCTGCTCTTGGTGTTTTTCTTCAGATCAGATCAGATCAGTCGCTCAGTCGTGTCCGACTCTTTGTGACCCCATGAATCGCAGCACACCAGGCCTCCCTGTTCACCACCAAATCCTGGAGTTCACCCAGACTCACATCCTTCGAGTCAGTGATTCCATCCCGCCGTCTCATCCTCTGTCATCCCCTTCTCCTCTTGCCCCCAATCCCTCCCAGCATCAGACTCTTTTCCAATGAGTCAACTCTTCGAATGAGGTAGCCAAAGTACTGGAGTTTCAGCTTTAGCATAATTCCTTCCAAAGAAATCCCAGGGCTGATCTCCTTCAGAATGGACTGGTTGGATCTCCTTGCAGTCCAAGGGACTCTCAAGAGTCTTCTCCAACACCACAGTTCAAAAGCATCAATTCTTCGGCGCTCAGCCTTCTTCACAGTCCAGCTCTCACATCCATACATGACCACAGGAAAAACCATAGCCTTGACTAGGCGAACCTTTGTTGGCAAAGTAATGTCTCTGCTTTTGAATATGCTATCTAGGTTGGTCATAACTTTCCTTCCAAGGAGTAAGCGTCTTTTAATTTCATGGCTGCAGTCACCATCTGCAGTGATTTTGGAGCCCAGAAAAATAAAGTCTGACACTATTTCCTGTCTATTTCCCATGAAGTGATGGGACCGGATGCCATGATCTTCGTTTTCTGAATGTTGAGCTTTAAGCCAACTTTTTCACTCTCCACTTTCACTTTCATCAAGAGGCTTTTGAGTTCCTCTTCATTTTCTGCCATAAGGGTGGTGTCATCTGCATATCTGAGGTTATTGATATTTCTCCCAGCAATCTTGATTCCAACTTGTGTTTCTTCCACTCCAGCATTTCTCATGATGTAGTCTGCATATAAGTTAAATAAACATGGTGACAATATACAGCCTTGACGTACTCCTTTTCCCATTTGGAACCAGTTTGTTGTTCCATGTCCGGTTCTAACTGTTGCTTCCTGACCTGCATACAAATTTCTCAAGAGGCAGATCAGGTGGTCTGGTATTCCCATCTCTTTCAGAATTGTCCACAGTTTTTTGTGATCCACACAGTCAAAGGCTTTGGCATAGTCAATAAAGCAGAAATAGATGTTTTTCTGGAACTCTCTTGATTTTTCCATGATCCAACGGATGTTGGCAATTTGATCTCTGGTTCCTCTGCCTTTTCTAAAACCAGCTTGAACATCAGGAGGTTCACGGTTCACATATTGCTGAAGCCTGGCTTGGAGAATTTTGAGCATTACTTTACTAGCGTGTGAGATGAGTGCAATTGTTCGGTAGTTTGAGCACTCCTTGGCATTGCCTTTCTTTGGGATTGGAATGAAAACTGACCTTTTCCAGTCCTGTGGCCCCTGCTGAGTTTTCCAAATTTGCTGGCATATTGAGTGCAGCACTTTCACAGCATCATCTTTCAGGATTTGGAATAGCTCCACTGGAATTCTATCACCTCCACTAGCTTTGTTCGTAGTGATGCTTTCTAAGGCCCACTTGACTTCACATTCTAGGATATCTGGCTCTAGGTCAGTGATCACACCATGGTGATTATCTGGGTTGTGAAGATCTTTTTTGTACAGTTCTTCTGTGTATTCTTGCCATCTCTTCTTAATATCTTCTGCTTCTGTTAGGTCCATTCCATTTCTGTCCTTTATCGAGCCCATCTTTGCATGAAATGTTCCTTTGGTATCTCTGATTTTCTTGAAGAGATCTCTAGTCTTTCCCATTCTGATGTTTTCATCTATCACTGAAGAAGGCTTTCTTATCTCTTCTTGCTATTCTTTGGAACTCTGCATTCAGATGTTTACATCTTTCCTTTTGTCCTTTGCTTTCCACTTCTCTTCTTTTCACAGCTATTTGTAAGGTCTCCCCAGACAGCCATTTTGCTTTTTTGCATTTCTTTTCCATGGGGATGGTCTTGATCCCTGTCTCCTGTACAATGTCACGAACCTCATTCCATAGTTCATCAGGCACTCTATCTATCAGATCTAGGCCCTTAAATCTATTTCTCACTTCCACTGTATAATCATAAGGGATTTGATTTAGGTCATACCTGAATGGTCTGGTGGTTTTCCCTACTTTCTTCAATTTCAGTCTGAGTTTGGCAATAAGGAGTTCATGGTCTGAGCCACAGTCAGCTCCTGGTCTTGTTTTTGCTGACTGTACAGAGCTTTTTCATCTTTGGCTGCAAAGAATATAATTAATCTGATTTCGGTGTTGACCATCTGGTGATGTCCATGTATAGAGTCTTCTCTTGTGTTGTTGGAAGAGGGTGTTTGTTATGACCAGTGCATTTTCTTGGCAAAACTCTATTAGTCTTTGCCCTGCTTCATTCCATATTCCAAGGCCAAATTTGCCTGTTACTCCAGGTGTTTCTTGACTTCCTACTTTTGCATTCCAGTCCCCTATAATGAAAAGGACATCTTTTTTTTTTGCATGTTAGTTCTAAAAGGTCTTGTAGGTCTTCATAGAACTGTTCAACTTCAGCTTCTTCAGCATTACTGGTTGGGGCATAGACTTGGATTACTATGATATTGAGTGGTTCGCCTTGGAAACGAAAAGAGATCATTCTGTCATTTTTGATTTTGCATCCAAGTACTGTATTTAGGACTCTTTCGTTGACCATGATGGCTACTCCATTTCTTCTGAGGGATTCCTGCCTCCAATAGTAGATGTAATGGTAATCTGAGTTAAATTCACCCATTCCAGTCCATTTCAGTTTGCTGATTCCTAGAATGTCAACATTCACTCTGGCCATCTTTTGTTGACCACTTCCAATTTGCCTAGATTCATGGACCTGACATTCCAGGTTCCTATGCAATATTGCTCTTTACAGCATGGGACCTTGCTTCTATCACCAGTCACATCCACAGCTGGGTATTCTTTTTGCTTTGGCTCCATCCCTTCATTCTTTCTGGAGTTGTTTCTCCACTGATCTCAAGTAACATATTGGGCACCTACTGACCTGGGGAGTTTCTCTTTCAGTATCCTATCATTTTGCCTTTTCATACTGTTCATGGGGTTCTCAAGGCAAGAATACTGAAGTGGTTTGCCATTCCCTTCTCCAGCAGACCACACCTTGTCAGATTTCTCCACCATGACCCACCCATCCTGGGTTGCCCCACGGGCATGGCTTAGTTTCATTGAGTTAGACAAGGCTGTGGTCCTAGTGTGATTAGATTGACTTGTTTTCTGTGAGTATGGTTTCAGTGTGTCTGCCCTCTGATGCCCTCTTGCAACACCTACCGTCTTACTTGGGTTTCTCTTACCTTGGGTGTGGGGTATGTGTCTCTTCATGGCTGCTCCAGCAAAGCGCAGCCAATGCTCCTTTCCTTGGATGAGGGTATCTCCTCACCGATGCCCTTCCTGATCTTCAACGTGGGATAGCTCCTCCAGGCCCTCCTATGCCCGTGCAGCCACGGTGTTTTTCTTAGGTCCATTAAAAAAAAAAAAAAAATGAGTGCCCCAACCAGAAATTTCATCATCTCATTTTTCTAGGCCCTAGAGCAGCTTCATCTACCATGGCTTCTCCTTGCAGAAAAATATGTTACTGGGTGTTTTTTTGTTTGTTTGTTTTTGCTTCTATCCTTCCTTTTTACAATTTTTATTTCCAAGTAGAATAATAAAAGCAGCAACATTTTTTTTTCATGTCAAAAACAGTTATTCAATTTATCAGAGTTAATAAAAATGGGTGGTTTTTTTCCCCTCATATGGCTGGGTCACAGTGATTTTATATACAATCATATCTTCCAACACCTTTGTCGCCAATGTATTTTTCTTCATTTCTACAGTCTCCAGGAGTTTTTTTAAAAGTCACATTCTAATGTTATAATAATCAGCCTCTATTTTAAGAGTTCAATCTCTATTATCACCTACTTGAGAACAAATTAGCTACTATATAATAAATGGGAGCTAAAATATAAGATGTAGGAGTTTCAAATGTCTATTACTGCTAACCAAATGAGAGCTCCCCTACTGAGGTCTACACTACATGCAGAAGAAAAAGTGTGGCTGATGCATTAAAACGTTGTTTTTTTGTATCCAAAAATACAATTCAAATCACTCTGAAGCTCTCAAATTAAAGAATGATTTTAAATTTCCAACAGCATGGTAAATATTTTCTGTTGAACATTTCACTATTATCTTAAACAAAACCTGATTTCCTTCTCTCTAATAGCTTCATTTCCTGATTGACCTGCTTTCAATTAATGGTTCCATTCTTTTATGTACTCAGGCTTGAGAGCTCAGAGTATCCATTGTCCCATCCAAGTCTTCTTCCCCTGTATTTAATCAGTCACTAAATCCATCAATTGTTTCTCAAGCTTCTGTCATCTGAACTCTTTATTTTCATCATTACCACTATTTGAGCCCTCACTGCTTCATACTTGGACTCCTGATCTATTTCTCTATTTTAAGTCTTTTTCCTCTAATAGATTATATGTACCACCTCAAGAGCAAGATCAATGTCACCAACATACTATTTTCCCATTGTCTATATACTGCAGGTAGAAAGCCTAAAATTGGAATTTAAGGCCAATGTAGTCCAATTCCAACCTGCCTTCCTCACTTTCACCCTTTACATAAGTCCTTCTCCAACTAGACTAGGACTGTCAAACCAACTCACTACAATACATTCTGCTGTAAACTCTTTCATAAAAGGAATCCATGGGCTAGAATAATTTGATTTGACTGGTAGCAACTAAGCACTCAATTCAATATTCCTTAAATAGTAAGTGTTTTATTATCTCATATAACAAAAATTCTTGTGTTTTTCTTTCAACTTTGTTCTTTTACTAACTCAATGACATAAAAGACACAAGTTATTTCCAATTTTCTGCTAAACCTTTCTTGCTATATTAATCAAAATCTTCACAGAACTATGACAAGCTTCCACCTCTCAATCAATCACATGGTAAGAAGAGTGAGGTCACTTCTAATAGTGTAGACAAACCAAGATTTGCCCACTGCAGTTGAGGAGATAGCAGGATCCTTTGAAAGACAGAGACACTACAAAGACAAATCAGGGCTCACTTAATAAGACCATCTGTTATACAGGCTAAGACCAACTTGCCATTAAGAGTCTACCTCACCCCCAAAATTCCTGTGTCAATTACATATTGATTGATTAATATTTATAAAAGTTCAATTGGTTTTAACTATTACAGCAGTGAAAAGTGAAAGTGAAAGCCGCTCAGTTGTGTCCAACTCTTTATGACCCCATGGACTCTCCATGGAATTCTCCAGGCCAGAATACTGGGTAGCCTTTCCCTTCTCCAGAGGATCTTCCCAACCCAGTGATCAAACCCAGGTCTCCCTCATTGCAGGCAAATTGTTTACCAACCGAGCTATCAGGGATAGACTACTTAAAAGAGATAATATATTGATTTGTTGCACAATAAGACAAAGTTTATCTGAGTAAAACTTGGATTGGACAGAAAGTTCATTTGGGTTTTTCAATAAGAGGTTTTTGAAATATCCAAAAGAACTTTTGGCCAACCCAATATAACCTATTATCATTAACATAAAGAAATACTGGGACTTCCATAGTGGTCTCGTGGCTAAGTCTCCAAGCTTCCAATGTAGGGGGCCCTGGTTGCACTCCTGGTCATAGAGCTAGATACCACATGCTTCACCTGAGACCTGGCATAGCCAAATAAATAATAAAATATATATTAAAAAAGTACTATGCACATGTGCACACATGCATGCTCACACACACATGACCCTAAACAAACAAAACAAAACATAAAAACCTAACAGAGACTTGCAAAATTTAGCCATGTTTACAAGACATATTCTGCCAGATGAGCTCTAGATGAGTTCAGCTTGAATGAGGAAACTGGATTTCCAGGAGCAAACAGCAGGCAGGATCCCATTAGAAGTACTAGAAGAACACATGAGAACAACTAAGCCTCCATTATGATTCTACTCGCAACATCAGTTTCCTTTAAAAATATATCTGGAGGCATTTTCTTTCAAGGTAATTTTCTTGTTAAGGTCAATGCTATTGCCTCTCTTACACATTTATTCTTTTATTTTCAGGATTGTGCTTTAAGAAAAATTCAGCTCTGCCCAGAAAACTCTTAAACTCAGCAGAACCTGTCAGAATGGGATCTTGTCAACTTATTCAGTGCAAACAGTGAGCTGTTATCTTGCTCTCACCTTCTTTATTATTCTCTATGAGACGGTGCTATATCATACATGTGGTATGAGCTCGTGGACACCACAAAGAAAGAAATATTGAAAAAGATCTGTAAAAATTATCTTATCTTACGTGTATATAGCTTTTCTAGAAATGAAAAAAAAAAAAAATGCCGAAAAATGTCTAATTGGGAAATGGCACATTAGGACCTCTGTAGTAAATGGTCATATTAGAGCTATAAAAAACTAAGAGAATGATTTTTCTTTCTTCTCTGTCCTTAGATTCCTTGCTTTTTTTTTTTTTTTTATTGTTTCTTCTCTTTTTTGCTCTTTTTATTTTTTCCATGAAAATAATACATGTACTCAAAGATAAAATTCTGGGGGAAAAAATCCACTCCAAATAACAACAGTATGAAAAATGACACACTCCTTTGGATGCCTTCCTACCTGCTAGCCATTGCTATGTGGAAACAAGATATCCACCGTCTATACCTCTACCCTACTGAAGTTGTACTCAAGTATCTGTGGAAGAATGAATTCTGACAATGAGGAGCCAAAAGTATGAATCCTACAGCCTTAGGCTTCATATGCTTTCATGAATCAATGGAGGCAATAGATGTTAATACTCTAAATATTCATATCTGTAGGATCCTCTTTTATTTGACTCACAGGTGGCCTTCTCTTTTCCGAGTTTTTCCTCTCCAATTTTTCTAGTTCTTTGTCTGTTAACCTGGTTTCACAAATCAAACTGTTGGACACTGCTGTCTCCAGTGAGAGAAGCTAGAACTGAGGAGTATTTCTCTGGGCCAGATACCTCGGTGGTGGTTCACGAGCAATTGCTGAAGCCAACTGGACCTTCTTTGCACTAGACATTCATCATCGGTGCCACCTACCTCAGAGTGAGAAGTAGCACTCTGTCTTTTTGTATTACATTTCATCGAGGGCTGTCCCCCAGTAAAACAGCCTAGAGAACAAAGCTGTGTAGCCCTTCTAATCCATAGACAAGGTCTATCCCCAAGAGCCTGCAAATGTCAAACAGATGGCTGACATGAGCTCCGCTGATTTCAACACACTGTGCAAGAGCTCATGTTCTGCTCTCAGCTGTAGGCCTTGACCCTGGGCATGCTTTGTCTCTCAGACTCCTTTTATGGTGAGCCCTTTCTCAGGGACTACACTTCTGCTTTCAGTCTCGTGTTTTCTGAGAGATCCCAAGTGTGTCTGACATTTTACCATTTTTGAAATATAATTGTAAGCAGTGGCCTGGTGTGGCCTTCTCACAGACTTGGTTCAAATTCGATTCAATCTCATCTGGAACCCCAGGCAAATCATTCACTATTCCGAAGCCTAAGTTTCTCTTTATGAGAACAAGGAGGATTATTTTTCTCATGGCGTTGCTGCAAAGTTCAAATGCAGTGCATTCTGCTTCTAACACCATCTCTGCTGTTGCTGCTGCTGCTGCTAAGTCGCTTCAGTTATGTCCAACTCTGTGCGACCCCATAGACGGCAGCCCACCAGGCTCCCCCATTCCTGGGATTCTCCAGGCAAGAACACTGGAGTGGGTTGTCATTTCCTTCTCCAATGCATGAAAGTGAAAAGTGAAAGTGAAGTCACTCAGTCATGTCCGACTCGTAGCGACCCCATGGACTGCAGCCTACCAGGCTCCTCCATCCATGGGATTTTCCAGGCAAGAGTACTGGAGTGGGTTGCCATTGCCTTCTCCGAACACCATCTCTAGCATATTCTAAATACCAAATTTTACATTTTTTTAAATCCTAGAACCTTCCCAAATGTAAAAGAAAATCAGTGATGCCTGAGTGTGTAAGAAGAAAACAGGGCCGTTTATGATCCTTTTTATCAAAAAAAAAAATTCTCAAAAAAAAAAATGTATCTGCCCAGACAATATGCCTGAGATATACTATCACAATGGCTTCCCTTGTAGCTCAGTTGGTAAAAATCTGCCTGCAATGCAGGAGACCCATGGGCTATAGTCCATGGGGTTGTGAGAGTTGCACATGACTTAGCAACTAAACCACCACCAGTATGCCCTCATAATGTCAAAATAGCACAAGTTACAAACCAGTTTCAATATTTGAGTTTTCAATTCTACTGGCAATTTGGGAAACAGTCACGATAGTACTGGATCTATTTGGAAATAGAAATAATAAGCCTTTGTTGTTGTTGTTTAGTCACTAAGTTGTATCTGATTCTTTTGAAAACCCAGGGATTGTAGCCTGCCAGGTTTCTCTGTCTGTGGATCTCCTAGGCAAGAATACTAGAGGTTGTCATGTCCTCCACTAGGGGATCTTCCAAACTCAGGGATCGAACCTGTATCTCTGGCATTAGTAGGTGGATTTCTCATCACTGAGCCACCAGTGAAACCAACCTTAAATAAACCTTGAAAGTGAAAGCGCAAGTGTTAGTTGCTCAGTTGTGTCCAACTCTTTGTGACCCCATGAACTGTAGCCCATCTGTCTCCTCTGTCCATTCAATTCTCCAGGCAAGAATATTGGAGAAGGTTGCTGTTTCCTTCTCCTTAAGTATAGCAGTATATTTAAACTTATCTATTAACTACTGTCTTTTAAAAAGTCTACTGAAAGAGTACATACTCACAGAAATTAAGGAAATGTTAACAATAATAATTAAATATGTGAATCCACTAAAAGCAGTCTCCATTCCTTCACAACATGTGTGCATATAAACATGTATAAACATACACCCACCCTTGCTCTAATTTCCATCACATACACATGATCTATTCTTCAAGGAAGGTTAATTAGGCTTCTAAGAAAACATAGCAACATCTTTTAATAGTTGCTATTAAATTACTGGTAACATTAGTGTTGTAAATGATTGTGACTGAGAAACCTACTGGAACTTGGAATAAAACAACTCTGTTCCACCTACACTTTCTTGTTTGGACATTATAACATCTGGAACATCTGCCTTATTTACACCCATTTAACAGATTTCTTTTTGTGCACAATTTTTTGATTTATCATAAATTCTTAAAATAATTAAGACCAAAAAAGCCCAGGAACTCTAGAAACTGACAACAAAAAGTAAGAAAGTAAAATAAATAAGAAAAAGGATCACCATGCCAAAACATACAGGCCACACAGTCCATCACACTGACTGGAAACCTCCAGTGAATACAGAACAATGATGTTTTGAAAACATGTAAAGTATCAGGAAAGTTATGGCGATCCCAGTGGAAACAGCTGCCATCATCAGAAAGGGGGTAGACCTTCTTAAGTGTAAGGATTTGGCAGTCATTTGGTCTCCTAAATGAGAAGGTCAGTCATCTAACCCAAGCAAAGTCTGATCTCACTGTCTAGAATTTTTTTTTTCAAAAATGAAGTTTTCCAGTTTTTAACATAAAAAGCATTATAAATCTTCTTACATATTTTCCTTTAGTCCTGTACTGACTGATATTTGAATTGCACTGCCTGATCCTTCAGTACCTTCAAAATAAATAATAGTTTATTCTTAATAGTGACCAATATCACTTCTGCACAATTTAACCAACTGCCACAAAACACACACTGGTTTCTCTGTTGGACTCTTACTGTGTAAAACCTATTCCACTCTGGAAACAGGAGTTTAAGAGATGTTCTTAAATGTGAACTTTGCATTTCCTATCAAGGTATTTTTAACAGTGTTCCAGTGTATATTAGCATTTTTCTAGCTCAACGACCTGAAAGTAAGCTCTCATAATATTGGCCCAGTTAATAATTCTCTACAGAAATATATGTTATTTCCTTCCAATACAACCACAGGAAAATAGTTATGCAGCATTGCATTTTAAAATGCTCTCGATTGATTTCTCCACAGAGCTTGCTTGTCACAGCGCTTTGTTAACCTACCCAGTACAGTACACTATATCAGACAACTTCGCCTTGCATTGTCAATTAGGGAAAAAATAATAATAACGAAAATAGTTTGCCTTCCAAATTCTTATCTGCCCCAACGCTGAAAGGCAATGATGTGTAGAAAAGAAAAACCCTCATAACTCCTTGCCTGATAAATGAGTAGGGAGAATTTGACAGATCAGAACGAGATGAAGCAGCCTAAAACATTTGGCACCATGTGCGTCTGGCATACAGAGACTGCCTGTCAAATGCCTGTGACTCCATACAGCAGCTAGGGACCCTATGGAGCAGCAGATGGGCCATTAAGGTAGTATTAATGTAGATGCCATCAGTTCTCAGTTCTGACTGGGACATACTCCTTAGAACTATGAGCAGCTGCTGCCATTTATTGTGACAGCTTCCTGCTAACTTTTGCCAACTGGCACAATCTGACTCTTTGTACCTGAACTATTAAATGTGTGACTTCCACCATTTTATTCCTCCAGAGAACACTTTTAATAATCCTCTAAAGAAAGAATGAAGCATTTATCACCAAAGTGAATATACATACCATGCCATTCTATTGTATTAGACTCCTGCCCAGTGTACTTCATAGACTTTATATTAATACGCTTTTATTAAAACCACACATAGCTCTTTTCATATGTATGGGAACATTCAATTGAAAATGATCACTCACATTAAATCTAAATCTTTAATATAATATTTATGTACTTAACCATAAAGTAACTGGAACCTTTTATCTTGTGAAATATTGTTTTCTTTGATGAGAAAATTTTTCAAAAAAATGTGACACGTGAAACATAGCAATAAATTAACAAACCAAAAGTAAGTTATTCCGTGGCTCTCTAAGTATAGGTAAATATTTTCATCTCAAAAGGTTCAGATGCACCTGGTGGCTTATTTAATATGTGCAAAGAAATTTTAGGTGTATGAATGGATTTAAATGCTCTATATCTGAATAACATCTCTACTACAGATCATGAACAATGCATTATAAAGGACGATAATTGTGTATTTATCACCTGCAGAATAATTTCAACAGAATATGCAACCAAACTGTTGGCAGAAGCAGCACTCTGCTGCCTGCCTTTCACTCAGCTAGACTTCGAGGGATACACTGCATCATTTTTTATTATGTCGAACAAGAAAGCTCACAGGACAGCACAGCATACGGTTTGTCAGACAATAAAAACTGCAGCAAGTCATTATAAAAATGGCTGGCAGACATATTCATTATGCTGAGCTAACGTCTTTTCTGCTTCAAATATCTCTACAATCTGACCAGTAATCTATGTATGAGATTTCTAAACAGCTCTAACCCACTCAGTATTATGTTTCATCGGAAGGTCTGTTTGTGTATTTATACATGTGTTCATGCACACACACACACACACAAACACTGAATCTCAAGGCAGTTAAACTTTCTAAATTCATTGAGATATGTGCAATAATGAAAATGCCTCTATCAGAAAATATAATAAAGGGAACTTTGAAAGATGATGTTAATACAGCTTTTGAAATGCTTAAGGTGTGCGAAACAAATAACAGAAAAATGCCATTTAAAAGGCTCCATATTAACATGTAAAGGAAATATGTTAAATAATGATAGTGCATCTAGACCAAAGAATAGTTAGAGGAATCGCATCTAGATGTCAAGGCACTCTAGGTGACTCCCACACAATTTTTTCCTGAACAAACCTGTGAAATCCGACAGAATTTCAAGAGTTTCCTTTACTACCGATGAGTGAGTGAGTGTGTGTTTTCACATACATTCATTTGCCTTTGCATATTATTTCTAAAGGAGTTGAAAGGTAGTTACTTCTGGGAAACTCCAAAGAGCAAAATATTATATTATGGAAATGGAACTAAAGAGTAATATTACTGAAAGTGAGCATGGTTTATGAGTTCAAAGGAAACTATTTATGTTAAAATCTAGAGCTTGACTGTAAAACTAACACTTTAAATTTTTGACTTATTACACTAATCTTAGTAGATGATATGTTGGTCTACTTAAAAATTACATGTTTCATTGTTGTTTTTTAACATTGTATCTCAGACGGTAAAGACTTTGCTTACCATACAGGAGACCCAGGTTCAATCCTGCATTGGGAAGATCCCCTAGAGAAGGGAATGGCAACCCACTCCAGTATTCTTGCCTGGAGAATTCTGTGGACAAAGGCTACAGTCCATGGGGTCACAAAGAGCTGGACAAGATAGAGCGACTGACACTTTTGCTTTCACTTTAACATATAAGTTCACAAATCATATTTTTTCACTTTACCTAAGAGTGCTGAAATCATATGACAACATGAACTTGTTTTGAATATTTAACTAGCAGTGGCATAAATGATGAACTTATCCTACATTAGCTAACTTGTATCAGCCTTTTATAAGTTAACCAAAGGCACTTTACCTAGCTCTGTAAAAACTTGGCAAAATCTAACATGATTTTTGAAAATTCTCCAATATTTACTTTGACTTGGTATCAAGTTAGTGATGCCACTGTATGGTAAACATTTTGAAAATAATCTAATAATGTTTCCAAAAAAATGAACATCAAAACATGAGCACTGCTTACATCTAGCACCTGTAGCAGTGTTCCCTCAGAAGGGTATTTCACTGAGGTTTTGCAGAGTGGGGTGCTCTGTTTCTTCATGTAGAAGCTAAAGCCCAAGAAATGAAACTACCATGGTGTCTCTGTTGGATGAAAATGAATAGATCCATGCTGACCAGTGAATCTGGAGAGCAATTCTTTCAAAAGGAATTGAGAGTTTTACAATTCTGATATAATAAATCTGGAAACAATCCCAGAGAATTACAGTATACTTGCATTTCAAAGGAAAACTAAATTCAGAAAAAGCTTCAGTAAGTTTATGTTACTGGCCATATTTGAATGCTTTGGAGTGGTAATTTTGTATTTTAGAAGGCGTGTCTTACATATGTTATTTTTAAAGAAAAATCTAAGCATATTTTTACAAGAGCAAAGGACAAAAAGACTGTCTATTCCAATAAATTATAACATAATTCTTTGTAAAATATAATTCTAAATCATAAAATGATGTCTGGATAAGAAATTCTATTTGTTGTCATCAGGATCAGAAAATATGCTGATATTTTCAAGACTCATGATTTAAATGTTTGTTGAAGAACTAAGAATAAGCAACATTACCTTTCACTTCCTATCAGTAAGGAGTTTTGTAAATCATTGCAGAATCATATGCAGTAAGGCTATAACATCAATGAATATATGTAATGTCAAGGATTTTCATCAATAAAGTGTTTCACACACAACAGTGAAAATGTTTCACTAAAAATCTATGCAAAGAATAGAATCTTTGAAACTCTGAGGCATCTTCCTATAGAGGAATCACTTGTATTTCTACCCTGGTTCAAATGGCTACTGTCACTATTATCTGAATGGGAATATTTTACTGAAATATGAAAAGCATGTAATGAGGTAAAGGCTTTAAAAAGAGAATATGCTTTAATATTTATCATTTTATTAGAAATGAATCTCTTTTGTGACTTTTTTTTAAGTTAAGACTTCATTAATAGTCTTGAAAAATGAATTTAGCCCCTTATGTTTTGGATTTATAATCTATAGAACAGGAAAATGTCACTGAAAATTTTAGATGTTTGGAATAAGATTACATGGTATTTTAATATAAAATGTGGCAAAGGACCAATAATATCAATAATAAGTACCAAAATCATGGACTATATCTAAAATTTCACCCAATCCATAACCAGGTATTATTGATTTAAGAAAACATGCCCAAAGATAGATTTTTTAAATACCTGTTTTTCTTTATTAGTCCACATGTTTTATGCATTTCAAAAGCATATCAGTATCCTCTGTGATTCAGCTAAAGTAAACAAAAATAATTGGAACAATGACAGCTAAATTATTAGAGACTTACTTGGCTGGGAGAGTACACTCTAAAGTACAAAAGTTTCCACTGGTAGTGATTTCTCAGAAAAATTAATAGGGTTACAATGCTTGTCTTCTCTTTTGCCTTTTAAACCTTCATAGATATAGCTTATCTAGAAAGGTGTTACCAAAATCAACTGAAACTTTAAGTTAAAGCAAAATTGTACCCATTTGCATGTTCTTACTTAGCTCTTCACTTTAATCAGATAGACACAGAAGTCAAAACTGCCTTGGCACACATAAAGGAATTTAAGTTATAATACTGATCTCCCTTGAATTTGAAAATTAAACTCTTGGACTTTGAGCCATTTTTCTTCTTCACAAACAACCACAAACATCCAAGCACCATATTCAGATGAAATTGAGATCCACCCCAATCATTTTTCTCCAAACTATGTCTTCCCATTCTTTCATACTTCTACTTATAGCTCCAGTCCTCTTGAAACCTTTACAAACCATCTTAATTAGTCTTCCTTCAATTTATAATTTGGTTATGTAGAGAAAAACTTTATTTAGCTAGAATCACTCTAGTCTTCCTCATAACTCCAAAATTGGGGTTATTAGGAAGAAGTAAATAAGCAAACAAGAAATAAAAAAGGCTAATTTGTAAAGCCTAAACTAAGTAATGATATAAATTGTCTATTTCAGGAGTGTTCATTGTCTTGAATGAAAATTCTCCGCTTCTCTCCACTTCATATTTTCACTTGTAAAATGAAGTCTAGTTGTACCAAAGTGTCTGAGACACAGAAGAAGGGCGAAGACTTGGCCTTCAGATAAATTATCCACAGTCTCCTCCAGACTCCAAGGTAATAGACATATTTCTCACACAGCAGGCTGTGGAGGGGGAACACCCTGATGGTACAACCTAACCTAAGCTCTTGGTCTCTTTAAGAAGTGGCAGTTTCCTGCATGATTTAGGCCTCATCGAGGTTCATGCTCGTGTCACGGAATCTTTCAGTTAATCTTAAACATTTAAATATGTAGCCATCCTGCAGCAAGGTCCTTCCTGGGACCTCCAGGTTGGTTCCGTTTCTTACGTTAACAACGTTGCATAAAAACACCTCCTCTGCGTTTTAGTGATCTACAAATATGAATTTCTTTTTCTTGCACTAAGGTTTGTGGTTTGGCTTGGAATGACTCTACTTTAAGCTCTAGGTCCTGTTCAGGTCTTTTCCATGTTCAGGTCTTTTCCATGTATTTTTTTTATTTTGAGAATAGTCACTACCTACATTAGGATCTTTTCAGGAGTCGCCAAAGAACAAGAAGGGCCAATAGAAACATGATGTTTCTTAAAACCATGGCACAACCTAGAGTGTTGTCACTTCTGCCTGGCATCTACTGGCCTAAGAAAATCATATGACTGGGCCAAAATCAATGGAGAAGAAATGTAGAAGCCACAATTCTTGTCAGAAGCACCAAAAATTTGAATATTAGAGGGCATGAATGTATATGTCTATGGCAGAGGCTAGTCACATGTATTAGGAACAACAATTTGATTTACCACATCTCCTCTGGAAACTCTCTTGACTGATTACCATTGGCTTCTTGGTGTGGTCTATGTCCCACTATCTAAGCTCTGATTTCTTATTACCTGTCTACAAAGAACTGCTGTGTTGTGTCTGAGCTCCTGCCCTCCCTCTCCAAAGACTTTATTAAGCCCTCCTAGCCCCCTCTAAATCTAAGACAAGAGATACATTGGCTGATTCTTTTTCTCTGCTTCTGTTCTTCACAGCCTTTAATAATATCACTCTAGACTGAAAAAAAAAAAAGGGGGGCCTTCCCTCATGGCTCAGATGGTAAAGACTGTCTGCAATGCCAGAGACCCAGGGTTCAATTCCTGGGTTGGAAAGATCCCCTGGAAAAGGGAATGGCAACCCACTCCAGTAGTCTTCCCTGGAGAAATCTACAGACAGAGGAGCCTGGTGGGATACAATCCACGGGGTCACAAAGAACAGGACACAACTGAGCAACTAACACACTACATAGACTAAAAAAAAAAGAAATTTCTACTATATCATACCCTCTGCCTTTGGTACTTCAACTCCCTGGGGAACACTAAATGTAAATAAGGATATTTTCTTATGTATCACTAGCATTCCAAGATGCAAATCCTTCAGGATCAAAGGCTAAACAGGAAAAAATAAAAAGAGGGAATTTGGAAATTTTTCCCTCAAAGCAATTACTTTGTTTGCAAAAG
The DNA here is from genome assembly GCA_935064755.1 of Tragelaphus eurycerus. Classification (NCBI taxonomy): domain Eukaryota; kingdom Metazoa; phylum Chordata; class Mammalia; order Artiodactyla; family Bovidae; genus Tragelaphus; species Tragelaphus eurycerus. The sequence goes on from CAKXYN010000014.1 coordinate 3,365,517, forward strand.
TTGGATACCAAACTTGTAATTCTGCTTTTGAATATCAGAAGCTGAATATCAACTAAGTCTGTCCCTTTATATTTCCTTCTAACACACACACACACACCTATTTTGTTTTAGACTTTGATGGCTAGGGAGAAGCTTATGTTTTCTAGAGAGCTAGAGATAAAAGCACATTAAGTTTTTTTGTACTGCCATTATGTATACAAGCTTATATCTTCCTTTTCTTTTTCAAGTGTCAACTCCTTGACAGTAGAATATGTTGTATGCAGTTTTTTTTTTTCCCTTGGAAATAATTAGAATAACAATTAGGAAAAAAATAAATATATGACATAAGCAATGCAATAAGAATTGTTGTCTTGGGAGTCTGATTCCTGGTAAAGAAATACCGATTGGAATAGCAGTTGCACCCTCATTTGAGAATAGGCTGTACACAGGGAGGAAGGATAAGGAGGATGGAGCAATGATTCTAGGAGCTTAGCTAAGGCAATGCATAGGAAAGAACAGAATCAGTGTACTCAGAGGGGACATGTTTTCAAAACTGAATAAATAAAAATAAAATGAAACATCTTAATCCATATTTGCAACTGTGAACTCACATATATTAAAAAGAGATAGCATGGTGAAAATATACCTTTTGACAGTGAATACATGTTATTATCCATTTGTCTAAACCATACTCTGTATAACCTAGAGAGAACCCTAATGTAAACTATGGATATTGTATATGTCAATAGGGATTTGTCATCCATTGTAATAAATACATCACTTCGTTCTAAAAGAGAAAATAGTCTTGAGAAAGAGAGACAGAGAGAAAGAGAGATTTTGTCCTTAAAACAAAGTTCAAAAAAAAAAAAAAAATCAGCCTTACACATTAGTCTAAGGATCTATAAATGATAGGTTCTGCTTTGTATTCTTCAACATTCAAAATTTGGGGCTTGTTTTGAAGGGAGATAATTATGTAGTGATCTTTAGAGAGCACACCCAATTTCTCTGGTTATAAAAAGCGTAATTCTGGGAAGCTGTACCAAGAGAGAACAGCCTGATCTGGTTTATAATAATATGTATGAGTGAAGTACAAAGTAATTTTGTTAGGGGAAGAATATTTTTAAAACACACCTGCAAGAATAACCAAAATATTTCATTATGTCACCTTTTAATGACTAGGACTTAGTTTTATTCGGCGTATTGGTACGTTAGCTCAATCTACTTTCATTTACATTTCCATTGCAGGTTAGGGTATAATGTGTATACTATGCACTGTATGTGATGCTGGTAACATTTTGCTAATAATTAAGCTCAAACCTGTCTCTTGATAATTAATTATCTTTTGATATGATTAACACAGAAGGATGTACTGTGAATTAGATATAAATATTACCGATTTCACAATAGAGAATTGTGTTTTCTTCACTATTTGCCATCCTATACTCTCTTTTTAGAAACAAGGAAATTGCACTATTTCCAGACCACAGGCCATCTCATAGTGCCTATGATATACTGGCTGGTGAAAGATTTTCCCTCAAGTAAGAAGCACATCGTCTTTTTTAAAATGGATTGTTTTGAAATACTCAAAAATACCCATGGTACTAAAATATGAATATGATTTAAATCAGTTTTACATTTTAAATCCAAGTATTTTTAAAGTTATTTTTAACGCTTCAAAATTTTTGGCACCTAGTTCATACTGATGACATTGAATTTCAGATAAAAACTGCTCTCTTAAAAAAGAGACCAAAACTTAAGGACAAGGCAGCAATCAATCTTAAAACTTATTTTTTGCTTGTTTCCAAATAAGAAAAAAATTACCATAAACTGCAATATCTTAATTTTAGTGATGTATACTCTAGAAAAATACTCTCCAGAATTTTATCGGGAAGTAAAAGGATGTAGATCTCTAAATAGTCATGTCTTTAATGATAGAACTTGTTGTTCTCTGTGAGGAAGAAGGCTCCTAAATTTTAGGATTTTTTTCTCTTTCCCTACTAATTCTTAATATGTACTGAAAATTTATTATAGACTCTTATAGGTTTTTTAGGGTCGTATCACTGCTCTGCCAATTTATTAGTAACAAAAGACAAAAGTCATGCTTCATTGGGCATTTATTATATGCTAGACTAACCGACGGAGAAGGCAATGGCGCCCCACTCCAGTACTCTTGCCTGGAAAACCCATGGACGGAGGAGCCTGGAAGGCTGCAGTCCATGGGGTTGCTGAGGATTGGACACGACTGAGTAACTTCACTTTCACTTTTCACTTTCATGCATGGGAGAAGGAAATGGCAACCCACTCCAGTGTTCTTGCCTGGAGAATCCCAGGGACTGGGGAGCCTGGTGGGCTGCCGTCTATGGGGTCACCGAGTCGGACACGACTGAAGCGACTTAGCAGCAGCAGACAAACCGACAGCTGCTTCACGTAGCTTATCTACTGGGTTGGCCAAAAAGTTTGTTTGGGTTTCTCTGTAAAATGTTATAGAAAAACCTGAACAAAATTTTTGGCCAACCCAGTACTTTAATCCTCATGAAGATCTTATGGGATAGGTAAGCAAAAACAAAACAAAAAAAAAGACAGATTCATTATGTCACTGCAGATCTAGCAGATAGTTTTGAATTTTGAATTTTATTCTTTCCAAATGTCTTCATGATGTTGAAAAGTCAATATGAGAGTGGTGAAGGGGTGGGAATGTGAGAGCAGGTACGGAAGGAGGAAAGAAAAAGAAAGTACCAAGAGGACAATAAAGCTAGTGTTAGGAGACATTTAAAATCAATGTGATCTTGGTGGAAAAGTCTTCTGCCTTCTCTGCTAACACCTGGGTCATTATATCACCAACAGATATGGATGGAGCTCAAGATCATTGCCTACGTTTCCTTCTATACAGGCATTAGGTATTTTTATACAAAATGCTGGTTTCTCCAGTTTGTAATGTGTGTGTATGTGTGTGTAATAAGAAAGTAAAAAACTTTATAATGTTTTCTCTCTTCTTATCAGAAATTCAAAGGGATACAATTCTATAATTAATGGAAAAACAGGATCTCCATCCTGATTTAAAACAAAACCCAAATAAGGAATTTGACCTTACCTGTGCTGTGCTTAATCGCTCAGTCGTGTCCGACTCTGTGACCCCATGGACTGCAGCCCGCAAGGCTGGTCTGTCCATGGGGATTCTCCAGGTAATAACACTGGAGTGGGTTGCCATGCCCTTCTCCAGGGAATCTCCCCAACCCAGGGATCGAATCCAGGTCTCCCACATTGCAGGATGATTCGTTACCAACTGAGCCACCAGGGAAGCAACGTTATATATACATCTCAAATATGTGTGTATGTGTGTATATATATATATATGTGTGTGTGTGTGTGTGTGTGTATGAATGTATATGTATATACATAAATATGGGCAAATTGTGAGAGATGGTGAGGGACAGGGAGGCCAAGTGTGCTGCAGTCCATGGGGTCACAAAGAGTCAGCCATGACTGGGTGACTGAACAGAATGGAACAGATACATGTCAAAACCTTAACAATCGTCATGCCTTTTCAGGCAGTAATTAAATTTTTCAAAATCTAAAATTCTTTAAAAAGATACCAAAATCATACAGTTTTAAATACAAAAAAATATTTAGTGTACAGTAAAACACTGCCAAAAGGCTAAATGCTCATAATTGCAACCTTCTATATAGGTATATCAGAGAGGGCAATGGCACCCCTCTCCAGTACTCTTGCCTGGCAAGTCCCATGGACGGAGGAGCCTGGTGGGCTGCAGTCCATGGGGTCGCTATGGGTCGGACACGACTGAGCGACTTCATTTTCACTTTTCACTTTCATGCATTGGAGAAGGAAATGGCAACCCACTCCGGTGTTCTTGCCTGGAGAATCCCAGGGACGGGGGAGCCTGGTGGGCTGGCGTCTATGGGGTCACACAGAGTTGGACATGACTGAAGCGACTTAGCAGCATATATTTATTTACTTATTTATTTGTGTGTGCTATCTATGTGATAATAATACGTATGTGAAAATTATATATAAAGACTTTTCAGAGTCTTAAATTCATATAGCGTCATATAATATTAGAAGGAAAGCACAGGATTCAATATTGTGTAAAAATTCAGATGGTCTTTATTATATAAAATTTTAAAAAAGTAAGGTAAGAGACCAATACCAACATCTGTGAGTCGTTATCTCTGAATAATTGGATTATTTATTCTTCCCCTTGTGTTCTGTTTTTATTCAGTTACTCTTTGCATTTTCTACAATGAGAATTCACTATTTTTATTTTTGGAAACCAATACATTTAAATTTACAAACAGCTTATCTTACTATCCCATGTATACTTAATTAAACTAGATTTTTTAATTAAAAGATATTTTTCACTTTGAAGTTGATTATATCTTCTAAAATTATCTCACAAATTACTTGCTAATGTCAAAGATGCTTTTGCATTTTGTGAAAGTGACAGTTGCTCAGTTGTGTCCGACTCCTTGTGACCCCATGGACGGAAGACCCCCAGGCTCCTATGCCCGTGGAATTCTCCAGGCAAGAATTCTGGAGTGGTTTGCCATTCCCTTCTCCAGGGGATCTTCCGGACCCAGGGATGGAAGCTGTGTCTCTTGCATCTCCTGCATTGCAAGCGGATTTTTACCATCTGAGCCACCAGAGAAGTCCTTTTGTATTTTAGATTCTACTCTAACAAATTTCAAAATCATTTAATGAAAATAAATTTTATTAACTGAATTTTTTCAAGACATAAGAAACAACTTAGCACAATATTAAAGAAGACTAAATATGATAGAAATGTATTCAAATAGCGATTACAAATGAAAGAATTGGCTTAAAAGTGTTCAAAAATTCTTAAGTAATATCTATACTGAGACTTAGCATTACTCAGTGCTCTATTACACCATTATAGAAAATTTCACTAGAAGAATACATGTTTGGTTAGTTCTGAATACTTGATATGTCTTAAACTTTGAGTCCAAAAAAGAGGGGTCTATGAAGAGAGGAATAGATTTTTGAACTTGAATGTTGGGAATTAAGCTGCCTTACCTTTTATATAGTGTATTATGTTTTCAGAGATCTTTCAATATACTATTCTTATAATGCCACTATGAGATACACAGGCCAAATATTTAATGAATTTTAGGGGTTTTGTGGCTTCTCAGCCAATAGGTCCCAAATCTATGAACAGAGGCCAAATCTTATAGTCCTGTATTTTCTAAATGTAACATCTTTTTTTCTTTTTAAAGACAGCTCTTTAAATCCAGGTGAGGAAAAGTTTTTAGGCAATAGGATCTCACTGCATGAGTCAAGTTATGTAACACGAGTGACTTTCTTTGTCTAAATACAGAGTAAAAGATTAAAACTGGAATTTACATGCACATGTTCGTCTGTTTCCTCTAGTTCCTATTTCATATCACATGGTTCTCATGATTATAGTGCAAGGTGCCTAAAGTGTGTTTCTCAGTTGTTCTGAGGATGTGGAAACTAACAAGAGTTTCCTTGTCTTTATACAGCCATGGGAAAATATTAACTAATATTTTGCTTCAGAAATCTCAATCAACATTTTACTCAGGCACTTCTAACATGCAAATACATGAAAATAATCTAAAAGGAGCAGGCACTGTTCTCAAAGGGTGTTTTACAAAATCTATTTCCGGCATTATGAATAATGTATGCTGTATTCATACAGAAGTAAGGATACTAAGGTAACTGATTGTAGTCAGACTAGCCAGCCTTCCTCCTGCTGCACAGAGGGCTGAGTTTTGTTTTTTGTGTGCCCATTAAGACATTTCAACGAAATATCCATCACATGTGTTGTGGAGTAAAACAATCTGAGCTACAGACAAAGCAGACACAAAAGCGGCGGTGCTTCTGAAGTTTGTGAACAAGCAGGAGACGTCAGTCTTTGCAAGTGTAGGACTTGTATTTATCAGTTTAATAAATTTCTAAATGCTTTATGACCCCAGTGATTAGGCATTAGAGCTAATTACGCTGAGTATTTTTTTCTTCAAGGCTTACTTCCGACTTTGACTCATTCAACTGAAACAATTAGATTCACCAAGAGAAATGGGTAATGTCTTTTCAAACCATATTTCCCATAACACTTAGTCTCCTGCAGCAAATCATTAAATCGTCAACAGATGCATTTCGTTTTCAGTCTATACAACTTCGAATAATCGTTTGGAAGGGCAAAAGTAGCTTATTTTTTACCCCCCTTTGCTATCAAATATCTTCTCCTGCCCCAGTTAGACAGACAGGTTATTAAAGAAATCACTTTGCTCTTGTGCAACTTGCATACTAGTTTCTGTTTCAACAGTTGAGCATCGATATCAAATGTCATGAAAGGTCTTGGGGCAAGGAAGAAAGATTCAAAGTTCACTTTGTGAACAAGGAAATGGCTGACTGTTGATACATGCAGTAAAGGAACCATTGCTGTTAGTAAGGAGGAGCACCCTACAACTGGATCACCTAAGAAACTATGTGTTCCAGAACTGACAAATTATTGGGGACCCCCCCTCAACTGCGTTTTGTTTCATCCCCCAAATACAAAGCAAGTATACTTTAGTGACATGATTTTTTTTCTGGCACCTTTCCATAGCCAATTCCATTCATGCAGAAAAAGGATAAAATTCCATCATTCGAGCATGACATCTCAAAATTCAAACTTAATGAGAGCTTTGGCAGCTTCTGTCGAAGGCAGACAGTGATTAACAAAACACTTCAGAGTACAAGGCACAGCAGTGCTCAAAGAAAACAGTGATGATCTCCACTTAATTGTAGAAAAGCCCAAAGCATCTGCCAGCCGAGGAGAGCTGGAGCCATAAGGAGCTATTGCTCAGATAGGCTGTCATCTCCAGAGATCAACAACCATATGCTCAGCTCAAGCACAAACTCCAAAGAAGTTAATTTTCTGACAAAATACAGGGATAAATATGACATTCAAACAAGTGTGCTCACCCATCCTGAACACACGTTCATCTGCACACATCAGATTTATGCATCGTTTAAACACAAGCAAATATAATTTGTTTGGAACACAAACATTGCTGCATGGGTACAGGTATAATTAATCTTTGTCTGCTCCACAGGTTCTTGTGTTCTTCTGGTTAACCACGCTTTCAACAAACTTTTGATGAATGGAAAAGTCACTTGTTGCTTCATACCTTAACACATACCACACTTGTTCAGGCTCTTGAAATCAATGCAATTTTAAAACACAAGATGAAAAATAAGCCTATGATTGCTATGACACATAGAGAGAGATCTACCTGTCTACCATTCATCTATCTATCTATTTATCTATCTATGAAAGCAAAGCTAAGATCTTAACATTCTGAGATATACTGTTTAGCATCTCCCTCTCTCTCTTTCTCTCTCTTACTAAAATCAAAACTGAGATCTTGGCAAAATATTTCTGGGATACCACTTTGCAAAGGTATCCCCCTGATAGTTAAAAAATAAGAGGTTGCATGCTAAGAAAGGAAAAAAAAAAATCAACATTCTCCCATCATTAGAGATGAAGATTCTTCTTAAGGTAACACTTCCTCAAAAAATACAACACGTAGCATCAGATAGACTAGACTCAGCAGACCACCAACTGTGCACTAACGCCCTTTACAAAAAAAAAAAAAATCCAATTTCCCGTTTGTTTGTATCATCAGCATCTTCCAAGGCTACACTGAAATTTAAGTGTTAGGTTTCTTTTCCTAATCGTAGCCACTCTCCTCATGTTGAGGTTATAGTGGAAAATGTCACATTGTCATCCCTGGATAAGCTTTGTTAGAGTTATTTTGCTATCTTGTAATTTTGATGCTACTGTGTATTTGTCATTTTCATATATTTTAAAACGTTTTTTCTGATAATAAAAGTAATTTATGCCTAAAATAATTTATAAAATTCAGGCAGGTACAAAGAAGAAATTTTAAATCTTTAAAGCCACCATTATCAAAAACAAAACAAAACTGGTTAATTTTGACAAATTTTTCTCAAATTTATATCCATATATGTGGATATAAATATGTATGTATAAATAATATACATAAACACATATATATAATGCTGAGATATGGAATTCATACTAAAATATATTTATATGTTTATTTTTCTCCATATATTATACTCTGAACTTTAAGCATTACTTGTACAATTAAATTGTATAGATTTGAAGATACTTTTAAACTGCTAATTAGCATCCTGTTGCATAGACGGACTTACTTAACCATGACTTATTTAAGAACTCTCCTCTTTGGAGTTTCTTTAATTTTTTGTGACTATAAATGGCACTATAGTGAAATTCATTATAAATATATTCCTAATTATTTTAACTGAAGTTTTGAGATCAGTTGATACGATTATTTTTAAGACTCTTGATATGTGTTATTAAGTATTCCTCAAGAGTGTTAATGACAAATTCATACCAGATTATCATAAAGATTACCATCTAATGCCATCTTCATTGATAGATCTTTTTTTTTAATTAAACATATTCTAGACTACTATACCAAAAAAAGGTTTGTAGTCTGGGGAACAAAATTGAATATGACAAAGATGATAAAATGCATCCAAATCAAGGTGATTTAGGTAGAAATAATATTTACAAATAATTTTAAGTGGAAAAATAGAATATTCATACTTTCAGTTAGAATTGAAATGCTATAGATTTGGGGTAAAATATAGTTTTTACATTATGAACGGGATAATAGAGGAAATAAAAGTCTGTATAAATAAAAATAGAAAGGGCAACAAAAAGTAAAAGAATTACTTTTGACTCATAAGGACAGTTTATCCTTTAGGTCAAAAATATATATTGATTTAAGATTTTTATATACTTTTCAAGTCTGTCTGTCTTAAAGCATGCACACTCACTCTTGAATAAATTTGTGAACATTCTGAACCCTTGATCTACTACACTACCTTTTCTATCAAACCTCATAAAATAAACAGTCTGTACCCCCACTGCTTCTATTCCCTCACCACCCTCTTCCTGATAAGCTAATTTGACTTCCATCCCCACAATTACCCTACAAAAACACTTTTCCAAGCACACCATTCATTTGTCTTGCTTAGTGTCTTCGGTGTATTTCTCTCTCTTTTCCCCCTTTTCTTTGTATTTCCTTCTTCTTGAAACTATTTTCTACTCTGTCAAACACATTCTACCCCTTGCTGTGCCCCTCTTCTTCCTTCCTCTGAGAATGAGTTCTCTCTCCCTCTTCTCCATTCAAACTATCTTTTTTTTTTTAAGACAGAGCAAAATCAACATTGCTCCAAAAGCCTTTTGTCATGGTTGTGACTCTAAAGAATTCATAGCACACATTTGACATTGATAACTTATCACCTACCAATACTGTTTTATGAACATATTTTAACTCTCACGATAAATTTTAAACTGCTTGAAGGGAGAATGCCTGAGGATTTTATATTTAGGCATTTATTTGCCTATTATTTCATCCGTATCAAAGAACCCATCCTATTGGCAGAGTCCTGCTGCTGCTGCTAAGTCGCATCACTCTTTTCCTACTCTGTGTGACCCCATAGACGGCAGCCCACCAGGCTCCCCCTTCCCTGGGATTCTCCAGGCAAGAACACTGGAGTGGGTTGCCATTTCCTTCTCCAATGCATGAAAATGAAAAGTGAAAGTGAAGTCGGTCAGTCGTGTCCAACCCTCAGCGACCCCATGGACTGCAGCCCACCAGGCTCCTCCGTCCATGATTTTCCAGGCAGAAGTACTGGAGTGGGGTGCCATTGCCTTCTCCGATTGGCAGAGTCCAGCTCTCTTATAAGGACCAGATGACTCTAGTATCTCCAAGTGCCTGTAATTAACACTGTCTCCTCTGCAGTCATTCCTACTCCTTCCCATGTCATACAATATTTATTCTATCATTCTGACATTACCATGAGCATTCTCCCATGAAATACTGAATTTAAAAATAGCACACACTGTCTAGAATACAACAAATACTCAACACATTGATACTGCACCCTCTCTCTTGCTTCAATTCCCAACCCTTATTATTTCATTTTCTGTAGAAAACTGCCATTTCTTGGCCTCTAAGTATCCAACTTATCTTCCAGTTTGCGGGAATCTCTCTCCCACATTGCATTGAAGTTCTGCTCTAAGATGGCATAAGTGTTCTTAAAAATTACCATCAAATCAGATCAGTCGCTCAGTCGTGTCCGACTCTTTGTGACTCCATGAATCACAGCACACCAGGCCTCCCTGTCCAACACCAATTCCCGGAGTTCACTGAGACTCACGTCCATCGAGTCAGTGATGCCATCCAGCCATCTCATCCTCTGTCATCCCCTTCTCCTCCTGCCCCCAATCCCTCCCAACATCAGAGTCTTTTCCAGTGAGTCAACTCTTCTCATGAGGTGGCCAAAGTACTGGAGTTTCAGCTTTAGCATCAGTCCTTCCAAAGAAATCCAGGGCTGATCTCCTTCAGAATGGACCGGTAAAATTATATGATAAAATCATTTGACTTAAGGGGAAAGTAGGGCTAGGGACACAACTTCATCAATGAGATATTTAAAAATTTTAAAACCTAACAAAAATAAGAGCATAGTTTCATATATGTCATTATTAAGAAATTCATAAATACTATGATAAATATGGTATTTTACCTTGATAAACACCTGACATTTGCTCATGAGTGAGTGATGGTAGTGATACAGTGGGTGAGTTAGTGTGAAGTGGTGGGAGGAGGGTTATCTGAAGCCGGATAGAACATTTTAACACCAGATGTGGATAGCTGTGACTCAAAATACACACAATGAACTTGGGGATCTAGTAGACTTCTGAAGTTTGTTTATGGGTGGGTAGGTGGGTGTGTTTTGTATATTCTTAAGTGGCTCTGGTCAACTGAGCAGTTTTCTGCATTCACCTAGTCTTTCTCACAATCATAACTAAAGAAATGTGAAATTTCATTATGCTTAATCTGTGCCCTGAGCTATCAACTGAAATCTGTGCTTTCAGAGGAAGGGTTATATCAGAAATGCATGAATTTACCACATTTATACATGCATTTCTATCCCAATGTCTGAATATCCCATATATTGCCAGCTCTGTATAAAACTCAGAACAAGAACAGTTTCTTCAAATATTTTAGGTCCAATATAAATGTCTCTGTCATTTGGTCCTTATGAACCAATGGGTTTACTGGTACTCCGTATCTGTGATGGTTTGAGCTGTCATCTAGAGCCTATTACATACAAAAATAGTCACAATATCTTAGGGTTTATAGCAACATCAAGTCTTCTTCTATAAATAGCTGATTGCTTGTTGAGACATGACTTGACTTTTTCTACCCTTCACTATTAAACAACAGATAATCATATGCCCTAATCTGCTTAGTGTTATTTAAAGACAGACTCAACTGTATTCAACATCCATTGACTGTCAGGTGAAAGATTTACTTATTGTAAAGGCCAAATGGGCCTGAAGATGCAAGTTTCACAAAAACTTGATTTATACACTCACATGTTTCTGTCAATTACTTAATCCATACTTAACTTTTGGACTCAAAACTGGGATTAATTAACTGAGGAGGAAAAAAAAACGAATTTTTTTGTGTACCCTAAGGACAAGTCAGGAAGAACAGAAAAGAAAATCTTATATAGGGTAGAACTTTGCATGACACATTTCCTTGTCCTCTTTACCTAGAAAGAGAAACTCAATGAATTGGGAGATTGGGATTGATATATATACACTACTGATACTATGTATAAAATAGGGAACTAATGAGAACCTACTGCATAGCACTAGGGCTTCCCTGATGGCTAAGATGGTAAAGAATCTGCCTACAAGGCAAGATACCCAGCTTTGATCCCTGGGTCAGAAAGATCCCCTGGAAAAGGAAATGGCAACCCACTCCAGTATTCTTGCCTGGAGAATCCCATGGAGAGAGGAGCTTGGTAGATTACAGTCCATGGGGTTGCAGAGCTGGGCACGACTGAAGCAATTTAGCACACATGTGTGACACAATAGGACTTAAGTGAACTGTGTTGGGCTCCCAGGTAGCTCAGATGGTAAAGAACCTGGGGGGTTACAGTCCACAGAGTCACAAAGAGTCAAACAAGACTGAGCAACTAACACTTTCACTTTCACTGTATAGCACAGAAGACTTTACTCAATGCTCTGTGGTGATCTAAATGGGAAGGAAGTCCAAAAAAAGGGAATATATTTATATATATGTATCATGTAATTCATTCACTTTGATGTACAGTAGAAATTAATGCAACATTTTAAAGCACCTGTACTCCAAAAAGATTTTTTTTTTTTTTTTAATTTGAAGATTAACAACAAACTGATTTAAGAGACGGTATCTATCTGGGTAGATCTGTTGAAATAGTTTCAGTGTGAAAAGATGTTTGTAACCTTGAATGCTCACATCTATTGTCACAAAAGTTCTCAATAATCAGGCAGATGATTATAATAATCATCCACATTGCGGATGACATGTAGCCTCTTCTTCACAGTATCCCATTTAAGCCAGTACTTTCACAATGGGCTAACAAAGTGCTAGCATGGCAAAGACAGAGGCTAGACAGGAGCCCAATTAAACAGATCCCTCTTTACCCAAATTGATATGGATACTGTCACTGTTAAATACCAGGATGCTAACATGATAGATCAATATAAAATCAAATATACATAGAATCAGTCATCTAGTCATCTACTTGATAGTTTTCTCATTACACTAAACTATTTCCAGCAGAGATTCAGCTCACTGGAAAAGAAAAAAACATTTCTCGATTTGGATTTTTCTTATCCACCTACCATGTTTCTGCCAGCAAAATCATCTGGTTACTTATCAACAGGGAATCTACTTTTAAATTAAGGAAATAGGAATCTACTTTATAATTAAGGAAACTTGATGCCTAAAAGTTTCATTGTTCTTACCATGCTGCTGCTGCTAAGTTGCTTCAGTCGTGTCTGACTCTGTGAGACCCCATAGACGGCAGCCCACCAGACTCCCCTGTCCCGGGGATTCTCCAGGCAACAACACTGGAGTGGGTTGCCACTTCCTTCTCCAACGCATGAAAGTGAAAAGTGAAAGTGAAGTCACTCAGACATGTCCGACTCTTAGCGACCCAATGGACTGCAGCCTGCCAAGCTCCTCCATCCATGGGATTTTCCAGGCAAGAATACCGCAGTGGGTTACCATTGCCTTCTCCAGTTCTTACCATATCAGTTACCAAAATAGATGAACTTAGAGAACTGAAGGATGGTCTAGCAAATGCAATGGTGTCAACTGGCAGATGATGCCTTGAGGCACTGATTCACTGTCCCACATGACGAAGTGTTTGTTCTGAACCAGCAATAATATAAGAGAAAATGGAGTTGCTACTTACTGAGATGGGACAGACTGCAGAATGAGGAAGTATAACAGAGAGTTTCAGGATTTGTTTTGACACTTTGAATTTGAAGTGTCTATTAAATATCAGCAAGGCTAGTGAAACCTGGACCAGGTCTGGGATCAGCAGACTGAAACCAAACAACCCCCTGTGAAGTGTAACAAATAGTTGAGTAAACTTGGGCTGCAAAACAAAGACTTGGCTACCTCAGCCCGCCCAGTCCCCCAGCGATTTGTCTTTTGGAGCTGGCTTCTGGCTGAGTCTCCTGAGCGGCCCACGGGTTCCCAGTTTCAAGTAAATCGTTGTCACAGGCCAGCTAAGGGAAGGATTCTATTCTGGTTCTGTTTTGCTGCCTTTGTTTATAGCCTGCTATTGTAGGCACTCGGGGAAGGCAATGGCACCCCACCCCAGTACTTTTGCCTGGAAAATCCCATGGACAGAGGATCCTGGTAGGCTCCAGTCCATGGGGTCGCTAAGAGTATGACACGACTGAGCGACTTCACTTTCACTTTTCACTTTCATGCATTGGAGAAGGAAATGGCAACCCACTCCAGTATTCTTGCCTGGAGAATCCCAGGGACGGGGGAGCCTGGTGAGCTTCTGTCTATGGGATCGCACAGAGTCGGACACGACTGAAGCGACTTAGCATAGCATAGCATTAAATATCAGTGTGGAAAAGCTATGAATTTTGATAAGTAACGGCTATATTAAAGTCATAAAGTGTATTATAACTAGACTATGTTTATCAAAATAAAAACAACTAATATAATAAAGTTATAGAAAAAAACAGTATGGAGACTTAGGGAAAAAGGGGTCTAGAAAAGATTTATATGAGACTTATCAAGAAACAGATGATATTTAAAGCCAGTAGACTAGATGAGCTTACTTGGACAATGGAAGCTAAATAAATGAGAAGTGGTCCTGTGATCTTAAGGCTCTCCGGAACCAACCAAGGAGACTAAAAGAAGAATTGAAAGAGACACGTGTACCCCAATGTTCATAGCAGCACTGTTTGCAATAGCCAGAACGTGGAAGCAACCTAGATGTCCATCCACAGATGAATGGATAAGCAAGCTGTGGTACATATACACAATGGAGTATTACTCAGCCATTAAAAAGAATACATTTGAATCAGTTCTAAGGAGGTGGATGGAACTGGAGCCTATTATACAGAGGGAAGTAAGCCAGAAACAAAAACACAAATACAGTATACTAACGCATATATATGGAATTTAGAAAGATGGTAAAAATAACCCTATTTATGAGACAGCAAAAGAGACACTGATGTATAGACCAGAATTTTGGACTCTGGGACCGGGAGAGGGTGGGATGATTGGGGAGAATAGCATTGAAATATGTATAATATTATATCTGAAATGTATTAATTGTTCAAACTAAACACTGTCATGTTACAATTTGTTCATATTAGATGTTTGTAATGTTTCTGATAATCAATAAAAGAGATTCTTGATAAAAAAAATAAAAAAGAAGTAGCCATTAGGCAGGGCAACCAAGAACCTAGCGTTTTGAAACCTAACTGGAGAAGCTTTTTAAAACAAGAGGGTGATCAATTATGTCAAAAATGCTACTGTAAAGTCAAGCTGAAAAGAGATCAATACATCTTGTACCATGGAGGTCACCACTGCCTATGACAGCTATTTCTGTGAATTGATAGGAGCAAAAGCCTGACTGAAGTGGGTTCAACAGAGTTCAAAAGGAAAATTCTTGATGATAAATAAATAGGTAATTTTTGAAAAACTTATAAAGGAAAGTAGTTGGTTACAGAAATAAGGAAAACTTATTCCATGATTATCAAGAGAAAGTAGAACACAGATACTACATATCCAAATGCATTAATATGCATGAGGACCTGTGGAAGTACTTAATACCTTATAGTCAAGGTCATCCTTTAAATGTAGTTACATTTTTGCACTGTCAGCTGATACACCTAATTTATTTTACCCAAAATGCTAGTTTCTCTGAGTACCTTATAATAAAGTGATTCCAGGGTCAAACACTTTTTAAAATTCTGTGTCAAACAAGGGTAAACAGATATCTTGATTGTAGAACTTCTCAGAGTATTTGATAACAATATACTTGTGAAATTTAAGAGAGGTTTATAACATGAAAAGTATCCCATAGGTATCTAACAAAAGAATCCATTCCATTTTCCCCAAATATTTAAGTGGCCTACTAGTTTACAAGATGTACCATTGGGAGAAAATTTTTTAGATACTTCACTGCCTGAATTTCTACTCTGAAAAGTCATTCAAGGATAGTCAAGCCCTCTATACTCTACTTGCCAGAGCTAATGGCATTTTCAAAGGCCATGCCATACTTTTAAAGAGCTAGCATAGCTATTTTTCAGGGGAAAAAGAAATTCTACAGCCTCTTGAGGAATCAAATTAGGAATCTAATTTTAAGTATAGCCTTCTTTTCCTTAGCTAAATCCTCTGCATTTCAAGTTCAGTTGGCTTCTTACTCAAATATAATTTTTTTACTCTAAGTATCTTGTCACACCCATAAAATTTGAAAGTTGGAATACAAATCACCTAATAACTTCAATTTTTTAGTATCTCAATGAATTTTCATATAATATAATCTATTAAATCTTTTTGTTTGATAATAAATTAGCAAATTGTTTGTAAACAAATTATATCATATCTTACACAGAAAAAAAACAAGTCAGCTACTAACTGGATATATAGTGTTGGAGGAAATTTTTTTTTTCCCTAAAAGAAAATGGTTATATAACTCTACTGGAAAAAGAATACAAGTACATTGCCTTTTTTCATCAAAATAATGTCATTCATTAAGCAAGTACATGACAAACCTTACTTTTAAAAATTGAAAGTTATTTTTTCTAGTATTTCTTCCAAGAATTTACCTTATTGTGCCAGTAAAGACCAGAAAGTTACTCTGCCTGTGTCCCCTGATTTTTTATACAGATAATCAAGAAGTGAGCAAATAGCAAATAAAAGATCATCACTTTTTTACATAATCATTTTTTCCTAGAATTATACACACATCTTTGGTCTGCCTTAACCACTGAAAATTGACATTTCCCATATCCTCAGGTTAGTGTGACATTAACTGAAGCATCACATTTCTGCTAGTATCTCTTTCCCTTATTATTTTTATGCATTTTATGCTATTTTTAAAGACATGCTGTTGAACATGGCATGACTGAATATGAGTGAATCCAAATATCAGAACTTTTAACATGAATACAAATGTCAGATTGCAGGCAAGCCCTCCCTGGTTGAATCTGATAACAAAGAACAGACCTCATGTCCAGGTAATGCTAGAATGCTAGCATTTTATCCTTATAAAAGTGTAAGCATAAATGCCATAAGCATAATTTGATATAAATTCAGGAAAACATAAATGTTTCAGGTTAATTTTGAGAACAAAGTAAAGCTTCAAATCTGTAAGATCCAGTATCAACCTCAATATGATATGAAGGAAAATTTTAACTTGCTTAACTAATTAAATTTAATTACCTGGATAATCCCAGATAACTTAAGTATCAGTTTCAGATTGTTGCTGCTGCTGCTGTTGCTTCAGTCGTGTCCAACTCTGTGTGACCCCATAGACGGCAGCCCACCAGGCTTACCCTTCCCTGGGATTCTCCAGGCAGGAACACTGGAGTGGGTTGCCATTTCCTTCTCCAATGCATGAAAGTGAAAAGTGAAAGTGAAGTCGCTCAGTCGTGTCTGACTCTTAGCGACCCCATGGATTGCAGCCTACCAGGCTCCTCTGCCTTGGGATTTTCCAGGCAAGAGTACTGGAGTGGGGTGCCATTGCCCTCTCCGTTCAGATTGTTAGTGACTAGTTTGAATGGGATGCCTTGAAAATAAAATAACATTTGTTCCTTTTATTGTTGCGTTTTACATTCATTCTCCTTACAGGGTCAGCTCAGTCATGTCTAACTCTTTGTGACCCCAACTCTTTGAGCCCACCAGGCTCCTCTGCTTATGGAATTTTTCAGGCAAAAAAACTGGAGTGGGTAGTTACTTCCTACTCCAAGGGATCTTCCCAACCAGGGATAGAACCCACGTCTTCCACATTGGCAGGCGGATGCTTTACCTACCACTAATGGCAACCCACTCCAGTGTTCTTGCCTGGAGAATCCCAGGGACGGGGGAGCTGGGTGGGCTGCCATCTATGGGGTCGCGCAGAGTCAGACACAACCGAAGCCAACTTAGCAGCAGCACCACCACCACCTGGGAAGCCCTAGTGTGTATAGCCAAGTCATTTAGATTTTCAGTAATCCATTTCAAAAAGTGACCACAGGTGACAGGGAACCTCTTGACACTCATCTTTTCAAATTTGTAGCTGAACAGTTGTTGAAGAAAATCACTGAAAGCTAGGTGACCCGGGGTCTGGGACCCTTTGACACAACGTATTTAGAGCATCAAACACAGGTGCATGCCAACCTGGTTCTAATTATTTTGACAGCTAGAAAGAAATATCTTTTTACTTCATTTCAGGCTAACCTCCATATTGCCATTCAACTGAAAATAATAATACTTAATGTGAGCTATATAAAGACTTATTTTGCCTTTGCAGCAGCCTGTGCTCTGAGCATTGTCAATCCATACTTCTTTTATTTGGGAGAATCACTTTCTCTTTGAGTCTGTGGAAGAACCCCAGCAGAGGGAAGGATACTTAGCAGAGTCGCAGTATATAAATAGCTCTGCTGAGAGCATTACAAAGGCTCTGTTGTGCTATCACACAGCAGAGCCAATAATATACAATATGAAAAATCCCTGCCAAGTGCACAGAGAATACAGACAACGTTCACCATTTCTCTGATCGGCTGTTTGTTATGTGTTGCAAGAGTTTATAGCCAGAGAGTGAGAAGAGTCTGCCACACCTCAAATTCTTTCTATTAGAACAATAACAACAACAACATAAGCCATAAACATGCACACAAACATATGACAATCTGAAAGACATCAGAAGAGCATCATCAACAACAACAACAACAAAAAAAAAAACAGTAGGTAGGAATGGAATTGAGATGCAAACATTTCTATAGAAGCAGAAATGGAATTTTCATGAAGCACCAAAGTCCTGTATAATCATCCCTTGAAGATGTCTTCTGTTTTCTGAAAGCACATCAGTCCACAGACTTGTAAGTATTAAAACATCTGGATTTTTAAAGAAAAATCATACACTAAAAGAGCACATATGGATTGAACACCTTCTTAAAAAATGCTAAAACAGAGCCATTTATTCACCATGAAATGTTAAATTTTATTTTCAGAAGATGGACTCTAAAATCAGCGTCACTGATTATTGTTTTCAAAATAAGGCTCAAATGTATAGTTGAGCCTTTACTTGGAGGCTACAACTTAACATTCTCTTAGACTTTACCTGCTATATTTGAAGGTGTGGTTGTCAAATACTCATTCTGGGCAGTCTTGATTTTTGCTATTTTCAACAAACATTTTTCATTTTTATGAGAAAATTTTTCATGAAAATCATATTATATTTCAGTATAATAGCCTAAAATAACATTGCAGTCAGATACTCTAAAATTTTCTGGCCATCTCACCCAAATATCTTTGTCTCCTTTACTATAATTCTTCTGTATTTTACTTCCTAGAGTCCTCTGATATTTCTTTCCTTTTCCATTTCTGTCTTTCTTTTTTCCAGTTACTTCTAAAATCCATCATACCCTTGTTTTGATTTTATCTTTATTTTATATAAACCTACTTTCGAATTTCTCTCCTCTTCCTTGACTCCCCCCGCCAAATGAGGCAGCAGTAGAAATTTTTTGCAATAATACTTTATAAATTTTCTCAAATTGTGGAGAACAAAAAGTTCAAGGTAAACTTTTTCAGCATATGCAAAGTTCCTTTGGTGGAATCCCCTCATACATTACATTCCAGTTCAAAATTCACCTATATGGTGAAATTTCTCTCTCCTCAGGGAAAAATGTTTGTTTTCCTATCTGCTCCCCCAGGAACTGTATACATGATTCTACTTTAGAACTCATCACATTATCTTATGGAAGGTGGTTTACATATTTATCTGAATTGCTTGATTGGAAGAAAAACAGCTTATACATCCTCTTATTTTCCATACCCAAAATGATATCCTAAACCCAGCAGGTCATCAATAAATGAAGTTTGAAGAAATCTATACATTCAAATGGTTTTGAGTTTATAATCCTGCTTTCCACTTATTGGAGAAGTCAATTAACCTATATAAACTCAGATTCACAATTTGCAAATTATAATTACTTCCCAAGGTGGTGAAATGATGCATTTAAATTACTTAGCACATTACCTGGCACAGAGTAATTGCTCAATTTGTGTTAACTGTTTGCTCCTTGGGAACATGGACTTCTTCTAATAATAAATAATTTTGATATGGTTACAATTTCTTTAAAAATACAACTGCTAGAACTCCCCCAAACACTTTTTGTTATGGCCAACATCATCCTGCCAATGTGCCATTGGGTGTTTCATTAAAGGATATATAGATTCCCTAAAGGTGAAGTTGAGGACTTGAAACTTCTCTGTAATGGGCATCACGAGGGAGGAGGAAATACAGATGGTTCATGGCAGATCTTGACCGGCGAGCATTGCTTGATGACAACTCTAGCCCAGAATAGTGAAAGATAAGGGCCCATCTGAAAGTCTGGCTCAGTGGCCTAGAATAAGATGGCATGCACATCAGACATGAGACCTGTCTTGATCCACCCGTGCTGCTAAGTCACTTCAGTCATGTCTGACTCTGTGCGACCCCATAGACGGCAGCCCACCAGGCTCCCCTGTCCCTGGGATACTCCAGACAAGAACACTGGAGTGGGTTGCCATTGCCTTCTCCATTGAGTCATCATTATTACTCCATTCAATGTATTGCATGATTATAAATTCTACTCTAATACATAAAAAACAAACTAGCTTATGCTTGCTTTGTATATAATCTATTTCTGGAGAAATATTTTACTTAGTACACTTAACAAAATAAGTCATAATCTAAACTATAGTAAGAACATATTAGATTCCTGATGTTTTGTCTGAAATAAATACATCTGTCTATACTACAAATGATTCCTTGGCACATTGCTCTTGAAAGGCTCTTGTTTGTTCTATGGGTGGAGATGAGAGAAACCTTCAGAGATTTAATTTCTTTCTGATAATTAAAAAATTTCACTTTCACTTCTTGCCTATCACATCCAACTGTTAAAAAAAAAAAAAAAAAAAACTCCAAATTTCCCTAAATTTTCAAATTTCTGAAACTGCTTAAAAGAAAAGAATCTATTTAGGTTGTTTCTTCCTTTTCAGTTCAGTTCATTTCAGTTGCTCAGTCATGTCTGACTCTTTGTGACCCCATGGACTGCAGCACATCAGGCTTCCCTGTCCATCACCAACTCCCAGAGCTTACTCAAACTCACCTCCACTGAATTGGTGATACCATCAAACCATTTCACCCTCTGTTATCTCCTTCTCATCCCGCCTTCAATCTTTCCCAGTATGAGAGTCTTTTCCAATGAGTCGGTTTTTCGCATCAGGTGGTGAAAGTATTGGAGCTTCAGCTTAAGCATCAGTCCTTCTAATGAATATTCAAGAATGATTTCCTTTAGGATGGACTGGTTGGATCTCCTTACAGTCCAAGGGACACTCAAGAGTCTTCTCTAACACCACAGTTCAAAAGCATCAATTCTTCCGCACTCAGCTTTCTTTATAGTCCAACTCTCACATCCATATATGACTACTGAAGAAACCATAGCTTTGACTAGATGGATCTTGTTGGCAAAGTAATGTCTCTGCTTTATAATGTGCTGTCTAGGTTGGTCATAGCTTTTCATCCAAGGAGCAAGCATCTTTTAATGTCATGGCTGCAGTCTTCATCTACTGCAGTGACTTTGGAGCCCCCCAAAATAAAGTCTGTCACTGTTTCCATTGTTTCCCCATCTATTTGCCATAAAGTGATGGACCCAGATGCCATGATCTTAGTTTTCTGAATGCTGACTCTCAACCCAAGTTTTTCACTATTTCACTTTCATCAAGAGAACTTTCATCATGAGTCTCTTCAGTTCTTCTTCACTTTCTGCCATAAGGATGGTGTCATCTCCATATCTGAGGTTATTGATATTTCTCCCAGCAATCTTGATTCCAGCTTGTGCTTCATCTAGTCCAGCATTTCTCATCATGTACTCTGCATATAAGTTAAATAAGCAAGGTGACAATATACAACCTTGACGTACTCCTTTCCCAATTTGGAACCAGCCTGTTGTTCCACGTCCAGTTCTAACTGTTGCTTCTTGAGCTTCATACAGATTTCTCAGGAGGCCGGTAAGGTGGTTTGGGATTCCCATCTCTCAGAATTTTCCACAGTTTATTGTGATCCACACAGTCAAAGGCTTTGGGATAGTCAATAAAACAGAAGTAGATGTTTTCCTGGAACGCTTTCACTTTTTTGATGATCCAATGGATGCTGGCAATATGATCTCTGGTTCCTCTGCCTTTTCTAAAACCAGCTTGAACATCTGGAAGTTCATGGTTCACATACTGTTGAAGCCTAGCTTGGAGAATTTTGAGAATTACTTTACTAGTATGTGAGATGAGTGCAATTGTGCAATAGTTTGAGTATTCTTTGGCATTGCCTTTCTTAGGGATTGGAATGAAAACTGCCTTTTCCAGTCTTGTGGCCACTGCTGCATTTTCCAAATTTGCTGGCATATTGAGTGCAACACTTTCACTGCATCATATTTTAGGATTGGAAATAGCTCAACTGGAATTCCATTCAGTGTGGTTAGTTTTCTGTGATTGTGATTTTTTGTGATTGTGGTTCTGTGATTCATCCTGCCTGCTTTCTGATGGATAAGGATAAGAGACTATGGAAGCTTCTTGATGGGAAAGACTGGTTGAGGGGGAAACTGGGTCTTGTTCTGATGGGCAGGGCCATGCTCAATAATTCTTTAATACAATTTTCTGTTGATGGGTGAGGCTGTGTTCCCTCCTTGTTGTTTGACCTGAGACCAAACTATGGTTGCAGTAAGGAAGACAATGTCTACCTCCTTCAAAATGTCCAGTGCACGCACTTGTGCATTCAATAACCCCCACACTGCAGCAGGCCACTACCAACCCACTCCTCTGCCAGAGACTCCTGGACACTCACAGGCAAGTCTCTTGTGGGGCCACTGCTCCTTTCTCCTGTGTCCTGGGCACAAGGTTCTGTTTGTGCCCTCCAAGAGTCTGTTTCCCTAGTCCTGTGTAAGTTCTGGTGGCTCTATGGTGGGTTAATGGCAACCTCCTCCAAGAGGGCTTATGCCATACCCAAGTCTGCTGCACCGAGAGCCCCTTCCCTGTGGCAGGCCACTGCTGACCCGTACCCCACAGGAGACCCTCAAACACAGCTCAGACTCTGAAACACAGTTCCTCCCATTAACTGCCTTAAATGAACAGACCTTGCTTTAGATAGTACCCAAATCTATTTTTTTTCACTTAACTTTGTCTATTTCTCTACCCTGTATTTGTATCATTCAGTTTTTCCCCAAAGGATGCTAACTTTGCACTTATATCAACTGAAACTCATTCTGATGTGTTTTGTTAGGTCGCTTTCCTATGTCCTCAAGTTCATTTTCATTTTCACTGTTAGTTTTCTCAATGATTCAGCCCTTAACAATAGAAATGAAGTACGCAGATCCCAATACTTTTGAAAAAACTGTTTGACTATTTCCCCCAAGTATGCAAGCTTCCAGAAAAACCACACAACACCTTTGTTTTTCAGGTCTCTAAATGGGTTTTCTCCTGATTTTACCTTCCTCCCATTCCAGCCTAGAATCCTTAGACAGTGGCTTAAGTCTCTCTCTTGCTAGCATCTCAACTCCTTTAGGCTCATAACTCCTGTGATCCTGTCCTGTAAATATTTAGTTCTCGATAAACCCAGTCATCCACTCTCTACATTCCTACATACATATGAGCTGTGTTAGGAAACAATCACAGAAGCATATCATTTGATACATTCACAAATATAGGGCTTCTGATTTTAACAATGCCCTCTAGGTTGATAAGTAATTTTAAATGATTTTAATTAGTCCTCTTTTCCAATTCTAGAGTAGTTGTCCAAAGTTTTATTGTTCTTTTGAAATGAATATTAAACTTTTACCTACTTTATTCTCAGTATATATCTGGAAACCAAGGTTATCTGGAATTTATTTCCTCAACTTCCTGCCTCTTATTTTAACAAAATGATTTACTCCTAAAACATTATAACCTCATCCCATGCTGCTTCCAGGGGTGGAGAGAACAGGCCTATTTATATTCAAGAACAGACCTTTGCCTCTTATCTAAATCAGTGGTACTGATTAAGTGATAGAGTTTTTACTGGTCAGAATGATAACAGAAAAGAATAGGAATTTTTCACAAAGTGTTTAATATCAATGTCCATGTTTATTCTGAGGAATCCATTTCTACCTCACTCATCTTTCTTGAAAAAGAAACGGAAAAAAATGAGATTAAAAATATGCATATTTCTTTCTTGCCCACTGTTTAGATCACATTTTTTTTCTTTTTTTACTTCTTCTTTCTTTCAGAATTAAGCTTCTAAAATGATATACATCCACTGTTGCAACTTCTATAATTCCCACTTAATCACTAGTATTTGATTCCTATTCAGTAAATATACTTTTGTTAAGATCAGTAACTATCTCCTTAATCATCAAAGTCAAGGGTCACATTTAAAGTTCTCATTTTCTTTGATCCCAAATATGCCTTAGAAGCTGAAGTTGAATGGTTCTATGAAGACCTACAAGACCTTTTAGAACTAACACCCAAAAAAGATGTCCTTTTCATTATAGGGGACTGGAATGCAAAAGTAGGAAGTCAAGAAACACCTGGAGTAACAGGCAAATTTGGTCTTGGAATACGGAATGAAGCAGGGCAAAGACTAACAGAGTTTTGCCAAGAAAACGCACTAGTCATAACAAACACCCTCTTCCAACAACACAAGAGAAGACTCTATAAATGGACATCACCAGATGGTCAACACCGAAATCAGATCGATTATATTCTTTGCAGCCAAAAATGGAGAAGCTCTATACAATCAGCAAAAACAAGACCAGGAGCTGACTGTGGCTCAGACCATGAACTCCTTATTGCCAAATTCTGACTGAAATTGAAGAAAGTAGGGAAAACCACTAGACCATTCAGGTATGACCTAAATCAAATCCCTTATGATTATACAGTGGAAGTGAGAAATAGATTTAAGGGCCTAGATCTGATAGATAGAGTGCCTGATGAACTATGGAATGAGGTTCGTGACATTGTACAGGAGACAGGGATCAAGACCATCCCCATGGAAAAGAAATGCAAAAAACCAAAATGGCTGTCTGGGGAGGCCTTACAAATAGCTGTGAAAAGAAGAGAAGCGAAAAGCAAAGGAGAAAAGGAAAGATATAAACATCTGAATGCAGAGTTCCAAAGAATAGCAAGAAGAGATAAGAAAGCCTTCTTCAGTGATCAATGCAAAGAAATAGAGGAAAACAACAGAAGGGGAAAGACTAGGGATCTCTTCAAGAAAATCAGAGATACCAAAGGAACATTTTATGCAAAGATGGGCTCGATAAAGGACAGAAGGTATGGACCTAACAGAAGCAGAAGATATTAAGAAGAGGTGGCAAGAATACACAGAAGAACTGTACAAAAAAGATCTTCATGACCCAGATAATCACCATGGTGTGATCACTCACCTAGAGCCAGACATCCTGCAATGTGAAGTCAAGTGGGCCTTAGAAAGCATCACTACAAACAAAACTAGTGGAGGTGATGGAATTCCAGTTGAGCTATTCCAAATCCTGAAAGATGATGCTGTGAAAGTGCTACACTCAATATGCCAGCAAATTTGGAAAACTCAGCAGTGGCCACAGGACTGGAAAAGGTCAGTTTTCATCCCAATCCCAAAGAAAGGCAATGCCAAAGAATGTTCAAACTACCGCTCAGTTGCACTCATCTCACACGCTAGTAAAGTAATGCTCAAAATTCTCCAAGCCAGGCTTCAGCAATATGTGAACTGTGAACTTCCATATTGTCAAGCTGGTTTTAAAAAAGGCAGAGGAACCAGAGATCAAATTGCCAACATCCGATGGATCATGGAAAAAGCAAGAGAGTTCCAGAAAAACATCTATTTCTGCTTTATTGACTATGCCAAAGCCTTTGACTGTGTGGATCACAATAAACTCTGGAAAATTCTGAAAGAGATGGGAATACCAGACCACCTGATCTGCCTCTTGAGAAATCTGTATGCAGGTCAGGAAGCAACTGTTAGAACTGGACATAGAACAACAGACTGGTTCCAAATGGGAAAAGGAGTATGTCAAGGCTGTATATTGTCACCCTGTTTATTTAACTTATATGCAGAGTACATCATGAGACACGCTGGAGTGGAAGAAAAACAAGTTGGAATCAAGATTGCTGGGAGAAATATCAATAACCTCAGATATGCAGATGACATCACCCTTATGGCAGAAAGTGTAGAGGAACTCAAAAGCCTCTTGATGAAAGTGAAAGTGGAGAGTGAAAAAGTTGGCTTAAAGCTCAACATTCAGAAAACGAAGATCATGGCATCTGGTCCCATCACTTCATGGGAAATAGATGGGGAAACAGTGGAAACAGTGTCAGACTTTGTTTTTCTGGGCTCCAAAATCACTACAGATGGTGACTGCAGCCATGAAATTAATAGACACTTACTCCTTGGAAGGAAATTTATGACCAACCTAGATAGCATATTCAAAAGCAGAGACATTATTTGGCCAACAAAGGTTCGTCTAGTCAAGACTATGGTTTTTCCTGTGGTCATGTATGGATGTGAGAGTTGGACTGTGAAGAAGGCTGAGCGCCGAAGAATTGATGCTTTTGAACTGTGGTGTTAGAGAAGACTCTTGAGAGTCCCTTGGACTGCAAGGAGATCCAACCGGTCCATTCTGAAGGAGATCAGCCCTGGGATTTCTTTGGAAGGAATGATGCTAAAGCTGAAACTCCAGTACTTTGGCCACCTCACGTGAAGAGTTGACTCATTGGAGAAGACTCTGATGCTGGGAGGGATTGAGGGCAAGAGGAGAAGAGGACGACAGAGGATGAGATGGCTGGATGGCATCACTGACTCAATGGATTGAGTCTGAGTGACCTCCGGGAGTGGTGATGGACAGGGAGGCCTGGCGTGCTGCGATTCATGGGGTTGCAAAAAGTCGGACATGACTGAGCGACTGATCTGATCTTATGTGATCTGATGCCTTTGGAACCACTGACCAGCCCCACAGCTTTGAAAGTTTTTCTTCCCTTTGATACTGCAACATTCTTTTCTTGCTCTACTTACTTTCTCACAATACTATTTGCCCTCCTTTTGGAGGTCTGTCTTATCTACAAGCATCTTAAATTTTGATGTTTGTCTTGTGCTCTCAGTACATTCTAGTCTCACATCACTCACTCTCTGTGTAATTCCATTCCTATTCTGACAACTTCAAATAATCTGTAGCTGGACAGATCTCTTTATAGAGTAATAAATCTGTTATTAACTTCCCATTTTATCCATAGATCCTGTTAACCTTCAGTTAAATGTTCTCAAGTTACAAATCCTTTTTCTCTTAGGTTTTCTCTCTCTCCACCCTTGAATTAGCTGTCCAAGTCAGATACTGCTTCTCCCTTCCTTTCATTTCCCAGCCGGTCAGTTAATTAAGCCAATTTGCAAATTCTTCTTGTCTTCTGGATCCTGACAAGCACCACTTTAACCAGTTTCCTTTGATTTCATCATTATGGCCTTCATTAAAGCCATATCTTTCTGACTCCAAACTCTTTCAAAATGCACCTAGATGATCTTTCTAAAGCTATGGTTTTCTACAAGGACAAAGTCCATGCTCCTAACCATGCTTTTCAAAGGCCCTTCTTCTCTTGTATACTTCTCAGCACTCTTTGGTATCTGCCTTACTAGACACCTTAGCACACCCAGCATGCCTTCTCCTGGGCACATGCTTTCCTCTTGCTGCAATATCCTTCTTTTTCTCCCAAATTCTTGAGCAATATTCAAGCTAGAGCTGAAGGTTCTCTCTAAGATACCTCTTTGATTTCTTTTACAGTGCCTATTACAGGATTGCTTACTTGCTTTGTTCAACACATTATAAGCTTCTTGACTAGAAGGAATTTGCTGTTTTCATCTGGTATGGAACCTGGTTTGTTGCAGGCATGTAACAGATGTGCACTGCTAAATAGTATTCTCTTCTCTCAGCATTGAATCTAATTTCTCGCCTTCATTTAAGCACACTATTAAAATCTCCAGCTCATCCCTAGGAGTTTCATAATTCTTTTAGTCATGAGCTTTATAACTAGTTTGCTAATGGCAATGTTAAGCTTTTTCATTTAGAAACAATCATGAGGCTTAGCTCACAAAATCTTTTGGGGGCAAGTTGAAGCATGTTGGTGCAAAAATAAACTAATGATAGCAGTAGAGGTATGTCTTGGACTAAAGTTATTGAAATTGTATGACACTATTTAGAACAGCTCACTTATTATCTGATATTGGCAACCCTAAATGTTCATATCACTATGGGCTCAGTAGAAAGTTGGTAACTGACTCACAAATTTAATTGGAAATGTTTTTTGAAATTAAGGGGTTTTATGTCAAAGGAAGAACTTAGCAAGACTATACTTTTTTTTTTCAAATATTCTGTCCTCCCATTAAGAATAAAAATAATTTTTGTTCTTAAATTTTAGGACTATTACTACATTTTTTTTAGACTATTCACAGATCTAAATCTTTCTTCTCATGCAAGGTTAAGGGAAAAGTGTAAAATACACGATGTGCTCTTTGGCATTCTCACAGTTCCTACTGCACTGTCTCGCCCCTCTCTGACAACGTCCCCTTCCTAAGCAGCCAGACAGCATCTCCCACCTCTCCAGCCACCCATGATATTTCTGAAGAGCGGTAGTAGAATGATAGTGTAATAAAGACTGAAGTTCCACTCCTTCGTGACAACTTTTATTTAAACATGGCACTGTAACAGACCCAAAAAATTGCAAGAGTTTAAGGAACTATATTCAAATGTTCATTTTTGACTCTAACAATTGGTGGAACTGTTTTTTCTGGGGGAATGGGGTGAGAAGAGAAAACTATTTAATGCCGCCTAAATTATAACAACTACTCACAAGACCAGATGTATTGTTAATTTCCTGGAAAATATATCAGAACTGGTTTGAAGATAGGCCTTTAGCTTGTTTTCTAAAAATTAATTTGATTTTTTTTTTAAACACTGAGGAAATGAGGATTCAATCACATGCTGCGGGGCCCAGAAAATATCATTCGGGAGCCAACTAACAAACACAACTCATGAGGTGACAGCAAGGGATTAGGTGATCCATCACAGTCCCTGTAAAGGAGTTTAGAAAAAAAAAAACCAGAAAGGCAGCATTCTTAAGAAAACTTGGTCTCCAAGAAGCATTACCTGGTATTTACCTGGAAACATGCTTAGTGTGAAAGGTAGGGCCGGAGGACCATGAATAGTTTTTGAAAATGTTCATACAAGTTATTTTAAGTCATAAACCACATTTACCCACTGCTTACTCAATTCACAAGAAAGAAATGCACAGATGAATAACATTTAAAGAAAGATAAATGAGAAAGGGGCAGTATCTTGAATTTATCATCGACTACTTTCTATACTTGTAAGCCAGATTTTGGAGTAGAAGTATAATTATTAGTAGATTTTTATGTTTCTTTTCATTGAGCTGAGGATCAATAGTATACGAACTGAGGGGAGAATTTTCCCAGAGTTAGAGTTTTAGTAAATATCAATTTGCTAAGCCCTAATGGAAATTTGAATTACTATTTATGTATGTGAAAAGTAAAAAAGAAAAATATGCTACTCTTCAAAAGTGTTTTTGAATGTTGGATACTTGATAATAAATTTCAAGTGGATTCAAAGTTATTTAAATGATAACTATATCTTTAAATTCTTGTCTCAAGAAAGTTTTTAAGGTATATCTGGTATATATAATATAGATTAAGGTTAATCTATATTAATCATTGTCATCTTAATCTCAAGAAAAATATCTAACATGTAATGGTACTCAGCAAATATTTCCTAAATAAATGGTACACTCCATAAACTGATTTGGGCTGCTAGTATTAATAATATTTAAATATTTATTGAGTGCTGACTATGCACCAGGCCTTGGAACAATGGTTTTCTGTGTAATATCTGTTTTAATCTCATGGCAACCTTATAAAGTGAAATGGTGATCCTCATTTTAAATATAAGGTAAATGAGGTACTGAGAGTCGAAGTAATTTCCCCAACTAGTGAATGATGGAGTCACATAGGCATAGGAACTTCGGAATCCCTGCAGTTAACCACCAAGCCACATCTCTTCTGCTTCTTCTACTGTGTTTTCTTACATTCAGTCATTTAACAAGCATTTATTGAGTGGCTTTTAAGTGCTAAGCACTGTTCTAGAACTGAGGTTATTAGAATGAGCTGAATAGTAATTCACGTTTTCCTTAACCTTATCACATTCAGGGGACGTTTTCCTTAACCTTATCACATTCAGGGGAGAAGGCAATGGCACCCCACTCCAGTACTCTTGCCTGGAAAATCCCATGGATGGAGGAGCCTGGTAGGCTGCAGTCCATGGGGTCGCTAAGAGTCTGACACAACTGAGCGACTTCACTTTCTCTTTTCACTTGCATGCATTGGAGAAGGAAATGGCAACCCACTCCAGTGTTCTTGCCTGGAGAATCCCAGGGACGGGGGAGCCTGGTGGGCTGCCGTCTATGGGGTCACACAGAGTCAGACACGACTGAAGTGACTTAGCATAGCATAGCATAGCATATCACATTCAGGAGAGGGATGGAGAAGAAACACAAGTTAAATGGATAAAGAAGAGATTAAAAAAATGAATAAATGCAGAAGAAAGAATGGAGTATAACAGCTGAGATTGCTATTTTAGATAGAACTCAACTGAAACCATGCTTTTAAGGTGACACTTGCCCAGAACCATGAGGAAAAGAGGAAACAAGCTATGTAAATATGTGAGGGGAACCTGTCCTAGCTGTGGCCAGGGGCAGAGCATCTCCAGAGCTGGCCAGTGTGGGCAGAGCAGACAAGAAAGTAGGAAGAGATAGTGGAAACAAAGGTGAGCGGCAGGGAGGCACAAGACAGTACAGGCCATGATATAAAGACCTTGGGTTTTATTCTGAGTGTCTTAGGAGACTATTCTAGGGCTGTGAGAAGTGAAATTATTTAAAAACAATAAACACACACACACACATACATCTTGCTATTGTATAGACACTAGACTGCTCAGAATTTGATTATCTAGAAATGAGGAAATAGGTGCTTAGAAATGTTACAGAATTAAATATTTTCCTTCTGTAACTCAGTGACTCTTAGGTCTAATGGGCTGAGCTAAGAAAATCTGCCTATGAGAAAAGTGCTGAATTTGATTAGTTCACTGCCAGTTACACATCTGTATGGCCCTCCTTTTCAGGCTATGTATACAAATCATTCCTTTTCTCATTATCCCATATATCCCCTACATAGGGATAACTTATGGGTAAATAATCCCTATCGATACTGCTCTCCTCAGTTTCAGATCCTCATATCAAGCATTACTGTCCCTCTTCTTGAATGTTCTACTCAAAAGCATTTTGAACATCATGTATCCAAAATCAAACTCTTCATCTTCTTCTATAAACTCTCTTCTCTCTTAAATTCCCTGTGTTGCTAAATGGTATCACCATCCCACTTATGCAAAGTCATAGGCCTAAGTCTGCTTGTCCTTTTATTCAAGAATATTTATTAAGATCCTACTATATAACAGAAATAATACTGAGACCAGGGGAAGCAGGTGTGGATTCAACACATGAATCTTTGTGTCTAGTGAGGCATGTGGTCAAGAAACAATAGCACAAATGACTAGACATACAAGGAATGCATAGGGTGTGAAAAGATTATAAAATCTAGACTGAGATGTTGGAGATCTCCCAGGGTAATTTTCACTGAATCTGAAACACAGAGTGTTAAATGAGTGTTAAAATCAGTGAGGATTGGGTGCAGTGGAGGAGAGAAAGGGGATGAGAGAGACAGAGGGAACGATGTGAAAGAGAAAAACAAAGACAGATACAAAGAGAGTTTGCAGAGGGTAGGGAAGAGAACGTATTTTAGGTTTTAGGCAGAAGTCATCACTTATACAAAAGCCCTGTGTATATAGTGAATAATGAAAAGAGAAGTGAGTTCAGATGGTAATCCAAAGAACACTAGTTAATAGTGTTCTAGTTTATAGAAATTGATTTTAAAAATAAAGAATAGAAAAGAAGCAGGCAAAGACTGAGGAAAGTTAAGAGTTGAAAAATCAGGAGAGTATAATGTCAAGGAAAACAGGAGTTTTAAAATACAACTGAAAAGAAAAAAATCAAGTAAAATGAAGACTTAAAATTGTCCACTGGAATTGTTAACACTGAGTTCAGAAAAGACCTCAACTGGAGATGACATTAGTAGCAACTATAATTGGATGTTTTGGAGAGTGACCACAATTCCTAAGAGTCTATGTTATAGAAATAGAAAACTAAATAGAAATTGTCAAATATCTTGAAGAGATAATTCACATTGTAGGAAACTTGATTAGCCAACCAAACATAGGAAAAGCAGCTCAACCTTAGTAATCAAGAAAATTCTATGTTATTCACATACCAGTACACCAGATTAACAAAAATATTTCATTTTAACAATATCAAGTACTGCCAAAACAATAACATGAAACCACAGGAACACTTAAACGCTGCCAGTTATATTACACACCTTGGAAACAACTTGTCTTTACTTAGAAAAATCAAAGGTACCCATGTTCTGTGACCCAAAAATGTCCTATAGTAATCCATACACATGTATAGCATATGTAAATACAGCAGAATGTGCATATACACAGTATTATTTTTAAGAGCACAAAACTGGAAGTAAATGTCTACAAACAATAAAACAGATAAATATAAGTGGTACAAGAATATGATAGACCAAAATATAATGGATTTTTTAAATTAAGTGAACTCCACACAACATAGATGAATCTCAAAAGTATTACATGGAAGAATACTACACAATGATCCACTGTGTAAGATATTATCAAGCAGTTAAAAGTAAAAAAAAAATAGTATTTAGCACTATACACATAGTGGGAAAACAATAAACAAGAACACAGCAAAAACAATAACTTCTATATGATGCCTATCTTACTGCATTATATACAATAGTATAAAAGGCAGATATGAGTAAGGAGAGCTACATTAAAAATTTAAGTTACTGGTAGTACTCCATTTATTCATAGGTAATTGACATTTCTTTGAATCCATTTTTTTCACTATTTTTTTAAAGAATGATAGGGCAAGAAAGGAATAGAGAAAGTAGACAAAGTCTTATGAAAACAAGAGAGAGAAGAGGATGTGAAGACCAAGATAACTTCACAAGATGAAAGAGACTTTTAGCACCACTAAATAGCATCTAGAAGAGAGAACTTAAACACAGATTCAGGAGAGATAGAGTAAGCTCTGGAGCAGCTGGGAAGGGTCAAAAAATAGCTTCATTTTTCTTATTTATTAATTGAGGAAATAACTTCCTTTCACACAGATGTATGTGATACAATACGTAAGGACACAAATCACTGTTTTTTGAAAGAAAATTTAGAGTAAATTCAAATGCTTAAGTCCTATGTGACTTCTTTATCTTTCTTTTTAAAAATATTTTATTGCAGAACATTTTCAATGGACACAAGAGTAAACAGAGCAATTATTAAAAGCCCCCATATATCCATTGCCCACATCCTAAAATTATCAATACATGGCATTTTTATTTCATCTATAACCCTCCTCATTCCTCCCACAGTATTTTAAAGCAATCTTGGATATCATATCATTTAATCTGTAAATATTTTTATATGTAGCTCCAAAATATGATGCTTAAAAAACATATCCACAATGTTATTGCCATGCCATAATACATAATTCTTAATATTACCAGAGAGCCATGATTGATTTCCTTCTGACACACTCTCCAGAAAACACACCTTCCACCTCCTTAGCACTTAACTCTGATCAGTACCATTTAACATGATTTAAAATAACATGATTTAACATGATTTAAAATAACATGATTTAACATGATCAGTATCATTTAACATAATTTAAAATAGATCCACAGTATCCCTGACTTGCATGAGACCTCACCAACTTCCAGCACCAAACCTATAGTGTGTCCCAATTTTACACCACTCTCTCCAAGTTGACTTTTTTTAATTGAAGAATATGTTCTCCCAAGTCTCCAACTTGTGTTCTGAGTCACAAGTTATTCAAGTTAACTTATATGCCAGGTAATTAATCCTGGAACCGCTTATCAGAATTCTATCGCAATAATAATGTTTCATAGGAAGGGTTAAAAGAAAGTTGTGAAGAAAATGCAGATCAAAAAAATGTCAAGTCTATAAAAAATTCACAGCAGTGATCAAATTTGGAGTTTTCATTGTGTCCTTGGTGCAGAAAAAGAACTCAGTACATGCACAGAGAAGCATGTCAAAATGGTTCAGTTTGTTCCCAGAGCTCTGACACCAGCTGACTTCGATTAAATAGCAGTGAGCTGGAAAAGCATTCTGGGTATTGGCATGCAAATGAATTCACCAAGCAGTTCTTCCTATGGTTTTGGAATTCCCACAGCCTCAACTACAATGACACGTATACTTTAAAGTTGAATTTTAAGCAAGTAAATATAAGACTAAACTGTCCTTTAATCCTAAGAGAATTAAATTGTTCTCCAAGAGGAACAAAACTATTTTTAATATAACATTTTGTTGTAAAGTGTTTTCAAAGATACATGAGAACAAATGTATAGGGCATAACCTTTAATCCATAATTTCAGCCTCAAGATGCTGTAATGGCTTTCTTTGAGTTAAGACAATTCTATTTGGGAGTTTTAAAGGAAGGTCATAATTGGTATGTGAGCAATTAGAGATCAATGGTTGGATAGTAAATCATAGTTTGTCCAGCCTCTAGAGCATCAGCTTGGCTTTTAAAATAAATACTGCCTTGATCATTTAATTTTATAAGAAACTAACAGTGCTCTGAAGCAATAACTACTTTGTAGAAAAGGGAAAGAAAAAAATCATTCTCTCACCCATATAGAAATTCACATAGAGAATTTTAAAATATATTTATATTTGACACCTCGACTGTCAGTTCCCTTATTCTAAAGAGAATGAATTATAATGAAGGCATCTCTGGCTCAGAGAAAATATTCTGGTAGCAGCGCTTTAGTATTGTAAGACAGCATCTTGATTTCTCTTAGTCTGTAACTCCACCCCCTTCCCACTCTGCCCCCCCACCTTAAATAAAGTAGTATTCAATTCTAAAATTATAAACCGAAACACAAAGTGCATAATGCAAACCATCCTTCTTCTGTGTAAGCCAAGATCACTTTGCAGCATACCCCTGCAGGGGACCTAACAGGGAATTTCCAAAACATTAATGTATTCAGAAGAAATGTCAAAATAAAGAAAGCCTGTAAACATTGTCTGTGGGAAGCTTTTTTGTGCCCTCCTCGAATGCAAAACGAACTCTCATTTTCCCACAGAAGTAGGATCTGTTTCTGCCATCTAGTGACAATAGGCCAATGGGTGCTTAGAAAAGAAAAACATTTTCTAAACAGGCTCAACAAATCCATCTAAAGCAACCAGTATTTTACACACATAGATGGGGGCGCACGTGCGCACACACACACACACACACACACACACACACACACACACATTCTTTAGAAAGGAATCTTTAACAGGATGTTCAAAGAGTAAGTGGTGTCCAGATGTTCCTGACTGATCTCTGAAATAGGCAGGGCAAAAAAGGATAATAGTGTCTATATGTGCAGAATGATTTTAAAGTTGCCCAATCATTTTTCACACGTATTATCTTCACAAGGGTCTAAAACAGAGTTCAAGCTCTGGTTGGGAGTACGGGCTCTAGAGTCAGACTGTCTGGATGTAAAGCTTATCTACTCATATTTGAAATTTTGTTCATGACTCATCCAAGCAGAGGATTCAGTTCTCCTGATTATGAGGTTTTATTGTTCACTGCCCTGTATCTCACATCTTTGTCCATTAAGTTCCATTATGATGAAAGCATTAAACTAAAAAAATCACCTTTATTTAAACATTCTGACTCTTGAACTTTATAGGAATATTAACGTCGACAAGTAGATTTAGAACTATTTGGTGGCAGACACCTGTGGTCAAGGAAGGTGAGGCAGAACAATTTACCACAGGCAATCCTTGTTTTATTGCACTTCTCCAATACTGAAGTTTTACAAATCGAAGGTATGTGGCAACCCTGTGTTGAACAAGTCTATTGGCACTATTTTTCCAACAGCATTTGCTTACTTCCTGGCCTGTATGTATATCACATTTTAGTAGCTCTTGCAATATTTAAACTTTTTCAATATTATCAAATTTTTATGGTGATCAATGAGCTCTGATGTTCCTACTACAACTTCCTGGAGGAGGGCATGGCAACCCACTCCAGTATTCTTGCCTGGAGAATCCCCATGGACAGAGAAGCCTGGTGGATTTCAGTCCATGGGGTCACAAAGAGTTGGACATGAAGAGTGACTATGTAAACAAGTTACTGAAGGCTCAGATGATGGTTAGAATTTTTAGGAATCAGACATTTTTATTGAAAATATACATTGGTGTTTTTTGACATAATGCTATTGTACATTTAATAGACTTCAGTGTAGTGTAAATAACTTTTATATACATTGGGAAACCAAAAAATTCATGTGACTTACTTCATTGTGAAATGGATTTTAGTTCCCCAGCTACCCCTTGGAAACTTGGGTTTGGAGGATTCTAGAGAAAGAAAATAAAGGCAGTAATTACTTGCTGATTCTTCTGTAGTATTGTTTATTTACTCCTTGACTTTTACCTATTAAATAAATCAAAACCTCTGTAGTTAGCTCAAACTGTTCTCTGTCCATTAGAGAGAATGGGGAAATACAAAAAAAGGAAGGATGACCTTTTCGGGGAATATGGGAGCTCCATCCCTAAAACTGAATAGAAGGCTGATTATTAAGGCATAAACACAGGTTTCTAGAGGGGGCCTGTGAATGTATTTATCTTTTATCCTTTCCACATTTTATATTTATATATCTCTGCTTCCAAGACCACAGTTTCCTAATTTTTATCCTATATCTATGGATGCTCACTTTGATATTCTTCACTGATTGTCTCCTATCTCTCCCATGCTTACATGCTGGAATCTCAGGGAATGATCCCTGGGATCTTTTCTATCTTTTATCAAACCTACAGTAATCTTATCCCACTTCACAGATTTAAATACTATCTATGTACACACCAACAACTCACAAACGTGTGTATACAGCCATTTTCCCAATTTATTCAATCAACTGTCTTACATTGTATAGGAGGTAGTGATCAAGACCATCTCTAAGAAAAATAAAGACAAAAAGCCAAAATGGCTGTCTGAGAAGGCCTTACAGGGAACCATGAAAAGAAAATAAGCAAAAGGCAAAGGAGAAAAGGAAAGATATACATATTTGAATGCAAAGTTCCAAAGACTAGCAAGGAGAGATAAGAAAGCCTTCCTCAGTGATCAATGCAAAGAAATAGAGGGAAAAAATAGAATGGGAAAGACTAGAGATCTCTTCAAGAAAATTAGAGATACAAAGGGAACTTTTCATGCAAAGATGGGCACAATAAAGGACAGAAACAGTATGGACCTAACAGAAGCAGAAGATATTAAGAAGAGGTGGCAAGAAAACACAGCAGAACTATATTAAAAAGATCTTCATGACCCAGATAAACATGATGGTGTGGTCACTGATCTAGAGCCAGACATCCTGAAATGTGAAGTCAAGTGGGCCTTAGGAAGCATCACTATGAACAAAGCTAGTGGAGGTGATAGAATTCCAGTTGAATTATTTCAAATCCTGAAAGATGATGCTATGAAAGTGCTGCACTCAATATGCCAGCAAATTTGGAAAATGCAGCAGTGGCCACAGTACTGGAAAAGGTCAGTTTTCATTCCAACCCCAAAGAAAGGCAATGCCAAAGAATGCTCAAACTACCACACAATTGCACTCATCTCACACGTTAGTAAAGTAATGCTCAAAATTCTCCAAGCCAGGCTTCAGCAATATGTGAACCGTGAACTTCCTGATGTTCAAACTGGATTTAGAAAAGGCAGAGGAACAGAGATCAAATTGCCAACATTCGCTGGATCATGGAAAAAGGAAGAGAGTTCCAGAAAAAATATCTATTTCTGCTTTATTGACTATGCCAAAGCCTTTGACTGTATGGATCTCAATAAACTGTGGAAAATTCTGAAAGAGATGGGAATACCAGACCACCTGACCTGCCTCTTGAGAAATCTGTATACAGGTCAACGAGCAACAGTTAGAACTGGACATGGAACAACAGAGTGGTTCCAAACAGGAAAAGGAATATGTCAAGGCTGTATATTGTCACCCTGCTTATTTAACTTCTATGCAGAATACATCATGAGAAACGCTGGGCTGGATGAAGCACAAGCTGGAGTCAACATTGCCGGGAGAAATATCAATAACCTCAGATATGCTGATGACACCACCATTAAGGCAGAAAGCAGAGAAGAACTAAAGAAGCTCTTAATGAAAGTGAAAGAGGAGAGTGAAAAAGTTGGCTTAAAACTCAACATTCAGAAAATTAAGATCCTGGCATCTTGTCCCATCACTTCATGACAAATAGATGGGAAAACAGTGGATACAGTGACAAACTTTATTTTGGGGGGCTCCAAAATCACTGCAGATGGGGATTGCAGCCATGAAATTAATAGATGTTTACTCCTTGGAAGGAAAGTTATAACCAACCCAGACAGCATATTAAAAAGCAGAGACATTACTTTGCCGACAAAGGTCTGCCTAGTCAAAGCTATGGTTTTTCCAGTAGTCA
The DNA here is from genome assembly GCA_935064755.1 of Tragelaphus eurycerus. Taxonomy (NCBI): domain Eukaryota; kingdom Metazoa; phylum Chordata; class Mammalia; order Artiodactyla; family Bovidae; genus Tragelaphus; species Tragelaphus eurycerus. The sequence continues at coordinate 3,403,841 of CAKXYN010000014.1, forward strand.
TGTATGGATGTGAGAGTTGGACTATAAAGAAAACTGAGCATTGAAGAATTGATGCTTTTGAACTGAGGTGTTGGAGAAGACTCTTGAGAGTCCTTTGGACAGCAACCAGTCCATCCTAAAGGAAATCAGTCTTCCATATTCACTGAAAGGACTGATGTTGATGCTGAAACTCCGATACACCTGGCCACCTGATGCGAAGAAGTGACTCATTTGTAAAGATCCTGATGCTGGGAAAGATTGAAGTGGGGAGGAGAAGGGGATGACAGAGGAGGAGATGGTTGGATGGCATCACCAACTCAATGGACATGAGTTTGGGTAAACTCTGGGAGTTGGGGAAGGACAGGGAAGTCTGGTGTGCTGGTGTCCATAGGGTCACAAACAGTCGGACTCGATTGAGTGACTGAACTGTCCTACTGACGTACCCATTTGACAATACCACTGGCATCTCGAAATGAATATGCCCAAAAGTGAGTTCCTGAAATTCTCTCTGAAACCTACAGGCCCAACTCACCTTTTTTGATGGCAACTCCATCCCTCCACACTCTAGGTTGTTTATAATGGTACAATTTGAGTCTCTGGATATAGCTGGGACTGAAATTACCACTTGCACTTCCTGGTTACAGCAACCAATAATTACTTTCATTTGCTAGGAAAACAACTGTCTTGACTATCATATGCTAGCTATATATCTTATCATCATTTTGATCCCAGACTAGAAAACCCTCTGGAAACCCTTCTCCAACATCTGAAGACTGAGTTAGGCACCCTTCTCATGTGATGAGTTAGGCACCTATCATGTGATGTCACACGATATACTTGTATATTCACAGTATGTTGTACTGTAGAAGTGTCTCATTACCAATTCAAATTGCAAAATACAAAGATAGTGATTACATCTGTGTTCCTCGTCATGTGCTCTCTCTTGCAGTCTATGTCACAAACCTAATAAATATTTTCAAAGTCTTGAATAATTACAAACCATATTCCCAATTCAACTCTTTAACCATATATCAATTTAACAGTCTTAGGCCACAAAAACAAAATATCCAACTCAAATTTCTTCTTTTAAAAATATTATCATCTTACACAACATGAAGTCTCTAGCAACATAATTTCAGTATTGATATAATTAGAGTTTTAACCCCATCATCAAAGATCTCAGGTTTGTCCTCAAAAATGGTACCCTCATAGTTACAAAGTAACTGCATTCACTCTGGACATCAAGTCCAAACATGACAATATTAGAGGAAGAAAGACACTATTAGTATTTGTGAATCTCTCTTGACTGAGGGAGTGAGGGAACCTTTGCCAGAATTGCCTTCTAGACTCTCTCATGTATCAATGGCCAGAGTTGGCCATCCCTAAACAAATCCTTGGTAAGGGAGATGTCTTAACTACCATGCCACAACCTGGTAAGTTTGAATTGCCGCAATCTGTCTAAATAGGTCATAGTTTCCAAAACTGTAAGTGGAAGTTAAGTTACTAAGCATTTCCATTCCAACTTTCAAAACCAGCATGGATATATTTAAATAAACAGCTTAATGTATCAAGATGGCAGCTCTCCCATCCCATTGTTCCCTTGTCTGGTATATGAACAAATGATGTCTGTGAACTACTTCAATTTCCAGAAAGCTTTAAGTATTAGCGTTTTTCAATTCCAATTCCCCTGCTATTTGCTCATATATCTCCTTGTATTTGCTGTCTCGGAATAGAAGTAGAGTTGGGAGACAGGGGAACAATATTTTGTCTGCTTGAGAGCCTAATACCTGTGAGGCAGAAGATGATGGGAAAGGGACTCTGGACTATAATGTAGTTATAATGTATTTCAATTATAATGTATTTCAATAAATTTAAAACAGAAAATGAACTAGGACTTAGTCTATATATATATTAGAGGTAGGTGAGAGTAATCTTTAGCTTTTTCTTCTATGATGGAATAAATATCATAAACCCAATTAAACACTGAAGAAGCTGTAGAGACTGACACATACTCTTTCAACATTACTCCATAATCTCAAAGGATACAGCTAATCAAACTGATGGGACTGTGAATCCTGTTAACAATAACAGTTTTCTTCCTTTTATCTTAATGCTCTCTCTCTACTTTCTCAAGTCCACTTAGAATATTTTCACAAGAACTCCCAAACAGGTGGCTAACACTTATAGCGCAAACATTACAAACAGAACACTGGGTCACATACTTTACTGTGGTTAATTCATAGAACCACCTGATATGAGGAAGCATACTTTGATTTCACTTATGTAAATTGACACCCAGATGAGTAAAGCAGCTTGTACAATATTACCAAGTAAATGACTGAGTCAAGATAAGAACCTAGATCTGTCTGATGACATAGCCCACTAGGTAAGAGATTAAATTTCATATAATTAAAACACTCTTTTATCTCATAGATAATTCTAAAAGGTTGTGTCTCCTACATACAAAATTCTGACAACACCTAGAGCATAAGATCCAAGTACTACACAGACAACTGAAGTCTTTTCAGTAACTGTTATCAATTGGGCATGATAGTTTATCTTGCAGAAATAAACAATGCCAACAACAAAAGGTGTATTGCTTTCGCTGGAAATAATGCACACTCTTTTTGGCTCACATGCCATTGGCTGGGGAAGTCTCATGCCCATGCCTAAACTTATGGGAATGGAAAACTGGTCTTTTGTATGTCCAGAAGCAGCAAAGATCCAGAGGTTTGGTGAGTGTTAGTGATGTCTATGAAATCAACATTTGATATCTGATCTCTTTGCTTTTTTTGAAGGTGAATTTATAAAGGAGAAGAGCTATCTTTGTCTAGTGACATGGTACAATGCAAATTTATTTGGTCATCTTTGCATGGTTTACTTCTCTCTTTCTACAACATAGACAACAGTTACAGATACAACACATAAATAAGGTCTGAAATGAGTCTTCCTGCCTATATACTCCAAAAGAAATCTGCTGTCAAAAGCCAAAAGTAGAAACCCTTAGAGAAAAACAGATATGCTTACCTAGAAGAAAATAATTTTAATGATAATGAAAGTGTTTCCTAAATAACAGAGGTAGACACATTTATCTTTATCTCTGAATTATTCTTCAGAAAACTCTGTAAACTTCATCATTTTCAAAATTACAAAAGAAATGTGTAGCTGCTATGTCATGCTGAATAATACAGAAGCATTAAAATGTTATTAGCTTAGATTCTTTCCCCAGCTATGCTGCCCCTGGGTTAAATGTTAAATTTTTAGTATATATTCTTTGAGGCTTGACTCTATGCTCATGCCAATACAGAGAGCTTCTTCTTTTAAGATAAATTCAATACTTGTTTTCCTATAACTGCCCTTTTACAAATCAAGAACATCTATTCACATTAGGATGTATTAGTTTAACTCATTTATATTAATAGCTGCAAAACATTCTCTATTAAAATTGGACCTTCACTTATATAACCATTCACTTATTTTTAGATATTCAGAGTAATTCCAGGTCTTTGAAATGATAAGCAAGGGTAAAATAAACCCCAATTATATATATATATATATAATGTTTTATATGTTAGCACTTTTATTTTTATATACTACATTCCTAAAAATGAATAAGCTAAGTCAAAAGATATGTGCATATATTAAAATGTGGCATATTATTTTCCAAACATTTACTGTGAGCTGATACATCATTTATTGTTTAGCCCTGACTCTATCTCAGAGACACAGAGAAAAGCTAGCTGGGTTTCACCTGCATCCCTATAAAATGTATGGCACCTAAAGATTTTCTGGTAGCTTTTGGTCTCATTAACCAGATGTAAATCAAAGTCATCTCAGGAAATGATATAAGAAGGAAAAACTAAAATGGCTGATAAAAATATAAAGAGCAATTAAGTTAATAGGGGTTTAATTACATGAACCATAATATGTATGAGTTATCCACCGCTTCTTCTACCCTTGACCAAAAAAATAAAGTTCAAAGACCCTTACCTCATAAGAGACATTTTCTGAGAGGGAAAATGCATTATTTCTTCAAAGTCTGACATACCTCCAAACAAATGACACAGCGGTAGCTCTGTTTTTAGCTCGCTTGTCAGTATGAGTCCTGTTAACCTATAAAGTGATGCAGCAAAGGATTCTCACCATTTCAGTAGGTTGGTCTGTATGATCTGCTTTCCACTTGGCTTTTCCTCATGTGACCTAAAAATATATAAGGATACTTCAAATAAATTCCACATTTGAAAATTACTAAAGGATTGTATCTTTTCAAACAAACATATAAACATTCACATCACTTCAGAAATTAAGTAAAGCAAGGAGAAAATCATTTGGAATTGTACACCAATTGTACAAAAGCCGATAGCATGTAAAAGGGATAAATCTTGTTAATAACATTTAACAGTCCACACATAAAAGCAACAGCAGAAGAAAGAAGTGGGGTTTTCCCCATTTACTTTTATATGCCATCATGATCAATGGCCAGTTACAACAGTTTATGAAAGCACTACAGGAATGAGAGGTTATTGGTAAATTTCCTCTGTGTGTGGCCAGTAAGCTCTGCTTTTTTATGTGATCACAACCCCAAATGTATCTTATAATGTGACTCGAGCTCTGAAGATGTCTGAAGACTATAAACAGATAGAATGATTACAAGTCCACCACCCAAAGCAATGATGTAATAATGATATAAAAATCAAGCCTTACTAAAAAAAAAAAAAAAATAAAGCATCAACATTGTTTCAATCTGATAAATAACAGAACATTAAACACAACAAAATTCCTGGCTTAAAAGGTTTGAAGCTAAAAAGGAACCTTCTAAATTTGGGGATTTTCTAATATACCATGGTAAGTTAAAGTCTCAGTTCAGTTCAGTCGCTCAGTCATGTCTCACTCTTTGTGCCCCATGGACACAAAGAGTCCATGGGGCATGTCAGACTTCCCTGTTCATCACCTACTCCCAGAGCTTGCTCAAACTTACGTCCATCAAGTCGGTGATGTCATCCAACCATCTCATCCTCTGTCATCCCCTTCTCCTGCCTTCAATCTTTCCCAGCATCACAGTCTTTTCCAATGAGTCAGGTCTTCCCATCAGGTAGCCAAAGTATCGGAGTTTCAGCATCAGTCCTTCTAGTGAATAGTCAGGACTGATTTCCTTTAGAATTGACTGGTTTGATCTCCTCATATTTCAAGGAACTCTCAAGAGTATTCTCCAACACCTCAGTTCAAAAACATCAATTCTTTGGCATTCAGCTTTCTTTATGATCCAACTCTCACATCCATAAATAACTACTGGAAAAACCATAGCTTTAATTAGATGGACCTTTGTTGGCAAAGTAATGTCTCTGCTTTTTAATATGCTATCTAGGTTGGTCATTGCTTGTTCTCCAAGGAACAAGGGTCTTCTAATTTCACTGCAGTCACCATCTGCAGTGATTAAAGTCCTGCCAAGTGTATTTCCTTAAGCACTTTTATGAAACCACATATTATATATTTCATTCCCAATCTTAGGTAGGGTTTCACAGGACAGGCTTTAACATGAGGCACAAGAGACTTACCAAGAGAGAATTCCCAGCAGAAACTTACAAGGGAGCCAAGAAGGCAAGACATAGAAAGGGGAAGCAGTAAGCAAGGGAGAGATTTCAGGTAAGCTCCCACAGAGGTAGCTTCACACTGATCCCGACAGGGAATTCGGGAGGGTATGTTTATCTCAAACTTGTCCTCTCTGCAGGTAAGGAAGCTGGGATTTCATGAGCCAGTCTATCACTGGTTTGTATGCTCCCAAGAGTAACTGGCACCAGTACCTTGAGGACAGGCCACTGATGAGAATTTCAAGTGCATGCTATGAGATGTAAAAGCTCACAGAAGGTGGGCAAAGAGTGTAGATTGTTAGTAGGATCTGCAGGGTTCTGAGTGGAGCACTGCAATTTCGAATTTCATTAGCACCATCCAGAAAAGGTCAAACCAAACACAACCTATTCCAGTTGATCAAAGTGTGCGGGCCACTCAGTTGTGTCTGACTCTTTGCGACCCCATGGCCTGGAGCTAAGGAAATAGTTTGATCCAGAAGTGATGTACATTACTCTTGCTTAGAATTCAGTAGACAGAACTAGTCCTATGGACCCTTTCTCAAAACCACAACAGGCCTGAAAGCTATATACTGTCATATGTCTAAAAGGTGAAAACTGAAAACAGTTGGCAAATTAAGAACCACCACAGTGCCTAATGAAGTCAATATCTAAACCATCACTTTTTAACAAAGTAAGACTAACTACTGCTAAGTCACTTCAGTTGTGTCCAACTCTGTGCGACCCCATAGACGGCAGCCCACCAGGCTCCTCCGTCCCTGGGATTCTCCAGGCAAGAATACTGGAGTGGGTTGCCATTTCCTTCTCCAATGTATGAAAGTGAAAAATGAAAGTGAAGTCGCTCAGTCATGTCTGACCCTCAGCAACCCCATGGATTGCAGCCTACCAGGCTCTTCTGTCCATGGGATTTTCCAGGCAGGAGTACTGGAGTGGAGTGCCATTGCCTTCTCCAGGTAAGGCTATAATTAAGTAAAATTATAAAATTTGAAATCATCAAGTCAGGAAAGACACTGCTGCTGCTGCTAAGTGGCTTCAGTCATGTCCAACTCTGTGTGACCCCATAGACAGCAGCCCACCATGCTCCCCCAGCCCTGGGATTCTCCAGGCAGGAGTACTGGAGTGGGTTGCCATTGCCTTCTCCGTACTACTGCATAATATCAGTCAAAATATCAATATAGAGAAAAATAAATATTTAGAGAGGATCATCAAGATTATACAGTCCACTCATTTTAGAATCTAGATCAGATCAGATCAGATCAGTCACTCAGTCATGTCCGACTCTTTGTGATCCCATGAATCGCAGCACGCCAGGCCTCCCTGTCCATCACCAACTCCCGGAGTTCACTCAGACTCACATCCATCGAGTCAGTGATGCCATCCAGCCATCTCATCCTCTGTCGTCCCCTTCTCCTCTTGCCCTCAATCCCTCCCAGCATCAGAGTCTTCTCCAATGAGTCAACTCTTTGCATGAGGTGGCCAAAGTACTGGAGTTTCAGCTTCAGCATCATTCCTTCCAAAGAAATCCCAGGGCTGATCTCCTTCAAAAGGGACTGGTTGCATCTCCTTGCACTCCAAGGGACTCTCAAGAGTCTTCTCCAACACCACAGTTCAAAAGCATCAATTCTTCGGCGCTCAGCCTTCTTCACAGTCCAGCCCTCACATCCATACATGACCACAGGAAAAACCATAGCCTTGACTAGGCGAACCTTTGTTGGCCAAGTAATGTCTCTGCTTTTGAATATGCTATCTAGGTTGGTCATAACTTTCTTTCCAAGGAGTAAGCGTCTTTTAATTTCATGGCTGCAGTCACCATCTGTAGTGATTTTGGAGCCCAGAAAAATAAAGTCTGACACTGTTTCCACTGTTTCCCCATCTATTTCCCATGAAGTGATGAGACCAGATGCCATGATCTTCGTTTTCTGAATGTTGAGCTTTAAGCCAACTTTTTCACTCTCCACTTTCACTTTCATCAAGAGGCTTTTGAGTTCCTCTTCACTTTCTGCCATAAGGGTGGTGCCATCTGTATATCTGAGGTTATTGATATTTCTCCCAGCAATCTTGATTCCAACTTGTGTTTCTTCCAGTCCAGCATTTCTCATGATGTACTCTGCATAGAAGTTAAATAAACAGGGTGACAATATACAGCTTTGATGTACTCCTTTTCCTATTTGGAACCAGTCTGTTGTTCCATGTCCAGTTCTAAGTGTTGCTTCCTGATCTGCATACAAATTTCTCAAGAGGCAGATCAGGTGGTCTGATATTCCCATCTCTTTCAGAATTTTCCACAGTTTATTGTGATCCACACAGTCAAAGGCTTTCGCATAGTCAATAAAGCAGAAATAGATGTTTTTCTGGAACTCTCTTGCTTTTTCCATGATCCAGCAGATGTTGGCAATTTGATCTCTGGTTCCTCTGCCTTTTCTAAAACCAGCTTGAACATTAGGAATCTAAATCAATAGTTAGTAATTTTCTTGAAATAAGGCTAACATAAATAGGAAAAAGCAAAATAAAACACCTCTGCAAATTATTATTTTTTAAATAGCCATTCAAAAAAAAATATACTTACATCAAGCCTCATGGGGAAAAATGCATTTTTATAACTGAGATTATTTACTAAAAAAGTAACAGCAGAATACTAGCGTAGATATTTTGCCACTAAAATATTTATCGTGGCAGTATTGAGATAATCCACTCATTTCTCACCTCTTACATTATATGCTGTTTAGAGTTCAGTAGTTGAATCAGCAAATATTTACCAAGCACTTTTTATTGGTCAGTGTGTCACTGTATCATAATTTATCTTGTCCTAGAAACATCCCATTGAGATCAGTATCATTCTCTCCTTTCAAAAACAATGTTATGTGCCTCCATTAAAATAGTGAACTAATTTTTAAGATTGGGTCAGGAATAACCTCAATATAAAGCAACAAGTACCTAGCTCCTTTCGTGTGCCAGGCATTCCACTAGCAGGACCTGGGGTGGTGGAGATGAGTAAGAAATGGTCTCTCCCCCTTCCTCCCCCCACCTCAACCTGGGCTTTTATTACTCCTGGCTCTAGAATTTCTTTGCTAAAGCTGGTACGGTAACTAGGAACCTTCTACTCAGAAGCAACAAGTGCCATCCATTTCCAAGAAGGATCAGGGGCATGTGAACTGAACTGATGTTTTATCATAAAACAGTTTAAGTTGAAGCTTTAGAGCCATTTATAGACCTGACATCGCGCCTCACTTCTGACATTCTAAAATCTCTCTTTGCACCAGCTGGCTCATCAAAGGGTGGCATGACTGGATCATACAATATAGCTACTCCTCTCCCATCAAAATGATTTTTATTGTAGTATACCATGGTAAGGTGACATGCTGTATTTAATCGCTCAGTCATGTCTGACTCTTTGCAACCCATGGACTGCAACCTGCCAGGCTCCTCTGTCCATGGGGATTCTCCAGGCAAGAATACTGGAGTGGGTTGCCATCCCTCTTCCAGGGGATCCACCCAACCCAGGGATAGAACCCAGGTCTCCTGAATTCCAGGCAGATTCTTTACCAGCTGAGCTACCAGGGAAGCCAAAGAATACTGGAGTGGGTAGCCTATCCCTTCTCCAGGGGAATCTTCCCAACCCAGGAATTGAACCAGGGTCTCCTGCATTGCAGGCAGATTCTTTACCAGCTGAGCTATCAGGGAAGCCCAAAGGGAAAGTGTTAGTCGCTCAGTTGTATCTGACTTTTTGCAAAATGTAGTCTGCCAGGTCCCTCTGTCCATGGAATTTTCCAGGCGAGAATACTGGAGTGGGTGGGGATCTTCCCAACACAGGAATTGAACCCAGGTCTCCTACATTACAGGTTCTTTACCATCTGAGCCACTAGGGAAGGCCCTGGCAAGGTCATGCCTCCCAATATTTAGGGATTTTACACAAAACAGAACTATGATACACCTTACTCTGTGATAAATAGGTTTTCAATTTTTCTTCCTTACAATATACAAATATATAAAATTTTGCTACCTGATCTTGGTTCCATGAATAGTAAATATGCTTCTTTAAAGCAATTCATTTCCTTTTACACTAGAGACAGAGATCAGATTTCTATTTTCTGATTGGTTTCTAGAAACTTTGGAGTCAAATTTGTGATCTATCTCTAACAAATGTATAGAATTTGAGGGCAAATATTTTATATACCAACCTCACCCCCAGTTCAATTTTTATGTATATTTTCCTTTAATCTTGGCTTTTTCACACATTTAAAATTAATTTCATTCTGTATGAGTATTTATAAGTTCTGATGAATAATTACTGTTATAACTCAGAGTACTGCTTAAATAAACAACTAAAAACTAAACACTCTGGAGTTTATTTGCAAGGGAACATATTCCAGAGCTCATGGAACTTATTTTTTGAAAAGGTAGGAAATAGCTGTAGAAATACAAACTTCCAAGCTTTTGGAAATTACTTTTTTGAGTAATATTGATAAAATAATAAAGCTGTAATTCAGAGTTACAAGCAGAATATGAATTACAGACACAGACTGAAAACAACACAGTTAAGTTTCCTGAATTCACAAGAGACACAAGCTGAGCTGCTAGCAGAACCAGTTTCCAGTCTCCCTTGCTCCCATGCTGAGGCACATGACTATTAGTAATATATTAAAGGAGCACACTGGAAAATTTGAACAAGAAAGCATATCTATATCTATACATGGTTTCAATGGCAGATACAGACACTGGTGGTCTCACGACCATATACTTACTCATAGTGAAGTGAAAGTCACTCAGTCATGTCCTACTCTTTGCGACCCCATGGGCTATATAGTCCATGGATTTCTCCAGGCCAGAATACTGACATGGGTAGCTATTCCCTTCTCCAGGGGATCTTCCCAACCCAGGGATCAAACCCAGGTCTCCCACATTGCAGGCATATTCTTTATCAGATGAACCACAAGAGAAGCCCAAGAATACTGGAGTGGGTAGCCTATCCCTTCTCCAGGGGATCTTCCTGACCCAGGAATCAAGCCAGGGTCTCCTGAACTGCAGGCAGATTCTTTACCAACCCATAAGTAGGGAAGCTCTACTTATTCATAGCATAAGGTTTAAGATCCTCTGAGCCTATTTATTCCAAGTCTTACAAAATAGACTAAGAGTCCCATAACTACAGCAACACATAAAGTTCATGGCTTTGAACTCTAAGTTCATGAGCAATCATGTTCGTCGTGCATATGTGCATGCTTAGTCACTCTGTCCTGTCTAACTCTATGCGACCCCATGGACTATTGCCCACCAGGCTCCTCTGTTCATGAGCTTCTCCAGGTAAGAATACTGGAGTGGGTTGCCATTCCCTTCTCCAGGGGATCTTTCTTACCCAAGGAGAACTGGTAGTTTCTACATTGCAGGTAGATTCTTTACCATCTGAGCCACCAGGGAAGCCCATGTTCATTATATGTGTGTGTATATATACATACATACACGTACATACATGTACATATATGCACACAGACATATGTGTATGTGTGTGTGTATTTGTGTGTGTATACGTATATACATACAGTCAAGAAGACTGCCAATAATTAAGCACAGTGACTTTCAATTCCTGGTGAATGGGTAGGCTACACTTAGCTACTAAATGGGTTGCAGAAACCTCTCACATGGCCGGGGGAGGGGGGTGGTGTCATGAAAATAAAGACATCACCAGGGCAGGAGAGTCAGGCGTGCACATCTTTCCCCATTCACTGCTATTCTCGAACCTAGAGGGCTCAACTACAAATAAACCGTCTCTGTCTGTTAAATTTTCACCTGGAAAGGAGAATTATCATGAACACATCAGCAATAACACTGTTAATGAACACACAGAGAAATTACCCGTTTGTGATCTAACACATCAGCAAGACGTTTGCCAGTGAAAAACATGAGGGAAACAAACACTTTCCGGGGAACAGACGTGTCAAAAAGGGAACCCTGTTCCCATTTTACAGTTTCTCAATTCACATTTGTGATAATCCATTTTTGATCAATAACTGTGGTTGGGAAATACCACAGCCTGTAATTCAGGTGTTGAGGTTCTCAGAGAGAAGTTAGTAGCACTGTCTTTATAAACCCGTCACAAGACAAGCAGGGGCTGGACTCTAGTTCAGAGCAGTGAGGAAGTGCCTGTGGATTGAGGGTCAATTGTCTGATCTGGAATCCTTCTCCTGAAGTTTATTCACAAGTTGCATAGCTCCCAATCTTCAGTTTATTTCCAGGTAAAATGTAGATAGCACAAATGCTGAGGAACAGGATTATTGAAAGGATTAAATGAGATGATGTGTGTAATGAACACAGCCACTGGATAAGCATTGGATATCATCTAAATAAAATGCTTTGCATGTTGTTTCCAAGTGAGACGTTTTAAACTAAATAATGTGCTTATTTCTTGTCCATGCCAGCTTTTCTAAAATTACCTGATATAAAGAATACCTTCACACAGTTTATGAAAGAGTTTTCTCTGTAGATCCTTTCAATTAGCTTAGATTTAAAATAATAGAATTAAGATCATGAATTCATCAAATATTTTTACACAAGCAGAATTATGTTCACAGTTCAATTTTGAAATTAAAGAGAACACAAAAAAGATCGATGGAGAAAAAACGTCTGACATCTTTTATAACTATTCTTTATTGAAAATTGTATCATTCAATCTATAAAGGGGCTTTAGAAAACCACTTTCTCAAGTTCAGTTCAGTTAAACCTGTTCAAACGGGAGGTTTTACTTACATTAATAAATCGAATGAACAGTTTTAATTAAAAACTCATGCTAGTTTCAAAATAATGCTGAAGAGTAGATTTCTGATCAATTGTAACTGCCAGATGGGAGATTTTCATAAGCTGTTTTTAATATTTCACTTTCATGAACACATCACTTAAATATGTGGCCTACCAATCTCAAATACAAAAGCTATTCAATCACGGTATTAAAATAATGCAATAACTTAAGTACTTTTCTGTAATTTTTGTTTATAGACTTTAAATATAAGGCATGGAATTCAATAATTGAATTAACAAAGCTTTTCATCAAATTACTTTAAGTAAATTTCCAGAGCAAGCACATCAATGAGGAATTATGACTTACCTGGGCCCTAAGTTAATGCTGTGCCAAGAAGATAATTCGACAAGCGTCATCGATGATGGCAAATGAGAAAAAGTAATGTATATGTTTGTGTTCCAGAAGACTTTTACTTATATTCAGTTCTATGAAATTAAGTTACATTGATATTTATAACTGAATGTGTTAGAGTGAGTATAAAAGAGAAGGGGGAAGCATCACTTATTTGGGGTATTTTACATGTGTTTAAAAATGACATTTTGGTTTTGCAAAAGATTTTGATATTCATCATTTTATCTGATTCTCAAAACAACTCCATGATGTAAGGAAGCCATTACTTACTCTGCTTAATAAGTAAGAAAACTGAGAAACACAGAGCTTTTAGGGTGGGTTGCCATTTCCTTCTCCAATGCGTGAAAGTGAAAAGTGAAGGTGAAGTCATTCAGTTGTGTCTCTTAGCAATCCCATGGACTGTAGCCCACCAGGCTCCTCCATTCGTGGGATTTTCCAGGCAAGAGTACTGGAGTGGGGTGCCATTGCCTTCCCCGAAAAATACAACACTGATTACAGAGCCTGAGCCTGGAGCTCCCATGATGGTGCTCTCTTTTTTTACTTCTTATCCCATGTTTAGGTGGAGGTCAAAGGACTGAATCTAACTCATAGTCATTAGCTCAGTGTGAGAACTATTAGAATCTAGAAAAGAAGGAATAAGAAGAACTCATTTTTTTTGCTTTCTCTCTTTTAGTTCTCAAGAAATCAGAGTATAGAGTTATTTTTTGCTTTTTTCTTCACAAGAAAAAAAAAACTAGAGCACTAATTGCAAAGTGATTTTAAAAAAGCAACCTTTATAGGCTGACAAAATCAGGTGAGCCACCAACAAACCAAATGAGTAAGTAACCTTGCTCTTCTCTAGCTCACAAGTAGATTACATCCTCTCATTTTCATTTTAGCATCATTATTATTTATGCTCTCACTTTTTTGAAGAAAGTTATTTTCAAATTCCCTGCCAGATTCAGAAAAGGATTGGAAGATTTTCATAATGAGCTACACTAGAAATTTTAGAACTTAGCAGCCACATGAAGCCAAGATCAAATGGAGATCAGGCTATAAAACACGGTCACAGCTAGAGAAGAAATCATTCAGAGATGGGAACATCTTCAAAGACAGGGTATGTGTCCATAAAGAGGGCCTGAGTTTATAATTATCAAGAGCAAAAATAGAATATGATGTTCTTTTTGTGTATTAAGGTCAAGAATAAATAAAATAGCCCTGAAACTAACCCTCAGGGAAGGATAGAGATAATTAATGCAAAGTTTTAAATAGTGTTAATGAGAGAGTTGGACCATTGGGGAGCTGGACTGAAGAAAGCTGAGTGCCAAAGAATTGATGCTTTTGAACTGTGGTGTTGGAGAAAACTTTTGAGAGTCCCTTGAACTGCAAGGAGATCCAACCAGTCCATCTTGAAGGAAATCAGTCCTGAATATTCATTGGAAGGACCGATGCTGAAACTCCAATACTTCGGCCACCTGATATGAAGAACGGACTCCTTGGAAAAGACCCTGATGCTGGGAAAGATTGAAGGCAGGAGAAGGGGACGAAAGAGGATGAGATGGTTGGATGGCATCACTGACTCAATGGACATGAGTTTGAGCAAGCTCCAGGAGTTTGTGAAGGACAGGGAAGCATGAGGTCGCAAAGAGTCAAACATGACTGAGCAACTGAACTGACTGAACAAGAGTTTCAATCAGAATCAACAAAATCAAACCCCAAATGCCATGTCAGTACTTTTAAGGCAAAATATCTATATTGTGCATTATCATGCATGCTATCTGATTTCCTGTAATATGCTTATGAAATACGCAATTATATTTCCATTTTAAAAATGTCAAGATGCAATTATTTGAAGTATTTTTCCTAACTGATAATAGGCAAAAGCAGGATAAATTCAAGACTTTTGGAAATCAGTGCATTTGCACCAAACTCCTGAATATGTGCCTACACTAGGACAGATTTTAAATGAGACACATCAGCACATTCTGCAAATACCACAAAGTTTCTTTTTGAGAACTAGTGCCAAGCACTATGGTGTCTAGAGCATTGAGTAGCCATCTTGCTGATTCTCTCTGAGGTGATAGCTATGGCTTCCTCTTTCCCATTTCACTCATGTTATAACCAACGCACCTTGAATTCAGTGATCTTCATTTTGATTCAAAAAGACAACTTGATAACTGTTTGCTGACTCGCATTCCAGGACTATTATAATACTAACTAGTTTTTAAGTCGAGTCTTTGTATTCTCACAGTAAATATATTTGCTATTTTCAAAGCTTTTATGGCAAAAATACCTTTACTTGTGACTATTTCAATTAATCATTCAGTCAGTCCCAGACTTGGCAATTGTTTTGTAGGCAGCTGTCATATCAGGATTCTGTTAACAGAGAAATTAAAGAGAACATTATTAATCAAATCTGTACTATTTTCCAGCTAATCTTTACAGTTACTGATGATGAGATAAGAATGATAATTCTTTTGGTGAAATCCAGTAAGTTGTCTTTTTACTGGTAGAAAAGGTGGGGATAAAATAATCAAAGAATGCATTGACTGAAAAGTCTTAGACTAAAGCACAGCCTATATGCAATCTGCTATACTGTACTGCCTTGACAGGGTTGTAAGTCCAACTAAGGGAAAAAAGTCCTGGGTTTCCCAGGTGGCTCAGTTGGAAAGAACCCTCCTGCCAAAGCAGGAGACATGGGTTCAATCCCTGGGTCAGGAAGACCCCTGCAGTAGGAAATGGCAACCCACTCCAGTATTCTTGCCTGGAAAACTCCTTGGACAGAGGAGTCTGATGGGCTACAGTCCATGAGGTGGCAAAGAGTTGGACAAGACTGAGCTACTCAAACATGCATGCAAGAAAAAGTAGTCTTATTTGAAAAGCCCAGCTTCCGTGAGTCTAGAGGGCTGAATGTTTTTATAACATTAGAAGATTGTCAAATAAACTCTCTAGCCAAGACTAAGATTTGCTTTGGTATTTAGTGTAGATCAGAAATAACTATATTCAAATTTAAATGAGACATATTTCAAAGTCAAATAGTGGCTATGTGAGATTTTCCAGGAATTATTTGTTATTTTCTACCAACTCAAATGGTCAATAGTTTGTACCATACAGAAAAGAAAACAATGAATCTGTATTTTCTCTATCAAATCACCTACCAGGCATTATTTTTAAATGTCTGGCATGCTGCAGTCCATGGGGTCACAAAGAGTCTGACATGACTGAACGACTGAACTGAACCAGGCATTTTACATATGTTTCCTCACTTTAATAGCTACCATTGTCCTGTGAGGTAGGTGTTATTATCCACATTTTTTACAGAGAAAACAGGATCTCAAAAGTTTGAAAACTTTGCATAAAACCACTTAAACAATCAGTTATTGAGCTATAGTTCAAACTCAAATTTGATATCCAAGTCCATCTATAAGATTAAAAAGATACATTAACATTTTACAGGCTAAAGTACTTTTGAAAAAAACAGAAAGTATCTACATTATTTTGTTAAGGTGTACTCTTATAATAAAAAGAGTACCATAAAAATATATCAAATAATAAATTATATCCCACCCATCTGAAAGAATTAATTCAGCGTTTCAAACGTAACACTCAGCTAAGGCATAGTTTCCTCAATAAAAAAATTCTGGCATACTTAATAAAGTAACAGATGCTATCTCAACGAACACAAAATATAAGAGCATTCTTCTTTCACTGGCCATTTGGCAACTTGTAAGGGAAATCAAGCAGCTGGGTCATAGCATAGTAAATTATTTAAAAGTCAAATATGGTCACCTCACACCATATGCTGAAACAAGTTCCAGATGTAGTATTAAAAAGTTTAATGTTTTGAAAATCAAGCCAAAGAAAATGAAAATAATATTGAATACTTATCAAACCAAATGACAAAGAAATCAGTTTCTACACTTTGACTTTACAAAGAATACACCAAGGAAAATCGCAAATGTCATCATAACATTTGAAATGTTACTACTAAAAAAAACAAAAACTTTTGGAAATTTTTCAACCAATGTGGGAGTGGCTTAAAAAGTTGATTATATTTTTATATGTGTAAAACACAGAATATTTAAACTTCCAGAAGAAAATCACTAAGAATATAACAGATAAAATGGCGATAACTTAAACAATTAACATTAAAAAGAAAAAAACAGTATCAAATATAGTCTTGAAAATATTTAAACTTCCTAGTGGCCAGAAAGTGTAAGTTAAAACAAGTACCATTTGACATGTAAAATGGAAAAAATAAGTAAGTAACTAAATGCCCAAAGTGCTGGGACAAGTGCAATGAATTCACCATCCCATTCATTCCTGATGACAATATAAATTAGTGCAATTCTTCTAGAAAGCAATTTGGCAAATACCTTGTCAAAGTTGCAGTCATTATTCATAGGCCAATGAATCTAGCCTAAGGAAATTAGCCAAAACATATGCAAAGTTAAATTTAGTAAGGCCCAGCTTTACACTAAGGACAGTTAGAAGCAACTTACCATCTAACAGTAGGAGAAGTTTTAGGATATTATCACTGATCCACTGGATAAGATATCTGGCTATTTTTAGAATATTACTACTAAAGACTGTTCAAGAATAAATGCTGGTATTTAAAATAAGTATTGCCTGAAGCAAAATTACATGGCCCTGGTTATTATTATAAGTACACTTTTTAATTGTTTATTATTATAATTATTATCATAATTATCATGAGTACACTTGTAAATACTTTCTAAGAAACTGAGTGAAATACATTAAAATTCTAATCGTAGTTAGATTCAGAGATGCACTATTTACATTTGTCCTATTTTTCACATTTTCTTTAAGATGGGTTCTCTACATTTGTGTTTTTAAAAGAAGTTACATATGAAAACTGTTAGAAAAAAAAATCCTAAATCCTGAGATAAGGAAGAGCATGATCAAAACTGACAGGGACAGACAATAAAAGTCAATAATAAATGTTTTGTTAAGCATTGCCCCTCACCAGTGGGATTCACATACATTTTGTTGATGTCAGTAGGATGCATATGGGATGAGTGAAGGAATTATCTAAATTAGAGAATATAGTTAGGTCTAACCTTTAAAACTCAGAAAAAATCACTGTCAGGGCAGGTGACACTAAACAGAACACTGAGATGCAAGCAGCAAAAACCAGGAAACATCAAAGACTTATGCTAAATTTATATCACCTAGTGTTTGGTAGGGTAGTGCCCACAACTTTGCAAAATGGGTGCTTTACAATAAATAAATTGGAAAGTCAATTGAGATGGGGGTGGGGTGGGGAGAGGATATATATATACAAGTAAGCAGGCAGACAGAATGGCAAATAGAAAAATATGTGTCTCTTCAGTGTCTCAGCATGTTGCATGTAGCCCCACCTCTCCACGTTTATAATGTTTCTCGGCACTAAATGACCAGGAAAAAACTCCTCTGCAATAACAAACCTGCACTGAGTCCCCGTCTTGATAATTGCTCAGATTATAAAAGTCAAATTGAACTGAACCTGTTGATATGACTTGACAAACCTCATAAAGAGTGTAAAAGTGACTGATACTGGGTTTTGAAAATGTTCATTTCCCTTTACATACAAAGCAAGTGTTTCTTAAGACTCGTGTGATATCCTGGAAACCTGGAACTCATCTGAGTCATTAGCCCAGTGATCTGTTGTCTCCACACACTCACGCTCCCTGCTCTTGCCACTTCCGAAAAATATCAATAACGGCTACTGTTTGTTGAGCCACAGTGCCTCCCAGGTGGCAGGCACTTTGCATCTGTTACCTCATTTATTTCCAACCACAAACTTGTGAGGTCCGGCTGATGGCCCTCAGAGGGCTATCCACCGCTCCTGAAACCCACTAGCAGCAACCCTTCCCTCTTATCTGCTCAGAAGACTCATTGAGCCAGCTCTCAGAAATGCTGCGCGGAAACAAACTTTCACAATTTATGATCTGCACAGTGATCTCACACCTCCTCCCACACGTGATCCAAGCAAAGGTGCCAAACCAGACACGGAGTAGATTACCGTAGTAGAGAGAAAACAAGCCAAAATGTCACGAATCCATTGGGTGCTGCTGTTGGTTCCTGACTCTCGTGTTCATAAGTTGGGCGATCTCCGTTAAGTCATTGCAACTCTCCAAGCCTACGAACCTCATATTCACTATTCACATCAGAATTACCACAATTTTAGTCATTTTTTTTTCTATTATTGTAACAGCAGGCTATATCAGACATGCTTAGGCAAAAGGTAAGATTACCAGAGTTATACAGGGTTGTTGTTGGAAATGCAGCTGAATTTCTCCAGAATGTTGGACCAGAAATTACCATATATTTAGGAACATGAACAACTCCTTTTGGAGGTAGACACTCCAAAACCCAGGAGAAGGCCTAAATTAAATCATAATTTTGCATTTAATTGTCTTATCATTTAAGTTGATTTGCTAATAGTGCTAAACATAGTCTGTGACCCAAGGTAGGCATTCAATAAATGGAAGCTGTTTTATCATGATTTTTATCATTGGGAATAATTCAATAACAATCAGTGATATATTTCCTTCACAAAGCTGTGATAATATATTTGAAAATCCATTAGGACTGCCGAAGTAGGGGCTTCCCAGGTGGCTCAGTGGGTAAAGAATCCACCTGCAATGAAGGAGATGCAGGCAGATGTGAGTCTAATCTCCAGGTCAGGAAAATCCCTTGGAGGAGGGCATGGTAACCCACTCCTGTATTCTTGCCTGGAGAATTCCATGGACAGAGAAGTCTGGTGGGCTATAGTCTATAGGGTTGCAAAGATGGCCTTGGAGCCACTTACATCAGGATTGTGTGGAATGGATTAACTGCAGTGAATCTCTGTTTTGGCTAAGGAGGGGGAGGTTTTCATTACAACTGAAATGACTGTGCACGCATGCAGAATTAGGGGCCTTCCCTAGTGGCTCAGAAGGCAAAGAATCTGCCCACAAGCAAGAGACCTGGGTTCAATCCCTGAGTCAGGAAGATCCCCTGGAGAAGGGAATGGCAACTCCAATATACTTGCCTGGGATGTCCCATAGACAGAAGGAGCCTGGCGGGCCACAGTCCATGGAGTCGCAAAAGTCAGATATGACTGAGCAATTAACGCCTCTATCATTCTGAAGTAGCCTAGAGGAATTACTAAGAGTTCAGGCTCAGGAGGTAGTTTGCTTGACTTTCAATTTCAAACCTGCTACCTATTAGCTGTGTGACTTTAAGAACGTAGTTACAGATTATGATAAGAAAATATTCGTTTAATGGTGAAGATTCAATGAGATAATATGTATGAAACATTTAAACTGAGTCCTGGTGGTTCAGTAAGTACTAGTCATACGATTATTGTTTTAAAAATTTTATCTGTTTGAGAATAAAAAAATTCTAGATAAACTAAAGGGATAGGAAGCCTGAAAGAAATCAAAACACAGTGTGTCAGCTATAACAAAGTGGCAGTTAATAATGGGGAAACCCAACCTAATTTTGCCCTAGTCTGTTATTCTTGTACTTCATTGTCCCTTTTCTTCTTTTCAATGTCATCAAGAAAAAATAAATGAGTAAATTGACATCATTCAAATGGCTTAACATACGTTCTAGAGCAGCATCACTCAGTAACCTATTGGAAATGTACATTCTCAGGCACCTCCCAGACTCACTAAATCAGAAACTCTGACTGTTCACAGGGCGCAGGGCAGGGACAGCATGCTGTGTTTCAACAATCCTCCAAGAGACTCTGAGGCATGCTTACCTCGGAGAACACGGACTGCAAATTAGAAGCACTTGTGGAAATTAAAATATAGCTCTATATCGATGTCAGGGCCCTATCCTGAAACAACTGAATGAAACAACTGAGGATGAGACAGGACAGAAATATAGATACTTTAAAAAAGAACAAAAACCTCCCCCTCCTTAGTCAAAAAGAGAATCACTGCAATTTAATCCATTCCACACAATCCTGATGTAAGTGGCTCCAACACCATCATCAAAGATGCCTCTGAAAAGCATGAAGATGGAAGTGGACTTGGTTTTTAAGCATCTCTAGTCCTCACCTGACCTGCCTCTTGAGAAATCTGTATGCAGATCAGAAAGCAATAGTTACTGGACATGGAACAACAGACTGGTTCCAAATAGGAAAAGGAGTATGTCAAGGCTATATATTGTCACCCTGCTTATTTAACTTATATGCAGAGTACATCATGAGAAATGCTGGGCTGGAAGAAGCACAAGCTGGAATCAAGATTGCCAGGAGAAATATCAATAACCTCAGATATGCAGATGACACCACCCTTATGGCAGAAAGTAAAGAGGAACTAAAAAGCCTCTTGATGAAAATGAAAGAGGAGAGTGAAAAGGTTGGCTTAAAGCTCAACATTCAGAAAACGAAGATCATGGCATCTGGTCCCATAACTTAATGGGAAATAGATGGGGAAACAGTGGAAACAGTGTCAGACTTTTATTTTGGGGGGCTCAAAAATCACTGCAGATGGTGATTGCAGCCATGAAATTAAAAGACGCTTACTCCTTGGAAGGAAAGTTATGACCAACCTAGATAGCATATTCAAAAGCAGAGACATTACTTTGCCAACAAAGGTCCATCTAGTCAAGGCTATGGTTTTTCCTGTGGTCATGTATGGATGTGAGAGTTGGACTGTGAAGAAAGCTGAGCATCGAAGAATTGATGCTTTTGAACTGTGGTGTTGGAAAAGACTCTTGAGAGACCCTTGGACTGCAAGGAGACCCAACCAGTCCATCTTTTTGTTGTTGTTGTTGTTGTTGTTTTTTGTTTGTTTGTTTTTTGAGTCAAATGATGTTTTATTTTATTCAACATTTCCTCAGTGTAACAGCAACTTAATTCTATCTCTTGCTGATTTATTTATTCTCTTATGAATTTTTTGTTAATATTCAAAACTTATGAATAAAATGTATAAAATAGTATGTTTATAATTATTGAGAATACTAATAATTATTGAACACATTAAAACTGATTTTGACATTTGATATTCTAACACAGATTTCCATATATCTATATGAAATTTAAAACAGTTGATTTGGGCCTCTGATAGACCTGGTTTGAAATTTAGTTTTCATTGTTTGTGATTGTATTGCAATCTGCATTCTTCCTCAAGTGTTTTATGAAAGATTAAGTAAAATTATGTCATAAGTTTTGTACAATGCTTAGTAATTGATAGAAGGTTAAGATGCATTGATCACAATGATATTTTACATTTTAATATTATTAGTAATCTTTGTATATATGGAACATACATATGGCTCTGGACTTTAAAATAATCAATACAAAGATATAAACACAGAAACTCATATGTTTAAAAATTTTCCTATGATAAAAGCAACGATTATTCCAGATAAGCAATAAAAGTGATCCATATGATTTAGTAAATTGTTTAGCCAGGGATTTGGCCAACCTTCCTTAGAAACATTTCCATAGCTAAAGAGAGAAGACCTCTGAATATAACTGAGCTGAGAAGGCCAAAAGTCTCCTTAAAATGCCAACCAGTCCATCTTAAAGGAGACCAGTGCTGGGTGTTCATTGGAAGGACTGATTCTGAAGCTGAAACTCTAGTACTTTGGCCACCTCATGCGAAGTGTTGACTCACTGGAAAAGACCCTGATGCTGGGAGAGATTTGGGGCAGGAGGAGAAGGGGAAAACAGAGGATGAGATGGCTGGATGGCATCACCAACTTGATGGACATGAGTTTGGGTGAACTCTAGGAGTTGGTGTAGGACCTTGAGGCCTGGCTTGCTACAATTCATGGGGTCGCAAAGAGTCAGACACAACTGAGCGACTGAACTGAACTGAACTGAGTCCTCACACTACATCCCTTGGAGTAGGAAATGACAACCCACTCCAGTATCCTTGCTTGGGAAATCCCAAGGATAGAGGAGCCTGACAGACTTCGGTTCATGTACTGTCAAAGAGTCAGACACAACTGCTCGCACACGCACAATCATATTGTACATAATATACTTTAATATGCTCAGATCTTCTCATCTCAGGGTAACACTTCCTCATGTGCATCTGATTCCATAAGGAAACCAGTTCTTAGATCTTTCATTCCTACTGATAGAAATCTCAATCAACCCAGAACATTTTAAGTGAAATTTTATACATCAGCCAAATGAAATTTCAGACACTGGCCAAACAGAGAGCATAAGGAGACAGAGAGTTGGGGACAATTTCCACTGTCTCACTTTAATTACATAACCTATTTTCTCAGCCACAGTGAATTATAGAGCATTGATCATTTATTGGAGAAGGCAATGGCACCCCACTCCAGTGCTCTTGCCTGGAGAATCCCAGGGATGGCAGAGCCTGGTGGACTGCTGTCTATGGGGTCGCACAGAGTCGGACACGACTGAAGCAACTTAGCAGCAGCAGCAGCAGCAGCAGATCATTTATTATATTGAGTGGCATACCTTAATGAATACTAACTCATTTCAAGACTTTTGGCAAACCCCAGGATGAACTGAACTAACTTGTATCATTCTAAGAAAAGCCACTCGGCCGAACAGAGGTGCCAATTGGTACATTTAAGAGCAGTGAAAACACAACCTGCAAAGATATTTAGAGGCAGAAAAAGTGGAAGCACATTCTAATACGGCCTAGAATGATAAAGTTTCTATTATGGCGTGTAACAAAAATGAAGCCATTTTAAAATAATCATGTCAAAGGACCCATGTCTCCTGCTTTCAAAACAAATATGCTGGCTTCCAGTCAACATTTGCACAGCTTAGCAGCAGGAGATCATTACCCTTTGACAATGTTCAGTTACACAGACATTAGCTCCAATTAACAGGTTTTAACTACAAAGATTTCTGTTTTCTTGAAAAGGGTGTTATTTTTTTAAATAAATAACTACAGCGGTTTTTTCAGTCATCTTGTCTCATTGACTTGGATGATGACATTTACTCCTTTAAACCTCCCCATACACACACACACACAAGCACATACACCAACTCATCTGAGTCAATAGACTGTCCTTGAATCCTTCTTAAAGTATGGTAGACATATATTTTAAATATTCTAATCTTTGCATGGACAGTTCACAAAAACATCTTTCTCACCTAAGCAAAAAAAAAAAAAACAAAAAACACTTCCCAGTGTTGATGTAGCCAAGACATTCTGAAGGCTTAAGATTTCCCAAATAAAGTACAAATGAAACATTTATCAATTGTAATGTATTATGTTTTTTGTCTCATTTCAAAAGGTATTACAGAATTCTGGATGATGGCCAGAAGCCCAGAAGAGAATTTTTAACACGTTCTCAATAGACACATTTATAGCTTTTAACTACACAGAGCGCTGGTCTTATCAGTGCGTAGCAGGGAAATGATTAAAATATTTCAGGCAAATTTAAACTTGGTTGTCCTTAGGTGGAAATGAAGCATCATTCTGGGCTGAAACCTCCAATTATATAAGATAGGAAGTCACAGAAAGACATCAGATTCGTACACTGTCAGTCTACACGGCAGATGGTAGTGTCTGGCAATGCCTTTTATATAACAGAAAATATTATTATAAAAATATCCACAGAAGACATTTTTAGTTCCTTGACATAATATGTGGAAAAATTAGAGATTTCTATAGAAATTAGAGGTTTAATACCCAACACTATGAAACAGTAATTTTCTTTGAAATCTATGCATTATCTATTCTGTCATTTCTTAGAGAACTTTTTATAGTTAAAAGTCATCTGGTATTTTCATCTCTCCCTCTCTTTCATTTTCTCTCTCTCCCTCCCTTTCTACCATCTATTTAAATTCAACCTAAATCTATACGTTTTTATACAAGTCAAATCACACTATAGTGTGTTGTGGTGTGCTACAAATCACATTTTAGCCTTCCCCAATGTTATTACAAAAGAATTGCCTTTATCTCAAAGGGGATATTTCCTTATAGATGAGGTTTCTTGCAGGTAGAAGTCTCCTGAGACCTACACTTTTGAGTGGCATGTTCTTAAGCATATTGCATTATATGTCAGTACAATTAGCATATTCTTCCGGATTGTAAAAAGTAACAATGGCTGACAGCTCAATGTGTAAGGAAATGGTCTGTAAAACTATCTAAGAACTAGGAAACCCAGTCCTTGTGTGGAACAAACAGGAATAGCCATTTTTGAAACTATTCGTTTGAAAATGAATGGAGGAAGCTTAGATTCCCAGATGGATCGACCGTTCCTGTCTTATACTGACACATCGTGTTCAGTGTTGATACATTTCTGAGGACCAAGGGGAACCCAGGGGGTAGTTGAAAGACAGGGAATAGGAATGGAAATATCCTGGCCTGATTTTGGCAAAACACAGAAGATGTATCCATAGAACAATGGTACAAAGATTTTCAAAGAATCTTACTATCTGCAGAAAGGTCCCTGTGTTCTCAGATATGTTCTACTGCAGCGCTGTGCATTCTTGAACCACTGAGTCTGGATCTTCCCACCAGCACGTGGTTGGAAATGTGATCAGTGAGCACCACTGTATAACTAGACACAGATTCAGGATGTGCAACACCCACTGCTCGGTAGAAAACTACAAGGCAAAAGAGCCACAGCCCAAACCATGATTTTGGAGAATTTTATGAGACGATCCTCTTAATTATACATCCTGGAAGAGTCATTCAAAGAACTGGAAGGGGTACTAGGGCAGCCTGGGGGACAGCAAGCTGTCTTAATTCCCTGGTGCAGACTTGTTATTTTGGTGTACTCGTTTAACTTCAAAAGTAAATGCAGGAAGTAAAAATGCCTAAGATCAATTCTATAGCTGGCTCTTGGTCCTAAATCTCATGTTTTGTAGGCAAAAATTATTGAAATTCAAAGATTTCCATTTCCAAGTAAAGCAGAAAAGGAAAGTGAAGATGCTCAGTCATGTCTGACTCTTTGTCACCCCACGGGCTGCAGCCCATCAGGCTCCTCTGTCCACGGGATCCTCCAGGCAAGAGTACTGGAGTGGGTTGCCATTTCCTTCTCCAGGGGATCTTCCCAACCCAGGGATCAAACCCAGGTCTCCCGCGTTGCAGGTAGAGGCTTTACCATCTGAGCCACCAGGGAAATAAAGCAGGAAAATGAAAAAATATTAAAGTCAACCCTTGACATTTTGAAAGCAGTGGATAAAGACATAAGCAATATCATAACTGAATATATATACGTGTGTATATATGTGTGTACATGTATATTTAATACACTCTCATCCTCTTTCTGCCTGTGGCCATGGCCTAGGAGAAGGACACAGCAGCTTGATCTCAAGGGCTCCTATTACTGTCACGATCTCAGACATGCTATTCATTGCAATTTTTCACACCCCTCACTCT
Organism: Tragelaphus eurycerus; assembly: GCA_935064755.1. NCBI lineage: Eukaryota > Metazoa > Chordata > Mammalia > Artiodactyla > Bovidae > Tragelaphus > Tragelaphus eurycerus. Next base: position 3,429,850 of record CAKXYN010000014.1, read on the forward strand.
CCACACATCCATGCATAAACCTGAGAAATCCCTGTGAATCAGAGAAGTCACGGAAGAGGGCCCAGATAGTCCCATCATTATTAACTTTCTAACATGTAACTTTACAAATCAGTATACCACCACCACACATTGAGTAATTCATACACATTCTTCTGTGTGTGTTCAGTCGCTCAGTCATGCCCAACTCTTTGCAGCCCCACAGTGTGTAGCCCATCAGGCTCATGTGTCCAAGGGATTTCCCAGGCAAACTTACCCACTGCCGTGGGTAGCTATTTCCTGCTCCAGAGGATCTTTCTGACCCAGGGATCAAACCCATATCTCTTGCACACATGCTTCTACTTCAAACCAAAATACACACCCCAATTCCAGCTGTAACTTGATTCTAGTTACCACTATTGCCTCAAAAACTTTTTACTCTGGCAGAAGCCCTCTCACAATAAGGACACAGGGACTAATTCACTTATATTTTTTTTTTCCATAATCCCTTGCCTTTGGAGACAAAGAAATATATTTCCATGAAATTCAGAGCCTTAAATATCCCGTATTTATATTGAAATTCCATTATTAGAAACACATGAGATTCTACTGGAGGTTTTCTTTTGTAGTATAAAGACTTCTGGGAAGTCTATCTTTTTAAAGTCCATACACTTTACAGAATCCATACACTTCTAGAATGACAGAAGAGAGTCAAGGTCTGTGTGGCCAAGACATAGATCATGGCATGACAAACACAAACATCTGGAATATATTGCCCGGAATTAATTCACATGAGTGGCTCCCTGTGGCAGGCAACTTCTGAGATAACAGATATTTGGGGCATTTTTCTTTTCCCTGAAATAACTAGAGGTTATCCTCAAAGACTGCCCTGGCAAATGCCAGTTAATCATTGGGATAGGTATAACTTTGGACTGATCATTCATCGCATCAATACTTTACTTCTTTCCTATTTCAGCTAATATTTATAACATTTATTATACTACATATTATTATATGTAATAAGCATTGTGATAGATGCCAGGTATAACACTGTACTCACCACAGGAGAGGAAAAGTATAGATTAAAGTGGATCTGTAAGAAAAAGAAATACATACAAAAAACTGGATCTGTAGAAATAAGAATTCATTTCAAATGTTGGTCAATTCAGATGTAATGAACTAATATTGCATTTGCACTAGATTATTTCTGAAAGTCATAGACCTCTTCCGTTCAGTTCAGTTCAGTCGCTCAGTCATGTGTGACTCTTTGCGACCCCATGAATAGCAGCACGCCAGGCCTCCCTGTCCTATACCAACTCCCGAAGTTCACCCAAACTCATGTCCATCGAGTCGGTGATATCATCCAGTCATCTCATCCTCTGTTGTCCCCTTCTCCTCCTGCCTCAAATCTCTCCCAGCATTAGGGTCTTTTCCAGTGAGTCAACTCTTCGCATGAGGTGGCCAAAGTACTGGAGTTTCAGCTTTAGCATCATTCCTTCCAAAGAAATCCCAGGGCTGATCTCCTTCAGAATGGACTGGTTGGATCTCCTTGCAGTTCAAGGGACTCTCAAGAGTCTTCTCCAACACCACAGTTCAAAAGCATCAATTCTTCAGCGCTCAGCTTTCTTCACAGTCCACCTCTCACATCCATACATGACCACTGGAAAAACCATAGCCTTGACTAGACAGACCTTTGTTGGCAAAGTAATGTCTGCTTTTGAATATGCTATCTAGGTTGGTCATAACTTTCCTTCCAAGGAGTAAGCGTCTTTTAATTTCATGGCTGCAATCGCCGTCTGCAGTGATTTTGGAGCCCCAAAACATAAAGTCTGACACTGTTTCCCCATCTATTTCCCATGAAGTGATGGGACCAGATGCCATGATCTTCGTTTTCTGAATGTTGAGCTTTAAGCCAACTTTTTCACTCTCCTCTTTCACTTTCATCAAGAGGCTTTTTAGTTCCTCTTCACTTTCTGCCATAAGGGTGGTGTCATCTGTATATCCGAGGTTATTGATATTTCTCCCAGCAATCTTGATTCTAGCTTGTGCTTCTTCCAGCCCAGCATTTGTCATGATATACTCTGCATATAAGTTAAATAACCAGGGTGACACTATACAGCCTTGACGTACTCCTTTTCCTATTTGGAACCAGTCTGTTGTTCCACGTCCAGTTCTAACTGTTGATTCCTGACCTGCATATAGGCTTCTCAAGAGGCAGGTCAGGTGGTCTGCACTGGTGCAGGAGGGCCTAGAGGATCTACTCCACGTTCAAGGTCAGGAAGGGCGGCAGTGAGGAGATACCCCTCGTCCAAGGTAAGGAGCAGCGGTTGCACTTTGCTGGAGCAGCCGTGAAGAGATACCCCACGTCCAAGGTAAGAGAAACCCAAGTCAGATGGTAGGTGTTGCAAGAGGGCATCAGAGGGCAGACACATTGAAACCACAATCACAGAAAACTAGTCAATCTAATCACACTAGGACCACAGCCTTGTCTAACTCAATGAAACTAAGCCATGCCCTGTAGGGCCACCCAAGATGGGCGGGTCATGCTGGAGAGGGCTGACAGAATGTGGTCCACTGGAGAAGGGCATGGCAAACCACTTCAGTATTCTTGCCTTGAGAACCCCATGAACAGTATAGACCTCTTAGTTAACTAGATAACCAGCTCAACATTATTTTCCTTTGGGTAATTACATTTCTAAAATATGATGGACAATTTGGCTTCTTAAGTTTGATATTTACACAAAGTATACCTGCCTAAAAATGAAATTAAATGGGCAATCACAGTATATGACTCTTTTTCCTGACGTACTCAAGAAGCACAGAAGGATCAGGTTTTTCCAAAGGCTCTAGTTTGGTAAGATGGCCAGACAAGCTATGGGAGTGTGGTCTCACAGTGGCCTCACCTGCTGCAGTCAGTTATTTCTTAAGAGTCATGGGCTCAAAGCACTTTGTGACTGGGGAACAAAGAGACATAAAACTCATTCCTAGTTTGAAATATAGATAACAAGCCAATAAGCACACACATAGTTAACAAAAAATCACATAATTTCTTGTTAGTTGACAAATATCAAGAGAGTATAGGCTATAAAAACTAACTCTGGGTGGACCATACATTCTATTCCCTGTACTATGAACCTCTCTGTTGGAGTCTGCAGGAATTCCCACTCATTTTCATACCAAACTCATAACACTTGTCTTACACGTTAAAAGCCAGACATTGTGGTTGGTTCATTAAGGTAAGTGCTATTTATGCATCTCTGTATAATCAGAATGTAGCATATTATACTGAATCACAAAGCATGAGAAAATAAATTCTTTTTTTTAAGTGCTTCATTTAAGAACATACAGAATGTAAAAGACTCTTTGGTAATGCTGAGGAATACAATTTTTTTAGCTATTTAGTTGTAGGAATATGAGAGTTAACTAAAACAAATCTTATTCAAGAATGCATAAGAAAATGGGACATATAACTTACACCCTAATTTGTTCAGGAAATTTTGTACAAAAAAAATGTAAATATTACTCTCTAGTTATCCATTGAAAGTCATATTAATATAATTTTGTCCACAAACCTATTAAACGGATAATGAAATGCAAATTTTATTTTACTAATAAATCATCTTGTAACTCAGTCTTATCCAATCTAAATTAATGATTTAGTGTCAGAAGAATTGTCAGATATTTGGTGGTTGAATAAATGTTGAGCACACATATTCTTTCAAAATACAAACATAAGCCTATGACTGTATATTTAATTTCATTTTTATGCAGTTATCCATTTTATAGTATCAAAGTTAAAAAACTTAAACTGTCCCTCACATGTTTTAGCAATGCAACTAACAAAACTGATGACAAATATATAGATAATACACAGATGGTGTCTTTATATATATAACATATATTGTGTGATGATGTGTGTGTATATATATATATATATATATATGTACATATTTGTATTTAAAGACACAGAGAGAGACAGGTATGACTATAAATTCACTGTAATTGCAAGTGGAAAAAGAAATGGGAAATTCCAAAATGCACCATTCCCTTCTACATTCAAACAGCCAAATTCTACCATTTTTTTCTTTACAAAATTTCTAAAATCCATCTGTTCCATGATGAAATATACATTTTATCCTACTTTCAAACATACTAAATATTTCATTTCTTACATCACGGGCTCTCTGAATGCAGGGAAATGTTAAACACGTGTCTGGTCAGGCCAAAATTATGAAACGGGTAGAACGGGCCCTTCTCTTTCCGTCTCCTTATCTCAGTCTGCCTGTCACTTCCACCTCTTCCCCTGACTGTCGATGCTTTAGGCTTCCGTATGGCTTCCCAGAAAGCCCATGTGTGTTCCCCTTCTAGGCTAACAGCCCTGAGTTGTTTGTATTTATTTCTCTTTCTAGATAGTCTTCTTATTGAACCTACTGATCGGATCTCAATTTATATAGACTGTAGCTTAAATCATCACACAAACTACAGTGAAATGTTAATAATCACAAGGATGAAATAAACTCCTAGAGATGTTTATATTTTAAATGTTGACTATTTCTCAATAAACAAAGTACTCATTTAACACTGCCTTGGCACCAGCTATGTAGCACTGGCTGAATGAGACACAAAGATACATAACAGATTGTTCTTGTTCTTAAGGAGTTTAACACTGCTTGGGTTGGTGAAGATATCCCTAATATGAAACACTTTGAGCTAAGTTGTTTCTCTCTGATTCCAATACCAGTGGGATTTTCAGTTAGAAACATTCAGGGTGGGATGAAGTAGAAAAATCTTCAGGAAGGATCTGAGTCTTTAACAGAACCTTGAAGGATACCCCGATTTGAAAAGGCAGAGCCAACAATTGAGGCTATTTTCAAAGCTGGAAAGAGCACTGGGACTTCTCTGGTAGTCCAGTGGTTAAGACTTCACCTTCCAAAGCAAGGGGTACAGGTTCGATCCCTGGTCAGGGATGTGAGCTGATCCCTGGTCAGCATGTGAGCTAAAAGCCCACATGCTTCACAGACAAAAAAAAAAAAAAACAAACATTAAGCAGAAGCAATATTGTAACAAATTCAATAAGGACATTAAAAATGGTCCACATCAAAAAAAATTTTTTAAAGCTGGAAAAAGCATAAAGAAAAGGACTGAGACAGGAAATAAAATAGTTTGTGCAACAGTACAACAGACACTTCAGAGGTTGGACTAATTGAATGGGATATCTGCTAGCCAGGCAGATCAGCAGATTCACCCTTTGGGGTAAAGCAGAGGAGGGCTATATCTATGAGGAAAGTGTACCACAGTGCAGTGAAAAATAAATTCAGGTAGGTAAGGTGGAACGTTCCTCTTCTATTGCTGCTTTCCTTTCTGGAGGCCACAGGGCATAAAATTTTTCCTTACATTTTTCAGTTTCCAGATGCTGTCCTAGCTCTTTAGCCCACTGAAGATGCCTATAATGTAATCCTTGGAACCTGGGACTAGGCTACCTACATGGCAAATGGGACTGTACAGGTGTGAAGTAAGTTTGGAACCTTGATATAAAAATATTATTCCAGATTAGCCAGCCAGGTCCAATCTTATCACAAGGGTCCTTAAAATAAGTGAAATTTTCCTCAGTTCGGTTCAGTTCAGTTGCTCAGTTGTGTCTGACTCTTTGCAACCCCATGGACTGCAGCATGCCAGGCCTCCCTGTCCATCACTAACTCCCAGAGGTTACTCAGATTCATGTCCATCGAGTCAGTGATGCCATCCAACCATCTCATCCTCTGTCGTCCCCTTCTCCTCCTGCCCTCAATCTTTCCCACCATCAGGGTCTTTTCCAATGAGTCAGTTCTTCCCATCAAGTGGCCAAAGTATTGGAGTTTCAGCTTCAGCATCAGTCCTTCCAATGAGTATTCAGGACTGATTTCCTTTATGAAATTTTCCTAGTTATGTTCAAAAGGAGATATGACCATAGAAAAGATGGTCAGATAAATGAAATATATTTGGCTGTGAAGTTAGAGGAAGGGAGCCAAGATCCAAGGAATATGAGCAGTTTTTCTGCCATGGAAAGGAAAGTAAATGGACTGCCCCCTGAAAGTGAAAGTGAAATTGAAGTCACTCAGTCGTGGCCAATTCTTTGTGACCCCATGGACTGTAGACTACCAGGCTCCCCTGTCCATGGGATTTTTCCAGGCCAGGGTACTGTTGCCATTTCTTTCTCCAGTGGGACTGCTCCCTAAAGCATTCCAAAAGGAACAGCAGAGAGGCACAAGCCAGACTTCTGATCTACATAACTGCAAGATAACAAATCTGTGTTGTTTTTAACCAAAGAAAAGGATAAGCATACCTAAGTGCTGAAATGGAGTTTTCCTGGTGGCTCAGTGGTAAAGAATCCACCTGTGATTCAGGACATGTGGGTTCAATCCCTGGGTCGGAAAGATCCTGGAGAATAGAAAATGGCAACTCGCTTCAGTATCCTTGCCTGGGAAAGGGAAATCCCATACATGGAAGAGCCTGGTGAGCTAGTCCGTGAGGTTGCAATGAGTCTCAAAGGACTTGGTGACTAAACAACAACAAGCAAAGTGCGGAAATGAATGAATATTATCTACAAATTCTTGCTCTCCTGTTTAACAGCATTTGCCATCCCCAGTGTTATGAGCTAAGTAAGAACCCAGTAAATTATTGCATATTTATTTTCACTGATTCTGAACTGTGATTATTCTGAAGTCTTTCATACGTTTGTAGTGAAAATATCATAAAGGTATACATAACATTATCATAAAAATAGAACCAATCTCGCAAAAATAAAATTTCTAAAACAAGAAAATCTTTCAGCATGTCAGTCTTCAAATAAAACATATTTGATACTGATTTTCTTTTTTTTATTATAAAGAAAATAAGATACAAAGAAAGTAAGCTACTTAAAATGTTAAAGTTGGCGAGTGGCAAAACCAAGATCTGAACCAGCAAAGTGAATTTGTTTTCTTAGCTTTGGATAGAGTTCCTCCACCCTAGGAGAATCATCCCCTGACTGTCTAATACATTTTACTCCCAAGTCATACAGAAAGGAAAGGATGGGAAAGTGAAGGGGGCCAACACAGAGTGTTTTGCAAGTCTGGAGGATTTGTACCAATGTAAACTCAGAAGTAAAGCCACAGAGGTCAAGTCATCTTTGCCCTTTGTTACAAATGAATGTATAAAAGTCATTCCTTCTTACAACTCTACTTCCATGCTATCTTCAGAAAGCTTGCTGTGCCAGCCACAGAGCTGCCCTCAGATCTCCTTTTAAGGAGGACTTGCAACAGGAGTGCTGTCAACCAACAACCTCTAGTCCAACACTTTTGGAGTTCACCCCGGTCTTTACCGTAAGAGCACACTTTCCATAGGCAGCTCCACCCAGTAATGGCAGAAGTGACAAGTTCTAGGACCTGGCCATATCTGCCCATCACAGGCCCTTCTTCCAGGCACTTCTCTGGAGTTTATCACTGGGCCAGTGGCCACCTTGTCTGGAAAACACTTTTCTTTTCTTCTTCTTCTTCTAAAATTTACTTTATTGAAGTATAGTTGATTTATAATATTGTGTTAATTTATGCTATACAGCAAAGTGATTCAGTTACACACATACAAACATTCTTTGTAAAATTCTTTTCCATTATGGTTTGTTGCAGGATATCAAATATGGTTGCCTAAGCTATACAGTAGGACCTTGTTGCATATCCATCTTATATGTAATAGTTTGTATATCTGCTAACACCCCCTGCTGGCTCAGACAGTAAGAATCATCCTAGACTGTGGGAGACCTGCGTTCAATCTCTGGGCTGGGAAGATACCCTGGAAGAGGGCATGGCAACCCACTCCAGTATTCTTGCCTGGAGAATCCCCATGGACAGAGAAGCCTGGCGGGCTACAATCCATGGGGTCACAAAGAGTCGAACACGACTGAGCAACTAAGCACAGCACAGCTAACACCAAACTTTCGGTCCATACCTCCCCAGCACCTTGGCAAACACAAGTCTGTTCTCTACGTCTGTGAGTCTGTTATTTCATAGATAAGTTCATCTGTGTCATATTTTAGATTCCACATATAAGTCATGTCATATGGCATTTGTCTTTCTCTTTGAGTTACTTCACTTAGTAGGATAATCTCTAGGACCATCCATGTTGCTGCAAATGGAATTATTTCACTCTTTCTTATGGCTGAATAATATTCCATCATATATATATATATAATATTCCATTATATATATATATATATATATATAATATTCCATTATATATATATATATATAATATTCCATTATATATATATAAAATATTCCATTATATATATATAAACCCTGACTTCTTTATCCATTCACCTGTGAATGGACATTTAGGTTGTTTCATGTCTTGGCTATTGTGAAGAGTGGGCAGCCATCTGAGATGTTCCATCGATTTCTCCATCCCCCCTCCTTCATTTCACAGATTTCAGACCTACATCATAGTCTGAAGTTTTTCCCTTCTCCTCCTTCCTCTTCTCTTAGCTTCAATGCATCCTACCTCCAATACATCTTCTGCACCTGTGACTCAGTCTTGGTCCCAGCTTCCACTGCCCCTGAATAGATACTCCAATGATTACAGGAAGTTTGGGAGTCCATTTCTCTAACACCCCCTGGTGGCTCAGATGGTAAGAATCCTCCTGCAATGTGGGAGACGTGGGTTCGATCCCTGAGTTGGGAAGATATCAAAATAAACTAAAACATGCTTTGAAATATCACGGCTACTCTGCCTGCTATGAAAATCAGTTGCTGCTGACCAGGATTTTCTGCTCAGAAGGTGGCCACCTGGATGCATAGTCAATGTTGTTCCACCAGAGCATCACAGGAGAGCCACGCTGGTGGTAACAAGAGTGAAAACTATCTATAAATACTTCCAATCTCTTTGCCAGAAAAGCTGGTGTGTTCTGTTGTTTCTTCCATACCTGCAAAGAACAACCTGTGCCTTATTTCCATCTGTTGCTTGTGAGAAAATCAAACCTGTGTTTCCTCAACTGAGCACATTCCCAGCCTTTGCTTATACTAATATGGCCTGTCCCTTCCCTCATTTTATTAATACAGAAATGAATTATGAGCCACCAGAGGAGGTATCATATTTAGTGCTATATCTGAAATCACTTCCAGATTATGATTTCTTCTCCAAAATAATCCTAATGCTATTTACAAAAATAATCACGCACATAAGCCTGTGGTTGAATTTTACCTGAACCACTTCCTAGTTCTATTATAAACTTTTGTTTTTCCTTTGCTTTCAACGTGGCATATGTGCTTTTTTTTATCCTCCAGTAAAGCAACTTGACAGTTGGTAGCTGTCTGGCTGTTTATTCAACATATGTACCACTTAATGCACAGGTCTCAGTGAGACAGTCCCCAAAGTCGATCCAACTGGGATAAAAGTCAACAAATAGAGCTTTGCAGGGAGTGCATTGACTTGGGAAGAGTTAAATATTTGGAAGGTGTTTAGCAGTTAAGATTTAAGTCTAATGTCACAAGAATTTACAGGGTCAGAATCTCCCCCAGCACAGCACATCCTCTGGATTTCACAGAGCAGCTCCATATGTTAGGAAATCACCTTTTTAATTAGATCTCTGTAGCCTCATTCTATGTTACCACTGTCACAAGTCTTGGATAAAATCCTATTCTCAGGAAACCTTTCAGTAAACAGTTAGCTGTGGGTTTGCAAGAAGATATTGAGACAGATTCTCCCAGATTGCAAGTGATTTTAAATTAGCTTCTCTGGAAAGTGGTGGGTGTGGTGTTATTTCAACATCCTCATCTGTTACCTGAGTCTTTTCCCCAAGGAAAGCAAAATGTGCTCCGTAGTGTGCATTTCTGAAAGCGGAATTGGTTAGGGAGTTCTGTGGCCTATTCTGGCCTGTATGGACTAGCAGATGGGATGAAACAGAAATTCCCTCCTCATTTTGGCCATTAGGATTGCTCAAGTGTGCATCCATCTGAGAAGCAGAGGTTCCTGAAAATTTCGACACGACCAAGGGAGAAGGAAGTGAATAGAGAGTTATACAGGAAGAGCAGAAGAGAAACTGAAAGTCGCTTAGTCGTGTCGGACTTTTTGCAACCCCCTGAACTATCCAGTCCATGGAATTCTCCAGGCCAGAATACTGGAATGGGTAGCTGTTTCCCCTCCCCAGGGTATCTTCCCAACCTAGGGATTGAACCCAGATGTCCCACATCGCAGGCGGATCCTTTACCAGCTGGGCCACCACGGAAGCCCTATTTTGTACCAAGTCTGTTAAATAGATTTTCAGATATTATCCTCCCAAAAGACCCTAAAGGGAAAGAGCACTAATATTTTCACTTTTTTAGATGAAAAAATAATCAAAGCTGAGTGGCAAAATGACTTTCCCAAGGTGACAAACATAAACAGCAGCACTGGTCAGATTCAAGTCCCAATTGTGTATGAAACCAAAGTCCTGTTCTTAACCACTGTGATGTGCTGTGTACCAGTATTACAGTTTATAATCAAGATGCTTTAAAACTTTGGTAAAAATTGTAGGGCCACAAAAATGAGGTTCTCTCTGCTTCTGGTGACTCAGAGGGTAAAGCATCTGCCTGTGATGTGGGAGACCCAGGTTCGATCCCTGGGTCAGGAAGATCCCCTGGAGAAGGAAATGGCAGCACACTCCAGTATTCTTGCCTGAAGAATCCCATGCACAGAGGAGCCTGGTGGGCTACAGTCCACAGGGTCGCAAAGAGTAGGACACGACTGAGCGATTACACTTTCTTTCTTCCTTTTGGACCTAGAGTTAGCCTAGGTTCCAACATCTAAAGTCATCAACTCTTCAATTCAGTCTATCAGTGTGATATTGTTATTTACAGTAATAAATCTGCATCTGGTCTTATCTTTGGTTCCCAGATCACACTCCCCAAATCCTTGAAATTGCCTAAGGGTAAAGGGTAAAGCCTCCCTGGTGGCTCAGAGGGTAAAGTGTCTGCCTGCAATTCAGCAGACCCTGCAATTCAGGAGACCCAGGTTCGATCCCTGGTTCCGAAAGATCTGCTGGAGGAGGAAATGGCAACCCACTGCAATACTCTTGCCTGGAAAATCCCATGGATGGAGGAACCTGGTGCAGACTACAGTCCATGGGGTCGCAAAGAGTTGGACAGGACTGAGTGTGGCTTCACTTCACTTTCTTTCTTTCAAAGAGCAAGGAGGGTATCTTTTATTATGTTAAATAATGCCTTTTGGAAACCAATGAAGAATGGGGGCTGGTTGCCAGTGGAGCCAATCCTGTGATTAGAAAGTTGGAACTTTTGGCCTTACTCCCACATCTAGAGAAGGGAGAGGAGCTGAAGTTGGAATTTAATCTCCAGTGGTCAATAATTTAATCAATTATGCCTGTGTAGTGAAGCCCCCATAAAAACCCAAAGGACAGGTGGGAGAGCCCGTGGAGGCGCTGGGAGAGTGAGGCTCCCGGAGAGAACACAGAAGCTCTGCGCCCTCTCCCCTGTCTTGCCCTGTGCATCTCTTCCATCTGGCCATTTCTGGGCTATGCCCTTTATAATAAACTAGTGATCTAAGACGGAGAAGGCAATGGCAACCCACTCCAGTACTCTTGCCTGGCAAATCCCACGGACGGAAGAGCCTGGTAGTCTGCAGTCCCTGGGGTCACTAAGAGTCGGACGTGACTGAGTGACTTCACTTTCACTTTTCACTTCCATGCATTGGAGAAGGAAATGGCAACCCACTCCAGTGTTCTTGCCTGGAGAATCCCAGGGACGGGGGAGCCTGGTGGGCTGCTGTCTCTGGGATCACAGAGTCGGACACGACTGAAGCAACTTAGCAGCAGCAGCAGCAGCAGTGATCTAAGAAGTAAAATGTTCCTCTGAGTTCTGTGAGCCTCTCTAGCAAATCAGTCAAACCCAAGATGGAAGTCGTGGGAACCTCTCATTTACAGCCAGTCGGTCAGATATATCGGTAACAACATAAGTTGACATCTTGAGCTGGAGGGTGTTATTGGAACCTCCAATTTGTAGACAGGGAGTCAGAAGCACAGGTAACAACCTATGTTGTGGGGCTGGGGGTAGGAGGTGGTCTCCTAGGACTGAACCCTCAACCTGGAAAGTAGAAATTGCTAGTCACTCAGTCCTGTCCCACTCTTTGCGACCCCATGGACTGTAGCCTGCAGTCTCCTCTGCCCATGGAATTCTCCAGGCAAAAATACTAGAATGGGTAGCTATCCCCCATACCCTTCTCCAGGCGATCTTCCCAACCCAGGGATCAAACCTGTGTGTCTTGGTTTGTAGGCCGATTCTTTACCATCTAAGCCACCAGGTAGATAGTGTCAGAATTGGTTTGACTTGTAGGACTCCCAGTCACTGTCCAGAGAGGTGCTTGCTGGCTGTGTGAGGGAACCATCTTCTCCACCCATGCCCCATCCCCTGACTACCGGCACCAAATTGTCATTTGCTGGGTAGTACCCAAAACAATCAGACAAAAAAATGTTTCTTTTTCATATTCATAGTCCTCACACAGTCTGGATCACACTGCTGCCGCTAAGCTCAGCCCATCATCTTCTGTGAGCATGGAGGTGTCCTTTCTTGGCAGCTGCCACATGCCAGGCAGACAGACCAAGCATGCCTGGAGTTTTAGCCTTTCCCTCTACTTTCAAATTTGAATAAAATCCCTCATCTCTGGACCCGGGGTCTGGCACACCACAGTCTGCACCCAAAGAGGCTGGCATGCAAGGGAGCTGTATGATACAATATGCAAATGATGACGGTGGAATAGCAAGATAGAACTGCTGATCTGGACTTCTTGCCATATAGGAAAGAAGAAAAAGAAAAGCCAATAAAAATTGTTTAAGCGCTTCTTAGATTTCCTAAGACTTCTAGCCAAATGCATTATTAACTGATACAGATTCTTAGTTTTTTATATGAAGTGACAACTCTTGAAATTCATGATTTCACATGTGGAATTTATCTAACAAAGACATTGACTTCAATCTTATAAAAATAGGAAGTTGTTTTTTGTTTTTTGTTTTTTTTTTAAGAAATCTGAACTAAAATAGCAGAGCAGAAGTGGAATGGGCAGTAAGTTGATACATCGCATAAGCCACACATTATAAAAACAACAAGCATGGGATAAATAGTATCTCCCCTACTTTGCAAGTAAGAATTGACATCTAAGAAAGCTAAATATTTTCTCTTTAGTATTAAATAGTTGAACCAGTATTCAAATACAAGTGTTACAAGGTTTTAATGCACATTTTTGTTGTTATAAAGTTTTATTTTCCAAATGTATATTTGGAACAGTGATGAAATTTTTAACAAAACTTTTACATTAATCATTATAATGAGACAAAATAGGTTTTAGAATCATTAGTTCTAGTTCTGCATTCTTTCCCAGAGTCTCTAATTTTCTAATTTATGTTATAAATATCCAAAAAAGTCTACATTTATTTCAACAGGGAGCCCCTTTTTTCCCCCAAAAGAATATAACATCTTATAAAACACTGGTATCCCAAAGAACAAAGTTTGGGAAAGTTGTATCAGCACAACTACATGTATTTAATATTTATATGATATTAATATATCCAAGTCTGTCACTTACTATAATGATTTATACCTACAATACATACACATATATACCTCTATCTATCTATCTAGATATATATTACATACATCCAACAATCTTCAGGCTTGATTCTAAGAAGGGGTCAAATGTCTTTTTTGTATAATGCCCTATGTACCTCAATTTCTCAATATATATTAAACTCTGCTGCTGCTGCTGCTAAGTCGCTTCAGTAGTGTCCAACTCTGTGCGATCCCATAGACGGCAGCCCACCAGGCTCCCTCTGTCCCTGGGATTCTCCAGGCAAGAACACTGGAGTGGGTTGCAATCTCCCTCTCCAATGCATGAAAGTGAAAAGTGAAAGCAAAGCCACTCAGTCGTGTCCGACTCCCAGCGACCCCATGGACTAGAGCCCACCAGGCTCCTCCATCCATGGGACTTTCCAGGCAAGAGTATTGGGGTGGGGTGCCATTGCCCTCCGGGAAGCCCATATTAGACTCTAGTTCTTTATTGTCCATATTAGAAGTTTCCAAGAAGAAAACAAATATGGGAAGGATTTACTAACTTGTTCAATTTGATGTAGTAGGTCTATAGTTGAAATGAGACTGCAATTTCTGCTTTAAGTGTATTCTTCCAGTAACCAGACAATCCTTCAGTAGGGTATTCAAGCTAATTTGTGAGGTCTGAAAAGTGAGAAGGGAGAAAAGAAAGTAGATAATATTTAATTTCAAAGGACAGTTCTTCCTAATTTTCTCTTTTGGGTAAGAGAGGAATTAACGAAAATATTATAGTGTGAGCTATCACTTGGAAGAAATCATCTACATTTAAGACTAATTAAAATATCAGCCTTTCAATTAGCATGGATGTTTATTTTCAGCTTTGCAAGTTTACTACAACAGTCATATGGTCATAATGGTGATGGAGCTCTTATTTTAATTATGAGTTTTGCTTCAGCAGAAAGAAAATTGTAGACTTATCGTGCACTAATAGATAATAAGAATAGAAGAGTTCAGACTCTAGATAGTACAATGACTTTCCCCCAAACAGATCTTTTCCTTTCAAGCACCAGATCAATAAATGACCCTTTTGATCAGAGAACAAACTAAAACCTCCTCTATATTTTGCTTGTTACTTTCATTTTTCCCTCAAGAAAAGATGAAGCCACTTAAGTGGCAGACCACAAAAGCACTATGGCACTTTCATCCTCGCAAAGAGTTCAAAAAGTAAATAAAACTTTTTGGAACTTGTATTCAAGAACAAAGCTAGCACCCAGTAGCTCAATATGCCTTTGGGGTTAGGGGTTTATTCAAAGCATCAAGAATCAGTATTTCCATCTAGACATATAAGTGATCTAAATAGCATTCATAGGACTTTAAAAGCCTTTTTGAAATAAAAAGCAGAGCAAACTACAAAAGTATAAATTCTAAGTTTTCCTACATTATTCCTACTTTGTAGAGCATCTGGTCAGGATGGGGGCTGCCAGAACATCACATATCAATCACATATGAAAGAACGCACTGGTCCACGTGACCATGGCACTGAAATAGACTAATGAGAACCCAACAGCGTGCCTCTCCTTTTCAATTAGCTCTCTGTCCATTTTCACAGGAACCCACTGGGGAAGGAAACTTTGTGGGTATTTGACACTACTGGCAGTTCCTTGTTTTGTCTTAATCTACTAAATACAATCTAGTAAAAGGGAGTGTAAATGCCAAAAAGTAAAAAAGGAACACAATACAGATATCTATGGCAAGGACTGACACACACTTAGGCAGCCAAATTGGATATTTTGGTAGAAAATGAATGATTAGGGTAAAAAAGGAAAAAAAAAAGCTCTCTGCAAGGCTGACAATTCTGTTTTTTAAGAGGCAATATGGAGTATTTAGTGCACAATGAATTAAGGAGATTAAATTATGAATACTATTAATAAATATTACTTTTGAATATATCTTAAATGTGAGGAGAAAGTATAAAAATCTCCCTACCTCCAGCCTCTATCACATCGACAAAATAAAGAAGCATTCACTCAATGGTTTATTTAGTTCATGTCCTCTACATTACTGAACAGGCAAAGCTACTGAGAATACAGACAAATGTAAGTTCCACATATTTTGATCGCCTATCATTTATTTCTTCTTGGCCTTAAGAAGACTCAATATACCTATTTTGCTCTCACAATCACAGATAAACTCACCCACACAACTATAATCTAGTTGGGGGGGAGTGGCAGGAAAACTTAGATATTTATGTGGAAAATGTGCCCTGAAGGGAAAAAAAAAAAAAACACACTCTAATGTCAGAACTAAAAAAACAACAATTTTGTATTTGAGCACTTCTTCCTGGAAATGTTAATTGCAAAATGTGCCAGCTAAGATTTGCTCCGTCGTTACCAGCACATGTGTATCTCATTTGCTCCTTTGTCTTGCTTCACATCCACACTGCAGTCTCCGTGAATGATGGAGACTGAGCAGTCTCCGTTCTTGAATTACTGCTCTTTCCAAATTCTTTTTCCTCTACTTTCCAGCTTTACTAGTTCTCAGGTTTCAGCCTCTGTAGTTCCCCTTGCCTGGTACTCCTTCTGGAATTCTAGCTTTGTAAAATGCTATAGTGAAGGGTTGTAGGATTTTTCGCCTCCACTTGTATACTGCCAAGGGACTCTTTTTGAAGACCTTACTTTCACCATCAAGAACTAGGGAGGCAGACCCAGTGGCCTTAAGGGATTTAATTAGAGTTCACCAAGTTAGAATCTCCAAGCTCTCAAAGACCTAATTTAAATACAAGTTCACTGATTTTTTTCCAACTATTTCTTAGACCCTTATTAAAATTTCAGGTTATTAAAGGGAACATCCCATGTTTTGCAATACTCAGAAAATAAACCTGGGTTATGCAGAATCTCAAACATCCTCCAGGTGCAAAGAGCAAAATTCTGCAAATTGCTAGGAAAATAATAAGGAATTAGCATATACATTATTAAAATGATAGTGGAATTTTGTTGATCATTATCAATTACATTTATATGGGTAGCATAATAGGAAATAAACATTGGCTATAGATTAGTAAAAGAAAATACGTAATTTAATGTATAAAATGAGTACTATCTGACTGCTCTTTACTTTAGGTGGTGTTATACCCCTTTTGTTAAGTTGTCAGCCAGAACCTTTGTGGAAAACTGATGACAAATCATATCAATTTATAAAAACTTTCTGGTCAATCAAACCTCTGTTATATATGGTTATGATAGGAGTGCCATGTATAATACAGTTTCTAATTGACAACATTACAATTTCATAAGAAAAAAAAAATCTAGGTCTTTTCTTGCCCTTTCCTTTCTATATTGAGAATTGTGTCTTAAATAGACATTCTAACCAGAGACTGGCTTAAAACATGAATTGACTATGATGTCAAAACTTAAATAACTAACTACATTAAAATCCACATAGCTTTGGTATGAATAAAAACAACAACACTAGAAGGTGCCAGGAAGCCAGATGCCACATAAATAGGAGAAATAGACAAAAAGAAAAGCTAACAGGTTGCTTCAACAGCATTTAATTGTTTAAGCCTCCTTGGAAAGATCACTCAGAATAGAAGGAATTCATAGAGGGAAGAGAGATGGAAAGAAAATGAAAACTTTGCCACTTTTTGATTTGAGGTACAATTTATAAGACACTTCAACACTGTTTTGTTGCTTTTTTAAAATAGCCACCAGGAAGAACATTTCTTAGTGAAATAATTTTGAAAAATCTGTAAGTTTTTTTTTTTTTTTTTGAGTATTTCTTCACTCACATCCCTGTAGTATTGTGACATAATTAGCATATTAGCTTTCTCAAAGTAAACTTTCACTATGGCCTTAATAACTGGATGGAAGACGCGTCTTTCAGAGATTTACCTGGTGAAACACAGAATTTAGGTCATCTGTAAACTTTGGATTTTTTATTATTTATATGCTTGAGAAGGCATAAAATGTTAGCTATTTCTCCATCTAGTATTTCATTCACTTCATTCTTCCAAAAATATGGCAGTAGAGATACAAATATGAAATATTTTATGTCAATTTTCACTGTATATCATATTTTAAGCCTGATTATTTTGGCATTACTGCACAGAAAAATAGCAAAATTATTGTCTTATAAAAGCACACTAATTCTCACAACATTACAAGACTAGTTTATTGGTATAAATTCACATGAATTTCCAAGATGAGATATTTTTCATAATTTAAAATTTTAAAGTTATAGTTTATAATGATCACCCTGGAGCAGTAAAGGAAAATCTGTTTCTTTAGTAGATGTGCTAAAAATTCTTTCCATTTGCTTTCCACCAAAAGATCATGCTTAAGTACTTCCATTAAATGTAAAATATTTTTCAGGTTTGCCTTGTTATTTAATGAAATTCAAAATCAGTTTGCAAAGGCAATCGCCCCATTCCCCCAACCCTCCAAAAAATCTTGTCATTTTATGACAAACAGATTTCCTGAGAGATGGAAAACATTCACTGTGAAAATTGCTATATTTATCCTTGAGACATATTTGGTAAAATTCACTAATTTGCCCAGTGCATAATTTCAGTATGTTCATGGAAAAAACAAACTGTCTTACCAATGACTTTAAAAGAGAATCCCTCTGCTCTTAGAATTTGATGGAAGCAAATGCTATGTAAATACTAATGATTGAGTATGATCTTCCCAGGCAGCGGGAAGGAAAATGCTTATTTTGGTCACACACACACACACACACACACACACACACACACACACACACGTGTGTATGTAATCTTTTTAAGAAAGGCCTTCATAATACAGTCATAAAAACAAAACAATGAATGACAAGCAAACATTTAAGCCAGAGATCAAGACTGAGAAAAGAAAGCATAATGACTACTTCTAATTTTTTTTTGTTTGTTTTTTGTTTTGTTTCATGACTACTTTTCTAAATCACATAGGTCAGATGCTATTTGTCTCTCCAGTGGTCTCTTCCAGTGGAACTTTGTTTTAATTTGATGTTGCAACATATTCTTTAATAATACACTAAAAATCAAGTACAGGCTACCTTTAGTTCCCTGTGATGAAGTTTTTTAGTTGTTTAGATAAGCTGGTTTATGAGAAGCAAATGAATTTCCCAAACTTGAAGTTGAACACAGACTTTCACCTTGGAATGGTACTCCAGTCTCCTATCCTAGAAGAGTTCATACACTTCAAAATCATGACCTTTTGCACATTATAAAGTAAAAGCCACTAGACATTTTACTTAATTTAGAATAAACATAGAATCCATTTTTTCATTTGATTTGACTATTGACGTAAAGGTTAATATTGCAAATTTCTCTAAAATATTGTGTAATAGATTTCACAAAGAATTATCAACAAAATGTAAACACATGAAAAAAGTCATAATTTAACCATTTTTTTATAATTTTTATAAAAAAAAATTTTTATAACCAGTTTTTTATAATTTCAGCATCTAAGGAGGCAGGAAAAGGTAGGTAATTAAAAGATATCATGGCCACAAAG
Organism: Tragelaphus eurycerus; assembly: GCA_935064755.1. Taxonomy (NCBI): domain Eukaryota; kingdom Metazoa; phylum Chordata; class Mammalia; order Artiodactyla; family Bovidae; genus Tragelaphus; species Tragelaphus eurycerus. The sequence goes on from CAKXYN010000014.1 coordinate 3,448,877, forward strand.
GGATACAGAATGTAGTTTAATTCTTTGCATAAAAAAATATAGTGAGCAAACCAAGTGCAGTTGCTATAAACTAAATGTAGACCTCCCTTCCTCAGTTAATATGTTGAAAGCTTAACATCCAATGTGATGGTATTAGAAGGTGGGGCTTTGGGAGGTATTAACAGGCTTCAACAATATGTGAACCATGAACTTCCTGATGTTCAAGCTGGTTTTAGAAAAGGCAGAGGAACCAGAGATCAAATTGCCAACATCCGCTGGATCATGGAAAAAGCAAGAGAGTTCCAGAAAAACATCTATTTCTGCTTTATTGACTATGCCAAAGCCTTTGACTGTGTAGATCACAATAAACTATGGAAAATTCTGAAAGAGATGGGAATACCAGACCACCTGATCTGCCTCTTAAGAAATCTGTATGCAGGTCAGGAAGCAACAGTTAGAACTGGTCATGGAACAACAGACTGGTTCCAAATAGGAAAAGGAGTACGTCAAGGCTGCATATTGTCACCATGTTTATTTAACTTATATGCAGAGTACATCATGAGAAATGCTGGACTGGAAGAAACACAAGTTGGAATCAAGATTGCTGGGAGAAATATCAATAACCTCAGATATGCAGATGACACGACTCTTATGGCAGAAAGTGAAGAGGGGCTAAAAAGCCTCTTGATGAAAGTGAAAGTGGAGAGTGAAAAGGTTGGCTTAAAGCTCAACATTCAGAAAACGAAGATCATGGCATCTGGTCCCATCACTACATGGGAAATAGATGGGGAAACAGTGGAAACAGTATCAGACTTTGTTTTTCTGGGCTCCAAAATCACTGCAGATGGTGACTGCAGCCATGAAATTAAAAGACGCTTACTCCTTGGAAGGAAAGTTATGACCAACCTAGATAGCATATTCAAAAGCAGAGATATTACTTTACCAACAAAGGTTCACCTAGTCAAGGCTATGGTCTTTCCTGTGGTCATGTATGGATGTGAGAGCTGGACTGTGAAGAAGGCTGAGCGCCGAAGAATTGATGCTTTTGAACTGTGGTGTTGGAGAAGACTCTTGAGAGTCCCTTGGACTGCAAGAAGATCCAACCAGTCCATTCTGAAGGAGATCAATCCTGGAATTTCTTTAGAAGGAATGATGCTAAAGCTGAAACTCCAGTATTTTGGCCACCTCATGCGAAGAGTTGACTCATTGGAGAAGACTCTGATGCTGGGAGGGATTGAGGGCAGGAGGAGAAGGGGACGACAGAGGATGAGATGGCTGGATGGCATCACTGACTTGATGAGTATGATTCTGGGTGACCTCCGGGAGCTGGTGATGGACAGGGAGGCCTGGCGTGCTGCGGTTCATGGGGTCGCAAAGAGTCGGACAGGACTGAGCGACTTATCTGATCTGATCTGATCTGAACAGGTTTTGAGGGTGGAGCCTTTTAGTGTCCTGATAAAAATGACCCTAGAGAGTTCTTTTGCCCCTTCTGCAATAAGATAGCCATCTGTGAACCAAAAAGCAGCTATCATCAGACACTTAATTTGCCAGTGCCTTAATCTTAGACTTCCCAGCCTCCAGTACCGTGAGAAATAAATTTTCTGTTGTTTATAAACCATTCAGTCTATGGTATTTTGTTATAGCAGTTCAAACAGACTAAGACAGTAGCAAGAACTTAAACCATGTAACCATGTATATCTCTGGAAAACACCTACCTTTGTAAAGAAAATCCCATCCTACATATCTGCCTCTTTTCACTAGGATATTTGAACATACATAATTCTTACTATATCTTTACCAAGTGAAAAAAAGCAATTACAAAAAAATCAATCTACAAAGTAGGAGATGTGAAACTGGAAAATCATAAAACTTCAAAAACATGGGCGCGGATGTTATTATGGAGAGTAAGGACTAAAACTCTCCTGTATTTTTTATTTAAGATTCTGTCAAAATGCTGAAACCCAAGACATAGAGAGGACCTGGAGAAAGTCCACAGCTCAAGACTAAAAGCGCAGAAGAGCTTCACCCAGAGATTGACTAACTGGACAGTAACAGTTTAAAACAATATTGTTTAAAGTCTAGGAAACTGCTGGTTGTGGTAGACGAAATGTTTTGAACATAAAGATGAAGGAATAAAACTCCAAATATGTCTAAGATCTATGAGTTTTTCCTAGAATCCTTGCTGTCTTCAATTTAATTCTGGGTTCCTGCATCACCATTTATACAAATTAACTTGATTTCAGAGAAAAAATAAACCTAGAAGCTACAAAAATAGCCTCTCAGAGTCCTCAGGCATCTTTCACGTGTCCTTCCTCAAAGACATTGTGTTTATGATTGACCACAAATATGTGAGACTTATTAAAACCCTCATTTTTAATGTCTTAATTTAACATTTACTGATAGATTCATATCAAGCATACCAAGATTATCATTATTTTCATCTGATAACACAGCAAAGACCTGAACTAAGTGTAAAAGAACTGCCAACTCAGCAGATTTCTTATAGCTTACTTATTCTTGTACTATTAGCATTGCCTTCAATATGAACTTTCTATACAGGATTTTTTAAAATTCACTAGTAATCTTTGGAGATTTAAATTAGATAAAACCAGAAAATGTATTAGTTCAGGTCAGTCACTAAGTCATGTTCGACTCTTTGCAACCCCATGCCAGGCTTCCCTGTCCATCACCTACTCCCAGAGCTTGCTCAAACTCACGTCCGTCGAGTCAATGATGCCATCCAACCATCTCATCCTCTGTTGTCCCCTTCTCCTGCCTTCCACCTTTCCTAGAATCAGGATCTTTTCAAATGAGTCAGTTCTTTGCATCAGGTGGCCAAAGTATTGGAGTTTCAGCTTCAGCATCAGTCCTTCCAATTAATATTCAGGACTGATTTCCTTTAGAATTGACTGGTTGGATCTCCTTGCTGTCCAAGGGACTCTCAAGAGTCTTCTCCAAAATCACAGTTCCAAACCATCAATTCTTTGGAAAAGGAAATGGCAACCCACTCCAGTGTTCTTGCCTGGAGAATCCCAGGGACGGCAGAGCCTCGTGGGCTGCAGTCTGTGGGGTCGCACACAGTCGAACACGACTGAAGTGACTTAGCAGCAGCAATTTTCTTAATGGCCCAACTTTCACATCTACACATGACTACTGGAAAAACCATAGCTTTGACTAGATGGACCTTTGTTGGCAAAGTAACGTCTCTGCTTTTTAATAAGCTGTCTGGTTGGTCATATCTTTTCTTCCAAGGAGCAGGTGTCTTTTAATTTCATGGCTGCAGTCATCATCTGCAGTGATTTTGGAGCCCAAGAAAATAAAGTCAGCCACTGTTTCCATTGTTTCCCCATGTATTTGCCATGAAATGATGGCACTCGATGCCATGATTTTAATTTTATGAATGCTGAGTTCTAAGCCAACGTTTTGATTCTCCTCTTTCACGTTGATCAAGAGGATCTTTAGTTCCTCTTTGCTCTCCGGGGTGGTATCATCTGCGTATCTGAGGTTATTGATATTTCTCTTTGCAATCTTGATTCCAGCTTGTGCTTCATCCAGTCCAATATTTCACATGATGTACTCTGCATATAAGTTAAATAAGCAAGGTGCCCAACCCAGAGATCGAAACCAGGTCTCCCGCATTGCAGGCAGATTCTTTACCATCTGAACCACAAGGGAAGCCCAGAAAATATATGGATCATCATAAATGAAATACCCGTCAACTGCAACATGTAGTAACACATGGAAAGCAAATGAACAATAGTGTGTGTGGACCATAAGATGATGTAGGTCCTTCCCCTGCCCTGATAATACTCCATATACAGTATGCAATTTGTGACTATTCTGATATTTTGTCCAAGATTGCTTATTTTAAATAGGAAATGTTTGAGTTTTTGTACAATTACACGATATAAGAGTTCTATTTTCTCTAGTATTCCAACATATTGGGTACTCGTCTGCAGTCAATGCACGCTCCCCCCAAACCACACACACACATGCAATGGAGTCAATAATTGTATAAACCTATCAAACCAATACTTACAAAACGACTAAAGATACATCAGTCCTCTCAAGTATTTACATGATGATTCCTCATGGATTTCCTGTACAAATCAATTTCATTCTGACATTCAGAGTTTTAATATTATCTGCCTTTATTTTATCCTCCTCCCTCAGTTCCCATTACTACCCAACACTGAAGCCCTCCTTCTTTGTCTTGCTTCTCTACCACAAACAATAGAGCCTTTTTCTAAAAGTGTCTTCTTTTCTTCTATATTCTTGCTCACATTCTACTTCTTGAAAGCTTCTACAGTAGTCTACGCTGTTTATTCCTTTTGTAAAACTGTATTGTTCATCGTACCATACAAATAATTCATTCTTCTGAAAAGCTCTCATCTTTCACCTTCCTCTGCTCTTCCCCAATCCATTTTCCAGTCTTAGTCTTTGTCTTTCATCTTCATAACTTAATAAAACTATTAAATGCTTGCCCATAAGATAAAGTGAAAAATCTTTAATATGTTACTTTACTGAGTATATGGCTAAACTGTGAGTAACAAAATCCAGCAAAAGAGTGATTTAATCTAGGAACTAATTTCTTACTAACACAACCCTGGGGAAGGCAGTTTAGAGTTTCATGGCAGTGCTACCCCCATTATCATCAAGGGATCCAGTTTTCTACATTGCTGCTTTGCTCTTTGTTAGGTTTTAACATTGGCTCTCATAATCCAAGACGGTTCACTACCCCCAAGCACATTCCAAAAAGCAGAATGGAGAAGAGAGAAATGGAAGAACAGCCTCTACTTTGGAGGACAGATTCTATAAGTGATACGACTCATTTTTTCACACCATAATGCCCTAAACTTAATAAAAAGTCACACCTAGCTACAAATAAACTGGAACATATAATATTTATCTCAAGTGTTTGTTCTGTGCTTAGTCACTCAGTCGTGTCGGACTTTTTGTGACCCCAGGGACTGTAGCCCACCAAGCCCCTCTATCAGTGGGATTCTCCAGGCAAGAATACTGGAGTGGGTTGCCACGCCCTCCTACCCAGCTAAAAGTTGGTTATCTTGTTTCCAAAGGAGATATGAATAGATGTAAGGATTAGAGGGTTCTCCGTCATTAATTCCATGCCTGTCTTGCTAGTATTTTCATTCTTTTTACTCCCTCTGCTTTAGCAATGATAAAAATTCTTTTGGCTCCTCAATCTCCTGTTTTAGCTTGAATCACATTATCGAGAACCAATTTTACGGACTCTTAGCAAGTGCTACAGAGATAAGCAAACACCTTATTCAAGAAGGAAGGAATATCTGACTCTCTTGTAGGTACAGCCTTTGCGGCTTCAAATAAAACCAAAAGAGAAGCACTCACTTAACATAAATTATGGGGAACAAAAGCAAGATTAATGTATAATTCAGAATCAGGGAACCCCAGTCCTCCTGTATTTGGACATAGTAACCACTTGATGGATGCAAAAGACTCACACATCTATACAAACAACAACAACAAAAAAATTAAGAAACAAAGCTGAAAAGGGGGCTTCAGGATCTTAAGAATATTCTTAAGAGTTGAAGTTTGACCTTATAGTCCAGATAGAACCACCATAGGATTTTACTGTGAGATTATTTCTAAAAACACATTAAATTCCTCATCACACATTTGTAATCACGTCAAACCTTGAGAATGATAAAATTTGCTGTAGGGACATTTCTATTAGTGATTCTATTATAATGTGATAGAATTGGATGGTCCCACTGGATTTATATAACTCTGCATTTGGTTCAAAAATTATAGAATTTCAGGGGGAAAAAAGTCAACGTAAATCTTCTGTTAATAATACAGTGAAAAATCCTTTTGTGAAATTCCTATGCCACATGTAAATAAAAATAAATAAATAAACTGCCGATAGGGGAAGCCTAGTATCCTTTAATGTATTTTTTCAATTGAAACCATGTAATCTAGCTGAAGAAATGTGCAAAGTATGAAAAAAATCTATAAAATAATTTAGATACGTCTTTATGAACATTCTTTTGAAGGAACTATCCTTATCATCCAATTCCTTGTCTTAATAAAGCAAAAAATGAGTTGGAAAATCACAGGACTTGATTCTACAAGAACCAGTTAGTGAATCTGAATAATACTGGCAAAGATATGATAATCAAACCAAGATCTATTAATGACACTGCCATGAAACGCATATAAATATAAAAATAAAAGGACAAGACCAGAGCCCTGAGGGACCACACATTTTACAATAACTTTCCGATGAGCTGCTACCAAGTATAGTATACTGTGTCTGCTGACAAAGATAATTACATTTCAAACCAATTTAATGCTGTCTCAGAATTCCAACTCATGTTTCTGGAAGATCTAACAATGTATCACTGTCTACTGTGTCAAAGGTGAGGGATAAATCTACCTAACTTTGAGAGTAGGCATCCATTTTTTCCCAGAAATTCTCACATATCACTGAAGATACACAGGTAGTTCCTGGTAACTTAATGGGCACCCAAAAATCCATGGTGAAATTTTATCAAATAATTATAAATGTGTCTTCAGGCAAAATAATAAGCAAGCTTCTGTTCTTTTTTTTTTTTTTTTTTCCTAAAGAGACAAGAACTAGAGTTCTAGTAGGTGCATATTTGATAATCTTTAAATGTTTGTTGAGTGAATATATGCATACAAATTTATACAACAGTCAATGCACCAGAGAAGCAAAAGGCATGTAAAATAGTATGCTAATATGTTACAGTATCATCATTTATATTAAAAGTTTATTTTGCATGAGTGAGGGAGTGAGTGCTCACTTGTGAGTTGTGTCCAGCTCTTTGCGACCTCACCAAGGCTCCTCTGTCCATAGAATTTTCCTGGCAAGAATACTCTAAGTGGATTGCCATCTCCTTCTCCAGGGAATCTTTCCAATCCAGGAACTGAATACCCGCCTCCTGCATCTCCTGCATTGCAGGCAGATTCTTTATCACAGAGCCACAGGGGAAGCCCTATATTCTCCATATAATTCCTCAATTATGTTGTGAGCAGAGCCAAGTAAGCCCTTACAATAAAGCAGATAAAAAGTCAGGCAATAAGACTAAATATAACAAAACTTTCTGAAACATACAGAGATATCTTATGCATTTCTCCCGGACTTGTCTGAATAATATTTTTAAGAATAAAAAATAGGAAGATTTTATATCTTTCGTGGGTGTAAGACAAAGGCAACAAGTTTGGGTATGTAAACAAAAGTCATTTTCATTACTTCCTTTCAGTCAATAACTTAGATGTGCCCATACCACTGAGATGTGGGAGCGTCAGCTCTGCTGATTCTGTCGTCCTTGTCATCCCTTCCGTTTTGCCATTTCTACTGCTCAATGCTCAGCACCTAGTGTCCTGTCTTCAGAGAGTTGCCACAAAAACTTGCCAATTTTATAGGGTATGTAACATTTTTATTTTTCCTCTCCCCAAGTCTTTAGGAGTATTTTCAGCATGAGAGACATCTCCCTTATTTTCTCTCATCAAACCTTCTAGGACACCTTTCATATTCTCAATGGGATTGGGTTTTATGAAGATAAGCCAAGAAAAAAAAGCATTAGGGAAGAAGTTGCTATCACAAAATATTCAAGGATACAGAGACTGGAAAAATGCAGAAGTTTACTTATCTTTCATACAACATTCATAGACCGCATATCCTCTACTAATAGGAAAGCTCTACCATCTGCAACCTGTGGGGTCCCTGTTTTGGCATCAAAGTGGTTGCTCAAGCTTTCCTCATCTCCTCGTCAGTAAAAAGGACAAAGGGATTTAGAAGGCTATGTGTCTATTCCTATTTAGGAACATGACTTGGAATAAGGACTGGCTCTTCATTGGTGTGTGACCAGTGTAGACACCAGGCCTCACACTCATAAAGGAGTCACATGTTTGGGGTTCTGCAGTGGTAATATGGCAACCCATTCCAGTGTTCTTGCCTGGAGAATCCCAGGGACAGGGGAGCCTGGTGGGCTGCCGTCTGTGGGGTCGCACAGAGTCGGACACGACTGAAGCAACTTAGCAGCAGCAGCAGTGGTAATATTAAACTCTTTTTAAAAAAATGCTTAATTCTATCTTTGAATTTGTCTTTTGAAAGAGAAGTTCAATGGTGCAATGGACCTTGCACAAAGGGGTGAGAAGCTTTGGCTCACCATCTCCCTGTGATGTCCCCTCCTCCCTGGGACAAGTTTTGGCCACACTCTGTCCTGTATCACTCAGCTCTCTCCGACCCTAACAGATCAAGTTATTCTCAATATTTGCATACAGGTTTCTTGTGTGAATATCAGTTTTCCCTCCTCTATGGAAAATATCCAAACACGGTATTGCTAACTCATATGGTAGGTATGTGTTTAACATCATTAGAAACTGCCAATCTGTTTTCCAGAGCAGATGTATGATTTTGCATTCTCACCAGCAATGTATGAGAGCTGTAGTTTCTCTCTGTCATCACCACAGTTGATACTGTCATTATTTTTTTTTTTTAATTTTAGCCACTTAATAGGTAGTAGTGGTATCCCATTATGGTTTTAATTTGAATTTTCTTACTGGATAATAATATATCAGGTATTTTATGCACTTATTTTCTGTATTTATATCCTCTTTGGTGACGTGTTTGTTCAAGTCTTTGCCTAATTTTTAATTGGGTTGTTGGTTTTCTTATTATTGAATTCTAGGAATTCTTTATATTTTCCAAATACAAATTATTCATCAGATACATGACTTACAAATATTCTTTCCAACTCTGTATGTTTTCCTTCTCTTGACAGTTTGGCAAAGAAAAGTTTTTAATTTAGATAAAGTTAAGGTTTTCAGTTGTTTTTCTTTTATGGGTCATGCTTTTGGAGCCATTTCTAAAATTCTTGGCTTAACCCCAAGTAATAGGCAATGTCTTCTATTTCTTTTTGTTAAAGTTAAACTGAGATCATGGCATCCAGTCCCATCACTTCATGGCAAATAGATGGGGAAATATTGACAGACTTTATTTTGGGGGGCTTCAAAATGATTGCAGATGGTGACTGCAGCCATGAAATTAAAAGATGCTTGCTCCTTGGAAGAAAAGCTATGACCAACCTAGACAGCATATTAAAAAGCAGAGACATTACTTTGTCAACAAAGGTCCGTCTAGTCAAAACTATGGTTTTTCCAGTAGTCATGTATGGATGTGAGATTTGGACTATAAAGAAAGCTTAGCACCGAAGAATTGATGCTCTTGAACTGTTGTGTTGGAGAAGACTCTGGAGAGTCCCTTGGACTGCAAGGAGATCCAACCAGTCAATCCTAAAGGAAATCAGTCCTAATATTCATTGGAAGGACTGATGCTGAGGCTGAAACTTCAATACTTTGGCCACCTAATGCGAAGAAGCGACTCATTGGAAAAGATCCTGTTGCTGGAAAAGATTGAAGGTGGGAGGAGAAGCGAGGCAACAGAGGATGAGATGGTTGGATGGCACCACCAACTCAATGGACATGAGTTTGAGTAAGCTCCGAGAGTTGGTAATGGACGGGGAAACCTGGTGTGCTGCAGTCCATGGGGTCACAAAGAGTCGGACACAACTGAGTTACTGAACTGTACTTAACTGGAAGATTCATGTTTTACATTTAACTCTATGATTTATTTTGTATTAATATTTGAGTAAAGAAATAGGTTGGCATGTTTACAAAAGCATGGCCAACAGTATTTATTAACAAGACCAATATTTATCTGTTTAATTTCTTTATACCTTTGACAATAATCAAATGGCCATATCCATTGATTTCTATGTATCTTTTCACCAATATTATACCATCTTCATTACTGTCTATAATTCCTACTGAGCAGTTATTTTTTATTCAAATGAGTTTGTTTAGCAGCATTTTTGTGTGGGTAATCATTTTTGGTGTTATCAGAGCCCTTAGAATAAAGTTGGATTTGGTTGGGATTCAGGAAACAGCTAGATAAGACAATACTTTTTAGTATGTACACAGTGTGCATGTAGTCCTAAACTCCAAGAGTAAGACAAGAGGTACATATAGAAGTGGATGGACACTGAAGAGTGACATTGCTCATTTAAAAATGACTATCAGTCATCTTTTGTGCAGCCTTGTGGACGTTTGCTCTATTCATGTGCAGTCTGATCGCCATCAAATACTAAAGGACACAGATGCAGCTTTTTCTGTATAACTCCCTCTTAGAACTATTTGATGAAATTTCTGTCTCAGCTTCCCTGAACTACAGTTTTCAGCTTCTTAACTGAGCAAGGCCACCAGACACTGTCTGGGTTTTCTGGCCATGCAAACAGTCTGAAAACTGTCATCAGGCAGAAATCCTGGGTGATATTAAGGCTCACCATCTTTGTTTTCCTTTTCTCAGGGATAACAGCCACTTACCACCATTTTCCAATGTCAGAAAAATAATTGCTTCACATATTGTTCTACTTTTTGAGTTGTTTACTGTGAAAAGTTAAGGCCAATACTTATTATTCCATCATAGATGAACCAGAAATCCATTCTTTTATATTTAACTGTTAAGAATAATGTTGGATTAGGTGTGTGTATGCTTATATGGACATCATCAGATGGTCCATGCTTACACAGACATCACCAGATGGTCAACACCGAAATCAGATCGATTATATTCTTTGCAGCCAAAGATGGAGAAGCTCTATACAATCAGCAAAAACAAGACCAGGAGCTGACTGTGGCTCGGACCATGAACTCATTATTGCCAAACTCAGACTGAAATTGAAGAAAGTAGGGAAAACTACTAGACCATTCAGGTATGACCTAAATCAAATCCCTTATGATTATACAGTGGAAGTGAGAAATAGATTTAAGGGCCTAGATCTGATAGATAGAGTGCCTGATGAACTATGGAATGAGGTTCGTGACATTGTACAGGAGACAGGGATCAAGACCATCCCCATGGAAAAGAAATGCAAAAAAGCAAAATGGCTGTCTGGGGAGGCCTTACAAATAGCTGTGACAAGAAGAGAAGCGAAAAGCAAAGGAGAAAAGGAAAGATATAAACATCTAAATGCAGAGTTCCAAAGAATAGCAAGAAGAGATAAGAAAGCCTTCTTCAGTGATCAATGCAAAGAAATAGAGGAAAACAACAGAATGGGAAAGACTAGGGATCTCTTCAAGAAAATCAGAGATACCAAAGGAACATTTCATGCAAAGATGGGCACGATAAAGGACAGAGATGGTGTGGACCTAACAGAAGCAGAAGATATTAAGAAGAGGTGGCAAGAATACACAGAAGAACTGTACAAAAAAGAGCTTCAAGACCTAGACAATCATGATGATGTGATCACTGACCTAGAGCCAGACATCTTGGAATGTGAAGTCAAATGGGCCTTAGAAAGCATCACTACGAACAAAGCTAGTGGAGGTGATGGAATTCCAGTGGAACTATTCCAAGTCCTGAATGATGATGCTGTGAAAGTGCTGCACTCAATATGCCAGCAAATTTGGAAAACTCAGCAGTGGCCACAGGACTGGAAAAGGTCAGTTTTCATCCCAATCCCAAAGAAAGGCAATGCCAAGGAGTGCTCAAACTACCGAACAATTGCACTCATCTCACACGCTAGTAAAGTAATGCTCAAAATTCTGCAAGCCAGGCTTCAGCAATATGTGAACCGTGAACTTCCTGATGTTCAAGCTGGTTTTAGAAAAGGCAGAGGAACCAGAGATCAAATTGCCAACATCCGCTGGATCATGGAAAAAGCAAGAGAGTTCCAGAAAAACATCTATTTCTGCTTTATTGACTATGCCAAAGCCTTTGACTGTGTGGATCACAATAAACTATGGAAATTTCTGAAAGAGATGGGAATACCAGACCACCTGATCTGCCTCTTAAGAAATCTGTATGCAGGTCAGGAAGCAACAGTTAGAACTGGTCATGGAACAACAGACTGGTTCCAAATAGGAAAAGGAGTACGTCAAGGCTGCATATTGTCACCATGTTTATTTAACTTATATGCAGAGTACATCATGAGAAATGCTGGACTGGAAGAAACACAAGTTGGAATCAAGATTGCCGGGAGAAATATCAATAACCTCAGATATGCAGATGACACGACTCTTATGGCAGAAAGTGAAGAGGGGCTAAAAAGCCTCTTGATGAAAGTGAAAGTGGAGAGTGAAAAGGTTGGCTTAAAGCTCAACATTCAGAAAACGAAGATCATGGCATCTGGTCCCATCACTGCATGGGAAATAGATGGGGAAACAGTGGAAACAGTGTCAGTCTTTGTTTTTCTGGGCTCCAAAATCACTGCAGATGGTGACTGCAGCCATGAAATTAAAAGACGCTTACTCCTTGGAAGGAAAGTTATGACCAACCTAGATAGCATATTCAAAAGCAGAGACATCACTTTACCAACAAAGGTTCGCCTAGTCAAGGCTGTGGTCTTTCCTGTGGTCATGTATGGATGTGAGAGCTGGACTGTGAAGAAGGCTGAACGCCGAAGAATTGATGCTTTTGAACTGTGGTATTGGAGAAGACTCTTGAGAGTCCCTTGGACTGCAAGAAGATCCAACCAGTCCATTCTGAAGGAGATCAATCCTGGAATTTCTTTGGAAGGAATGATGCTGAAGCTGAAACTCCAGTATTTTGGCCACCTCATGCGAAGAGTTGACTCATTGGAGAAGACTCTGATGCTGGGAGGGATTGAGGGCAGGAGGAGAAGGGGACAACAGAGGATGAGATGGCTGGATGGCATCACTGGCTCGATGGATGCGAGTCTGAGTGACCTCCGGGAGCTGGTGATGGACAGGGAGGCCTGGCGTGCTGCGGTTCATGGGGTCGCAAAGAGTCGGACACGACTGAGCGACTGATCTGATCTGATCTGATCTGATGCTTATATGGATAAGAAATATAATATTACTAAGATTTACAAATAGATATATGTGTGAACATAAATTTTCACCACATGATTGGTAAGTTGTGTAAAGGAATGCTAACTTTCTAAAATACACTTTTGTAAAGTGGTTTTATCATTTGCAATTTTACCACCAGTGGATGCAATTGCCATTTGCTCCATATCCTGTGTTTGGTATCATCACTTTTTAATTTTTATTTATTTTTCCATTCTATGAGGTATGAATTTAATTTGCATTTTACAGATTAACGACTGAGAATTTTTCATGTGTTTATTTTACATATGTTTATTTTCTTTGGTAATGTGTCCATTCAAATTGATTACATATATTTTAACTGAGATGATTGTTTCTTATTAAGTGTTAAGAATTCTTTGTATTGATTTATTCTGGATATAAATCAATACCAGATAAAAACATTTGCAAACATTTATTTCAATAAGTATTTTTACATAGTATGTGGCTCATCTTTTTATTGTTTCAACAGGTGTCTTTCAAAAATTTATATATTTAATTTCAATGAAGTTTAACTTAGCAATTTTTAATCAATCATTTTCTTTATCTAAGATATCTTTAGGCAAGATTACAAAGATTCTACTCTTTTCTTCTTGAATTTTTCTAGTTGTATATATCTAGTACATGAGCCATTCTGAACTAATTTTTGGTATGTATCAAGTTGCTTTTCAGGTTTTGTGTCTGCAAAGATCTAATTGCTCTAACACCATTTGGTGAAACCACAATCCTTTCTCCATTGAATTGGCTTTATATCTGTCAAAAATCAATTGATTTAGTTGTGTAGACTTATCTCTGGATTCCATATTCTGTTCCATTGATCTATATGTCTATTATTCCATTACTATTGCCTGACAAGATTATTACATGAGGTTGGCCAAAGAATTTATTCCTTTTTTTCCCTGTAAGATGGCTTTAGAAGGACCTAGTTGTCTTTAACACCATTAGAAATAATTTTGTTACATTTTATTGTGACAGCTGTCATGTAAGCATACATTTAAAGAACCATAAAAATTGGTGAAATTTTGTGTAGTCATTTTAATATATGCAAGCAAAAGGTAAAGAAGAAAAGTAAAGATATACCCAATTAATTATACAGAGTTCCAGAGTTTAGCAAGGAGAGATAAGAAAGCCTTCTTAAGTGAACAATGCAAAGAAATAAAGGAAAACAATAGAATAGGAAAGACTAGAGATCTCTTCAAGGAAGTTAGAGATATCAAGGGAACATTTCATGCAAGGATGGGCACAATAAAAGACAGAAATAGCAAGGACCTAAGAGGAGCAGAAGATATTAAGAAGAGGTGGTAAGAACAGATAGAAAGAACTATATAAAAAAGGTCATGATGACCCGGATAACCACAATGGTGTGGTCACTCACCTAGAGATGGACATCCTGGAGTGTGAGCCCAATAGCTTCATCATAAATCTTATTAGAAACAGAAAGTTCTGTAGCTCAATTTTGTTTTTGCTTTACTATTCTTTTGTCTTTATGAACAAATTTTAGAATCAATTTGGCAATGTCTGCAAAATCCTACTTGGATTTTTTGGGAAATTGCTTTGAATCTTTATGTTATTTTGGAGAGAGGTGACATCTAAACAATATTGAGTCTTCTAGTCCTTAAACTAAACTTTCTTCTTTTATTTGTGTATTCCTTGATTTCCTTCATGTGTGTTTTATAGTTCCCAGTATAAAGATCTTATACATATTATACTAGGTTTACACATAAGCACATATTTCTTGGTGCAAATACAAGTAGTGGATTTTAATTTAAATTTCAAGTTGCTTATGCATATGAAAACAGAATTGACTTTTTTATCTTGACCTAGTAACTTGTAACCTTGTTAAATGCACTTACTAGTTTTAATAACTTTTTATAATTCTTTTTAAAGTTTTCTATGTAGATAACACATTGCTTGTGAATAAAGACAATTTTATTACTTCTTTCTAACCTGTAGGCTTTTAACATAATTTAACCCTATTGCACTGATGAGGGACAGGGAGGCCTTATGTGCTGCAGCCCATGGGATCACAAAGAGTCGGACACAACTGGGCATCTGAGCAACAACAACCCTATGGCACTGCTGAGAATGTACCATACTATGTTGAATAGGAATGATGAGAGCAACCTCACTGCTTTGGTGTCAATTTTAAGTGGAAAGATTCTTTTGCAGTTAAGCACAATGTTGTCCCAGGTGGCTCTAAAGGTAAAGACCCCATCTGCCAGTGCAGGAGACATAAGAGACATGGGTTCGATTCCTAGGTTAGGAAGATCCCCTGGAGGCGGGCATGGCAACCTACTCCAATATTCTTGCTTAGAGATTCCCTTAGACAGGAGAGTCTGGCAGGCTACAGTTCATAGGGTCAGAAAGACTCAGA
Organism: Tragelaphus eurycerus; assembly: GCA_935064755.1. Lineage (NCBI taxonomy): Eukaryota > Metazoa > Chordata > Mammalia > Artiodactyla > Bovidae > Tragelaphus > Tragelaphus eurycerus. Next base: position 3,464,121 of record CAKXYN010000014.1, read on the forward strand.
CACAACTGAAGTGACTTAGCATGCACGCAGCACAATGTTATTTGTAAGTTTTTGTGTAGATGTCCCTTATTAGGATAAGTATGTCTACTTCTCCTTGTTTGCTAAAAGTTTTAACCATGGATCAATATTTAAATTGGTGAAATGCTTTCTTTACCTCTATTAAGAATAAGAATATGTTGGTAAATGTTTAATTACTAAAATTCTGGTGAAAAGTATAAAGAGTGCTCCTATGAACATTCACATTCAAGTATCTATTTACATATCTGTCTTCAATTCACTCCAGTTTGCCTTTAATAAGTGCTAGTATGAGATCCCAGGGACGGGGGAGCTTGTTGGGCTGCTGTCTGTGGGGTTGCACAAAGTCGGACACGACTGAAGTGACTTAGCAGCAGTATGAGATCACTTTTTATACTTTTATATTTAACCTATTTGTGTTTTTGCATGTTTTTAGGCAGCATACAGTTGGATCTTGCTTTTTTTTCACCCATTATACTTTTTTTAAATTTTGACCGAGAGGCTTATACCATGTGTATTTAAGGTATTATTGATAATTTTTAGTTTAAATCTACCAAATAGCTAATTAGATTCCATGATATAATCTTTTTTCTTACATTCTTTTTCTCTCATGCCCTGCCTCCTTTGAGATTAACTATATTTATATTTATGATTTAATTTTGTTGGCTTATTAGCTATATCTCTAATTTGGGATTTTCATTACCATTGTTGAAATACATCTTTAATTATCAATACTACCCTCAAGTAGAGCATAAAAAACTTTAAAAAAACTATACCTCAATCATCACCTCCTTAACCTTTGCATTATTGTCATGTATTTGTTTCTATCTAGCAATACATTATAAATAATATATTGTTACTGGTTTTGCTTTAAGCTGTTAATTATCTTGTAAAGTGATTTTTCAGAATAAGAAATCACTCTTTAAGCAAGCAAGGAATATTTTCCAGTGTAGACCACACACTAGGTCACAAAACAAGCCACAACAAATTTAGGAAGGTAGAAACAATCTCAGGTTTCCCTGGTGGCTCAGATGGTAAAGAATCCTCCTGCAATGCAGGAGACCTGGTTTTGATCCCTGGACTGGGAAGATCCCCTAGAGGAGGGCATGGCAACTCACTCTATTATTCTTGCCTGAAGAATCCCCATGGACAGAGTGCCCAGCAGGCTACATTCCATTGGGGTTGCAAAGAGTTAGAAACAACTGAGTAACTAAGCATAGCACAGCATAGCACCCTTCTCAAACTACTCCAAAAAACTGCAGAAGATTGAACACTCCCAAATTCATTCTCTAAGGCTAACATTATCCTTATACCAAATCAGACAAAGACACTATAAAAAAAAAGAACAAGAAAATCACAGGCCAATGTCACTGATGAATATAGATGCAAAAAGCCTCAACAAAATATTAGCAAATCAAATCCAACTATCATACACCATGATGAAATTGGATTTATTCTACAGTCACAAGGATGGCTTAACACACTCAACTCAATCAATGTGCTATACCATAACAATAAAAAGAAAGACAAAAATAACATGATGATCTCAACAGAAATAGGAAAAGAATTTGACAAAATTCAACATTCATTTATGATAAAAACTATCATCAAAGTTAACATAGAGAAACAGGAAAGTAAAAGTCGCTCAGTTGTGTTTGACTCTTTGTGACTCCACGGACTACATACAGTTCATGGGATTCTCCAGGCCAGAATACTGTAGTAGGCCGCTGTCCCCTTCTCCAGGGGATCTTTCCAACCTAGGGATAAAACCCAGATCTCCTGCATGGCAGGCAGATTCTTTAACAGCTCTTGATATTATTTCTACCTTCCTAAATTTGTTGTGACTTGTTTTGTGACCTAGTATACGGTCTATTCTGGAAAATATTCTATGCATGCTTAAAAATTGATTTCTTATTCTGAAAAATCACTTTAGAAGACAATTAACAGCTTAAAGCAAAAACAATAACAATGGATTATCTGATTTATAATGTATTGCTGCTGCTGCTAACTTGATTTAGCCGTGTCCGACTCTGTGCGACCCCATAGATAGCAGCCCACCAGGCTCCACAATCCCTACCTAGGATTCTCCAGGCAAAAACACTGGAGTGGGTTGCCATTTCCTTTTCCAGTGTGTGAAAGTAAAGTTGCTGAGTTGTGTCCGACTCTTAGCAACCCCATGGACTGCAGCCCACCAGGCTCCTCCGTCCATGGGATTTTCCAGGAAAAAGTACTGGAGTGGGGTGCCATTGCCTTCTCTGAATGTATGGCTAGATAGAAACAAATGAATGACAATAATGCAAAGTCTAAGGAGGTGATGACTGAGCTATACTTTTTTAAGGTTTTTATAGAGAAACATCTTTCAACATAATAAAGGCCATTTACTACAAATCCACAGTCAACATGATATTCTATGGTGAATAGTTATAATCCTTTCTGCTGAACTCAGGAACAAGGAAAGGAGGCCCATTCTCACAGCTTCCAGTTAACATAGTTTCAGAAGGCATAGTTTGAGTGATCATACAAGTAAAAGAAGTAAAATACATCTGAATAGGAAACCAAAAGGTAAAACTGCTACTATTTACATATGACATAATACACTCTATATAGAGAACATTGAACCCTGAACTTCTAGTTGTTCAAGCTGGTTTTAGAAAAGGCAGAAGAACCAGAGACCAAATTGCCAACATCCACTAATCATCGAAAAAGCAAGAAAGTTCCAGAAAAACATTTATTTCTGCTTTATTGACTATGCCAAAGCCTTTGACTGTGTGGATCACAATAAACTGTGGAAAATTTTGAAAGAGATGGGGCTACTAGACCACCTGACCTGCCTCTTGAGAAATTTGTATGCAGATCAGGAAGCAACAGTTAGAACTGGACATAGAACAACAGACTGGTTACAAATAGGAAAAGGAGTACGTCAAGGCTATATACTGTCACCTTGTTTATTTAACTTATATGCAGAGTACATCATGAGAAACGCTGGACTGGAAGAAACACAAGTTGGAATCAAGATTGCTGGGAGAAATATCAATAACCTCAGATATGCATATGATACCACCCTTATGGCAGAAAGTGAATAACTAAAAAGCCTCTTGATGAAAGTAAAAGAGGAGAGTGAAAAAGTTGGCTTAAAACTCAACATTCAGAAAGTGAAGATCATGGCATCTGCTCCCATCACTTCATGGGAAATAGATGGGGAAACAGTGTCAGACTTTACTCTTTTGGGCTCCAAAATCACTGTAGATGGTGACTGCAGCCATGAAATTAAAAGACGCTTACTTCTTGGAAGGAAAGTAATGACCAACCTATATAGTATATTGAAAAGCAGAGACATTACTTTGCCAACAAATGTCTGTCTAGTCAAGGCTATGGTTTTTCCAGTGGTCATGTATGGATGTGAGAGTTGGACTGTGAAGAAGGCTGAGCGCAGAAGAATTGATGCTTTTGAACTGTGGTGTTGAAGAAGACTCTTGAGAGTCCCTTGGAATGCAAGGAGATCCAACCAGTCCATTCTGAAAGAGATCAGCCCTGGGATTTCTTTGGAAGGAATGATGCTAAAGCTGAAACTCCAGTACTTTGGCCACCTCATGTGAAGAGTTGACTCATTGGAGAAGACTCTGATGCCGGGAGGGATTGGGGGAAGGAGGAGAAGGGGACAACAGAGGATGAGATGGCTGGATGGCATCACTGACTTGATGAACATGAGTCTGGGTGAACTCCAGGAGTTGGTGATGGACAGGGAGGCCTGGTGTGCTGCAATTCATGGGGTCACAAAGAGTCAGACATGATTGAGTGACTGAACTGAACTGAACTGAACTGAAGTCTCCATCCAAAAACTATTAGAAATAATAAATGAACTCAGCAAGATTTCAAGATACAAGATTAATTTTCAGAAATCTGTGGCATTTTTATATACTAATGAACAATCAGAAAGGTAAGTAGGAAAAATCCCATTTAAAATCACATCAAAAAGAATAAAAATACCTAGATATGACTTTAACCAAGGTGAAAGATATTCTAAAAACTTCAAAACAATGATAAAGAAAATTAAAGATGATTCAAATAAATAGAAAGATATTCCATTCTCTTTAATTTGAAGAATTAGTATAATTAAAATATCCATATACTCAGATCAATCCACAGATTTAATGCAAATTCCTATCAAAATACTTAGGACAGAGTATTTCTCAGAACTAGAATAATCCTAAAATTTACATGGAACCACAAAAGACCCTGGAATGTAAAAGCAATTTTGAGAAAAAAAGAACAAAGCTGGAATTATAACTATCCCTGACCTCAGACCATACTAAAAAGCTACAGTAATCAAAATAGTGAGACATTGGCACAAAAACAGACACACAGATCAATGGAACAGATAAGAGAACACAGAATAAATCCATGAACCTACGGTCATTCTATGACAAAGGAGTCAAGAATATACAATGGTGAAAAGACAGTGTCTTCAACAAGTGATGCTGGGAAAAATGGACAACCACATGTAAAACAATGAAATTAGAAAATTCCCTCACATTTCATACAAAAATAAACTCAAAATGGTTTAGAGGCCTAAGTGTAAGACATGAAAGCTTAAACCATACAGAAGACAACATAAGCAGAACACTCTTTGACATAAATTGTAATGATATTTCCTTGGGTCAGTTCCCCAAAGGACTTACTTCTTTTGTTTTTTGTTTTGTTTTGTTTTGTTTAGATTAGAAGCACTGTGGTTACACATTTATTCTTTTTTTAATTTAATTTAATTTTATTTAACTTTGCAATATTGTATTGGTTTTGGCATATATCAAAATGAATCTGCCACAGGTATACATGTGTTCCCCATCCTGAACCCTCCTCCCTGCTTCTTCCCCATACCATCCCTCTGGGTCATCCCAGTGCACCAGCCCCAAGCATTAAGTATCGTGCATCAAACCTGGACTGCCGATTCGTTTCATATATGATATTATACATATTTCAATGCCACTCTCACAAATTATCCCACCTTCTCCCTCTCCCAGAGTCCAAAAGACTGTTCTATACATCAGTGTCTCTTTGGCTGTCTCGTTTACAAAGTTATTGTTACCGTCTTTCTAAATTCCATATATATGTGTTAGCATACTGTATTGGTGTTTTTCACTCTGTATAATAGGCTCCAGTTCCATCCACCTCATTAGAACTGATTCAAATGTATTCTTTTTAATGGCTGAGTAATACTCCATTGTGTATATGTACCACTGCTTTCTTATCCATTCATCTGATGATGGACATCTAGGTTGCTTCCATGTCCTGGCTATTATAAACAGTGCTGCGATGAACATTGGGGTATACGTGTCTCTTTCAATTCTGGTTAACTCGGTGTGTATGCCCAGCAGTGGGATTGCTGGGTCATAAGGCAGTTCTATTTCCAGCTTTTTAAGGAATATCCACACTGTTCTCCATAGTGGCTGTACTAGTTTGCATTCCCACCAACAGTGTAAGAGGGTTCCCTTTTCTCCACACCCTCTCCAGCATTTATTGCTTGTAGACTTTTGGATCGCAGCCATTCTGACTGGCATGAAATGGTACCTCATAGTGGTTTTCATTTGCATTTCGCTCGATAAAGGACAGAAATGGTATGGACCTAACGGAAGCAGAAGATATTAAGAAGAGGTGGCAAGAATACACAGAAGAACTGTACAAAAAGAGCTTCACGACCCAGATAATCATGATGGTGTGATCACTGACCTAGAGCCAGACATCCTGGAATGTGAAGTCAAGTGGGCCTTAGAAAGCATCACTAGGAACAAAGCTAGTGGAGGTGACGGAATTCCGGTGGAGCTATTCCAAATCCTGAAAGAGGATGCTGTGAAAGTACTGCACTCAATATGCCAGCAAATTTGGAAAACTCAGCAGTGGCCACAAGATTGGAAAAGGTCAGTTTTCATCCCAATCCCAAAGAAAGGCAATGCCAAGGAGTGCTCAAACTACCGAACAATTGCACTCATTTCACACGCTAGTAAAGTAATGCTCAAAATCCTCCAAGCCAGGCTTCAGCAATATGTGAACCAAGAACTTCCTGATGTTCAAGCTGGATTTAGAAAAGGCAGAGGAACCAGAGATCAAATTGCCAACATCCACTAGATCATGGAAAAAGCAAGAGAGTTCCAGAAAAACATCTATTTCTGCTTTATTGACTATGCCAAAGCCTTTGACTGTGTAGATCACAATAAACTGTGGAAAATTCTGAGAGAGATGGGAATACCAGACCACCTGATCTGCCTCTTGAGAAATCTGTATGCAGGGCAGGAAGCAAAAGTTAGAACTGGTCATGGAACAACAGACTGGTTCCAAATAGGAAAAGGAGTACGTCAAGGCTGTATATTGTCACCATGTTTATTTAACTTATATGCAGAGTACATCATGAGAAACACTGGACTGGAAGAAACACAAGTTGGAATCAAGATTGCTGGGAGAAATATCAATAATCTCAGATATGCAGATGACACCACCCTTATGGCAGAAAGTGAAGAGGAACTCAAAAGCCTCTTGATGAAAGTGAAAGTGGAGAGTGAAAAGGTTGGCTTAAAGCTCAACATTCAGAAAACGAAGATCATGGCATCTGGTCCCATCACTACATGGGAAATAGATGGAAAAACAGTGGAAACAGTGTCAGACTTTATTTTTCTGGGCTCCAAAATCACTGCAGATGGTGACTGCAGCCATGAAATTAAAAAGATGCTTACTCCTTGGAAGGAAAGTTATGACCAACCTAGATAGCATATTCAAAAGCAGAGACATTACTTTGCCAACAAAGGTTCGCCTAGTCAAGGCTATGGTCTTTCCTGTGGTCATGCATGGATGTGAGAGCTGGACTGTGAAGAAGGCTGAGCGCCGAAGAATTGATGCTTTTGAACTGTGGTGTTGGAGAAGACTCCTGAGAGTCCCTTGGACTGCAAGGAGATCCAACCCATCCATTCTGAAGGAGATCAGCCCTGGGATTTCTTCGGAAGGAATGATGCTAAAGCTGAAACTCCAGTATTTTGGCCACCTCATGCGAAGAGTTGACTCATTGGAGAAGACTCTGATGCTGGGAGGGATTGAGGGCAGGAGGAGAAGGGGACGACAGAGGATGAGATGGCTGGATGGCATCACTGACTCGATGAATGTGAGTCTGAGTGACCTCCGAGAGCTGGTGATGGACAGGGAGGCCTGGCGTGCTGCAGTTCATGGGGTCGCAAAGATTCGGACACGACTGAGCGACTGATCTGATCTGATCTGATCTGATAACAAGTGATGTTGAGCATCTTTTCATGTGTTTGTTAGCCATCTGTATGTCTTCTTTGGAGAGATGTCTATTTAGTTCTTTGGTCCATTTTTTGATTGGGTCATTTATTTTTCTGGAATTGAGCTGTAGAAGTTGCTTGTATATTTTTGAGATTAGATGTTTGTCTGTTGCTTCATTTGCTATTATTTTCTCCCATTCTGAAGGCTGTCTTTTCACCTTGCTTATAGTTTTCTTTGTTGTGCAGAAGCTTTTTAAGTTTAATTAGGTCCCGTTTGTTTATTTTTGATTTTATTTCCAATATTCTGGGAGGTGGGTCATAGAGGATTCTGCTGTGATGTATGTCAGAGAGTGTTTTGCCTATGTTCTCCTCTAGGAGTTTTATAGTTTCTGGTCTTACATTTAGCTGTTTAATCCATTTGAGTTTATTTTTGTGTATGGTGTTAGAAAGTGTTCTAGTTTCATTCTTTTACAAGTGTTTGACCAGTTTTCGCAGCACCACTTGTTAAAGAGATTGTCTTTAATCCATCACATATTCTTGCCTCCTTCGTCAAAGATAAGGTGTCCATATGTGCATGGATTTATCTCTGGGCTTTCTATTTTGTTCCATTGATCTATATTTCTGTCTTTGTGCCCGTACCATACTGTCTTGATGACTGTGGCTTTGTAGTAGAGCCTGAAGTCAGGCAGGTTGATTCCTCCAGTTCCATTCTTCTTTCTCAAGATAGCTTTGGCTATTCGAGGTTTTTTGTATTTCCATACAAATTGTGAAATTATTTGCTCTAGCTCTGTGAAGAATACTGTTGGTAGCTTGATAGGGATTGCATTGAATCTATAAATTGCTTTGGGTAGTATACTCATTTTCACTATATTGATTCTACCAATCCATGAACATGGTATATCCCTCCATCGATTAGTGTCCTCTTTGATTTCTTTCACCAGTGTTTTATAGTTTTCTATATGTAGGTCTTTAGTCTCTTTAGGTAGATATATTCCTAAGTATTTTATTCTTTTCATTGCAATGGTGAATGGAATTGTTTCCTTAATTTCTCTTTCTATTTTCTCATTATTAGTGTACAGGAATGCAAGTGATTTCTGTGTGTTGGTTTTATATGGGACTTACTTCTTTTGAAAAAAAGGAAAAACCAATAAATGAGATCTAATCAAACTTAAAAGCTTTTGTACAGCAAAGGAAACCACAACCAAAATGAAAAGACAACCTACTAAATGGAAGAAAATATGTGCAAATGATACAACTGATAAAGGGTTAATATTCCCAGGTGGTGCTAGTGGTAAAGAATCTGCCTGTCAATGTAGGAGATACAAGAGACACGGGTTCAATCCCTGGTCAGGAAGATCCCCTGGAGAAGGAAATGGCAGCTCACTCCAATATTCTTGCCTGGAAAATTCCATGGACAGCGGAACTTGGTGGATTGCACTACATGGGGTCACAAAGAGTTGGACATTTATGAGCATACATACACACACACTCATTCAACCTGAATAATAAAATAAAAACAAGCAATACCATCAGTTGGACATTTCTGAGCATACATACACACACACTCATTCAACCTGAATAATAAAAGAAAAACAAGCAATACCATCCAAAAAATGTGCAGAAGACTTAGACATTTTTCAACGAAGCCATACAGATGGCCAATAAGCACACAAAAGGATGTTCAATGTCTCTAACTATTAGAGAAATGAAAAAGAAAACTGCCATGACATACTACCTCATACCAGTCAGAATGGCCTTCGTGAAAATGTCTACAAATAACAAATGTTGAAGAGTATATGGAGAAAAGGAAACTCTTGTACACTGTTGATGGAAATGTGAACTGGTGCAGACACAATGCAAAACAGTATGGTAGTTTCATAAAAAATAATAAATAGAACTACCACAGGAAAAAAAAAATTGAAACCCCATGGATTTTAGTTCCTCAGGCTCCTGTGTCCATGGAATTCTCCAGGCAAGAATACTGGAGTGGGTAGTCATTCACTTCTCCAGGGGATCTTCCTGATCCAGGGATCATAATTCCACTCCTGGATATATACTTAGAAAAAACAAAGTCACTAATTTGAAATGATATGTGCATCCCAGTGTTCATACCAGCACTATTTACAATAGCCAAGCAACCCAAAAGTCCATCTACAGATGAATGGATAAAGAAGAGGTTGTGTGTGTGTGTGTGTGTGTGTACAATGTGCGTATCTATCTATCTATCTATCTAATGGCATATTACTCAGCCGTGAAAAAGAACGAATCCTGCCATTTGCAGGAATGTGGATGGACCTAAAGAACACTATGCTTAGTGAAACTGGCCAGAGAAAAACAAATATTATATATATGATATCACATATATATGGAATCTGGAATATAATATAAATGAATGTATATGCAAAATAGAAACAGACTCATAGGTATTGAAAGAAAACTTGTCATTACCAAAGGGGAGAGGGAAGTGCAGAGAGACAAATTATGGGTACAGGATTAACAGATATAAGCTACTATATATAAAATTGATAAGTAAGTTTTACTATGTAAAATAGGGAACTATATCCATTATCTTATAAAAATCTATAATGGAATGTAATTGGCAAAAATACTGAATCACCATGCTGTACCCAGGAAACTAACACAATATTATAAAGCAATTATATCTCAATTTAAAAGATAAAAAAATAAGAAATCATTTAGTTTATATTTACCTATATAGTGACTTTATTAACTATGCCAAAGCCTTTGACTGTGTAGATCACAATAAACTGTGGAAAATTCTGAAAGAGATGGGAATACCAGACCACCTGATCTGCCTCTTGAGAACTTTGTATGCAGGTCAGGAAGCAACAGTTAGAACTGGACATGGAACAACAGACTGGTTCCAAATGGGAAAAGGAATACGTCAAGGCTGTATATTGTCACCCTGTTTATTTAACTTATATGCAGAGTACATCATGAGAAACACTGGACTGGAAGAAACACAAGCTAGAATCAAGATTGCTGGGAGAAATATCAATAACCTCAGATATGCAGGTGACACCACCCTTATGGCAGAAAGTGAAGAGGAACTAAAAAGCCTCTTGATGAAAGTGAAAGTGGAGAGTGAAAAAGTTGGCTTAAAGCTCAACATTCAGAAAATGAAGATCATGGCATCTGGTCCCATCACTTCATGGGAAATAGAGGGGGAAACAGTGGAAACAGTGTCAGACTTTATTTTGGGGGGCTCTAAAATCACTGCAGATGGTGACTGCAGCCATGAAATTAAAAGACACTTACTCCTTGGAAGGAAAGTTATGACCAACCTAGATAGCATATTCAAAGCAGAGACATTACTTTGCCAACAAAGGTTCGTCTAGTCAAGGCTATGGTTTTTCCAGTGGTCATGTATGGATGTGAGAGCTGGACTGTGAAGAAGGCTGAGCTCCAAAGAATTGATGCTTTTGAACTGTGGTGATGGAGAAGACTCTTGAGAGTTCCTTGGAATGCAAGGAGATCCAACCAGTCCATTCTGAAGGAGATCAGCCCTGGGATTTCTTTGGAAGGAATGATGCTAAAGCTGAAACTCCAGTACTTTGGTCACCTCATGCGAAGAGTTGATTCTTTGGAGAAGACTCTGATGCTGGGAGGGATTGGGGGCAAGAGGAGAAGGAGACGACAGAGGATGAGATGGCTGGATGGCATCACTGACTCGATGGATGTGAGTCTGAGTGACCTCCGAGAGTTGGTGATGGACAGGGAGGCCTGGCGTGCTGTGATTCATGGGGTCACAAAGAGTCGGACACGACTGAGCAAGTGATCTGATCTGATCTGATATAGTGACTTTTCCTAAAACTCTTCTACTTTGTATAGATTCAGAGTTCCATTTGGTATCATTTTCTTTCCTCCAGATGGGCATGTTTTTTTTTTTACATTTCTTCATTCAAAACTGAAGTTAAAATAATATTTAAGGTAAATCCAAACTCTAAAAATGCATTATTACATGGTGCTAGCCAATAAAAATATAATGCAAGGCACATGCATAATCCTTAAGTTTGTAATACCTGCATTAAAAATATACAAAGAAAGAAATAACACTAATTTTAATAATATATTTTAGCCCAATATAACCAAAATATAATTTTAATAGATTACCATTTAAAAGATAAACAAAATATTTTATATTTTTATACAGTCTTAAATCTTCAATATTAGATATAAGTATTTTATAATTATAGCATATCTTAATTTGGCCTCATCACATATCAAGTTCTCAAAAGCCACGACTGGTGGTTACTGTTTTGGGTATCACAAGTCTAAACTATTATGACTGACTTAATCAAGTGAACTTTCCTAAGGTTGGGAAGAGGTACTCTAGGCAAAGGAGAAATATTCAATGGGTATTTTGTAGGCAATTAACAGTATGTCTTGCACCAACCTTGTTCCACTAACTATGACTTCTCATTTCTCTTAACAATTACACCTTTTAGTATGTATGATAATTTTGGATTTATTTACCAAAGATTTTGGTTAATTAAGACTATGAATATGAGGGGTTATGAAATCTGCTGGTTATGATTTAAATGATGGCAGCTTGCCACACCTTTCCTTAGTCCTAAATTACAGAAAAGAAACTGAACAAATTATCCATGTACTGCATGTACCTAGTATTTGGCACAGACCTCTCAGCAAATATGTGAAAACTAAATCTGCCTGACTTAACACAGATCTTTTGCTCATGACCTAGTTCACGATGAGATCCAACTCTCTGAGGAAAAAAAGAAAAAATTTCTCCAAGGTCTTCCAAGCAACTAAGTATAAATAGTCAAATTCCTCTAGTTCTTTGGTTACCCTCTTCACATGAAATGAGCTTAATGATATGGTGGAAGGGAAAGATTTGCCTGGCTGATTGACCTCTTGTTAACCTGAAATATTTCCAGTCTGGAGCCTATTCCTTGGAAATAAAGGAATGACATTTAAACAACGTGCCCAGTAATCTACCAGACTCACAGGGAGCCTAGTCTGGCACTCTGTGGTGACCAAGATGGGTAGAATCCAGGAGGGGGGCTCACAAAGGAGGGTGAATATGTACAAGTATGGCTGACTCGTGTTGCTGTATGGCAGAAACCAACACAACACTGCAAAAATTTAGATAGAAAAATCATTTAAAATTGTTTTTTCCCTTACAGCCAGCCCATTAAGCTTTATATTAAAATATCAAAATATTAAAACAATGCTGCTTAACAAGATAACCCATGTAAATATATTTTCCTAGCATTAAGTACATATTTTATTTTCTGGTAAAATACAGGTGCAGATGAAATGGCACATAGAAGAATGTTCTTCAGTATTTTTCCTTTTCTAATTTCATTTTAGAAGAAATATTCTATATATCTTTCTAAACAGCAAAGGGAACTCAACTCAGGGCTCTCTGAAGACCTAGAGGGATAGGATGAGGTGAGGGTGGCGGAGGGAGGCTCTCTGCCTTTCACTATCCCCCCAAGTTTGCTCAAACTCATGTCCATTGTGCCCATGATCCCATCCAGCCATCTCATCCTCTGTCGCCCCCTTCTCCTGCTGTCAGTCTTTCCCAGCATCAGAGTCTTTTCCAGTGAGTTGGCTCTTCACATCAGGTGGCCAAGTACTGGAGCTTTAGCTTCAACATCAGTCCTTCCAATGTGTATTCAGGATTGATTTCCTTCAGGATTGATCTCCTTGGTGTCCAAGGGACTCTTAAGAGTCTTCTTTAGAATCACAATTCAAAAGAATCAATTCTTCAGTCCTCAGCCTTCTTTTATGGTCCAACTCTCACATACATACATGACTACTGGAAAAACCATAGGCTTGACAAGACAGACCTTTGTTAGAAAGTGATGTCTCTGCTTTTTAATACACTCTCTAGGTTTCTCATGGCTTTTCTTCCAAGGAACAAGCGTCTTTTAATTTCATGGCTGCAGTTACCGTGCGCAGTGCTTTTGGAGCTCAAGAAAATAAAATCTGCCATTGTTTCCATTTTTCCCCCCATCTGTTTGCCATGAAGTGATGGGACCGGATGCTGGAATCTTAGTTTATTGAATATTGAGCTTTAAGTCAACTTTTTCAGCCAGCTTATTACCCATATACATGAAATATATAAAAACAAGCTTTTTGTGGAGGTAGTACATTATGAGCATTTTGATTCAAATGAAATACTGGAAAAAATTCATAATTCTTTTTCTTGGAAAAGCAAATAAAAATCATATTAAATTACATAAAAGTTAACCATCTAGGATCTCATACTTTTATTTAAATAAATGTAAAAAGTAAAAATCTAGTTTATAAATTAATCATTAATTTAAATAATTACTTTAGAATCTTTTGTCAACATATGTATGTTCAGAAACCATCTGAAACAGACTATTTTTTTCTCATCACTGGGATATATTTAATAATATGTAATCTTTTAAAATGGAGAAATATAAAATAATATTCACATGAGAAATATTTTTATCCATTTCTAAATATTGCATTGTTATTTCTTAACTATAAGTTAATTAAAACATTGACAACTAAACCTATCTGACTGTGTAGATCACAATAAACTGTGGAAAATTCTGAGAGAGATGGGAATACCAGACCACCTGATCTGCCTCTTGAGAAATCTGTATGCAGGTCAGGAAGCAACAGTTAGAACTGGTCATGGAACAACAGACTGGTTCCAAATAGGAAAAGGAGTACGTCAAGGCTGCATATTGTCACCATGTTTATTTAACTTATATGCAGAGTACATCATGAGAAATGCTGGACTGGAAGAAACACAAGCTGGAATCAAGATTGCCGGGAGAAATATCAATAACCTCAGATATGCAGATGATACCACCCTTATGGCAGAAAGTGAAGAGGAACTCAAAAGCCTCTTGATGAAAGTGAAAGTGGAGAGTGAAAAGGTTGGCTTAAAGCTCAACATTCAGAAAACGAAGATCATGGCATCTGGTCCCATCACTACATGGGAAATAGATGGGGAAACAGTGGAAACAGTGTCAGACTTTATTTTTCTGGGCTCCAAAATCACTGCAGATGGTGACTGCAGCCATGAAATTAAAAGACGCTTACTCCTTGGAAGGAAAGTTATGCCCAACCTAGATAGCATATTCAAAAGCAGAGACATCACTTTGCCAATAAAGGTTCGCCTAGTCAAGGCTATGGTCTTTCCTGTGGTCATGTATGGATGTGAGAGCTGGACTGTGAAGAAGGCTGAGCGCCGAAGAATTGATGCTTTTGAAGTGTGGTGTTGGAGATGACTCTTGAGAGTCCCTTGGACTGCAAGGAGATCCAACCGATCCATTCTGAAGATCAGCCCTGGGATTTCTTTGGAAGGAATGATGCTAAAGCTGAAACTCCAGTATTTTGGCCACCTCATGCGAAGAGTTGACTCATTGGAGAAGACCCTGATGCTGGGAGGGATTGGGGGCAGGAGGAGAAGGGGACGACAGAGGATGAGATGGCTGGATGGCATCACTGACTCGATGAATGTGAGTCTGAGTGACCTCCGAGAGCTGGTGATGGATAGGGAGGCCTGGCGTGCTGCAGTTCATGGGGTCGCAAAGAGTCAGACACGACTGAGCGACTAATCTGATCTGACCTGAAACCTATCTTAGATTACATTACGATGTAACGCCTAAAAGTTATATTTTTCAAAAACTATATTTGAGGAAAATACTCCACAGGAGAGGTGGAGCAGTAAAATGTCAGCTTGAAATTTCACATATTGGCTGCTATAAAAGGCATAGAGAAAAAAGAGTGGTCAAACTACCTCACAAATCTTTTATCTAGGGTTCTTCAACCTTGGCACTATCAATGCTTTGGACTGGGTGATTGTTGTAGGGGCTATCTTGTGCACTGCAGTGGATTTAGTAGTACTCTTGGACTTCACCCACTAGTTGACACTTGTTCAGTCACTGAGCCATGTTCGACTCTTTACCACCCCATGGACTGCAGCATACTAGGCTCCTCTGTTCTCCACTATCTCCCAGAATTTGCTGAAATTTATGTTTATTAAGTTGGTGATGCTAACTAACCATCTCATCCTCTAATATTTCCTTCTTTTTGCCTTAAATCTTTCTAAGCATCAGGGTCTTTTCCAATGAATCAGCTCTTGCAGCCAAAGTATTAGAGCTTCAGCTTCAGCATCAGTCCTTCTAATGAACATTCAGGGTTGATTACCTGCTCAAGGGACTCTCAGGAGTCTTCTTTAGAACTACAATTTGAAAGCATAAACTCTTCAGCACTCAGTGTTCTTCAGGGTCCAACTCTCACATCCTTATATGACTACCAGAAAAACCATAGCTTTCATTGTATGAACTTTAGTTGGCAAAGTGATGTCTCTGCTTTTTAATAGCTGTCTACGCTTATCATAGTTTTCCTTCCAAGGAGCAAGCGTCTTTTAATTTCATGGCTGCAATTACCATCTGCAGTGATTTTGGAGCCCAAGAAAATAAAATCTGTCACTGTTTCCAATTTTTCCCTTTCTATTTGCCATAAAGTGATTGAATGTTGAGTTTCAAGCCAGCTTTTTCACTCTCATCAAGAGTTTCTTTAGTTCCTCTTCACTTTCTGCCATTAGAGTGGTATCTTCATATCTAAGGTTGTTGATATTTCACTCAGCAGACTTGATTCCAGCTTGTGCTTCATCCAGCCGGGCATTTCACATGGCATATGAAATGCCATTATTTTCTACTCTGCATATAAAATAAATAAGCAGGGTGACAATATAGAGCCTTGTTGTGCTCCTTTATGAATTTTGAACCATTCCATTGTTCCATGTCCATTTCTCACTGCTGCTTCTTGATCTGCATATTATAGGTTCTCAGAAAACACATAAGGTGGACTGGTATTCCCACTTCCTTAAGAATTTTCCACAGTTGGTTATGACCCACACAGTCAAAGGCGTTAGCATAGTCAATAAAGCAGAAGTAGATCTGTGTCTGGAACTCCTTTCTTTCTCTATGATACAATGAACATTGACAATTTGGTTCCACTGGTTCCTGTGCCTTTTCTAAATCTAGCTTGTACATCTGGAAGATTTTGGTTCACAGAACTGCTGAAGCCTAGCTGGAAGGATTTTGAGCATAATCTTACTAGTATGTGAAATGAGTGCACTTTCCGGTAGTTTGAACATTCTTTGGCATCACCCTTCTTTTGACTTTTCCTGTACTGTGGCCCCTGCTGAGTTTTCCAAATTTGCTAACATATTGCATGCAGCACTTTAGCAGCATTGTCATTTAGGATTTAACATAGCTCTGTTGGAATTATATCACCTCTACTAGCTTTGTTCATAGGAATACTTCCTAAGGCCCATTTGACTTCACAGTCCAAGATGTCTGGGTCTAGGTGAGTGAGCACACCATCATGGTTATCCGGGTCACATCTTTCTCATTCTACTGTTTTCCTCTATTTCTTTGCATTGTTAATTTAAGCAGGTCTTCTTATCTCTCCTTGCTTTTCTCTGGACCTCTGCATTCAGTTGGGTATATTTTTCCCCTTTTCCCTTGCCTTTCACTTCTCTTTTCTCAGCTACTGTAAAGCTCCCTCAGACAACCACTTTTCCTTCTTGCATTTCATTCTCTTCAGGATGGTTCTGGTCACCACCTCCCATACAAGGTTATAAATCTCAGTCCATAGTTCTTCAGGCACTCTGTCTGCCAGGTCTAATCCCTTGAATCTATTTGCCACCTCCACTGTATAATCATAAGGGATTTGATTTAGGTCATACCTGAATTATCTAGGGGTGCCCCTACTTTCTTCAATTTTAGTCTGAATTTTGCAATAAGAAGCTCATGATCTGAGCCACAGTCAGTTCCAAGTTTTATTTTTGCTGACTGTGTAGAGCTTTTCCATCTCTGACTGCAAAAAAAAAAAATCATCAGTCTGACTTTGGTATTGATTATCTGGTGATGTCCATGTATAGGATAGTCTCTTGTGTTGTTGGAACACGGCTTTTGCTATGACCAGTGAACCTTCACAGATAACAATCTTGTCATGGCATGGCATAGAAGCTTACATAACTCAATGAAGCTATAAGCCATGCCATGCAGAGCCAGCCAAGATGGATGGGTCATAGTGAAGAATTCTGATAAAACAAGGTCCACTAGTGGAGGAAATGGCAATCCACTGCAGTATTCTTGCCAGGAGAACCCTATGAAAAGTATGGAAAGGCAAAAAGATATGACACTGGAAGATGAGCCCCCCATATCTGAAGGTGTCCAATATGCTACTGAGGAAGTGCTGAGAGCAATGGCTAATAGCTACAGAAAGAAAGAAGCAGCTGGCCCAAAGGGAAAAGGGTGCTCAGTTGTGGATATGTCTGGTGGAGAAAGTAAAGCCCAAAGGTGTAAAGAACAATATTACATAGGAACCTCTGGAATGTTAGGTCCATTAATCAAGGAAAATTGGATGTGGTCAAGCAGAAGACAGCAAGAGTGAACATCGACAATTTAGGAATCAGTGAACTAAAATGGATGGAATGGGTGAATTTAACTCAGTTGACCATTTTATGTAAAACTGTGGGCAAAAATCCCTTAGAAGAATTGGAGTAACTCTCAGTCAACAAGAGAGTCTGAAATGCAGTACTTGGGTGCAACCTCAAAAATGACAGAATGATCTTAGTTCATCTCCAAGGCAAACCATTCAACATCAAAGTAATCCAAGCCTATGCCCCAGCTACTGATGCTGAAGAAGATGAAGTTGAATAGTTCTCTGAGACCTACAAGACATTCCAGAACTAACCAAAAAAAAAAAAAAAGATGTTTTTTTCATTATAGGGGACTGGAATGCAAAAGTAGGAAGCCAAGAGACATCTATAATAACAGGCACCTTTGGCCTTGGATACAAAATTAAGCAGGGTAAAAGCTAACGGTTTTTTCAAGAGAAAGTTAAGTCGCTCAGTCATGTCCAACTCTTTGCGACCCCATGAATTGCAGCACGCCAGGCCTCCCTGTCCATCACCAACTCCTGGAGTTCACCCAGACTCACGTCCATCAAGTCAGTGATGCCATCCAGACATCTCATCCTCTGTTGTCCTCCTACCCCCAATCCCTCCCAGCATCAGAGTCTTCTCCAATGAGTCAACTCTTCGCATGAGGTGGCCAAAGTACTGGAGTTTCAGCTTTAGCATCATTCCTTCCAAAGAAATCCCAGGGCTGATCTCCTTCAGAATGGACTGGTTGGATCTCCTTGCAGCCCAAGGGACTCTCAAGAACCTTCTCCAACACCACAGTTCAAAAGCATCAATTCTTCAGCACTCAGCTTTCTTCATAGTCCAACTCTCACATCCACACATGACCACTGGAAAAACCATAGCCTTGACTAGACAGACCTTTGTTGGCAAAGTAATGTCTCTGCTTTTCAATATGCCATCTAGGTTGGTCATAACTTTTCTTCCAAGGAGTAAGCGTCTTTTAATTTCATGGCTGCAGTCACCATCTGCAGTGATTTTGGAGCCCCCCAAAATAAAGTCTGACACTGTTTCCACTGTTTCCCCATCTATTTCCCATGAAGTGATGGGACCGGATGCCATGATCTTCGTTTTCTGAATGTTGAGCTTTAAGCCAACTTTTTCACTCTCCACTTTCACCTTCATCAAGAGGCTTTTGAGTTCCTCTTCACTTTCTGCCATAAGGGTGGTGTCATCTGCATATCTGAGGGTATTGATATTTCTCCCAGCAATCTTGATTCCAGCTTGTGTTTCTTCCAGTCCAGCATTTCTCATGATGTACTCTGCATAGAAGTTAAATAAGCAGGGTGACAATATACAGCTTTGATGTACTCCTTTTCCTATTTGGAACCAGTCTGTTGTTCCATGTCCAGTTCTAACTGTTGCTTCCTGACTTGCATACAGATTTCTCAAGAGGCAGACCAGGTGGTCTGGTATTCACATCTCTTTCAGAATTTTCCACAGTTTATTGTGATCCACACAGTCAAAGGCTTTCGCATAGTCAATAAAGCAGAAATAGATGTTTTTCTAGAACTCTCTTGCTTTTCTGATGATCCACCAGATGTTGGCAATTTGGTCTCTTGTTCCTCTGCCTTTTCTAAAACCAGCTTAAACATCTGGAAGTTCACGGTTCACATATTGCTGAAGCTTGGCTTGGAGAATTTTGAGCATTACTTTACCAGCGTGTGAGATGAGTACAACTGTGCAGTAGCTTGAGCATTTTTTGGCATTGTTGTGTCCAACTCTTTGCGACCCCGTGGACTATAACCCACCAGGCTCTTGTATCCATGGGATTGTCCAGGCAAGAATACTGGAGTGGGTTGCCATTTCCTTCTCCAGGGGATCTTTCTAACCCAGGGATCAAACCCAGGTCTCTCGCATTGTAGGCAGACGCTTTAAACTCTGAGCCACCACACTGGTTATAGCAAACACCCTCTTTCCAACAATCCAAGAGATGACTCTACACATGGACATCACCAGATGGTCAACACCAAAATCAGATGACAGTAACATTCATCTAATAGCAACAATCAAACATCATCCCCTGGGTGTAAGGGGCAAATATACACCCAACTGAATAACACAACTAACTCTTTAACATAAACTGTCCTCAGCAAAAGTTCAATCTCAAACATAGATCCAAAGATAAAAGTTATCAAACTCTGAAAACTGAGACTCTCAGGGTGCATAAAGAGCAATATATTTGTATATAGCAACAGATACATATAGACATTTCATATTGGTATGTAGATAGATGGATGGAGAGATAGATATTAGTATTTTAGAAAAGTCTATAGGGTGCTCTGGAGTAAGAAATGCCAGCCCACCCCAGCGTTCTTGCCTGGCAAATTCCATGGACAGAGGAGCATGGGGTGCTAAAGTCCATGGGTCACAAAGAGTCAGACATTGTTAAGCAGCTGAGCAGGTAGGATGTTCATGGAGAGGGAATTTAAATGATGTAGATATTACTTAGATTTTCTCAGGATACTTCTATAAACTTGAATAGTATTAGTAATACAAAACTTAGGTATTAAACAGAAAAAGTAGCACTCCAGGGTCTGGGCTTCTGAGGGCAGGAATGTAATGTACAATTATCTAAGTTGCACAAGTTATGTCGTTTCTTAAATAACACATAATTTAGGATTATAAAAATCCAATAGAAAATTGGTTTCCCCCTATCTTCATTTTATTGTTCAGATTTGGGGAAGAATTTTTCTGTGAAAAAGAAAATGAAATTTGGGATTTACAAAAAGAGAAAACAAAATAGCAACATTGCCTCCAAAATCGTAAATGTAAGATATTTACGAAATCAAAGAAAATTAATGTATTTTCACCTTGCACAACATCATTACATGCATTTTGGGGACAATAGTATAAAAATCACTATCTTTACCCCTAACTGACCTCAGCCTCCTCTTTCCAGTCCCATAGCAGTCTTTGTCTATTCAGTCAAGCTTCCCTCATCTCCCTCCACCTTCTGAAGAGGGACTGCCTCAATCAAATGAGCTCCTGAAGTTTTAAAATGTTGAAACAGAGACCAGGGAAAAAAATAAATGAAACACAGAGGCTTCCAGAAGAAGGGAGATGAAGCCTATACTCAGGTGAAGGTGATGGAACCAAAGCAGGAGAGAGGAAAAAAGGAGAAGAGTGGAGAGGGAAGAAGAGTCTTCCAAGTCTGGGTTTAGAGAGGATTTGAGCGGGACTTGGAAACTGAGTGGCACTAGCGTTCACAGACCCACCTGCCAGAGCAAGTGACCTAAGAGATGCAATTAGATCCCTGGGTCAGGAAGACCCCTTAGAGAAGGGCGCAGCAACCCACACCAGTATTCTTGCCTGGAGAATCACATAGACAGAGGAGCCTGGTAGGCTGCAATCCAGAGGGTCACACAGAGACAAACATGACAAGAGACTAAGCATGCATGCACATAGAAACCTAGCCACTCAGAGTTGGGTCTATTTTAAAGTTCTTTTTAAGACCAAAGTTAAAAGTTTTTAATACCGCTGGTTACTCTGTTTCACTGAATGCAATTCCTTTCAGGGTCTGGAACAATTAAATCTGAGACAATAAGTAAATCTGTATTATATTACAAGTTTGGAAGTTTATGGTTTTCACTATTTAGAATATGGCAAATAGATTTTTTTTCCTCCCTTTTTGAGGGGAGATCTGGTTATTTGTTTTTGTTTGTTTACTTTCATTAATTTTTGCTTTTGTTACTTTTGTTTATTGAAAGGCTTGATCATTGCCCCTAAACATGAGATTCTTAATTATAGAGATTCATACCAATAGGAAAACTGATGCTTTCACTTAGACAAAATTGTTAAAGAAATTATCTCTCATTACATTCAACATATTTTCACAAAACATACGCTATAAACATGTTTCTGAACTTTAAAAAATACTCTATACTTATATTTTTATGTGTATTTAACATGAAGTTGTAACTGAGACTGGTTTTGTTCACATAGATTAAATCTCCCATGAGTGTCCAGCTCCCTCAAATGTGTTTTCAAAACGCATTTTCATAATGTCCAGGCTCCTGTGCCCACAAAAGCTAAGAGTCTACCAAATGGTCCCTTGATTTTTCCCCCTCCAGGTTTCTGCCTCAGGACTCAATGAATTAATAATTGCTTTGTGACATTTAAAACAATGGAAAGGTGTCTTACTCCAGAGATTCTCAACAGGACTAGTAGAATTTGCTAGAAATACCTGGAGAGATTTTTTTATATTCATTTATCTGTCTCCTTCTGCCTATCCAAAACCTGATATCTGTTTCTAATAGAACTAATAGCTGTAAAAAAAAATATATATATATATATATATGATTTTTCTTCAGAAAGTTGTAGTGATTTTAATATTGTAAACAGCAGAAACCACCTCTAAACTAACCAGAGAAGACATTTATCGATAGTATATCGAGTTGCTCAAAGAACTGCTGGACAGTCTGACTAGCAGATTCAGAACTGAGCAAACCAAAACAGCCAGGCAAGAGCCAGAGCGGTAATCAAAATCACACCCCAAATCCCAACCCAAGAGAGCACTGCTGGGCACTGATTTCCAGAAGCTGCCCCTCTGGGCACCACTGTAACTGGTTCCAGGTAGTCAGCACGAACATAGCCCGGGTTCTTTTGTGCCACCTGGAACATGAAGTGTTGGCCCTATTCCATCTGACATTGAGATGCATCCTTTCCTTCCTCTGTGGTTTACTAGTTCCTGAGTCAGAAGCTGGGTGATGGCTCTAGTTGGCTCAGACAAGCAGAAGTGCTGGGAAACTTAGCATCTGTCAGTTAGTTTCACCTTCTGTGGGGGTTTTTCCAAATTAAGTTTAGTGGATGAGCACACTTCAGACAAAAAGAATACATATTTGACTCTGAGTCCCTGTCAGTATAGTTACTTTGAAATCCTTCTCTTTATTGGTAAAATATGGACTATTAAATATACAAGATTTTTAAGTTTACTAGCAGTCTTTGGGGGAGAAAGCAATGGCAACCCACTCCCCTCTTGCCTGGAAAATCCCATGGACGGAGGAGCCTGGTGGGCTGTAGTCCATGGGGTCACTGAGAGTCAGACACGACTGAGTGACTTCACTTTCACTTTTCACTTTCATGCATTGGAGAAGGAAATGGCAACCCACTCCAATGTTCTTGCCTGGAGAATCCCAGGGATGGGGGAACCTGGTGGGCTGCCATCTAAGGGGTCACAGAGTCGGACATAACTGAAGAAACTTAGCAGCAGCAGCAACAGCAGCAGTCTTTGTTTTTGTTTTTTTTTTTTTTTTAATCTAAAAATGAATATTCTAAAGAGTCTGTGCTCAGTCACTCAGCCCTGTCCAACTCTTTGTAACCCTGTGGACTGTAGCATGCCTGCTAGGCTGCTCTGTCCAGGGGATTTTCCCAGACAAGAATACTGGAGTATTTCTCCAGTATTTCCTCCCGAGGATCTTCCCGGGATCTGCCTGCATTGCAGGTGGATTATTTACCACTGCACCACTTGGGAAGCCCAATATTCTAAAGCAGTGGTTTCTAATATACAAGCAGGTATGTGTTTGTGTTAGGCCCTCAGCCACATGTGACTGTTTGCAACCCCATGGACTGTAGCCCACCAGGCTCTTCTGTCCATGGGATTTCCCAGGCAAGAATACTGGAGTGGATTGCCATTTCCTTCTCCAACAAGCAGTACAAGCTTAACTAAAACAAAGGACAAAAAACAAATTCAATAATAACACACACATCACTGGAGGAAAACACACATCACTGCAGAATAGTGACCATCTTTGTTTTGTATCTGTTTTACCACATATATTATAAATCTTATTTTGTCCTTTATTGCTTGTATAACAGAAATGGTGTTGGCCTGAGAATGAGGAGGTCTGGGTTTAGTTCTGGCTATACTAAAAGAAATGGCAACCCACTCCAGTGTTCTTGCCTGGAGAATCCCAGGGACAGAGGAGCCTGGTGGGCTGCTGTCTATGGCGTCGCACAGAGTTGGACACGACTGAAGCAACTTAGCAGCAGCAGCATGCTACGAATACACTGTGCTTAAATTTATCAATCTGATTTTAGCTTTTGTATCACACACCAAAAAATTTTATTCATTTAGTTGTTCACTGTTTATCTTTCCAGCATAATACAACTCTCTAAGGATGTCTTACTAACCAATGCATCATCAGTATATAGAACAGAGCCTAGCATACTGCAGACCCTTAATAAATACCTGTAAACAAATAGATGAAGGACTTGAAAGACATGAAAACATTTGGGAAAGTTAAAATATCTATAGAAATATTTATTTTTCAAGTCATGACAAAAGTAGTCTTTTTCACCTACATCAGTTATATCTGTTGTTAACTCTGCTGTCAATGAAAATATAAACATTTAAGCAAATGCCACAAATATAGTTCTGATTTTGGCAGCAGAAACATATTTCCATATACATAAAGAATTGCACACAAAAAAAGCTTTCATGTGTCTTTTACAAAATATTTTTCTTTCCTACAAGTAGAAACTTTCTCTGTTATGAAGACAAGTTCTCTGTAATGAATAATACAAGATTAGAGGAGAACAGCAGACACCTGCTTCTCTTTCCTTGGTGCTACGGTTCACCTAATATACTCTCCTTTCCTTTTTTACAATGATACACCATTGCCACTGGCCTTCCAAATGCTCCTTTAATTTCTTTCTCCTGCTGCACTGCATGATTTTTATGAGGATGAACAAAGAATTACTAGTCCATTTCAATCAGCAGTAAATCTCCCTTTTGCCCTTGTTGCTTCTTAACTGTACTTTTAGTCTTCTTTTCTGAAAATGATTAATTCAAGTGGAAAGGTACTATATTGCAGCATCCTTGGATTCTGCTTCTTTCTAACTGCTGTGTGGGTGAAACTCAAATGAACTGAACTTGATCAAGACTCTGCACTTTCCTTGGATTAGATCAAATCCTGAGTATAGAGCCTATGAAAATGGCATTCAGAACCATAGGGTCCACTCAGAACCTGATATTACCCTTTCTTATTAACGTACATAAATTATTTCCCTCTCTGACCAGTTTCATTACTCATACTGCTGCTGCTAAGTCACCTCAGTCGTGTCTGACTCTGCGACCCCATAGACAGCAGCCCACCAGGCTCCCATTCCTGGGATTCTCCAGCAAGAAAATGTAAATTAAGATGTCTATAGTTCTTTATGAAATTCACAGTTTAGAGTTTGATGTATGATGTGACCTGAAAATTTCTCTTAAGCCTCAGATGATCTTTCTTTGAAGTAGAGACAAAAATAATTACAGTATTTCTTACAGATGTAAAAACAAATCTCAAGACTTATTTCATTTTAGTACGTAAAAAACAGTAATTTGTAAGAGAGTTTAATTAAATAAGAGAATTTTTGGTCAACTGAGGTTGAAGAAGCAGTGAATATATATACTGAAGGTAAAGATCCAAGTATTTCAGGTGTTATTGCTAGCTTTATCGAATGATTGCTTTATGACCTGACAGCAATAGCTTAAAAATCTCAGGTCTTGTTTGCCTATCTGTGTGATTTCCCTGGTGGCTCAGACAGTAAAGAATCTGCCTGCAATGCAAGAGGAACAGGTTTGGTCCCTTGGTTAGGAAGATCCCATGCAGAAGGGAATGGCTACCCACTCCAGGATTCTTGCCTGGAGAATTCCACAGACAGAGGAGCCTGGCCAGCTACAGTCCATAGGGTCACAAAGAGCTGGACATGACTGAGCTATTAAGACCAACCTAGACAGCATATTCAAAAGCAGAAACATTACTTTGCCAACGAAGGTCCGTCTAGTCAAGGCTATAGTTTTTCCTGTAGTCATGTATGGATGTGAGAGCTGGACTGTGAAGAAAGCTGAGCACCAAAGAATTGATGTTTTGAACTGTGGTGTTGGAGAAGACTCTTGAGTCCCTTGGACTGCAAGGAGATCCAACCAGTCCATTCTGAAGGAGATCAGCCCTGGGATTTCTTTGGAAGGAATGATGCTAAAGCTGAAACTCCAGTACTTTGGCCACCTCATGCAAAGAGTTGACTCACTGGAAAAGACTCTGATACTGAGAGGGATTGGGGGCAGGAGGAGAAGGGGACGACAGAGGATGAGATGGCTGGATGGCATCACTGACTCGATGGATGTGAGTCTGAGTGACCTCCGGGAGTTGGTGATGGACAGGGAGGCCTGGCGTGCTGCAATTCATGGGGTCACAAAGAGTCAGACACGACTGAGCAACTGAACTGAACTGAGCTATTAAGAACAATGTGTTGCTTATTTGAAATTTGAAATGTCTCCTGGCTTTAAAAGTACTATAGCCACTAGCAGGCTCTCCAGTCAGGCTCTCTCACACAAGAATTGGTCAAGAATATGTGGAATTCAGAACAAACTATCTATCACATAGATACCTGGTTCCAGAAGAAATGGGAAGAACTATTATTTGCATGGCATTCACAAAATACAAATTATTTCCCACAGATGAGGGCATCTGAGGGTTTCCTTGTGTTGAGGCACCCATTGAAACTCAGCTACCTTGAGAAGAAATAATATGGATGCAGAAATATGCACAATAAAAATGGTTTTTGTTGTTCAGTCACTAAGTTGTGAACGATCTGACTCTTTGTGACCCCATGGACTGCAGCATGCCAGGGTTCCCTGTCCTTCACCATCTCCTGGATTTTGTTCAAACTCATGTCCATTGAGTCAGTGATGCATCCAACATCTCATCTTTTGTCGCCCCCTTTTCTCCTCCTGCTCTCAGTCTTTCCCAGCATCAGGGTCTCTTCCAGGGAGTTGGCTCTTTGCATCAGGTGGCCAAAGTATTAGAGCTTCAACATTAGTCCTTTCAATGAATATTTAGGGTTGATTTTCTTTAAGATTGGTTTGACTTCTTTGCTGTTCAATGGACTCTGAAGAATCTTTTCAAATACCACATTTTGAAAGCACCAATTCTTCACTTTCATTCTTCTTTATGGTCCAACTCTCACATCCGTACATGACTACTGGAAAAATCCTAGCTTTGACTAGATGGACCTTTGTTGGCAAAGTAATGTCTCTGTTTTTTAATATGCTGTCTAGGTTTGTAATAGCTTTTCTCCAACAGTGTTTTTGGAGGCCAAGAAAATAAAATCTGTCACTGTTTTCACTTTTTCTCTTTCTATTTGCCATGAAGTCATGGGACCAGATGCCATGATCTTAGTTTTTTGAATATTGACTTTTAAACCATATTTTTCACTCTCCACTTTCACTTTCATCAAGAGGCTTTTTAGTTCCTCTTCATTTTCTGCCACTAGAGTGGTATTATCTGCATATCTGAAGTTGTTGATATTTCTACTGGCAATCTTGATTCCAGCTCGTGATTCATCCAGCCTAGAATTTTGCATGATGTACTCTGCAAATAAGTTAAAGAAGCAGGGTGACAATATATAGACTTGAGGTACTCCTTGTCCAATTTTGAACCAGTCCATTGTTCCATGTCTGGTTCTAACTATTGCTTCTTTATATGCATACAGGTTTCTCAGGAAACAGATGAGGTGGTCTGGTATCCTCATCTCTTTAAGAACTTGTCACAGTTTGTTATGATTCCCACAGTAAATAGCTTTTGTGTAGTCAATGAAGCAGAAGTAGATGTTTTTCTGAATTCCCTTGCTTTCTCTCTGATCCAATGAATGTTGACAATTTGATCTGTGGTTCCACTGCCTTTTCTAAACCCAGCTTGCACATCTGGAAGTTCTCAGTTCATGTACTGCTTAAGCTTAGCTTGAAGGATTTTGAGCATTGCCTTGCTGGCATGCGAAATGAGCGCCATTGTACACTAGTTTAAACACTCTTTGGAATTGCCCTTCTTTGGGATTAGAATGAAAACTGACCATTTCTAGTCCTGTGGCCACTGCTAAGTTTTCCAAATTTGCTGACATATTGGGTGCAGCACATTAACAGGATCAACTTTTAGGATTTTAAATAACTCAGCTGGAATTCTATCACCTCCACTAGCTTTGTTCATTGTAATGCTTAAACTGTACTCTTCCTATTCTGTTTATATATGGTGAGAGAGGATATCTTTTCTCTTTGCTGAATGATGAAGGAATGGATAAGTCTAGTCATAGGCCAAATTTTGAGGAACATATCTCTTTCATGCTAGTTACTTTTTAATTCTTCTTTATTCAGTAAATCCTCTCTAATCTTGAGAAGATAATCATTCTTGTTTACCCCAAATAATGACAACCCAATCCTGGCTACCTACACATCAATTTGCTCAATTATCATCAATGTCTTCATTTATCACTCAAAACAATTCTAATGGATTAATTAATCAATTAAAATAAAGGATTTTGAGGGGAGGAATGTGCCTCAGATGACTCAGTGGTAAAGAATCCCCCTGCCAAGCAGGAGACATGAGTTTGATCCCTGGGGTCAGGAAAATCTCCTGGAGAAGAAAATGGCAACCCACTCCAGTATTCTTACCTGGGAAATCCCATGAGCAGAGGAGCCTGGCAGGTCACAGTCCATGGGGTTGTAAAAGAGTTGGACACAACTTAGCAACTAAACAGCAATAAGAGCACTATTTCTCAAACCATCCTACAAGGGTGAATGACGCTCTAATGGAGGGAAGGCATCCTAGTGCCTTCCTAATGTGACACATCCTTACGTGTCTTTAACAGTAATGAGGATTGGTTGTTGCCTTTTATCTGTGCCATTTCTATTCTTGGATTGCTTTTCTTAAGAAAGTACCAGGACATTTTGAGTTCCTTTCTTGTGCACCCATCTAGGAAAGAATGCTTTTAATTTAACTTGGCTTATGTTACAGTCTCATGAACATGCTTCACTTTACTCTATCAGCACAGTGATAATATACATCTCTTGTAGCTCTTAGGCCAAAGTTGGCTGGAAAGCTTCTTATGATACTTGCTCCCACATTCCGAATTCTTTACACTCTATTTTAGAGTCATTTCAGCACTAGTTTTTAAATAGAAAAATCTTTCCTCTGTTGCTTCAAAGATAGGGGCAGAATAAAGTTAATTCTAGGGCAACAAAAAAAATTGATAGTAACTGTGATATGCAGAGCAGGAGCAATAAACATGGGAAAAGATGTAATAATGAAATGTAATAACAGTGACAATGGCTAAACGCAAATATTGCATAATAAAAAATATAGCAGGTTTTTAGTTTTGAGGGGGTTTTGTTTGGTTTTGCTCCTAGGATACTTTCTGTGTGTAGTCCCAGAGGTACTAGTCTCAGAGTGAGTCTATCTCTCCAAGGTTACAGAAGTTCTCTAAGTGTCTCAAGTTTACTGTGTTAGGTTATGTGCCATAAACTATGAGAGTCATGGATGGGATGAAATGAGAAGCTATGTAAAGCAGTGATACAGGTTCTGGAAGTTCTCTTTCACAATCCCTACCAATCAGAGGATTTAGAAATCAAATACATTAATTCACGTAGTACTTTTTTCTCTTAATCTCTTTGACAGCCTAAAATAAAAGTAAACAGTGATTTCTAAGGCATTTCTAGTGTAGAGATGATTGCTATGCTAAGTCACTTCAGTCGTGTCCGACTCTGTGCAACCCCATAGATGGCAGCCCACCAGGCCTCTCCATCCCTGGGATTCTCCAGGCAAGAACACTGGAGTGGGTTGCCATTTCCTTCTCCAAGATGATTAGGCCATGGTTTATACAAAATCATTAGAGATGATTAGGCCATGGTTTATACAAAAAGAGCAGCAAATGAATGCAATCTGGTACTTAGATGCGTTAATCTCTCAAAACACAGAATAGACAAGTGCTATAATGAATGGGTCATATAGTGAAACAGGACAGCACCCTTCATCCAGTATGTTATGAGAAAAGTCTCTGGGGAGCAGTATTAATTAGCAGTTGGACTGCTGGAGGTTAGCTGTAGAAAAGGGACAAGAGGTGAGATGTGTCAACTTTGGAGAAGAAAAAAAAAAAATCCATTGTTGCTTTTGAGAACTCAGAAATGCACATTTTAGAGACAAGGCAGATAAATCATTTCTAAATCATTGTCTATTGAGGCTGTTATTTAAGGAAAACAGCAAAAAAAAAAATCAGTACAGTGTATAGTATATAAAGGATGGATGCTCAATATTTATTTTTCTTTCTAGATAGTAAACATTTAACACTGAAATTTTAATTTTATGTGAAGCTTCTTTTTTTTCCATTGAGTAAAATGAAAAAAATATAATTAAAATCAGAGCAAAAAGAAAGAAAAATTGTGCAGAAAGAAAGAAATCCTGCTCTTCATTACAATTTGTCTTTAGTTGATAAAATTTCAGTAGCTATTTTCCATTTGGTGAGGTACCGGGAGGGGCAGCATCTTTCCAATTCATATAAACTAAAAGGAGAAGTCTAACAAACAAAATATTGACTATCCTTTCAAATAGCTCAATTGGGAAATAATGATTAGTGTCAGACATAATATCACAGGGTCAGTAACCTTTCAGCCCACAGTGCAATATTTTACTGTGTTTGGCCAAGAAATCATTTACAATATACTCTACCATTTGTCATGTACATCATTTGGATTTTCTGAATGTAAGAATAGTTGACCTTAAGCATTCTACAACTACTAGAAGTTGAAGGTCATGACATATGTCATTGAAAAGAGAATTTCCTCTGGATTGGCAATAAACTCTTGACTGACCTGTGACATTAATGCCATGAAATAAAATGTTTTCCATCTTAGCAATTTACATAGAAAGCACATGTACTTTATTGTACTAGACTGTTTTTTTACATCTTTACAAGAATCTTGCCCCATTAAAAAAAAAAAAGGTATTCAAACAGCAAGATTTACTTACTGCTAAAATTAACGTGCTTCCACAGATTTTGAACAATTTCTCTTATTTTCTCTATTATATATTTGATAGCTAGAGAAACAAAGAGAAGCAGGAAGCAAAAAGTTAAATAATCTGAGAAGCCATAAACATGATATAGCTGAAAACGGAAAATACTGTTTTTTTTAGTGTCTATAAATATTTAAGACCCATGTTTCAAAATCTCTTTGTCAATTGTTAACTTTTATCTACATAAGAATTCTTGAAGTTAAAAAAGAGGAAAGACCTTGGTTAAATACTGCATCTAATATATTTAACATCTCATGTAATACTGTCCCAATTATACAATTTACAGCCTAGATTTTATGACAAATTTTATGACAAATCTGACAAATGCTTACATAATAAAAATGCAATGTATTCACATACAAAAATAAATAAATAAATCTAAGGTTATATTTTGTTTAGTTCTTCTCATCTTTCAGAACTTTCATTTTATTTCCTATCATAGCTTGTAGATGTGATTTTTGTGTTTCTTAGTGGAAAAGAGAATTAAAATGGTTCTAAAGGCTGAGCACTTTAAGACCATGAAGAGTCTTTATTTTTCTGAACTTAGAAGTATCTCAGGGAGGCGTGTAAATAGAGAGTCAGTTCAGCTCAATTGCTTAGTCATGTCAGACTCTTTGTGACCCCATGAACCGCAGTACACCAGGCCTCCCTGTCCATCACAAACTCCCAGAGTTCACTCAGACCCATGTCCATTGAGTTGGTGATGCAATCCAACCATCTTATCCTCTGTTGTCCCCTTCTGCTGCTGCTGTCAATTTATCCCAGCATCAGGGTCTTTTCCAATGAGTCAGCTCTTTGCATCAGGTGACCAAAGTATTGGAGTTTCAGCTTTAGCATCAGTCCTTCCAATGAACATCCAGGACTGATCTCCTTTAGAATGGACTGGTTGGATCTCCTTGCAGTCCAAGGGACTTTCAAGAGTCTTCTCCAACACCACACTTCAAAAGCATCAATTCTTCCATGCTCAGCTTTCTTCACAGTCCAACTCTCACATCCATACATGACCACAGGAAAAACCATAGCCTTGACTAGACAGACCTTTGTTGGCAAAGTAATGTCTCTGCTTTTGAATATGCTATCTAGGTTGGTCATAACTTTCCTTCCAAGGAGTAAACGTCTTTTAATTTCATGGCTGCAGTCACCAACTGCAGTGATTTTGGAGCCCAGAAAAATAAAGTTAGCCACTTTTTCCACTGTTTCCCCATCTATTTCCCATGTAGTGATGGGACCAGATACCATGATCTTCATTTTCTGAATGTTGAGCTTTAAGCCAACCTTTTCACTCTCTTCTTTCACTTTCATCAAGAGCCTCTTCAGTTCTTCTTCACTTTCTGCCATAAGGGTGGTGTCATCTGCATATCTGAGGTTATTAATATTTCTCCTGGCAATCTTTATTCCAGCTTTTGCTTCCTCCAGCCCAGCATTTCTCATGATGTACTCTGCATATAAGTTAAATAAGCAGGGTAACAATATACAACCTTGATGTACTCCTTCTCCTATTTGGAACCAGTCTGTTGTTCCATGTCCAGTTCTAACTGTTGCTTCCTGACCTGCATACACATTTCTCAAGAGGCAGATCAGGTGGTCTGATATTCCCATCTCTTTCAGAATTTTCCACAGTTTATTGTGATCCACACAGTCAAAGGTTTTGGCCTAATCAATAAAGCAGAAATAGATGTTTTTCTATCATTTCTCAAAAATGACAGAATGATCTGTGTTCATTTCCAAGGTAAACCATTCAGTATCACAGTAATCCAAGTCTATGCCTCAACCAGTAATGCTGAGGAAGCTGAAGTTGAACAGCTCTGTGAAGACCTACAAGATTAACACTAACACCCCAAAAAGATGTCCTTTCCATTATAGGGGACTGGAATGCAAAAGTAGGAAGTCAAGAAACACCTGGAGTCACAGGCAAATTTGGCCTTGGAGTACAGAATGAAGCAGGGCAAAGGCTGATAGAGTTTTGCCAAGAAAACATATTGGTCATAGCAAACACCCTCTTCCAACAACACAGGAGAAGACTCTACACATGGACATCGCCAGATGGTCGACACTGAAATCAGACTGATTATATTCTGTGCAGCCAAAGATGGAGAAGCTCTATGCAGTCAGCAAAAACAAGACCAGCAGCTGACTGTGACTCAGATCATGAACTCCTTATTGTCAAATTCAGACTGAAATTGAAGAAAGTAGAGAAAACCACTAGACCATTCAGGTATGACCTAAATCAAATCCCTTATGACTATACAGTGAAAGTGAGAAATAGATTTTAGGGACTAGATCTGACAGAGTGCCTGATGAACTATGGATGAAGGTTCATGACATTGTATAGGAGACAGGGATCAAGACCATCCCCAAGAAAAAGAAATACAGAAAAGCAAAATGGCTGTCTGAGGAGGCCTTACAAATAGCTGTGAAAAGAAGGGAAGCAAAAAGCAAAGGAGAAAAGGAAAGATATACATATGAATGCAGAGTTCCAAAGAATAGCAAGCAGAGATAAGAAAGCCTTCCACAGCGATCAATGCAAAGAAATAGAGAAAAACAACAGAATGGGAAAGACTAAAGATCTCTTCAAGAAAATCAGAGATACCAAAGGAACATTTCATGCAAAGATGAGCTCAAGAAAGGACAGAAATGGTAGGGATCTAACAGAAGCAGAAGATATTAGGAAGAGGTGGCAAGAATACATAGAAAAACTATACAAAAAAAGATCTTCATGACTCAGATAATCATGATGGTGTGATCACTCACCTACAGCCAGACATCCTAGAATGTGAAGTCAAGTCGGCCTTAGGAAGCATCACTATGAACAAAACTAGTGGAGGTGATGGAATTCCAGTGGAGCTATTCCAAATCCTGAAAGATGATGCTGTGAAAGTGCTGCACTCAATATGCCAGCAAATTTGGAAAACTCAGCAGTGGCCATAGGACTGGAAAAGGTCAGTTTTCATCCCAATACCAAAGAAAGGCAATGCCAAAGAATGCTCAAACTACCACACAATTGCCCTCATCTCACACGCTAGTAAAGTAATGCTCAAAATTCTCCAAGCCAGGCTTTATCAATATGTGAAACGTGAACTTCCAGATGTTCAAGCTGGTTTTAGGAAAGGCTGAGGAACCAGAGATCAAGTGCCAACACCCACTGGATCATCAAAAACAGAGAGTAAGAATACAATACATTCTTTCTTACATGTATATATGAATACCTTGACTACTATTTTACAAATAGTGATTTGTCTATCACAAGTATTTATTGCAGCTTTTCTCTCTCTCGCTCATCTTCATATGTTTCATGTACTTAGTGATGACAATATATTCAGTTATTTATGTTTCATTGACCTCTCAAACAAGATCATAATCTTCCTGTGTGCAAGAAGCACGCTGTGCCCGTCTTTGTGCATTAATGCCTGGCACTTGTTGGGTATCAGGTAAATGCCTGTTGGATCCTGGTAAGGGAGGAAAACTAAAATTTTATACATTTAGTGTCTATTCATTATGTAGTACTTCATTTAAGTTTCCCTAAAACTTCCTCCTTTCAGCTGAAAGGAACTTACTGCATTTGGGTGCCATGTTTAGGTTTCAAATTTGGCTTCTACACACATTATTTATAAGAATTTAGGCAACAAATTCTTATGCTTAATCTGTTCCTCATTTTCCCACTTGTAAAATGGATACAGTAATTGAGCCTACCGCACATGGTTATTAGGAGTATTATTTGGGTTACAATAAGTAAAATAGTTCAAAGTGTTAAACAGTGTCTGGTATAGTAAGAACTGTGTCTTTGCAAAGATAATTATTAATATCCTCTATTTATCTGAAAATAGGATAATAATATCTACTTCATATTAGACTTAGCATAGCATAGCATAGACAATAAATGTACAACAACTAATAATTATTTGGTAAATTGAATGTAAGATATGAGAGAAACAGGAGTCCAGGATGACTCAAGGCCTTTTTTCCTGAGCAATGAGAAAACAAGGGCAAACACTTTTAAGGGAATAATTCAGGAGTTCATTATTGGCAATGTTACTTTGGAAATTATTTTAAATATTTGAAAGTATACTTTGGGAAAACAGCTGGATGTAAAATAGAAAAGAAAGAATACAAAGCAGAAATTCAAAAATGAATGTACTAAGGCATGGAGCCTATACTGAGTTAACTGAACCCATTGGATACATCAGTTGTTTCTAACTTTGTAGATATTTGAGATCTCTCCAGAAGCTGATGACAGACATATGAACACATGCACATAAAATGTGCGTACATTTAATTTTTATGCTTGGAAATTTTATTTTATTCACATAAGTCATAAAAACACTGTTGACAAAATTACAGCTTTCTCATTATAATTTTTCATACAAAATAACACTTCCTGAAAAATAATTTTAGCAAATTACACAAATAAAATCAAATATAAATTTTATTTCTGCATAAAAGTTAATTTCAACAGACAGCTGCCATTGTTTAGCTTGAGAAACTAAAAACATGTATGGTACATTCAATTTATTTAGATATTAAATGATTTCATATTTTGTATTTTTATGGCAGCAAGGCTTTAAAATAAAACCGCACATAAATATACTTTAGAAAATGATATCAAAGTTCTCATGGTTCACTTTACAACATCTTTATAGAATTACAGAATGGCATAAATGAGTAACTGAATTTTATAAGAATATGAGTTGAATTTCTATCAATATCTTTGTCCTCAAACCCAAGAGGTCATCTGGTAAAGTCTGTATCAACCCTCATAAAAACGTATTTTAGCAGTGAAACACTGGCATAGTTATCTATTTCATAGTATCTCTTTCAAAATGGTGACATGACCAAAATACTTCTAAATTATAGGATTATCATTCAAGATATACATAAGAATCTTGAATCAACCTATATTTCCCATTAATAAAGTCAAATTTAATATCCAAGATACCTAGCAGTGAATAAATATATTATTACAAAGCAATTTTAAAATCAGTTGCAGGAATGAACAATACAACAGAAAATTAAGAGCACAAGTCATTTATAATAGCATAAACATAATAAAATGCTTAGAAATATGTTGAAAGTAGAAAATTTGTACTCTAAAAACTATAAAATACTATTGAGAAAAGTTAAAGAGAACCTAAATAAATGGAAAGACATCTCATATTCCAAAAACTTAATATTGTTAAAATGGGAATACTTTCCAAATTGATCTACATATTTAATGTAATTCATATTAAAATTCCAGCTAGCTTTTCTGCAGAAACGACAAACTAATACTAAAATTCATATGGAAATGCCAGGAACTCAGACTGTCCAGAATAATCAATACAGTTTTAAAATTATGCTTTGTGAAGATGTCTTTTATGTCAGTTATTAATAGAAGAAGAAAAGGATTACCAATGTTTAGGTTTATCTATCTAGTCACATTACTGGTGCTTTTTTTGGTAACTTTTTTCCTAGTTAAATGGAAGATTCTTTAAATTTTATAGTGCTTCACAGATTTCAAAAGTTTGTTTTTGTTTTTGTTTTTTTTTTGCAATATTGTATTGGTTTTGCCATACATCAACATGCATCCGCCACGGGTGTACACGTGTTCCCCATCCTGAACCCCCTCTCACCTCCCTTGACATACATGATTTCACATAATCCATAATAATTCTTTAATCTGCTACCTTTATACTGCCCCTCCTTCCTTCCCTCTCCCCACTGGCAACCACTCGCTTATTCTCTACATCTGTGAGGCTGCTTCTGTTTTGTTTTATTCTCTAGTTGGATGCATCTTTTTTTTAGATTTCACATATAAGTGATATCATACAGTATGTCTCTTATCTGACTTATTTCACTTAGCGTAATGCCTACCAAATCCATCCATGTTGCTGTCAATGGCAAAATTTCATTCTTTTCCATGGCTGAGAAGTATTTCATCATAGATATATATATATAATCACACCACATCTTCTTTATCCATTCATCTGTTGATAGACACTTAGGTTGCTTCCATATCGTGACAATTATAAATAATGCTCCCATGAACACTGGGGTACATTTTTCATTTTGAATAAGACTTTTGTTTTTTTTTCAGATACATACCCTGGAGTGGAATTGTTGTGTCTTATGACAGTCGATTTTTAGGTTTTTGACAAATCTGCATATTGTTTTCCACAATGGCTGCATCAATTTACATTCCCACTAGCACTGTAGAAGAGTCCCCTTTACTCCTCATCTCCATCCGTGATTGTTATTTATCTTCTTTTTGATGATACCATTCTGACAGGTGTGAGGTGCTGTCTCATGGTAGTTTCGATTTGCATTTCCCTGATAAATAGTGATGTTGAGCATGTGCCTGTTGGCCATTTGCATTTCCTCTTTGTGATCATTATTTTTTTTTTAGTATTCATTCAAGTAAGTGTCTGAAATTTTTTCATTTCTTCTTAAAGAACTCCTTTAGTATTTCTTGTACAGCAGGTCTTCTAATGGCAAATAATCTTAGTTTTTGTTTATCTGGGAATGTTTTAATTTCTCCTTAATTTTCTGACTGTTTTGTTGGATACAGAATTCTTGGTTAACAGTCTTTTTCTTTCAACACTGAAATAGGTTATTTCAATGTTGGACACTACAGAGAACAAGTGCACACACTGCTTTCTAGCCAACAATGGTTTTTGATGGGAAATCTAATGTTAATCTTATTGAGGATAATTTCAAGTGATAAATCATTTTTCCCTTGCTGCATTCAACATTCCTCTCTTTGCCTTTAGGTTCAATGGTTTGATTATGATGTGCTTAGAAGTGAACCTACAACTCTATCCTACTTGGAGCTCTTTGAAGTTCTTAGATATGTTGAGTAAAGTGAAGTGAAGTGAAAGTTACGCAGTTATGTCCAACTCTTTGGAACTCCATGAACTATACAGTCCATGGAATTCTCTAGGCCAGAATATTGGAGTCGGTAGCCTTTCCCTTAACCAAGGGATCTTTCCAATTCAGGGGTCAAGCCCAGGTCTCCCGCACTGCAGGTGGATTCTTTACCAGCTGAGCCACAAGGGAAGCCCAAGTTTTTAATCAAATCTGGGAAACTGTTGACCCTACCTCTAAATATTGTTTCTGATCCTTTGCCTCTCTCCCTGGCTTCTGCAACTCTCATTACATATATATTTTTATTATTGATGGTGTCTTATATATCTCTAATTTTCTAGTTATTTTTCTTCATTGCTTTTTTTTTCTGTTTCAGATTACATAATCTCAGTTAAGCTGCTTTCAGGTTTACTGATTTTTTTTTTTTTTCCTTCTGACAATACAAATCTACTCTTCAGTCTCTACTTTGTATTTTTCACTTTAGGTATTGTACTTTCAGTTTCTGACTACCTATTTGGTCCTTTTTAAAACAAATTTTACCTCCTTATAGACATTGTCTATATATTGGTACATTATTCTCATGAGTGCTCAGTTGCTAGTTGTGTTTGATGTTTTGTGGACCCCATAGACTGTAGCCTGCCAGACTCCTTTGGCCATGGAATTTTCTAGATAAGAACACTGGAGTAGGTTGCCATTTCCTACTTCAGAAGATCTTCTCAAGCCAGGGATCAACTCGCATGTCTAGTGTCTCCTGCGTTGGCAGGTGGATTCTTTACTACTATTGCCACCTGGGAAGACCTTACTTTCTTTTAATTTTTAGACACTGTTTCTTTTAGTTCTTTTCACATATTTATAATAGGTGATTTTAGATCTTTCTCAACTATAGTATCTTGGCTTACTCAAGAACAGGTTCTACTGATGAAATTTTTTCCTGTGCATGGGCCATACTTGTCTGTTTCTTTGCAAATTTGGAACATTAGTGTTGAAACTAGACATTCAAATAATATAATGTTTATATTATTTATATTATTTTACTGTATATTATTTATATACTCACTATATATTTATGTTATTGAATCTATGTTATGGAATCTAGAAAATGGTATTAATAAACCTATTTGCAGGGAAGAAATGAAGACACAGATGCAGACACAGACTTGTGGATACAGTGGGGTAAGAAAAGAGTGGGACAATGGAGAAAGTAGCCTTGACATATATACATTACCATGTGTAAAATAGAGAGCTGGTGGGAAATTGCTATATAACATGGGGAAGTTCTGCTCTGTGATGACCTAGAGGGGTGGGAGGGGGACAGGGGAGGGAGGTTCAAGAGGGAGGTCATATGTGTATAATTATAGCTGATTTGTGTTCTTGTATGGCAGAAACCAATACAACATTGTAAAGCAATTTTCCTCCAATTAAAAAATAATTTTTTAAAAAAGGGGAAAAATTCTCAACAAAATACTAGCAAACAAAATTCAACAATACATAAAAGGTTCACACACCATGATCAAGTAAGATTTATCCTAGGGATGCAAGAATGATTTCACATCAGCCAATCAATGTGATACACCATATTAACAAAAGAAAGAATAAAACACATGAGCATCTCAGTAGACACAGCAAGAGCATTTGACAAAATTTAACACTCATTCGTGAAAAAAAAAAAAAAAAACTCTCATCAAAGTTGATACAGAAGGAACATATCATAATAAAGGCAATTTATGACAAACTCACAGCCTATTTAAAATACATTGGAAGTGATATTTAACATAGTTGAAAGTCCTAGCCATAGCAGTCATACAAGATATAAAAGCATCCAAATTGAAAGGGAAGTAGTAAACTATCATTATATGTAGATGACAAAATAGTATATACAGAGACCACTAAAGCCCCCCTCAAAGGCTATTGGAATAAATGAATTCAGTAAAGCTGCAGGATATAAGCTTAATACACAGAAATCTGTTGCTTTTCTATACATTAATAATGAACTGTGAGAAAGATAAAGTAGGAAAAAATCCTCTTTAAAATTGCATCAAAAGGAATTAAACATCTAGAAATAAGTCTAAGGAGGGCAAAAAACTGGTTTCTGAAAACTACAAAACCTTGATAAAGGAAATTAAAAATGATACAAAGAAATGGAAAGATATCCTGAGCTCTTGTACTGGAGGAATTAATATTGTTAAAATATTAACAAAAGCAATCTACACATTTAATGCAATTCCTACTAAATTCCTAGCTTGTGGCTCAGACAGTAAACAGTCTGCCTGCAATGTAGGAGACCTGGGTTCGATCCCTGGGTTGTGAAGATCCCCTGGAGGAGAAAATGGTAACCCGCTCCAGTATTCTTGCCTGGAGAATCCCATGGACAGAGGAGCCTGGAGGGCTACGTCCATGGGGTCACAAAAGTTGGACATGACTAAGCGACTAACACTTTCACTTTCTATTAAATACCAATGATGTTTTTCACAAAACTAGAACAAATAATTCTAAAATTTGCATGGAACCACAAAAGTATCTGAATTGCTAAAGCAATACTGAGAAAAAAAGAACGAAGTCACAGTAATCAACACAGTATGGTATCGGCACAGACACATATCTCAACGGAATATAATAAAGAGCCCAGAAACAAACCCATGAACTTATGGTCGATCAATCTACAAAAAAGAAGCAGAAATAGATAATGGAGAAATATAGTCTCTTCAATAAGTGGTGCTGGGAAATCTAGAAAGCTACACATAAAACAATGAAATTAGAATATTTCCTCACACCATATACAAAAATAAATGCAAAATGTATTAAAGATCTAAGTGCAAAATCTGAAACCATAAAACTCCTGGAAGAAAATATAGGAACAATACTCTTTAATATAAATCATAGCAATATTTTTTGAATCTGTCTCCTAAGGCAAAATAAATAAAAGCAAAAATAAATAAATGGTACCAAATTAAACTTAAAAGCTTTTTACATAAAGGAATCCATCAACAAAACAAAAAGAAAACCTACAGAATAAGATAAAATATTAGCAAAAGATATAACCAACAAAGAGTTAACATTCAAAGTACATAAACAACTTATGCAACTCAATAACAACAATGGCAACCAATTTAAAAATGGGCAGAAGATCTGAATAGACATTTTATGGAAGACACAGATGGCGAACAGGCATGTAAAAATGTGCTCAACATCACTAATTATTAAAAAAGGCTAATTAAAGCCACAGTGAGGTGTCATTTCACACCTGTCAGAATGGTTATCATCAAAAAGAGCACAAATAACAAATGTTGGTGAAGCTGTGGAGAAAAGGGAACCCTGGCACACTGTTGATGGGGATATAAATTAAGCCATTGTGGAAAAATGTATGGTGATTCTTCATAAAAGTGAAAATAGAACTTCCATACAATCCAGCAATTCCACTCCTAGGTATATGTCTAACAGAATGAAAACACTAACTCAAAAAGATACATGCACCCCAATATGCACAGCAGCATTATTTGTAATACTAAAGATTGGAAGCAAACTATTCCATCAATGGATACATGAGTAAAGAAGATTTATATATACACAATGAAATATTTCTCAGCTGTAAAATTAGTGGCTGAGATTTGGAGCAACATGGATGAACCAGGAGAATATCACACTTCACTAATGTGAAATCTTAAAAAATGAAACAAATAAATACAGTAAAACATAAAGAGACTCACAAGTATGGAGAACAGGTTGATCTTTACCAGAGGGAATGGAAGAGACGCAGGATGGGGATAGGTGACTGAGAGGTACAATCTACTATGTGTAAAATGGATAGGCTACAAGGATGTACTGTACAGCACAGGGAAATATAGCTATTATTTTGTGATGATTTTAAGTGGAGTATAATCAGCAAACATGTTCAGCCACTATGCAGAATACCTGAAACTAATATGAAAGTGTAAATCAGTTATACTTCATTAAAATAAATGAATTTAAATCATTATTATTTGTAGATCAAAATGCTAATTGAATTCAAAAAGTAAAATAAAAATAAAATTTGTAAACGTTTCATACATAGAGAAAGAAACTTTGTTTAACAGCAATGCCACCTCCAAGTAGAAATTTGTAAAATCACATTCACTCAGACGGTAGAGGATCCACCTGCAATACGGGAGACCTCAGTTCGATCCCTGGGTTGGGAAGATCCCCTGGAGAAGGACATGGCAACCCACTCCAGTTTTCTTGCCTGGAGAGTCCCATGGACAGAGGAACCCAGTGGGCTACAGTCCATGGGGTTGCAAAGGGTCAGACATGACTGAGTGACTAAACACGTTAACAATAACAAAATAAAAATATTCCATTAAGGAATCCTACCATATTCTTCTATGGGAAGAATTCAATATTGTAAAGCAGGCCTCCATCATCCTATGCATTTGTGGGAAGTAGCCTCTAACACCCTGAGGATGCTTACCTCCCGGTGTATATGGCCCTGTACAATGCCCTAACTTTGTGAACTGGACATAATCATTCACTTCTGTTGAATGGAATATGACAAAAGTAATAGGCTTCTGAGAGCTGTCACTTCTGAGATCAGTTACAAAAAGACTCTAGTTTCTGTTTGCTCAGCCTCTATCACTCTCTCTCTCTCTGGTTCTAAAGGAAGTCGGAGGCCATGTTGCTGACTTATAGTGAAACCCATGCAGCAAAAAACTGACAGGCCCTGAAGAACTGAATCCTGACACCAACCTGAAAGCGGTCTACCGCAGTCTAGCCTTGAGATGACTGCAGCCCCAGCTGGCACATTGATAGCAGGTTTGTAAAAGACCTTGAGGTAGAGCCCTCCAGCAAAACCATACCAGAACTCCTGAGGCAAGCCACATAATGCTTCTGCACCCTGTTTTCTTTTCCATAAAATAAAGAAAATAAAATCTATCAGTATGAGTTGTTTTAGGGGGATTAATATTACAATCCATGTAAGATTGTGTGTCTGTGTATGTCTGTGTGCATGCAATAAACAGGTGCAAATACTCAGTTTCACTGGTAGTAATGGAAATGCACGTTAAATTAATGAAAAATTTTACCAGTAGATTATCAATAAAGGCTGATAATATAAAGTGTTGATGAGAATGTGAGAGGAGTTCTCTCATCATTGGGGGAAGAGATACAAACAAGCATAAACTTCTTCAAGAAAATTTTAGAATATCCAGGAAAGTCAATCAATCACTTAGAAATCTATCTCATAGACATAAAGATTTCTTACATTTGTAAATAAAAATTTAAATTAGTCCAATGTCTATCAGTAGGGAAATGGTTAAGATATTTAGTACTGCTGCTGCTGCTGCTGCTAAGTCA
Organism: Tragelaphus eurycerus; assembly: GCA_935064755.1. Taxonomy (NCBI): domain Eukaryota; kingdom Metazoa; phylum Chordata; class Mammalia; order Artiodactyla; family Bovidae; genus Tragelaphus; species Tragelaphus eurycerus. The sequence goes on from CAKXYN010000014.1 coordinate 3,506,852, forward strand.
CTTCAGTCATGTCCGACTCTGTGCAACCCATAGACGGCAGCCCACCAGGCTCCTCTGTCCCTGGGATTCTCCAGGCAAGAACACTGGAGTGGGTTGCCATTTCCTTCTCCAATGCATGAAAGTGAAAAGTGAAAGTGAAGTCACTCAGTCGTGTCTGACTCTTAGCGACCCCATGGACTGCGCCCACCAGGCTCCTCGGTCCATGGGATTTTCCAGGTCAGAGTACTGGAGTGGGGTGCCATTGCCTTCTCCATACTTAGTACTAGCCACACTTAAAAACAGTATGAAAAAGCCAGACAAAAGACACACATACCAAAATACTGACTCATTTTACTTTAAGTGAAAATTTTTAAAAATTATATGTGGAACACACACACACACACATGCTATGCTATCACTTCAGTCACATCTGACTCTCCACAATTCTATGGACTGTAGCCCGCCAGGCTCCTCTGTCCATGGGATTCTCCAGGCAAGAATGCTGGAGTGGGTGGCCCTGCTCTCCTCTGGGAGATCTTCCCAACCCAGGGATCAAACCCATGTCTCATGTCTCTTGCATTGGCAAGCAGGTTCTTTACCACCAGCACCACCTGGGAAGCCCATACATATGTACAAACATATGTAGTGTATAATACCTTTATGTAAACATGCATGTATACACATTCAATATATAGACACAAATAATAATATATATAACTATGCAAATATATAGAAAAGGTTTTTAGGATGCCTTCCAAATCATTTATGTTAGGTACATAGAGCAAGACATGGACTCTTATTGCAGGAGGAATAAGGGGTGATGTCAAGGTTTTATTGTTGCTTTTGTTATTGTTTTTCACTTACTAGTATTATTCTCAAATATTCTCACTTCTTTGAAAAGAGCATGCATTCTTGCCTTAATAATCTATGTTTTATTTGCCACTTAGCATTCAAAAAATTTACTCAATTAAAAATGTCACAATGTTTAGTTTTGTTTTATACTTCTTAGCCTAGTTTTTTCTCCTATCGTTATCCCTATTGCCTATTTAGTATTAAATTATCTGGCTATATTTTGATGGAAGTGAACTGGCTTCCTTTTCTCTATTAAGAAAATACTATTGATGCTTTTGAACTGTGGTGTTGGAGAAGACTCTTGAGGCCCTTGGACTGCAAGGAGATCCAACCAGTCCATTCTAAAGGAGATCAGCCCTGGAATTTCTTTGGAGGGAATAATGCTGAAGCTGAAACTCCAGTACTTTGGCCACCTCATGCGAAGAGTTGACTCATTGGAAAAGACTCTGATCCTGGGAGGGACTGGGGTCAAGAGGAGAAGGGGACGACAGAGGATGAGATGGCTGGATGGCATCACCGACTCAATGGACATGGGTTTGAGTAAACTCCAGGAGTTGGTGATGGACAGGGAGGCCTGGCGTGCTGCAATTCATGGGGTCGCAAAGAGTCAGACACGACTGAGCGAATGAACTGAACTGAACTGAATAAAGACAGTATAAAATTCAGTGCCCTCTAAACTGTCCCAAATTTCCTAAACAGACATAATAGAATTTATTTCTCTCTTATAAAAATTCACAGGATCTCCCTTAATTTGTTGGTTTAGAAATATTTAGGCATTTGGCATCTCTGTCAGATTTAAGCAAAACTTACAAAACTGATATGGTTTATTCAGAGAACAAAAGCTATGCCTTTAGAAACAGAACTGGCCTCATTTTTCCATCAAGGCATACATGGCAACAGAAAATACATTATTTTACAAGATCCAGAGTAACTGTTACATGCATCTAGAATATTATTTAATTTATTCTTATCTATTTAAGTCTTTTCTCAGGGTCAAAGGCATCTTTATATCAAGGTGCTTTTATATATCATTGTTTTGAAGGAAACAGTAAAAGTCAAGTTCCTTGAGAGTACATTAAATTATATGCCAGTTAACAGTCTTAGAGAGATGGCTTAAAAATAAATTGTCCATAATACCTTTTAATAAAGGAGCTAAGCACACTTTTTTATTCTGTGTTAAAAACAGATGCCTGTATGGCACTGTATGGAATCCCATTTGCCATGTATATTTTGATTAATATTATGCTGGGTAATCTGCTCTACGTGGTCTAGGTTCAGTAACCTCACTGTAAAATAATGAGCCTTCAAGAATAAAAAATATGCTCTCTATAAAGTTGCATATTCTGAGAAGCCAGTGAATGTATTCAAATGAAATGAAAAAATGAGGTTTTCACCCAGTAAATTTGCTTGAAGTGAAACTTACATTTCTCAATTTGTATTTAGCTGTCAGTCTATGCACTAAAAACTGGACGAGCTATCAACCTTTTGCATATGTTTTCTATAAATACCTTTTCTTCTCTGATTCAACTGCCATAGGACTCTGCAGAAGTAGTGGTCTTAAGGGAGCTTACAGCAACTGGGAGGCAGCCAATGGCAGTGAGTTCACACACTAAGTGGCATCTTCAGAAAAGGACCAGCACTCATATTTTATGAAATATGTAACATGATTTACCCAGGGTTGTCAGAAGAGATGAATTTCAGCCAATGCAAGGTAATAAATAGTAATATGTGCTGCATACATTTGACTTATAACCCTTGGCATTTCGAAACCAAATTCTTTTGAAGAATTCATTTTATACATCATAAAGTTTTCTATTGTTTTCCTGTTTTGGCTGTCTATGTCAACAGACTTCTTATGAAAATATCATTTAAAATTGTAAATGAAGCAATATTTTTGAGACTACTCACCTAGGACTTTCTTTCCAGGCAACACTTGTGAAAGGAAACTTAGCAGCATAGAAAGTGGTTGGTTCATTAAATCAGAACCTTGGTCAGGGAAAAAAAACACAGTAAGTTTTCTTGATTATGGGAAATCTGTTACTAAAGTTTAGCACTATTTTCCCTCATGAAATATTTAATATCTTTTATAAACACATAAAATTTATTTTGTTATAATTATTTTTACATATTTGGAGTGAAATTTGAAGGCTCCAGTAATGTACAGATATAAATTTTTGATTCAAGACAGAACATTTTTCATTACATATAGCTTCTCCCCAGATTCCAAGAACCTAATGAATGGCCTCATTTGCTGTTGTCCAGTGGATAACTGTTACAAAATCACTCAGATAGCCACATCACATATAGGTTTGCATTTAGGTTTTTTATTTTCTCCCCTCACATAACCATACAACTATTTAAAATTCTCATATATGTCAATTATAACTATCTAATTAATGTATAGCACCATATTATAACCATATATAAGATACATAATTTCAAAATATGGTATCCATATTTCCCCATGTAAGATTATGTATTTTCAAATAACATCCTTAGAGAGATTTCAATATCTGGCTATGTTCATAAAACACAAAGCAAGTGAAGGAACACCCCTCAACACATACACTATTTTGCCAAATACACACACACTCTCCATGTAATACAGACACTGTCCCTGAAACTATGCCTGCTCTTTCGCTAGTGATTCTATTCTAAAGTTTCTCCAGACATATCCTTTTGAGTTCACAATAGAAACTTGAAGATGGCCCCTGTAACAAGGCCCCAGAGACTCTGCATTTGCAGTAGCTCCTTACATCTCAATAATAGAAAACAAGACTTGGGAATAGGTGTATCTTCTCAATCTTATGGGGAATGTGAAGGCTACTACTTGAATTATTCATTGAGCAGGGAACAGGAAGATTATGTGACCACAGCCCACCTTTGCAACTGAACATTTTTACATCATTATAAAAAAAACATGCATTACACATCTGTTATTGTGCTGAACCAGGCAATGTGTAAACTGAATTTATGAGAATTACCCTCCATAAACCTCCATAAATTTCCAGTTAGGACATAACTGAATTTCTGTAAGACAGATAATAAACATATACTTATGTAAATTATACAAATATGTCCATAAATTGGTTAACCAAGGCTTGAGTTTTTGTTTTTTATATCAGTTTTTCTGGACCAAGAGGTAGGAGGATGAAGATTTTCATAACTGAGAGGGGAGTCAGAACAAAAGTAAACTTCTGCATTCTTCAATCTGAATCAGTCTTCAGTCCCCAAATTTTATACATAGTGAGAATAAAGTATTTCTAATTCCACCATCGTTACCGTGAAAAGGTTTTGATATAAGTCAGCAATTAAATTTTGTGCAATCTTCAGTAACTGAAGATCTGAGCAAACTCTGGCAGATAGTGAAGGACAGGGGTGCCTGATATGCTGCAGTGCATGGGATTGCAGAGTCAGACACGACTTAGTGACTGAAGGGTAACACAAACAACTGAAGATAAATTGAGAAAGGAAATTAACAAAATTGTTCCTGTGTTCACACTCAGGTTGACTAATGATTTTGCTTAGCTAAACATAGCTGTCATGAAATGTTGTCCTTCTTAGGAGAATAGTAGAAACTCTATAGCAGCTGTATTCAAAGATCATTTTCATAATATAATAAACCCTTTATTTAAAGCCTAGTAATTAAACCAGATCGTATTTTTTTTTCTTCATTTACTTTATTTGTAGTATGCTGGGCACTGGAGAAAAAGAGAGGATGAAAATCTCTGCATTCAATGAACTCCTAATCTAATAATCAGAGAATAGTAAAGAATCATTCAAATAAATAGATAATTATAATACAGTACCCTGCATACAGTGTTAAGAGAATTCAGAGAATATCTGTCTATCTCAGACTGAATATATACAGACTGTATCCCACAGGATAATCACAAGTTACAAAGATAGAGTAAAAACCTGGGGGTGCTATAGGAGTAAGGCTGAGGAATGGTGACGAAAAGAGGAACATTTCCCACAGTGAGGCCCTTGTGCAAAGTCACAGCGGCACAGAAGAATTTTGTTTCTTCTCAGAACTGGTTATGGAGGGAGAGTAAAGGAAAAGTAATATATGGCATTTGTCATTTTGACTAGCACAATTGGCACAGCCTTGAAAAGAGTGAGCCTTTATAAAACAAGAAGACTGCCCTGTTATCACTTCAATTAGAAATATTAGCAATATGTTACAGACGAAGATAAAGAATTAGAACACATTGTTATTATAAATCCTCCATGTATTAGAAGAATCAATAATCTTATTTTCTGAATATTCCTCTAATCTCTAATGGACAGACTGCCAACTTTGCAATAATGATAGCAGTCAACTTTAGATATATATACCCTATTGCCCAAATTCTATCACTTACTCCCAGTTTACAAAAAAATTACTAATAATTAGAAGAATAACTAAATCACCTCCTAGATTGAATAATAAACTATTATGCAAAGTCCATCTTCAGTGAAAGCATTTCAGTCCTGGTGAAATGATTTTAAAGGACCCCAAAATATATTTGGAATGTTCCCATGGCCAGACTGTAGCAAAGGTTAGAATCCAAATACCTTCCTTTATTGTTCTCCCAAACTTAAAATCCTGCCTAAAGATGGCCACACCAGGGAATTTTTTGTTTTTTAAAGAACACAGATGAAACATCACCTTTGGTCAGTTTGTATATTGTTCTTAGTTAAATTATGTGTGGTTTGAATAATGAATCTTCTCTTGTTTATATGAAGCGTATTGGGAACATAAGCTTTATTTTCAGTAAAACCATAAAACGGAAAAAACTAACAGAATTGGAATACAATATTTAAACAAAAACATTTAAAACCTCATGCTTTAGCAGAAAACAGCACAGAAAAGGACTCCTCAACAGATGGGCAGACATTAGGTTGACCAAAATGTGTCTGTAAGATGTTACAGAATACTTTGTAGCAAAGGTTAGAATCCAAACACCTTCAGTTCAGTTCAGTCGATCAGTCAGTCGAGTCCGACTCTTTGCAACCCCATGAATCACATCACACCAGGCCTCCCTGTCCATCACCAACTCCTGAAGTTCACTCAGACTCACGTCCATCAAGTCAGTGATGCCATCCAGCCATCTCATCCTCTGGCGTCCCCTTCTCCTCCTGCCCCCAATCCCTCCCAGCATCAGAGTCTTCTCCAATGAGTCAACTCTTCGCATGAGGTGGCCAAAGTACTGGAGTTTCAGCTTCAGCATTATTCCCTCCAAAGAAATTCCAGGGCTGATCTCCTTTAGAATGGACTGGTTGGATCTCCTTGCAGTCCAAGGCACTCTCAAGAGTCTTCTCCAACACCACAGTTCAAAAGCATCAATTCTTCAGTGCTCAGCCTTCTTCACAGTCCAACTCTCACATCCATACATGACCACTGGAAAAACTATAGCCTTGACTAGACGGACCTTTGTTGGCAAAGTAATGTCTCTGCTTTTGAATATGATATCTAGGTTGATCATAACTTTTCTTCCAAGGAGTAAGCGTCTTTTAATTTCATGGCTGCAGTCATCATCTGCAGTGATTTTGGAGCCCAGAAAAATAAAGTCAGACACTGTTTCCACTGTTTCCCCATCTATTTCCCATGAAGTGATGGGACCAGATGCCATGATCTTAGTTTTCTGAATGTTGAGCTTTAAGCCAACTTTTTCACTCTCCACTTTCACCTTCATCAAGAGGCTTTTGAGTTCCTCTTCACTTTCTGCCATAAGGGTGGTGTCATCTGCATATCTGAGGTTATTGATATTTCTCCTGGCAATCTTGATTCCAACTTGTGTTTCTTCCAGTCCAGCATAAGATGTTACAGAATACTTTGGCCAACCCAATATATTACTATCTCGGAATTAGAACTTTAGGTTCACTTACCACATGTGAAAGTTGAGAAGTTGAAGAATATAGATCTGAAGAAATTTTTTTAAAAAATATAACATGGAGAAAATTTAGTTGAGAGAGAGGTTGTGAGACATGGAGGAAAAGAAAGGTTCAAAACTCATCAAAAAATTATAGGAAGAGAAGAAGACTAGAGAAAGATTATATGCAGAATGGTGGAACAGTAATAGAGGATTTTCCAGAAAGTCATAAACTCAAGATACATGAAGGACAATAACTGTCAAGAAGGAAAAATTAAAACTATTTGTAAACATTTCCATTTTCTTTTGGACTTAATAGAGATAAAATTTATATTATTGTTATTAAAATTATTTCAAAAGTCACAATGGAAAGCATTTTCCAACCGTTTACAAGAGAAAATAGAAAATTTGCACTAAATGCCATTGTAGTTTAAACACCACTGCAGATGAAACTGTAGTGGGGGCTAAGTGTGCACTTGTTTTAGTAAAGCTTCTTTTTCCTTTCTTTTTTAAAAAGAGTCAGCTCAGCTAAGAACTGTCTTGTACCTCAACAAATTATAAAACTGAAGGGCTCTTGGATCCAGGGCTCTTTGAAGGAAATAGACTAACCTGATATTGTACTTAGCCCCCACAGTATGTTATTTACTTAGTCTTATGTGGTTTTATGCAGGACATATTCATTCTGAAGATGGGAGTTGCTTATATTAAAAGGTATATTAAGTCAGAATCTAGGCAAGAAACAAGCGAGTAATATGCAAAATGAAAATGCTAAGCATAGTTAATTAACAACTCAAAATTTTCAGAATGTGAAACTAGATTAAATACTGTAGAGATTTAGTTGAGAAAACTGTATTCTTAACATTATTTCATATCACTTTCTAATGAGTAAATCAACTGAAGCTTATTCTTTGAAGAACTCCATGCCCAAGAGTCTAAAAAAAAGAACAAGGCAATGCAGAATAAACCAGGCTCACACTCCAGTTGAGGAAATGGAGCATGACAAAATTAATGAATATTATGTTAAAATATAAGTATATAATATTGTTACAAATAATAATGTACCTAGTTTTATAGCATGACTGGTTAGAGACTGAGACACTCTTAAATTTAAATTTTCATATGTATTTAATATCTCCAAATATGATACATAAAACTCATCACCCAGCTTAAGAAGTAAAATAGTTCCCACACATTTGAAACTTAGTGAGTTCTTATCCTCAGTAATGTGTCCCTTCTTCACTGAGATTATCATTATCTCAAAATAAGCTAAAACCTAGACTCACCTCAATTAAATGTATAATGCTAAAGAAAAATATAGTATTTTAAAAGCCATCCAAAAATGCTCTCATAATTTTGAAGACAAATTAAAATCTAATAGTAACAATGAAAACCACAAATCATTGGAATATTATATTTAAATAAAATAAACTCAAAATGGATTAAAGAGCTAAATATAAGACCAGAAACCATAAAACTCCTAGAGGATAACATAGGCAAAACACTCTCTGACTTACATCACAGCAGGATCCTCTATGACCCACCTCCCAGAATATTGGAAATAAAATCAAAAATGAACAAATGGGACCTAATCAAACTTAAAAAGCTTCTGCACAACAAAGGAAACTATAGGCAAGCTGAAAAGACAGCCTTCAGAATGGGAGAAAATAATAGCAAATGAAGCAACAGACAAACAACTAATCTCAAAAATATACAAGCAACTTCTACAGCTCAATTCCAGAAAAATAAACGACCCAATCAAAAAATGGGCCAAAGAACTTAATAGACATTTCTCCAAAGAAGACATACAGATGGCTAACAAACACATGAAAAGATGCTCAACATCGCTCATTATCAGAGAAATGCAAATCAAAACCACTATGAGATACCATTACACGCCAGTCAGAATGGCTGCGATCCAAAAATCCACAAGCAATAAATGCTGGAGAGGGTGCGGAGAGAAGGGAACCCTCTTACACTGTTGGTGGGAATGCAAACTAGTACAGCCACTATGGAGAACAGTATGGAGATTCCTCAAAAAACTGGGAATAGAACTGCCTTATGACCCAGCAATCCCACTGCTGGGCATACACACTGAGAAAACCAGAATTGAAAGAGGCACGTGTACCCCAATGTTCATAGCAGCACTGTTTACAATAGCCAGGACGTGGAAGCAACCTAGATGCCCATCCACAGATGAATGGATAAGCAAGCTGTGGTACATATACACGATGGAGTATTACTCAGCCATTAAAAAGAATACATTTGAATCAGTTCTAATGAGGTGGATGGAACTGGAGCCTATTATACAGAGTGAAGTAAGCCAGAAAGAAAAACACAAATACAGTATACTAACGCATATATATGGAATTTAGAAAGATGGTAACAATCACCCTGCTTATGAGACAGCAAAAGAGACACTGATGTATAGAACAGACTTTTGGACTCTGGGACTGGGAGAGGGTGGGACGATTGGGGAGAATAGCATTGAAATATGTATAATATCATATCTGAAACGAGTCAGTCCAGGTACGATGCCCGATAACAGATGCCTGGGACTGGAGCACTGGGATGACCTGGAGGGATGGAGTGGGAGGGGGGAGGGAGGAGGGTTCAGGATGGGGAGCACGTGTATTCTGGTGGCGGATCCATCTCGATGTATAGTAAAAGTAATACAATATTGTAAAGTTAAGAAAAATTAAAAAAATAATAATAATAATAAAAAAAAATATAAAAATAAAAAAAAGAAAAGTAAAAATAGAGGGGAAACCGATTTCCCTAATATGTTTTACTTAATCCAAAACAGCTGAAGGAGGAAACAGAGGAGGCTGTATCTTGAAAGCAGGACTCCATCTTTGGCCGGACTGTGGACTTTGAGCTATATGCCCAGTATCTATGGAAACAACACACCCACTGGAAAACCACGCCCCCGGAAGGAAGAGCCCCAGAGCTCTCCATCACCTAAAAGAATACCCTAATTATCTGTGTAACTGAATAGAATCATACCTTCTATTATGCTTATTGGGGTATGACCACAGGCCTACTGATAACTGTCCGCTGTGAACTATGGAGGCTTAAGGCCTATGACGCGGGTTAACTTTGATTGTATCTTTCTTTTTCCTTTGTTCAGACTAGTTTCAGGGAACCTTATACACTTAGGGTATATAAGGTTTTCACAAAAATTGGTCGGGGTCCTTGGCTAAGAGGAGACTCTGCCTGGGACCCGCCAGTGTAATAAACCGCACTCCACTATCTGCCTTAAAAAAAAAAAAATAATAATATAAAGTGGAATAGATCTATATATCCTGAGAAATTATCTTTCAATAATAAGCGAAAAAGAATACTTTTAAGCAAATAAAAATTGAGACATTTTGCTAGACTAAGACCTTCACTAAAGCAAATAATAAAGATGGACTTTAGGATGAGAGAAAATCAACCTAGAAAAAATGATGAGCATATGGATAAATCTAAAATAATATGGGTAGAGTAAATAATATAACTATCTAGTTTAGGAGGTTAAAAAGTATTTAAAAATAGTGAAAAATCCTGGGCAATAATACCATGTAATGAGAGGAAGAATGTTTGCAGTTAAAGCATTTTGAACTCTCATTTTAAGAGCTACACTGTATACCTGCAAAATCCAACTATATGCTATCTATAATAAACACTAGTAACTACAGTATTGAAAGACAGAAGATAAAAGGATAGGGGAAATATTTTACACCAAAACATAACCATAGTAACCACAGAAAACCAATACAACCATTTAATTTTATAGATAACATAAATTTTATTTTATTTTATTTTTTTTTTTTGGTGTTCATTTTCTTTCTTTTTTTTTTCTCTCTTTTTTTCTCTTTTTTTTATTATTATTATTTTAATTTTTCTTAACTTTACAATATTGTATTACTTTTACTATACATCGAGATGGATCCGCCACCTATAGATAACATAAATTTTAGAGAAAATAATTAGCTAAAGAGAAATTACATATATTGATAATATGTTTAATTCACCAAGATACAATATTCCAAATCTGTGTGCATCTAAAACATAGCTTCAAAAAATGAAAGAAGAAAATGAACGACTGGAAAATATTGACAAATCCATAATAGAAGTGTTTCCTTTTCTATTTTCTGTGTACATGCTTGGAAAATGCTTTTTATTATGACTTTTGAAATGCTTTTAATAACAATAATATAAACTCTATCTACTGTTAAGTCCAAAAGAAAACATCAATGTTTGTAAATAATTTTTCCAATTATGCCCCATAATAGACCATTTTCTCTTACGTAATTACTTCCAGAAGTCTAAAATGAAGATCATCCAAAGATACTGATGATATAAATATCCTGACAAAACTATTAATATTAAAAACATAACTTTTCCCAAGGGACTTGACAAGTATCATATTTGGATGTTTAATTTATCTTCCAAGAATTAATGCCAGAATGTGCTTTGCGCTCAGTCATGTCCCACTCTTTGCAATCCTGTGGGCTGCAACCCAGCAGGCTTCTCTGTCCACGAGATTCTTCAGGCAAGATTACTGGAGGGGGTTGCCATGCCCTCCTCCAGGGAATCCTCCCCACACAGGGATTGAAGCCGTGTCTCCTGTGTCTTCTGCATCACAGGAGGACTCTTTACTGCTGAGCCATCAAGGAAGAGAACCTAAATAAATATATTATTGCCACAGAGGCCATAGTGTTCCTGTGATATCCTTAGCAAGTTATTTGATTACTTTCTGTCTTTATGGACATAAAGAGAATTTTAAAACAAATGTGCTTTTTAATAGATAAATACCACTGTACACCCTAAAGTAGAATTATTTCAAATATAAACAAGCTGGATATGCTTGCTAAATTTACCTTGTTGTCTTCTAAATACTGAAATATAGGGTATGTCAAGGCTGTATATTGTCACCCTGCTTATTTAACTTATATGCAGAGTACATCATGAGAAACGCTGGACTGGAAGAAACACAGGTTGGAATCAAGATTGCTAGGAGAAATATCAATAACCTCAGATATGCAGATGACACCATCCTTATGGCAGAAAGTGAAGAGGAACTCAAAAGCTTCTTGATGAAGGTGAAAGTGGAGAGTGAAAAAGTCGGCTTAAAGCTCAACATTCAGCAAACAAAGATCATGGCATCTGGTCCCCTCACTTCATGGGAAATAGATGGGGAAACAGTGGAAACAGTGTCAGACTTTATTTTTCTGGGCTCCAAAATCACTGCAGATGGTGACTGCAGCCATGAAATTAAAAGACGCTTACTCCTTGGAAAGAAAGTTATGACCAACCTAGATAGCATATTCAAAAGCAGAGACATCACTTTGCCAACAAAGGTTCGCCTAGTCAAGGCTATGGTCTTTCCTGTGGTCATGTATGGGTGTGAGAGCTGGACTGTGAAGAAGGCTGAGCGCCGAAGAATTGATGCTTTTGAACTGTGGTGTTGGAGAAGACTCTTGAGAGTCCCTTGGACTGCAAGGAGATCCAACCGGTCCATTCTGAAGGAGATCAGCCCTGGGATTTCTTTGGAAGGAATGATGCTAAAGCTGAAACTCCAGTATTTTGGCCACCTCATGTGAAGAGTTGACTCATTGGAGAAGACTCTGATGCTGGGAGGGATTGGGGGCAGGAGGAGAAGGGGACGACAGAGGATGAGATGGCTGGATGGCATCACTGACTCGATGGACGTGAGTCTGAGTGACCTCCGGGAGTTGGTGATGGACAGGGAGGACTGGCGTGCTGCAGTTCATGGGGTCGCAAAGAGTCGGACACGACTGAGCGACTGATCTGATCTGATCTGATCTGAAGGACATGTGTGTGTTAAGCTGTTTCAGTCATGTTATGAAATATCTGACATTCGAATTATCAGAAATGACTAGAAAGTCAGGGAAGTGATATTAATATCAGATGAAATAGACTTTAAAGCAAAAACTATACGAAAAGACAAAGAAGGGGATTATGTGATAAAGGGATCAATACAAATGAGGATATTACACTCATAAACACAGAGGCACCCAAAAGCAGAACACTTCAATACACAAAGCAAATACTAACAGACATAAAAGGAGAAAGTGACAGTAACACAATAACAGTAGGAGAGTTTAAACCCCACTTACAGCAGTGGACAGGTTACTCAGACAGAAAACCAATAAGAAAACACTGGTCTTAAATGACACAACAGGCCAATTGGACTTACAGATGTAGAGCACTGCAAACAAAAACAGCAACACACACACTTTTCAAGTGCACATAGAACATTTTCCAAGACAGATCACATGCAAGGCCACAAAATGAATTTCAACCAATTTAAAAGGATAGAAATTAATGGCTGAGTAATACTCCATTGTGTATATGTACCACAGCTTGCTTATCCATTCATCTGTGGATGGGCATCTAGGTTGCTTCCAAGTCCTGGCTATTGTAAACAGTGCTGCTATGAACATTGGGGTACACGTGTCTCTTTCAATTCTGGTTTTCTCAGTGTGTATGCCCAGCAGTGGGATTGCTGGATCATAAGGCAGTTCTATTCCCAGTTTTTTGAGGAATCTCCACACTGTTCTCCATAGTGGCTGTACTAGTTTGCATTCCCACCAACAGTGTAAGAGGGTTCCCTTTCTCCACACCCTCTCCAGCATTTATTGCTTGTGGACTTTTGGATCGCAGCCATTCTGACTGGTGTGAAATGGTACCTCATAGTGGTTTTGATTTGCATTTCTCTGATAATGAGTGATGTTGAGCATCTTTTCATGTGTTTGTTAGCCATCTGTATGTCTTCTTTGGAGAAATGTCTATTTAGTTCTTTGGCCCATTTTTTGATCGGGTCATACTCAGCCATTAAAAAGAATACATTTGAATCAGTTCTAATGAGGTGTATGGAACTGGAGCCTATTATACAGAGTGAAGTAAGCCAGAAAGAAAAACACAAATACAGTATACTAACGCATATATATGGAATTTAGAAAGATGGTAACAATAACCCTGTTTACGAGACAGCAAAAGAGACACTGATGTATAGAACAACTTTTGGACTCTGGGAACGGGAGAGGGTGAGATGATTTGGGAGAACAGCATTAAAATATGTATAATATAATATCTGAAACTAGTCGCCAGTCCAGGTACGATGCTTAATAACGGATGCCTGGGGCTGGTGCACTGGGATGACCCAGAGGGATAGTATGGGGAGGGAGGAGGGAGGAGGGTTCAGGATGGGGAACACATGTATACTTGTGGCGGATCCATCTTGAGGTTTGGCGAAAGCAATACAATATTGTAAAGTTAAGCAAAATAAAATTTAATTTAAAAAAAGAAAAATAAATAAAAGGATAGAAATTATATCAAGCATTTTTTTGTAACCACAATAGTATAAAACTAGAAATCCACTATAGGAAGAACAAGTGGGGAAATAAACACATGAAGACCAAACAACATACTACTGAAAAATCACTGGGTCAATGAAGAAACCATAGGGAAAGTTAGAAATACCTTGAAACAAGTGAAAATGGAAACACAACACTCCAAAGTCCGTGGGATGCAGCAAAAGCAGTCCTAAGAGGGAAGTTTATCATCATACAGATCTTCAAGAAACAAGAAAAATCTCAAGTAAACAACCTAACCTACCACATAAAAAATTATCAAAAGAAGAGCAAAAAGCACAAGGTCAGCAGAAAGACATAAATAACAAAGACCAGAGAGGAAATAAGTAAAACAAAGATAAAAAAAAAAAAAAAAAACAATAGAAAAGATCAATGAAACCAAGAATTGGTTCTTTGAAAAGATAAACAAAATCAATAAACATTTAGCTGGCTCACCAAGAAGAAAGAAGAAAGGACCCAAATAAACAAATAAGAAATCACAGAGGAGAAATAACAACTGATACCACAGAGATACAAAAAAGAATAAGGGAATATTATGAACAGTTACAGGCCAGCAAATTGGACAACCTAGAAGAAATGTACAAATTTCTAGAAATTTACAAACTGCCAAGGCTGAATCAAGAAGAAACAGACAATATGAACAAGCTAATCAATAATAATGAAATTGAATTTGTAATTTTTTTTTAAATTCCAGCAAACAAAAGTCCAGGACTGAACTTTGTCACATATTTTTAAACATACATAAAAGAACTCATAACTATCCATCTCAAACTATTCTAAAAAACTGAAGAGGACAAAACACTACCAAATTCACCTTACAAGATCACCATTACCCTGATACCAAAACCAGACAAAGATACCCCAGGAAAAGAAAATTATAGGCCAACATATTTGATGAGTATAGGTAGACTCAGGTAATGCTGATATTATTTTGAGTTGATACAGCTATTGCTACTATTTCTAATGAATAATCAGAGCATCAAGATATTAAAACACACAAGCATATAGAAAATGGAGCCTCTGTCCCTTTCAGATCAGATCAGTCGCTCAGTCGTGTCCGACTGTTTGCGACCCCATGAACCGCAGCACGCCAGGCCTCCCTGTCCATCACCAGCTCCCGGAGGTCACTCAGACTCGCATCCATCGAGTCAGTGATGCCATCCAGCCATCTCATCCTCTGTCGTCCCCTTCTCCTCCTGCCCTCAATCCCTCCCAGCATCAGAGTCTTCTCCAATGAGTCAACTCTTCTCATGAGGTGGCCAAAATACTGGAGTTTCAGCTTCAGCATCATTCCTTCCAAAGAAATTCCAGCATTGATCTCCTTCAGAATGGACCGGTTGGATCTTCTTGCAGTCCAAGGGACTCTCAAGAGTCTTCTCCAACACCACAGTTCAAAAGCATCAATTCTTCGGCGCTCAGCCTTCTTCACAGTCCAGCTCTCACATCCATACATGACCACAGGAAAGACCATAGCCTTGACTAGGCGAACCTTTGTTGGTAAAGTAATGTCTCTGCTTTTGAATATGCTATCTAGGTTGGTCATAACTTTCCTTCCAAGGAGCAAGCGTCTTTTAATTTCATGGCTGCAGTCACCATCTGCAGTGATTTTGGAGCCCAGAAAAACAAAGTCTGACACTGTTTCCACTGTTTCCCCATCTATTTCCCATGCAGTGATGGGACCAGATGCCATGATCTTCGTTTTCTGAATGTTGAGCTTTAAGCCAACCTTTTCACTCTCCACTTTCACTTTCATCAAGAGGCTTTTTAGCCCCTCTTCACTTTCTGCCATAAGAGTGGTGTCATCTGCATATCTGAGGTTATTGATATTTCTCCCGGCAATCTTGATTCCAACTTGTGTTTCTTCCAGTCCAGCATTTCTCATGATGTACTCTGCATATAAGTTAAATAAACATGGTGACAATATGCAGCCTTGACGTACTCCTTTTCCTATTTGGAACCAGTCTGTTGTTCCATGACCAGTTCGAACTGTTGCTTCCTGACCTGCATACAGATTTCTTAAGAGGCAGATCAGGTGGTCTGGTATTCCCATCTCTTTCAGAATTTTCCACAGTTGATTGTGATCCACACAGTCAAAGGCTTTGGCATAGTCAATAAAGCAGAAATAGATGTTTTTCTGGAACTCTCTTGCTTTTTCCATGATCCAGCGGATGTTGGCAATTTGATCTCTGGTTCCTCTGCCTTTTCTAAAACCAGCTTGAACATCAGGAAGTTCACGGTTCACATATTGCTGAAGCCTGGCTTGGAGAATTTTGAGTATTACTTTACTAGCGTGTGAGATGAGTGCAATTGTTCGGTAGCTGTCCCTTTAATCTTTTGCTTACCTTAGGGTCAATCGTTATTATCAGTGTCAATTAAACTATTTATTTTGTTCATAGCCTATAACCAATCATATCATGTTCTCCCACAAATAACAATCCTTCTAAACATCCCAAAGATATACAGCATGTAGGCCACACAAGTCAACATAAACGTATTCAGTATATTTCTCACACACATATACATACACACACACACATTTTCCCTCAAACATAACCATTAATGCTTTTCTTCTTGACTTATTATAAAAAGTGATAGCTATTAAACAAGTTATAAACATTAAGTTATGTTTTTCAAAAACAGTGGTAGAAAGCTATTTGGAATTCTGAAATACATTTTGATTATACCTAGAATTGTTTACACTATTTTCAAGATGATATTGTCCCAAGTAGCTCAGTTAGTAAAGAATCTGCCTGCAAAGCAGGAGACCCGGGTTCAATCCCTGGGTCGGTAAGATCTCCTGGAGAAGGAAATGGCAACCAACTCCAGTATTCTTGGCCTGGAGAATCCCATAGACGTAGGAGTCTGGCAGGCTACAGCCCATGGGGTTACAAGAGTTGGACATGACTTAGCGACTGAACCACCACCATTGTCTGTCCCAAAAGTACAAGGAAGTCCTTATTATCTCTTTTAAAATACATTAAATAATTTTCTGTCATATTATAATGTTTTACTTATAATTATTACTTTGCAACTTAAGTGTTTAGTACATACATCATTTAGTATTCCATTTACCAAGTAAGGGCTTCCAGAAAGGGCTTCCCTGGTGGCTCAGATGGTAAAGCGTCTCTCTGCAATGCAGGAGACCCAGGTTCGATTCCTGGGTTGGGAAGTCCGCTGGAGAAGGAAATGGCAGCCCACTCCAGTCTTGCCTGGAAAATCCCATGCACGGTGGAGCCTGGTAGGCTACCCGTCCGTGGGGTCACAAAGAGTCGGACACGACTGAGTGACTTCACTTTCACTTTACCAAGTAAAGGAAATAATTTATTTACCAAAATTCATGCTAACCAGATGAATTATGCATAATCTTTAATTATGCTTTAAGAAATATTAATATCAATTCCTGGTAGAAAGTTCACAGTCATTTTCCTGCTTTTTATAAATTGATAAAATAATGTTATGTAATTGCCAGTAACTATTTCTTTGGATCCCAAATAAGTATCCACCTACTCAGTGCAATAACTTGGGGAAAATCAGTTGAAAGAGAGTCCTACAAGGTAAAGTAGGAAATTGTACAAATCAATATATGTCATCTTGAAATGAAAAATATGAATTAATTGTTACAAAGCAAGAACTCACAAATTGGCAAAAATGTCTATCACAGGAAGTAATCTATTAGTAACTAATCTGAACCAACCAGATGCTATCTGTAATAGAACTGAATAATCAGAAGAATTTAGTCATTTTCCAATGAACAATTATATAATCAATTGTCTTTTCAATCTTTTAGTTAATATTAGAATTTCATTGATGAAATCTTCATGAAACAATCTCAATAAAAATCATGTTTACATGGATCTCTGGAAGAGCTCCCAATAGCCAAACCTGAAATAACCTGAGCAAAAATAAAAACATTACCACAGTACTGGGTTTAATAAAGAATAAAATAATTAGCTTTGCATCTGTATTAATTTTACTTTTCAGTTTTATATTTAAAATTTCCATATAATGATACTGACTTTATTCTTTCAAAGTACAGTTCAGTCTCAAAGTACACAGATCAAATTGCCAACATCTGTTGGATCATAGAAAAAGCAAGAGAATTCCAGAAAAACATCTACTTCTGTTTAATTGACTATGCTAAAGCCTTTGACTGTGTGGATCACAACAAACTGTGGAAAATTCTTAAAAAAATGGGAATACCAGACTACCTTACCTGCCTCCTGAGAAATCTGTATACAACTCAAG
The DNA here is from genome assembly GCA_935064755.1 of Tragelaphus eurycerus. Taxonomy (NCBI): domain Eukaryota; kingdom Metazoa; phylum Chordata; class Mammalia; order Artiodactyla; family Bovidae; genus Tragelaphus; species Tragelaphus eurycerus. The sequence goes on from CAKXYN010000014.1 coordinate 3,525,162, forward strand.
AAGCAACAGTTAGACCTGAACGTGGAACAATGGACTGGTTCCAAATTGGGAAAGCAGTATGTCAAGGCTATATATTGTCACCCTGCTTATTTAACTTCTCTGCTCATAGATCAGTTTGGGAAGAATCCACCTGCAATGCAGGAGACCCTGGGTTGATTCCTGGGCCAGGAAGATCCGCTGGAGAAGGGATAGGCTATGCACTCCATTATTATTGGGCTTCCCTTGTGGCTCAGCTGGTAAAGGATCTGCCTGCAATGTGGGAGACCTGGGTTCGATCCCTGGGTTGGGAAGATCCCTGGGGAAGGGAAAAGCTACCCACTCCAGAATTCTCTGGCCTAGAGGATTCCATGGGCTCTAGAGTCCATGGGGTTGTAAAGAGTCAGTCACGACTGAGTGACTTCCACTTTCACTGTCATGCGGAGTACATCATGCAAAATGCTAGTCTAGATGAAACACAAGCTGGAATCAAGATTTCTGGGAGAAATATCAATAACCTCAGATATGCAGATGATACCACCCTTATGGCAGAAAGCAAAGAGGAACTAAAGAGCCTCTTGATGAAAGTGAATGAGGAGAGTGAAAAAGCTAGCTTAAAACTCAACATTTTTAAAACTAAGATCATGGCATCCAATCCCATCACCTCATGGCAAATAGATGGGGAAACAATGGAAACAGTGACAGACTTTATTTTCGTGGGCTCCAAAATCACTGTGGATGATTCAGATCAGATCAGTCGATGGATGATTACTGCAGCCATAAAATTAATAGACGCTTGCTCCTTGGAAGAGAAGCTATGCCAAACCTAGACAGCATATTAAAAAGCAAAGACATTACTTTGCCAACAAAGGTCCATCCTGTCAAAACTATGGTTTTTCCCATAGTCATGTATGGATGTGAGAGTTGGACTATAAAGAAAGCTGAGCACCAAAAAATTGATACTCTTGAACTGTGGTGTTGGAGAAGACTCTTGAGAGTCCCTTGAACAGCAAGGAGATCCAACCAGTCCATCCTAAAGGAAATCAGTCCTGAATATTCATTGGAAGAACTTGAAGCTGAAGCTTCAATACTTTGGCCACCTGATGCGAAGAACTGACTCATTTGAAAAGACCCTGATGCTGGGAAAAGACCCTGATGCTGGGAAAGATTGAAGGTGGGAGAAGAAGGGGACGCCAGAGGATGAGATGGTTGGGTGGCATCACCGACTCAATGGACATGAGTTTGAGCAAGTTCTGGGAATTGGTGATGGACAGAAAAGCCTGGAATGCTGCAGTCCATGAGATTGCAAAGAGTCAGACATAACTGAGCAACTGTACTGAACTGATTGACTTTTTTCTTTCAAAATACGGTTCAATAAATTTTAATATATACTGGATTTATGTAACCACCACCACAGTCAAAATACAGAACAGTTTCTTCACTATACAGAACTCACTTTTGCAATCCTCATGTAGTTACTTCCTTCTGTAACCTTACATCTGGTAACCACTGATCTGTTCTCAAAAACTATAGGGGTTTTTTGTTTTCTTTTTGAAAATGTCATACAAGTTGAAACAAACAGCTTAATAAGAACTCAGCCTAATATCTCTGAAATTCACTCAAGTTGTTGGATATATCGGCAGTTTGTCTTTTTTGTTGCTAAGTAATATCCCATTGAATGGATGAGAACATTTTGTTTATCCATTCACCCACTGGAGGATGTTTGAGTTCTTCCCATTTATGTTTGTTTTGGTTTGGTTCTGGCAAATATGAATAGAGCTGTCATAAATATATTTATACAGATATTTGTGTAACCATTGGTTTTCAATTCTCTAGGTTAAAAACCCAGGAGCAGAATAGCTGGGTCAAATGATAAGCATATGCTTAACTCTCATAAGAAACTTCCGAAGTGCTTTCAGAGTGACTATACCATTTTGCCACCAGCAAATGTCATGATCTTCACTTTTCATGATTGCCAATATTTTTTTTCCTTAGCCATGATAACAGATATGTAGATATTTTGTATGCAAGGGTGTGTACTAAGTCGCTTCAGTCATGTCAGACTCTGTGCGACCCTGTGGACTGCAGCCTGCCAGGCTTCTCTGTCCATGGGATTCTCCGGGCAAGAATACTGGAGTGGGTTGCCATTTCCTTTGCAGGAGATTTTCCTGAGCCAGGAACTGAACCTGTGTCTCTCATGTCTACCTGCATTGGCAACCAGGTTCTTCGCCACTAGCGTCACCTGGGAAGCACAGTGGTATCTTAGCAGGACTTTAATTTGCATTTCAGTAAAGGAATGAGACTTCCCTGGTGGCTCAGACAGTAAAACGTCTGCCTACAATGCAGGAGACCTGGGTTCGATCCCTGTGTCAGGAAGATCCCCTGGAGAAGGAAATGGCAACCCACTCCAGTATTCTTGCCTGGAAAATCCCATGGACGGAGGAGCCTGGTTGGCTACTACTGTCCATGGGGGTCACAAAGAGTCGGGCACGACTGAGCAGCTTCACTAAAGGAATGAGGTGAATGCCTCTTCATGGGCCCTTTCTTTTGCCATCATTCTATCTCCTTTTGCATGTGTTTATTCAAATTCCCTGACCTATTTTTAAATGTATTGTTTTATGACTGTAGAATCTTGAGAGCTCTTCAAACATTCAAAATACATTTTATTTGTTGGATATGTAATTTACAAATATTTTTACTTAGTCTGTAGCCTGTCTTCATCTTCTTAAATTGTCTTTTACAAAGAGAAAGATTTTTTTTAATTTTGATAAAGCCTAATTTATCTTTTCTCTTTCTTTTATGAACCACATTTTTAATGTCAGATTTAAGACTCCTTCATCTACCACAGGCCACATAGATAGTCTATTTTCTTATAAAAGTTTTACAATTTTATGTTTTACATTTAGATCTATGATCCCTTTCTGAGTGAATTTTTTTTGTATAAGGTTAGAGGTTTAGGCCAAGTCTCACTTTTTCTTTCTGTTTCTTTCATCCACATCTATCTATATCACTGTCACAAATACCTTGATAATGGTAGTTGTATATTATAGGGAAGCCCCATATAGTAAGTACTGGGGCTTCTCAGGTGACTCAGTGGTAAAGAATCTATCTGCCAATGCTAGAGGGGCAGAAGATATGGGTTCAATCCCTGGGTCGGGAAGATCCCCTGGAGGGAAAATGACAAGTCACTCCAGTATTCTTGCCAGGATAACCCCATGGACAGAGGAGCCTGGAGGGCTATGGTCCATGGGGTTGCAAAGAATCAGATGAGATTGAACGGCTGAACACACACAGCAAGTCTTAAAATCAAGTAATGTGATTTCTCCAAATCTATTTATTTATCAAGTACTTTTCATTATCATACAAACATGTTAAAAGGAAGGAAGGAATAGAGGGGGGAGGGGAGAGAGAGAGAAAGGAAGAAAGACAGGCAGGGAGGAAAGAAGGGAAGGAAAGAAAAAAGAAAGAATGAGAGAGCAAAAAGAAAGAAAGAAAGAAGTAGAACCTACTTAATGAAGAGTGGAAAATAATTTGAAGGAGAAGGAAAATATAAAATCACCATTATGACATCATATTAATAATCGTTCCAGGCAATATTCACTAATGAATGCTAGAAAATTTTAATGGGCAAAACATTAAAGAGGAACAGGATAGTTGTAGGGCTTCTAGGTATCTTCCCCAAATGTTCATACTGTTGTTGTTGTTCACTCACTAATTTGTGTCCGACTCTGCAACCAGGGACTGCAGCACGCCAGGCTTCTCTGTCCATCACTATCTTATTAAGTTTGCTCAGACTCATGTCCATTGGGTTGGTGATTCCATCCAACCATCTAATCCTCTGTCACTCTCTTCACCTCTTGCCTTCAGTTTTTCCCAGCATCAGGGTCTTTTCCAATGAGTTAGCTCTTCTCATCAGGTAGCCAAAGTATTGGAGCTTCAGCTTCAGCATCAGTCTGGCAAATGAAATCTGACACTGTTCCCACATTTCCCCCATCTATGTGCCATGAAGTGCTAGGATCAAATGCCACGATCTAAGTTTTTTGAATGATGTTGAGTTTAAGCCAGTTTTTTCCACTCTCCTCTTTCACCTTCATCAAGAGGCTCTTTAGTTCCTCTTCACTGTCTGCCATAAGGGTGGTGTCATCTGCATATCTGAGGTTATTGATATTTCTCCTGGCAATCTTGATTCCAGCTTGTGCTTCCTCCAGCCCAGCATTTCTCATGATGTACTCTGCATAGAAGTTAAATAAGCAGGGTGACAATATACTGCCTTGACCGTACTCCTTTTCCAATTTTGAACCATTGTTCGATGTTTCCCTGATAGCTCAGTTGGTAAAGAATCTGCCTGCAATGCAAGAGACCCCAGTTCAATTCCTGGCTTAAGAAGATCTGCTGGAGAAGGGATAGGCTACCCACTCCAGTAATCTAGGGCTTTTCTTGTGGCTCAGCTGGTAAAGAATTCACCTGCAATGAGGGAGACCTGGGTTCTATAGCTGGGTTGGGAAGATCCTTAGAGAAGGGAAAGGCAACCCCCCAGCATTGTGGCCTAGAGAATTCCATGGACTACATAATCCATGGGGTTGCAAAGAGTTGGACATGACTCAGTGACTTTTGCTTTACTTTCATTGTTCCATGTCCAGTTCTAACTGTTGCTTCTTGCCCTGCATTCAGGTTTCTCAGGAGGCAGGTCAGGTGGTCTGGTAGTCCCATCCCTTTAAGAACTCCACAGTTTGTTGTGATCCACACAGTCAAAGGCTTTAGCATGGTCAATGAAGAAGTAGACTTTTTTTTTTTTTTTGGAATGTCCTGCTTCCTTTGCTTTTTGTATGATCACCATATGTTAGCAATTTGATCTTTGGGCATCATCCAACATCAGCTCCAACCTTACCTGGACTCCCTTCCCAGTCACTCCAGCAGGGCCTTTGTCTCAACCTCTGGCTGCATAATGACTGACACCTGATGGCCAGTGAAGGTTTAAACACTCAACAAGGACAAGCATTGGGCCAGTCAGGGCACCACCATGTTGTCCAGCTACACTGAGTGCCTGAAGGCTATATCCCTGCTAGCTAGCACCTGACAAAATGTGGCCCACTGGAGAAGGGAATGGCAAACCACTTCAATATTCTTGCCTTGAGAACTCCATGAACAGTATGAAAAACCAAAAAGGTAGGAAACTAAAAGATGAACCCCCCACCCAGGTCATTAGGTGTCCAATGTTCTACTGGGGTAGAGCAGAGAAATAACTACAGAAAGAGCAAAGAGGCTGAGCCCAAGCAGAAACAATGCCTGATTGCGGATGTATCTGGTGGTGAAAGTAAAGTTCGATGCCCTAAAGAACAATAACACACAGGAACCTGGAATGTTAGGTCCACGAAATAAGTTCAGTTGGATGTGATGAAACAGGAAATGGCACAAGTAAACATCGAATTTTAGGAATCAGTGAATTAAAATGGACTGTATTTTCAGTTGCTCAGTCATGTCCAACTCTTTGCAACCCCATGAATCGCAGCACACTAGGCCTCCCTGTCTATCACCAACTCCCAGAGTTCACTCAATCTCATGTCCATCAAGTTGGTGATGCCATCCAGTCATCTCATCCTCTGTCGCCCCCTTCTCCTCCTGCCCCCAATCCCTCCCAACATCAGGGTCTTTTCCAAGGAGTCAACTCTTCACATGAAGTGGCCAAAGTATTGGACTTTCAGCTTTAGCATCAGTTCTTCCAATGAACACCCAGGACTGATCTCCTTTAGGATGGACTGATTAGACCTCTTTGCAGTCCAAGGGACTCTCAAGAGTCTTCTCCAACACCACAGTTCAAAAGCATCAATTCTTTGGCATTCAGCTTTCTTCACAGTCCAACTCTCACATGCATACATGACCACTGGAAAAACCATTGCCTTGACTAGATGGACCTTTGTTGTCAAAGTAATGTCTCTGCTTTCTAATATGCTCTCTAGGTTGGTCATAACTTTCCTTCCATGGACTGTATTGGGAGAATTTAATTCAGATGACCATCGTATCTACTACTATGGACAAGAATCCCTTAGAAGGAATGGAGTATCCCTCATAGTCAACAGAAGACTCCAAAATACAGTACTTGGCTGCAGTCTCAAAAATGACAGAATGATCTCAATTCATTGCCAAGGCCAACCATTCAACATCACAGTAATCCAAGTCTATGCCCTGACCAGTAATGCTGAAGAAGCAGAAGTTGAACGTTTCTGTGAAGACCAACGAGATCTCCTAGAATTAACACCAAAAATAGGTGTCCTTTTCATGATAGGGGGCTGGAATGCAAAAGCAAGAAGTCAATAGACACCTGGAGTAACAGGTAAGTTTGGCCTTGGAGAACAAAATGAAGCAGGGCATAGGCTAACAAAGTTTTGCCAAGAGAATGTACTAGTCATAGCAAACACCGCTTCCATCAACACAAAACATGACTGAACACACAGTCACCACAAGATGGTCAGTACCAAAATCAGATTGATTATATTCTTTGCAGTCAAAGATGAAAACGATCTATACAGTCAGCAAAAATAAGACCAGGAGCTGACTGTGGCTCAGATCATCAGCTCCTTATTGCAAAATTCAGACTAAAATTGAAGAAAGTAAGGAAAACTACTAGGCCATTCAGGTATGACCTAAATCAAATCCCTTTTGATTTTACAGTGGAGGTGATGAATAGATTCAAGGCACTAGAACTGGTAGAATGCCTGAAGAACTATGGACAGAGGTTCATAACATTGTATAGGAGGTGATGACCCAAAACCATCTCCAAGAAAAAGAAATGCAAGAAGGCAAAGTGATTGTGTGAGAAGGCCTTACAAATAGCTTAGAAAAGAAAAGAAGTTAAGGGCAAAGGAGAAAGGGAAGGAGATACCCAACTGAATGCAGAGATTTAGAAAACAGCAAGGAGAGATAAGAAAGGCTTCTTAAGTGACAATGTGAAGAAATAGAGTAAAACAATAGAAAAGGAAAGACCAGAGATCTCTTTAAGGAAACTGGAGATACTAAGGGAATATTTCATACAAAGATAGGCACAATAAAGGACAAAAAACAGAAGCAGAAGAGATTAAGTAAAAGTGCCAAGAACACACAGAACTGTACAAAAAAAAGCTCTTAATGACCCAGATAACTAAGATGGTGTGGTCACTCACCTAGAGCCAGACATCCTCGAGAGTGAAGTCAAGTGGGCCTTAGGAAGCATTACTCTGAACAAAGCTAGTGGAAGAATTTCAGCTGAGCTATTTCAAATCTTAAAACATAATGCCATTAAAGCACTGCACTCATTATGCCAGGAAATTTGGAAAACTCAGCAGTGGCCACAGGACTGGAAAAGATCAGTTTTATTTCCAACCTCAAAGAAAGACAATGCCAGAGAATGTTCAAATTAGTATACAATTGCACTCATTTCACATGCCAGCAAGCTTATGCTCAGAGTCCTTCAAGCTAGGCTTAAGCAGTATATGAACCAGGAACTTTCAGAAGTTCAAGTTGGATTTAGAAAAGGGAGAGGAACCAGAGATCAATATTCATGTTACTATGGTGGTTTTAGGCATTTCCCCGGTGGCACAGCAGTAGAGAATTCGCCTGCAATGTAGGAAACATAGGTTCAATACCTGGGTTGGGAAGATCCCCTAGAGAAGGAAATGGCAACCCACTTCAGTGTTCTTGTCTGGGAAATCCATGGACAGAAAAGCCTGGAGGCTTACAGTCTGTGGGATCACAAAGAGTCGGACACGACCGAGCAACTGAGCACGTACATAGTGTTTTTAACATGTATTTTCAAATTATCTGATACTCCTCCCTGAAGAGATGGAGTTTAATTCTTCTCCCCTTAAACGTGAACTGGATTTAATGAGTCACCTCTAACAAACAGACTATAGAAAGGGAAAAATCATAATTTTACAGTGGATGATCCAGGCAGATAGCACTGTAACCAAGTAACTATGGTTAGAATCACCAGTAATAAATCGTGCTGATACTAGTTTCTTTGATATGATACAGTGAGAAAGGTGCATTGCCTCTGTGGTATCCTTTCCAGTGGTGCACAACCTCAAACTGATCACGAAAAAAAATCAGACAAACCCAAATCATTATAAAATACTGCCCAGTCCTCCTTAAAACTGTCAAGGTCATGGAAGGTGAGAAAAACCGAGAGACTATCACAAATAGACAGAATTATAGAGACACGATAACCGAATACCCAGGGTTGTTGTAGTTGTTCAGTCACTAAGTTGTGTTTGACTCTTTTGCAACACCACGTCTTGCAGCCGACCAGGTTCCTCTGTCTATGGGATTTTTCCAGGCATGAATACTGGAGTGGGCTGCCAAGAACTGAACCCATGTCTCCTGCATTGGGAGACAAATTCTTTACCACTGAGTCACCAGGGAAGCCCAATACACAGGTTATCCTGCATTAAAAATGGGGAGTTAAAAAAAAAAAAAAACAGTGAAAAACTGGTAAAAATCTGATACATTCTATTGTTAATATTCATGTACCATGTCAGTTTCTAAGTTTTGACAAGTACACCATGGCATGTAAGCTAGCATTTGGGGAAGATTTGTGAACTGGATGGTGAATTCTCCATACTATCTTTGTGACTCTTTTGTAAATTTAAATAAAAAGTCTAAAAAACATATTTCCCTTTGTTCAGTTATAAATACCTAAGTATTAACTACCAAAAAAATCAATATTCTCTTTATCTCCTCCTTTAAGTGAATTCATCATAAGAATAAAACAATCCTTTCACTCACAGAAGTCTTAAAATTTCCCATTTTTTAATTAAGTATTCAATAACATCCAGCAGTGAATAAGAATACCACACAATATATATTCTGCTTAGAGAAACTATATTATATACTTATGGAGTGTGTATCTATTGGTTTTACCAGTATTTTCTCAATTTTTTCTTTCATTTGATAAAAACAGCACAATTTTCCCTGGGGAATCCCTCTTCCCCACCCACAGTTCAGCTGGTTTTGGATGGGGCTGTTTTAGAGGAGGCATAAAGTCTAAGACTTGGTCTTTAAACTGGTTCCAGATGCCTGTACTAGTAATGGATTTTAGGATGGCTACCTCTTTCTTGGTGGTTCATTCAAAGATAATCCTGGAACAATTCTTTAATTGCCTGGAAAACAACTCTCTCTCATTGCAATGAACTGTTGGACTGCTACACCCTTAATCATGAAGCTATTGGGACCCAAGAGTGGAGTCTGAAGATGCAATCAACCCAATGGAAAGCAGAGCCAAGGGATGAGAAAGAGAACTCTCTGGTCTTGACACTGTTTAATCTACTTTGCTTAGCTATGGCTAAAGACTGTCCTGGAAAACTGACTCCAGATATTTCTTGGTCAATAAATTCCTTAGCTCCTATTTTATAACTGGGCACAGGGAAGTGGAATTATAATTAGATCATATGAAATATGCCTCAGAAAAACTTTTTCAATGTTACCAACATAAACGTTGGGTAAAATAAACCTGAGGTACTTCTTTGTGTCCTATTTAGACAAAGAGAAAAGAAGTAATAATTGATTTATTTTGAATCTTACTGATTTATTCCATATCTATTCATTTAAAGTTATATAAAACAACCACCCATATGTTGCATACAACATATAAAATATTATGCTGATTAAAAAAATGGAACAAATCAATCTTATAAAATTAATAGATAATTACACGTGGGCTTCCTTGATGGCTCAACAGGTAAAGAATCCACTGCAATGCAGGAGACAATGGAGACACAGGTTTGATCCCTGGGTCAAGAGATCCCCTGAAGGAGGCAAATGTCAAACCCACTCCATATTCGTGCCTGAAAAATCACGTGAACAAAGGAGCCTGGCATGCTACAGGTCTGTGGGGTTTGATGCACGATACTGGATGCTTGGGGCTTGTGCACTGGGATGACCCAGAGGGATGGTATGGGGAGGGAGGAGGGAGGAGGGTTCAGGATGGGGAACACATGTATACCTGTGGCAGATTCATTTTGATATATGGCAAAACCAATGCAATATTGTAAAGTTAAATAAAATTAAATTAAATAAAAAAAAAGAGACACAACTGAGCAACTGATGCATGCAAGCAGGTATTATTTTAAAACTAGAAAGAATATAGTAGAGAGCATCTAGGAATGAGCTCCAAAAGATTTGGACAGTTCAAAGTCAGGAGTCTTTATAATCTTAGATACTATTACATGTAAACATTACTTACTTTCTTGGATCCAAATGAAAGAAGACATAGAAGTAGAGGGTTTAATAGAAGCAAGACTTTAAACAAATAAAACCATGCCACAGCACTGGTACCTCTACCCATCTATTCAGCAGAAACTTCATGGACTAAGAGAGTTTATATTCATCTGTGTTCTATGCACTCCATATCTGCAGTTCCATACAATTTCCTCAATTAATCTAAAATAACATGTGAGTGTATAACTCATAATTAAAGTATTAAAAAAGTGAACTGATTCCATTCTTATAGATTGAATCATTTTATGACATACACAAAAGGAAAACTATCCTTTGAGGAAAGGCTCTCTAAACTGAAGATTGAGTGGTAGCAGAATCCTTCTTTTGAAAAACTGTGTCATGCATGATAAGATTGCATCATCCATAGCATGCAGGTAATAATATTTCCCCATTTCAGCACTCTTTAAATTTCCTCCTCTCAACAAACCCCTTACCCCTTTCACCCTTATCTACCTAAATGGTTCACAAACTAAGATGCATGAGATTCTACATGGAAGATTTACAAGGGGAAGACGTGAGGCCTGACAGATGTTCTTCAATTCACTCTTTGAATGGGAAGGGCGTGTGGAAATGGCATTGGTTTGAATGACATTTGGAGTAATGGCCTGCCATTCGGCTGGCACTTTTAGTGTTAAGCAAGTGATCTGCAAAGTAAAGTGGATTCACAGTTAGAGTCAGCACCAGTGCACAGGTCGCCCGTAAAAATAGAAGATTCCATTATTCTTCAGGCTCCCTAGAGGGAGCAAGGTCTCTAGCATCATTACCAGGACTAAATCTGACTTTTCCACCTCCCCTAATTTCCTCCTAGTAATTATAGGTCAAGCACTCTTTTGTAAATTATAAAACCTTTGTTCTTATCAAAAATGAATAGCTGAGGAAAAAATTATAAAAAGAGTCCAAGGAAAAAAATTTCAATTAGAAAACCAAGCTAATTTGGTATGACCAGAGACTGTCAGGCATACTGACAGTGCTCTATTATGCAGTCATTTGGGCTCTTTCAAATTAGTTATGTTAATGTCCTGTGAGTGAATGTAACACTTGGATGGGACAAGATTTCTGCAATTAATTTCGGCAGTCAGTGGAGAGACAAGCAAATTTATTTTCCCCCTCTCTGGGAATTGGTAGTGGAGGGTGTGAGGTAGCGAAAGTGCATTTAGGAAGAGTACAAGCTAAACACAAGCCCTAAATAAAGCAGAAACAATGGGAGCCAATGCCTCCTCATTCATTCAATTGACAATGTTTTGCAGCTTAAACCTGTTTTATTAATTATGTTTGACATTTCCTTAATTAGTTTCATTTACACCAAATCAATCCCTACTGCTGTATGGCATCATTTATCATTTTGAAAAATTTGCATACTGAGTGCTGACTTTTCCTACTTAATTATACATTAAAAGTGTCAAGCGCGCTTGCTGCCTGGCATTATCTGCGGCAGAAAGGTTTGTGGCTGGACGGTGATGGTATTAATCATTAAGAGCCCCCAAGTGCTGCTGGGTAATATCTGGGGAGTAGAGTGGCTCTCATTTTAACGCTAGAGAGCAGAAGTGCTTTTGTAAAATGACCCAGAGCAAAAACAAAATAAATGACCTAAAACATCCGGTGTACTGTAATACTTTGCTCTTTCAATAAAAATATGCTTTAGTGGGTAGGTTTACTATTAACTATTCATTTCCTATCAATTTAAACATGATAATTCCACTAGTAGTAAATTGGTGATCTCTGCTTCCACTTGAAAGCAAGATATTTTGGCTGAGTATATAACGGTGACTTGGTAGCATACATTCCAATAGATGTCAACCCAAATGTGTTACTTTACAAACGAAAGTGAAAAAATATAGTATGCCGTTAATAAAGTGATTGATGTGCCCCATTTCTTTCCTACTTATAACTTTCATGAATAAGCAACTATTTTTCACTGAACAACATGCAGTACAACTAAATATAGAACACAAAAATCTAATACTATAGTGGAACTTCATTTGTACAGGCTAATCATTAGATGCCAATATTATGGAATTTTCAGTGATGAAAAAATTGTGAGACTAAAAATGTTGAGCACAAAGCATGACGGTGAGCCATAGCAATGAAAGGGTTAAAGAGAACCTGTTTGTAAATTGTATATCAAACTCTGCCTGCCTTCATGTCAGAACCCAAATTTAGTGCATTTAATATTCAAATTCATTTTCAAATGCTTGCCCATTAACATAATATATGCCACTTTGCAAGCCTGGTCAGAGAAATCTGTAACTAAATAATTTTCAAGTTTCCTTCATATCAGATGCATTATATGCAGTGTGAAATTATTTCCCCATTCAATTCCTCTCCTGAACAGCAGAAAAGCAACACACAATATAGTAGATATTACTGCAAGTGCATTGCATTCTTTAGGAGCTACTATATATGCAAGGACATTTATAATTGCTAATTTTAAGTGAGCATTTAATTGCATAGCTTGTGTCTAATTGTAAGGTTAATGTGCAATTGCAGTACAACATTACGTTAAATTTAGAAAACAGGGATGTATATGGCACAAATGTATTATGTAAATATTATAACTCACTCATTTATGTTTTCAGTTAAATATGCTATGCTTTTTTAAACAATGCCTTCATTAAATGTACTCATTTGTTCTCAAATGAAAATAATTTAATATTGGAAAATATGTATCTAATTTAAATATTTAATGTTGGAAAACACCATAATGACCCAAGGATTTGGTGACAGGTCAGCTAAAATTGTTTAAATGTTGAAATCAATAACACACTTTTTTCCATACCTGGTATTTCTCAAATTTTGTATCTTTAAATCTACACTTAGATTCTTTCTTACTCCATGAGCCAGGATTCTTAATCCTAGTTACAAATTTTAAATGGGTAAACAGCTTTTCTCACCAGGAAAGAATAATAAAATATTGTAAATAATGATGATCATGATAAGAAGAGACAGCATATTTTAACACTTACTTACTCTGTCCCAGTCACTGTGCTAGATGTTTTATATTTATTGTCTTTATCCTCACAATAATCCGATGCGACACACATATGATTACTCCACTGAGGCTAACAATTTTAAGTAACCAGCCTAAGGTCACAGATCTAAGTGGCAACGCTGAATGTCACAAAAAGATTGCCTCTCCAAAGCCCACATTTCTAGTGATTTTGCTGAACTACATAAAGTTTATAATATTCCACAAACTTCTTCAGGCATGTGTGCTGTGGTAAAAAAGATCAGCATTTTCAATCTGAATGACATGCTTAAATCATAGTCTATCACTTACTGATTATATGACTTTGGGTAATTTACTTAAATGTTATGGGCTCTTTTCCCATCTAGAAATCTGGGTCAGTATACCTGCTTCACGTGGTTGTTAGAAGAAGAAAGAAATGGTCACATTCTAGGATGTAAGTAATAAACATGACTTGTCCTGTCCCTGTTAGATATAAAACACCTGTTAACATTTGACCCTGCAATGAGGTTTAAGCCCTCCTTCTCCAGTTTTGTTCACCAAGGTTTACCAAACACATAGAACAAATTTGGGCACATTGTAGGAACTCACAATTATCCATAAAAGAGTATGTGTGAGGATTATGTTTTATACGAAGTCCTGTAACTGCCAGCCCCACAACCCCTGGTACTGTCAAAGAAGCTTCCTCACCAAACCCTCACAATAACCCTCACAATCTACTTAGAATCTGTGCTGAAATGAAGTCTCCCAGTCGTGTCCAACTCTTTGTGACCCCATGGACTGTAGCCTACCAGGTTCCTCTGTCCATGGGATTTTCCAGGCAAGAGTACTGGAGTGGGTTGCCATTAGAAAAAACAAAACATCTGCCTTTTCTGTTCTACTGCTCCTCCACTGCATTCCTATCTATATCCAGGGCCAGGGAACTTCTGGTTCCCCTTTGCCAACTTGCTTAGTGGAAATGGAAGTAATAACAGAGGCTAATTTATGCCTATAATCTAATCAGAGTAACTCAGAGTTAAACCAAGAGAGAAAATCAGGACCTGATTACAGTTTTTCACTAACAGCACATTTTATATTATGGAGCTGTAATAGTTTTAATATAAGTTGATAACAATTCAAAGTCAAGAACAAAATATACTTAGAGTATTTAATATTTGATTCTGACAGTTTGGAGGGTATTCAATATTGCAAACCTTAGGATGGTAGATTTTTTTTTGGCAATGGATTTCATTTTTAAAGGAAAAACTTTAATGTGTGAATTGAAATTATCAAATAATCACACACTGAAATAAACGCATGATGCATGAGTCACATAAACACATAGTTTATATACATATTCCACACAGCTTTGCTTGCTTCATTATATGGAGTAGCTCCAGATGTACATGGTCTTTCAAGGATGCACACAGACACTCTCCATATTTAAAAAAAAATCTACAATTCAGAAACTCTCTGCATGTTAAAAAAAAAATTAGAAAAACTCATTTACTAGGCTCTTATAGGATTCATTAACCTTTGTCTTCTTTTAAGAAACCAGGATCTGTTCTAAAACTGACATTGTCATTAAAACCCAATAGGAAGTCACCATTTTTAAATTAAAGTCATTAGATAAGTTTTTCAAGAGTTAAAAAAAGATTAGAAAAAAATTCAAATGAGAAAAATAATTTTGCTTTGGGTGTATAAAGGCCCCAAGAGGAATACCTCAAGTTTTGTTGAAAAGGACTCTTTCTCTCAGATTATCTATGAAATTTCAACCTAGAATGTTTTTAAAGGATTTAACTGTTTCCTTCTTCAACATGAAGCAACTCTTCAATAATTCTTCAATAACATTATGTCTATTATGTCTTCAATAACTATTATAATCTTCAATGACTATTGTGTGATTAATGTGACTGTCATGTTCCACAATAAAGAAAAAACTAAATATCACACAATTAGCTAAAAAATATATTCCAGTGACATGGTTCTAAGAACCACACTAATATTTCATGATTTATTAATATCTAATTGATTTATAATTAGATATTGGTATAATAATTTTAATTTTACTTTCACTATCATTAAGGAAACAGTAATATTCTTACTTTGATTTTAGAGAATATAATTCTTCAGGAAGTGAAATATACCAAGTATATAATTCTTTATATGTGAACTGACATCTTTTTCTATTATCTAAATGGTGTCATATTTATTCTAGCACTTTTGCCTAAAGGAATCCAAACCGCAGCTCACCACTGAGAGAAATGGCATTTATAGATAAAAAGTAGCTAACAGTATGGTCAGTAGTCGTGGAAGTGCTAAAGAAATGAAGTTAATGCTAGCCATAGTTTCATAACTAGCACTCTTTAGCACACTAAACTTCATAATACTGGATATAACCTAGAATGTAATTTCTTCTATTTCTCTTTCACATTTAGTTAGCCAGAAAGACACATGAACTATACAATTATAATAATGATCCTGCCATCAATTCCCTGTATTCCTTTTACATTACCCTGTCTTACCTACTTCATATTACTATCCCTTAGTATCACTATTCATGAAACTGCCTTCAAAGTAAAGTACAGTTGCTCCCACGTAACTCATCTTTATTCCTATTTATATACCCATCACCAGATTTTTTTTTTAAATACCACTGCCATTCTCCAACTACTCATCTCAAAAGCACTCCAACTTTACATTTAAGTTGCCAATGGTTTTATGTTCCAGTCAAGTAAAAACACCCTCTCTTAAATATCCCTTCTGGGGTTCTCATATCTCTGAGGTTTTTAATGCACCTTTGCTCTAATTGGAATATTTTGCCACTTGATAAGCCACCTGTACATCCAAATTTTACTAGTAGTGTTTCCAATTAAAAGTGATAAATTCTTTTCCTATTTTCATAGAGCACAGCCAATACCATAGAATTGTATTTATAATTTACCCTACAACAATATTTTTATCATTCACTGTTTGTATGTCTTCTTTCCCAAACTCTATTTTAAGTTTCTTGGAAGATGATAACTATAATTTATTTTTCTTCATACACAAAGAAATGCAGTGAACACTGTCACTTATATTTTCTCTGTACCCTTATTTATACTCAGAGCTCCTTAAGGGATAGTTCAATGCTTACAAAAATTCCTGATTCACAATCAACATTCAAGAAATTCTGTTTGACTATTAAATAAAATGAAACTTTCCTTTTGATCTATTATTTCTACAACATAGAAACTTATGCAAATACAGAGGAAATAAATAAAGCAGAGTATTATTATAAAATATTTAATGCTTCCAAGAACTTGCCATTTCAGTAAATCCATGAGGAATATCATTTGGAATTTAAATAATTGCATTATACATTATTTTTATATAATTAACTATATTAAATTAATATTTTAAAAGTAGAGTATACCTGCATTAAATTCTTTAGATTAAATATCTTTAGTCAAAAGAGAGAGCATGGGATGACTCTTTTCAGCAGGGTGACTTGGAATATGTATAACTATTTACTATTTTAACAATGGGAAAAAATCAGACACTTCTGAATAAAATATCTTCAAAGGATACAATACAAATTAAGAGCACAATATCACATCTGGGAAGCTTTTGAAATACTTGAACGTCAAACACTGAATTCATATTTGAACTGTCATAATTTCAAGTTATTTAACATAGCTCTGTTTCTAAATTTCTGAGTCTGCAAAAGTCAGACATAAGGAGCGAGCAATGTCTCAAGAAGTAAGACTGAAACTTGTCACCATGGCATATAAGGCTTTGGCAAAATAATGCTTTACTGGTCAGACCCAGGAACTGACTTTGGCTCAGATCATGAACTCCTTATTGCCAAATTCAGACTTCAATTGAAGAAAGTAGGGAAAACCACTAGGCCATTCATACATTCATGCTCAGTAGCTTCATTTGTGTCCAACTCTTTGTGACCTCATGGATTGTAACCTACCAGACTCCTATATCCATGGAATTCTTCAGGCAAGAATATTGGAGTGGGTTGCCATTTCCTTCTTTAGAGGATCTTCCCAACCCAGGGATTGAACCCAGGTGTCCTGCATTGCAGGCAGATTCTTTAGCACTGAGCCACCTGGGAAGACCTTTGTTTACCAGTCAACCAAGCAGCAATTCCAAATCACTTATGAACTAATCAGTTAGCAAGTAATTAACTAATTGATGAGAGTAATGAAAACAGTATTTTGACAGAGTTGCTTTTTCCCTCTGAGTGGATAGCCTGTTAAAATCTAATATTATAAAAATAAAAGCTATATTTATTTATTTTATTCATGGAAGCTAATTTTTTTATTCTCTAAATCTGATGTATGAAAGGAAAGAGGGAGCATGTTAAGAAGAGAGAGAAAAAAGAAGAGAAATAAGAATATCAATGAAACTTTATTACATTTAATTAAAAAGTTATTGACATGAGTAATATTAAGACAAAAATTAGTTACAGATTTTTTTTAATGTAAGGTTAAACAAACAAGGCTAATTTTTCAAATGGGAATTCAAGGTTTTTGTTTAAGTGTGCATTAGGAAAGTTCACTTACAGTTCCAATTTTATTCTTCCCTCTTAGTAGGATTCTTGTAGATGAAAATACCCAACTCAATTCTTAAAGAGAAAAGGGAAGGGATCAATTTACATTAGTAAAAAGTCCCACAACTAAAAATCAGCATTCTCAAGACTTATTCCTCTCCACCCTTCTTGTTTGGTTCTTTTCTTTGTTAGTTTTATTCTCAAGCAGGTTCTTCTTATGTGGTGGCAAAGATGGTCAACAGTGATTCTACCTGACTTAATAGTACTCTGTATAGCTCAAGCAAAAGGTGAAGCATTTTAACTGTCACAGTTCACGTCACATTCCCCGTCCTGATCCAATCAATGTGATGCAGTGTATGTTCGTTGATCTGAGTGACATCCCAATCTAAAGCCAGGAGCTGGGCTCAGCATCTGAACTATATATATAACTATTCATATATATAGCTATATACATGTAAGATATATATATTACATATATATATATTATATTTGGTGATGAACTTCCCTGATAGCTCAGTTGGTAAAGAATCTGCCTGCCATGCAGGAGACCCCAGTTTGTTTCCTGGGTCCGGAAGATCCACTGGAGAAGGGATAGGCTATGCACTCCAGTATTCTTGGACTTCCTTTGTGGCTCATCTGGTAAAGAATCTGCCTGCAATGCGGGAGACCTGGGTTTGATTCCTGGGTTGGGAAGATCACCTGGGGAAGGGAAGGCTACCCACTCCAGTATTCTGGTCTGGAGAATTCCAGTCGTGTCCAACTCTATGCAACCCCATGAACTATATAGTCCATGAAATTCTCTAGGCCAGAATACTGGAGTGGGTAGCTATTCCCTTCTCCAGGGGATCTTCCCAACCCAGGAATAGAACCCAAGTCTCCCACATTGCAGGAGGATTCTTTACCAGCTGAGCCACAAGGGAAGCCCTCTGTATAGTCCATGGGTCACAAAGAGCTGGACACGACTTAGCAACTTTCACTTTCACTTTCTTTCATCTAATTGTTTAATAAGAATACAGACTATAACATTTCATAAAATATCTAAGACTATAACCACTTTCCCAAGTATTTAAATATGTAGTAGTAGCTATATTTTCATAATATTTCATTTTGGCTTGTGTATCAGTATTATAAATTTACTAAGTTCTGAATATAGTTCAGGAGTATAGGTCAAAAGAATATATAGACTGGTTTGGTCAACATGCAAATTACTCTAAGATTATTATTGATTCTTTGTATGTGCGGATAGTGGAGTTCTTAGCATAAGTTGTTGCCTTCTATCAGCAACTTTCAAGATCCAAGCATGCTTGGGTATATTTGATGAGCCAGCAAAATTTAATTTGCATGCATGCAGAGAAGAGTCCTCAGAAAGAATATAAACTACATCCACTCTGGGTTCCAGCTATTTGAAAGCATGTCTTGTAAACTAGGGATGAGTAGAGAAAAGTCTCAAGAGGCCCAACATGACTACCCTAAGTCAGTATCATATCCTCAGTTAATCTAGATGAGAGACACTCTGAGTACAATATGGTGGCTGTGGATTTAACCCGTTGCTAGTATAGTCCTGCGTGCATGATTAGATCTGAGGGAAAAGAAGCTTAAGTGAAAAATTGGAAAGCTTCAATACACACTGAACACAGCAGTATTCCCTTAGAATCCCTTAACAGTGTCATTAATGATTAAAAAAAAAAAAATGGGAGAGAGAGCTCAGTGCAGCAGAGGAACAGCAGAAGTGTCTATTGTGCTGTGCAGAGCAGCTCTGAGGCAGCAGCAGGGTCATAAGGCTTGCAAAGAATAGGAAGCCTCTTTTGCCTCAGGAGCTGGACTTCGGCAATACAGCCTATCAGTGCTGAGCAAGTAGGTGGAGACCTTAGGAACTGACCCATTTCTGAGCAAATGTGAGATATACAGAGACTTCCCTGGGCACACAGAGACATACTGGAAGTATCTGTACTCCCGCCACTCACTAGCTGTATGACATTGAGCAAGTGAGGAATTTCCTCAGTGTCTCCATTTCCTCATATGCAAAATAGAAATAATGATGAAAGTCTTATTGCTTACTAAGTTAATACACTTGTTGGACACATACACCTATTACATCATAGCTGTTGTTCATATTTTTTCTTTAGTAATTTAAGAAATAATTCAGAAAACTATAAAATTGATGAAGCAAATTGAAAATGAGACAGAAATGGAAAGATATCCTGAGCTCTTGGACTGGAAGAGTTAATATTGTTAAAATATTAGCAAAATCAATCTACAGGTTTAATGAAATGCTTATCAAAATACCGATAGCATTTTCACGGAACTGGAAAAAACAGATCTAAAATTTGCATGGAACTACAAGAAGTCCCCTGATAGCTCAGTTGGTAAAGAATCCACCTGCAATGCAGGAGACCCCAGTTCGATTCCTGGGTCAGGAAGATCTGCTGGAGAAGGGATAGGCTACCCACTCCAGTATTCTTGGGCTTTCCTTGTGGCTCAGCTGGTAAAGAATCCACCTGCAATGTGGGAGACATGGGTTCAATCCCTGGGTTGGGAAGATGCCCTGGCGAAGGGAAAGACTACCCACTCCAGTATTTTGGCCTGGAGAATTCCATGGACTACATACAGTCCATGGGGTCACAAAGATACTACTGAACAACTTTCACTTTCACAAGAGATCCCAAATTGTCAAAGGAATCCTGAGAAAAAAGCACAAAGCTGGAGCTATCACCCTCCCTGATTTCAGATTATCATACAAAGCTAATAGTCAAAATACTATGGTACTGGGACAAAAGCAGACACATACATAAATGGAACAGAATAAAGAACCCTCAAATAAACCAATGTATTTATGGTTAATGAATCTACAACAAAGAAGCCAGGAATGACAATCTTTTTCATTTAGATCTAATAAACTGGACAGCTACACATAAAACAATGAAATTAGAACATTTCCTCACACAACATACAAAAATAAACTCAAAGTGGATTAAGACATAAATGTATATCTCAAAGCATAAAATTCCTAGAAGAGAACATAGAACATTCTTTGACAAAAATATAACAGCATTTTCTTAGATTTGTCTCCAAAGGCAAAAGAAATAAAAGCAAAAATAAGCAAGTTTAGGACCTAATTAAACTTAAAATCTTTGGCACAGCAAAGGAAAGCATTGACAAAATGAAAAAACAACCTGTGCAATGGAGAAAATATTGGCAAATAAAATGGCTGATAGGAGTCAATATCCAAATATATAAACTTAATATCAAAAAAACCACCTCACTCAATTAAAACAAATAGACAGCAGACCTGAAGAGACACTTTTCCAAAAAGAGACATATACTTGGTTAGCAGGCACATGAAAAGATGCTTAACACTGCTAATCATTAGAGAAATGCAAATCAAAACCACAGTAAGATATCACCTCACATCTGTCAGAATGGCTATCATCAAAAAGTCTACAAATTAAAAATGTTGGTGAGGATGTGAAGAAAAGGGAATCCTTACACATTGTTGATGGAAATAGAAACTGGTGCAACCACTATGGAAAACACTATCAGTTCAGTTCAGTTCAGTCGCTCAGTCTTGTCTGACTCTTTGCGACCCCATGAATTGCAGCACGCCAGGCCTCCCTGTCCATCACCAACTCAGAAAACACTATGGAGGTGCTTAAAAAAACTAAAAATAGAACTACCATATAATCTAGCAATTCCACTCCTGGGTATATATTCAGAAAAACATTAATTTCGTAGGATACAATACATGCATCCCAGTGTTTATGATAGCACTATTTATAATAGCCACGATATGTAAACAACCCAAGTGCCCATCAACAGACAAGAATAAGGAACATGTAGTATGTGTATGTGTGTATATATGTGTGTGTGTGTGTGTAATGGAATATTACTCAGCCATTAAAAAGAATGAAATTATGAAATTCTGCCACTTGCAACAATGTGGCTGAACCTAGAGAATATAATGCTTAGTGAAATAAATCAAAGAGAAAAAAAATACAAATATTATATGATATCACTTATCATATACTTATGATACACTTATCCACTTATACATGGAATCTAAAAAATATTAGAATTTATATACAAAATAGAAACAGACTCAGATATAAAAGGCAAACTAACAGCTATCAAAAGGTGGAGGGACTTGGGAAGGGAAAATTAGAGATATGGAATTAAGAGATACAAACTACTATGCATAAAATCAATAAGCAACAAGGATATATTGTATAACACAGGGAAGTATAGCCATTATCCTATAATAATTACTTTCAATAGAGTGTAGGCTGTAAAAATACTGAATCACTATGTTGTATATCTTCAACCAATATAGTATTATAAATCAACTGTATTCCAATTTTAAAAAATAAATGTATAAAGAAAGAAAGAATTCAGAATCTTGCAATGCCTTTGGAAACAGTACAATATAAGAGAAAGAGAACAGACTTGGGAGTTTTTAATTCTATTACTAGCTATGTGACTTGGGGCAACTTGCATAAAATCTCTTAGTCATAGTTTCCTAACCTGTAAAATAATTATAGCAAATCTTCTATCATGATAAAATACCTGAACTATCAAGTACTATTAACTAAAATTTATTGAACAATATGCTCCAGTCATTAGTTTAAAGGGTTTAATGAATTAACTTATATAATGCTTCCTCACCAGAAAACTGTGAGGTAGTTAAAATTATCCTTTTGCAGGAAATGTAACTGAGGCCCAAATTATCTCCCTAAGTCCCCAAGGTAAATGACAGAAACAGGATTTGAATGCAGCTTCTGACTTAAAAATCAATATCCTTAAACATCATATAACACCAGCACACAATGTTTGGAAAATTGTAGGTGTTCAATAAGTAACAGCTATTATTATCAACTGGATCAATAAAAATAATGATTATAATTATCCTACAGATGTCCAGAAATACTGTTGAATAAAGTGTGATGCTTGTTAAACCAATTTACTACATATATAGTTAGAATCACATTAATAATTGACATACTTTTTAAAAATATTTGATAATACAACACATGAACTTTTCATTTTCTGGTAAAATGTTATTTGAGCAGTACCATTTAGGATCACACTTTTCATGTTTAGTCACTTTTTAAAAAGTATTTCAAAGAGTTTCAGATTTGGTCCACAATTCATAGATCAGATCAGATCAGTCGCTCAGTTGTGTCCAACTCTTTGCGACCCCATGAATCGCAGCACACTAGGCCTCCCTGTCCAACACCAACTCCCGGAGTTCACTGAGACTCACATTCATTGAGTCAGTGATGCCATCCAGCCATCTCATTCTCTGTCGTCCCCTTCTCCTCCTGCCCTCAATCCCTCCCAGCATCAGTCTTCTCCAATGAGTCAACACTTCACATGAGGTGGCCAAAGTACTGGAGTTTCAGCTTTAGCATCATTCCTTCCAAAGAAATCCAGGGCTGATCTCCTTCAGAATGGACTGGTTGGATCTCCTTGCAGTCCAAGGGACTCTCAAGAGTCTTCTCCAACACCACAGTGCAAAAGCATCAATTCTTCGATGCTCATCTTTCTTCACAGTCCAGCTCTCACATCCATACATGATCACTGGAAAAACCATAGCCTTGACTAGACGGCTGCTTTTGAATATGCTATCTAGGTTGGTCATAACTTTCCTTCCAAGGAGTAAGCGTCTTTTAATTTCATGGCTGCAGTCACCATCTGCAGTGATTTTGGAGCCCAGAAAAAGAAAGTCTGACACTGTTTCCCCATCTATTTCCCATGAAGTGATGGGACTGGATGCCATGATCTTCGTTTTCTGAATGTTGAGCTTTAAGCCAACTTTTTCACTCTCCACTTTCACCTTCATCAAGAGGCTTTTGAGTTCCTCTTCACTTTCTGCTATAAGGGTGATGTCATCTGCATATCTGAGGTTATTGATATTTCTCCCAGCAATCTTGATTACAGCTTGTGCTTCTTCCAGCCCAGCGTTTCTCATGATGTACTCTGCATATAAGTTAAATAAACATGGTGACAATATACAGCCTTGACGTACTCCTTTTCCTATTTGGAACCAGTCTGTTGTTCTGTGTCCAGTTCTAACTGTTGCTTCCTGACCTGCATACAAATTTCTCAAAAGGCAGATCAGGTGATCTGGTATTCCCATCTCTTTCAGAATTTTCCACAGTTTATTGTGATCTACACAGTCAAAGGCTTTGGCATAGTCAATAAAGCAGAAATAGATGCTTTTCTGGAACTCTCTTGCTTTTTCCATGATCCAGCGGATGTTGGCAATTTGATCTCTGGTTCCTCTACCTTTTCTAAAACCAGCTTGAACATCAGGAAGTTCACGGTTCACATATTGCTGAAGCCTGGCTTGGAGAATTTTGAGCATGACTTTACTAGCGTGTGAGATGAGTGCAATTGTGCAGTAGTTTGAGCATTCTTTGGCATTGCCTTTCTTTGGGATTGGAATGAAAACTGACCTTTTCCAGTCCTGTGGCCACTGCTGAGTTTTCCAAATTTGCTGGCATATTGAGTGCAGCACTTTCACAGCATCATCTGACAGGATATGGTCCACTGGAGGAGGGAATGGCAAACCACTTCAGTATTCTTGCCTTGAGAACCCCATGAACAGTATGAAAAGGCAAAATGATAGGACACTGAAAGAGAAACTCCCCAGGTCAGTCGGTGCCCAATATGCTACTGGAGATCAGTGGAGAAATAACTACAGAAAGAATGAAGGGATGGAGCCAAAGCAAAAAGAATACCCAGCTGTGGATGTGACTGGTGATAAAAGCAAGGTCCGATGCTGTAAAGAGCAATATTGCATAGGAACCTGGAATGTCAGGTCCATGAATCAAGGCAAATTGGAAGTGGTCAAACAAGAGATGGCAAGAGTGAATGTCGACATTCTAGGAATCAGCAAACTGAAATGGACTGAAATGGGTGAATTTAACTCAGATGACCATTATATCTACTACTGTGGGCAGGAATCCCTCGGAAGAAATGGAGTGGCCATCATGGTCAACAAAAGAGTCTCAAATGCAGTACTTGGATGCAATCTCAAAAACGACAGAATGATCTCTGTTCGTTTCCAAGGCAAACCATTCAATGTCAGTGATCCAAGTCTATGCCCCAATCAGTAAAGCTGAAGAAGCTGAAGTTGAATGGTCTATGAAGACCTACAAGACCTTTTAGAACTAACACCCAAAAAAAGATGTCCTTTTCATTATCAGATCAGATCAGATCAGATCAGTCGCTCAGTCGTGTACGACTCTTTGCGACCCCATGAACTGCAGCACGCCAGGCCTCCCTATCCATCACCAGCTATAGGGGACTGGAATGCAAAAGCAGGAAGTCAAGAAACACCTGGAGTAACAGGTAAATTTGGCCTTGGAATACGGAATGAAGCAGGGCAAAGACTAATAGAGTTTTGCCAAGAAAATGCACTAGTCATAACAAACACCCTCTTCCAACAACAATTCACAGAGACCTAATTAATTCAGAGAAACCAAACCATACTTACTCTTCCTATAATGGTTCCTTTACTTTAAATGGATTAAATTTATTGGCAGCAGTCCTTGAATGGGAAAATAAAACCTCTTTTTATGCTTCTAGAATTTATTATTTTAAATCTTAAGAGATCTTAACACAATAGAAGTCGTTTTCTTAGGTAATCAGAATACTTTTTGCTAAATAATGGTTTTTTAAGGGTTTGGGTAGAATTTTTGCTGGTCAAATTTTATAGCTAGATTTTTATTTTTTCATTCCATAGTCAAGTGTTATTTTTTTTCCAGCTTTACTGAGGTATAATTGATAATAACATTGTAAGCTATATGAAGTTTACATCTTGGTAACCTGCTATATGTACATATTTTGAAGGGATTCACGCCACCCAATTAACAAATCCATCACCTCATATATTATTTTTTTGAGATCATTTAAGTGATGCTGGGAGGGATTGAGGGCAGGAGGAGAAGGGGACGACAGAGGATGAGATGGCTGGATGGCATCGCTGACTCAATGGATGCGAGTCTGGGTGACCTCCGGGAGCTGGTGATGGACAGGGAGGCCTGGCGTGCTGCGGTTCATGGGGTCGCAAAGAGTCGGACACGACTGAGCGACTGATCTGATCTGAAGTTCTACTTTCTTGATAAATTCTGATTGAATAATACAGTATTATCTACTATGCTAAGTCACTTCAGTCGTGTCCGACTCTGTGCGACCCATAGACGGAGCCCACCAGGCTCCCCCGTCCCTGGGATTCTCCAGGCAAGAACACTGGAGTGGGTTGCCATTTCCTTCTCCAATGCATGAAAGTGAAAAGTGAAAGTGAAGTTGCTCAGTCGTGTCTGACTCTTAGCGACCCCATGGATTGCAGCCTTCCAGGCTCCTTCGTCCATGGGATTTTCCGGGCAAGAGTACTGGAGTGGGGTGCCATTGCCTTCTCCGATTATCTACTGTAGTCACCATGTTTGACATTAGATCCTCAGACTTGAATCATCTTATAACTGAAAATTGGCACCCTTTTACCAAGTTTTAACTTTAAAAAATTTGCATCTATATCTTGAATGTGCATGCTCTTGGCACGCTCAGTTGCTTAGTCATGTGCAGCTCTTTGTGACCCCATTGACTATATAGCCTGCTAGGCTCCTCTGTCCATGGAATTTTACAAGCATGAATACTGGAATGGGTTGTCATTTCTTATTCCATCATCTATTCCTATATCTTGAATGTATTTCTGCCTAAAATCATCTTAACTCTTTGTGACTCAGATCTCACAGAAATGGGGACTATTTCAAAGTAACCAATGGATAAAGTTGATCTTGGATCAACTTAACAAAGATTTGAATTCATTATTGCTTTATAATTATATATTATTGAGTTGTTTTGCTTTTATAAGTTATAAAAAATAACTGTGTCAGAGTCATACAAAGGTGTTCTAGCCATTAAGATGGGGTATTACATAGACATACATTTCCATATTAAATTAAGATCAATTATAATAATGACTTTAAACTTCTGAGCTTTAATATGACTTCAGGAATTATAAGACTTATCTTAGGTGTTCATTTAAGTTTTTAGAAAAATGACATATGAACTAACCAAGAAGTATCATTAGATCATTAATTTTTCATATATGTTGCTAGCTAAAACTGTAAATTTAAATTCTATCATTATTTTGAAAATGTAGGTATTAGGTAAAAATATCAGTTAAAAAAATATTCTCCAAAGTGAAAAACACCGATATAAATATAATTCAGTATATTAAATTTGATATTAGTTATATTCATAAAGGTCATAGTCTACATAAGGTAAATTTAATCACAAATTGATCTGAAATAGCCCTTAAATGATTTTAATCCTTATTAACTTTTAACTTTTTCCTCCTTATTTAGAACAAAATATATTCCAACAAAATTATCCTATAAGAAAATAAATTTTGTAATATTTATCCTAATCGCATTTGAACTTTCTCTGCCTCTTCTGTATACACAAACACATAAGATAGTTTTCCTACTTTAGTTTTTGCCCAGAGAATTACTTCTTACAAATACTTTAAGTGTAAAATAGATAACATGTTAAATTTTCTGTTTATAAGCTTTTCTTTTGTGCTAATTGCTTTGTTAGCACTAAAGCTAAAGAAGCTAATGCCAGAGACTCCATTTTAAAGTAGATTGTAGAGACTGTTATTTTTCCTATTTCATTTTAACTTTTATACTGAGGAATATGTTATTAAAAATCAGATTTGATTAATATTAGAAGCTTCTAATACTACAGTAAATTCAGGAGTGCCCCCTTCTCCTAACACCAGCACCCTGGGGTGACCACACAACTGCCTGTGGAATATATTAACAGGCTCCTGTACACAGGCCTGGCATTCTGTCATAATCATTCTTTTCTTAGCACAAATTTGTAGGTCTCTGTGATATGAAGCCATTGGTAGTTCTGCTTGTACTCAAATGAAGTGATATTGAATTTCTATTATGCATGTGCCTTGGAAACCTCACAGCTCTCCATAAAGATTTTATTCACACAGCAGATTTGTTGTGACTTAGATAGTTTCAGACAATTTTAGATTTGAATGGACATGGCAGGATCTGACAGTATAAAAGAAATATCAAGAAAAAGAAACATGTAGAACCAAATGATATATTAAGCAACCTACAGAACAAAGCAAACTAGATTGCAGTAAACAAAACCAGAAAGTATGTCTTTGAAGAACCTCTCATGGGGGCTAATCTTTTCATACAGTATATAAGAGTTGGTGATGGAACTTGGCAACTCTTTTCATCCTACAAATTAAGTTTTGATAAAGCCCTGTTCCTCATATAACCTTCATACTTTTGAAATAAATTGTTCATAATAAGACAGATTCTAGTTTTCATTTATTTTCCCAATGGTCTAGGCCACAAATACAAATGGAAAATAAACAGAACTGCAAACAAACATTTATTCCTCAACTAGAATTGAGAAGACTTAATTGGGAAAAGAAGAAAAAATCTCAGTAAAAATATAAAATATGGAATTGAAATAATGGTGAACTGATTCATGACAAAAAGGAGAGAAAAATCAGTTAATATACTTAGGGGAAAAAATGACTTTAGTGTGGTTTCTTTAATTTATGAGAGTATGCATCTGAAATAATTTGTGCATGAGTGTGCATCTGTGCTGTGCATCAGAAATAATTTGGGAACTTTCAAAATAACACTGAACAGAGCAAACAACATTCATTATTTCATGAAGCTTATTTACTAATGGAGGAAACAGTTAATAACGAAGTAAATATACCAGAGAAAGAATAATGCGAGGCAGCAATAAATGTTCTGAAGAATAATATAAACTAGATGGTGGGACAGAATCTACCTGTGATAACAGCAGAGTGTGAGGAGACAGCTACTCATCTCTGGTGACTAAGTTGTTGTTTAGTCGCTCAGTCGGGTCTGACTCTTGTGACCCCATGGACTGTGATTTTTCCACACAAGAATACTGGTAGTGAATTTGCCATGTCCTTTCTCCATGGGATTTTCCCAACCCAGGTGTCAGTGTCTCCTGCCTATTCTCCTTCCTTGCAGGTAGATTCTTTACCAATGAGCCACCAGGGAAGCCCCTAGTGACTAACGTGAAAGAAAATGAAAGTGAAGTTGCTCAGTCACGTCCGACTCATTGCAACACCATGGACTGTAGCCTACCAGGCTCCTCCCTCCATGGGATTCTCCAGGCAAGAGTACATTTCCTTCTCCAGGGGATCTTCCCAACCCAGGGATCGAACCCGGGTCTCCCACATTCCAGGCAGAGGCTTTAACCTCTGGGCCATCAGGGAAGCCCTGGTGACTTAAGAGAGACCTCAAAAAAGAGGTAATGTCCATGGCTGACTCATGTCAATGTATGGGAAAAACTACCACAATATTGCAAAATAATTAGCCTACAATTAAAATAAAGTAATTAATTAAAACTAAAATCTAAAAAAAAAAAAAAAAAGAGGTAATGTGAGGTGAGATCTGAATGACAAAAGGAAGGTAGCCTGGTAAAGGCCTGAGGGCAAAGCATTCTGGGTTAACATACAATACATACATGTCTCTTTTTAGGCTAATGTTCCTATCAGATGGAATTCATTCATATCACACAAACTTACATTACTTTAAAAATAATTCGTCTTTGGATAGTATGGGGGTCCTCAAGAAATTAAAACTAGTACTACCATATGATAGATCAATCCCACTTCATGATATATCCAAAGCAAAAGAAATTATTATCTCAAAGAGACACCTGTGCTCACATGTTCTGCTGCTAAGTCACGTTAGTCGTGTCCGACTCTGTGTGACCCCATAGACGGAAGCCCATCAGGCTCCCCCGTCCTTGGGGTTCTCCAGGCAAGAACACTGGAGTGGGTTGCCATTTCCTTCTCCAATGCATGAAAGTGAAAAGAGAAAGGCTCACATGTTCACTGCAGCACTATTCACAGTAACCAAGGCATGGAACTAACCTAAATGCTTGTTGATGGATGAACTGATAAAAACAAAAGCTACATATATATTGCATTGAAAAACAGTATTCCATACACTCGCACACATACAAATATAGTGGTATATTATTCAGTCTTAAAGAAGAAAGAAATTCTGTCACTTGTGACAGCATGGATGAACCTGGAGAGAATTATGTAAAGTGAAACAATCAGACAAAGAAAGACAAACATTGCATAATAGTATCACTTGTGTGTGGAATTTTGAAGAAAAAAAGGAAAATATGTGAGGTGATAGATGTTTAATTTAGTGGATTGTGGAAATCCTTTCACAACATATATGTGTGTATACATATGTGTGTGTGTGTGTGTGTGTGTGTGTTGAAGAAGGAAATGGCAACCCACTCCAGTATTCTTGCCCAGAGAATCCCATGGACAGAGGAGCCTGGTAGGCTACAGTCCATAGGGTCGCAAAGAGTCAGACATGACTAAGTGAGTAACACATACACACACACACACATATATACAATATAAATAATAAATCATTACATTCTGCACTTTAGATATATACACAATATAAGTATCAAATCATGACATTATGCACTTTAGATATATTACACATTTGTCAAACATACCTCAATAAAGCTAAAACTAAATGTACACATGAACATATACGGGCTTCCCGGGTGGCGCAGTAGTA
The DNA here is from genome assembly GCA_935064755.1 of Tragelaphus eurycerus. NCBI lineage: Eukaryota > Metazoa > Chordata > Mammalia > Artiodactyla > Bovidae > Tragelaphus > Tragelaphus eurycerus. Next base: position 3,555,505 of record CAKXYN010000014.1, read on the forward strand.
AAGAATTTGCCTGCCAATGCAGGAGAAGCAGGTTTGATCCTCAGGTTGGGATCAAATTGATCAAATTGATCAAATTGGGATCAAATTGTTGTTTGACAAATCAGGTTGTCCTCAGGGAAGATGCCCTGGGGACAGAAATGGTATCCTTGCCTAAAGAATGCCACAGACAGAGGAGCCTAGCTTGCTGCAGCCATGGGGTGGCAAAGAGACACTACGGAGCACATTACCCAGCACAGCAGCGCTCACATATACACACAAGTATTTCATCTTTAGTAGAAAAGTTAGAGATTAAGGGAGAAGGAAGAAAAAAATGGAAAGGTAAATATGAGGCAGCCATATTGGGAGACACCAACACCTTCGTCCCAATAGATAATAAGAACCAGATATGCCTGAGCCAAAACCACGATGAACAGCACATTTAATCATGTCTTTTTGGAAGCTTTAGTTTCAACTTCAAATCAATCCATTGTCATTCTCTAATTTTGCAGATAATGCTAATGATTTTGGTTCCTTGAGCATCCATTTACTAAATAACACCTATTAGTTCTATAGAAATCTTTCAAGAACCACACTCTCAGCATTCTCCTCCCTCTGCTGCTCTCTAGCACAACTTTCCAGTTCCTATGATACCCTGGATCCTTCATGTTCGAAAAGACTATGTGATGTATTATTTCATACTAACATGTAAACCGTATGTACCGGGACCCTCAAGTTCTACTTGCTCAGTACTGCATTTGAGAAGAAATTATGGTAATCTCAAAATCTAATTGATGCTCAAAGATATTTCATCAACTGAAAAAAAATTAAGAGTAAATGCAAATTTTTTTTTCTATTTAGAGGAATTCAGATTTACATGAAGAGGTCTCATGTGGGGTATCTTTCAATGCTAGGGACTCTAAAGCAGATCCCAGACTTCCAGTGGATTAATCACTTAATGCAAGAGTGGGGATATGGAATTACCACCAGTGAAGCTAAACGTATCCTTTCTTTAGAGAGGAAGCAAATGCCCATCGTTTAGTACTCCAGTTAAACATGTGGTCGTGAGGCTGCTTTGCTTGCAAGCTGTTTTTATGTAAGTCACAAGGGAAAGAATTTCTAAACGGCTTCTAGTAGCATTTGACGCCCTACTTCATTCCAGGAGGATCATTTTTCCCTTTGCTGTGAATTTTAGGATTGAAGCAGTAAGACAGGCCTATTCAACACATAACAGATAACGAAAAAGAGCAGTAATATATGTAAAGTTAGGTTAGAAAGAGAATCGGACTTTCTGACTACAAAAACAATAAGAAAAGAGCTCTATACAATGAAGTTTCTTAAAATTAGTATAAATCATCTAGTACACTTAGAAATAAGTAGAAGACAGAATGGGTGGGTATTATGTCCACTGAACTCACATACCATGGCTATCTATGTCAAAAAAAGAAACCCACACAGCATGATTAGCAGTGAAAGTGTGAAACGTCAATAAGCCCGCCTATGGGAAAAGCACCATGTTTTCCAGCTTCATAATTTGGTAACATATGGATAAGAAGAGTAATAATAGAACTTAATCATAAAAACCTCAGACAAGCGCTTGGCTAGGGGTGGGCTGTGGATGGACCCCACACACGATGATGACTATGTAATGTCTTTGGTCCCTCAGGTGATCTTTGCGAAGGATAAAACTGAGTTTAATCTAGTTCATAAAGATCACCTGGAGAATGACCCCCCAAAAAAGGAAAGGAAGACCAGCACCCATTAGATATAGAACTGCAACAAAATTATATTGAAAATAGTAGTTGTGTGACAATGTAATATACAATCAAATAGTATACAGATGTTATCACTTATATATTTAAATTATAAATGTTTATAGTTTATTATATATAACATTATCTATTATGTATAGAATATGAATGAAAAATTAAAGTGGAAACAGAATAGAGGTTCTCTGCCTGCACTGACTCAATACATGTTTTATTAGTTTGGGTAAGGGCTAAATTGGCCTTCCCTGGTGGCTCCGTAGTAAAGAATCTGCCTGCCAAGCAGGAGACACAGGTTCAATCTCTGGGTCAGGAAGATCCTCTGGAGGTGGCAATGGCAACCCACTCCGGTATTCTTGCCTGAATAACGTCACAGACAGTGGAGCTGGCAGGCTACAACCATGGGATGACAAGAGAGTCGGACGGGACTTAGTGACTAAACAACAACAAAGGTTAAATTATAGTAATAGAGACCCCAAAATTCAGTGGCTTAAACAAGACAAAAGTTTACAAACCTCTTACATAATAGTTCAGATATGAGTAGTCCTGACTGGCTGGCTGCCTCTTCACCACAAAGTCATTCAGGGACCAGGTTTCTTCCATATTGTTGCTCCACCACATCCCATGTATTATCCTTATTTGAACACTCAAAGTGAAGTCCCTGTTACATCTGTGTTCAAGCCTGTGAGAAGGAAAATGAGATAAGCCAGCATATTCTAACTTGTCTTCTAAAGAATGACCTAGAAAATTCACACATCACTTTTGCTTATACCCCAGAAACTCAAATTCAATCCCATGGCCACTCCTACTGTATTAGTTTGCTAGGGCTGCCATAACAAAGTGTCACTAATTGAATGGTTTAAACAACAGAAATGTATTTGCCTCACAATTCTGAAGGATAAAAGTGTGAGGTCAAGGTATCAAAGGGTGGCTTTCCTCCGCAACCTTTCTTCATAGCTTAAGATAGCCACCCTCTCTGGTGTCTTCCTGTGGTCTTTTCTCTAAGTTTATCTGTCTCCTAATCTCCTCTTTTTAATAAGGACAACAGTCATACTGGCTTAGGACCCATGCTAATTACCTTGTTAACCTTAATTATCTTTTTCAAAGCCCAGTCTCAAAAGTCACAGTCTGAGATATTGAGGGTAAGAAAGCCAACATATGAATTTTGGAGAGGACATGATTCAGCCCATAATATCTAACTTCAAGGAAGACTAAGTTTGTAGTAGGATGGCCATTTAGCTAAGTGCAACTTTACTCCTATTTCTTAAAGGAAAGAAAAGAGAATGGATATTGAGGAATATTTAGAAACATCTGTCCCATTATTCTAGAATTAATAAGTATAAAGCCAAATCTATATTAGATAAAAACTCACCAAGAAAAAGAATGGGAAGGATAAATAATTGACAATGAAACTCAAAAGCAGTTGAGCCCCAAGATAGAAATCCTATTTTAATACAATGACCTGGTTGTATTAAACTAAATCAGTTTTAAGAGTAGTGAAGCTATTTCATGTGTGGAGAGTATAACTGAAGATAAATATAGTATCTGAATAGGTTTCTTGATCATTAGGAGAAACGGATTTTTTAAAGATATTATAACCAGTCTCCTTTGACCACCACAAAAAAGTAGACATAACTGAGCCAGTTATAAAAAGAATATTACCAATGCAATCATTTCCCCTTTTTAGTTGTGTTTGATTATGCATGCCATGCATAAGATTTTCTCTTAATATAGAAATAAAGGCAACAAAAGAATTTTACTAAATAAAGCCCTAGAGTGTATGAAAACCTGGTGTATGAGAAAGCTATAGGGATCTGTTGTTTATAAAAATTATTGGGTATACATAAGATGATGAAAGATGGTAAATAAACTACTGAATTATTAGAACGAAACTTTTGTTAGTAAATTTTGATGCTTTTTAAACAAATGCTCAAATGTGGTCAATGGTTTTTTTTAAATTCCTCCACAAAGATAAGTCTGAAGTGTAATTCAGAAACCTCCATAGAACCTTCAATTCTTATTCTCAATTCCATGGCCATTCCATACCATGAAACCATAAACATGTAGGCATAGTCACAAATGGTTAATTTATGAAATTTATTTGAGTGGATAGGTGCTGGTTTCTTTCTGCTGTGACTCATGTTTGGGTATATGCCAGGAGCACCCATCACCTTTTACTTTACACATACAGGAAGAAAATGGGAGCATAAGGCACTTTTACTAAGAAATATTGTGATTAAAAAATAGTTATACAGCAAAAAACAGTTGCAAACAGATCGTATCATTCATTGCTAATGAGTTAAAAGGATACCACAGTGCACGTATAAATCACTATACAGTATCTTGCAGTTTATTTAAATTCATTGTGCCTCATTATAACTGAGCTATGCACCTTTAGGTCTGAGTTGATTAGGAATGCGATAGCTCAGAATAGCTTTTAATTCAGAGAAACATGGCCTGACCTTTACCATAATCCTGTGTGAAACACACTATAGTTTAGACATTAATAATGATGCTACCTCTTTTTCATACTGGTGAGATGCTACTTAAAATTTGGTATTATTAGTTAACAGCCTCGAGCCAATACATCAAAACCAAATTACCCTTCTGTGTATAACTACAGTACTTAATTCTGAGTTCTTCATCTCTCATAACTATTACTTCCTCTTTAAAAATGCTAAAAACCAAAATGTAATAGTGTCATGTCACAGCAATAAGTCACAGATACAAACTAAAGGCACTCCTCCCCACTCCCCGTGGACTGCCAGTGTACGCAGTTAAGGATCCGTGCCTCATGATATACGTTTTAACAGCTAAGGCACTGCTTGTCTTTGACCTTTGTCTCTCAATTTAAGAATGCCATTTCCTTAAATCACCTCCTGGTAAGTCAACTAGCACAAACAATAGAACTTTCTTACCATTCTCATTCAGATGCAGTCAAAAATACAAATCATAAGTTTAAATATCTATTTTCTTTAAAAAAAAAGTTTTTTTAATTTATCACTCTAAATACAGTAAATGATAAGGTAATACATGAGCAAAGTTTAGTTGACTTAGCTCACCAGGGCTCATAATGGAAAATAACATGCCTCTGTGACACCCATTTTCACCCCTTTCCCCTTTGCTTCCCACTCCCCAGAGGCAACCCATTTTGGAACTCTTAGAAGTTCTCTCTGGTACTGTTAACACATTTTCCTAAATAATACACCTATATTGCTAAATCTCTATGTTCCAATTTCAAATATTATATTTTGACTCTCCAGGACAAAAATAAGATCCAGCCCTTTTAGAAGACCACACCCTCAAAACCTAAGATTCTCCGTCATTATCAGTTCTGGAGCTCTCCTCTGTCACTCGTATTCAATCCTCTTTCACAGAATCCCTTTAAGTGAGAATTTCCTTTGTTTATGAGAAACAGAAACTCCACAGAAGGGATCAAACAAGAGTCTACTTATTACCAGCAAAAAGGAAGTGATCCAGGGGTAAAGCGACCCTCCAATCTCCTTGTCTGGTCTTGATGCTTTTCATTTCCTGAGACACAGGTTAAAAGGAGTTTCTGCCATTTTTACGTGTACAGTAGAGAAAAGAAGTGCAAGTCCACTCCCTTTTAAAACTCTTCCTGGAAGTTGCACACACTATCTCCACTTAAACCCCATAAGCAGCACTTCATCACAAGGCCATACCAATTTGCAAGGAGACAGGAAATTGAGGTCTTTATTGTAGCAGATGGGAATACCAGACCACCTGACCTGCCTCTTGAGAAACCTATATGCAGGTCAGGAAACAACAGTTAGAACTGAACATGGAACAACAGACTGGTTCCAAATAAGAAAAAGAGTACATCAAGGCTGTATATGGTCACCCTGCTATTTAACTTATATGCAGAGTACATCATGAGAAACACTGGGCTGGAAGAAGCACAAGCTGGAATCAAGATTGCTGGGAGAAATATCAATAATCTCAGATATGCAGATGACACCACCCTTATGGCAGAAAGTGAAGAAGAACTAAAGAGCCTCTTGATGAAAGTGAAAGAGGAGAGTGAAAAAGTTGGCTTAAAGCTCAACATTCAGAAAACGAAAATCATGGCATCTGGTCCCATCACTTCATGGCAAATAGATGGGGAAACAGTGGAAACAGTAGCTAACTTTATTTTTGGGGGGCTCCAAAATCACTTCAGATAGTGATTGCAGCCATGAAGTTAAAAGATGTTTACTCCTTGGAAGGAAAGTTATGACCAACCTAGACAGCATATTAAAAAGCAGAGACATTACTTTGTCAACAAAAGTCCATCTAGTCAAGGCTATCTTTTTTCCAGTGGTCATATATGGATGTGAGAGTTGGACTATAAAGAAAGCTGAGCATGGAAGAATTGATGCTTTTGAACTGTGGTGTTGGAGAAGACTCTTGAGAGTCCCTTGGACTGCAAGGAGATCCAACCAGTCCATCCTAAAGGAGATCAGTTCTGGGTGTTTGTTGGTAGGACTGATGTTGAAGCTGAAACTCTAATATTTTGGCCACCTGATGCAACGAGCTGACTAATTTGAAAAGACCTTGATTCTGGGAAAGATTGAGGGTAGGAGGAGAAGGGGATGACAAAGGATGAGATGGCTGGATGGCATCACTGACTCGATGGACGTGAGTCTGAGTGAACTCTGGGAGTTGCTGATGGACAGGGAGGCCTGGCGTGCTGCGATACATGGGGTCGCAAAGAGTCAGACACGACTGAGTGACTGAACTGAACTACAAAGAAAGAAGGAGGGACAATATTTGGGTTACTAAAAATGAGTAAGCTAGAGATCCATTTTTCTGAGGCTTTGGCTTCTTTAAAAATGTCTTTATTTTTAGTTATCACTTGATTGACAGACTTGGCTGGTATATAAAAATAGATTGTAAAAGTTTTTTAATAGAATTTTGAAAATGTTTGTCTTCTAGGTTCCAGAGTTGATGCTGAGAACTCCGGGTCTCCTGTAATTCCTAAGTCTTTGTCTGTGATCCTTTTGTACCCTGCTCTGTGAAACTTTAGGAGAGTCTCTTTACTCCTGTATTCTAAAATGTCACAGTGGCATGCATTATGTGGGTCGTGTTTCATTCATTTATTGCACTTAGTTCTAGGAGGGGCTTTCAAACTTGAAATTAAAGTCCATCAATTCTAGAAAATGCTTCCCTTATTTCTTTGACCATTGTCTCTCCTTCTGAATGTTGCACCCTAGCATGAGTCAAAACAAGCTGTATTGTACTGCAGTAAAAAGCAAATCCAAACGTCAGTGGTTTAATAAACAGCAAAGATTTGTTTCTCATTGACACTGTTAAGTCCAGAAGAAACCAGCTGAGGACTTTATTCCATGCTGACTTTACACAGAAGTTAAAGTGACAGAGTCTCCACTCTCCAAAGGATCTCAAGCCTGCACCAGAGAAAAGGCAAAATGACAAGTCATATGATCACTTTAAAAACCTCCACCCAGAAGTAACTTGCATTTGTATTCACACTTTATCAGATACAGAAAGTAACATGTATATGCCTAACTGCAAAAGAGTGGGAAAGTGTAACCTCACAAGGTCCTTGAAAGGAAGACAACCAGAATATTAAAGAACAAACCTGAGTACTATAACAAGTCTCCTAGAAGGATACTCTAATATGCTTCTCTCTTTTCTTTTTTACTTATGAGACTCATATGAGATTAAAGTGTACACAATTTAAGTACATATATTGATGAATTACTGCATATATATATATATATACCTATGACTGGAGAAGGAAATAGCAACCCACCCCAGTATTCTTGCCTGGAGAACTCCATGGACAGAGGAGCCTGGCGGGCTACAGTCCGTTCGGTCGCAAAGAGTTGGACATGACTGAGTGACTAACACTATATACCTATGCATCATGATCCAAATCAAGAATATCCCCAACACCCCAAAGACTTCATCCTGTCCTCTTTCAGTCAATACTCCCAAAGGTAACCACTATTCTGACCTCTATCATTACAGATTAATTATGCCAGTTTTGAACAAAATATGAAGAGAATCATAACCTCTTTTGTGTCTGAGTTCTTTTACTCAGACAAATATTGATGATATGCATCAATATCACAGCACATAACAAAGTACTTTTGTGTTACACTTGATTATATATGAATATAAAACCTTTTATTTATTCATTCAACTGCTGTTGGACATTGAGGTTACTTCTAGTCGGGTTGTTATGAACAAAGCTGCCATAAATTTTACCATACATATCTTTTAGTGAAAAACATTGCAAACTGAACAGAATTTTCTAATTTTAGTGAATTTCAGTTTTCAATTTTTTACACAGCTTAATGGTTAGTGCTTTATGTTTTATTTAGGAAAATTTTATTATCCACCTTATGAATATACTTTCCTAAATTCTGCAGCCCCCCCAAAACTCTTAATATTGTATTCATGTTGTATTGCTTACATTTAGGCCTATGATCCATGTCAAATTAATTTTGGTGCAGAGTGTACAGTAAGGAGTTTAGAGTTTTTTTCATCTTAAAATGAATTTTTTTTCTTTTCTTTTTTTTCATTTCAAATGAAAGACATAATTTCCTAAGCCCATTTTTAACAAATGGGTTTGCAGTGATGCCCTTTTTTTTTGTAAATTACATGATCATGTATGCCCCAACATTCTCTTTGACTTTTATTTACTTTCCTGGTAATTTCTTCAAGTTCTTTATATTCTCTTATATGTTTATTTTTTATATCTTTGTTACAACATTTTTATTTTCAAGAGCTCTTTTTTGTTCTCTGATTATTCCTTTTACATTGTAGACTTTTTAAATCAAGAATAACATTATATTCTCTCATCTGTGGATCTTATATCTGTTGGGATTGATTTAATCTCCTGAATTGTTTCAGCCTCCTATGAGTTCTTGTTTTGGTCTCTGTCTCCCATGTAAGAGATGTTCTTAAATATCTAGTGATCATAGGCTACCCCATTCTCCTCCACAGGGGCTTCCCTCGTGGCTCAGACAGTAAAGAATCTGCTTGAAATACAGGAGACCTCGATTCGATCTCTGGGTTAGAAAGATTCCCCGGAGAAGGAAATGGCAACCCACTCTAGTATCCTTACCTACAGTCCATGGAGTCCCAAACAGTCAACATGACTGAAGGACTAACACTTTTAAAGTTGATTAAAATCCTACTTTACGTGAGGAGAGCTTATTAGCTGAAGGTCTTCAAAGTGCAGTGTTTCTCTTGGTTTTACCAATTTCTGCAAAGGAATCTTTCACTCTTAACCCATGGAGATACAAACCCATGACCTGAGTAGAGTACCATTTTGTTCAACCGTGCTCACTACCCCTAAATCCAAAGTCGTTCTGGTTCCTTTTCCCAGAAGAATAAACATACAGATCTATGCTACAGTTGGGGAGGGAGTAGTAGTCTATCAGTTGTTTGGAGTGGAGAAATAGAACAAGTCACTTAATTGCTTTGGATTACCAACCTCCAACCTTCTTTGCTTCTACACACCCTCCCATCACTATATCCCATTATCCAATATGCCGTTGCTGCCAATCCCAAGATCCTGTGGGACAAATATGATTATTTCTTGATTGATCCTCATTACAAAATGTAAACTAAAACTTTAGGTTTTTCTAGTTTGCTGGGGGAGTTCCCACTTGCACGTTTTAGTTGTATTTTAAAATATCAGGTTGATCTCCATTACCTGCTATGTTATCCCCCTTACTCCCACTCTTTATCTTTTGCCTTATGGGCTTATGAAAAATGTTTTTTGTATTCTTGCCATCATTTTAGTTGTATTTGGGTAGAAAACCAAGTTTTCTACATTCATTGTCTGATTTGGATTCCCTGCTGGCTCTCTTTGGCACAAGATAAATTACATTCTGAAAGCAAAACAAAGCAACAAATGAGTTGTCTCTTTTGAAGTGAAAGTGCAAAACAATTAATCTTATTGCCCAAAGTTCAACAAACTTCAGTTTATCTTTTTTTTTTTCTTTCACACTTAGAAAGCACGTGTACAGGTTTTATGAACAACTCCCAAATGCTCACATAGACTGTATACTATGCAACTTTATTTGAAATAAAAGCTTACAAAATAGTACAACATTTATATTGAAAAATACTGTTATTTTTCTAAACTTCCAACAGAATATCTCTTTTCTAAGTCTCCTTGAATTTGGACGTTGACCACTAAAATTTCTTTCTGAAAAAAAAAAACAGATGGTGTGTTATTTACGCCATCAGATCAGATCAGTCGCTCAGTCGTGTCCGACTCTTTGCAACCCCATGAACTGCAGCACGCCAGGCCTCCCTGTCCATCATCAACTCCCAGAGGTCACTCAGACTCACATTCATCGAGTCAGTGATGCCATCCAGCCATCTCATCCTCTGTAGTCCCCTTCTCCTCCTGCCCCCAATCCCTCCCAGCATCAGAGTCTTTTCCAATGAGTCAACTCTTGGCATGAGGTGGCCAAAATACTAGAGTTTCAGCTTCAGCATCATTCCTTCCAAAGAAATCCCAGGGCTGATCTCCTTCAGAATGGACTGGTTGGATCTCCTTGCAGTCCAAGGGACTCTCAAGAGTCTTCTCCAACACCACAGTTCAAAAGCATCAATTCTTCGGCGCTCAGCCTTCTGCACAGTCCAGCTCTCACACCCATACATGACCACAGGAAAGACCATAGCCTTGACTAGGTGAACCTTTACGCCATAAGAATTAAATAAGTCAGTATAGTTGTCTAGACAATTTTCTCCTTTCATCACTGCTTCATGTTTTATCCCTTTTGGGAAAGTGCCCTTGAATGCAAACTTGCCTCTACAAACAGACAAGAAAACTTCAGACTGATGTCAAATAATAGCCGATTTCAACTAGCACCACTAAGTCACTTGAAATTCATCTTTACTAAGATACAAGTATCAATCAATCAATGTGATATAAACAGTGGAGCAACATCTTTAAGTACTGGGGCAGATTTGGCCTGTAATTTCTTACCCAGTCAAAATATCTTCCAAATATGAAGGCATCATAATAACTTTTTAAGATATATAACATGTGAAATAGTTTGTTACCAGATCTGCATGGTAAGAAACATTACAGTAGGTCCTTCAATCAGAAAAAAAAAAAATATATATGACCAGATTGAAACCTAGATCAACAAAAAAAATCAAGGCCACCAGAAAATGTAAATATGTGGATAAATGTAAAACTTTTCATTAAATCTCTTCCAAGGATAATTAGTTGTTTAAATAAAAAATTAGAACAATGTATCTAGGAGTTTAATAACATATATAAACACAAAACATAAGACAACAATAGCACAAAGACCAGGAGAGGAAAAGCAAATGTATAATGTTTTAAAGTTACTTTACTATACATGAAAGTGTTAGTTGCTCAGTCATGTTCAATTCTTTGCAAGCCATAGACTGTAAACTGCCAGGCTTCTTGGTGCATGGAATTCTCCAGGCAAGAATACTGGAGTGCGTAGCCCTACCCTTCCCCAGGGAACCATCCCAGCCCAGGGATGGAACCTGGATCTCCTGCACTGCAGGTGGATTTTTTACTGTCTGAGCCACTAGGAAAGCCCTATACATGAGGTAGTATAATAGTAATTGGAAGTAAAATGAGATAAATTAAAAATACACACTATTAACACTTAAGCAATCATTCAGATAACACAACAAACACTGCTATAATTGTTCTGTTGTTTGAGTGATTGTTTTAGTGTAAACAAACACTAAAATATTGGTTCACTGAAATGAGTCAAAAGGAGATGAAACAACTCATAAGAGAGAATTAAACAATAGAAGAGAGAAAATAAGGGAAGAAATGACAAAGAACAGAAGGGAAAAATAGAAAAGAAATAACAAGATAGTAGATTAAAATCTAGGTGGTGGTGGTTTAGTCACTAAATCATGCGCAATTCTTGAGTCCCCATCGACTATGGCCTCCCAGGCTCCTCTGTCCATGGTGATTCTCCAGGCAAGAATACTGGAGTGGGTTGCTGTTTCCTTCTTCAGGGGATCTTTCCGACAAAGGAATCAAACCCAGGTCTCCTGGATTGCAGGCATACTATTTACCAACTGAGCTATGAGGGAAGCCCCTAGATTATAACCTAATCATATCACTAATCACATTAAATATATGATAACATTAAAAGTCCACTTAAAATGCAGACATTATCAGACTGGTTACAAAGATAAGACCCAACAACACAATGCCTAACAGAAAAGCACATCAATATCTTTTTTCTACTAATAATATTTTTTGTCTTTGCCTTTAAGTGTGTATTAGGATAATGTGCTTAAAACCTAATTTTTGTGTGTATTTATCCTTCCTTGTGCTTATAGAATTTTCTGTATTCTTGGCTTGATGGTTTTAGTTAGTTTATAAATATATATATGTATATTTAAAATTATCTGATCTAAAATCTATTAAGAATGAAAATTAATTTTAAGAAAAGTTAGCTAAGTTTAATTATGCTATTTTTAAGAGAAAGTTGAGTAAAAAAAAATTTATTTTTAAATAGGAGGAAAAACCATTCTTATGCATACCACATGCTATGTACCATATCTTCTAAGACATTCTTAGATAAAAATCAATTATAACTTTTTAAAGGGGAAACTAAATTTTTTTTTTACTTATGCTATTGAATTTCCTTTTGTGGAAAAAAAGAAATAATACATAAAGAAAAGGCTAATATAATAGTGAAAAAATGGACAGAAAATGTCATTTTCTGTTAAAAAGAGCATTGAAAACAATATTATATCATTATATCTACAACTTAACTGATCATACTAATGTGCTGTGAAATATAGTTATGAAAACTTATGTAGAACTTTCCTAATACCTCAAAATTATTATTCCATTTGGGTTTTTCTAGAATAAAAAAAAAAAAATTGGAGAAGGCAATGGCACCCCACTCCAGTACTCTTGCCTGGAAAATCCCACGGACGGAGGACGGAGGCTGCAGTCCATGGGGTCGCTAAGAGTCGGACATGACTGAGCAACTTCACTTTCTCTTTTCACTTTCATGCATTGGAGAAGGAAATGGCAACCCACTCCAGTGTTCTTGCCTGGAGAATCCCAGGGACGGGGAGGCCTGGTGGGCTGCCATCTATGGGGTCACACAGAGTCGGACACAACTGAAGTGACTTAGCATAGCATAGCATAGCATAGGATAAAAATAGTGAGAAAGACCGTCCTAGAGATTACAATATTCACTTTTACTCCATACACCTACCTATTCTAGTGCTAGCGTAGGAATGCATTTTTGCTACTTTTCTGTGCAATGAATATTCATTCATTCATGTTTGCCCTTTCAGGGGTCTAACTTCTTCATGTGTATTTGTATTTCCATCTCCCAGCATTTTCCTTAACCTTAAGAATGCCCCTCAATATTATTCAATGTGCAAAATTTAATTTGTATTGGAAAAATTCTCCCATTTTTGTCAGGAAGTATTTACTTGAATCTTCACCTTTGAAGGATAGTTTGACTAGTTTCTAAAACTCCAAGTAAACAGCTGTCTTCTTTCACAATTTTTTAAATGCCATTCCATCATTTTCTGATTACTTTCATTTTTCTTGAAAATGTAGTCCTCAGTTTTATTTTGCTCTTCTAAAATTTATGGCTTTTTTTCTCTCTCTGCTAACAATATTTTTTTTTCCTTGTCTGTGCATGACTCAGGGTTGGGCTGCAGTTTTTGTAAGGTTGATTCTCTACCTCTAATTAATGACTATGATTAGAACCTAAGCCCTTCAGATTGAAAAACCTGGGTTATTTAGAAGGACCTTTCTTTAATGGCAATTCTGGATCTACGCTTTTCATCTCCTTGGAATTTTAAATTTGGCCCTCTGCTTTTTAGAGGCTTTCTGCTTATTTTACCTTGTGAAACTTAAGAATCCCACAAACTTCTCAAGAGAGAAAGCTGGTTAACATTGGACCCTTGGTTGTAACTGCCATTTATCTAGGACCTTGTCCCCTCAAGTCCTGATTGCTTTGGCAGTCTTGAACTCTATTGTATAGTCTTTCCACATCTATGAAATTGTCCAAAACTCTTTTAATATGTATTTACTTATATAAGATATATGTGTACCTAGATACTAATATTCTTTTTCAGACTCCTTTCATTATAGGTTATTACAAGACAATGAATATAGTTCCCTGTGCTATAGACTGGGACCTTGTTAATCCCAAACTCCTAATTTATCCCTCCCCTTCTCCTTTGATAACTAAGAGCTTATTTCCTATATTTATGAATCTGTTTCTGTTTGGAAATAATTTCATTTATATCTTCTTTTTATCAGAATCTTCCCTCAATGTGGGAGACCCAGGTTCAATCCCTGGATCTGGAAGATCCCCTGGAGAAGGGAATGGCAACCCACTCCAGTATTCATGCCTGGAGAATTCCATAGACAGAGGAACCTGGGTAGCTACATCCATGGGGTCACAAAGAGTCAGACAAAACTGAGCAACTAACACACACGTATCTTTCTTTAGATTCCACATATAAATACTATCAAATGATACTTGTCTTTGACTTAATCCATTTAGTATGATAACCTCCAAGTTCATCCATGTTGCTGCAAATGGCATTATTGCATTCTTTTTTATGGCTGAGAAATATTCCATTGTTTTCATGCTCCATATCTTCTTTATCCACTCAACTGTCAATAGATACTTAGGCTGCTTGCCTATCTAGCTACTGTAAATAGTATTGCTATGAGCAAAAGGGTGTATGCATCTTTTTAAATTAGAGTTTTCATGTTTTCTGGATATATGCCCAGGAGTGGAAATACTGGATCATAGGGTAACTCTATTTTTAGTTTCTTAAGGGATCTCCCTACTGTTCTCCATGGTGACTCCATCAATTTACATTCCCACCAAGAGTGTAGAAGGGCTCCTTTTTCTCCACACTTTCTCCAGCATTTGTTATTTGTAGACTTTTGATGATGGTCATTCTGATTGGTGTAAGGTGATACCTCAGTATAGTTTTGATTTGCATTTCTCTAGTAATTAGTGATACTGAGCATCTTTTCATGTGTCTGTTGACCACCTGTATGTCTCTTTGGAGAAATGTCTGTTTAAGTCTTCTATTTATTTGGAGGGGAGGGCGTTGTGTTTCTGATATTGAACTGCTTGAGCTATTCTTGTATTTTGAAAATTAAGCCCTTGTCAGTAGCATTGGGGAAGGAAATGGCAACCCACTCCAGTATTCTTGCCTGGAGAATCCCAGGGACGGGGGGAGCCTGGTGGGCTTCCATCTATGGGGTCGCACAGAGTCGGACACGACTGAAGCGACTTAGCAGCAGCAGCAGCAGCAGTAGCATAATTTGCAAATATTTTCTCCTATTCTGTAGGTTGTCTTTTTGTTTTGTTTATGGATTCATTTGCTATGTATAAGCTTATAATTTTTATTAGGCACTATGTGTATTTGTTTTGCTTTGGGAGACTGACCAAAGTAAATATTGCTATAATTTATGTCAGAGAATATTTTGCCTATATTCTCTTTCAGGAGTTTTGGGGTCTTACCTTATATTTAAGACTTTAAGTCATTTTTATTTTTGTGTATGGTGTGAGGGAGTGCTCTAACTTCATTTATTTATATACAGCTGCCCAACCTTCCCAAAACTACTTGCTGAAGAGACTTCTCTTTTGCCAATGTGTATTTTTGCCTCCTTTGTCAAAGATTGACTGTAGATGGGTGGGTTTCTTTTGGGGATGTCCATTCTGTTCCATTGACCCATATGTCTGTTTTTGCACCAATACCATGCTGTTTTGCTTGCTGTGGCTTTATAGTAGTATCCAAAGCCCAGGAAGGTTATGCCTCCAGCTTTATTCTTTTTCCTCAGAATTGCCAAAGCAATTTTGTGGTTCCATATAAATTTTAGAATCATTTGTTCAGTTCTGTGAAAAATGTCATGACTAATTTGATAGAGATTGCATTAAACCGACAGATTGCCTTCTGTAGTATGGTCATTTTCCCAATATTAATTATTCCAACTCAAGAACATAGAATACTGAATATTATTTTTAATTCATAAGCATTGTCACAATATTCTCTATGAAGATCCCAATTGTCTGAATTCTTTATAAGATTCACAATGATATATATACACACTCATACATGTATATACACACAGAGACACACATACACATCAATCACAGTTTCAGTTCCAGCTTTTATCCATCAATTTCATCCATTTATATAAAAGGCAATTGAATGTAGACTATGGTTGCTCTCTTCATTTCTCTCTATGATATTCTCACGATTGACTTAGGGACTCACTGATCTCCTGAAATTGCCCTCACAAAAATAATGAATGACCTTTTTCATCACTAGATAAATGAGAATCTAGTTTTTTCATATTTTCAGTATCTTCAATACCCACATGGTTAAACTTTATTTCCTTATGAATTCCTTAACATTTCTGGGTTTCTGAGGCTCTATTGAATGACAGCACTTTCAAGGCACTCTTTATTTTGATTATTTCTACTTCACTCTTGTGATACACAATTATGTAATATTAAACTGAATGTTATACAGATTTAAACTCTACTGAAGATCATTACCTCATTTCATTTTCCTTTCTGTTTATCAGTAGTGTGTTGCATATTATAGGCATTTAATAAGTGAATTTAAAGAAAACTATGAATCATTAAAAAAATTTAGTATCTTCTATTTATAAAATGGTAGCAAAACAATAATAATAAATAAACTACTTATTTTCCATTTAGCAGCAATATTTATTCCCTGGTGGCTCAGACAGTAAAGCGTCTGCCTACAGTGCAGGAGACCTGGGTTTAATCCCTGGGTCAGAAAGATCTCCTGGAGAAGGCAATGGCAACCCACTCACTCCAGTATTCTTGCCTGGAAAATCCCATGGACAGAGGAGCCTGGTGGGCTACAGTCCAAGGGGTTGTAAAGAGTCCGACATGACTGAGCGACTTCACTTTCACTTTCAAAGATATTGAATGGTAAGTAACATAATCAGAAATGTGTTTTAGAAAACTCAATCAAGGGGTGGGATGTGGCTAGATTAAAGTTAGAAAGTTAAAAGGTATTTAACATATTCTTATCAGGACTAAACTGTATCTTAAAAATAAGAAATTGCTACTAAATATTGGTAGCAAACAATGACTTTCCGCAACTAAGGACACTTCTACGTGCCTTTCAGTTTCTTGAAGTTTTACCTAGTCAGTCCTCAAATTATTGTTTTCCTTTTCCAAGGAGCCTGCTTTTCTTCTTCCAGGGTTTCTATATTAGTGAACGATACCACAATTCAGACAGTATCCTCAAATGGAAACCTGAGAGTCATAGGGAACAATTTTATCTTCATTACTGTCTACTACCAACAAGTTCTACCTATTTTATTTCAAAATACTTCTTGACCCCTCTACTTCTCTCCATTCCCACTGTAAACTTCTTTTATAAACTCAGATAACCCTATAGGAGAACTGGTGCAACACTCTCAAAATTCAAGTTGCTTTCTTCCAATTTTTGCCACGCTGAACAGTTTTCCTTCTTTACAAACGGCAGATCTGATCATGTTCTGCCCCTGAATAAAATGCTCTAAGGGCTCTATAGCGTTGTAACTTTCCACCCTGTAAACTCTACCTTGTCTTACCAGGTGCTTCCTGATCTGCGACTCCTCTCTCAAGCCACATCCCTTGCCGCTGCTTCACATTTCAGACTTGTCAATGTCTTTAAATTCCGTCGGGGAAGGCAATGGCACCCCACCCCAGTACTTTTGCCTGGAAAATCCCATGGACGGAGGAGCCTAGTAGGCTCCAGTCCATGGGGTCGCTAAGAGTCGGACACGACTGAGCGACTTCACTTTCACTTTTCACTTTCCTGCATTGGAGAAGGAAATGGCAACCCACTCCAGTGTTCTTGCCTGGAGAATCCCAGGGGCAGGGGAGCCTGGTGAGCTTCCGTCTATGGGGTCGCGTCTCTCTAGTCTTAGGGACTTTACACATGCAGTTCCGCTGTCTGCAATTCTTTTCCCTCCCTCTTTCTCTGACTAATTCCTACTCATTCTTAAGGTTTCAACTTACATGCAGTATCTTTCAGCAAGCTTTCCCAGACTCCCAAGATAACTGCTCTTATGCATTCCCATAATCAACCTGTTCTTTCACATAAGTTGTAATGCATTGTAATTTTCTGTTCACTTGTCTGTTTCCCCTAACAACAGTGCTACTTGAAGAAATCACCTACAATAATATTTTCACTATTATCTCCTTAAAATCTAGCATATAAAATAAAATATGGTAGGCATAGATACACACACACACATTATACATATATACACATATGATGTATATATTTCATTAAATAGCTGAAGGAATTTTCTTGAAACATCTAATGCATATTTGTTAGTTTTAAAAGAAAGTAATTCAAAAAATATATTTCACTTAAAAATGTATTGCACTTTTATTCTTCTCAAATTATGTTTTCATTTAATGTGTCAATAATAGTTTAAATTTGTTGATGTACTCGGAGAAAGCAAGGGGACCCCACTCCAGAATTCATGCCTGGAAAATCTCATGGACAGAGGAGCCTGGTAGGCTGCAGTCCATGGGGTCGCTAGGAGTCGGACACAACTGAGCGACTTCACTTTCACTTTTCCCTTTCATGCATTGGAGAAGAAAATGGCAACCCACTCCAGTGTTCTTGCCTGGAGAATCCCAGGGACGGGGGAGCCTGGTGAGCTGCCATCTATGGGGTCACAGAGAGTCGGACACGACTGAAGCAACTTAGCAGCAGCAGCAACAGTTGATGTACTTATGAAGTTCTATACTCATTATTTCTCAGTTTCATTCCTTTATTCTAGCTTGACTTTTGTCTCCTGAAATGTCACCCTTTGGTAGTCATAACGCCTACATATGACAAATACAGCTGACAGGTTCAGGATGCTCTCTTATCGGATGAACTATCCCCATACTGCCATGAGTCTAGCCAGAAGAAGTAGCATCACTTGACAAGTTTGTCCCTTCATAATCCTTCACCCTCTTCTGTTTGAATTAAGAGTGGAGACCTAACTCATGAACTGAGCAAACTCAATTCTCTCTCTCTCTCTCTCTCTTTCTGTCCAGAATTTGGACTCTGAAATACAAATACACCCATCAGTTGGTTGTGGCTCTGAATCTAGATCATGCTTCTCAGACAAAGAAAGATGTGCTGGCATTTTTTGTGTTATGTGAGATAAAAAGCTAGTTGAGACAGATTTACAAAGTAAAGAAGAAATTGGGGCAGATACAAAAGAGACAACTGGAAATAAGAGAATATGTTTTTATTATAGGGAGAAAAAAAGAAATTGAGTAGCTATTTTTGATAAGTAAACATCTTCCAGATTCTAATTCTAGAATCTGTTGAAATCTAACTATATTACCTCCACAAGGGTTCTTTCCATGGTGTATCATGGTAGTTCTTTATCTTAGACTATTTAATGTAAGCCAGTCCTTTTCTATTCACATCCTCCCTAAATGCATGTGTATTTTAACCATATTCACTGAATAAACACGAAGGGATGAGAAGGAAAAAAGAATGAAGGGTGGGAAAACAGAGAGAAAAAGCAAGGGAAAAGACAAGGAAGACAAGACAGAACAGAAGGAATAAAAGTTCTTATCTAATAGGGCTTGTAAAAAAAACTAGCTAGAGAACCAAGTATAAGCATACAGAAAAGTATAATATCTTAGGCATAGTTTTATAATTTTAAAATCAGAACTGTTAAAAAATTCTCAAGCTATAAAATAGATGTGCTATATGCTTCAGAATGAGTTAGTCAATGTTTGAGGCAGAGCAGGGATAAAGGTATGTGAAAACTTTATGGTATTAAGACTCACGAGCTCAAAATATAATTATGGCCTATAAATAACTTTCTCACTTATTTTTGAAGTAGTCATGCTTTCTTTTCAGATTAAATAATTCTATAATTTGAATATTTCTATGAGTGAAATCCCAGAAAATATCACATAGAGTGAGTAACAAATTAACATTATAGACAATCAATCTTTTTCTCTGGAAAGAAGGTCTTCTTCCAAAGAGTGGAATCAGAAAATTTATGAAGAAGATAGGATTTGGGTTATGTCTTAAATTATTTTTACAGGCCCAGATATGTGAAGACCAAAATTCACATACAAGAAATCTCAAATACCATCCTGTCTAGAGGGTGCTTCTTTTTGATTGAATTTTAAGATTTATGAGTAAGTGTCAGATTGTGGGGAAACTTGGAAGCTAAACTCAGGACTTTATTGTGCATAAGGAAACTGTAAAAACCTGGAAGGTAGGATGGGAGGACATATGATAAAATACAGACTGAAGAGAGACAACAGTCAACAAATGATATAAATAGAGTAAGCAAAAATTCTTAAATAATCTTATTTGGAATTTTTCTGATGCATAGTGTTACCTCCTTGGAGCCTATGCCCCTTCCCCATCACAAACTTGTGCCCAGTAGCAGAGAGCTAAATACAAGGCACATCCCTGGAAAGGTTTTGCCAACCGACTCTTAATCCACAAGGAAAGAGCTTCTGTGTTCCCACTGTGTGCTCTCGGAGCAGCTTGCACTTGCCCTGCCACTTGTCAATTCCATGCAAGACATTATCAAGATTTATTTAATCCTGGCTTTCCCTACTAAACCAAAAGCTTCTTGAAAACCTCATGTTCTTTATTCGCATAATGACTCACACTGAGTAACTGCATAGGACTTCAAGTCAGAGATCTTGTCACCAGGCAAGGTCAGCTCTAAGGGTAACCTGGTGTCTGCCAGGTTTATGCTTCAAGGAGTTGATAAAACTACCATACCTCGCCACAGCTAAACAATCTGCCTAGAACAGTGACACAGTGGCACTTTGCCTGGTTTATTTCCTGGAATTCTTTCCCCCTCTAAGATGCTCAATTTATATTTTTAAATGAGCTGTTCTCTTAATTATTGAGCCTTTGCAGAAAATTATACACTTACAAAGTACTCTTACACATCCTATAAATTAATTTCATTCACAAAAAGATAGATGGTATTTGTGATATATCCATTTTTTACATGAAGAAACTTTAAGCAACATATTGCCATTCTATCACACAACTAGAAGGAAAATGAGTCAGTTATTTGTATCACTCTTTGAGACACAGTATTACTCTGAAAATCATAGTTATAAATTCTGTTCTGTTGCTTCTGTATGGCCTCAAGAAGTCTTTCTTAGTCTATGAAGGTAGACAAGGGATTCAGAGCTGCCTTTCCGGAAACATAAGCTAAGTAAAAAGATCAAAATTTCAAAATTCATATAGGCAAGCTGAGCCTTCAACTAACTGTAAACATTGAAGCAGTGATCAGGCAATATAGTGATTTTGAGAAATACATGCTATAATACTATAAACTTTCACTCTAATTCTTTCAAGAGTCTTGTTCATATTTTATATTTACCATGACAGCTTTTAGTATATATTGTATGTATGAAATACACCCACCACAAAACTTTAAGCTGCCCTGAACCCTGAGTTTATACTCACTTGATCAAAAAAGATATTTCTAAGTTATTATATAATATGTCCTAAGAAAATGAGTCTATAATCCTTCTACACCACCAAATATATATATATATAATATATAACACATAGTTCAATGTATAATATTGTAACTTCTAAGGTGAAAAGTTTTATCACTCCAAAAAATCAGATCTCTGGGCTTGTCTTTCATGTATAAATTTCTGTTCATTAATCTGTAGATTTTTAAACATGCTTCAAAATTTGATTATATATATATATAAACTGTCAGCAACAATAGTTTTGGCTTAAATTTCAAGTAATTGTTTAACTTGCATTTTACAGATTTTCTCTTAAATGAACTAGATAATGAGGTTAACTCTCAACAAAATCAATTTGGTTTGATATATATTTAAGAAATAAACTGACCATCAAAGAAAAAAAGAGATAGGTCATTTATGTTAAAACAAGCAAGACAAAAATATGTTCCCTTGGTGACTATCAAGATCCATTACACACTTAAAGCATACTGAGCTTCTCTAAAGTCAATTCTTCTGAAAGGTAAAATGAAGCTCCATTAACAATATCCCATATACAATGTCCTGATACACCCAACACTTCAAAGGATTTACCCATAATAAAGGAAACTAAAAATAAAATTTAATAATTGTTGGTATGTCATCAAAACATATTTTTCTCCCAATAAACAAAGTATACTGTGCATTTTGGGGCTTCCCAGGTGGTGCAGTGGTAACGAATCCACCTGCCAATGCAGGAGACAGAAGAGAAGCAGGTTCAATCCCTGGGCCAAGAAGATGCCCTAGAGGAGGAAATGGCAACCTGCCTTATTATGCTTGCCTGGAAAATTCCATGGACAGAGGAACCTCGTGGGCTACAGTCCATGGGGTTGCAAAGAGTTGGACTGAAACGAGTGTGTGTGTGTGTGTGTGTGTGTGTATAAGTGCATGTGTGTGTGCACACACACACACAGATACACTATGCATGTTATCCATAATCACTCTCCAACCTAAACATAAAGCTTTCCTCCAGTTATGGTCCTTTTTCTTTGTGGCCATTTTACATTAAAAATTGGGAAAACTATGCGATTTCCCTGCAGTTTCAGTGGTTAAGTATTCGCCTTGCAACGCAAGGAATGCAGGTTCCACCCCTGGTCAGGAACTGAGATCCAACATGCCCGGAGCAGCTAAGCCTGCACGCACGACTCCTGAGCCTAGGACTCACTGAATTATTTAGTCTTTCCTTGAGGTCATGGAAGTAATGAGTTTTGATAACAGTCTAAGTTTCAGTAAAAATTATCACATGTATATGGCTTATTATTTACCTGCAAATATCCTACTACTAGCAAAACAGCTTTTAGTACTTAAACTGAAAAGTAGACACTTAAAATTAAGAGGCTTCTGCAGTGGAGTAATCCCAAATATTTTTAAAAGCCTCAAAAAAGCACTTATCATGAGAAATTTCTTCTTTATAGAAACATGGCTGGAATTTGTCTCCCTATAACTTTCAGTACTTATTTCTATGACTATCCCCTAGAGTAATGCAAATGTCTTTTCTTCAAATAAATGACAGAAATTATGTCATTGAACAAATAATTATTCTGTGCCTATAGAAATGGTCTCTACTCCTTTGAAGCTTGCTCTTTAAAAACATTTCTCAATTCTTTCACATTAATATTTTAAACCATGATTTTTAGAATGTTAACACACTTTTCTATGATTATCTTTGATGAGTTTCAGTTTTTTAATATCCCTACTAAAACATTAAATGAACTGAATATATGATTAAATCTCTACCTTTATTATGTGATTTTACATTATAGGGCATTATTTTCTATTACACTACTTATACAGATAAAACATACATTAAGATATTATTTTACACTGTATATTTTCCCATTCAGACATTCAACACAGAATACCAAATGAGGCCTCTCTTCCTCTGTTGCTAATCTGACTCAACCAAAACAGTGCTTCTGGAAAGACATATTTGTGTAATTGTTATGATCACTGAAACTCAGATCAAATTAAGTTACTTTGCCTCTATGAGTTTACATTAACACATAAAAGTAAAAAAGTCCTGCCTAACATATCTTACAGAGTTATAGGGAAACAATTAAAGTCAAAATTAAAGAATAATTTCAACTAAGAATGTTAATTTATTATATAATATAAACTGTAGTTTTCTATACAAATATAACAGAAATATAGATGCTATTACTATTTTTACTGCTTTAGGAGTTCTATATACCTTTGACATTATTTTATATATGGCAATTATAACTTCAAATTTTCAAAACAAGATTAGATAAAAAGGATGTCAGCCTTAAGGGAGTCTTTCATACAGTTCAAGAATTCCTTTATCCAGATTATATACTGTCCTCTAATTGTGTGGTAAGCATTTCTCCCTCTTCAAAAAAAATATGGTATTTAAAAAATAAAAGAACAGGGGTGATAGGAGTCTGAATAACCACACAATAATAGTAACAAGTACGTTTACATCCTGGTGGCTCAGACAGTAAAGCGTCTGTCTACAATGAGGGAGACCCGGGTTAGATTCCTGGGTCAGGAGGATCCCCTGGAGAAGGAAATGGCAATCCACTCTAGTTCTATTGTCTGAAAAATCCCATGGACAGAGGAGCCTGGTGGGCTACAGTCCATGGGGTCGAAAAGAGTCGGATGCGACTGAACGACTTCACTTTCACTTTCACCTTACATCCTATTCTGGTGTTCCTTTTTAAAGACAAAGTATCTAGGTAAAATTTATCTCGAGTGGTTTCCTGATGGATTGTGATTAGAGACTCATGATTCTGACACAGCAAAGCTATTGGATTCTGGCAGAGAACAGAGGGTGATGGAGAGCATGGGGGACAAAATTTATTTCAAAGTTATACATTGAGATTCCAGCAGAAGAGTATGATTACTGCAGGTCATGGTCCTGCATTGGATACCACTTTAGACAAGGGGCAAAAGAATTTTTAAAAGTACAGATAAACCAAGAAATGACAACAAACTTTCTGTGGTCAGAGGCCTGGAATAGGCTTCCATCTTCAAGCTCAGTGAAACATTACCTTGGTTTCCTACACAACGCGATACATTTGTTACCACTGACATTGCTCTGTGAGAAGTATTTGTATTCACATTTCTCTGCAGAACACATAAATGAATTCACATACAGATAATTAAAGGATAATATTTCTGTCATAAAAACAATAGAGACCAAAGAGAAAGTACACTACCTTTTCAGGACAAAGTATGTGGTAAAAATACCTTTAGCAGGGCATGGAGGAAGGAGATAAATTAGGAGTTTGAAATTAACATATACACATTGCTGCTGCTGCTGCTGCTAAGTCGCTTTCAGTCGTGTTCGACTCTATGTGACCCCATAGATGGAAGCCCACCAGGCTTCCCCGTCCCCAGGATTCTCCAGGCAAGAACACTGGAGTGGGGTGCCATTTCCTTCTCCAGTGCATGAAAGTAAAAAGTGAAAGTGAAGTTGCTCAGTCGTGTCCGACTCTAAGCGACCCCATGGACTGCAGCCTACCAGGCTCCTCCATCCATGGGATTTTCCAGGCAAGAGTACTGGAGTGGGGTGCCATAGCCTTCCCCAACATATACACATTACGATTATATATAAAGTAGATAAACAACAAGAACCTATTTTACAGCATAGGAAACTACTCAATACTCTATTATAGCCTATACAGGAAAAAAATCAGAAAAACAATAGATATATGTACATGTATAACATTCACTTTGCTGAACACTTGAAACTAACACAACACTGTAAATTACCTATAACCCAATTAGAAAATTGTTTAATAAAATACCTTGAGGTTCTGGCTTAGGTAGGATGAGAAGTACAAGAGTGGCATCCTGAAACATTAGAATGACCCAAAGGCCATAGCTAGTCAATCTGTGGTTGTAGGAAAACAATGAAGAGGATGAGAAACTTTAAGCTAAATAAGGCTAACTGAATATGAAAGCGTGCATGCATATACTTTGTACCCTAAAATTTCATAATTCCAGTAAAAATGACTTGTAAACTTTAGTTCCCTATGAAGATGAAAAATATTGAATTGGATATTATTCAGGAAGGAACATGGTAGATGAGGGCAAAGAAAATCTCTCACTGTGGGGTCATGTGAGAGTCGGACCATAAAGAAAAATGAGCACTGAAGAATTGATGCTTTTGAACTGTGGTGTTGGAGAAGGCTCTTGAGAGTCCCTTGGACTGCAAGGAGATGCAACCAGTCCATCCTAAAGGAAATCAGTCCTGAATATTCATTGGAAGGACTGATGATGAAGCTGAAACTCCAACACTCTGGCCACCTGATTCAAAGAACCGACTCGCTGAAAAAGACCTTGATGCTGGGAAAGACTGAAGGCAGGAGAAGGGGACAACAGAGGATGAGATGGTTGGATGGCATCATCGACTCGATGGACATGAGTTTGAGCAAGCTCTGGGAGTTGGTGATGGCCAAGGAAGCCTGGTGTGCTCCAGCCCATGGGCTCAAAGAGTGGACAGGACTGAACACTGAACTGAACTGAGACAGTACAAAATGTATTCATCAAAGGACACTAGCGTATGTCTTCTCTCTTGCTCACTCTTTTTTTCCCTTCCCTCCTCTTACTCCTTTGCCTTCCCTGCTTGGGTTCCTGTGTCTCCTCCTAGCCTCTGATTCCATTTTTTGAGAGATTCTGTTACTACATGATTTCCATTCATACTGTTACAATAAGGCTACGCTACGTCACTTCAGTCATGTCCAACTCTGTGTGACCCCATTGACGGCAGCCCACCAGGCTCCTGCGTCCCTGGGATTCTCCAGGCAAGAACACTGGAGTGGGTTGACCATTTCCTTCTCCAATGCATGAAAGTGAGAAGTCAAAGTGAAGTCGCTGAGTCGCGTCCAACTCTTAGCGACCCCATGGACTGCGGCCCACCAGGCTCCTCCATCCGTGGGATTTTCCAGGCAAGAGTACTGGAGTGGGGTGCCATTGCCTTCTACAATAAGGCATGGGCCTTCAAATCTAGACTTCAGAAGGAAAGGGTAAAAAAAACCTTTCCAAGCTCATGTTCCTGAGGACATAATTAGGGGACTAATAAACCTTTCTGCTGTCCCATTGAAGCACTTCTTATAAATGAATTCCATGTGCTACCCTATAGAGAACCACCCTATTTTCTCTTCGTTCCTAAAAAACTGCCAAGCTGTTTCTTAGTATAACTTTGGAGCTTTACTCGTCTTACAGTGTTTTTGTTCATTTCTTCATCCTTTTTAAGAATCAATTTTTATTATTTTAGAATCAAGTAGGAAAGCTGGCAGGAAAGGAGCAGTGCGTGTGTCTGCTTAGTCACTCGGTTGTGTCCGACTCTTTGCAGCCATTTGGATGTAGCCCTCCAGGCTCCTCTGTCCATGGGATTTTTCAGGCAAGAATACTGGAGTGGGGTTGCTATTTCCTTCTCCATGGAATCTTCCGGACCCAAGGATTGAACCTGCGTCTCCTGTGTCTCCTGCTTTGCAGACTAATTCTTTACCTGCTGAGTCATAAAACTAATAACCATTATTTCTGTCTCTATGATACACCAGTGATTGATTCAGCTCTTAATTACATTCTTCAGTGCAATATAAGAAAATGCTTTTCAGACAGAAGCAAAGAGGTAGAATGAATTATAGAGTTTCCTAATAAATTAGCTGATAATGTTAACGAATCCATGTCCATTTCTAACCAAAATAGCCCATTTTCTCCCTTTAGCAAACCAGTGATCATTTCCCAGTGATCATTAAGTGAGATAAAGAGGGGTATATTTTTTCTCTGTCACAGTGTCACATGGCCATTTTATGCCCTAGTTGATGAACTACTCTGTCCCAAACTACACCTAACTCTTAAAAGTAACATCCAGATGTTGGGGGAAATAAGTCTACTTGCCTGAATATGTTTAGGTTAACTAAGCCACTGAGCAATGACAATGGGTTTTCATTCAATTTTTAGTAAAAGTATTTTCCATATATATTATCCCCATCCTCCTGTTCTCAGAGCATTTATCCAATGAGGAATATGTTAAATTATTATTGCTGTGTAGCAAACTACCACAAACTTAGCAACTTAGGGGAAAGAAACATTTGTTACCTCACAGTTTCTATAGATTGGAAGTCTGGACTGTGCTCAGCTGGGTCCTTTGCTTGGGATTTGACAAGGCAGCAAACAGGATGTCAGCCAGAGCCACGGTCTTATCTGAGGCTTGAGATCCTCTTCTAAGCTCATGCAGTCATTGGCAGAATTCATTTATCTGCAGTTGGATAACTCATGGATAACTCTTCAAACCCAGTGTGAGTTATAGTCACTCAGTCGTGTCCAACTCTTTGTGACCCCATGGACTGTAGCCTGCCAGGCCCCTCTGTCGCTGGGATTCTCCAGGCAAGAGTACTGGAGTGGGTTGCCATTTCCTTCTCCAGGGAATCTTCCCGACCCAGGGATTGAACATGTGTCTTCTGCATTGCAGGCAGATTCTTTACTATCTGAGCCACCAGGAAAACCTACTATTAAGCCACATTCCTAAAAATAAAGGCAGGTCAACTTAAAAAGTATCAGCTGATACATGCTTGACTTTTTCATATAATCTATAGACAATATATTAGAATATGTAATGAATCCATTCATCTTTTCCAAAGAATACTAGAGACAGAAGTAGCAATACAGTTATAAATGGCAATCATCAATCAGATGAAATAACTTAGATGAAGCCTGTCTCTCTCAAAGAGATGGGGACTGGGCAAGTGGTCAGGAAGAAAATATAATATGCTTTTAACTTTGCATGAAAAAGAATGTTCAGTTCCATGTTGCTGAACGTCATTCTGTTTTTGCCAAATAAATCCTCTACTTCAGATTGTTGTCCGAATGCTTTATTAAAACTCCACTTCTGGCCTTTGTTTGGAATCTGTTACTTTTGTTGCCACCTCCTAATTGCTGTCCTCTGAAGCATCTACTTTTTCTCTGTCCCCTGAAGCCTCAATTGCCTTCCCGCTGTCCCTAGAATTAGCAGTATCCTTCAAATCCAACAGCAGAGAGCATTTCTGAATTCTAGACCCTTTTTTAAGAGCTCATCTGATTAGTTCAAGCTCACACAGAATTCTGAATGACTCGAAGTTAACTAATTAAAGGAATCATAATCACAACTGCAAAAATTCCATCACTTTTACCATATAATTTAATTTACTCATGGGAGAGACAGCTTCACAACTCAGAAGTCCCATCTACCCTCAAGGAGAAGGAACTATACAGGACATGCCCTTCAGCCAGTAGGAATCTTAGGGGATATCTTAGAATACTGCCTACCATAAGAAGAAAAGTCAAATTACTTTAATAATTCAGCAGCATAATTTTACAGCAATAATTTAGCATTGAAGTGTGCCATAGTCCCTCACTCTAAAACTGTTGTATTAATATTTTTTACCAATTTATTCCATTCTTTAATTTCAAAAAAATCTTTCTTCCCAGCTTCCGTCACTCTCTCCCCTCTCACCCAAGTCCTTGCTATCACTTGTTCTCTCCTGCTGTGATCTTGCGCTGCTGAGAAGATCACCTTTGGAAGCGCAGAACATTGGAACTTGCGTGGTCTGACACCATGTCTCTGGCCTCATTAGTGAATGCAGTCATGCAGATAAAAGAAATAAATTATTTTAGTGACTACTCCATGTCAGAAGTACCTTCACTTACATGAAATTAGAACATTAGCATGAGAGTCCTAAAAAAAAAAAAAAAAGCCTCATTTCACTTAGAAATGCTCTCTACAGTTCACTCAGTCGTGTCTGACTCTTTGCAATCTCATGGACTGCAGCACGCCAGGCTTCCTGTCCATCACCAACTGCCAGAGCTTACTCAAACTCACGTCCATTAAGTTGATGATGCCATTCAAACGTCTCATCCTCTGTCGTCCCCTTCTCCTCCTGCCCTCTATCTTTCCCAGCATCAGGTCTTTTCCAATGAGTCAGTTCTTCACATCAGGTGGCCAAAATATTGGAGCTTCAGCTTCAGCATCAGTCCTTCCAAAGGATACTCAGGACTGATTTCCTTTAGGATAGACTGGTTGGATCTCCTTTCTGTCCAGGGGACTCTCAAGAGTTTTTCTCAACAACACAGTTCAAAAGCATCAATTCTTCGGCACTCAGCTTTCTTTATAGTCCAGCTCTTACATCCATACATCAGATCAGATCAGATCAGTCGCTCAGTCGTGTCTGACTCTTTGCGACCCCATGAATCGCAGCACGCCAGGCCTCCCTGTCCATCACCAACTCCCGGAGTTCACTGAGACTCATGTCCATCGACATACATGACTACTGGAAAAACTGCAGCTTTGACTATATGGACCTTTGTCAGCAAGTAATGTCTGTCTTTTTTAATATGCTGTCTAGTTTGGTCATAACTTTTCTTCTAAGGAGCACGCATCTTTTAATTTCATGGCTACAGTCACCATCTGCAGTGAGCTGGGAGCCCAAAAAAATTAAGTCTGTCACTGTTTCCACTGTTTCCCCATTTATTTGCCATGAAGTGATAGGACCATGATGCCATGATCTTTGTTTTTTGAATGCTGAGTTTTAAGTCAACTTTTTCACTCTCCTCTTTCACTTTCATCAAGAGGCTCTTTAGGTCGTCTTCATTTTCTAACATAAGGGTGGTGTCATCTGCATATCTGAGGTTATTGATGCTTCTCCCAGAAATCTTGATTCCAGCTTGCGCTTCATCCAGCCTGGCATTTCACATAATGTACTCTACATATAAGTTAAATAAGCAGGGTGACCATATACAGCCTTGAAATACTCCTTTCCCAATTTGGAACAAGTCTTTGGTTCTATGTCCAGTTCTAACTGTTGCTTCTTGACCTGCATACAGATTTCTCAGGAGGCCAATCAGATGGTCTGGTATTCTCACCTCTTAGAAGAATTTTCCATAGTTTGCTGTGATCTACATAGTCAAAGGCTTTGGCATAGTCAATAAAGCAGAAGTAGATGGACAGGGGAGCCTGGTGGGCTGCCGTTATTGGGGTCGAACAGAATCGGACATGACTGAAGCAACTTAGCAGGAGCAGCAGCAGATGTTTTTCCGGTATTCTCTTGCTTTGTCAACGATCCAACAGATGTTGGCAATTTGATCTCTGATTCCTCTGCCTTTTCTAAATCCAGATTGAACGTGTGGAAGTTCTCGGTTCACGTACTTTGAAGCCTGGCTTGGAGAATTTTGAGCATTACTTTACTAGCATGTGAGATCAGAGTGCAATTGTGTGGTAGTTCACACATTCTTTGGCATTGCTTCTCTTTAGGACTGGAATGAAAATCTGACCTTTTCCAGTCCTGTGGCCACTGCTGAGTTTTCCAAATTTGCTGGCATATTTAATGCAGCACTTGAAAAGCATCATCTTTTAAGATTTGAAATAGCTCAACTGGAATTCTATCACCTCCACTGGTTAATAATCATCTAACCTACTCCATTCCTGATTTTTATGGTATCTACATAATGCATAAAGTGAGCTTCCTGAGGCATAAGACTTTGCTGCCTCGACTTTTTAAATAGCCACAGATTTAGTATAGCAGAAAGAGTAAAGCATTTGATATATATTCATTGATATAATTCATTGATATATTGATATATACTCATTCTTTTAACTTGGCATTCAAGGCTCTCCATACATAAACTCACACACATATTTTCCAAAAGTTTTCAGCTCCTGATCTTCAGTCAGGCAGAATGTCACTATGCCCTTCGTTTCTGTAGAGTGGCACCTCTAAATTTGACATATGTCATCCCTAAATGGACCATCTCGGTACACCACCACTTGATCTGTGAAATCTTTGATGATTTAGCTCACTCTACGTGGGGATGCAAAAAGTCAGACATAACTGAGCGACTAACACTTTCCTTTATACTTTCATCACTAAAAGGTCCATCTCAATGCACTGGCCCTTCATCTGTGGAATCTCTGGTGATTCAGCTCACTCCCCACCAGCTCAGAGTGACACCTGCATCTGTCAATATTCATATTACTTTTTGTGTTCCTCAATTATGTTTTTTGTGTGTGTTCTACATACTACTGAAGTTACTTATGTTGACATTTTACTTCTCCTATTTGATTTTAAGATTCTTAGGAAAGATATTTGTATCCTACAAAGTCTGACACACACAGCAGAAACTAAGTAAATACATATTTCTTTAAAAGAATCAAAAAGTCCTCATCAGTATTATAAAACTTCTCTTAATGCTTAAAA
This sequence comes from Tragelaphus eurycerus, assembly GCA_935064755.1. NCBI lineage: Eukaryota > Metazoa > Chordata > Mammalia > Artiodactyla > Bovidae > Tragelaphus > Tragelaphus eurycerus. The sequence goes on from CAKXYN010000014.1 coordinate 3,586,984, forward strand.
ATATAGTCAATAATTTTATATCTTGATATTTTCTGTAACTTTAGAAAATTTCTTTTAAAAAAAGAATTTATGAACTGTTAATTCTCTCTTGCTACAAAGACTCCTTTTCGAGAGGTTAACATTTGGCAACCAATGATGTTTTGCATTTTATTGATTTCCACTTATGTGTGTTCTTCTATCTAATCAATAGTGCAAAATATAAATTAGAGGAAAATATTTAATAAGGAATAAAATGTTACATCATTTTTCAATTGGATATGATGTGCCATATATCCTATATTCTTTCTCATGATGCATTTTCCAACTAAAATTTAAAATGAAAATAAACTAAAAGGCCTCTTTTAGTGCCTGTTATTGATAATACTATGTGCCAAAGGAATTCAAATGACCTAAGTTTTACACATTACAATTTCTCTTTTAGAATTAAAATATTTGTTTTAAAAGAAAATATTTTACAAAATTTTATTTACTCAGTTGTAATTATTTATGGTGATGAGGTGGGAAAGATGAAATAAAAAACTAATAGAAATTTTCTATTCAAACTACTGATTACTTTCCTTGTTTTGACCTTCCTATGGCAGATATTTAAATTTTGTTTGCTTTCTTTACAGGGAGCACTTAAACATTTAGCTTACCTAAGGTGCAATGACCTGAATAATAGAAGCAGAGAAAACTGCTAATTTAGAGATTTTAAATGGATAAACCTTGTAAATGGATTATGGAAATTGAAACATAACAAATCAGCTTTAATCATGCAGTTAATGAACTTCCACAATTTAACTGTGAACTCTTCAAATGTTGGGTTATGTTTATATTTAAGGTCAAGTATGCAGAAGCCAAGGGTTCATAAGACACAACTCAAAGGCCTTCATATCTTTTAGAGACTTCTGATATTTCCTTTGAATTTATATTTTTTGCACACAGGTCTAGTAACCAAGTAGATCTTGGACTATTTTATTTAAATTTTGATCAGAACTTGACTTCCTACTATAGAATTCTTAGAGGCAGAGATTTGTGCCTTGAAATTCATTTCTTTTTCAACTGTTGCAACTTACATGTAAGGTAGTCAATAAACGTCCAGTAAATGAAACTGTTCAGTGCCTTGGAACTAAACTACTATTTTTCAACTTGATTACTACAGTGAACATATGGAGCATGAACCCTGCCCTAAAAATTCTCATCATCTCTCTCATCATTACCTGTTAAAGCATTTCATCATAGCTTGAATCCTTTATGTTAGAGATTGGCTGAGGCCTGGAATAAAGAATGAAAATGTGACAAATGGCCACTTATTGGTCATTAACTATCATGATTAGAGCAGCCTGCCTCTCAGAGTGAGGGTCAACATTAAGAAATGAAACCATCCCTTAGAATATCCTCTTGATAGGAATGAAGCTGTTCATTACCTGATCATTAGGGTCCATGCCAAATAAAACATGTATTTCACACAACCAAAGTCCTAATTGTTCATTTAGTCATTGGCTTAAATGGGAAGCAATGAAAAAAGCAAATAACTAAGCAACTGTATCATCTTCAGATCCCCATCTAAGTGCAGGATGATACTTAATGCTAAGAGAATAGCTCATGGCAAAAAAGTATTAAAAGTGATTGAGAGATCACATATGGCACCCAATACCCAATCACATATGGAAACTTTAGTTATCGGTTCAGCTCAAAATTACAATGAGTTACTATCTTGCCTCACTTTCAAAATAATGAATATCTAAGAATTAACCTCAAATGCTTAAAAAGGAATTTATTTTTTTAAATTGTAAGCATATAAACTAAAGAATTATCATATTTAGGAATGATGAGAATTGGAAAGGAGTAGAATATAGCAAATTATGTTAGAGACCCAGATGATACTAACCTAGAGTGATAACATGGACATCTGTGACAACAGTGACATAATTTTTTTTCTACTGGTAAATATCTCAATGACAGCAGCATATTTTTTAATTAGGTAATGGAGAATTCTGAGCTCTCAAATAAATTTTTTAAATTAATTTACTTATTTTAATTGCAGGCTAATTGCTTTACAATATTGTAGTGGTTTTTGCCATACATTCACATGAATCAGCCATGGGTGTACGTGTCCCCCATCCTGAACCCCGCTCCCGCCTTCCTCCCCATTCCATCCTTCATTTTGTGACTTTGGAAAAAACAAGTCACATGAGGCTCAGTTTCCTTACGAACAAAACCTGATTATCACTACCTGTCTTACCTTATTGGGTTACTGGGAGGAATTAAGAAGCTGCTTTAGACACTTAGAACTATTTTTGGAACATAAAGGGCTGGATGAATTACAAATAACCTCACTCATCTCCTTGGCTCAGATCCTTGAACTGCTGTCTGGAGAAAATGACCTAACTGCTAGAAGAGATAATACTGAAAAGAATCTTGATTTGTTCCTTGGTTCCTTGGCTTTACCTGTCTGGGTTGAGTACTTGAGGTGCTGAACTAAGGTAAACTCTTTTAAAAACATTCTTTTCCTTTTCCGTTGAGCTGTCCTCCTCTTCCTCCTCCTTGAGAATTAGTTTTTGATCTACAGAGCTAGAAGAGTCTGGGTGGGGCCCAGGAGAGAGAAAAACGACAAAAAACCAAAGGTTTCAAGTTTTCTTAAGAGTTCTTGGTGATGATGAAAGGGAACCTTAGTCTCCTCCCAAGTGAGTGTCTAGTTTAGGTCACATAAAAGTAGAAATGAGGTCATAAATTCAAAACTCAACCACATCTGGAAATTTAAAGTGCATATTTCTTTCTTAGATCTCTCCATAACCTGAGAGCATCTGAGGGAATCCTGAGGGAAAGCGGCCCGTGAAGGTAATGGAACCCTGGGACTGCTCTCTAGTCCCGCGGTCCAGTCAAGCTTCATCCCAGAGCCCCACACGACAGCTAACAATCAAGGCAATAAAAGCGTTGGATGAAGGACAAAGAACACGGTGTGGGAACCAGATCACACAAGGCAGGGTAGGAGAAAAATCTGCCTTCAACGGAAAGAAGAAAACCAAAGAAGTGGTTGAATCAAAGATATACTGGAATAAGTTGTCAAAAAAGATACTGTGGACAGCTTCTAGGCAACATATGAATCCAAATTGACAGAAAGGCAAAATTAAGGATCCTAACTACTGAAGGGACAGAAAATATAAATTCTATGATAAATGAGGGAATAAATGTTCCTCAGTGATGTAAAGAACAGAGAAAGAGGCCCCCAGAACAAGGAGCCAGGATCAGCTTCATAGGCATTGACCTACAGAGTCAGTCACAAAGGGCCCTCACTTGCTCCAATGCTCTGCTGTCACCGTCTTAAAATTCCTCATCATTTATGAACAAGAAATTCTGCATTTTCATTTTCATTTCATTTCAATTTGTGGGCCCACAAATTAGGTAGCCAATCTGTCAAGGAGTCTTTAGAGGTATCCTTCTGTCCCTTACGTAAGACCTTGTATAAGCTTCTTTCTGGATATGTTATAATAATCAACCCACAGCAGTGGATTGGAGTGGGAGGTGGGAGGGAGACTCAAGAGGGAGGCAACATACATATACCTCTGGTTGATTCATACTGTTTCATGCAAGAAACCAACACAATATTGTACAGCAATTATCCTACAATTAAAAATGAATAATTTTTTTTTAAAAAAATAACTCACCACATGCTGACTCTGGAGAGAAACAATTCTCCAAAGTCAGCAAACTCTTTATGGGGAGGGGACATACAAACTGGCAGCAAAGATAGGGATAAGAGATAGGGATACAACAGCAAGAAAAAAAAATTACTATAAAAGTATCTTGATATATTAAGAAGAAACTTCCTTCATCTATGAATTATCAATGCAACTATTTTCACAAATATCCCAGGGTAAAATCAATAGGCAAAATAATTTTTCAAATATTTTTATTTTCTAATTAAAACAAAAAAAGCTCCCCAACACAATAATTATGCCACGTTTACATTGACTAAGCCTTTAAGCAGTCTTTTTTATCAATGAAATAATTAATTTGAAGGATATAAATGGTGCATTTTGTTACTATTTTTTAGGAAAGAGAAACTTATAGATTTATTTTAACCATTTATGCCAATGTTGTTGTTGTTCAGTCACTAAGTAATATTCACCTCTGCGATCCAAAGGACTGTAGCATGCCAGGCTTCCCTGTCCTTCACCATCTCCCTGAGTTTGCTCAAACTCAAGTCCATTGAGTCAGTGATGCTATTTAAGGATCTCATCCTCTGCCATCCCCTTTTCCTCTGCCCTCAATCTTTCCCAGCATTAGAGTCTTTTCCAATCAGTTGACTCTTCACATCAGGTGGCAAACACACTGGACCTTCAGCTTTAGCATCAGTCCTTCCAATGAATATATAGGATAGATTTCCATTAGGATTGACTGTTTGGATCTCCTTGCAGTGCAAGGGACTCTCAAGAGTCTTCTCCAGCACCACAGTTTAAAAGCATCAATTCTTTGGCACTCAGCCTTCTTTATAGTGCAGTTCTCACATCTATATATGATTACTGGAAAAACCATAGCCTTGACTAGACAGACCTTTGTTGGCAAAGTGATGGCTCTACTTTTTAACATGCTATCTAGATTTGTCATAGCTTTTCTTCCAAGGAGCAAGCTTCTTTTAATTTCATGGCTGCAACCACCATGCTCAGTGATTTTGGAGCCCAAGAAAATTAAATTTGTCAATCATAAAAAAAAAAAAAAAAAAACACAGATTATGAAAAAAAAATAGCTTCCATTTTAAGATGCCAGATCACAACAGATGATTTAAAGAAAAGTCTGTCTTGTTCAATGATGTAACACAAGTATGTCTTCTTATAAAGAGTGTCAGAAAAGGAGATTTTTTTTTTTTTTTTTGAGCTAACTTCATTTCTCCATTGATCAGCAGTTTTGATTTTGATGGCATGAAAAACAAGTCATTTTCTACCAAAGTAAGACTTCAGAGTCAGACTATTCATCTCCTTTATATTGACTGGCCACTAGTTTTTATTTCCATCCAGCCTAGTTTATCTCAAGAAGGTACCTAATTGCATAGCTTAAAGACCTTAGGAAAATGTCACCATATTCATAAAAACACCAATCCTGTGAAAAGTCTATTTTAGTGTGGTTTGTCAGGAATTGAATGACCTTTATTGGACAATTCTGCAAACCTCAAGAAGCAGATCTGATGTTGACTGGTGTCACTGTCCTGCTTATGGCAGAACATGACCATCAGTCAAGGATGGAGCAAAAGTTCTATGATGAAACACACATGGCAAAAGGCTATTGCCTTGAGGTAATCTTCTAGGACATTATCTATCCTTTTGTGTTGGTATAAAGGATCAAACCCTGAAGGAAACATTATTAAGTCTTGTTTTTAGAAGTAGAGTAGAAAACAGGATTCCTTTTTGATTTATTTATATTTTTAAAATCTAGAGTAAAGACAAACTAGGCACATTTTTCCAGGCCATAGAAATAAAAGAAGGATGGGTACAGAATTCTCAATTCTGATCTTTCTTTAACATTCTCGAAAATAAAAATATACTAACCCTAAGAAGATACAGTTTATCTCTGTATGGTACATGTCAACTGTTGTGTGGGGCTCTGGGATGAATTTTGACTAGACCATGGGACTAGAGAGCAGTCAATCATGATAAGTCCAATCACACATTTCTGTAAGATACATATATGCCATTCTTCTGATAGCTAATAGGAGCTAGTAGGCTCTAAAGAAGTATAGAGTTCACCTGATAGGCTGAACTTGCCTAAATAACATTTTGCCAATTTAGAATGTATATAATAATCTTCAGGTTTCACCTTAAGTAGAGCTCTGATTAATTTCTCACTGCCATTTTGGTCTTTCCCATGACAATGTGATAGTGTATAAACAGATACAAGCCTATGAATAACAGAAGCATTTAGCATACACCTGGGACAAAAACAGGAGAATTCTTACATTTATGGAGCAAGCTTGGGGATGAGTCTAAACAGGATCATGGCTGGTCCCTCATCCTTGGGGAACAAGTACTTTAAAAGAGGTATTATTTTAAAATATCTTTTAGTGTTTCAACATTGTAATTCTTCTTTTCATAATGCATTACCATCCATAAGTCCAACATTTTCTCTTAAAGAAAGGGTTGAACAGGGGCCACTTTTGGTGAATATGTCTCAGAAAATAAATTGTTCTTTCAGTGCCTCTAATGTCTACATTTCTATCTATATTTCTGTCTTTAAAGGTTTTTGTGTAGTTAGAACAATGAACATACAACACATAACATTTTCCAAACATCTTTTAAGCAAAGTCTTGATAATGTGATTGAACGTGAAAGTGAAAATCACTCAGTCTTGTCCTACTCTTTACTACCCAATGGAGGGTGTAGTCCTTGGAATTCTCCAGGCCAGAGTACTGGAATGGGTAGCCTTTCCCTTCTCCAGGGGATCTTCCCAACCCAGAGATCGAACCCAGGTATACCATGTTGCAGGCGCACTATTTACCCACTAAGCCACAAGGGAAGCCCAAGAATATTGGAGTAGGTAGCCTATTCCTTCTCCAGTGGATCTTCCTGACCCAGGAATCAAACCAGGGTCTCCTGTATTGCGGGTGAATTCTTTACAAACTAAGCTATGAGGGAAGCCCTCAATGTGATTGAAATTCAGCCCAAAGGATGTATCCAGGAAGTATTCCACCAAGGAAGTCAGTGAGTTGATAGAGGTTTGTTTAGAAACAAACCAGATTTTCAGCTATACTGACAAAGAAAAAGCAGAATTCACTAATGGTGTCAAGGTGACTTGATAAGCTGCGAAAGGAAGATTTAAGGGTATAGTTTACCCATAGGGACATTGGACTTCCTAGAGTTTGGTTTAACTAGTCCATACAGTTGAGATATCTAAGGAACATCTAATTTAGAGCATGATCTACTAAAAATATGACAAAATTGGTTTTATATTAGTTTGTTCTATGAGTCTACAGTCAGTCTCTTTTTATTTGTATGTTGACTAACAGAATTCCAGTAATTACTATTGATGAAAGGTCCTGCTAGACTTAGATTATGCTAGATAAAAAAATCTTTATATCCTTACATACCCAGGGAGTGCTGCAATGTGAGACCTTGTCCCTTTCTCAAATTATAACCATAACTAACTAATGATTCATAAGACTCTAAAGGTATGTCATCCTGGAAAGCAATTTATGAACACAAGCAGTGCTCAAGTGAAGAGAAACCAAAATGTTCCATGACTCTTGGTTGTTTTGTAGGATTTAAATAAAGGGGAAATCATTCCATTTAGAAACAAGGAAAAAGTCATGTGATGACACGTGAAAGAACAGAAAAGAACAACAGAGTTTTGCTTGATCAGACCAACTCTATGCTCCTTCATTTCTATTTTTCATATATCCACTTTATAATATCTGGAAAAAATAAGCATTCTTTTAAAAAGAGAGAGAATTTGAATATGTCTATGTCACTTAGATTATCTTGACACCCTGTCAATTAGGTTGGTTTTTCATAATGTAAGTATGATATTCATTTATAACCAGTAACTACTGATCCTCTATTTCCTAAGCAAAAAAAATAAATCATAGTGAACAAAATACACATTCTCTACTCTCAAGGATTCACAGCTTAGATAAAAAGACAATTGACTTTGCATCGTTAATGATATTTTATTTCTGTGAACATAATACATGTCTTGAAAAAAAAACAGACATTTGCTACCACATAATCTGACTTGGAAATTAAAGTGAATATTTGCTTTTTTGAAATGTGGAAAAAATGTAAAAATAATTTTAACTGAAACAAGTAAACAAGTGTGTTCTTATTAGATATAAACATCCAGAAGGATGAAAGTGAGAAGTGATAAAGAAAGCTCCACTAGGAAGGACTGGGCTGAAACTAAAGAGACATTTTAAACAATTCTGACATGAGCAGGTCACATGTGTCAAGGAGTTTATGCTCTGCACTCTTGTTGCCATGACAGATTTTTGAAGATTTATTCAGATGACTATGTAGATCAATTCCAGCCAAATGTTGTATCAAATATGCCTTTCATGTTTATATATCCATGAATTAAAGTCTAAGGATTGCCATCAAGATCAAAAGACCAACAAAAAATAAAATGTCTCCCACAAAAGCCATTAAAGGAAACTTAATTAGCTCAGGTCTTCTCTCTCAAGGTACTTTATCTTAAAATAGTTCTTAAGTGAATGGTATTACTTTAGCATTTAAAGACCTATAATTTTTCCTTGACATCTTATTTGTTATAAAAGTAGTTTCTAAAAATTTTAATGAACTCTAGAAAGCCTTGTATTTAAAAATTATTTTTGGCATACAAACTTGGCATTGTGGCCTCAGAAGCATTTATTCATGATATTAATTATATACCATCTATATTCATTATGTATGCTAAGTCACTTCAGACATGTCCAACTCTTTGTGATCCCCGTGAACTGTAGCCCACCAGGCTCCTCTGTCCATGAAATTTTCCAGGCAAGAACACTGGAGTGGGTTGCCATTTCCTTCTCCAGGGGACCTTCCCAACCCAGGGATCCAACCAGGGTCTCCCGCATTGCAGGCAGACTCTTTATTGCCTGAGCCACCAGGGAAGCATCATTATTCATTATGGAAGAATATAGAAGCATCTATATTCATTATAGATGACAATGTCATCTATAGACAACTTCGGGACTACGCTATGCTATGCTAAGTCACTTAAGTCGTGTCCGACTCTGTGCGACCCCAAAGACGGCAGCCCACCAGCCTCCCCCGTTCCTGGGATTCTCCAGGCAAGAACACTGGAGTGGGTTGCCGTTTTATTCTCCAATGCATGAAAGTGAAAAGTGAAAGTGAAGTCGCTCAGTCGTGTCTGACTCTTAGCAACCCCATGGATTGCAGCCTAACAGGCTCCTCTGTCCATGGGATTTTTCCAAGCAAGAGTACTGGAGTGGCGTGCCATCGCCTTCTCCGACTTAGGGACTAAACAAAACAAATATTCATTATATAACATACACAGGAAATAGCTGAACTTCCTTTTTTAAATGGGGTTGTAAAAGAAACCATGTTGATTATAGAAATTTTGGAAAATTCAGATCAACAAGGTGTGGTAGAGACAGAATCTTTGGGAGTCAGACCATCTCTGAGAAAGGAGTAATATTTATGAGTGCATGCATGCTCAATCATGTCCAACTCTGTGGTCCTGTGGACTGTAGTCTGTCAGGCTCCTCTGTCCATGGAATTCTCCAGGCCAGAATACTGGAGTGGGTTGTCATTTCCCCCTCCAGGGGATCTTCCCAACCCAGGGATTGAAGCTGCATTTCTTGGATCTCCTGCATTGCAGGCAGATTCTTTACCATTGTGCCCCTGGGGAAGTCCAATATTTATAAGCCAAGGAATCAATCCTAACTCAATTTTTACCTATTAAAATGATCATATCCTATAACAGTTATGAAATGGCAACCCACTACAGCATTTTTATCTGGAGAATCCCATGGACAAAGGAGCCTAGCAGATTATAGTCCATGGGGTCACAAAGAATCAGACATGACTGAAGTGACTTAGCACATATTAATATATTTTAATAGCTGTATGATATCCCATTAAACAGATACAATATAATAAATTTCATATAGCTGAATGCCCATTTGGCAATAGCTTTTGAGTTTTATAAAAAAAAATGCTGTGATTAATAAAGCTTTATATATTAATACCAATGCATATCTCCAACACTTTCTTTAAAAATAGAATAGTTTAATAAACTAGATATTTTAAAAGTTTTATCATTCCCTCCAAAAATATGTTGATATTTATTCTCACAAGATAAAAACATTGCCAACTACACTATGTTTATCATGGATCTCATATTTTTAATATGTTCCAGTAAAACAGAGCAAAGTGGTATTTATTGTTGTTTAATTTGTATTTCATGAATATTCAAACTAAGCCTTTTCCCAGGCCTCAAAAAACAGGATCACTGGTACAAAAAGTTATACTAAAGCAGACTTCTATGACTACAAAGAGGCATGTGGGAAGTTCTGGGGTGACCAATGATATTCTGCATCTTGACTGGGTGTAAATTCTAAATCAATAAATTTGGCTTTAAAAAGAAAAAGACCAGGAGGAATTTCCTTGGTAGTTAAGAATTTGCCTGCCAATGCAAGGGACATGAATCGGAATCCTGGACGGGGAACTAAGATCTCATATGCCATGGGGCAACTAAGCCCGCACACCACAGCTATTGAATACGTATGCTCTAGAGTCTGGGTGCTGATACAAGAGAAGCCCACACACCGCAACTAGAGAGAAAGCCTGTGCATTGCAACAAGGAGTCCAAATGCTGAAATAAAGATCTAGTGCAGCTTATAAAAAGGTGGGGGAGGAGATTCTGACTATACATATTGGTAACACCAAAGATGGGAAATAAAATAGTGGATCAAAAGTTTAAATGTACAAATCAGGAAAATCATTTTAAAATAAAAGAACACTTAAATATACAAATTGAAATGCCACCTTGTACCCCAGAATAAACTGATGTGGAATAATCAATACAAATTCCTATTTTACCAAAGGTATGATGAGGTCTGTCTAGTCAAGGCTATGGTTTTTCCAGTGGACATGTATGGATGTGAGAGTTGCCTGTAAAGAAAGCTGAGTGCTGAAGAATTGATGCTTTTGAACTGTGGTGTTGGAGAAGACTCTTGAGAGTCCCTTGGACTGCAAAGAGATCCAACCAGTCCATTCTAAAGGAGATCAGTCCTGGGTGTTCTTTGGAAGGACTGTTGCTAAAGCTGAAACTCCAATACTTTGGCCACCTCATGTGAAGAGTTGACTCATTGGAAAAGACTCTGATGCTGGGAGGGATTGAGGGCAGGAGGAGAATAGGATGATATGGGATGAGATGGCTGGATGGCATCACCGACTCAATGGACATGAGTTTGGGTGAACTCTGGGAGTTGGTGATGGACAGGGAGGCCTGGCATGCTGTGGTTCATGGGGTCGCAAAGAGTCAGACGTAACTGAGCAACTGAACTGAACTGAACTGAACGTAAATGAATATAACATGGATAAAAATTGTCACCTATGTGGCAGGAAAATTAAGCTGTTAAGTGAAAAAGAAAGAAAACTGTTGGTTTCATAGCTGTTAATTCAGAGTAGCTAATGTGTAGTATCTAAGTAAATAAATATTTGTTCATATATCATTTTTTGCAGGACACTTATTATAGGTTTCATATTGTCCCATATAAAACAGAGTGCTTTCACTTGTGACACCTAAAGAGAACAAGCTTCCCAGGTGGTGCTACTGGTTAAAAAAAAAAAAAAAAAAAAACCTGCTTGCCAGTGCAGAAGACCCTGGGTGGGCAAGATCCCCTGGAGGCAGGCCCAGCAACCCATTCCAGTATTTCTTTCCTGGGGAATCCCATGGACAGAGGAGCCCAATGCACTACAGTCCATAGGGTCACAAAGAGTTGAACATGACTGAAGCGACTTAAAATATACACAAAGAGAACAAAGAGCTCATCTGATAATTCTTGGTAAGGAAAACTTTAAATATATACAAAAATATGGATTTTTACAGATGCAATAGAAATTTTGCATACAATAAGTAAATCTCTCATTGTTTTCAGAGCATGTAAACTCATTAGAAGGACAGCCAATGGCAGGACAGCACATCTGGCAAGAGGACATTTTTAAGATAGTGAGGAGTCTAAGAATTAAACCTGAACATCCCAACAAAATCAAATGAACCCAGGACATATTTTATTTGAAGGTTTCTTATTGTCTTAAGTAGAACTCAGATAGATGGAACTGTGATAAACTAGAAAATCAAAACGGAAGTTGGGAAGCATGGGGTGCTGATGCTATCGGGCTGGTCTTCTGAGAAACTCTAGATGGTACGGCACATGTAGGTATCACATCAACAACTGGACTTCTGGTTGGGCTCTCACTACCAGAACAAGAGCTTCCCTCAAGAGCCCTCCTACCCTGTCGGTGGAATGCAAGTTGGTAGAGACACTACAGAAAACATGAAGGCTCCTCAAAAACTATCATTGTTATTTGATCCAGCAATCCCACTCCTGGGCATATACCTGGACAAAACTACAACTGAAAAATGTACATGCATCCATATGTTCACAGCAGCACTATCCACAATAGTCAAGACATGGAAACAACCAAAACGTCCAACAACAGATGACTGGATAAAGAAGATGTGGTCCATATATACAATGAATGCTACTCAGTCATAAAAAGAGTGAAACGATGCCATCTGCAGCAACGTGGATAGACCTGGAGATCATCATGCTAAGTGACCTTGTTAGAAAGAGACAAACATCAGATATCACTTATACGTGAAATCAACAATATGGCACAAATGAATCTATCTCAGAAGCTGACTCATGGACACAGACAACAGATGTGTGGTGGCAAAGAGGGAGGGGGTTGTTGGAGGGATGGAGTGGGAATTTGGGGCTCAGTTCAGTAGCTCAGTCATGTCCAACTCTTTGCGACCCCATGAATCACAGCATGCCAGGCCTCCCTGTCCTATACCAACTCCCAGAGTTCACTCAGACTCACGTCCATTGAGTCAGTGATGCCATCCAGCCATCTCATCCTCTGTCGTCCCCTTCTCCTCCTGCCCCCAATCCCTCCCAGCATCAGAGTCTTTTCCAATGAGTCAACTCTTCACATGAGGTGGCCAAAGTACTGGAGTTTCAGTTTTAGTATCAGTCCTTCCAAAGAAATCCCAGGGCTGATCTCCTTCAGAATGGACTGGTTGGATCTCCTTGCAGTCCAAGGGACTCTCAAGAGTCTTCTCCAGCAGATGCAAATTATTATACATAGTATAGATAAAAAGCAAGGTCCTACTGAACAGCACAAGGAACTATCTTCATTATCTTGTGATAAACTGCAATGGAAAAGAATTTTAAAAACATTGTTTATATACGTGTAACTGAATCACTTTGCTGTACAGCAGAAATGAACACATTATACATCAACTATACATCAATAGGGGAAAAAAAAAAGCTTCCCTCTAGAGGCACACACCTTCACCTTGTGAAAAATCAGCTAATTGGAAGTTATCTTCTCGCACCTCAGCTAAGTAAGCCTCTTTGAGAAATATGGGAGTTTCTGGGCTTCTCAGCAGAACATTTCAAACTCCAATAGGCTTTTGTCAAGAGCCTAATCTGATTAACTCATCACAATTAGTGATGTTGACCCTTACTTTCCAGTTGTTCCTCTCCACTCCAAAGACATGCATTCTATTATTGTATTATAAAGCTGTCACTGCATTCCAACTTGCCCCTTTGTTTCTTCAAGCAGCTAGAATTATCTCTTTCTGTATTTAAAAAAAAAGTATATGTATTATTGTCTTCATATAATATTTGACAACCCCACATTTTCTCCATTTCTTTCTTTGATAGGTTGGGTTGGCACATTACCGTTCTGCTTGCCTTTATTCAGGGCATTTTCAATTTCTCTTCTGCATAGGGAAGTGATGTGATGTTCCAGGTGACTGGGTAGTTTGCCATCCTTAAACACATAATTTCCTACTTGGCTTCCTTATGCCAAGTAGACTTGAACACATTCAATACACTGAAGTGCAAAGGATTTCATCCATTTGCATTTTAAATATTTCATTATCACGTGTACCTTCCATAAATCTAGATAATTCCCTCTGTCCATCTACCATAAGGCTGTGCTCTCAGCAAGGCTGTAGACCGAAACCAGAGTTAACTAAAGAGGTCAGATATGAGGCATTCTGGCTGAACTAGACATAAGCTTTAGGTTAAAGAAACCTTTCAATTTCACTCCACGTTGTTTATGAAAATCTACTTTATAGCCTCAGAAGCTATAGAACAAATGTGATATTGCTTTGATTCAACATTTCATCTGACTTTGGGGTCGTCATTGTGAGTGTCAATTACTTTTATAATGTAGATGTAGACAATAGTAAAAATTTAAGTATATCTGTAAAAACTTTAAAACATTTATTGAGATAGAAATTAAACCAGAAGTAACTTGTATTGTTAGGAAGTGCCAGCTCTTAGAGAGAGAACAGATTCAGAAGAGCCTGATACAGATCAGTCTTCCAGCGGCCACAAGCTCTCTTGGGCCCAAAATATGTTTACCCAGCCTGGACTATCCCTAGGCCATTCAGACTTCTGCCTACTTAGTTAACAAGAGAATTTTGGTAATATTTTTGTTTTGGAAAATCTTGTATCCAAACATGGGCGGCAAATATGCTGAGGATTTTGGCATAACAAGTTCAGGAAAGGATACATATCCTTTCTAAAAACACTTTTTAGCAAAATATGTTCCCAATGAAAATGAATTTTTATTGCTAAGCTTGCATAAATAAATAGCTACCACAAAAGATCTGTGTATTTCACTTCTTAGTTGCTGAAAAATCACAGGATGTTCAAAAAGACAATTTTTCTTCTGGTCGATGCACAGGTTACAAGAGGGAAATTAGAGTGAAGGGTCCAAGGAAAGAATGAGAACTTAATACTAGCAGAAGTAGGACAAGACAGTGTGTGCCCTGCTTTGTTGATGAGAAGAAAATCAATAAATAGAATAGGACAATATAAATAGGCACACTATCTAAATTAATAAAATTCCATAAATGAAGGGAAAAGCTACAAAAGAGAGATGCATCAGAAGGGTGCCATGAAAAGAAAAAAAGAAGTTCAGGTAGAACTGTAAAATTTGTTTTTCTAAACAATTTGATCACATGGTCAGTTACAGTGGAAAGGAACTTAGACATTCTAGTTACTACTGACTAAACTCCTGACAAAATGAACAGGATCATCAATTTTGCTGAGAGAAAATTAGGGGATGATGTCTCGTCACACAAAATTTACTGAAAGCCATTTCAGACCTTCGCATCATGGCCTGCCCTTAGTTCAAAAATTCTGCCACTCTAAATCACATTCACATACAGACACAGAAATTTACAATGCAGAAATCTCTATAACAGTGAAATTCAGCCATTTGACCTGTGCTGACACGCACCTTTTCTGAGTTTTGTGCTACTTTCTTTATACTTGGCTGTTGTTTATAAGACCTGTGCACCTTCCTGATGCTACTGTACCTCACAGACTGATAGTGCTACTCAAAAATCAAAGTTTAAAAAAAAGTATTTTTTTTCTTTTGAGTCAACATGGCTCAAATGGAAGTAATTACCTTCTCACGAAAATTGGTTCCCCTTTCTCCCAACAACCTGAGTACGTCCATGTCAGTCATCTGTATCTGCTTATTTAAATGCTAAAATATTTCTCATCTGTATCTTATATCACTATTGCCACTACTCCAGACCAAGTATCTCCCCTCCCCAGACCCCTTCCCCAAACCCATCTTTGATAAAGCCACCAGAGAGATTTTATAAAATGTGCCACTAGTCAAATGACTTACTCCCCTGATTACAATCCATCAGTGATTCCCACACCCAAACTTTCAATGCCTCCTTAGCAGGCAGTTTTCCAAACTCCAGGTCCAGCCCATGTCTCCAGCTTTAACTCTTACATGCCTGTCCTCCCAGTTTAGGCCTCAGTCAAATCAAACAAACACCCCCAAAGTCTCCCACACATACTGTGCAGTTTCATGTCCACTGCCTCTTATAGAATGCACCTCAGCTCCCCTCTCACAGACATTGCTGCTCTGCCTTCTCTAGAAGGATATCATTGACTATTCTCAGCTGTGATGATGTCATCCCAGCCTCCTCACACCCAAATCTACCCATGATCCCACTAATTACTCTAAAACAGCTCTTATTATATAGAATTTCAATTAACCATCAATGGTTCCGTACACTCACTAAGGGTAAGAATTGAGTGACTTCTCTCTCAATGACTCCAGCATCTATAACAAGATTTAACCCTAAATAAAACTTTCTTCAATGAGACTGACTGACCTTTCACCTAAATTTCTGGTCTATGACTTATATGACCCACTGGATTTCCAGAGCTAAATTCATTGTTATTCTAATCCTATATAGCTGAGATCTACAGTGGGATATTCATCCACAGCATTCAGAAAATGTCCTAAAATTTCCAGAATTATTTGGTCCTTCTTAGATAATCTATACGCTTTCCTCATAGCTCAGTTGGTAGAAAATCTGCCTGCAGTGCAGGAGACCGGGGTTCAATCCCTGGGTTGGGAAGATCTCCTGGAGAAGGAAATGGCAACCCACTCCAGTACCCTTGTCTGGAAACTCCCATGAACAGAGAAGCCTGGTGGACAGCAGTCCATGGGGCCGCAAAGAGTCAGGCATGACTGAGTGACTAACGCTTTAGATAATCTATATATATATGAGGTCTTCTATTTTTGCAGACCGGAGAATTGGAAGCAAGCATGCAGCTAGGTCACAGGTCCTTAGTGCCAACAATGACCTACGGCACTATGATAATCATGTGACTCAGAATGACCCTCTTCTTTCAAAAGGATAATTTGACCTAAAAAAAAAAAAAAAAAGTTTCTAACATACTTTGGCTACCCTAGATATGCCATTTGTTCACCAAGCACTCCGCTCCCTCACTAGCTCTCCGCCCTGCCATCTCACACCTCTTATTGCCCTCTGTGGCAGGTGTGATAGCAGCTTTTTGCTCTTCCTTTTCTTTCTGTCATATTCCTGGAAGTGCCAACCCCCTTGCCTCTTCCCAGTTGATAAGCGGCTCTATAGACCTGTCACATCGCATGCGAGTCTGCTTTGTTGAAAGAACTTGGGACTCTGTCCATGGTGTTCTGGCAATGGCAACATCAGCTGCAAAAAGGAGAAGAAAGCATCTGCCCTCTGAGAGCCTTTCCACAGAGAGCAGGCAGGAGGCGGGCTGGTGGCCCAGGGGCTGGGCTGGTCGGCGGAGCCCTCTGTCCAACCCGAGCTGAAATGTCCAGTGGGACTCAGCCCTAGGGATGCGTGGTTGGACTAGGGAGGCCAAGTGGAAACAAGGAACCATTCCAGTCTCATCTACCAGGTAAAAATAATGTGCTTCAAACCCGACTGCTTGCTTGCTTAGTCACACAGTTGTGCTCGACTCTTTGAGACCCCCTGGATGGCAGCCCGTCAGGCTCCTCTGTCCATGGAATTCTCCAGGCAAGAATACTGGAGTAGGTGGCCATTTCCTTCTCCTCAAATCTAATTAGGCTATTTGGCAATGTTTGGTTTGAAATGCATGGCAGCATTAAGGATTTATTTTTTTTTCCAAATCATCTTTTTTTTTCCTTTCCTTATATTGTTTGTTCCAGAACATCTAGAAGTATTAACTGTTGTCAGAGCACTCTTTCTAAATAAAATGTCCCCTGTTCTGAGTTCACAGGGTCAGTCGATCTATTTCCTATGTGCCCTCCCTCTGTGCCTTCTCTTCCAGTGCCTTGGGCTCCAGAGGGACCTTCTCCATTCCGTGGATAATCCAGAGCCCCCAGTCCCCTTCCCATCAACCAAGAAGCAGAGCCAGGGTCCTTAGCAGGCCCTCTGAGGAGAGATGACCAAGAGCCCGGATGCAGGGAGCAACTCTCCTGGGGGCAAAGAGCTGGACCACCCAGCTGGGCTGTGGGCATGCTTATATGACTGCGGACGCAGGGCTATAGGAATGGCCCCAATCCCACCTCTATTTATTCCATAAACAATAACCTATAAATAACATTTGGCATTCCTATTGCAACAAAATTAATTTTTATGAAATAAATTCTATTTTATGGTCTAAAAAAATTCAGTTTGCAAAAAAATAGAAGAAAGTAAAATGTAAATGAGATGGTATTATTGCATTGTTTAAATTTTGAAGGGACCTGTGTATCTCTTTAGGATAAAGATCTTCCTTACTTAATGTAGCATCCAATGCCATTTAATGTCTCATTTTTCCAGCCTCTTCTCCTGCTATAACTTCATTTGTGCCCTTTAATCTAGAATGTAGATCAAAAAGACGTCTAAAAATTCCCCTTGTTACACCATGCTCTCAACTTGCCACACTGTTGCAGAAGTTATTCTCTACCTGTGATGCCTCTATCTGCTTTCACCTACCAGCTCCTCAAGAAGCCAATCAGGGGTCACCCTCTCTGGGATGACCTATCTCACTGTGCTCTCCTCCCACCTCTATCCCTTGCTGGTCTCTGGCTCTTTTAACTGACAAAGCACCTCAAATATACCACTATTATGACATTTCCTCCTCTGCCTTCCAGTGTTCCACCCATTGGTTTATATCTGCCACTGGAGTATGGTAGTGGTTTAGTCGCTAAGTTGTATCTGACTCTTGTGACCCCATGGACTATAGCCCTCTGGGTTTCTCTGTCCATGGGATTCTCCAGGTAAGAATACTGGAGCAGGTGGCTATTTCCTTTGGGAAGCAGGGGATCTTCCCAACCCAGGAATTGAACCCAGGTGTCCTGCACTGCAGGGAGATTCTTCTTTTTTTTTTTTAACTTTACAATATTGTATTGGCTTTGCCATATATCAAAATGGATCTGCCACAGGTATACATGTGTTCCCCATCCTGAACCCTCCTCCCTCCTCCCTCCCTATACCATCCCTCTGGGTCGTTCCAGTGCACCAGCCCCAAGCATCCAGTATCCTGTATCGAACCTGGACTGGCGACTCGTTTCATATATGATATTATACATATTTCAATGAGTAGGCAGATTCTTTACCGACTGAGCTACAAGGGAAGCCAGAGTATAAACTATCTCAAGAAGAAAAAGCTTCAAACAGTTCAGCTGTCATAGCACTTGATAGCATCTCAACAACCATTGGTTGAACCAGTGAATGTACAGTGATAAGAAAATATTCACCAAAGTTAGCTTTTGCTATTTAAATATCCTACTGGAAAATATTACAGTTATTTTTGCAAAATAGATAAAAGAAAAAAATATCTTTCGCTCAAACAAAGGAATTTTAAGTTTAAATGATGATTCACCCCAGGCGTCCTTCAAATCGGGGAAGGCAATGGCACCCCACCCCAGTACTTTTGCCTGGAAAATCCCATGGACGGAGGAGCCTGGTAGGCTCCAGTCCATGGGGTCGCTAAGAGTCGGACACGACTGAGTGGCTTCACTTTCACTTTTCGCTTTCATGCATTGGAGAAGGAAATGGCAACCCACTCCAGTGTTCTTGCCTGGAGAATCCCAGGGACAGGGGAGCCTGGTGAGCTTCCGTCTATGGGGTCGCACAGAGTCGGACACGACTGAAGCGACTTAGCAGCAGCAGCAGCAGCAGCAGCAGTCCTTCAAATAGCAAATGCTTTTAGTGCATTTCAGGGTTTAAATGATTAACTACTTGACCAAAAAACTAGGAGGAAGAGAAATAGAAAGAACTTGAGCAGGAAAATGTGATCCCTTCTGAAAATAAACCAAATGAAAGAACATGCAAATAGCAATAAAATGTGCTTCTGAAGACTTTATCAAGGGAAATATGACTCAGTTTATCTGTTTGATTTGTACACATTTCAGAAAAATGTTCATTGTATAAAATGATGATGAATTGGTATCCTACTTCACATATAAATTCCTAGAAGTAAGATTTATGGTGTGTTACTTTTTCTCTTGCGTGTATCGATTATAATGAAATAATCTAATTGTGTCCATCTTCCAAGTAAGGTAATAAAGTTTTTAAGACCCTAGGCTATATCTTATTCATGTTGATACTATTAGGACTTAACATAGTACCTGGTACCTAGCAAATATTCTGTTTATTGTACTGCGCTCTATATTTAAATTTTATTGTTCTAATATGTTACATCCAGTAGATAATAAATTTATCCCTTCAAAAGGTCTGTTTTTAACCACATGTTTTGTATCTCAAAATCCAGAAATTGTGAAAAATATTTGAGAATACTCCAAACGGGGGAGTATATGTATTTGTTTTCCAACTTTTCAAGTTTCTGGAGAACAGTCTGGACAACCTCATTGCATATAATCCTACCCTCAGGTTCTGATGACTGTGAAGATTGGAATTATCTCTTTAAAAAAATCAAATTCTTAATGTATAATGTACAATTCAAATCTAAAATACTAGATATCGAGAAATGCAATGTTAGATTTACAACATTTTTCAACTTCCTACTTTGACAACTAAGTGTTAAATATTATCTCCTGAATGCATTAGCAGAGCACAGAGCAAAAGCACTCCATTGTGGCTGCCTCAGGGTATCAAACCATCTCTAACCTATTTCAGATTCCTACTTATAAAACTGTGGGTGGTAACAATCTGGGTACATTTTTTGCTTAAATCTTTCACAGATACAACATCTGTCAAACAGCCAACATGCCTGACCCAGTTGTATTGAGTAAGCCCTGCAGATTATTTGTCAAGCAAATTCAGTAACCCAATATTTGTTTCTTTATTTTAAAATTTAATTGGTATGCAAATAGGGCCACAAGACAGCATTTGTGCTGGATACAGTTGTCACTTCAGATTCTGGGAATGCTCATTATCATGCTTACAGATGTTTTTTCCCCACCTAACATCTGCCAATACTACCTAAACCCCAGGAAGTCCACAAACCTGTGCAAACTTCCTCTCACTGTGGATCTCTTTCTCTGTTATCTGTTCCATGCACACTAATTTTGTGCATCTGAGGCCTCTGTACGCCAGAATTATGCCTGCTTCCTAACACTTCTGCCTCCAGAGCTTTAGCTTTGAAATTGAACAGACAAAGAGCCAATTTATCATAAGATGACATGTGTCAGTTCTCGGTATTACCAGAGGAACCCTGGTAAGCACTGTATTTATCCTTTTGTTGTCAGCATGCCCAAGACAACACAGGACAGAGAAGCTATTAGGTTTTTAATAATATGATATATACTTTAAAAATAAAACATTAACTACCATCGTCTTCACAATGTGGTGCTAGATCATTCTGCCTAAGACGAGAATTGCTTTGTCAAATACGCATCTGTCACTCAAGAATACATCCTGGTGAAATGCGAATAGCAAAAATAAAGCATTGGAATATGCTCCTTCAAAGATAAAGATAATGCTTTGTTCAAGTCAACAATTTACTCCTTTTCTCTCTCTCTCTCATTTTCACGTAAATTCTAATCAGGCCTAATGATGGTTTTCTCTTGAACACAATATAAATTCACATCATGTGGCTTTTGTCAACAGATATAAATATCCACGAGCGTCCTCATTCCATCTTCTACTCACTAATGTATGTACTTTTAACATCCGAGTGATGCATTTCTTACGGTGTTTCAAGATCAAACATACACCAAATAAATAAAGAGATAGCAATATTTCAAACATAAACCTAATAGCCGAAAGGAACCAAGTTTAATGAAAAGCCCAAAACTGGAGGCAAAACTTTCAACTGCAACTGGCTGATCATAGAGTGACATCTTCTAAATGCCTCTACAAAGATCTACTTTTTATTAGGAACAAACATTTGTTCATGCCAAACCTGGCATCTAGATGCTCATTTCAGTGTGCAATTAATTTTGATTTCCAGCATTCTTCTGAATACTTTAACATTTGCAAATCTGTTCCTCACAGTAAATAAGACCTAAGCACAAGCACTTTTTAGGTTTTATTAACATGTAATAATCAGGTAAGAAGTATCTATATGCAAAACTCACTTGCATCTATATGAACAAACTTTGGAGTAACAAGCCCTGCTGTTCAAATCTGATGATGGATTTGCCTGACTGAGCACACGCCTTTAATAAGAAATGCTTTTCAAAGAATATTTTATTAATACTAATTCCCTGTAGTGTAGCTTTCCCCCATCACCAAATGATATAACTGGAAGGATCTGATAATGAGAAAATGTCTTAAATCCCTTCCTATGAGAGTCACAGAAACTCTACAAGTGAAGTCCAAGAGTTACTATATGTATCAGAATCTTTTACTGTAGTACAATTATTTTACAATGTAGCGTTAGCTTCCGCTGTACAACAACATGAATCAGTTATACATATACATGTATCTCCTGCCTCAGTTATACATATACATGTATCTCCTGCCTCTTCGGGGAAGGCAATGGCACCCCACCCCAGTACTTTTGCCTGAAAAATCCCATGGACGGAAGATCCTGGTAGGCTCCAGTCCATAGGGTCGCTAGGAGTCGGACACAACTGAGCGACTTCACTTTCACTTTTCACTTTCATGCATTGGAGGAGGAAATGGCAACCCACTCCAGTGTTCTTGCCTGGAGAATCCCAGGGACGGGGGAGCCTGGTGGGCTGCCGTCTATGGGGTCGCACAGAGTCGGACACGACTGAAGCGACAGCAGCAGCAGCCTGCCTCTTGAGTCTCCCTCCCACCCTAGCTGGATCCGATCTCTTTAGGTCATCACAGAGCATCCCACTAGCCATCTATTTTACACATGGTAGTATGTACATATCTATAGATCTATTCCTATATCTATATCAATGCTACTCTTTCAATCCATCCCACCCTCTCCTTCCCTCTCAGTATCCACAAGCCTATATCTACATCTGTGTCTCCATTCCTTTTCTGCAAACAGGTTCATCAGTATACCAGTTTTCTAGATTCCACATACATGCATTAAAAATTTGAAGAGAAAACCATCATTCTATCAAACATGTACATCCCCATTAGGGACCTCCAGAGCCATGGGAGCAAGCTGCCAAGCTCCTGTTGGTTGTGAACCCTGGATGTCTATTTATCTATCGCCAAGGGAATAAATCTTGTGACAAATCAGGGCCAGGGATTTGCAGTCATAGCAATTTCTAGCAAACACTATGGGCTCTCTTCTTACAAGACACAAGAACTGCTTTGGGTGGTGCTGATGCACAGCTTGAGTGGTCCCCAGAAGAAGCATGAGGAACAATGTTTAAGTACCACTTAGCTCTTTATCCTAGGATCAAATGCAGCGATGGCTTCCATATCCCTTTTCCATTTTGATCTTGCAATTTCAAAAACATTTTTATTACGAACTTTTCACACAAGGCACCTAATTCGGCATCCTGACATACTGTTTTAGCTGGGCTACCATGGGAAAAACATCATCGACTCGGCAGCTTGAACAAGAAACATTTATTTCTCAAAGTTCTGGAGACTGGAAAGTTCAGTATTAAGGTGCTGACAGAGAAAGAGGCTGGGTATGGTGAAGAAGTGGGGGAGGTCTCTCCTGATTCTTCTTATAAGGAGACTCATCCCAGTCATAAAGCCTCCAGCCTCACAACCTAATTTGGCTCCCCAAGCCCTTCTTCCTAATACCATCATATTGGTGGTTATGATTTCAACATATGAATTTCAGGAAGGACACAAAAATTCAGTCATGAATTCAGCCATGGCTTGCTGTCATGAGTAGAATCTGCATTCCGTGTTTATTCCATGGCTCTTTAAGCCACAAGTGTCTCATGTTACAGCTAAGAAGTTCCAGCAAGTTCCCTTCCTTGCTTAAAGAGGCCACGCAATTTCATAACTCTGGACACCTCATGCTCTGATCTCTAACATACTTCCTGCCATCTTTGTCTAACAGGCCTTTAACAGAGCTTCTTAAAACACCTACTTTGTATCAGTGTGCTCAGTTCAGTTCAGTCGCTCAGTCGTGTCTGACTCTTTGTGACCCCATGAATCGCAGCATGCCAGGCCTCCCTGTCCATCACCAACTCCCGGAGGTCACTCAGACTCACATCCATCGAGTCAGTGATGCCATCCAGCCATCTCATCCTCTGTCGTCCCCTTCTCCTCCTGCCCCCAATCCCTCCCAGCATCAGAGTCTTCTCCAATGAGTCAACTCTTCGCATGAGGTGGCCAAAGTATTGGAGTTTCAGCTTTAGCATCATTCCTTCCAAAGAAATCCCAGGGCTGATCTCCTTCAGAATGGACTGGTTGGATCTCCTTGCAGTCCAAGGGACTCTCAAGAGTCTTCTCCAACACCACAGTTCAAAAGCATCAATTCTTTGGCACTCAGCCTTCTTCACAGTCCAACTCTCACATCCATACATGACCACAGGAAAGACCATAGCCTTGACCAGACGAACCTTTGTTGGCAAACTAATGTCTCTGCTTTTGAATATGCTATCTAGATTGGTCATAACTTTCCTTCCAAGGAGCAAGCGTCTTTTAATTTCATGGCTTCAGTCACCATCTGTAGTGATTTTGAGCCCAGAAAAATAAAGTCTGACACTGTTTCCACTGTTTCCCCATCTATTTCCCATGAAGTGATGGGACCAGATGCCATGATCTTCCTTTTCTGAATGTTGAGCTTTAAGCCAGCTTTTTCACTCTCCACTTTCACCTTCATCAAGAGGCTTTTTAGTTCCTCTTCACTTTCTGCCATAAGGGTGGTGTCATCTGCATATCTGAGGTTATTGATATTTCTCCCGGCAATCTTGATTCCAGCTTGTGTTTCTTCCAGTACAGCGTTTCTCATGATGTACTCTGCATAGAAGTTAAATAAGCAGGGTGACAATGTACAGCCTTGACGTACTCCTTTTCCTATTTGGAACCAGTCTGTTGTTCCATGTCCAGTTCTAACTGTTGCTTCCTGACCTGCACATAAATTTCTCAAGAGGCAGATCAGGTGGTCTGGTATTCACATCTCTTTCAGAATTTTCCACAGTTTATTGTGATCCACACAGTCAAAGGCTTTGGCATAGTCAATAAAGCAGAAATAGATGTTTTTGTGGAACTCTCTTGCTTTTTCCATGATCCAGCGGATGTTGGCAATTTGATCTCTGGTTCCTCTGCCTTTTCTAAAACCAGCTTGCACATCAGGAAGTTCATGGTTCACATATTGCTGAAGCCTGGCTTGGAGAATTTTGAGCATTACTTTACTAGTGTGTGACCGGTGTGCTAGGCAATAGGAATACAAAAACAAATGATCACAAAATCCCTGCAATTAGTCCACCCTGGACTAAAGGTGGATACGAAATATTCTTGAACAATCCACTCAAGTTCTTTCTCCACGGCAAATCCTTTTCCAGGCTAAAGGAAAGTCTTTTTCCAACTAATCCTCAGAGGATACGTGCATTTGGCACTACTCATCCGCAGCCTTGTGCCTTTTTTGCATATTTACCATTTCAGCAACTAGGTTATATTCAATGGCAGACCTTTATATCCCTTGCTAAAAGTTTTCTTATTCTTCCTCACTTATGGTAGGAACTTTATAACAAGACTTCATAGGAATTTTACTTAGTGCTTGTAAGATACCAGACACCATACCAAGTTCAGAGATAACTGGTGAGAAAAAAACATTATACCCATCCTCCCCAGGAACCTCTCTGAAAATGGTATAGTTTCTTGAGATGTAGAGACATGGAAATGTCGTTTGTAATACAATATGATAAACAAAGTAACACCAAAACAGGTGTTTCTGGTTTGTCTGCATAATTCCATACAGGGGGTAACAGGCTTGAGCATGGGTAGAAGCCAATGAAGAAGGTATGGCTAAGTGGGAAAACTGAAACCAGAAGGCAGCATTTTCTCATAGTCTGTCCTACCGTCTTCAGCACTCATCCCAGTACAAGTGCAGAGAGTGCCAAACAGTTACAACAAAGCCAGTGTCTCTGGATCATTAATGTTCTAAATTTGTCATCTTTCACTTCAGTCTCAGTGCTGTTACAAAGGGGTTAAAGGTCTGTTGTTAAAGAGAAAAAAAAAAAAAAAAAAAATCATGTATTTTTCATATACATTGTATTTTAATAATACTGTTTAAAATCAGCAACAGCTATAAGTTCTAACAGGTTCTCCTACTTTCTTTGATAGATGCTTCTTTGAAACACTGAAGTTTATGACGAGCCACGAGGGTTTAACAGGATGAATCTTCTATTCTGGGTGGACAAGAACACTACATTAATTACATACATGCCAAGTAGTCACAGACGCCTCGTAAAATTTCTCACAACCTTTCATATTGTAAGTCATAGAAAATATAACATTTTTGAGTAACAAAAGACATGATGCATCCCAAAATTCATATCTGAATCATAAAATGTGGATATGCCAAATGAAGCTGAAGCCTAATATTTTTAACTTCATTCACTCAGTGCAGATGAACGTTTACCATATTCCTAGTTCTAAGCAATGATTTTCATTCATTAAGCAGCAAAACCACTTCTTTCTGCAAGAAAGTATTGAGCCAGAAACAACAGAAATGTGTATTTGTATTATTATGCATATAAACTTATTGGCTTTGAAAGAATTAACTTGTGGATCAATAAAGGAGAAACTCATTATACCAATCAACCCCAAGTAACTAGAACTAAACAAGACACATCAGTCTAACTTGAAATGGAATTTACTCCAGTACTGCTACAGCCTAAAACAAATCATAAAATGAAATCAACATGCTGTACAAGAAATTTTGCATAAACAATCTGATAGATTCTAACACATTAGGGCTGTATATATACTAGCCTTTCAGGCTGCATGAAGAATGTTGAGATCAATGGATGCTGATGAGCAATATTTAAATGAATTTCTAAATGACTATAATAAAAAATTTAGTTGACTCAACCCCTGCTATTCTGGGCTGTGAAGTTATGAGCTCTATTTACCTGAAAGCATGTATGCCTATTAGACTTGGCAGGAGTTTCTCAACCTTGCTATTAAGTAGAATATCTATTTAAAATGAACCAAGCATCAGGCTACACCAAGTCTGTAACTTCAGAGTGGGATAAAGCAGCATGCCCACGTCATGTAAATGATGTAAGAGCCAAAGAGAACAAATTTCATGGCCCTCTTTGTAAGCAAAAATTCTTCATCAAATGTGCCCAGCACTGACTTTCACAGGTATTAACTCTTAAAGTGACTAAATAGGTGACTCGAGAAAAAAACAAAATGAATTAGAATACATTTTAAAATGCATCTTTCGAAAAGCTTCCACACCTTCTGGGAGGCCAAGAAAAATTTGTGCAGCTAATTAAGAGGTTATTGGTTAAGTGGGGAAACTGAAAACAGAAGGGAACATTTTTCTCAGAATCTGTAAAAGGAGGAAAAACAATGGAAGGAGAATACTGGGGGCAGGTGGAGATTTAGCGCTCAGTGCCACCAAGAATTAGAGGGAAACAACTTGATTAAAACTCAAAAAATGGGACCAAACCATACAAATGAGCAAGTACAGAGGCAGGAAAGAAGCATGGTGAAATAGGGAAGTCTGTAAAAACAATGATGACAAGGATTAAATGATAGTAGGGAATGCACCAGAGTGGGTCTTCTATTAGCACCAGGGGATACTAAGAATACAAATGTTTATCAGGTTACAATAAAGGCAAGATCAACTCATAGTTGAGAATACAAAAAGGAGACAAATACTCTTGCAAAAGAAAAACTTACAGTTAGTAGAAAATGCTGGACTCAAATTCAGTATAGAGAAGAGTTTGCTTATAGACCAACTCACTTTTAAAGCATTAGAGAAATTCAATATTGCACTTACAGGGCAAATGTAAATGGATATGAAATTCACGATTTCCAACGTATAAGAGTAGAAATCTGCATCTTTAAAAATGCATCTTTCAAAAAGCTTCCACACCTTTCTTGAGGCCAAGAAAAATCTGTGGAGCTAATGAAGAAGGGAGTGAAATCTGTAAGACATTAGTCTAGTATTTATCATCAACAGAAATTAAATGAGGGCAGAAAAAAGAGTTTTAAAAGTGATATGAAATATGACAAAAGAGAACTGCTTGTCGAGAACTCAAAGGCAAGAGCTGAAAACGCAAATAGATGATATATATCAAAGTGATTTGTAAACTCTGTAGTATATGCTAACACTGAGCTTTTTTTTTTTCAAGTAGACCCATCAACAGTGAGAGGAAATAAGAAATAAATAACTCTAAAAGTGAATTTATTCTTTTACCTTTAGTAATAAAATATTAATTGTGAGAACTGGGGAATTACGTAGGTTTTTTTGGCAGAAAATGAGCAAAAGAAAAATACCAATTAACATTTAAAAGTCATTAAATTAAATGTCAAAAATTGATAACACATCAACAATCCGTCAACACTTATTTATGGATTATCTGCTCTGAGTCCTATATTCTGCTTTGTGATGTGAAAAATAGTATAAATGGAAAAGGACTGGCAGATGAAAAGATAAGGAGGACTGAGAACCATTCTCCATGCTTCATTTGAGTACTTTGGGGAGAGCAGTAACCTCACTGTAGTAACAGGACCACAGAATTGGCCAGTTCATCAATCTAGGTAGGAATATATAACTCCGTCAGTTCAGTTCAGTCACTCAGTCGTGTCTGACTCTTTGCGACCCTATGGACTGCAGCACGCCAGGCCTCCCTGTCCATCACCAACTCCCAGAGTTGACTTAAACTCACATCCATTGAGTCGGTGATGCCATCCAACCATTTCATCCTCTGTTGTCCCCTTCTCCTCCTGCCTTCAATCTTTCCCAGCAAATACTTAAAGAAGTGAAGTAAAGTGAAGTCGCTCAGTCATGTCCAACTCTTTGTGACCCCATGGACTGTAGCCTACCAGGCTCCTCCCTCCATGGGATTCTCCAGGCAAGAGTACTGGAGTGGGCTGCCATTTCCTTCTCCAGGGGATCTTCCCGATCGAGGGATCGAACCCGGGTCTCCCACATTCCAGCCAGACGCTTTAAACCTCTGAGCCACCAGGGAAGCCCTGGTGGGATTTTTGCCCAAGCAATTACTTGGGCACCCCAAAAAATAGCACCACAAACGGAGAAACAAATACTTGGGTCCCCCTAAAAGACAGCACCACAGACGTAGGACAGTATTACGATTTTCTCAAGAATTTCAGAGAGATAAACAGTCAGATGCACAACCACTGTATCTGCGTGGATCAAACGTAGGTTCTTTTGCGGTTATATTATGATTTTTAAGTTCACAATGAATTTGAATCAGTTTATTTTCAATGATTTAAATGTACCATGCCACATAGGGCTTCCCAGTGACTCAGTGGTAAAGAATCCACTTACCAATGCAGCAGATGTGGGTTCAATCACTGGGTCAGGAAGATTCCCTGGAAAAGGAAATGGCAAACCACTACAGTGTTCTTGCCTGGGAAATCTCATTGACAGAGGAGTCTGATCAACTATAGTCCACGAAGTCACAAGGAGTTGGACAGGACTGAATGACTAAACACACGCGCGTGGACACACACACACACACACACACATACTTCTTACTCTGGCCTCTCTCCACAGGGCTGTGTCCCTATATAGCTGTGTCCCAGACAGCTACTGTCTGGGCCCTGGGAACACCTCCATGTGCCTGCTCCCTCAGGTCAGGGTACTTGTGATATTTATATTCCCCTTTTGTTATAGCTCTAAGATGCTGGGCTATTCCTTGGCATTTGTGGCCCACACCTTTGCATAGAGCCTTCTCATGAAAATCTTACAATTTCCCAGCATGAATGGTTGACTATTTCTTTCTGGGGGCTTTACTGACACAGGATTTATTGTCAAGCTCGCTTGACAACTTCTGTTGTCAAGGAGTTTATGATTCTGAGAAAGCAGGAATCGTCTCTGTAGAATAATGGGAAAGCGATATAAGACCTCTTTAATGAAGAACTGTATGATGTAACAGAAACTATATTTGTAAGAAAGGAGTTGTGAATCAAACAGAAAAGCATTGGGGAGGATTTCTTACTCTAGAAAATTAGGATGGATTTCAAGACACAGAGAGAGAGGGAGAGAGATGAAAAGGATGAATTTCAAGCTAGGAGAAAAGTCAGTGTTAAAGAAAATCCTGCAGATAAAATCATAGACTAAAAGTGAGGGTGACCATATATATCTCAGGTAGTCCAAGACATCCCCAGTTCATGCCTACAGTCTCAGCATAATTCATTAACAGTAACAAATTATATAGCACTGCTTTCCTGAATGTATTATACAGTACAAGTCATTTTGAATGCCTGAACAAGGAGTTACTCTAATAAAAGAGGTATTTTACTAGATACACTTGGCAATGGTATGCAATATGAACTTCAAATACAAAGGTAATTTTAGAAAATAATAATAGAGTTTAGAGAGCAGAAGAATAATTAGATGAAAAATAATGATGATATGAATGAAAGGAGAAATGTTAAGAAAAATGAGCTGCTTTCATAACAAAATCTTATGTGTATTCGAAATACTAGTATAACCAGTGGTTCCTTGTAACCTCAACTCTACTGAATCTTGTTCAAAGAAACAGTCTTAACAACCCAAAGAAATGAAAAGGAATTAAATCTTTACGTCATGTATCTGTTCATCAAGTTAGTTTATGACCTTATCTCACTAGCTGTCTCTTACCCTCTATTTTAGGATTCTCACTCTCACTTACCTTGTTCCCTATGTCAGAGACAAAAAGAATCTTGTCCTTCTTTAAGTCTCCTCTTCACCCCAATTCCAGAATGCTTTTGATTCAAGCCTGATCTTAAAATGGAAAAGCTTTAGCTTGCTTTATTGAAGTTATCACATCAGAAAGCTATGGTAGCTTCAGGTGATATTTTTATAAACACTTTTAAATTGTTATTAAAGTGACATAATGCATAAGTTGATAAAATAATCGGAATTTATATAAAGACCCAAATTTCTATCTTATTCCCTATTCATCCTACTTCACCCTGCAGAGTAAACCTCTCTTAATTATTTTTGATTTGAATTCTTCACGCAGCTACTGTGAGACTTTAAATAACATACTTATGCCATTTGTATTTCATTAATTTCATATAATATCTAATGATTTCCTGCTATAAAATAGAAGAATTGAATATACTCACAATGTCTCCATTCCTCTTCTTGTCCTGCAATATTTGATAGACAAAGTATTACTTTAAAATATTTTGTTAGTAACTAAGTAAATTTAAGAATGCTTTTAGATTTTTCTTAAATTCCAGTGTCAACTGACTCTTTTCTACATGAAATCATGATGTTAGTACCTAAATCCTTCCTTTCCCACATTCCTTCTCTATTTTCCTCTCTCTGCAGTCACATTTTCACTTTTAACTTTTACACTATCCACATTGTTTATATTTAAATGGAAGTTTAAACAATGATGGGCTTTCCTCATGCTTTGGTTATAGGCTGATTATAAAGTTCAAAACCAAAGAACTATATTTATGTAACATTAGCTTTCTTCACTATAAAGCCATGTGGTGTGCAAACCTGGTATTTCTTCTCTACGTGTGAAATATCAGGCTTCTTCTTGACGCCTTGAAGAATACTCCTAGCATCAAAGGCAAATAAATACCCTGTTCTTGCATTCCTCCGAGTTATTAAAATCATTCCATATTTTAGTTTATTTTTAACCATAACTTTATTTCAGAGGTAGAATATTTGATTGTAATATACTAATCTTCTTATCAAAAATGAATGTGTCTTTAGCACAACTTCAAGATTATTTAGATTCTTAATGTATTATTTCTCACATGGGAATTCATACTTTCCTGAAGACTACCCTCCCAAGCATGTTTATAGTTGCCAACACAGTCTTGGAAAATTACAGCATGACTTGAAATCAGTCAGTTCCATCATGTAAAGTAGTGTAAAGCAACTATACTAGAAAAGAATAAATAGAAAACAAACAAGCAAGCAAAGAAACACAAATTCGTAGAATAAAATCACTGAGAATTTTTTTAATTTCATAAAGAACTTGAAAAGATACATGCACCCCCAATGTATAAAGCAGCATTATTTGTAACTGCCAAAATATGGATGCAATCTAAGTATCCATCACTGATGGATGGATAAAGAAGATGTGGTATGCTGCTGCTGCTGCTGCTGCTAAGTCGCTTCAGTCGTGTCCGACTCTGTGCGACCCCATAGACGGCAGCCCACCAGGCTCCCCCGTCCCTGGGATTCTCCAGGCAAGAACACTGGAGTGGGTTACCATTTCCTTCTCCAATGCATAAAAGTGAAAAGTGAAAGGGAAGTCGCTCAGTCGTGTCCGACTCTTAGCAACCCCATGGACTGCGGCCCACCAGGGTCCTCCGTCCACGGGATTTTCCAGGCAAGAGTACTGGGGTGGGGTGCCATTGCCTTCCCCGAAGATGTGGTATAGATGTATGCAATGGAATGCTACTCACCCACAAAAAAGAATGAAATTTTGCCATTTGTAACAACACAAATGGGCTTGGAGGCCATTATGCTAAGTGAAATAAGCCAGATAAAGACAAGTACTGTATAATACCACAACCCAAAGAAATTAAAAGAATTTTAATTAAAAAATACAGCAAACTAGTGAATATGACAAAAAGAAGCAGACTCACAGACACAAAACAAAAGTGTGGTCATCAGTGCAGGGAGGGGGCAACATAAGTGTGGGGGAGGGGGAGGGGGCAACATAAGGGTGGGGGAGGGGCAACATAAGGGTGGGGGAGGGGGAGGGAGGACTGTTGAGTGCAAGATAAGTTCAAGGATGAATGTCACAACATAGGGAACACTATGCTATGCTATGCTAAGTCATTTCACTCATGTCTGACTCTGTGCGACTCCATAGACAGCAGCCTATCAGGCTCCCCTACCCCTGGGATTCTCCAGGCAAGAACACTGGAGTGGGTTGCCATTTCCTTCTCCAATGCATGAAAGTGCAAAGTGAAAGTGAAGTCGCTCAGTTGTGTCCGACTCTTAGCAACCCCATGGACTGCAGCCTAACAGGCTCCTCCGTCCACGGGATTTTCTAAGCAAGAGTACTGGAGTGGGGTGCCATTGCCTCCTCTGTGGGGAACACTACTGTTTTGTAATAATGGTAAATGGATAATAACCTTTAAAATTGCAGAAAACTTTTTAAAAAGTAAAAATAAAAACCAAACAAATAACCAAATATTTTAAAATAAAGAAAATACTTTTCTGAATCCTCTACTTCTGACCACTGCTTAAATGTTGAAATTTCCCCAAGATTTCTCAGTCCTTTACTCTTGATTCACTACTCTTTTAGTCCTTCATAAGCTGTACCTATCCACAGTCTGCTATTGATGGTTTCCACATCTGTATTTGTAGCCAGACTTCTATCCTGAGCTCTGGGCTACTTTTCAAAGAAACCAAAATTCTTTCTTCTCAGACAAAACCCCAAAGGAATAGACTAAAATACATCTCTACACATCCTTAGTTACCTTCAGCTCTGGTGAAACAGACTGATCTCAGTACTTGAAACCAGAAACTTTAAGTTCCAGTGTTCACTGACCATTACAACTTTGGCATGATTAAGATGTGAAATAGTTTAAAGGAAATTGTGATGGATGGTATTTTCCATTCAGTTGGGGAATAGTATCCCAAGGGAATTTGTGAATAGTTTAGGACCAGGAAACTGGAGCGTGGGAAAAATAGGATGGAGGGAAAGTGTATTTCATACATCAGCAAAAAGTTCTCTAGTGGGTACAAATTGCTAGTCTGAATACCGATGCTTGTTCTGCTGGTTAACCTGAAATGGTTAATACCCACGTATTAGGGCTCCATAAGCAGAGACTATAGTTTCATTGTGTCTAGAGTAGGGGAAAAAAAAAAAAACTATTTAAAATCTCCCAAGAAATTCTGATATGTTGTATATTTCAGATTAGGGTCGCGCTGCCCAATCTGTGGGCAATAAACCACTGGAAGTTATTGCCAAAGTACAATTTTTTTAAATTATTCTTTAGGGGATAAAATCGGAGAAGGCAATGGCACCCCACTCTAGTACTCTTGCCTGGGAAAATCCCATGGGTGGGGGAGCCTGGTAGGCTGCAATCCATGGGGTCGCTAGAGTCGGACACAACTGAGCGACTTCACTTTCACTTTTCACTTTCATGCATTGGAGAAGGAAATGGCAACCCACTCCAGTGTTCTTCCCTGGAGAATCCCAGGGACGGGGGAGCCTGGTGGGCTGCCGTCTATGGGGTCGCACAGAGTCAGACACAACTGAAGTGACTTACCAGCAGCAGCATGGGCTAAAATAATGAATGTATTACAAAATATTTTAATATTTATTAATGAGTTACTAAATTCATAGTAGACTTTGAATACTTGCCCTACTTTGGTACCTGCCCTACCAATCTAAAACTAAAACTGTTCTTTTAAATTGGAAGGATCCCTTGAACCTGAAAATTTTAGAAATTACTATCTATAACACTTTCAGGATTTGGAATAGCTCAACTGGAATTCCATCACCTCCACTAGCTTTGTTCATAGTGATGCTTTCTAAGGCCCACTAGACTTCACATTCCAGGATGTCTGGCTCTAAGTCAGTGATCACACCATCATGATTATCTGGGTCGTGAAGCTCTTTTTGTACAGTTCTTCTGTGTATTCTTGCCACCTCTTCTTAATATCTTCTGCTTCTGTTAGGTCCATACCATTTCTGTCCTTTATCGAGCCCATCTTTGCATGAAATGTTCCTTTGGTATCTCTGATTTTCTTGAAGAGATCCCTAGTCTTTCCCATTGTGTTGTTTTCCTCTATTTCTTTGCACTGATTGCTGAAGACGGCTTTCTTATCTCTTCTTGCTATTCTTTGGAACTCTGCATTCAGATGTTTATATCTTTCCTTTTGTCCTTTGCTTTTCACTTGTCTTCTTTTCACAGCTATTGGTAAGGCCTCCCCAGACAGCCATTTTGCTTTTTTGCCTTTCTTTTCCATGGGGATGGTCTTGATCCCTGTCTCCTGTACAATGTCATGAAACCTCATTCCATAGTTCATCAGGCACTCTATCTATCAGATCTAGGTCCTTAAATCTATTTCTCACTTCCACTGTATAATCATAAGGGATTTGATTTAGGTCATACCTGAATGGTCTAGTGGTTTTCCCTACTTTCTTCAATTTCAGTCTGAATTTGGCAATAAGGAGTTCATGGTCTGAGCCACAGTCAGCTCCTGGTCTTATTCTTGCTGATTATATAGAGCTTCTCCACCTATGGCTGCAAAGAATATAATCGATCTGATTTCGGTGTTGACCATCTGGTGATGTCCATGTATAGAGTCTTCTCTTGTGTTGTTGGAAGAGGGTATTTGCTATGACCAGTGCATTTTCTTGGCAAAACTCTATTAGTCTTTGCCCTGCTTCATTCTGTATTCCAAGGCCAAATTTGCCTGTTACTCCAGGTGTTTCTTGACTTCCTACTTTTGCATTCCAGTCCCCTATAATGAAAAGGACATCTTTTTTGGGTCAGTTGAGCTATTCCAAATCCTGAAAGAGGATGCTGTGAAAGTGCTGCACTCAATATGCCAGCAAATTTGGAAAACTCAGCAGTGGCCACAAGATTGGAAAAGGTCAGTTTTCATCCCAATCCCAAAGAAAGGCAATGCCAAAGAATGCTCAAACTGTCGCACAATTGCACTCATCTCACACTCTAGTAAAGTAATGCTCAAAATTCTCCAAGCCAGGCTTCAGCAATATGTGAACCGTGAACTTCCTGATGTTCAAGTTGGATTTAGAAAAGGCAGAGGAACCAGAGATCAAATTGCCAACATCCGCTGGATCATGGAAAAAGCAAGAGAGTTCCAGAAAAACATCTATTTCTGCTTTATTGACTATGCCAAAGCCTTTGACTGTGTAGACCACAATAAACTGTGGAAAATTCTGAAAGAGATGGGAATACCAGACCACCTGATTTGCCTCTTGAGAAATCTGTATGCAGGTCAGGAAGCAACACTTAGAACTGGACATGGAACAACAGACTGGTTCCAAATAGGAAAAGGAGTACATCAAGGCTGTATATTGTCACCATGTTTATTTAACTTCTATGCAGAGTACATCATGAGAAATGCTGGATTGGAAGAAACACAAGCTGGAATCAAGATTGCTACGAGAAATATCAATAACCTCAGATATGCAGATGATACCACCCTTATGGCAGAAAGTGAAGAGGAACTCAAAAGCCTCTTGATGAAAGTGAAAGTGGAGAGTGAAAAGGTTGGCTTAAAGCTCAACATTCAGAAAACGAAGATCATGGCATCTGGTCCCATCACTACATGGGAAATAGATGCGGAAACAGTGGAAACAGTGTCAGACTTTATTTTTCTGGGCTCCAAAATCACTGCAGATGGTGACTGCAGCCATAAATTAAAAGATGCTTACTCCTTGGAAGGAAAGTTATGACCAACCTAGATAGAATATTCAAAGGCAGAGACATTACTTTGCCAACAAAGGTTCGCCTAGTCCAGGCTATGGTCTTTCCTGTGGTCATGTATGGATGTGAGAGCTGGACTGTGAAGAAGGCTGAGTGCCAAAGAATTGATGCTTTTGAACTGTGGTGTTGGAGAAGACTCTTGAGAGTCCCTTGGACTGCAAGGAGATCCAACCAGTCCATTCTGAAGGAGATCAGCCCTGGGATTTCTTTGGAAGGAATGAGGCTAAAGCTGAAACTGCAGTACTTTGGCCACCTCATGCGAAGAGTTGACTCATTGGAGAAGACTCTGATGCTGGGAGGGATTGAGGGCAGGAGGAGAAGGGGACGACAGAGGATGAGATGGCTGGATGGCATCACTGACTCGATGGATGTGAGTCTGAGTGACCTCCGGGAGTTGGTGATGGACAGGGAAGCCTGGCGTGCTGCGGTTCATGGGGTCGCAAAGAGTCGGACACGACTTAGCGACTGATCTGATCTGATCTGATCTGATAATTAAATCAAAGCTGCATAAAATCTAAGCAAATGGCAATCTTTTACAAGCAACTTATTATCTAGAAATATATAAAAAGATTGATTAAATTCTGCATGCCTAAATCTCATCTAATTTAAATCACAAAGCACAACATTAGCACATTCAACAGTATTTCTTAATACTCAACAGTCTAATTTAACCCTTAAATCTTGATAGATTGATAAACCTTCAGTGATCATACCCATGATAATGGATAATCTCTCCTGCATAGCATCAACATTTGCAAAGACAGTCAGATATACTTCAAAATAAAAAAAGAAGCCTGGATTATTATAAGATTGAGAAACTGCTGGTGTCTAGAAGACTGCTCAACATAGTTTTGATTTTCCCATTAAGTGGTCGCTATTTAGCTTTAACTCCCCCGAGTGGCTTAGCTGGTAAAGAATCCACCTGCAATGCGGGAGATTTGGGTTTGATCCCTGGGTTGGGAAGATCCCCTAGAGAAGGGAACGGCTACCCACTCTAGTATTCTGGCCTGGAGAATTCCATGGACTATATATAGTCCATGGGGTCGCAAAGAGTCAGACACGACTGATCGACTTTCACTCACTCACTCCTGAGGCAGACTTCAGAATGAGAGTTGGGAAGGAAGTGGTTTATTTGGCATATAATCTCAGGAAGCAGAGTTAGAGAGTGAGACAGAGAAGAGAAGAGGCCAATATAGAATGTGTTGCTAAATACTTACCATGGGACACTGAGGCTCAATCCTGCAGAGTACTATCAAATAAAATGTGTCACAGAAGACCGTGAAATATTTGTCCACCAACTCCTATTCTTCATTCTTAACTCTCTACCACTTCCCTCCTGCCCAATAGCCAGGCTGATCATGCTCCTTAGCTGAGAAAATGCCTTGAGATAGAAAGATTCCAGAAGCCTTAAGGAGATTTAGAAACTGTCTGCACGTGACTTCTTGGGTAGACAGGAGATATGAGCAAGAAACCATGAGTGCCAGCCTCAGTCACCAGTCTCTTGATACTGTGTACACATCAGCTGGGCAACCAGTCAATTCCTCTTCTCTGTGGTCTCCACTTCCCTCATGCTGTAATCCATCTTCCCTGTCTCTCCTCTCCAATGAACCAATGGGATAAGAAAACTACTTAGGCTTTCTAACATGCATCTGTACTGACCTGAGATTCTTTTGTTAATTTCAAGTATTTTATGCTTGTATTTAACAATTATTCCCTCTAAGTAAATAGAGCATATAAGAAAACCTAACTGGCATTAATATTAGTGTATGAAAGTCAGGAAACAACTCCAGCATTTTTTTAACCTAATCTGTCCCAGCCAATCCTTGGTCATCTTTACATAAACACAGTCACTACTAAACTCCAACTTCAAAAATAACTTGTATCTGCCCTTGCAGATCCCTTGTTTCATCTAGACATCTGCCAAGTTAAATACCCATGACCTCAGTGTATATCAAATGTAAGGGTTCTCACTAAGACATGATATTTTATTAGAGTTAAGTTCATATTACTGTTCTCTAGTTGCTGTTTCCTAAATGAGACTTCTCCATTTCTTGGAAATCAAACATTTACTGTCTTAATCTCAACTGTCGGCTTAATTTTCACCGCTGGATTTTTGCTATCTTGATTCTGTCTGACCTGGGTAATTAAATAACCCTCAACCTTCTTTTGATGGTCTAAGGTCTGGTCTCTGAAAAGTCTTCCAGTACACTGGCTAGTTCTGGCTTCCAAGTCGGGATGACTGCCTCACTGGCACTCATATAGCTACTATCTAAAATTCGAAAGCCCAAATAATTCAAAAGTCCAATTAAAACAAGTCCAATTTATTGAGTAACTACTATGTGCCATACATTGTTGTGGGGATGAAACACAGCAATGAGTACCAGATCAACTTCTAGTTCTCAAAGAACTTAAATTATCTTAAGATGACTGATCAAGGCAAGTGCCCAGTTAAAACACAGCGCCACTGTTTAACACTGGAAAAAGCAACTAAAAAACAATTTGCAAGACATAAAATACAAGACTTCTGCAGCTAAAGTATGGAAAATAGTCATTAATTTTCAAATTACTCCAAAAGAATCTGCCAAAAATCTTTGAGAAACAAACAGAAAAATGAGAAAAATATTTGGCCTGCCTGTGGTTTAATTATTATTAAATACCTCAAATTGCACCATACTAATTTTCTTAAGTTGAAAATGGAATATTTGTTTTGTTCATCCATTTACTCATTTAAGACATAGATTTTCAATGTCTGTTGTGTCAAAGGAGCCTAGTGGGCTACAGTCCATAGAGTTGCAAAGAGTCAGACACAACTGAAGCAACTTAGCCCACACAGTATGTGTCAGAACAGAAGAGGCCACTGCTCCGTGAAGCTAATTTTCCAAGTAGAAGGATCCAGAGACTAAGTAAGTGAACAAATAATGTATGATAACATATGCTGCTGCTGCTGCTAAGTCGCTTCAGTCGTGTCCAAATCTGTGTGACCCCACAGATGGCAACCCACCAGGCTTCCCCATCCCTGGGATTCTCCAGGCAAAAACACTGGAATGGGTTGCCATTGCCTTCTCCAATGCCTGAAAGTGAAAAGTGAAAGTGAAGTCGCTCAGTCGTGTCCAACTCTTAGCAACCCCATGGACTGCAGCCTACCAGGCTCCTCCATCCATGGGATTTTCCAGGCAAGAGCACTGGAGTGGGGTGCCATTGCCTTCTCCAATGATAACATATGTGAAGGAAATAATCTGTATTCACTGACACAGAAAAAGGAGTTGGGGTGGAGGACAATTATTCACAAAAAATAGAGAATGCCTCCCTGAATAGTTGAGCATCAAGGAGTGAGAGTCCTTGCATTCAAATGCAAACATAAATACAGTATGTGTGAAATACTCTCACCTCTGCCCTTTATCTCTCTCTCCCACAAAATCCACCTTTGTTCGAAAAATTTCCAAAGTTACAAACAAGAGAAAGTTTGAGCGGATGTGAAACAAGGACTTGGAATATAATCGTTCTTTCAACATTAATTATACTGTACATTTTGAGAAGCTATAATCAAGAATTGAAAGCTGCTTTTTGTCTTAGGTTCAAAATCATGAAGCAACAATTTTACACAGTGAATGTATCATTGTAAGAAATTCGGAAACAGAAAATAATGACTTGGTTACAGTTTTCTACACGACAATAAGTCCCTACAAGGGATATTGCCTATTTGCTCTTCTAAGTTTATTTGGTTGATGCTCTTCTGAGGACAAAGGAGATTAGAGGGCAAATAGAGGAAGGGGCAATAATATAAGCCTTCAGCATAAATACCAAAGACAATTTTTAAGAAAATAATTTTGTTTATATTCACCAAAAAATAAATAAACAAGCTATCTGCTGCTATCACTCTGTTGACCTTATTGATATGTATAAATGCAGATGTTGTCATCTTTGTATTTTTATATTTTTTTAGTAATCTTATACTTCCACATTTTCTCAAGTATCATTGTGGTTCTTTTCCCTACTTTCTGGTGCTTAAATGAATACACAGGGACATAGAGGCCAAAGACCACGTCTCTTTTCAATCTTAGTTTCATCTGCATTCATCAAAATATTTCATTCATAATAGATCAATAATGAACAAATAATTGAATGAATTAATGAATAAATAAATAAAGGAATTAATGAATAAAAAATCAAAACAGCATTTGACCCCCAAAGGAAATAATGTCTTAAGCACCTAGTATGGAATCATTGTAGACTGTATATAAGTATTCAGACTCCATATAATACTTAACTGCAGTGGCAATAAATTAAGATGAAATTACTTTGGAAAATTAAGTCATACTGAATAATTATATTTTATTTGAACAAACTATAAAGGATGGCAGTTTTCCAACATACACTGTTATTATTTTATTTTCATTTTCTAAAAAATCTTCACTGACCTAAATGGAGAAGTTAGTTTTAAGAAATGTTCTTGGCGGTTAAGATGGCAGAGGATTAGGACGGGGAATACACTTTCTCCTCCACAAATTCATCAAGGGGACATCTAAACGACGAGTAAATTCCTCAAACAGCTTCGGAATGCCTGCAGAGGACATCGGACACCCAGAAAAACAACTCATTGCCTTCTAAAGGAGGTAGGGAGAGAGTGTAAAAGGCAAAGAGAGGCAGGGAGAGACAAAGAGGGAGGGACGGACCTCTGTCCAGGGAAGGGAGTCTTGAAAGAAAAAGAGAAGTTTCCAAACACCGGGAAACACTCTCCCTGCAGAGTCTGTGCCGAACCTAGGAAGCACGGAGAATATCATAACAGGGAGGAAAACAATTGAACAATTAAGACCCACAGACTACGAGCCCTGCGGTAGCTTCCACAGCAGAGAGGCATCATGGCAAATGCCCGCTTCCGCCATTAGCAAGCCTGGGCTGGGCGGGGAGACGCCGCGGGCTGCTCCCACGCCAGGCGCTTCCCCGCTGGCCGCTCCCCCCTTCCCCCCCCCTCCCCCCACCACCACCCCGCCAGCCTCCGGCGGGGGTCGCCCCCCACCACGCCAGCGGCTCCCGCGCGGGTCTCCCCCCCCCCACCGCCGCCGACTGTTCCCGCGCGAACCATCCCCTCGCCGCCACTCCCCTGCCGGCCGCTCCCCCGCCAGCGGTTGCGGCGCGGGCCGTTTCCAACCGGGAGTAGTTTGGGCTGGCAGACCAGACTGCAGCGCCGACCACAGGAGAGGCCGGCCCTGGCCCACGACACTGCAGGGCCCGCACACAGAACAAAGGACTACACAGACCAACTACAGAGAAAGGGGCCTATAGATCTTGAGAAATTTAAGCCGGAACAAGGAACTAGCCAAAAATGAACTGAACCCACAGCAATAATAGAGAAATTACCATCATTATTTCCTTTTTTTTTCTTTTTTTTAATATATGTGTTTTTTTTAATTTTATTATATTTTTATTAAAAAAAAGGAAAAAAATTTTTTTCCTTTTAATTTTTTTTTGTTTCTTTTATTTTTATGTTTTTATCCTCTAGTACTTCTTTAATCTCCACTTTTAGATATAACTTTTGCGACCCTGTTTTTTTTTTTCTTTTTTCTTTTTGTCCTTTGCTTTTTTTCTTTCCTTTTTTCTTTTCTTTACTGATTACTGACTGGATCTGTCTCTCTCCTTTACACTCCCTCCTTTTATCCTCCTGACCACCTCTGTCTCCTTCCTCCCTTTCTCCTTCTCTGTATAACTCCGTGAACATCTCTGAGCAGTCTAGTTGTGGAATGCAGTATAGAAGATGAACTTTTTCAAACCACTGCAAAAATAAGACCGATAACAGGAAGCAGGAGGCTTAAGTCCAAACCCTGATCCCACGAAACATTAATTGACAGGAGCTCATCAAATGCCTCCATACCTACACTGAAACCAAGCATCACACAAAGACCAGCAAGTTCCACGGCAAGACATACCAAGCAAATTCTCTAGAAAAACAAGAACACAGCCCTGAGCTCCAATACACAGGCTACACAAAGCGACCTCAAAATCAGAGACATCTCATAACTCACCACTAGACACTCCACCTCACCCCAGAGAAAAGAAATCCAGCTCCACCCACCAGAACATCGACACAAGCTTCCATAAACAAGAAACCTTGACTAGCCACCGGTACAAACCCACATATAGTGCAGAAACGCCACAATAAAGAGAACTCCACAGACTGCCAGAATACAGTAAGGACACCCAAAACTCAGCATTTTAAACAAGATGAAGAGACAGAAGAATTCCTAGCAGGTAAAGGAACAGGATAAATGCCCACCAAACCAAACAAAAGAGGAAGAAATAGCAAACCTCCTGATAAAGAATTCCGAATAATGATAGTGAAATTAATCCAAAATCTGGAAAGCAAAATGGAATCACGGATAAATAGCCTGGAGAAAAGCATTGAGAAGATGCAAGAAAGATTTAACAAGGACCTAGAAGAAATAAAAAAGAGTTAATATATAATGAATAATGCAATAAATGAGATCCAAAACACTCTGGAGGCAACAAATAGTAGAATTACAGAGGCAGAAGATAGAATTAGTGAATTAGAAGATAGAATGGCAGAACTAAATAAATCAGAGGAGATAAAAGAAAAATGAATTAAAAGGAATGAGGACAATCTCAGAGACCTCCAGGACAATTTTAAACGTTACAATATTCGAATCATAGGAGTTCCAGAAGAAGAAGACAAAAAGAAAGACCATGAGAAGATACTAGAGGAGATAATAGTTGAAAACTTCCCTAAAATGGGGAAGGAAATAATCACTCAAGTCCAAGAAACCCAGAGAGTCCCAAATAAGATAAACCCAAGGCGAAACACCCCAAGACACATATTAATCAAATTAACAAAGATCAAACACAAAGAACAAATATTAAAAGCAGCAAGGGAAAAACAACAAATAACACACAAGGGAATTCCCATAAGGCTAACAGCTGACCTTTCAATGGAAACTCTCCAAGCCAGGAGGGAATGGCAAGACATACTTAAAGTGATGAAAGAAAAGAACCTACAGCCCAGATTATTGTACCCAGCAAGGATCTCTTTCAAATATGAAGGAGAAATCAAAACCTTTACAGACAAGCAAAAGCTGAGAGAATTCAGCAACAACAAATCAGCTCTCCAACAAATACTAAAGGACCTTCTCTAGACAGGAAACACAAAAAGGATATATAAATTCAAACCCAAAACAACAAAAGTAAATGGCAATGGGATCATATTTATCCATAATTACCTTAAATGTAAATGGGTTGAACGCCCCAACCAAAAGGCAGAGACTGGCTGAATGGATACAAAAACAAGACCCATACATATGTTGTCTACAAGAGACCCACCTCAAAACAGGGGGCACATACAGACTGAAAGTGAAGGGCTGGAAAAAGATTTTCCATGCAAATAGGGACCAAAAGAAAGCAGAGGTAGCAATACTCATATCAGATAAAATAGACTTTAAAACAAAGGCTGTGAAAAGAGACAAAGAAGGTCACTACATAATGATCAAAGGATCAATCCAAGAAGAAGATATAACAATTATAAATATATATGCACCCAACATAGGAGCACAGCAATATGTAAGACAAATACTAACAAGTATGAAAGGAGAAATCAACAATAACACAATAATAGTGGGAGACTTTAATACCCCACTCACACCAATGGATAGATCAACTAAACAGAAAATTAACAAGGAAACACAAACTTTAAATGATACAATAGACCAGTTAGAACTAATTGATATATATAGGACATTTCATCCCAAAACAATGAATTTCACCTTTTTCTCAAGCGCACATGGAACCTTCTCCAGGATAGACCACATCCTGGGCCATAAATCTAGCCTTGGTAAGTTCAGAAAAATTTAAATCATTCCAAGCATCTTTTCTGACCACAATGCAGTAAGAGTAGATCTCAATAACAGGAGAAAAACTATTAAAAATTCCAACATATGGAGGCTGAACAACACACTCCTGAATAACCAACAAATCACAGAAGAAATCAAAAAAGAAATCAAATTCTGCATAGAAACGAATGAAAATGAAAACACAACAACCCAAAACCTGTGGGACACTGTAAAAGCAGTCCTAAGGGGAAAGTTCATAGCAATACAGGCATACCTTAAGAAAAAAGAAA
Source organism: Tragelaphus eurycerus (assembly GCA_935064755.1). Lineage (NCBI taxonomy): Eukaryota > Metazoa > Chordata > Mammalia > Artiodactyla > Bovidae > Tragelaphus > Tragelaphus eurycerus. The sequence continues at coordinate 3,631,031 of CAKXYN010000014.1, forward strand.
AAAGCCAAATAAATAACCTAACGCTACACCTAAAGCAACTGGAAAAGGAAGAAATGAAGCACCCCAAGGTTAGTAGAAGGAAAGAAATCTTAAAAATTAGGGCAGAAATAAATGTAAAAGAAACAAAAGAGACCATAGCAAAAATCAACAAAGCCAAAAGCTGGTTCTTTGAAAGGGTAAATAAAATTGACAAACCACTAGCCAGACTCATCAAGAAACAAAGGGAGAAAAATCAAATCAATAAAATTAGAAAAGAAAATGGAGCGATCACAACAGACAGCACAGAAATACAAAGGATCATAAGAGACTACTATCAGCAATTATATGGCAATAAAATGGACAATATGGAAGAAATGGACAAATTCTTAGAAAAGTACAACTTTCCAAAACTGGATCAGGAAGAAATAGAAAATCTTAACAGACCCATCACAAGCACGGAAATTGAAACTGTAATCAGAAATCTTCCAGCAAACAAAAGCCCAGGCCCAGACGGCTTCACAGCTGAATTCTACCAAAAATTTAGAGAAGAGCTAACACCTATCCTACTCAAACTGTTCCAGAAAATTGCAGAGGAAGGCAAACTTCCAAACTCATTCTATGAGGCCACCATCACCCTAATACCAAAACCTGACAAAGATCCCACAAAAAAAAAAAAAAAACTATAGGCCAATATCACTGATGAACATAGATGCAAAAATCCTTAACAAAATTCTAGCAATCAGAATCCAACAACACATTAAAAAGATCATACACCATGACCAAGTGGGCTTTATCCCAGGAATGCAAGGATTCTTCAATATCCGCAAATCAATCAACGTAATACACCACATTAACAAACTGAAGAATAAAAACCATATGATTATCTCAATAGATGCAGAGAAAGCCTTTGACAAAGTTCAACATCCATTTATGATAAAAACTCTCCAGAAAGCAGAAATAGAAGGAACATACCTCAACATAATAAAAGCTATATACGACAAACCCACAGCAAACATTATCCTCAATGGTGAAAAACTGAAAGCATTTCCTCTAAAGTCAGGAACAAGACAAGGATGCCCACTTTCACCATTACTATTCAACATTGTTCATTGTTCTGGAAGTTTTGGCCACAGCAATCAGAGCAGAAAAAGAAATAAAAGGAATCCAAATTGGAAAAGAAGAAGTAAAACTCTCACTGTTTGCAGATGACATGATCCTCTACGTAGAAAACCCTAAAGATTCCACCAGAAAATTACTAGAACTAATCAATGAATATAGTAAAGTTGCAGGATATAAAATTAACACACAGAAATCCCTTGCATTCTTGTACACCAATAACGAGAAAATAGAGAAATTAAGGAAACAATTCCATTCACCATTGCAATGAAAACAATAAAATACTTAGGAATATATCTTCCTAAAGAATCTAAGGACCTATATATAGAAAACTATAAAACACTGGTGAAAGAAATCAAAGAGGACACTAATAGATGGAGAAATATACCATGTTCATGGATTGGTAGAATCAATATAGTGAAAATGAGTATACTACCCAAAGCAATTTATAGATTCAATGCAATCCCCATCAAGCTACCAACGGTATTCTTCACAGAGCTAGAACAAATAATTTCTCAATTTGTATGGAATACAAAAAACCTCGAATAGCCAAAGCTATCTTGAGAAAGAAGAACGGAACTGGAGGAATCAACCTGCCTGACTTCAGGCTCTACTATAAAGCTACAGTCATCAAGACAGTATGGTACTGGCACAAAGACAGAAATATAGATCAATGGAACAAAATAGAAAGCCCAGAGATAAATCCACACACATATGGTCACCTTATCTTTGACAAAGGAGGCAAGAATATACAATGGATTAAAGACAATCTTTTTAACAAGTGGTGCTGGGAAAACTGGTTGAACACTTGTAAAAGAATGAAACTAGAACACTTTCTAACACCATACACAAAAACAAACTCAAAATGGATTAAAGAGCTAAATGTAAGACCAGAAACCATAAAACTCCTAGAGGAAAACATAGGCAAAACACTCTCTGACTTACATCACAGCAGGATCCTCTATGACCCACCTCCCAGAATATCGGAAATAAAATCAAAAATGAACAAATGGGACCTAATCAAACTTAAAAGCTTCTGCACAACAAAGGAAACTATAGGCAAGCTGAAAAGACAGCCTTCAATAATAGCAAATGAAGCAACAGACAAACAACTAATCTCAAAAATATACAAGCAACTTCTACAGCTCAATTCCAGAAAAATAAACGACCCAATCAAAAAATGGGCCAAAGAACTAAATAGACATTTCTCCAAAGAAGACATACAGATGGCTAACAAACACATGAAAAGATGCTCAACATCACTCATTATCAGAGAAATGCAAATTAAAACCACCATGAGGTACCATTACACGCCAGTCAGAATGGCTGCGATCCAAAAGTCCACAAGCAATAAATGCTGGAGAGGGTGCGGAGAGAAGGGAACCCTCTTACACTGTTGGTGGGAATGCAAACTAGTACAGCCACTATGGAGAACAGTATGGAGATTCCTCAAAAAACTGGGAATAGAACTGCCTTATGATCCAGCAATCCCACTGCTGGGCATACACACTGAGAAATCCAGAATTGAAAGAGACACGTGTACCCCAATGTTCATAGCAGCACTGTTTACAATAGCCAGGACTTGGAACCAACCTAAATGTCCATCCACAGACAAATGGATAAGCAAGCTGTGGTACATATACACAATGGAGTATTACTCAGCCATTAAAAAGAATACATTTGAATCAGTTCTAAGGAGGTGGATGGAACTGGAGCCTATTATACAGAGTGAAGTAAGCCAGAAACAAAAACACAAATACAGTATACTAACACATATATATGGAATTTAGAAAGATGGTAAAAATAACCCTATTTACGAGACAGCAAAAGAGACACTGATGTATAGAACAGACTTTTGGACTCTGGGACCGGGAGAGGGTGGGATGATTGGGGAGAATAGCATTGAAATATGTATAATATCATATCTGAAACGAGTCAGTCCAGGTACGATGCCCTATAACAGACGCCTGGGACTGGAGCACTGGGATGACCTGGAGGGATGATGTGGGAAGAGGGGAGGGAGGAGGGTTCAGGATGGGGAACACATGTATACTGGTGGCGGATCCATCTCGATGTATAGTAAAAGCAATAAAATATTGTAAAGTTAAGCAAAATAAAAAAAAAAAAAAAGAAATGTTCTTTTGTTTTTCAGTTTGTATTATGAAAACCAGCAAACTTACACAGTGCCATTGATATGATATTCTTATTCCTAATTGTAATGATAATGTAAATGAACAGAGATTTCATTTCTTTTTCAAAGTATTAACAGTTTACAAATCTTTTGACCAAGAATAGAGTATCCCCCATTAATTCATTTTCCTATCTCTTTGTAATATTTCTTGGAAACCTAATGGTTCTAATCACCTGACTATAAAGTAACAGATCTCACTTTGCTATGAGACCCTCACAATGATTCTGGAAATAATTCTAAGCAAGAGAGTGCAAACATTACGCGAAATGTTAGCCTACAGATAGAAGAACATCATTTTGATATTCAGATAGCTTCTATTTATACATACACATGCACATCATAATAAAAATATAACAATAATTCACTTATGAATTTTCCCTTTAAAACTATGCCTTAATTACTTACTATACTGTTTAAAACTAATTTTTTCCTTAAACTTATAAGCCTAACTTAAAACATCATGATTGTATTCAAGTCTAGAAAATTTGAGCGATTCATTTCAAGGAAGACTTTAATTAATATGTGTTCCTATTTATAAATTTGGTTAATTTATTAGCCATTTAAACTGAATTCATATATATATATATATATATATATTGAAAAAAGTGAAAGTGTTAGTCACAGTCATGTCTGACTCTGCAACCCCAAGGACTGTAGCCTACCAGGCTCCTCTGCATATGGAATTCTCTGGGAAAGAATACAGGAATGAGTAGCTATTTCTTTCTCCAGGGGATCTTCCCAACCCAGGGATCGAACCCAGGTCTCCTACATTGCAGGCAGATTCTTTACCAACTGAGCTACCAGGGAAGCCCCTAAATATATCTTATTATCCCTTAAATACTTTAATTCTCTGGCTGACTAAATTTTCCCAGTTATAGATGTAATTCTTTAAAATCCATTAGGGCTTACCTTACATTCTACTAAATGTTCTGATACTATTTATAAATTGGTGAGATTTCAGTTTAAAGTCACAAATTTAAATCAATTACTCAATAGCACATTTTAAATTGGATGTGCAAGACTGACTTAATACTCTTAAAGGCAAAAAATCTCTTAAATATTTCAAGCTTCTGAAGTACCAAATATGCTTAGATTTCTCAACACACAAAAAAAACTAGCAACACTATTTTCTTGAACATTGTTTTCCTTGTATGTTCAGCTGTTCAGACTCACTGTGACCCCATAGACTGTAGAGCACCAGCCTCCTCTGAACTTCGAATTTTACCTTGAATTATCCAGTGAGAATACTGGAGTGGGTTGCCATTCCCTTCTTCAGGGGATCTTCCCAACCTCAACCCAGGGATCAAACCCGCACTTCTTGCATCCCCACATCTTCACCTTGCAAATGTCAATCCATTGCATATTTTTGGCAACAGGAGCATGCTTTATTTTTAACATAAGAAAACCTAGATAAAATATGTATTTAAATGCCTTAATAATACTCTAAGGAATTATTTGCTAAACTTCTATTAGTAGATATGATTAGAAGTTTACTTTGCCTTATATAATATTTTCCATCTTAAATAAATATTATTATATTTTGGTAATAAATAGCAGCTATAATTTCAGTCCTTTATGTAAATTTGGTATATCCATCTACTATTTCCAAAATTTGGTATCTCCATCTAATCATCTAATATTTCCCCTGTTATTATTTTGAAAAAATTTAAACTCAGAAGACTGAAATAGATACTATAAAAAGCATTCATCTAATCCCTATCAAAAGAAAAAAAAAAGGCTATCATTTATTTCATCTATGCTTCAGATTAAAATATATAAACTTTTAGATAAAATCATAGTTCCAGTATCATTCTTTTCTCTCCCATCCATAAGAAATTATCATTATTATGTAATTGGTTTTAATTAGGCTATTCACATTTTGAGAGAAGGAGAGACGAAAGAACAACTTACACACACAATCAGAGTGTGCAATAGTTTTTGTGGTTGCTTTTAACTTGTGTAAATAATATTCTAGTCTATATAACACTCAAAAAGTCACTTTTTTCACTTATGTACTTTCCAGAGTTATTAACATTGTTAAATTAAATCTGGCTCATTTGTTTTAACTGCTATATAATAATCCATTGTAGGAATATATCCTAATTTATCTTTCCATTCCTCCACAATGGACATATAGATATTATAAATAACACTGTAGCTAATATTTCATTTCTCCTTCTTATGTGCATGGGAAGGATTTTCTTAAGGGGATCGATTATATTCTTTGCAGCCAAAGATGGAGAAGCTCTATACAATCAGCAAAAACAAGACCAGGAGCTGACTGTGGCTCGGACCATGAACTCCTTATTGCCAAATTCAGACTGAAATTGAAGAAAGTAGGGAAAACTACTAGACCATTCAGGTATGACCTAAATCAAATCCCTTATGATTATACAGTGGAAGTGAGAAATAGATTTAAGGGCCTAGATCTGATAGATAGAGTGCCTGATGAACTATGGAATGAGGTTCGTGACATTGTACAGGAGACAGGGATCAAGACCATCCCCATGGAAAAGAAATGCAAAAAAGCAAAATGGCTGTCTGGGGAGGCCTTACAAATAGCTGTGAAAAGAAGAGAAGCGAAAAGCAAAGGAGAAAAGGAAAGATATAAACATCTGAATGCAGAGTTCCAAAGAATAGCAAGAAGAGATAAGAAAGCCTTCTTCAGTGATCAATGCAAAGAAATAGAGGAAAACAACAGAATGGGAAAGACTAGGGATCTCTTCAAGAAAATCAGAGATACCAAAGGAACATTTCATGCAAAGATGGGCACGATAAAGGACAGAGATGGTGTGGACCTAACAGAAGCAGAAGATATTAAGAAGAGGTGGCAAGAATACACAGAAGAACTGTACAAAAAAGAGCTTCAAGACCTAGACAATCATGATGATGTGATCACTGACCTAGAGCCAGACATTCTGGAATGTGAAGTCAAATGGGCCTTAGAAAGCATCACTACGAACAAAGCTAGTGGAGGTGATGGAATTCCAGTGGAACTATTCCAAGTCCTGAAAGATGATGCTGTGAAAGTGCTGCACTCAATATGCCAGCAAATTTGGAAAACTCAGCAGTGGCCACAAGATTGGAAAAGGTCAGTTTTCATCCCAATCCCAAAGAAAGGCAATGCCAAGGAGTGCTCAAACTACCGAACAATTGCACTCATCTCACACGCTAGTAAAGTAATGCTCAAAATTCTCCAAGCCAGGCTTCAGCAATATGTGAACCGTGAACTTCCTGATGTTCAAGCTGGTTTTAGAAAAGGCAGAGGAACCAGAGATCAAATTGCCAACATCCGCTGGATCATGGAAAAAGCAAGAGAGTTCCACAAAAACATCTATTTCTGCTTTATTGACTATGCCAAAGCCTTTGACTGTGTAGATCACAATAAACTGTGGAAAATTCTGAAAGAGATGGGAATACCAGACCACCTGATCTGCCTGTTGAGAAGTCTGTATGCAGGTCAGGAAGCAACAGTTAGAACTGGTCATGGAACAACAGACTGGTTCCAAATAGGAAAAGGAGTACGTCAAGGCTGCATATTGTCACCATGTTTATTTAACTTATATGCAGAGTACATCATGAGAAATGCTGGACTGGAAGAAACACAAGTTGGAATCAAGATTGCCGGGAGAAATATCAATAACCTCAGATATGCAGATGACACCACTCTTATGGCAGAAAGTGAAGAGGGGCTAAAAAGCCTCTTGATGAAAGTGAAAGTGGAGAGTGAAAGGGTTGGCTTAAAGCTCAACATTCAGAAAACGAAGATCATGGCATCTGATCCCATCACTGCATGGGAAATAGATGGGGAAACAGTGGAAACAGTGTCAGACTTTGTTTTTCTGGGCTCCAAAATCACTGCAGATGGTGACTGCAGCCATGAAATTAAAAGACGCTTACTCCTTGGAAGGAAAGTTATGAGCAACCTAGATAGCATATTCAAAAGCAGAGACATTACTTTACCAACAAAGGTTCGCCTAGTCAAGGCTATGGTCTTTCCTGTGGTCATGTATGGATGTGAGAGCTGGACTGTGAAGAAGGCTGAACGCCGAAGAATTGATGCTTTTGAACTGTGGTGTTGGAGAAGACTCTTGAGAGTCCCTTGGACTGCAAGAAGATCCAACCAGTCCATTCTGAAGGAGATCAATCCTGGAATTTCTTTGGAAGGAATGATGCTAAAGCTGAAACTCCAGTATTTTGGCCACCTCATGCGAAGAGTTGACTCATTGGAGAAGACTCTGATGCTGGGAGGGATTGAGGGCAGGAGGAGAAGGGGACGACAGAGGATGAGATGGCTGGATGGCATCACTGACTCGATGGATGCGAGTCTGAGTGACCTCCGGGAGCTGGTGATGGACAGGGAGGCCTGGCGTGCTGCGGTTCATGGGGTCGCAAAGAGTCGGACACGACTGAGCGACTGATCTGATCTGATCTGATCTGAGGACAGTCCAAGATAACTTTTTGCAATAATGGCAATTCTGTGTTATGGCTAGAGAGACTTGAAGTGTGTCTAATGTGATTGATAAACTGATTTTTTTCATTTTCATTCTAATTAGTTCAAATGTAAGTTTAAATAGCTATATGTGATTAGTGGTCACTTTTTTGGGGGGGGGGCGAGAGGGGAGGGAACAGTACAACTTTAGAATATACACCCAGAAGTAACACTGCTCGGCCCTGTGGTATATACATTTACAAAAATTTACTGACTTTTGCTCTCCAAAGGGACTGTGCCAATTTACACTCCCACAAGCAGGGTTACCATTGGCTACCCTCTGGACAATGTTTTTGCTTGTCAGATTTTTCCTTTTTTCTCAATCTGAAAAGAAATTGAATCTTGCTTTTGGTTTAATTGGAATTGATTCTATTAGTAGTAAAAATAAAACTTTTCATAATTTTTATTGACCATCTGGGTTTCTGCTTCTCTGAAACAGATACTATCTGCATATCGGTACTCTTTTCCCAACAGGTAATGTCTTTTTCCTTGTTAATTTATAAAAGCCTTTTTAATTCCTACTCTTTCCCAGTCCTACCCTGACAACTAGCTCCAAAGAAATCTGGACTTAAAAAACTTTTTACCACTCTAGTCAACCATTTTTTGTACAGCATTGACCTGGGTATGTACTATTGCTGACACTAACCATTTCCCAATCTCACAGAAGGTCCAAGACGGAGGTCTGCAACCTTGCCTTCCAATGTGAAATATACGGTATCTAGTCTGTTCTCAATACTGGGATTTCAGGCAGAGCTGAGTAAACAAAAGTTCAACTTTTGTATCTTATTTCCATTTTCATGAGCATTCGAGTATACTCTTTTTTTATTTAAATTTATTTATTTTAATTGGAGGCTAATTACTTTACAATATTGTATTGGTTCTGCCACACATCAACATGAATCTGCCACGGGAGTACACGTGTTCCCACCTCCCTCCCCGTCTCATCCCTCCGGGTCATCCCAGTGCACCAGCCCCAAGGATCTTTGGATCTGTTTTCAGACGAGTATATTTATAGGGTATTTATCAGAAATGCTGAACAAATGAATTCAGCATGTTAATGTTATCGATTTATTATTAAGAAAAATACAAATATAAGCACATATAATGAATTCCTAAATAACAGGTCTCATTGTGTTTAATCTATTGAATATCACAGTCTTGCTGGGACCAACTCTTGGACTCACAAGGATCAAGAATAGTGTGAACACGTCTCATCCTCAGAGACAGACTCCAAACCAAAATGGGCAGAAGCAACTATATGCTCCTTTACAATCAGTTATACAGAGACAGGGGGATCAAGCATCAACTCTACCAACCATGTGTTCATTACAGGAAATTTGAATACTGAAAATGCATTTCTCCTTTATTTATTTTTGAGGAATTTCAAACTTCAATCACAGGAATTTCAATTTAAAGCCATTGAGGATAACTTTGATTTCAAATCAGTAGTCAAAGAGTACAGTAGTGACTGACAATGGGTAGGAGATAAGATAGGCCAACCTAGACAGCATATTAAAAAGCAGAGACACTTTGCAAACAAAGGTACATCTAGTCAAAGCTATGGTTTTTCCAGTAGTCATGTATGGATGTGAGAGTTGGACTATAAAGAAAGCTGAGCACCAAAGAATTGATGCGTTTGAACTCTGGTGCTGGAGAAGACTCTTGAGAGTCCCTTGGACTGCAAGGAGATCCAACCAATCCATCCTAAAGGAAATCAGTCCTGAATATTCATTGGAAGGACTGATGCTGAAGCTGAAACTCCTATACTTTGGCCACCTGATGGGAAGAACTAAAAAGACCCTGATGCTGGGAAAGATTGAAGGCAGGAGGAGAAGGGGACAACAGAGGATGAGATGATTGGATGGCATCACCGACTCAATGGACATGAGTTTGAATAAACTTCGGGAGTGGGCAATGGACACGGAGGCCTGGAGTGCTGCAGTCCATGGGGTGAAAAGAGTCAGACACGACTGAGCGACTGGACTGAACTGAACTGATTCAATGTGTGCGTGTTTAGTCGCTCAGTTGTGGCTGAGCACCGAAGAATTGATGCTTTTGAAGTGTGGTGTTGGAGAAGACTTTTGAGAGTCCCTTGGACTGCAAGAAGATCCAACCAGTCCATTCTGAAGGAGATCAATCCTAGAATTTCTTTAGAAGGAATGATGCTAAAGCTGAAACTCCAGTACTTTGGCCACCTCATGCGAAGAGTTGACTCATTGGAGAAGACTCTGATGCTGGGAGGGATTGAGGGCAGGAGGAGAAGGGGACGACAGAAGATGAGATGGCTGGATGGCATCACTGACTCGATGGATGCGAGTCTGAGTGACCTCCGGGAGCTGGTGATGGACAGGGAGGCCTGGCGTGCTGCGGTTCATGGGGTCGCGGAGAGTCGGACACGACTGAGCGACTGATCTGATCTGATCTGATCTGTGTCCAACTCTTTGCAACACGAGTCCGACTCTGTGGCCCACTAGGCTCCTCTGTCCATGGGGATGGACCAGAATACTGGGCAAGAATACTGGGGTGGGATTGCCATGCCCTCCTCCAGGAGATCTTCCCAACCCAGGGATCAAATCCAGGTTTCTCACATTGCAGGCCGATTCTTTACCATCTGAGCCACCATTGCGGGAAGAGTTCAATTTCTCCAACAAATCTTCGGGAGATAAAGCTAAATAAGACGAACTATTTTTCAGTGGTGACAGGAGAGATGGCCTGGACTCATGGGACTGACATGGTCACAACCAGGATCCTAGAATTATGGATACCAGGAGAAATTTCCAAAAAATGAGTTATCCAGAATATTTTCTATTATCAAGGTCCACACTTTTCTGCATCTCTGGGGACACAGGAATCGAGAAGATGGGATCTAGGAGGCAAAAGGCAAAGATTTTGCTTTCTCAAATTAGAAAGATACTGAATTTTGCATGAAGCACTGAAGATGTTTAAGCCCTTTGATGTACTAGAAAAAATTTCAAGTAGCAAATTGAATTTACAAAACGTCCTTTGAATTTAGAGGAAAGATAAAGTCTACAAAAGCTCTATCTTTAACAGTGATTTTTCAAAATGTGTTTTATTTGATTGGTGTACAAATTTGATTTCTTTTAGTTCAGGTAGAGAAAGCCCTCACCTCTAGAGTCCTCACTGACTTTATTCACTATAACATTCTTTTTACCATTAACGTCTGTTTCTTAAATAGAATTTCCTCTACCTTGGTGGTAGTGGTTTAGTTGCTAAGTCGCGTCTGACTTTCAACTCCATGCACTGTAGCCTGCCAGCCTCCTCTGTCCATGGGATTCTCCAGGCAAGAAAAGTGGAGTGGGTAGCATATCCCTTCTCCAGGGGATCTTCCCAACCCAGGAATCGAACCTGAGTCTCCTGCATTAAAGGCAGCTGCTTTACTGACTGAGCTACAAGAGAGGCCCTTACCTTGGCACCTTTCAATAAAATGCCAAAGGACCTTCTCTTCTGATGTTGTACAGGGATTCTGCAAGTGAGTATCCTGGTACCACAACCATCCATCCACCTCTCCCCACCCTCATTATCACAAATATCAGCAAACCTGTAGCTGACTAGAAATTTCCAGACACCCCAGGGAAGACCAATTTCCTATTTAGGGAAAAGAATTCTAAGTGATGGAGAAAAGAAAAGGAATTGTGTTGTAGTTGATTAAGTAATATAAACTACTTTCTAACAATAAATCAATTCTACAATTTCCTTCTTGCCCTCCAAGTAATTCTATGTTCTTGATTCTAAAGATACTTTCAAAAATATTTTAAAGCCTATTGAAGTTTCTTTGCCTTCACATAAAGATAAAATGGAAAGAGTAAAACTCTTCAGCTTCTAGATGAAACCCCCATCACTCCCAGCATCAGTACAGTGTTATTTTCACTGAGGTATGCATTTGAATATTCATTGGAAGGACTGATGCTGAAGCTGAAACTCCAGTACTTTGGCCACCTGATGAGAATAGTTGACTCACTAGAAAAGACCCTGATGCTGGGAAGGATTGAAGGCAGGAGGAGAAGGGGACAAGAGAGGATGAGATGGTTGGAGGGCATTGACGACATGATGAACATGAGTTTGAGTAAGCTGCGGGAGTTGATGATGGACAGGGAAGTCTGGCATGCTGCAGTCCTTGGGGTCGCAAAGAGTCGGACACGACTGAGCGACAACTGAACTGATGCATTTGAAATTGTTCTGCTTTGTTCCTCCAGTTCTCTCCATCTTAGACAAACATTCTCTACAGTTTCTTTTGTATCTTCTTGATATTTCCTCCAAATATTTTAAACCTATGGAATAATCTGATCTGATGGAATAATGTTATGCCACATACTGTTCTATGACTTTTTTCTCTTCTAACTTAACATATCTCAGGCAATTTTTCATTTGAGTACATATATGTAGGCTCACCATATTGTTTAGTAGTTGCATAACTCCACTTTCTTTTCTTAACAGCCACTTGGAGCAACATCCAGGCATGTGTAAGAAAAGAAAAAAATGTTCACAGACCCTAATTAGCATAAAAGTTATACGCACATATAAAAAGTTGAATTCCACACACACACACACACACACACACACACCTGCTGTTGTCAGCTAACAATGTAATATTTCAGGTGGATGTTCAGTATTCATAGAAAACCCAAATTGCATGTTACTGCTATAGAGACAGATTATGTGCTAAAATGGATATTGCCTTCCTTTTATTCAAGGAAGTGCAATGTTTTGTCTGCCAAGAATTTGACATTTTCCTTAAGGGTAAGATGAGAAAATATTTAAGTAGGCCTTAAAGGAAAGCAGAGAAACTGGAGCAGTAATAACAAAATGCCAGTAAAAGGAGCACACGAATTAGCCCTAGCCCTTTAGGCAAAGGTCAAAAGACTATAGAATAGGCCTATCAGATAACGGTTTAAAAAAAAATCACAGAAGTCTAACATAACATGGGAATCTGTGACTATTCACAGCCAAAATATGCCTATAGAAGAGACTGACAAAAAATTATCAGGTAGGAAAACCATCTGAGCAGATGATCCATCCTTTCCAAGCTGCCTCTAATCCTAAGAACAGGCAAATCAATAATTCAGCCTTTAGCGCTATCTAAAAACGTACAGCAGAGCTGGTACAATTTAGTAAATGCCATCCATCCACAAAGCCCATCCCAAGCCAATTTCCAACAGCCAACATTTTCCATCTTATTTTCTCTATAATATTTAGCTTTTTGCTTTAATTACACTTGATATTTGTAAAGAGAAAGCTGGCGTTGTAATAATTGGATAGATTTTTTTATCTGTGTTGGCAGAGACAGAATTTTCTCTTATATTTGAGGAGCAATACAAAAGCAAAACTTCCTTTTCTCACAAACTCAATGCCAAACTATCCTCTGAGTCACACAGTCTCTTCAAATCCTGCTATTCTGAAAGTCGAGATGTGCTATCTTAAAGCTGCTGCCAGAACCACACTGTTCCTCAATTCGTAGCAAAAACTACCAGCGACAGTTTGACAGAATGCACACCTCTCTGAGACAGTCTTTCTTTTCCTCCTTCTTTCTTTTCCACTTCCTCCTGAATCCCCTCATTTCTCTTCCTTTCCTTCTATCCTTTTCTCATTGCTTTTTTTCCCTTCTATTCTTCTCTCTTCTCCCCTCTATATTTCTTATTTAGGATCCCAGGGAGAACAAAGTAAGGATGATCTTTCAAAATCAGAGCACCAAAAGAAATTTGGGGGAATCCCAATATAGTAAGGAAATTCTCCTCTTAGTCATGTCTTTCCCAACATGAAAGATGGGATAATTCCAGACTGTGCTTCAGAAACTCAGAACAATACCTTCACCCTTAAAAAGGAATATAAATCTCCTAATGAGAAAAAAATTTTGAATTAAAGATTTTAATAGCTACAAAACATTGTAATTATTGACAATAAAGTTTTACTTATTAATATTAATCAAATATAAATGCATTCCTAAATTTTTTCATCATTAAATAAGTACTTAAAATTGCATTATGAAATCTTGGAGAGGAATGCTTTTTAATATGTACTAATGGCATTGTGAGTTGTCTGGCCAGACAAAATTCAAATATACATATCTGTAAACAGTGTTGCAAAACGGGTCTCCAAGTTCGCTTTCTCTTCAATTAGCATCAGTATTTTTAAGCAGCAGAAACACTTCAATTTTTAAATTCACTTTACAAGCAAAATAGATAATTCTACAAGCACAGAGCTACCAAAATTCCCATTCATATATTCAAAATACCTGTTTTGAAAGGACAATTACCTGTTTTCAGTCACAACTTAGGTGTAAATCTCTAAAATTTTAGCTGACAGGTTTTACTATGTAATAAAACATGTCAAATTCAAACTGACAAGTGGATTTCATTTTTTGGAGGGTTTTTCCTAACACCTTTTTCCATTATAATACAAGTACTACTTAGCCATATGATTTTCTGCAAAACTTAACCAAAAATGTAAAACATAATGCATGTCTCAACATCTCAGCGCTCTTCTGGAAGGCTCTTGGGGGAGGGAAAGAGTCATGCTAAATTCAGAAAAGTGGGCTGTCTGTAAATGAAGAGGCTGCCAGCTTTCATCTGCTTGAGGTACTTGCATGCTTGCCTTCTAAATCAGAACAAGGACAGTTAGCCTGTCTCTTGTTGTGGCTCTGAAATGCTTCAGTTACTTAGTCTGTGAACTTAGAATATCACACTGTCCAGCACATTTATTCTAAACAGATGATCTGTGCACCAGAGATGTCAGCCAATATGCTTAACCACTGAGTTTGCAGCTTATCTTTTAATGCAGAGCTGGAGAGACGTAAATACAATCATTCCATTTAAGTATGTGCACGGACCATTTGTTTAATCAAACTGGAAATTATAGGATAATACACTGTGTTAACATATTTTAAGTCACAATTGATATTGGAAATAAATACTGAGATAGCACATTATATACCTACTAAAGGCCTTTTTTGTGGGTATTGGCTTCAGTTTGGTGAGTGGTAAGAGATTAAAATAGAGTTCGTGAAAACTGTGTGTGTGTGTCTATATATGTGTGTGTGTAAAATCTGTTCTATCACTCAGTTACTAGCATAGGCATTAAACAATAAAAATTGGTACTCGAGCCCAGCTTCAACAAAACTTAACTTTGTGCCTTATTCTTAGATGAAAAGAAAAAGGCGAAAGACTATATTTGCATACCAACTTTTAATTATTTAACTTTTTAACCTACAATAGATATTTACAATCTTAATTGTTCATACGATTGCCTCAATGTTAAATAGAAAATTATATTTACGTATTATCAAATGTGGTATAACAAAAGAAAGCTTCCTTGTTATTAAAAGTGGACTACTTCTGCCCCCTTCTGATAGGAAAAGTGAAGAACAGTTCTTCTCAGGACTGGAAAAGACACTCTACGCTAATCCCCTAAACAGCTGTTTCAAGTCAGATTTATGCCAATTCTTTTCTAATTTACTAATAAATCCCTCATTTTTCTCCTAAAATATTGAATATCCTAATGTTTTACCATTGTGAGCTACCTTCCTAGGAAACATTATAGACTCAGGGAATCCTGTTAATTCTTAAATATAATCAAACACCTTTATTCAATCTGAGCTTCCAATTAAATGCTGGGGGGTGGGCGGGAATCATCTTTTAAAAAATATTTGAAATTTTATCATCACTGGATTTACATTTGGTCATATGAAAGCTAATAAAAATCTATACCTGCCTTAATCATGTTAAATGTCATGTTGCCTCGCTTTTTACCAAATTCAAGCTGATCCTCACAGACACACTCATTCATTACATTCCTTTATGACATAACATAAAGGGCAAAAGGCAGCATGATAGATTAAAAAGATATTATGGTCCAATATTAATTACAGTATCAGCACCTTTTTCCAGCTCAGACTGCATATAAATGTCTATTTTCATTTTAACACTCAGAACATACTTTTGAGAGAAAATGGATCCAAAGCATAGACAAAGTCAATGGGAATTTTCGCCAGCTATTCTCACACCAGGCTGGCACCATGTATGAGCAACCTAGATAATTCGGAATATCTCTCTTTAACCCAATTTAAGTTTTGTGCAATTATTTTAAGAATGTGAGATTGTGAGATACGCAAATCACAATGTGGCCAAATGTAATAAAACAGAAACTTAAAATTTAAAAATTCTTCTCCATAAAACCAAAGCTCCAATATCTTTTTTCCAAAGAATTTTACAGAAGTATAACAAAATAATCATTCTCAGATGTAAAAGATTAAAATAAATGGTACGGCATTCTTAAATTACAATCGTTTTCTTAATGTTGGGTATCCTACAGTAAACTTATGAAAGCTTCCACTAGTAAAATTGTACATAAATCAACAGTAACTTGTAATATCATTTAAATATGTCAAAATAAAAATACTCACTATTTAGAACGTATTTCATCAAGCTATGAATTTGTATTTAAGATCAACCTCAGAAAAAAATTCAGCTTCAATCAGGAGTATCATGCTGAACCTTCAAATAAGCTTGCTAATTGTTCCTGTTATCTCAAGGAACAATTCATATTTTACTGCTAAAGTCCTCTTTTTCCATGTAATTATTACCCAGATCTCATTTCATAAAAACTTTGCTTTCTGAAAAATAATGATCTTATATTTTTTTCAGTAGTTCCTGCTGCTTATTTCAGGGTTGTGTTTCTTTTCCACCGATGCAATTTAACTTTCACACATTGAAAATGACAGCCACTCCAATTTGGTGACGCAAAAGGACTGACTACATCAGGCATAACTAGATTTAATGACATGTTTCTCAACGCTATATCTTAAATTGGAAAGTCCTACTCTGGATAAAGTATGTACAACGCAGGAAGTAGCACCAGGGGGATAACTTCTGAAGGCGTATGTTTTCATCTATCAAATTAGTGACTCTCCTATAGCTCATCCTTTTGACCAGGAGTTAACAGTAGGGTGAGGATTGCTGACTTGGTTGGTTATTCTCCTTTCCTGGGAATCTCTGACAGAATCACTTCTAGCCACTAAAAATCTGTGGTGTGATCCAGATGTTTGCATTCCACTTTTTCTCTTCAGATTCTTCAAATATATACAAAGAAATCTCTCTATCTTCAGAATAGTAAATCAAATGAGAAAGCAATTTAAATCATAATCCTATTTTTAAGAAGCAATAATGATGGCACAAGACAGAAAAAACTAAAATGCATCTGATTTCTAGCTTTAACTCTTTGACTACATTTAATTACAGCCCTCCTTTTATTATCACTAACAACAGGCATATGTGGGGCACCTTTGAATACATTCTCTCTGACATGCAGAGGCCAATTCTCTTTGAATGCAAACTATGCACAGTACAGCTGCAAAGTGTTGCTGCCGGCGTGCGGACACTACAGACATGCAATTGTTGCCAAGTTGAATATCTACCTAAAAAAGAGCCAGGCGTTAAGGTGTCAGGCAGATGAAGGCTTTTGGAATATTATACATTATATCCAGAAATTTCTCATTTGCCTCGCACTTCAGAAGGAAGAAGATCCTTCATATTTCAGTCATACATGAAACAGCAATACGTACAGCTAAAATATCGCTATTATAACCAAAAGGACAGCCAAAGAGAGCAAATGCTATCTATGTAGATGAGAGGAAAAGACTAAAAAAATTCAATCCTAAATTCTGATTTTTAATCCATAGGTACCAACTAACCAAATGTTTAAAATATTTGGGAAAATAACTAGGCTTTCCATATTCTGTGAATATTTTAGTATCTGTGAATATCCTGCTTCTTATAGTTTTGTGATATATTCTCCAATGCATATTCTAAGCGTGGTAGATTTGTATACTAATTATGAGAATCATAAAATGTGTTCAAGCAGAACAAAAACTGAGGAGAAAGGGTGCTTTCACAAATTACAAATACAGCTATTATACCTGTTACAGATGAATTCCAACTATAAGTAAAGATTTTTTTTTCCACAGTTGATCGTGGGAGTTCATGATAACTATAGGTATGATCAAGGCTTATTTCAATGCTTTGAAATGTCAAATGAGTAATTTTATTCTCTTTTATTTTTAAACTATTTGGAGAGACAACACAAAATTATATAATGTTACATTTATTTTAACCTACACTTCTTCCTTCATGAGGTTGCTTGTCTAAACATTTCACTAACATTGTGCAATTTTAAACTGAGAAAAAGAACAAAGTTACAAGTGTGACAATTTATCAGGAATAGATTAAGTGACAGCTGTAACTAGAATCAGAATTAGTAGATTATTTTAATAGTTCCAGGAAGAGTATAATTTACAAAAGTACATTTGAATGATGTTAGGAAGATAGCAGGAGGAATTATTTGCTTAGCACAAAATGATATTTTTAAATTAAACTTTGGTAATGCTCTCTCCACTAGAATTACTGTTTAGTAAATACAGAGATGTGTCTCTTGACTCAACAATTCAATGCATCAGTTGGCTTATTGACATAAAGCAAAAATGATTATTTCCCAAAACTTTTGCTCAAGTCATGGAGCCTGCAAATCTATCATTTTTAATATCAACTTTTGATAAATTGTCATCTCATCAGGTCTAAAACAATTATATACATTTCCAAATTTTTTGATTTGTCAAACTGGGTGCCTCTCATTTTTTTCATAATCTAATTTCTACGAAAGAATTTATTTAAGCAAAACTTCATTACGTCCCATTACCAAGACCCTAAGAACGAGGAAGCTTTTTCTTTTTTCCTTCAATAATTGCCTGAAACAATACTCCTCCAAGAAGTCTTGACCATTTAAGAGACATTAATCCAAATTCTCCTCAAGTCTGCCATCTGCACAGTCTGTACTAGGGCTTCCCAGGTGGATCAGTGGTAAAGAATCCGCCTGCCAATCAGGAGACCTGGATTTGATCCCTGGGTCAGAAAGATTCCCTGGAGAAGGGAATAGCAACCCACGCCAGTATTCTTGCCTGGAGAATTCCATGGATAGAGGATTCTGTACTATCAGAAATAAACAACTCACTTGACTTCAGTGTAAATATATATGTGTTCCTTGATATGCTATTTGTGACACATCTTTCATTATCTGCATCAGTAGGTTCTTCTGTTACTCTATCCATTCGTATGCCATTGCTTAAAAAAAGGGAAAACCTTCCAGAAGAACCATTTTTCCTTGTACAATGATGTATATGTGTGCATGTGAGTGTGCTAAGTCACTTCAGTCATGTCTGACTCTTTGCAACTCTACAGACTGTAGCCCACCAGGCCCCTGTGTCCATGGGATTCTCTAGGCAAGACTACTGGAGTGGGCTGCCATGCCCTCCTCCAGGGGCTCTTCCACATGCAGGGATCGATCCTGTGTCTCTTAAATCTTCTGCATTGGCAGGTGTGTTCTTCATCACCAGTGTCACCCGGGAACCCCAATGATGTGTATACTTAGGCACTTGTTAAAGTGACAACGAGTATGATGATGATTGTAATGGCAAAAAATATTATCATTATTTTCATCAACGTTCCTGAAAAGGGAGAAATTCAATTTGGGAACTGAACTGAATGTTAAAAACTGTTCAACTCCAAATTTTATTTATTTTTTTAATTTCTCTTTCTAAACACTCCTTCTTTGGAGAGGATAACTCTGATAACTACTTATTATCCTATTTGACTTTTATAAATTTTATATATTGCGAAACTGAATATGTTTAGCAGGTCAGTGAAGGTTTCAATACTCATTATAAACTGAATCATGACTAAACAAGGACTTAAAGGAAAAGAATTACATGATACCTTTACCCTCATAATGATTACCTTCTCTTTTAAAGTGAAATAACTTTAACACAGAGCACAGTCTCTAAGCTATGGATATTCTTATAGTCTCTTTTAAGTTAAAACTATTCACTCAATATTATATTTACATGGACAAAGGTAAAGATATTTTCTCTGTTAACTGATACAAATGTTTCTTCAACAGAGCCAAGGAAAAAGAATAGTAAATGAGTTATAAATACATAGACTGAACAATAGGTAGATAGGTAAATAGATACATGTTAGAAATGCAAATAGATTTGAGCTATATTACATTATACATATTGCTTTAACGGGAGAAAAGAATTTTTTAGTACAGTAATACCCTTTATGGTAATACATTTAATTTAGTCTCCAGTTTGCTGCATGTTTTTGACGTTTTCTAAAAATAGAGCAAAGGAATTATAGTCTCTGGACAAAAACAATGGGAATTTGACCCCAGCCAATCAATTCTTTCTAATTCTGAATTGTAGTCAGAAAATTGGGACCTATCAAAGTTCTATCATAGAACTCAATAAATGGCCACATGTAAACTCAATAAATGACCATGTAAAAAATAAGTGAATAAAAGAAAACTGAACATCAATCCAGACTAAGGCACAATCATAGAAGAATGTATTTATAATTGAAAAATAAAAGAAAATGTAACTTGAAAATATTTATGAATATAAATCTTCATATTGCCATTTAAGCTACAGTTCTATAAATGCAAGCATTTCATACATGAAAGCAGTTATCAACAGAAATTAACATTTAATCATTATCAGAGTTTCACCTGGAGAAAAGTTTTTAATTTTACCTGTGTCTAAGCAGTGCCTTTCTAAACGGATTTTGAATAAACTCAGAAATGACATCACAAAACAATTAGCCAAGTTCATTAAGGACATTCATTCCAAGTACATCAAGGCTTGGAAAGGAATGACAGCTTTTTAAAGGCGGCTCGTCTCCGTGAAATGAGTTGTTTTCTTGAATTTCCTCTGTTAGAACTTGTACAGTTGGACACATGCTCCTAGAATTTGCATGAATGTGTATGTGCTTGTGAGTGGCCACTACGTGTGAAGTCTAAGGGGACAGCTCCATGTTAATGAGAAACCAAGGAATTCCTCTAGCAGCATCTGGCCTAAGTGTGAATCACATAATTTAAAGCTGTCTTACATGCCCGGTTTCGAATTTTAGGTCTTCTTTCTTTAGGAGCACTTTATCCACTATAATATGAAAAGGGAAGTGTTTTCCTTCGTGTCGCAAGTAGCAATTATGAATCGGGAATACCACCACCCCATGCATTCTGATGGTACAGAACAACATCAGGCACTCATAGCGCTGTGTGCAGTAAGACTTGAAAAGGCAGACATCCCACAGTCAAGTGCATCCCAGGCTGACAGTGAGCCTCTTATGAGCACAAGTCTGCAATCTGTAGGCCAAATGATCAGTCAACCCACTTCGCTCTAATGCTGAACCCTCTGAATATGAAAGCCCACCTTGTTTTATCCAGCTCAGAGCCTTATTTTTTGATACCATTCTTTGTAAAGATTATAATGTAGATACCTATCAAAACTTTAAGACTATGTTGCCAACAGTTGTCATGCCAAAACCAAGAGTGGTGTCAATTTGAAATCAAAGCTGCTTTTATTTGAATTAAATAAAAATAATTGGCCACATATTTTAATGATGTCACTAAGTTAAACCCATGTCAAGCCTTGATTTTGATAACTGTTCATGTACAAGTGAACGACTTTACCACATTGAAGACACATTTTCAAAGCAAAGCAAGTTTGTGATTAACACTAAAACATAAATGATTTAAACTGTCCTCCTCTGCCCAAATCTTAACAAATTGCTTTAATCCCCTGTTTTTGGTTAAGATTTTACAGAAATGTCAAGGTATAGATAAAGACTAGCACTAAGCCGGATCTCAAATTTCTTTTATGTATGCTACTGTTGTATATTTCATATCAAATTAATATGCAGAGTAGAAAATATATGACAGGTCTAAAAATCAGGAGTTCTCATTTAAGGTACATTATTTATTTTAGCAGAATTATCATGTGGCACGCAGAGGTGAAAAACTGTGGAAATAATGTTTTATCTCAGATAGCAAAAATACACCCCAAAATTGGCAGCGATGTGATTTATATGTAAATCTATACATTTACTATATTTATTAGTAAATCTATATTTCTAAGGAGAAGGCAATGGCACCCCACTCCAGTACTCTTGCCTGGAAAATCCCACGGACGGAGGAGCCTGGTAGGCTGCAGTCCATGGGGTCGCACAGAGTCAGACACAACTGAACGACTTCACTTTCTCTTTTCACTTTCATGCATTGGAGAAGGAAATGTCAACCCACTCCAGTGTTCTTGCCTGGAGAATCCCAGGGACGGGGAAGCCTGGTGGGCTGCCGTCTATGGAGTCACAGAGAGTCGGACGTGACTGAAGTGACTTAGCATAGCATAGCATATTTCTAAAGACAATGAGTCACAACACAAAATTTTATTTTCCTTAATAAAATTCCAAAAATTTTTAATGGAAATTAAAATGATCAGAAACAATTATATTAAACTGTTTTAAGTGTGAAATTTTTGTGGCTCTAGTGTCTTCAAGAATTTTCCTACTTGAGCATTCTATATGTCATTGCTATTTGCTTTACTTTTAATCAAGTCTCAGTGCAGCTAGGATGGCTTTGAAAATGAACCCTCTCTGTGTTTACTGTAAAGAAAGTAAGAACACACATGAATTTTCCTCCTAATAGGGACTTTCCCTAAACATAATAAGTAGCTAGTAAAAGGCAATTCTGTCTCAGCTGTCAATAGCCCTAATATTAGAGTCTCTGGTTTGATCATCTTAATACAATATGTAAAGTCCTCTTCAGAAAACCAGGACCAACACTAATGGAGATACAGCACTAATAGATAAAGTCATTTTATTTTCCAGGAATAATCTCAGTATATGGAAGAATTAGAAAACTAAAAAACTTTCTCAAAATCTGCAATTAGCACTCAAAATTAAGTAATGCTAAGGTACATGTAAGGATTTTATTGAAGGGTTTAATTTTTCACAAAACAGATCTATCAGATAATTCTCATCCTGAAATGGAAGAAAAGGTCCTGCAATGTGTTCATTTGTATTTAAAATATGAGATTAGTATCCAAAGAAATGACATACTATAGTATAGCTATATTAGAAAAACAAATGGAAAAGTTCAAATATTGCCACAATATTGATAAATCTAGGTATGTTGAGACATTCTGAATAGAGCAGGGCAGTGCATTGATTCAATTAGACCTTGCTCCTGGATGAAGAGCTGTGACTCAGAATACTGAAGCTAAGGGCTTATTTATGCGTCCTCTTTAAAAGAGACATCATATAACCTAGAAAAACTTTTTAAAAATAAGAACTGTTCTTCCTCATCTACCTTTGTGATTCTTATCCAATAGGCAAAGCTATCAGAATAAATGAATTAAAATTAATCAACCTTACTTCAAATTTAAGCAACCAAAAGTAGCTAACTCACCATTTCCTTTTTGTTCTGCTCTGGCATCACTTATCCCAATAAATTGTTTTGCCTTGTTTTGTATTATTTTTTGTTTTGCTTCAGAAAAGTAATCAAACTATGTAGATATGAAACAAAGATGTTCTCAGGCAAATAGTTCCTATGAAATAAATAAGTTAGTCATTGATACTTAATACTTTCAGCTCAAAAAAATATGTATGTTTAAATGTTTAAGTAAAAATTTTAAACTTAGAGTATTTATTTGACCCTACCTCTGCTGAGTTTGATTTCTTTTTAAAATATGCAGTTAAAACTTATATGAAATTATAAACATAAAAATTACATATATCAGATACAATATTACCAATAAAGTGGCTTAGAGAATATATTTAAAATATTATTATGCATTTAGAATAGCCAAAATTTAAGAAACCAAGCAGCAGCAAGGAAATTAATTTTTTTTCTTCCTCAAACTAAAGCATACATGAGCTAAACTATAGTACTACAATTATTTTAAAGGTAAATACATTTTTGTTTTATGACAAGTGCTTTCCTTAAATTAGAAGAGTTGAAGACACAGAAAAAAATATTTCCTTTGTAATAATAAGTATGAGCCTTGCTGTTTTAAACAAAAAATTTAAAGAATTAATTAAAAAATTTTTGAACTCAATCTCACTTGTAATAATCTTTTTAAAAAAATCATGTCTTTTTTTCTACAACAATTATCCCTATTTTATTTGGATAATTTTTTTCTATGAAAGCAGTTTCAAAAATATATTCATTTATAATACTTATAAGGTCTTGTGATTTTGAAATGTGGCATATTATTCAGCTTTGGGTCTTTGATGTGTGTTTTCCACTCAGTCCATGCTCCAACAATTCTGTCATACAGAGAACTGAAAATTAAGTTATTCTCACCAGCAATACTCGCCCACAAAGAATCTATCAAACCATAGATATAAACCTCAGAACAATTCCTGCCAGGTTTCTCATGCAAATGCTGCAGAAAAACTTACAAGAGCACTTTAAGATATTGAGAACCCTTCAATACAACCCAGTATAATAACTTTTACTTGCTAATTTCTATGGGTCAGTTGCAAAGGAATAGACCTGTCAATCAGTTTCAGATGTAGCAGAATTTGTCTGTCTACAAACAGGGATACTTTGTCGTTGCCATAGAGACTAATCCTCCACTTTCCTTCTGTTGACACAGCTAGTCACAGTCTAAACTACCTGATCACACTTTTAATAGGCAGCTGAACTGGAGTACCATAAAATGCTCAAATCAAGTTTGCAACACTTGAGGCACACACTGTTGCTTTAAAAAAAAAATTATAATTTAAACCTTGTCATATATTAAGAGTCCTATTTATTTCTTTATGTAGCTGGGGTATAGAGAAATAGTTAACTATTGCTTTGTTACATGTCAAGTTGAATACTAAATTCCTACCAAATATTGAAGAAACAAATATGAATAAAATGTATTTTATAATGATTAAATATTTTTCATTCTATCTTCACAGTTTAACAAATACAGTAGATTTCTTTGTTCTATACTGTCTTTCAAATATAAATATATATATTTATATATATAAATATATATATATCCATGTCATCTTTCTGTCCATCAAGCTTAGATATTAAAACAGAGAATCTGAAGCTTTGAAATTATCACCAAGAATACAGTCACACTTTAAAAACTGACCAATGTGTCAATACTATTCAATTTTTCTGATTTATACAAATCGGGATAACTATAATGTATGCTTCTTTTCAACTAATTTAACCATTCTTTAGTCAGTTTTACTACTAACCAAAATATTTAACATTTTCTATGAATAAAATGTTTTACTTTCAGACATTGTAGATGGTTAATTCTTAGCTTCTGGCCAAAGTGTAACTTGATTCATAAATTACTTAGGCCAGTTGTTCAAATCTCTACAAAAATCTTCCCTGGTAATTTTAATATGTTATGTACAACTTTCCTATGAAGCATTAATTTCTTTGAAAGTTGTAACATTGCAAAGTTCCACTTAAGATTTCCAAAGGTTATTGAACTATAACAGCATGCCCTTCCAACATATTTAATGAAAAGTTTGTAGTGACTCCTTCAATTAAGAAGGAAAATTGATGTGTATCATTAATTATGTCAGTAGAAATCATAAATCATCACTGAGGGCTGCAATTAATTATTTTTAAATCATGTGAGGAAAAATGACAGACACAAGATAAACCCATAGGCTCTTCAGATGAGAGGGGTGTGGGAGGAAAAATATGAAGAAGAAAGGATACTACAAATTAAGAGCAATTCATAAGTAAATAGCCACCTTATTTTTTTTTCTGTAGCTCAGTATGAAAAATGATATTGGGACTACTTAAAATACAAACATTATATATCTCTGTTAACTCAGTAACACTTGAGTTTCATAAGTTGATTATTTATCTACTTTATTAATTCACATCACACAAAGTAAAATAAAAATTCTCAGTCCAGATGCAATTTTTTTTTAGACTAACAGTGAGAAATAGTTAAGCATGTGTTTCATACTTTTTTCAGAAGTTCTTGTCCATGGACTTCAAAACATATTCAAAAACATATTTTGTTAAACACACACACACAACTTGTTGAGAAGTCTTTGAATTTTAAGATTTCTTTAACAAATAGAAACAGCATTGATAATTTTCAGACTTATTGATTTACCTAAGTAGTTAACCAGTTTTTACATTTCATACCCCTAATGGATTCCACTGTGATTCCCTCTGATTTTCTGACTTTCAGGTTGTCAAACATCTCTCCTATGTGAAATCATAAACTGCTCATCCTATAAACCTATATTTGCCTCTACTAAGATAAAAAATACAACATATTGATTGAAATTACAATTGAAATTACAGCTATATTATATCCAAAACAACTCTTGTTATTAAAGTTTCATCAATAATTTAAACATTTCAAATAATTGATAATTAACCTTAATATTAAATAGTGTGATTTGGAGATAGTCCTTAATAGTCAGTGCTCATTCATACTTCTCCCTCATTTCTTCTCTGCCTCTATTGCCACATGCAAAACCATTCTATTCTCTGGCCTATTTCATAGGCTGGATTATCACCTGCAGCGTCTGATACATAAACACACAGCCACAACACCAAGCTCTCTCTAAAGCTCTAGTCTCAATTTCCCCACCTTCTCTTGGGCACAACAATCTGTGTGTTCCACCAGAACTCCAAATTTACTGTATGTCTAGAAAAGAAAGCATTTGCTAAAGTCTGTATGTGTCCCCTGTTTTAAGGTGGGTCTCTTGTAGACAACGTATGTAGGGGTCTTGTTTTTGTATCCATTCGGCCAAAAGAGACACTGATGTATAGAACAGTCTTATGGACTCTGGGAGAGGGAGAGGGTGGGATGATTTGGGAGAATAGCATTGAAATATGTATAATATCATTTCTGAAACGAGTCGCCAGTCGGGTACGACGCCTGATAACGGATGCCTGGGGCTGGCGCACTGGCACGACCCAGAGAGATGGTATGGGGAGGGAGGAGGGAGGAGGGTTCAGGATGGGGAACACATGTATACTTGTGGCGGATTCATTTTGATGAACGGCAGAAGCAATACAATATTGTAAAGTTAAGCAAAATAAAATTAAAAAAATAAAATAAAATGTGTATACATTGTGAAATGATTATCAAAATAAAATTAATTAGCATATCCAAAAAAAAAAAAAAAGAAAGCATTTTCTTTCCAAGCTTAGTTTTCTTCTTGTATCTCTAGTTATAAGAATGGTATTAATATCCTCTTAGCAACAGGCTCAAAACTTTGACTTACCAGGGACATCACTTTCCTTGCCAATGACTCCCAACTCTTTCAAGTTTGGCTGTGTCCTTGCCTTCCCCTTTACTGACCAAATCTCCACCCTCATCTAGTCCGTTATTCTCTCTTGTCTGTTATATTTCACTTGTTCCCAAATTGGTTCCCTATCTCCCACATTTTCATCCTAGTATTTACTCATTTTTGCCCATTGAATTTGTTTAAAGCACAGCTCTAAACTCTCTTCACCGCTCAAAAAATTTTATGTTTACAGAATAAACCTCCAACTAAAATATTTGCAAGAGGTGAAACAAATCAAAGGAAAAAAATTATTGAACGATGTCTCAGTTCCTCAGCCTGATGTTCAAATTTGCCCACATTGTCACATCTGGCCACATAATTTTCTAATATGATTTTCACGTCCCCCTACCTTCTCCAGGCAGTGTGATGTAGTAGAAACAATATGATGAAGAAGCAATGTAAGTAGGAAAACAGAGACTTATGTCAATTTTGTTCATTGGTGTAATCCTTGGCCTACAACATCAGAGTGCTCAAAAAATACTTGCTTGGTAACTTAAAAGAGATTTGGATTCCAGACCATTAATTACATTGTGAATATATATGATATATAATATAGCACAATTTATTTACTTATTGACTTGTTTAACCTGCATGCATGCACACTCGTGTGTGTGTGTGTATGTGTGTGAGTGTCTATCACTTATAGGCTAATTAGGACTATAGGAGGCAAGTTATTTGACCAATAAGTTGTTGTCACTTAGCTATATGAACTGCAGATAAATTGCACACAATAAAAATGAAGTCTTATTTTATCTTTTAAATGGAACTGATACTATCAAATTCGAAGGGTTATTTTTGCCACTAGGTGAAACTGATTTTGAGAGGTGTATTTCTTAACACATGGTAGATGCGCTATAGAAGTTTCTTCATTTTTCCTTTACCATTCAGCCTATTCTCTAACCAAATAAAACATGCCACCAACATATATCCCTCCTGCTCATGCAGACAGTTCTGCTGGCATGCCCTTTCTCCCTGTTTCAGCATCCCCAAATCCCATCTGCTGTTCAAGAATAAGTCCAATGACACCTCTCTTATACTTCTCCTTCCAGTTCCTACTGCTCAATAGTGACCTTTCCAATGACACTTCATCTGTTCCACTTTGGGGCATTTATGTCATCTCCATTATTATGGTCTGAGACTGATGGCAAATTTGTATCTGGCTCATTTTATAATGACTTCTCTCTAATAGCTAACCATAGTGCCCTACAAACAAGCAAAAAACACTTAGTGAGTAAATAATGTTATCCAAACATAACTTATTGCCAACAAGGAACATCAGAATCATAGAAACTAATTGAAAGTCTTAAGTCCTACAGTTAACACAGGGAAGCAACAGATCTCAAGCCCTGTTTTCCTGCACACTAGGAAGCTGGAACCTACACTACACTGACTCCCATCATACAGGGAACATGGGATTTGCCATTTTTGAAGATTTGAAATACAGCCCCAGTTTCTAAGGCAGAATCTAAATAGACTGAAAGTTCTTCACTTTGGATATGTACAAAAGTTCCTGTAGTCCAGATAAAGCATTCAAAAATTTAATGCTAGGTCTTACCCTCACTGACTTTTCTTGGATCCACCAGAAAACCTTAGTTGAAAGAAAAACTGGAGAATAGGAAAAATCAGAAAGTTTAATAAGATCTGTCTATATGTGACGGAAGCCACTGAAATAGAAATTGGTAGTAACACTTAAATGGCAATTGTGATGAGTTGCTGGAGCCTCAGTATGGACTAGCATGAAAATGAGAAGTTCCTTGTTGGTCTTGTTTTGTTGCTGTTGTGTTTGACTCTGCCATCCCAAGGACTATAGCACACCACACTCCTCTGTCCTCTACTATGTCCCAGAGTTTGCTCAAATTCTTGTCCACAGAATGGGTGATGCTATCTAACCATCTCATCCTCTGTAATCCCCTTTTCCTTTTGCTTCAATCTTTCCCAGCATCAGGCTCTTTTCCAATGAGACAGTTCTTCGCAACAGGTGGCCAAAGTCCTGGACCTTCAGCTTCAGTCCTTCCAGTGAATATTCAAGGTTGATTTCCTTTAGGATTGACTAGTTTGATCTGCTTGCTGTCCAAGAGACTCTCAAGAGTCTTTTCCAGCACCACAAGTCAAAAGCATCAATTCTTTGGCACTCAGCCTTCTTTATGGACCAGCTCTCACATTTGTACATGACTACTGGAAAAAACATAGTTTTGACTATATGGACCTTTTTGACAAAGTAATATCTCTGCTTTTTAATAAACTGTCTGGGTTTGTCATAATTTTCCTTGCAAGGAGCAAGCATTTTTTGTTGTTTTTTGTTTTAAATTTCATGGCTGCATGAACTCTTGGGGGGCCTCAATCTTTGGAGAGCACCAGAGTTTGATGAGATTTACCTCTAGGAATGCCACTAGATTCTCCTGGTGAAAATCCAAGAAAAATCTCTTCCTGGTTATAGCAGAGAGAGAGAGAGAAATTATTATAATAACTATTGTAATATAATATATATATTATATATTATATATATATTATATAGATTTGATCTGATCTGATTGTAAGATATACACAAAGCATTCTGCATAACAAAGCTTATCTTTCTAGAAGAAAAGACTTTACCTGGTTCTAATTGCCAACATTCAATGGATAATAGAAAAAGCAAGAGAATTCCAGAAAAACATCTACTTATGCTTCAGTTACTATGCTAGAGCCTTTGACTGTGTGGATAACAACAAACTGGAAAATTCCTAAAGAGATGGGAATACCAGACAACTTTACAAGCCTCCTGAGAAATCTGTATGCAGGTCAAGAAACAAAGTTAGAACTGGACATGGAACAATGGACTGGTTCCAAACTGGGAAAGGAGTTCATCAAGGCTGTGTATGTCACCCTGCTTATTTAACTTACGTGCAGAGTACATCTTGCAAAATGCTGGGCTGGATGAAGTACAAGCTGGAATCAAGACTGTCAGGAGAAATATCAATAACCTCAGATATCACAGCTGCAGGGAATGGCATTCCTCTCCTTCTGTCCCCTCCAGCCTTTCTTTTTCGCATAGAGATAACAAAAGGCTGCCCAGGTGACACAGTGATAAAGGATCTGCCTGCCACTTCAGGACACGCAAGAGATGTCAGTTTGATCCCTGGGTCAGGAAGATCCCATGGAGTAAGAAATAGCACCCTGCTCCAGTATCTCCTGCCTGGAGAATCCCAAGGAGAGGGGAGCCTGGTGGGCTACAGTCCATGGGGTTGCAAAGAGTCAGACATGACTGAGCAAACATGCATGCACACACACACACACACACACACACCCCTGATAAAAACTGCTCAGGAAACTAAGAACAGCAAGGAACATCCCAAACTTGATGAAGAACATCTACAATAAACCTCAGCTAACATCCTACTTTCTGGTAAAAAAAAAAAAAAAAAAAAGATGCTTTATTTCCCTCTAAGATCAGAAACAGAAGCAAGATCAAACTACCACCACTCCTCTTCAACACTCTATAGCAAACCCTCGCTAAGGTACAGAGAAGGCAACGGCACCCCACTCCAGTGTTCTTGCCTGGAAAATCCCATGGGCAGAGGAGCCTGGTAGGCTGCCATCTATGGGGTCACTAGAGTTGGACATGACTGAGTGACTTTACTTTCACGTATTGGAGAAGAAAATGGCAACCCACTCCAGTGTTCTTGCCTGGAGAATCCCAGGGACGGGGGTAGCCTGGTAGGCTGCCGTCTCTGGGGTCACACAGAGTCGGACACAGCTGAAGTGACTTAGAAGTAGCAGCTAAGGTAAAACCAAAAAAAAAAAATGGAAATAAAATGTATACAAACTGGAAAGGAAGAAATAAAGTCTTTGTTCACAGATGACATGATTTTATAGGCAAAAATAATCCCAAAAATCAACAGAAAAACCTCCTGGATAATAAATAACTATAGCAACATTGTAGGATATAAAGTTAATATGCTTTCTTATATGCCAATTTTCAATAATTGGAATGAGAAATTAAAAACACAATACCATTACATTAGCACCACAAAAGTTAAAAAAAAGTAAATAAAACATATAGATATAAAACTAACATATGACAAAATGTATAGAAAGAAAATAAAAATTCTTGTTAAAAAAAAACAAAGATCTTTATAAATAGAGAGATGGTTCTTGTTCATGGATAAGAAGATAATATTACTAAGTTATCAGTTCTTTCCAATTTGATATATAGGCTCAACACAAGCCCAAGCAAAAAATCTAGCAAGTTATTTTGCGAATATCTACAATCTGATTCTAACACTTATATGGAAATGCCAAAGATCTATGTTAGCCAACATAATACTTAAGAACAAAGATGAAAGACACACACTACTCAATTCAAAGACCTCTAAAACTATGATAATCAAGACATCAACATATTAGCCAAAAAACAGACACATAGATCAATAAAACAATAGAAGACCCAGAGATACACCAATACAAATATATTCTGTTGCTCTTTGACAAAGACACAGAATGCGTGAAAGAAAAAATTGGTAAGATTGAAGTATAAAAGTTCTGCTCTGCAAAAGACACTGTCCAGAGAATGAAAACACAACTATGGAGCCCGTGCTGAGCCGCAACTAGTGAGCTCACACACCGCAACTACTAAAGCCTGCACTCAAGAGCTGATGATCTACAACAGGAGAAGCCATCAGAGGGGGAAATCTATGGTCTGCAACTGGAGAGTGGTCCCGCTCACCACAGATAAAGAAAAGTCCACACAGCAACGAAGACTAGCACAACCAAAAATAAACAAAATTGCAATAAATAAATAATACAATGCGGTATCCTGGATGAGATCCGGGAACAGAAAAATGTTCATCTGAATAAATGTGCAGATACTAATCATGATCAAGATTCTTAATTAAGGAAATGTGCCATGTTAATGTAAAAAGTTAAAAACAGGAAAACCTGGTTACCAGGTATATGGGAACTCTCTGTACTACCTTCATAATTTCTCAATAAATTTAAAAGTGTTCTAAAATTAAAAGATTATTCAAAAATGGTAGGCTTGGAAATAGAAACAATTATGTCCTAAATGCTGTAAGGCAGCACACTCCCATCTCGATGTATAGTAAAAGCAATACAATATTGTAAAGTTAAGCAAAAAAAAAAAGAATAAAAAAAAAAAAAAGAGTGTTCTGCTGAACAATGGGAACAAGTGTAGTCCAGCAAAGTTTAAGGAAGAGCCTTGCCACAGTATCCTGTTGTTATCGGCTTCACGGTTGTGTCTGTTAAATACAGGAGGAAAGGACAGAGTGTGGAGGCCAGTCCCCAAAATTATTGGGTTTAAGGCTACATCCAGGCAGGATCTTTGGCTGTGTTTCTTCATCAGATCAGATCAGTCGCTCAGTCGTGTCCGACTCTTTGCGACCCCATGAACTGCAGCACGCCAGGCCTCCCTGTCCATCACCAGCTCTCGGAGGTCACTCAGACTCACATCCATCGAGTCAGTGATGCCATCCAGCCATCTCATTCTCTGTCGTCCCCTTTTCCTCCTGCCCCCAATCCCTCCCAGCATCAGAGTCTTCTCCAATGAGTCAACTCTTCACATGAGGTGGCCAAAATACTGGAGTTTCAGCTTTAGTATCATTCCTTCCAAAGAAATCCCAGGGCTGATCTCCTTCAGAATGGACCGGTTGGATCTCCTTGCAGTCCAAGGGACTCTCAAGAGTCTTCTCCAACACCACAGTTCAAAAGCATCAACTCTTCGGCGCTCAGCCTTCTTCACAGTCCAGCTCTCACATCCATACATGACCACAGGAAAGACCATAGCCTTGACTAGGCGAACCTTTATTGGCAAAGTGATGTCTCTGCTTTTGAATATGCTATCTAGGTTGGTCATAACTTTCCTTCCAAGGAGTAAGCATCTTTTAATTTCATGGCTGCAGTCACCATCTGCAGTGATTTTGGAGCCCAGAAAAACAAACTCTGACACTGTTTCCACTGTTTCTCCATCTATTTCCCATGTAGTGATAGGACCAGATGCCATGATCTTCGTTTTCTGAATGTTGAGCTTTAAGCCAACCTTTTCACTCTCCACTTTCACTTTCATCAAGAGGCTTTTTAGTTCCTCTTCACTTTCTGCCATAAGGGTGGTGTCATCTGCATATCTGAGGTTATTGATATTTCTCCCAGCAGGCAATCTAGATCAGACGTGGCCATCATGACATTGGGCATCGAAGCTCCTCACAAAGAGAAAACAAGACAAGGAGCTGCTAAGACAGGAAGTGCCACCCCTACCTCAGATTAGACTCAAACACTGCAGAACCATGTGACTGCCATGGGCATCCTTCTTCTCATTCCAAGTGGGACTTTTTCACTTCGTCTTTGTGAACTAACCTAGACAAATATGGTCAGTCACAATTACTAGATACTTTTCTGTAAATATCTTTGGCCTCCAAGAGCTATAGGTAGTGAAGTGAAGTGAAGTCGCTCAGTCATGTCCAACTCTTTTGCGACCCCATGAACTGTAGCCTACAAGGCTCTTCTGTTCCATGGAATTTTCCAGGCAAGAGTACTGGAGTGGGTTACCATTTCCTTCTCCAGGGGATCTTCCTGACCCAGGGATCAAACTCAGGTCTCCCACAATGGAGGCAGACACTTTACCATCTGAGCCACTAAGTGAAAGCTAAATAGCTATAGGTAAATGAAAGCTAAACCTCTTACGACATTGTGAGGTTGAGATCAAAATTTGCCACAGATGCATTTTATTTTGTTCATAATTATACAACCAACCAGGAACAGCATATTAAAAAACAGAGACATTACTTTGCCAACAAAGTTCCTTCTAGTCAAAGCTATGGTTTTTCCAGTAGTCATGTATGGATGTGAGAGTTGGACTATAAAGAGAGCTGAGTGCCGAAAAATTGATGCTTTTAAACTGTGGCGTTGGAGAAGACCCTTGAGAGTCCCTGGGACTGCAAGAAGATCCAACCAGTTCATCATAAAGGAAATTAGTCCTGAATATTCATTGTAAGGACTGATGCTGAAGCTGAAACTCCAATACTTTGGCCACCTGATTGGAAGAACCGACTCATTAGAGAAGACCCTGATGCTGAGAAAGATTGAAGGCAGGAGGAAAAGGGGACAACAGAGGATGAGATGGTTGGATGGCATCACTGACTCAATGGACATGAGTTTGAGCAAGTTCCAGGAGTTGGTGATGGACAGGGAGGCCAGGTGTGCTGCAGTCCAAGGGGTCTCAAAGAGTCAGACACGACTGAGTGACTGAACTGAACTGATACAGCCTTTCCTGTGAGTGCAACAAAAATTCCTCTTCCTTTTAGGTGCTCTAACCACACTACGGGCTTCCCTGGTGGCTCAGTGGCAAAGAATCCACCTGCAATGCCGGAGATGCGACAGGAGCTTGGGTTCAATCCCTGGGTCAGGAAGATCTCCTGGAGGAAGAAATGACAACCCACTCCAGAATTCTTACTTGAAAAATCACATGGGCAGAGGAGGCTGGTGGGCTACATGTGGCTGCAAAAGTCAAACACAACTCAGTGACTAAACAACAATAAAAACAAACCACACCACACATGAAAGGATCGGCAGAGACAAATGAGTAAATATTCTAGCAGCAGGATTCAACTATATTTAAAGTTGGATTAAGTCAGTGAAGCCCTCCATATGTGTCTAAACATAGAATTATTCAAAATCCCAGGCCTAGAGTGCCATTCCAAAAGGAATGAGAAACAGAAAAAAAAAAAAAAAGGCTACTAAAGTCACTAGATTCTTAGACTCTAATCATGCAAGGACAGAGATAAGCGTGAATATTTCTAGAAAGTCCACATACATTAAAGATGGCTTATTTCACGAGTGAGTAATCATTTTTAAAGTCAACTATCCAACACTAAACCACCAAACCATCCAACACTCAGAATGGGAGAGAATATTTGCAAATGAAACAGCTGACAATTAATCTACAAAATATACAAAAAGCTCAGGCAGATCAAAAAAACAAACAACTCAATCAAAAACATGGATGCAAGACCTAAATAGACATTTCTTCAAAGAAGATATACAGGTAGCCAAGAGGCATATGAAAAGATGCTCAACATTACAAATCATTAGAGAAATGCAAATCAAAACTAAAATGAGGTATCACTTCACACAAGTCAAAATGACCACCATCAAAAAAATCTACCAACAATAAATGCTGGAGAGGTTGTGGAGTAGAGTCAATTATCAGTAAATCCTTTGTTGGTGGCGAAGTAAAAAAAAAAAAAAACAGTGAAAAGGTTTGTTGTAGCTTCAGGCATGGAGGTGACTTTTAGTGAATGCATTGCCAAGTAAAGTGCTTCATGTGTTAACTATTTATTCATAGGATACATACTTAAATCACATACACACACACATACACACACACACACACACGAGTCTTCCTCAACTGATGATGAGGTTATGTCCCAATAAAGCCATTGTAAGCAGCAGCAGCAAGCTAAAAATATCATAAATTGAAAATGCATCTGATACACCTAAATCAATGAACATCATAACTTAGCCTGCTGCTGCTGTTGCTGCTGGTGGTGTTGCTGCTAAGTCACTTCAGTCGTGTCCGACTCTGTGCGACCCCATAGACGGCAGCCCACCAGGCTCCCCCGTCCCTGGGATTCCCCAGGCAAGAACACTGGAGTGGGTTGCCATTGCCTTCTTCAGTGCATGAAAGTGAAAAGTGAAAGTGAAGTCACTCAGTTGTGTCTGACTCTTTAGCGATCCATGGACTGCAGCCCACCAGGCTCCTCTGTCCATGGGATTTTCCAGGCAAGAGTACTGTAGTGGGGTGCCATTGCCTTCTCCGCCTAGCCTACCTTAAATGAGGGCTTCCCTGGTAGCTCAGCTGGTAAAGAATCTGCCTGCAGTGCAGGAGACCTCAGTTTGATTTCTGGGTCAGGAAGATCCCCTGGAGAAGGGATAGGCCACCTGCTCCAGTATTCATGGACTTTGCTGGTGGCTCAGAAGGTAAAGAATCCACCTGCACTGCAGGAGACCTGGGTTCGATTCTGGGGTTGGGAAGATCTCCTGGAGAAGGACATGGTAACTCACTCAAGTATTCCTGCCTGGAGAATCCCCATGGAGAGAGGGAGCCTGGTGCGCTACAGTCCATGGGGTCACAAAGACTCAGACACAACTGAGCGACTAAGCATAGGACAGCACAGCACAAAATGAATTAAAGTTATAAATGCTGGGATAAAGTACTAGTAGAAGTTTATTTTCTTGAAGGTAGATCCATCTAGAGATATCTTGTAAGCTATGTGACCCTTCACATGCAATCTAGCATTCTTGACATTAAATTGTCATTCATATTGTTTCACTCTGATTTTTGAAATAGGTCTAATATGGCTGATATTATTTCATCCTGGAAGATTTAACCTCCTACTAAACCATTTTTCTAGGCAGAACTTCAGAGGGAAACTATGAAATAACATTTGGTAATATAAGACTGGGTTCATTAAAGGAAAATTTTGTTTTATATCTAAAGTTTTAAAACAAAGAGCCCTGTCTACACTATTCTCCCAGTAACAAGCCTTGATAAAGGGGATGTGTGTTTTCTTCCCAGCCTTTACTTAACGTAGTAAAATTGGCTGATTAGAGATCTATTTTTCTCTAACTCCAAATCCTTCATATTTCTTCTTGCAGACAGCAAGTGTTCCTTGTGCCAGTTATCACTTGCAACAAGTAAGACAAAGGATTCTAAGATCAAATGCTATTGATCAAAATTCCAAAGTCAATGTCACATTTTTTATCCTATGTGCCAAAGAAAACTGGTTAATTTGCAAGCAAGCAGACCAGATCTCAGGACCAAGCTATGATAGCCATCAAAAGTGATGTATAGCACCAATAAAAGTTCATAAAGGATTCTTTAGGACAAACACTGTTAATGCCTTAAAGAATACAACTTCACTTATTTAAAACTATATGTATAGCTTATGTATTAAATTTGATTAGAGCCACACTTATTGTTAATGTATGCTTTATTTTTTATTAGTAGGAAGTTGTTATTTCTTCAGTGAATATCTTAAAAAAGAGATCTTGCCTGGTGGAGACATTTAATAATGACTCTATTATAAAACTAGCTGAGAATGGTTACGTGAATGTGAAGTTGCTCAGTCGTGTCCAACTCTTCAGCGATCCCATGGACTGCAGCCCACCAGGCTCCTCTGTCCATGGGATTTTCCAGGCAAGAGTACTGAAGTGGATTGCCATTTCCTTCTCCAAGGGATCTTCCCAACCCAGGGATCAAACCCAGGTCTCCCGCTTCATAGACAGACGCTTTACCATCTGAGCCACCAGGGAAGTCGAGAATGGTAAAGCTATTATTAAAAGAAAAGAAAGTTCAATGTTACACCTACACGTTTAAAAAATGTCTACCATTCTGGGGCTTCCTTTGCCTAGTTGGCTGAAGTTAAAGCAAAGATGCCAAGGGTATATTTGGCATCTTTGGAATTTTGATCAATAGCATTTGATCTTAGAATCCTTTGTCTTACTTGTTGCAAGTGATAACTGGCACAAACGCTCAATTTCTGAGCCTAAAATTCAATTTTATTGATGGGCCTACTCTTCTTTTCTCTCATGGAATCACAGGCTAGAGGGAGAGATGTAACGCAATTATAATCAAGTGTGATACGGGCTAAGATATGGATTGTTCTCCCAAAGAAAGGCAATGAATGCCAAAGAATGTCCAAACTACAGCACAATTGCACTCATCTCACATGCTAGCAAAGTAATGCTCAAAATTCTCCAAGCTGGGCTTCAGCAATACATGAACCATGAACTTCCAGATGTTCAAGCTGGATTTAGAAAAGGCAAAGGAACCAGAGATCATATTGCCTACATCCGCTGGATCATAGAAAAAGCAAGAGAGTTCCAGAAAAAACATATACTCCTGCTTTATTCATTATATCAAAGCCTTTGACTGTGTAGATCACAATAAACTGTGGAGAATTCTGAAAGAGATGGGAATATCAGACCACCGGACCTGCCTCCTGAGAAATCTGTATGCAGGTCAAAAAGCAACAGTTAGAACTGTACATGGAACAACAGACTGGTTCCAAATTGGGAAAGGAGTATGTCAAGGCTGTATATTGTCACCCTGCTTATTTAATTTATATGCAGAGTACATCAAGAGAAACGCTGGGCTGGATGAAGCACAGCTGGAATCAAGATTGCTGAGAGAAATATCAATAACCTCAGATATGCAGATGCCACCACCTTATGGCAGGAAGTGAAGAAGAACTAAAGAGACTCTTGAAGAAAGTGAAAGAGGACAGTGAAAAAGTTGGCTTAAAGCTCAACATTCAGAAAACTAAGATCATGGCATACAGTCTGATCCCTTCATGGAAAGTAGTGATGGGGAAACAATGGAAACAGTGAGAGACTTTATATTCTTGGGCTCCAAAGTCACTGCAGGTGATGACTGCAGCCATGAAATTAAAAGATGTTTGCTCCTTGGAAGAAAACTTATGACCAACCTAGACAGCATATTAAAAGCAGAGACATTACTTTGCCAACAAAGGTCCATCCCATCAAAGCTATGGTTTTTCCAGTAGTCATGTATGGATGTGAGAGTTGGACTATAAAGAAAGCTGAGCACTGAAGAATTGATGCTTTTAAACTGTGGTGTTGGGAACACTCTTGAAAGTCCCTTGGACAGCAAGGAGATCCAATCAGTCAATCCTAACAGAAATCAGCCCTGAATATTCATTGGAAGGACTGATGCTGAAGCTGCAACCCCAATACTTTGGCCACGTGATGCAAAGAACTGACTCATTGGAAAAGACCCTGATGCTGGGAAAGATTGAAGGCAGGAGGAGAAGGGGACAACAGAGGATGAGATGGTTGGATGGCATCACTGACTCAATGGACATGAGTTTGAGCAAGCTCCGGGAGTCAGTGATGGACAGGGAAGCCTGATGTGCTGCAGTCCATGGGGTCACAAAGAGTTGGACGTGACTGAGCAACTGAACTGACCTGATGGATTTTACATCTGCAATAGGGTCCCTTTCAATGGATAAAATAACTTCTCAAATGGATGAAAATGTCATTTGACAGTGAGGTTTAAATTTATTTCCAAACAGGGACTGCCCAAACTTATCTTGAAGGCTGTCTCTCACACAAAATCTCAAAAGACATTTTTTTTAAATTTTAAAGTTCTTTATAACATGTTGATAAGCAACAGATATCCCTTTGTACTGAATATCTTGTGATAAGTTCTTTGCCAGTAATGGTTTCATAGTCCTTAACACTCATGTTCATGACAATAATACATTCTGTAAGTACCTTCTAGAAAAAATACTATAAATCAGGAAGTATGCGGCCTCACATTAATTCTAAACAGATAATGCTACTGCCTAATTTAACAACATTTAGTAACCTGATTTGATAATAATGGCCATTCTAAAAATCATAAAAGGAAATTTTTTACCAAACCAAATCGAACTAGAGCATTAAATGCAGTTTGAACTCTGGAGGAATGGAAGACAACAGTTCTTTGCTGAAGTCAGTCTCCAGATACTTAGCAAATATCTTAAAATATGTCTCAAAGTTCTCTTAAAGTTTTCATTCTTCTCTGCCTATCAGATTTCATTTTTTGCATTATGGTATAAAACTTTTCCCTTAACAAGAGCCACAGTTGCTTATTACATAACAGACTAATTTGCTGCTAAAAATATTCCTTTGTGTCAATAGATCAAAGGCTATTGATCACAATTCCACAAGTCACTGTATCCTACTTATTAAACTAACCTGGAGACAATGGTGAATGACTCATCAGCCTTTAATTATACAAAAATGGACCATTTTTAGACCCAACTAGAAACAATTTTTTAATCATCTTTATAATATGATGAGAACAAAATAAAGAAAAAGAAATAATCTAAAGACACCACATATACACAATGGAGTATTACTCAGCCATTAAAAAGAATACATTTGAATCAGTTCTAATGAGGTGGATGGAACTGGAGCCTATTATACAGAGTGAAGTAAGCCAGAAAGAAAAACACAAATACAGTATACTAACGCATATATACGGAATTTAGAAAGATGGTAACAATAACCCTGTTTACGAGACAGCAAAAGAGACACTGATGTATACAACAGACTTTTGGACTCTGGGAATGGGAGAGGGTGGGATGATTTGGGAGAATAGCATTGAAATATGTATAATATCATATCTGAAACGAGTCGCCAGTCCAGGTACGAAGCCTGATAACGGATGCCTGGGGCTGGTGCACTGGGATGACCCAGGAGGATGGTATGGGGAGGGAGGAGGGAGGAGGGTTCAGGATGGGGAACACATGTATACTTGTGGCGGATTCATCTTGATGTATGGCAAAAGCAATACAATATTGTAAAGTTAAGCAAAATAAAATTAAAAAAAAAAAAGAAATCAAAACTTCTAAAAAAATATTTGCTTATTTAACCACCATATCTTATTATCACTAATTTTAGAACTAAGATAACATGTGAAAAGAAATCACAACTGCAAATATTAATTCTTAAGTAGAGCTATGTTTTGACTAAAGCTGCCATTGTGTGAGTGAGTGTGTGTGTGTGTGTGTGTGTGTGTGTTTTCACATAAAAGATATGCAATGTGAAAAACGGAAAGTATTTCACAGTGTTACTGGCTGGCTGGCTGCACTGATATTCTGGGTCAGCACACATGCCCCCACTCAACTGCTCTGGGTGCGCTGTGATGTTTACGAATGTTATTTTGAAAGGTGAAGCAAGAGGTCTGCTCTTGCATACACGAAAGTACAGCCCTAAGCAACTAGGTGATAATTACCCATCCCCATTACCATTCTTTATAAAAGAATAAGCTATTAGTTGTGGAAAATTATATACATGTCCAGAGAGTACTGGGAGAAATGACTGAGGCCCACAAATGTTACTAAGTGCTTAGACTCCCCTTGTGTCGTGAAATTATAGCTGCACACAGTGAAAGCTTAGCATCTGAAGTCAACTCTGCCCCCATAAAGACACTTAACATAGCTTTCATTATTAAGTATTTTAGACCTTATTACCTATGTACTGGTAAAGCTTAACTTCATACACCCAGTCCACAGATTCTAAGTGATGTGGGAGGGTCATTCCACCGGACATCTCAGGCCAATACTTTCCTAATGTCTTATTGCTAACCCCTTTTCATGTCCTCATGGCCCTATGTTTCCTTTTCCTTTTCTCCAACTATCCTAATTCCACATATCTCAAGTGGGTAGTGGACTCTATTTGCCATCCAGGAAACTGACTATTTAAGGAATTCTCAATAGTGTCTGTAGCATGTGTGCAACAATAAATTAAAATGCTTGTTTTAAAAGATAATTTGGGAGTAAATAAACGTAGGCAGGAGGAGAGAAAAGTTGTTTTTCAAGCTGCTGAGATGTTGTAAAAAGATTCTTGAAAGGTCGACATGGACAATGCAGTGTGCACCATCATTATTTGTTTTATCTTGCTTTATAGTGGTCGAGGGGACACATTTTTCCCTCCTTCTTTTAAAGACATTTAAAAGCAGTGTTCTATTTTCACAGCCAGCATCTTCACACCATTCAAAGGACATACAGTCAATCATAACCCCATACAGGAAGAAGAGGGTTAGTATTCACTTAAGTAAAGTGAAAAGCCAACAGATCAGTGTGATTATGGCTAGATCAATGATGAATCCTTCTGAGAGGTTTTACACAAGCAGCTGCCTTAGGATGGAGCTCTAAGGAGCAGGTAGGTCAAGAAAAACATGAACGCAATGCCCAGCGCATGCACCTCCCTTTGGGTCCATAAAGAATCTGACCAGATTGTCTAACGGGAAGCCGTTCTTGCCACAGGGGCAGAGTTGAAGCGTTTCCATTTCCGCTGACTGCATTTCATCCTTGAGAGTGTCGGCTAAGGTTTTCTGCTGGTCAAAGTCACAAAAATTCTGGTCGATATCTTTTATGAGGAATGACAAATGTACAAAGATAAACTCTACTGTGTCAGATAAACTACACGGGGTTTTACTAGATCCCAAGCAAAGATTTAACAACATGTATCAATTCCAAAGTCTTCTGTTAATTCAAGGAAACAAAAAACTCACACTAAAAAGATACCTGACCAAGCTAGAGACAAATGTTCAGGGCTATGAACATCTTGAGAGCCATCCTTTTTAGATGTGAACTGTTACAGTGAACTTCTAAAAAGAAGTTTCTCATGAGGCAGCAGATAAAAATGAGAAACTTGTCAAACCTCAGAAAAGATCAATTTTGAATAATCTACCTGTGGCAGATACTTTTGGAGCCTTTATTATCTCAACTTTTCCAAAACTCCCACCGGAATGTTTGTTCTTAATACAGAAACAACGAAGTTTCATAAATAGCCCATCCTGGAACTCACCTTTAACAGCAGAAAGATTTGCTCTTCAGCTGATCTAAGTACATTCTAAAGCACCTCTGAATTATTTTTAAAGACAGGGACAGGGAAGGGGACAGTTAATCTGGCAGAGATGTGAATGAGAACCTATTAATTCTTTCAATTAAAAAGAATAATTAAAAATCATTTTTTAATTATGAACTCCTCATCCCTGTTAGCATAAACACTATTTTTGCATGCATCTCAAGTGAGATGCTTATCTGAGTCTTTTCTAAATCTGTAGGGCAGAGCCAAAAGTATTTTCCCCTTGTTTTTCTTCTCTTTCCTCTTTCTCTCTTTTGCTTCCTTATTCTTCTAATTTAAATGAGAATATTCCAATATTTCCGTTACAATAAATTGTAATTATTTATCATTTTATTGTATCTCACCCACCTCATTTTATGATAATCTCCCTTTAGAAATCACATATAGACACCACAGAGATTATCAATGGGTCTGCAGTATGTGTTCCATGGAATCGAATCACAGCTACGTCACAGACTTGCCATGTGACCTTGACCCAGACACTTCTCTATTCAGTCTTATTAGTCTCAAATATCACAAAAGTATCTTCTTCACAGCAGAACAAAGATCATTTATTTGGTAATTCAAAGCCAAGAATTCTCATTAAACATTTTCATTAAATATAACTTTAATATATTACTATTTGCAAATGATTGTCTATCATATTTGCCATGCACAGAACAAGCTGGTACCGTATTATATCAGTCAAGTAAATTGTACATAGCTACCTCCAAGTCAAGTTCAAGGTTCTTGTGTACATATAGCATGTCTGTGCTCAAGATAACAGTGAACTAAAATGACTTCTATACAAATGTCCTCAGTAATAAAGAAAAGGAACTCTATGATACATAACCAAAATGATGTTTAGCTAGAACACTGTTCATATTTTTCACAGCTTCAGTAGCTTTCAAAGAAAGATTTCAGGGGCTACACATCCTATAGAAAGCATCAAATCAAAAGGATTGACCATTAACTTTAGCAGCATGATTGATTTTATCAACTTTCCCCAGTCTTCTAATACTTCCTTTCAAAAACTGCAAACTATGTGAGACTGTGAGTGTATTAAATTATATCATTATGTCCTTAGAGGAAATACTTCCTATTATTCAGGAAAGAAAATGATCTTTGCTCAACCATGACAGAATCGCAACCAACTGATCTGGATTTTTTGGTGTTTGAACACAAGCCAGTTAAAACCTTTAGTAATGAAAACAATTATTTATAGAATTTTACTGGTGTAAAATCCTGGGTCCAAAATAATATAAAACCTTGGAGAGGAAAGAAAGAACTTATAGCTATTATGATGCTCCCTACAATAAATTCTAGTTATGTGAGCACATAAAAACTATTTAAATTTAATAAGAGATTTTCCTATCTGTGGCTAAAATTTAACTTTAGTTCCTTGAAATGATTTATCTGTCAATAACACATGTTCTTCTGGATAAAATAGGTCTACAAAGAAGCTGTCAAACTGCTGTCAATTGTGCAGGACAAGCGATGGATTAGAAGATAATTAGCTTGAGATTTCTGGTAAAACACCTTTTCTTGTTCCCTTTATTCTCATAGGCATTGCTATACCCTCTTCCAAAGCTTATGCTTTCTTCTAACTTGAGAAATTTATTTAACTACAGTACTTCTTTAACTACAATCATAAATCCTAAAACATACTTTTTTAATGATTTCTTCTACATCTGCAAAAAGAGTGATTAAACCAAAGAATTTTAGAAAAGTCATGTATTTTACTAATGTAGTCAAATCAACTGCCAAAACAATGACTCCTGAGCAACAGATAAAATAAATTGCTTTTTCAAAGAGATATTGAAGTCAGGGAACAATCCATGCTTAAGAACTGAAGTCTTAGTCATAGCACTGTGACCTTAGGTGATAAAATA
This sequence comes from Tragelaphus eurycerus, assembly GCA_935064755.1. Lineage (NCBI taxonomy): Eukaryota > Metazoa > Chordata > Mammalia > Artiodactyla > Bovidae > Tragelaphus > Tragelaphus eurycerus. The sequence continues at coordinate 3,675,287 of CAKXYN010000014.1, forward strand.
CACAGGTCGGAATTGACAATACATACTCATGGCTGATCATGGCTGCTAGTTATTGATCAAAGGAGAAAAAAAAGTACTTGGCAGGAAAAACATTGCTCTGAATCACAAACATCCATTCTCGTGAGACTCAGCAACTCTCTGGGTTTCTCCCTCTCGAACTGGAAGCAAGAAGTGAGTTCAGCCAGTATTTAATATCAAGTGAATGTGGTGTTTAATCAATAGTCTTCTGCTTTGTTCCTTGATGTGGAAAGCAGTGTCTATTCATTCAGCAAAGGTCAATGCCAAGGGTCAAGTGATTTCACACTCTCGGTCGGATCCACAACGTCGCAGTAGCTCAGATGCCTTAGACAATGATGACTCAGTTGGACTGATTTATTGCCACTCGAAGGCCCTGCTTAATACTAAAGTGCTCTCTTATGATAATATCTCAGAAAATAGCACTGATAAAAGAGGAGGCAATAATTACCTACATTTTGAAGTAATGTCTTCATTTCTAACATCCTATAAAGATGTAACGTCCATTTTAAATGATCTGCTTCTTGTATTAGCAAGCCATTTAAACAAGATCTTACCAATATCATCTCTTTTACGAAATATACCATGGAAGAAATTTAGTAATCCTTTGACACAAATGTAAATTATAAGTAATACATGATTAAACATGTTTTGTAATACATTTTTAATACTTATTGCAAAATTTTTACATCAGACAAGATAAAGAAAAAAATATTTATGAATAGGAGGAAAAATATGAATCAATAGAGTCAACTTTAGTAAGCAATGAAGACAGTTTGCAATATGATTTCTTCCTTTTTCACCAATTCAAGCCCAAGACAGGCAAGCTGCCTACAGATCCTTTCTAAATATGATTCACTTACACCAGCATTATTTGAGGTCACTGTTTTAAACCAGAACACATTTGACTATGTCAGGGGTTCAATCTTCAACATGTTAGCATCCACGATTATTATTCAGCAATGCCTCATTCCAGATGTGCTTTATATAATGAAAGAAGTTCAAATGTCACCAGGAAAACAGTGTGAAAAGAATTAATTGGAAAGCTTATCATAGGAAAGTCATTTAGAATCCAGCTTTCACTAACATATCTGTGGATTAATTACATATACCAATCAATTAATAAAACAAAATAAATCCTGTAAATTTATCTAAAGACATCCTATCATAACAAGTGGAAGGATATTTGAAAGAGTTGATTATATTCCATCCTAGATGATTAGTATGTAAAGCACTCCAATACAAATGTTCTGCCTTCTACTCCCTCTTTTTATAGGAGATACAGTGTTAAGAACTCTTAAACTACTTAAAATAATGATTAATTCAGAAATCCTATTTCAAAATATTTTAAACAAGTATTTTAAAGTTTAACCTATGAATGATTCATGTTGATGTATGGTAGAAACCAACGTAATATTGTGAAGAAATTATCCATCAATTAAAAATAAATTAAAATGCTAAAATTAGAATATTTTTAAAAAATTAAATATATGTAAAATGTTATACATTAAAAACAAACTTTTGCATTTGTATAATTCAAGAAAATTTAGTTTAAATCCTCAACCTCGGCTTCTGCCTTAAAAACAAACAAAATGGGCAATAATCAGTAATTTTGATGAGAACAACAATTTCATTGTGCAGCAATCACCCATATGCTATCAAGAGGTCTGAATTTACCTTTTAATCAAACTTGTCTTCAAAAGATGTTGACTTTTTTGCCACTCTCCTATTGGGAATGATTTTATAGGCCATATGATAGACAATGACCTACAGTAGAAAAAAAAGAAAGATAATTAAGAACAAAGCTCTTAAAAATAAGACAAAAGAGCAACAACTAAATACATTTGCTTATTCTTCACAAAAATAGGATTAGTGACCTAAGCACCCTGAACAAAGGATTGTGAGCAGATAAGATTGGATATTTCAAAAATCTTCCAAAGGTATTTTTATACTCAATAACTTTCCCATATACTGTCCTTTACGCTAAAGAGATTTCCTGGGAAATACAGGTCACTTAATTCAAAAGAACCAACTGATTGGAACAGACCCCAATGCTAGGCAACATTGAGGGCAGGAGGAGAAGGGGGCGACAGAGGATGAGATGATTGGATGGCATTGCAGCTTCAATGGACATAAGTTTGAGCAAACACCGGGAGACAGTGAAGGACAGGGAAGCCTGTTGGGCTGCAGTCCATGGGATTACAAAGAGTCGGGCACAACTCAGTTATCAAACAACAAATTACAAATAATGAGATAACTTTGAGTGCCTAATAAAATATTTGCATATTTTGAGTTCTATAATTGCATTTAACATGCATATAATGGTCAGAATAAAATGTTCAGTTCAATTGAGTTGCTCAGTTGTGTCCAACTCTTTGCAACCCCATGGACTGCAGCACTCCAGGCCTCCCTGTCCATCACCAACTCCCAGAGCTTACTCAAACTCATGTCCATCAAGTTGGTGATGCCATCCCACCATCGCATACTCTGGCATCCCCTTCTCTTCCTGCCTTCAATCTTTCCCAGCATCAGGGTCTTTTCCAATGAGTCAGTTCTTCGCATCAGGTGGCCAAAGTATTGGAGTTTCAGCTTCAGCATCAGTTCTTCCAATGAATATTCAAAATGTATATGTTGTTATTTTTCCTATGGTCATAATAAGTATGAACTATAAATAATTGTTTCATGTTTCAGTAACATCTAGGGAAAAGAATACTTCCGAGAGTGCATTTTTCAATCTAAATAGTAATCATCCCTTCAAATCCTAACAAAGTATTAAACAAAAAACAATGTGTGGTCATTGTCTTTTCTACTCTTGTGTGTTCATATGTGTACAAAAGGGAGAAAAGGATATGTATGAATCTCTATTAAAGCAGCTCTTATCTTAGAAATTTAAACACTATTTAGAATGCTTAAAAAAATAATGTCTCCTTTCAGCCTTACATACTTATCAGCTATAATTCAAAACTCTTCAATAATACTTATTCTAGTGCCTTATATGGGAATGATCTCAAGCACTAAGTTTCTCTCAATAGAAACATCACTTAGGTCAGGATAACAAGTTTAAAGGGCTGATTTTTTTAATAATTGTTGTAGAACACATCTGTAGCTGTCTTTTCACTATATCAATTTCAAAATACCTAAATAGGAAAAAGGAAAATAAAATACCCTTTCCTTTCTATTTTCAAAATTATTAAAGATATTCACAAAACCTTTATTGAAAGGTTCAAACTATTATTATAATTAAGTTGCCAGATATTCTAATAAAATTTTCTATAACAATTTCACTAATGAGTCTAAAACAATAATAAAGTATACTTGTTATTTAGTACAAAGACAGCACTTGTTCATTTTACATAATTAAGAAAATTAAGTACAGCATGGTGACTATTGGGCTTCCCTTGTGGTTAAGTTGGTAAAGAATCCACCTGCAATGCGGGAGACTATAGTAAACAATATATCAGGTACTTGAAACCTACCAAGAGAACAGATCTTATGTGTTCTTATTACAAAACAAAGATTGTAATTATGTGAGGTGATACAGGTGTTAACTAATACAACTGTGCTAATCATTAGCAATATGTGTGTATCAAATCATCACTTTATACATCCTAAATTTACACAATGTTGTGTCTATTTTATCTCAATAAAATTGGAAAAATATTTTTACATTTTTAAAAATTAAATTCAAATAAGCAAAAATTAAAATTAAAAAGACCTTTCACCTTATGTATTTACCCATGAAGCCAGTCTTTTGTATATATGCGTACAAAGACATAGTATATATGCTATACATATACATATGTGAAGAAAAATGTAAAATATAATGTATTTATAATGGGGTCAGAGTGATACCTGGAGAAGGAAATGGCAGCCCACTCCAGTATTCTTGCCTGGAGAATCCCATGGACAGAGGAGCCTGGTGGGCTATGGTCCATGGAGTAGCAAAGTGTCAGACATAAATGAGCAACTAACAAACACATACACACAGAGTGATACATATAATTTTTTAACTTAACTTTTCTCCTAGGAATATATACTATGAATATCTTTACATATATTTATCTATTCTTCAGTATGATATTAATGGTTATATAAAATTTTACCTTATTGACTAACCACAGTAATTTAGCCATTTTTTCTCTTCTTAAGCATTAAAATTATTTTCCTTTTATTACTATTACAGATGAAGCTGTGATAAATTTTCAGCTATATTTAGGAAAAAATATCCTAGAAAAAGAATCAAAGGCTCAAAGGACACAAAAAGTCATAAAACTTCAGACAGGGTAGAGGAGCAATCTCTCAAACTGTGAAAATTTCACTGTTAACTTGATGAAGCAAACAAAGAATGGAAAAACTTTTGACCATTGTACTCACATAATTTCCCTGATACCATACTATGCTCCACAGTAGGCTTTACAAGTTCCCTTTACTTTTCTCAGTAGTCAATAACTAATAAGTTTCTAATCACTGTTTTGTTCAAAATTTTATTTTAATAGGCAATTCTGGATATTCAATCATCTTCAATCACACAAAGGGAAATTATGAAAACATAGTCAGCTTTAAAAGGATGAATATAGTATAACAAGGCTTCCCACGTGGCTCAGTGAGAAAGAATCCACCTGCCAGTGCAGGAGATCAGGGGACATAGGTCCCATTCCTGGGTCAAGATGTTCCCCTGGAGCAGGAAACAGCAACCCTACTCCAGTACGCTTTCCTGGAAAATTCCACAGACATAGGAGCCTGGTGGGCTACAGTCCATGGGGTACAAAAAGTCATACATGACTGAGGAGCACAGTATGACAAGCATATATATCCTTCTAGAATGCCCTAGATTCTTAAGTTAGTAGCGATTTTAAAGACAAAAATTGACTCTGTTATTGAGGGTTATATGTTATTAAATATAATGTATAGTACTAAGTTCAGTTGCTCAGTTGTGTCTGACTCTGCAAACCCATGCACTGCAGCACGCCAGGCCTCCCTGTCCATCACCAACTCCCGGAACTTACTCAAACTCATGTCCATTGAGTCGGTGATGCCATCCAACCATCTCATCCTCTGTTGTCCCCTTCTCCTCCCACCTTCAATCTTTCCCAGCATCAGGGTCTTTTCAAATGAGTCAATTCTTCACATCAGGTGGCCGAAGGATTGGAGCTTCAGTCTTCAGCATCAGTATTCAGCATCAGTCCTTCCGATGAATATTCAGGACTGATTTCCTTTATGATGGACTGGTTGGATCTTCTTGCAGTCCAAGGGACTCTCAAGAGTCTTCTCCAACACCACAGTTCAAAAGTATCTTCGGTGCTCAGCTTTCTTTATGGTCCAACTCTCACATCCATATATGACTACTGGAAAAAACAAAGCTTTGACTAGACGGATCTTTGTTGTCAAAGTAAAGTCTCTGCTTTTTTTTTTTTTTTTACTTCTTTTTAAAAAAATTTTTTTTATTTTATTTTTTAACTTTACAGTATTGTATTGGTTTTGCCATATACCAACAAGAATCCTCCACAGGTATACACATGTTCCCCATTCTGAAACCCTCCTCCCTCCCTGAAGTCTCTGCTTTTTAATATTCTGTCTAAGTTGGTCATAAGTTTTCTTCCTAGGAGCAAGCATCTTTTAATTTCACGGCTGCAATCACCATCTACAGTGATCTTGAAGCCCAAAAAAATAAAGTCAGCCACTGTTTCCATTGTTTCCCCATCTATTTGCGATGAAGTGATGGAACCAGATGCCATGATCTTGGTTTTCTGAATGTTGAGTTTTAAGCCAACTTTTTCACTCTCCTCTTTCACTTTCATCAAGAGGCTCTTTAGTTCTTTTTCGCTTTCTGCCATAAGGGTGATGTTATCTGCATATCTGAAGTTATTGATATTTCTTCCAGCAATCTTGGTTCCAACTTGTGCTTTATCCAGCCCAGTATTTCTCATAGTAATAAAATAAGTATCAAACCAAAAATCTTATTTAGATGTGTTGAAGTCAACTTGGTTAGGAAATTTAACATAAAAACTCACTATTTCCAAATTCTAACACAAACCAAAATCCCAATTTAAGGTATTTTTGGCATAATTTCCTTTCTAAAGGGTTATTCAGTATGGACTTAGATGAAAAAAATAATTTATATATTGCCCTTTGCTTGTTTATGTACATTCATTAATTTAAAATTCACTTTAAATATTTTTGTTATTTTATATATAGATGTGAAAATTAAAGTCACCTTTTATTCTAAAGACTTTAAAAATAACTCAAATTTTTTCACATTAATGCATCAGTAGTTAGTCAACATTTTTAAATGCTAAGTTTTAAAATAACTGTATTAAAGTAATATTTGATTGACTTTGATCAGTGTAAAATTCAATAGGATAGCAGTTTTTAATCATATTACTAATAATGAAAATTTTAATTTAGAAATGTGAATATTAATAAATACTATATGCCAAAAGTATATAAGGCTATACCAAATATATCAAAGGATAAAGTTGACAGAATTATTTGTGAAGTAGAATTTTTAATAAGCAAACCTAATATGGTTCATTTTATTTGTTCATTTTCAGATTAATAATTATCTGAATTATCCAAATATACTGCAAAAGACTACTAGATAGATAGATAGACTACTAAATGAAAATTAATCATGGTTTTCTTTTGACTCAGTTTTACAAATTAGGAATGCCACTCACAGAATTAGGTAAATCACAATCTTCTTGGGATTTAGGAAGAGTCATGGGTAGCACTTCTTTTGGTTAACTAAAAATTTTTAAAGAATTGTCACAACATAGTTTAAATGTTAGTACACAGGCCACCATTTTTATGTATAACAAACTTATGACAAATGCAGTCATTCCACCAAATTGTATTATATGGAGCTAAAATGTTTTTGAATATACATTTCAAAGATTTCCTTTATCTTTGCTTGTGTGCATGTGTGCTCAGTTACTAAGTAATTTCTTGCTCATTGTGACCCCATGGACTATAATCCACCAGGGTCCTCTCTCCATGGGACTCTCCAGTCAAGAATACTGAAGTATGTTCCCATTTCCTTCTTCAGGGGATCTTCCCAACCCAGGGTTTGAAATTGTGTCTCTTGTGTCTCCTGCACAGTTAGGCAGTGCTTTTCAGGTATTGCATTCAAGAAAATTTATATCTATAATGATTGTTCAGATTAGGATAGACAAGGTTATGTAGCACAAAAAATACCCAAATATTAGTGATTTAACATAAAAAAAATGTATTTCTAGCTAACACTATCTAGTTACCAGGTGGATAAAAGCTTCTATTCATTGTAGAGGCCCCAGGATCCAGATTGATGAAGATTATCTTGACGCAGATTCCTTGATCACAATGCCAGAAGGAAGAGAATATGACAAATCACATACTTCTCACAACACATTTGACAAAGTTACACTTTATAAACCTAACTCTGTGGAGGCAAAGAACTAGAAACATTTAGTTGCTGCTACTGCTAAGTCGCTTCAGTCGTGTCCGACTCTGTGCGACCCCATAGTCAGCAGCCCACCAGGCTCCCCCGTCCCTGGGATTCTCCAGGCAAGAACACTGAAGTGGGGTACCATTTCCTTCTCCAATGCATGAAAGTGAAAAGTGAAAGTGAAGTCGCTCAGTTGTGCCCGACTCTTAGCAACCCCATGGACTGCAGCCCACCAGGCTCCTCCATCCATAGGATTTTCCAGGCAAGAGTACTGGAGTGGGTTGCCATTGCCTTCTTCGAGAAATATTTAGTGATTGGCACTAATTCTAGCATAAAAACTTAAGCATGGTAGGTGATTAAAAATGCATTTTATGGGATAATTAATGAAAAAGCAAGACATAACAAAATAGTAAAAAAAAAAAAATTCTCAATGTAGTTGTATATTATTGAGTTTTACCATAAAACAGCCCTTTTTTAAGTATTGGAGAATTAATGAATGAGTGAATGAATGAGTCTGTTAGTGAGTAAATAATCACAAACCTTTCTCAGTGAGAAAACAACAATGACATCATGAAGGCAATTCTGTTATTGTATGAATAACTGGCCAGGTAGAAAATTTAATGGAAGATCTAAAATTTTGTATTTGCTAGCAAAATAAATGACTTTTTGGTATTATGTGGATGAAGCATAGGGAACTAAAATATTTTCCTAAATTGCCTTCATTCTAAGATAATTGTCTACCCAACTGAACAATTTTCCCCTTGGTACTAGCCAATGCATGACACTTTTCTTGATTCTGCAAAAAAATTTAAAAATAAAAAACATAATGCCATATTTTAGACATGTCCCAGCATTAGAGGACTTTTCCATCAGGATAGGAAAACAAGCACAGAAATGTCTAACTGAAATATAGAGCAGAATGAGGTAAGTACAACTACACAGAACTGAACTGGCCCCACAGAACCCAAGTATTTTGTGTCATAGGCATTTTACTTCACTGTTTTTTCAAAAATAAATGTTTGCAGCTCAAGTAATTCCTGCAGTGCAAATATTTCTTCTAATTATAGAAGGAAAAATAACCCCAAATGATATCCTTTAACAAAAAATGCATCCTTAATATCTCCTATGCAAGTCTGCAGAACAAAGGTTCGCCTAGTCAAGGCTATGGTCTTTCCTGTGGTCATGTATGGATGTGAGAGCTGGACTGTGAAGAAGGCTGAGCGCCGAAGAATTGATGCTTTTGAACTGTGGTGTTGGAGAAGACTCTTGAGAGTCCCTTGGACTGCAAGGAGATCCAACCAGTCCATTCTGAAGGAGATCAGCCCTGGAATTTCTTTGGAAGGAATGATGCTAAAGCTGAAACTCCAATATTTTGGCCACCTCATGCGAAGAGTTGACTCATTGGAGAAGAATCTGATGCTGGGAGGGATTGGGGGCAGGAGGAGAAGGGGACGACAGAGGATGAGATGGCTGGATGGCATCACTGACTCGATGGATGTGAGTCTGAGTGACCTCCAAGATCTGCTGATGGACAGGGAGGCCTGGCGTGCTGCGATGCATGGGGTCGCGAAGAGTCGGACACGACTGAGTGACTGATCTGATCTGAACATAGCTTTATGATTATATTTGTTGGTCTTCTTAAAAGTTTTCAAGGTACCTCTTCATATATATGTGTACACATACACACACACATATAAACACATAAGGAACTTTTGATATTTATAGTTTACAGAGGGATTCATTTTACTAATTTAAATGTGACTGACGCTATCATCTTACAGAGAAACATGAACCAACTTTTTGGCCGACCCACTACAAAAATCTCTCCATGTAACAAATGACCCTCAGCAACACTCAAACAAATTACTCTATTTTTCAAGTAATTTTTTCACATTCGGGTTTTTAGCTTTCCTCTCTGCATTTTAAAAAGCTTTTAATGTTTTCAATTGTGCATATTATATAATGACACTCATTCTACAAAGAACACATTTATTAGTCATCTCATAACTAATAAACAGCCATTTCACAAAACAGTGTAAATCATCCTTAATCATTTTTAGAGAAAATCACTAGGTTGAAGGGATGCTTCAAACATTTCAATATTTTGGATTATTCTTAGGCCACAGGTAAGACAGTGTGCCTTTTTAGATATCCTGACAGGGCTGCTGAAATCTCATTCTGTATATTTCATAAGGCTCCTTCCAACTCTACAATTTCATGATACTATGCTGAATACTGCAAAGATAAAGTTATTCTCTGCCTAAGGCAACTGCAAGCAAGGATTATATAAAAAAGAAAGTAAAGGCAGAATGCTGCAAACACAATGCAATATTTAATATTGGAGGACGGGGACTAACTGAACTTTAAGACATATAAAGACTATGGCTGATCATGTTGATTTTTGGTAGAAACCAACACAATACTGTAAAGCAATTAAAAATTCATCTTTTTATTCATTCAATTAATTCATTTAATTAAAAGTTCATTTTTTTATTTGTTTAATTCATTCAATTAAAAATAAATTTTTTAAAAGACATACGTTGCTGTTCAGTCACCCAGTCGTATCCAACTCTTTGCAAGCCCATGGACTGCAGCATTCCGGGCCTCCCTGTCCCTCACCATCTCCCAAAGTTTGCCCAAGTTCATGTCCATTGCATCAGTGATGCCATCCAGCCATCTCATCCTCTGATACCCTCTTCTCCTCCTGCCCTCAATCTTTCCCAGCATCAGGGACTTTTCCAATGAGTCAGCTGTTCACATCAGGTGATCAAAATACTAGAGCTTCAAGCTTCAGCATCAGTCCTTCCAATGAGTATTCAGGGTTTATTTCCTTTAAGATTAACTGGTTACATATACAAAACCTTATTTCTGAGACCATAATGAAACTTTTAGTTTAAATTCATATGCATGTTTGAACTGGGTTCAAATTCAGTACGGAAGCTATTATTGATTCTGCGGAACATGACTTCAAATCTAAGCAAATAGTGAACTGACCATGAGGAGCTCTTACACTCTGGATGTATGTACACAGACATCTCAATTTAACAACCAGACATACATTAAACAGCATTAATAGCCAGGCACTTAATGGATCAATTCCCACTGTTTGTGTAATGTAGAAATAAAAAAGGCTTATTAAATGACAAGCTTTCCCTGGTTTGTGCTAATTAATTATACACCGCATCTGACTGCTAATTTAGTGGGAAAATGCAGCCCCAAACCACAGTTTCGGCTTGAACTTTGCCTTGCATCACCCAGTTCAGCAGAGTGCTGCCGCAGCCCGCCTCTGAACGACACCAGTATTAAATTAGAGCACAAGGCCGTCAATTTAATAAGTGCTGTAGCAGGTGATTTGAATAAGGACATATTAGTATTCTACCAGTGCACAACTAAAAGCAGCTGACCTTTCAGACCAAAGAAGATCCTTGAACACATTCGGCTGAATCTGAGAACGTGGTAATAATCTGACAGTGGTAAGAGTGCCAAGAGAGACGTTTATGAGCCTGGACCCATTACTATACATCAGGCTTTCTCTGGTGCTCCGCAAGTAGTTTATATACCTCCGCCTCTCATTTTGCTCTTGCTGTCCGCCGTGAAAGAAAAGAAACTGAAATTAAGCTTCTTAAAAAAGCATATATTCAGTGACATATTTTGAAACCCTTCTTCTCATTCGGATTTATGGTACAAAGAACACAAAACTAATCAATGCACATATAAACTAGACGTGAGGATCCACATAAGAAACCATCAACTTCTTAAAATATAAGCAAATCTAACATAAAAATAAAACTGCATCTCCCAGATGTGAAACCATTAGAAAACCACCCATATTATAGCAGATGGGAGCTTGGACCCAGGAGTGCCAGGAGAACTGGGTCTGAAGCCCTGTACTGGCAAGTGCCCACCATCATACTCGCAGGAACCGAATTCACTGAATTCAGTTCAATGACATTCATCGAGTTCCATCGCCTACAGTGTTGTAAGCCCGGAGGTTAAAAAGATGAAAAAGATTTGATCCCTGTTTTCAAGGAGATCAGAATCTAGCAATGGTGACAGAAGCAATATGCTATTAATCATAATAGAATGAGAAGTGCTTTCAAGCACAGAGAATAGTGATCAATTTTGACTGGTGGTTTCCAGGAAAAGTTTTCAGACATGGCAATAGCTGGGCTGGGCTTTGTGAGTATTTTACCAACAGAGAGAGTGGAATGTGATCTGGTGGAAGGTGTTAATTAATGGAAATCTACTATATTGGGAGAGGAAGATACACTGAGTTAGGTGACAAATACAGGGGATGTATTTGGTTGAAGAGTATGTGGAGTTGCAAGCACCTGATTGTGTATGCTTCAAAATGGTTTCTACATAAGCAGAAACAGAATGGATTAGTGAATTTAAGAACAAGGTGTCTTAGTAAAATCAGGCCTAGATTTGGAGGGATGTTTACTTTGTTGGCCTCACAAAAATGCTGTAGGCCAAAAACACAGCCAAAGTTCAACCCAAAAAAGGGAACCACACAATCCCCAACAATCATGTTTCTTGGTGGTTACCCAGAAGAGCTGAAAACTTACATCCATCCAACAACATGCACACATATCTTTGTAGTAGCTTTATTCATAATCACTAAAACTTGAAAGCAAGCAAGATGTCTTTCAGGAGGTGAACAGATAATAAACTGTGGTACATGCAGGCAGGTGAATCTTCTTCTTCACTAGAAAGAAATGGGCCACCAAGACATGATACAACATGAAGGAACCTTGAATACATTTTATTAAGTGAAAGAAGCCCTTCTGAAAAGACTATATACTGTGTGATTCCAACCACATGACATTCTGAAAAAGGAAGAAACTATGGAAACGGAAAGGAGATCAAGGTGGTTACTAAAGAAGGAAGAGGGAACCAGTGGCAGACAAAGGAGGATTTCTTGAGCAGTGGAACAATTCTGTACAACACTATACTGGTGGATATGTTGTACACTTGTCGAAACCCATTGAATGTACAGCATCAGAAGTAATCTCTGGTATAAACTATGGACTTTGGGTGATAACAATATGCCAATATAGGTTCATCAGTATAATAAATGTGCCATGCTGGTGTAGGATGTTGATAGATACTGGGGAATACAGTACAGGAGGTATAGAGAAACTCTCTCTGTAACTTCTGCTCAATTTTTATGTGAACCTAACACTGATCTGTGGTGTTGGAGAAGGCTCTTGAGAGTCCCTTGGACTGCAAGGAGGTCCAACCGATCCATTCTGAAGGAGATCAGCCCTGGGATTTCTTTGGAAGGAATGATGATAAAGCTGAAACTCCAGTACTTTGGCCACCTCATGTGAAGGGTTGACTCATTGGAAAAGACTCTAATGCTGAGAGGGACTGGGGGCAGGCAGAAAAGGGGACTACAGAGGATGAGATGGCTGGATGGCATCACCGACTCGATGGATGTGAGTCTGAGTGACCTCCGGGAGTTGGTGATGGACAGGGAGGCGTAGCGTGCTGCGATTCATGGGGTTGCAAAGAGTCGGACACGACTGAGCGACTGAACTGAACTGAACACTGATCTAAAAACACTGTCTACTTAAAAAACTGCAAATAATAGATTTAAATCTGATCATACAGATAATTCTATTAAGTACAAATGGTCTAAAAGCCTAAGTTAAAAGGCAGGGTTGTCAAATTATATTTAAAAGACGTGAAATCCAACTGCATACTACAAACAAGAAATCTTGAAATATAAAGACAGATATGATAAAAGGGATGGAAGATGAGCCATAAGTAAGCTAGAGTGACTGCATTAATGTCAAAGGAATTTTCAGAAGGAGGAATAATTATCAGATAAAGAACATTTCATAGTGACAAAAAGGTCAGGAGGACAAAATAATCCTAAATGTGTATATAACTAATAATAAAGCTTCAACGTTTTGAAACAAAAACTGAACCAAAAGAAGCAGAAAAATCCAATGAATTTGGAAATTTCAAGTCTTTTCTCAGTAAGTAATAAAACAAGTAGATAATAAAATCAATAAGGATATACTCTACTTGACATTTTTTATACTCCAACACAAAACAGCTGAAAACAAGTGCACACAGAGCCTTCATCAAGATCCACCATATTCCTGTCCATAAAACAAATCTCAAATTTTGGAAGGATTAAATCATGCAATGTCTATTTTCTGAGTGTGGCAGGCAGAACAATGGACTCCCCACCCCATAGATGACCATGTCCTAGTCCTGCAACCTGTAAATATACTACGTTACACAGAAAATAGGAAATAATACAACCATAAAACACACATAGGGCTTCCCTGGTGGTCCAGTGGTTAAGAATCCACCCTGCAATGCAGAGGACACCGGTTCAATCCCTGGTCCTGGAAGATCCTACATGCCGTGGAACTAAGCCCATGCTCCCCAACTCCTGAGGCAGTACTCCAGAGTCCGCGAGTGGCCACTACTGAGCCCATGCCCTGCAACTTCTGAAGCTCGAGCATCCCAGAGCCCAGGCACTGCAGTGAGAGAAGCCACCACAATGAGAAGCCCATGCCCCAAAACTAAGAGTAGCCTTGCTTGCCACAACTAGAGAAAGCCAGTGCACAGAAACAAAGACCCACTACAGCCAACATAAATAACTACACATAGTTGAGTTCCTGGGTGTTCTTTGGAAAGAATGATGCTAAAGCTGAAACTCCAGTACTTTGGCCACCTCATGCGAAGAGCTGACTCATTGGAAAAGACTCTGATGCTGGGAGGGATTGGGGGCAGGAGGAGAAGGGGATGACAGAGGATGGGATGGCTGGATGGCATCACTGACTCGATGGACGTGAGTCTGAGTGAACTCCAGGAGTTGGTGACAGACAGGGAGGCCTGGCGTGCTGCAATTCATGGGGTCGCAGAGTCGGATACGACTGAGCGACTGAACTGAACTGAACACATAGTTGCCAGCAACACTTAGAGTACACTATGTAGTTTTGTAAAAATCAGTTGAGCCTCTCAAGTCTGGAAGTAGTTCTACCTTTTGATCCCTTCTATATCCCTACACCTGTTAAGGGAGCCAAGCATAATCAGATTCAAAGATATGATTCCAGGTTTACCCTTTTTTTGCCTATTTTAATTTTTTATTAAATTTTTTTTAATTTTTTAATCTTTTATTCTTTGACCATATAACTACAGCAATCATATCCATCTTCATGGGTCTGCTGGGATCCTACCTTCTTCAGGGGATGTTTGGAAATGTGCAGGTATTTATTGGTACACACTGGTGGGGGCAGGGAATGCTACTATCATTTAGAAACTGGACCAGAGATCCCAACTGACCTGACATACTCAACAAAGAGTTAAACAATGAAGAATTGTCCTACATCAGAGGTCAAGAAACACAGCATAAGTTAATGATATGAGCTCCTTATTCAGAAAAATCTCAATCAAATTGAATCTTGAGAAAGAGATTTTCTCTCTCTCTCTGTTTTAATTTTTTTAACTTTTTTTTTTAACTCTTCTTAAGAGTAAAATAAATGTTTAACTCGAAGGTTGGAAGAGGAGGGAAGATTGAGCAATATGTAAGTTGATTAGCCAAATGTCCACCATATAGAAAACAGTAAATATTGGTTATCATTAATAGTGGTATTATCAAAAGTGATGGAAGACAGAGTATTAAATCTAAAGGGTAGAAAAATATCAAAAGAATTTTGCATCTAAGATTTAATTTAGAAAGGCAGAAGGGATTCTGGATGTCAAATATTATATGCATGTTGCTCCAATTTGAGAAACATATATAGCTGGTTTTTTAATTCAAAGTGAAGAAGGATGTAATTTGAATATTATCCTTTAGGATTCAAAGAAATGTTTTTATTAATCCATACTACTAGTTAAATTAAGAGGATTACCATTTGGTCTTCTATCGACAAAATATTCAAAATCAGTAAGACCATCTCTGGAAAAAAAGGAACTGTGTCTTCCATTGCACTCTCCACCTTGCCTACCCAGGTGAGAAAGCCATCACAACAATTCAAATATAGAGGGGAACATCAGATCCCTGTACTACACACATTGAGATCACATAGTACATTACATCACATAGTAATGTAAACTATGATCTTAGGATGATTATGATGTGTCAACATAGGTTCATCAATGGTAATAAATATATCACCCTGGTGGGACTGCTAAGTCACTTCAGTTGTGTCCAACTCTGTGCAACCCCATAGACAGCAGCCCACCAGGCTCCGCTATCCCTGGGATTCTCCAGGCAAGAACAGTGGAGTGGGTTGCCATTTCCTTCTCCAAGGCACGAAAGTGAAAAGTGAAAGTGAAGTCACCCAGGAGATGTTGATAAAGGGGGAGGTGACGCATGTGGAGGCCGGGGATATACGGGCAATCTCTGTACTAGCGTCTCAACTTTGCTTTGAACCTAAAGCTACTCTAAATAACAGAGTCAATTCTTTAAAAATAAATTAAACAGTCTATTTAAAAACAAAGCTCAATAAAGCCATTATATTAAAATAAATTGAATGCTGCTTTCATGCTGAGGGAAAGAACTTGAAAAAAATCTGTCATTACACTGATATAAACACCACATAATGTTCGAGCACAGCCTTTTCATGTTGTATATTCCTTAAAGAAAAAAGCACATTACTTGACTTGTCAGTAAAACTTACATGTACTACATGAAAGATAAGCATGGACAGAGTCTGACTCATTCATGAATGGAACCCTTAGCCAGATATGGGGCAACAAGTATGCTGCCATAGGCATAACTTATGAAATGGATAAAATTTCCTTTTCTACAATTATTAAAATTTCTTTTTTAATATTTTGAGAACTTTTAGATTTCTTTATTACTAACATTATTAAACAATTATTAAAATTCTTCTCTGCATTCAAACATTAAATACATTTGCTAAAAGAAGACAAAAATATAATCTTTTTCGTTTTTAAAAGGCATTCAGCTTCAGAAAGTACCACAATTTATAATATAAGCATCTAGTTTAAAATATAGTACTTCATAATGCTACATCCTGCTAGTATTGGTTGAAGAGAGATGGACACAGTAGAGACAGAATGAATGGCATCATTTAAGGCAAAAAAATCATATATATCAAACTATCTGAAACATCACTCTGCAGTTATAAACACAGATTAGCATTTTTCATATGAAATATAATACCTAGTTAATATGGAATAAACTTGGTATTCAGAATATTTAAACACTATTATGAGATACAGCAAATTTAAACTACTTAGCATTTTCCTATATCCAGTAAGTTTTTCTTATAAGAGCTTCCTGACACATTTATGTTCATAAGTAATATTTTCTAGGACCTTCTCCCTTTACTATTTACTTTCTCTTTCACACTTAAGTCTTTTAACATCACTAATTTGTTCTTGATCAGTTGGTAAAAAAGTTATTCTGAGAATAAATCAACTCATCATCACACAGTGTAAAAATGTATACATAAAATATGTACATGCATGTATATGTGGTATTATTTTCTTTATAGAAAGAAGCAGATTTGAAATTTCCCCCTTACCAGGACTTCATCGCCTTTTAGATAATCTTCAGTTCAGTTCAGTCGCTCAGTCGTGTCCGACTCTTCGCAACCCCATGAATCGCAGCACACCAGGCCTCCCTGTCCATCACCAACTCCTGGAGTTAACCCAGACTCATGTCCATCGAGTCAGTGATGCCATCCAGCCATCTCATCCTCTGTCGTCCCCTTCTCCTCCTGCCCCCAATCCCTCCCAGCATCAGAGTCTTCTCCAATGAGTCAACTCTTCCCATGAGGTGGCCAAAGTACTGGAGTTTCAGCTTTAGCATCATTCCTTCCAAAGAAATCCCAGGGCTGATCTCCTTCAGAATGGACTGGTTGGATCTCCTTGCAGTCCAAGGAACTCTCAAGAGTCTTCTCCAAAACCACAGTTCAAAAGCATCAATTTTTCAGCGCTCAGCCTTCTTCACAGTCCAGCTCTCACATCCATACATGACCACAGGAAAAACCATAGCCTTGACTAGACGGACCTTTGTTGGCAAAGTAATGTCTCTGCTTTTGAATATGCTATCTAGGTTGGTCATAATTTTGCTTAGATAATCTTACTGTGGTAATTTGGCATTAATCTTGTGTCCTAGAGAGCACAACGCATGCCTGACAACAATCTAACATGATCTAAACAAAAAAAAAATCAAAGCTCAGTATTTCCAAAACTTCAAAACTCAGAATTTAAAATAATTCTACAATATATTTTGCACTAAGACTTTGGACTGCAAGGAGATCCAACAACTCCATCCTAAAGGAGATCAGTCCTTGGTGTTCATTGGAAGGACTGATGCTGAGGCTGAAACTCCAATACTTTGACCACCTGATGTGAAGAGAAAAGACCCTGATGCTGGGAGGGATTGGGTGTGGGAGGAGAAGGGGACGATGGAGGATGAGATGGCTGGATTGCATCACCGACACAATAGACATGGGTTTGAGTAAACTTCGGGAGTTGGTGATAGACAGGGAGGCCTGGCGTGCTGTGGTCCACGGGGTCACAAAGAGTTGGACACGACTGAGCAACTAAACTGAACTGAAGTATATATGGCCTAGACAAACTGCTATGGTTACCACATAGGCTCCTCAAGAGAGAAATTAATTATATCCATATGTGCAACGTGATGAAACTGGTGCTAAGGAATTAAGTCAATCTAGTATAATGTTCTAAGAATTGCACATACATTGATATTGCTGCAAACTAAGCCTTACTCCTGTATATGAACTATGGAATGAGGTTCGTGACATTGTACAGGAGACAGGGATCAAGACCATCCCCATGGAAAAGACATGCAAAAAAGCAAAATGGCTGTCTGGGGAGGCCTTGCAAATAGCTACGAAAAGAAGAGAAGCAAAAAGCAAAGGAGAAAAGGAAAGATATAAACATCTGAATGCAGAGTTCCAAAGAATAGCAAGAAGAGATAAGAAAGCCCTCTTCAGCGATCAATGCAAAGAAATAGAGGAAAACAACAGAATGGGAAAGACTAAGGATCTATTCAAGAAAATCAGAGATACCAAAGGAACATTTCATGCAAAAATGGGCTCGATAAAGGACAGAAATGGTATGGACCTAACGGAAGCAGAAGATATTAAGAAGAGATGGCAAGAATACACAGAAGAACTGTATAAAAAAGAGCTTCACGACCCAGATAATCATGATGGTGTGATCACTGACCTAGAGCCAGACATCCTGGAATGTGAAGTCAAGTGGGCCTTAGAAAGCATCACTACGAACAAAGCTAGTGGAGGTGATGGAATTCCAGTGGAGCTATTCCAAATCCTGAAAGATGATGCTGTGAAAGTGCTGCACTCAATATGCCAGCAAATTTGGAAAACTCAGCAGGGGCCACAAGATTGGAAAAGGTCAGTTTTCATCCCAATCCCAAAGAAAGGCAATACCAAAAAATGCTCAAACTACCGCACAATTGCACTCATCTCACACGCTAGTAAAGTACTGCTCAAAATTCTCCAAGCCAGGCTTCAGCAATATGTGAACCGTGAACTTCCTGATGTTCAAGCTGGATTTACAAAAGGCAGAGGAACCAGAGATCAAATTGCCAACATCCGCTGGATCATCGAAAAAGCAAGAGAGTTCCAGAAAAACATCTATTTCTCCTTTATTGACTATGCCAAAGCCTTTGACTGTGTAGATCACAATAAACTGTGGAAAATTCTGAGAGAGATGGGAATACCAGACCACCTGATCTGCCTCTTGAGAAATCTGTATGCAGGTCAGGAAGCAACAGTTAGAACTGGTCATGGAACAACAGACTGGTTCCAAATAGGAAAAGGAGTACGTCAAGGCTGCATATTGTCACCATGTTTATTTAACTTATAGGCAGAGTACATCATGAGAAATGCTAGACTGGAAGAAACACAAGCTGGAATCAAGATTGCCGGGAGAAATATCAATAACCTCAGATGTGCAGATGATACCACCCTTGTGGCAGAAAGTGAAGAGGAACTCAAAAGCCTCTTGATGAAAGTGAAAGTGGAGAGTGAAAAGGTTGGCTTAAAGCTCAACATTCAGAAAACGAAGATCATGGCATCTGGTCCCATCACTACATGGGAAATAGATGGAGAAACAGTGGAAACAGTGTCAGACTTTCTTTTTCTGGGCTCCAAAATCACTGCAGATGGTGACTGCAGCCATGAAATTAAAAGACGCTTCCTCCTTGGAAGGAAAGTTATGACCAACCTAGATAGCATATTCAAAAGCAGAGACATCACTTTGCCAACAAAGGTTCGCCTAGTCAAGGCTATGGTCTTTCCTGTGGTCATGTATGGATGTGAGAGCTGGACTGTGAAGAAGGCTGAGAGCCGAAGAATTGATGCTTTTGAACTGTGGTGTTGGAGAAGACTCTTGAGAGTCCCTTGGACTGCAAGGAGATCCAACCGGTCCATTCTGAAGGAGATCAGCCCTGGGATTTCTTTGGAAGGAATGATGCTAAAGCTGAAACTCCAGTATTTTGGCCACCTCATGCGAAGAGTTGACTCATTGGAGAAGACTCTGATGCTGGGAGGAATTGGGGGCAGGAGGAGAAGGGGACGACAGAGGATGAGATGGCTGGATGGCATCACTGACTCAATGGATGTGAGTCTGAGTGACCTCCGAGAGCTGGTGATGGATAGGGAGGCCTGGCGTGCTGCAGTTCATGGGGTCGCAAAGAGTCGGACACGACTGAGTGACTGATCTGATCTGATCTGAACACACACATGGGCTTCCCAGGTGGCACTAAGTTCAGTTCAGTTCAGTGCTAGAGAACTTGCCTGCCAATGCAGGAAATATAAGAGACTCAGTTATGATCCCTGTGTCGGGAGAATCCCTGGAGGAGGACATTGGCAACCCCCTCCAGTACTCTGGCCTGAAGCATCCCGTGGACAGAGCAGCATCACAGGCTACAGTCCACAGGGTCTCAGACGTGACTGAAGTGACACAGCATGACAATTACACAGAATCCAATATGGAAAATCATTTCAAGTTCTATTATTCTTTATGTTACCTGTAGGCAAATACTCCAGTGCCTCATAGTCAAATCTACCATCTATGAACATTTTGAAGGAAAGAATAAAGAAAATTGAAGGGAAATGAAGGAAAGAGAAGACAAAGAAGAAAGCCTGGACAAAACTGAACATTCTATAGACATTATCTTCATCGGTTCATATCAGACCCCTGTAAGGGAAAAATGTTATTGTCTGTATTTTATATATGAAAAAACTACTTTGGAAATACTCTCTTTCCCAAGGTAAATATATAACAGAATTGGTATTTAAATTCAGGTCTTTGCTGAATCCAAATTCCACATGCCTTTTTCTCATCCCTAGGATATCTTCTTCGGCCACCTACTTTTTGATTTAGGAATAATATCAACACGTACCTAAAAGCAAGTCCTGTCCAGTGGGGAAGGTTCAAGTCCTTCTGATAAATTCGTCAGTAGGCCATCAGCTGACTACCGCATGTGTGCCTAACCATTCAACAAATATCTTTTCCTTCTCTGACCACATTAATGACAGAGATTTCTCACCTTCTAGTTAGTATCCATTAGCAAGTAAGCAACACTCTGGAAGCCTAGCCCTCAAAAAACCACAATGCAACAAATGTGTTGAGGATAATGCACAGAAAGACTGTAGAATGCCTCACCTCCTGCTTCCTTCTCCCTGTGGGTTTGTCACCCACTGTTATATTTTATTTATGTCGTATCGTAAATGTGAAGCTCTGTTGATGGGGATAAAGCCTGTGCCAGAAAGGTCAGAAACTTGGTTCACTTCCTGTGCCTTAAACAGTTCTTTGATTCATTAGCTTTTTAAAAAATTAATCAGTAAGGTTTTTTGAGTGCCTAATAGAGGAAAAAAACCCATCAACCTTTAATGAATTGTTAGAACATTTTTCATACATTCAAGAAACGTATAAACCTAATTAATGTTTGGCTAAGGTAATAAACTTTAACATTTTTAAAAGGACTTTTGTCCATATAAGAGGCAATGTCCCCATGGAAAGATGAGGCACTGTCACTGAATGTGAAGTGAAGTGAAGTCGCTCAGTCATGTCCGACTCTTTGCAACACCATGGATTGTAGCCCACCAGGCTCCTTGGTCCCTAGGATTTTCCAGGTATGAATACTGGAGTGGGTTGCCATTTCCTTCTCCAGGGGATTTTCCCAACCCAGGGATCGAACCCAGGTCTCCCACATTGTAGGAAGATGCTTTACCATCTGAGCTACCAAGGAAGTGTCTCTGTAACAGAGCTCAGTAGCAAAGGCAAAATCAAATTACTTGTTCAACATTGCAGAGTTGGGCCAGGTAGAACAGGGGCTTCCAGGTGGTTCAGTGGTGAAGAATCCACCTGCTGATGCAGGGGCTGTAAGAGACAAGGTTGTATCCCTGGTCTGAGAAGATCCCCTGGAATAGGAAATGGCAGCCCACTCCAGTATTGTTGCCTGGAAAGTTCCATGGAAGAGCCTGGCAGGCTACAGTTCATGGAGTCCCAAGGAGTGGTACACAACTGAGAGACAGAACACACACATGCACACTGGGTGAAACAGCACAGTTCAGATCAGTCGTTCAGTCGTGTCCGACTCTTTCCGACCCCATGAATCACAGCACGCCAGGCCTCCCTGTCCATCAACAACTCCCGGAGTTCACTCACACTCACGTCCATCGGGTCAGTGATGCCATCCAGCCATCCCATCCTCTGTCATCCCCTTCTCCTCCTGCCCCCAATCCCTCCCAGCATCAGAGTCTTCTCCAATGAGTCAACTCTTCGCATGAGGTGGCCAAAATACTGGAGTTTCAGCTTCAGCATCAGTCCTTCCAAAGAAATCCCAGGGCTGATCTCCTTCAGAATGGACTGGTTGGATCTCTTTGCAGCCCAAGGGACTCTCAAGAGTCTTCTCCAACACCACAGTTCAAAAGCATCAACTCTTCTGCCCTCAGCTTTCTTTATAGTCCAACTCTCACATCCATACATGATCACTGGAAAAACCATAGCCTTGACTAGATGGACCTTTGTTGGCAAAGTAATGTCTCTGCTTTTGAATATGCTATCTAGGTTGGTCATAACTTTCCTTCCAAGGAATAAGCATCTTTTAATTTCATGGCTGCAAACAACACATGTTCCTATAAAATAACACTATTCATTCATGGCAACCCACTCCAGTATTCTTGCCTGGAAAATCCCATGGACTGTAGCCTACCAGGCTCCACTGTCCATGGGGTCACAAAGAGTCGGACATGACTGAGAGACTTCACTTTCACTTTTCCACTCATAAGCCTAACACTGGGCCCACAACCCAGGGAGACTTCTCCCCATAGCAGGCATCCTAAACCGTAGAGGAAAGTGCTTGTTGCAATATCCAGAGCTGGGGGATAGGGGTGGAAGTGGGGTGCTATATGCAATTAGTTGCAAGGCCTGATGGGGGCACATAGCAATAATCATTATGCAGTGTGCAGGACAGTCCTTTACAAGGAAGAACTGTCTAAAATGACAATAGTACCACATGGACGCATTAACATGCTGCAGCTGCAGCGTCGCTTCAGTTGTGTCCAACTCTGTGGGACCCCATAGATGGCAGCCCACCAGGCTTCCCGTCCCTGGGATTCTCATTCTAATGGAAGTTTAAATAAGAAAATAATAGTTTTACATTTGTAAATACTACACCGGAATTGACACAGAAGAAAATGAATATATCTTAGCTCTCTTTTTGAGGGAGCCTTAGGGACAGTATTGCTTTCTGATCCGTTTTGACAGTGTTCATCTTAAGACATAACAAAGGGAAAGCTACCAAACACCAACAATTCAAGTAAAGTTGTATATCTCTCGTCTATGGACTTTTGAGACTAACCAAAGTTATCCACAGAAAGACCCACTTAAAAGATAACTTTATTAAATCTGCATATTATTGAAACCTACATTGCCTTTCTGTTCTCTTTCCTGAATTCTAACCAGGAAAAAGACCTGCTCAAGATTTCAGGAACTATGATTGATACACATGCCCAGAACTAAAAGAGTTTGAGAGAGTATACCATTTACCTACCCTGCTTGGGACCATCCATGTACATGGTTGTACAGTGATCAGGATGTAGAGGTTTTCAGCTTTAAGTACATTTAGGGAGCTGATAGGTAACTGAATCAGAAAGAAAGACTTCAGAAAATAGGGTCAGGTGTCTGTCATCCTGGAGTACACATGATCCCTACAAATGTATTTTAGAACACCGTGAAAACCAAATAAAATACTATAAATTTGGCTTAAAATATACATTTTTTATGTTAATGCGCCAGAGAAGGCAATGGCACCCCACTTCAGTACTTTTGCCTGGAAAATCCCATGGACAGAGGAGCCTGGTGGGCTGCAGTTCATGGAGTCGCTGGAGTTGGACACGATGGAGCGACTTCACTTTCATGCATTGGAGAAGGAAATGGCAACCCACTCCAGTGTTCTTGCCTGGAATCATTTTGTTAATGTCCAGTTTTATTGCAAATTCTCAATTAGATACTGCAGTTCCTTGATCTGGATCTTTGATAATTCATAAATTCTTTAGTTTACCCATATTTTACTTCTTTAAATGAAAATCAAAGTTTAACTCTAATACATGCTCTTTGAAACAACTAAAATTATAAAGGCAAAACTGCTTTAAGGCAAAGTTAAACATCATCCCCTTTCAACAATGCCCATGCCCTCTGCTAAGTTCCTTATGCCCCTTTATCATAACAAGTGACTAGCCATAACAGTTCACTATGGTAACTTTTACACAATTCTCCTCATTAGCAGACACATACAAATAGATATGTACATATCCAATCATATATATGATGCTGCTGCTGCTGCTGCTAAGTCACTTCAGTAGTGTCCAACT
The DNA here is from genome assembly GCA_935064755.1 of Tragelaphus eurycerus. Lineage (NCBI taxonomy): Eukaryota > Metazoa > Chordata > Mammalia > Artiodactyla > Bovidae > Tragelaphus > Tragelaphus eurycerus. The sequence goes on from CAKXYN010000014.1 coordinate 3,699,599, forward strand.
CTGTGCCACCCCATAGACGGCAGCCCACCAGGCTCCCCTGTCCCTGGGATTCTCCAGGCAAGAACACTGGAGTGGATTGCCATTTCCTTCTCCAATGCATGAAAGTGAAAAGTGAAAGTGACGTCGCTCAGTCGTGTCCGACTCTTGGCGACCTCATGAACTGCAGCCCACCAGGCTCCTCCATCCATGAGATTTTCCAGGCAAGAGTACTGGAGTGGGGTGCCATTGTCTTCTCCGATATATGATGCTAAGAGTTTTTATTTTTTGTTTGATTATGGATAATGAAATAGAATCGTTAACTATATCTTGCTCCAAACACACATGTTTTCACTCATAATATATCCTGGACATCTCTGTAAGTTAGTAAATATAGATTTCTTATAAAATTTAATTGAGGTGAAAAAAAAAATGGAAAAAAAATATTTATGAATTTGTCAGTTTTTTTAACCTTAAAACACCGGAATATTTATTTAATCTAAAATTTTTCTTTTTTCATAAAAAAAAAAAAACTTCTCTTTTTTTTTTTAAAAACAACAAAAAATAAAGGGGGGGGGGGGGGGGGGGGAAAGACACCCCCTTTCTGTGGTGGTGGGAACTCAAACAGCCACCACCAGGAACAATAAAAAGATTCATCAAAAAAAAAAAAATGCTAATAGAACTGCCTTATGATCCAGCAATCCCACTGCTGGGCATATACACTGAGAAATCCAGAATTGAAAGAGACACATGTACCCCAATGTTCATAGCAGCACTGTTTGCAATAGCCAGAACATGGAAGCAACCCAGATGTCCATCCACAGATGAATGGATAAGCAAGCTGTGGTACATATACACAATGGAGTATTACTCAGCCATTAAAAAGAATACATTTGAATCAGTTCTAAGGAGGTGGATGGAACTGGAGCCTATTATACAGAGTGAAGTAAGCCAAAAACAAAAACACAAATACAGTACACTAACGCATATATATGGAATTTAGAAAGATGGTAAAAATAACCCTATTTACGAGACAGCAAAAGAGACACTGATGTATAGACCAGTCTTTTGGACTCTGGGACCGGGAGAGGGTGGGATGATTGGGGAGAATAGTATTGAAATATGTATAATATTATATCTGAAATGTATTAATTGTTCAAACTAATCACTGTCATGTTACAATTTGTTCATATTAGATGTTTGTAATGTTTCTGATAATCAATAAAAGAGATTCTTGATAAAAAAAAAAAAAAAAAGAAAGGCAAAAAAGAAGTCAAAAATCGGGGCTCTCTTTTTTTTTTCAAAAAAAGAACCCATAATCTCACTTTCAAAAAACCCCATAACCTCTGCTCAAAGGGGGGGGGGAAAAAAACCCCACAAAGTTGTGGGGGGGGAACCCCAGCAGAGGCCTAGGGACACATGCTTGGTACTGCAATGCGTCTGAAAAGCAGGACTGTCACCCCAGTGGGTCTGGAAGGCAAAGCATTAAGCCAAACACTGGTACTCTTGAGACTTAAAACCTAATGAAACTTGTCTTGCTAGGTTTTGAACCTACTGGGGATCCGTTACCCCTTCCTCTTCCTTTCCAAATTTATCCATTTTGGAATGTAATTGTCCATCCTTCGTCCCATCATTGTATTTCAGAAGAATATATTTGATTTCATAGGTTCACAGCTAAAGATCAATTTGCCTAAGGGTGATCATACCTCAAGTTTCATTCAAACATGATTCAGTTCAGTTCAGTTCAGTTGCTCAGTCATGTCCGACTCTGCAACCGCATGAACTGCAGCACACCACCTCCCTGTCCATCACCAATTCCCGGAGTCTACCCAAACCCATGTCCATCGAGTCGGTGATGCCATCCAACCGTCTCATCCTCTGTCATCCCCTTCTCCTCCTACCCTCAATCTTTCCCAGCATCAGGGTCTTTTCAAATGAGTCAGCTCTTTGCATCAGGTGGCCAAAGTGTTGGAGTTTCAGCTTTAGCATCAGTCCTTCCAATGAACACCAAGGACTGATCTCCTTTAGGATGGACTGGTTTGATCTCCTTGCAGTCCAAGGAACTCTCAAGAATCTTCTCTAACACCACAGTTCAAAAGCATCAATTCTTCTGCCCTCATCTTTCTTTATAGTCCAACTCTCACATCCATACATGACAACTGGAAAAACCATAGCCTTGACTAGATGAACCTTTGTTGGCAAAATAATGTCTCTGCTTTTGAATATGCTGTCTAGGTTGGTCATAACTTTCTTTCCAGGGAGTAAGCGTCTTTTACTTTCATGGCTGCGATCACCATCTGCAGTGATTTTGGAGCCCCAATAAATAGAGACACTGTTTCCACTGTTTCCCCATCTATTTGCCATGAAGTGATGGGACCAGATGCCATGATCTTCGTTTTCTGAATGTTGAGTTTTAAGCCAACTTTTTCACTCTCCACTTTCACTTTCATCAAGAGGCTCTTTAGTTCTTCTTCACTTTCTGCCATAAGGGTGGTGTCATCTGCATATCTGAGGTTATTGATATTTCTCCCGGCAATCTTGATTCCAGCTTGTGCTTCCTCCAGCCCAGTGTTTCTCACGATATACTCTGCATATAAGTTAAATAAGCAGGGTGACAACATACAGCCTTGACATACTCCTTTTCCTATTTGGAACCAGTCTGTTGTTCCATGTCCAGTTCTAACTGTTGCTTCCTGACCTCCATACAAGTTTCTCAGGAGGCAGGTCAGGTGGTCTGGTATTCCCATCTCTTTCAGAATTTCCACAGTTTATTATGATCCACACAGTCAAAGTCTTTGGCATAGTCAATAAAGCAGAAATAGATGTTTTTCTGGAACTCTCTTGCTTTTTCCATGATCCAGCAGATGCTGGCAATTTGATCTCTGGTTCCTCTGCCTTTTCTAAATCCAGCTTGAACATCTGGAAATTCACGGTTCACGTATTGCTGAAGCCTGGCTTGGAGAATTTTGAGCATTCCTTTACTAGCGTGTGAGATGAGTGCAATTGTGCAGTAGTTTGAGCATTCTTTGGCATTGCCTTTCTTTGGGATTGGAATGAAAACTGACCTTTTCCAGTCCTGTGGCCACTGCTGAGTTTTCCAAATTTGCTGGCATATTGAGTGCAACACTTTCATAGCATCATCTTTCAGGATTTGGAATAGCTCCACTGGAATTTCATCACCTCCACTAGCTTTGTTCGTAGTGATGCTTCCTAAGGCCCACTTGACTTCACATTCCAGGATGTCTGGCTCTAGGTCAGTGATCACACCATCGTGAGTATGAAGATCTTTTCTGTACAGTTCTTCTGTCTATTCTTGCCACCTCTTAATATCTTCTGCTTCTGATTATCATACCTGATTTACATGATAATTAAATAAGCCTTTGGACTTTAGACTTTAGAACTGATGCTGGAATGAGTTAAGCACTTTGGAACTGTTGGGATGGAACATATTTGTCACTGAGAAGAATATACATTCAGGGGCCCAGGGCAGAACGCAATGATCCAAATGTTGGTGTCTCTTCCCAAAATTCACATGTTAAATCCTAATCCTAATGCACTGGTAATCAGAGATGGAGCTTTGGTGATGTAATTAAGTCATGAGAATGGAGCTATCATTAACAGGATGAGAGGAGGCATTTATAATGGGAGGCCAGAAAGCTAGCAAGTTTTCTTTCCACCACATGACAACACAGCAAGACGGCTTTTTGTAAACCAGGAAGAACACTCTCATCAAGAACCTTAACCTGCAGGCACCCAGATCTCAGACTTTCAACCTTCAGAACTGTGAGAAATACAGTTTAAATGTTTGTTGTTCAGCCACCCAGTTTATAATATTTTGTTATAGCAGTTCTAGTACAGTAGAACAGAATCATTTAAATCGGGCTTTTTGCACAGCTCCATTGGTAAAGAATCCATCTGCAATGCAGGAAATCCTAGTTCAATTCCTGGGTCAGGAAGATCTGCTGGAGAAGGGATAGTCTGCCCACTGCAGTATTCTTGGGTTTCTGTTGTGGCTCAGCTGCTAAAGAATCTGCCTGCAATGCAGGAGACCTGGGTTCGATCCCTGGGTTGGGAAGGTTCCCTGGAGAAGAGAAAGGCTACCCACTCCAGTATTCTGGCCTGAAGAATTCCAGGGACTAAGTTCATGGGGTCACAAAGAGTCAGACACGACTGAGTGACTTTCACTTCACCTTGCCCTCATATCACCCCTCAAATTGTCCTAATCCAGGTGATCAAGGACCTCCAAAATCATTACATAAGTAATTAATTCTCAGCCCGCACCTTGATTCATCTATCAAAGGCATTTATTTATCAAATCCTTTTCCTTGATATATTTTCTTCACTGTTTTCCCCCAAGTTTTCTTTCTTCCTCACTTTGGTTTTCCCCCTCTACCTGTTTGCTCCTGCTCCATCTCTTTCGCTGATCCCTATACTTCTCTCCTAATTTTTAATACTTAAGTATTCCAGGATGCAGTCCCAGGACCCAGTTCTCCAGATCTTTTCACTCCATTGGTGATACAACCCGTCTCATGGGTTTTCTACTCTGATTACTTGGTGTACTTCTGATGGTTCTCCTCATTGTTCTCAGCTCTTCTTCCCACAAAATATTTCAGAGATGTTCCTTTCTCACAGCATTTGCTCTACTTAATCTCTCTCTCTGGAATATTCTTCTAATAATTCCTTTCACATCTTTTGTTAACATGTTACCTTCCCATTAAGCCATCATGACAGGCCAGCTATAATGTTAACCTGTATAACCACCATCTCATGTGATTATACTGCACACTATGTCACACTATATGGTTCTCGTCTTGTCTTTATCCTCCCCCATACACTAATGTAAGCTCCATCTTCAACTGTTTTGTCCACTAGTGTATTCAAAGTACCTAAAGCAGTTCCTGACACGTGTTCTGTTCTTAGTTGCTCAGTAATGTGTGACTCTTTGCGATCACCAGGCTCCTCTATCCATGGGATTCTCCAGGCAAGAATACTGGAGTGGGTTGCCATGCGCTCCCTCCAGAGGATCTTCCCCACCCAGGGATCGAACCCTGGTCTCCCACATTGCAGGAGGATTCTTTACCGACTGAACCACCAGGGCAACCTTCCTGGCACATAGAAGGTACTTAATAAACATTTGTTGGATTAATTAATTAATTAATCATTTGCCCATGAAAAGGATTAAATTTGTCATAAATTATATACTCTACTTAAATAATGCTACAATAGCAGCTAATCGGAGAAGGCAATGGCACCCCACTCCAGTACGCTTGCCTGGAAAATCCCATGGACGGAGGAGCCTGGTAAGCTGTAGTCCATGGGGTCGCAAAGACTCGGACACAACTGGGTGACTTCACTTTCACTTTTCACTTTCATGCATTGGAGAAGGAAATGGCAACCCACTCCAGTGTTCTTGCCTGGAGAATCCCAGGGAGGGGGGAGCCTGGTGGGCTGCCATGTATGGGATCGCACAGAGTCCGACACGACTGAAGCGACTTAGCAGCAGCAGCAGCAGAAGCAGCAAGAAGCAGCTAATAGATCCTTATATACTGAAGCTTTTATTTCTGTGGGCTAGACCACAATAAGAGGGGATTATTATGTCAAATAATAAAATAAAATTTTTAAAAAATAAAAAAAATAAACCCTGTTTATTTAACTTATATGCAGAGTACATCATGAGAAATGCTGGACTGGAAGAAACACAAGCTGGAATCAAGATTGCCGGGAGAAATATCAATAACCTCAGATATGCAGATGACACCACCCTTATGGCAGAAAGTGAAGAAGAACTAAAGAGCCTCTTGATGAAAATGAAAGTGGAGAGTGAAAAGGTTGGCTTAAAGCTCAACATTCAGCAAACGAAGATCATGGCATCTGGTCCCGTCACTTCATGGGAAATAGATGGGGAAACAGTGGAAGCAGTGTCAGACTTTATTTTTCTGGGCTCCAAAATCACTGCAGACGGTGACTGCAGCCATGAAATTAAAAGACGCTTCCTCCTTGGAAGGAAAGTTATGACCAACCTAGATAGCATATTCAAAAGCAGAGACATAACTTTACAAACAAAGGTTCACCTAGTCAAGGCTATGGTCTTTCCTGTGGTCATGTATGGATGTGAGAGCTGGACCGTGAAGAAGGCTGAGCACCAAAGAATTGATGCTTTTGAACTGTGGTGTTGGAGAAGACTCTTGAGAGTCCCTTGGACTGCAAGGAGATCCAACCAGTCCATTCTGAAGGAGATCAGCCCTGGGAGTTCTTTGGAAGGAATGATGCTGAAGCTGAAACTCCAGTATTTTGGCCACCTCATGCGAAGAGTTGACTCATTGGAGAAGACTCTGATGCTGGGAGGGATTGGGGGGCAGGAGGAGAAGGGGACGACAGAGGATGAGATGGCTGGATGGCATCACTGACTCGATGAATGTGAGTCTGAGTGACCTCCGGGAGTTGGTGATGGACAGGGAGGCCTGGCGTGCTGCGATTCATGGGGTCACAAAGAGTCGGACATGACTGAGCGACTGATCTGATCTGATCTGATCTGTCAAAAGTGTGTATACTACTATTTTTAATAGACATCATGCTGCTTTCAAGGCATCTGTAACAGTATAAATTTCCATTTCTATGGAAGGTGCCAACTGCCTTCATTTTCCTCATTTATGAAATTAGTATTTGAAATTACATGATCTCCTCTACAAATCTAAAAAGTGTATCAAGCAAGGTCTAGTTTAGAATTTAATATACAACCAGATATGGTACTTGGAAGCCTGTTAGTATCTTCACATCAGCTAATTTATCAACTTGGTTAATTTTAGAATAAGGATTCTGATGAAGTGAAACCACAGGTAATGTTTAACTGGAGGAACAGGTTTAAAACATGGGGTACAACTCTGATTTATGTATCAATTATGTAGTTAGAATATTTGGCTATGATCACCCCAACACCTATGTTGGGGGTGAGAATGAACCAATTATGACCTGTTTCTCAAAATTTCTAGCTATGGCCCTTGGTATTTATTCCAATAAATCAAATGTTATCATGTGGGAGAAGGAATAAAGACAAAATCATCTCAATTAGCCTAACTGATTTTTGTAAGCTTTATTGACAATACTTATTACTTGTCAAATCAAATCAAAGGAATTACTTGGAAATGTATACACCCTAATTTTGGCCACTTCATGCGAAGAGTTGACTCATTGGAGAAGATTCTGATGCTGGGAGGGATTGGGGGCAGGAAGAGAAGGGGACAACAGAGGATGAGATGGCTGGATGGCATCATTGACTCGATGGATGTGAGTCTGAGTGACCTCTGGGAGTTGGTGATGGACAGGGAGGCCTGGCGTGCTGCAATTCATGGGGTCGCAAAGAGTCAGACACGACTGAGCGACTGATCTGATCTGATCTGAATTCTATCAAGTTCCACTGACCCCTCTTAATCAAAATTTTTTCCACAATTTACCACCGACTGCCTTTACAATTACAGCTATTTTTGCCTTCCTCTTAGTAAATAACTGAGCTTAACACAAATTCAAGACAAAAATTCCCACTAGCATAACTCCCTGTTGGTCAGCTAAGACTCCAGGCCCTAGATGAAGGGGGCCCAGGTTCAATCCTTGGTCAAGGAACTAGATCCCACGTGCCAAAACTAAGAGATCCCGCAGGCTGCAACTAAGGCTCAGCACAGCCAAATAAATAATAAATATTTTTTACAAATTCCCACTAGCATAATAAATGTTTCCACCAAATATAAAATTTGAACACAACAGGAAAGGAATATATGCTTTACAGTCAGAGTAGTGTAAAAATAGCCAACCCAGTTGATTCTTGTAAAGAAATTACACTAACCAATTTGAACTTTAAATTAGCTTACATAATTTCTTTTTAATATCTTTTAATACTACCATGTCATCTATGTTAATAATTTTGGTAAATTGAAATAACAGAATTGTTCAAGCCTACCATGAATAAATGCATGTGTATTTGAAGGAAGATATATGTTTATAATAATTAAATGTTTAAAAATCATTTATATTTATCATACAGTTTATTATCCTATAGTTATGACACCTCAATCAAAGCTATATGTGTTGTCATTGTTTATTCTCTACAGCAGCATGAATAGTATTATTCATATTACATTAAATTACAGGGGTTAACCTGAGTCTTGTTGTAAATGATTTAGTCAAGTTGAATTTTTTTTTTTGGTGGGGGAATGGGGGGGTGGGCAGGCAGACTGCTAATGGGATGATTGGAATTTTTTTTTATTAAGATATAACTACATCTCTACTGTTCCTCCTGGATTCACAAAAGCTAAGAATTAGAAGGGGTTATTTTAAGCCATACACAAAATCTAAGAATTGGAAGGGGTTATTATAAGCCATGTAAGATCTTCCCTGGTGGCTCAGACGGTAAAGCGTCTGCCTACAGTGCAGGAGACCTGGGTTCCATCCCTGGGATGGGAAGATCCCCTGGGGAAGGAAATGGCAAACCACTCCAGAACTCTTGCCTGGAAAACCCCATGGACAGAGGAGCCTGGTAGGCTACAGTCCATGAGGTTGCAAAGAGTCGGACACAACTGAGCAACTTCACTTTCATTATAAGCCATATAGTCCAGACTCTAATTAAATGACAATTCCCTTTAAAACACTGTGTACAGCAAGTAATCGAAGCAATGTGTTACTATTTTCAAGAGTAGGGCACTTACCACAACACTGAAATTACTCTTTCAAGAAAAATCTCTCTTATATTGGACTAGAATTATTTCACCTAAAACTTCTGCCCCATGTTTCCAGTTATTAATCTCTTTCAGCAGAAAAATAGATTAAAACATCTTATACATAAAGTCAATAAAATATGTAAAAGTAGCTCTTTATGTACTCATTAGCTTTCCTTTCTTCGGGGTGAACATTTTCACTTTCTATCATTTTCCTTCTTAAGAGATGCCCCCCATCCTAATCAACCTCCTCTGCCTTCCACTTCCTTGCCTAACCCTATGATGCCACTTCCACCGAGCTTCCTGGTGGTGCAAATGCTTTTTAAGCATAGCTGTTACCCTTTGCCCTCAGCTTTGCATTTCTGGAATTCACTGCTATGTGACCTAAATAAAGGCAAGATCCTACCACATCTCTGTAATCCTTACCTCCACGTTTCTGAAAGGAAACAAGTGTGGAGGAAAAGTTCAACAGACCCTGCTGGAGTGAGTATCAGGATATTTCAACGAAGATGAAGAAAATAAAGTTGTGCCTGATTCCATACGTAAAGAAATAAAGGGGCGAAGGTCACAGAAAACAGAGAGAGGAGAATCCTCAGCAGAGTTTTGATAAGGAAGGCCATTCTTATGTTAAAGGTGCGGAGGAAAATAAGGGGGGAAATTAAAGGCTTAGAAAGAGGGATCCATTTGCTGATTTAAAAAAAATTAATAATTCCTCCTTTATTTTACAATACAAAAATTAGCAAATAAGTCAAAGAAATTATAACCACATGCCCAACAAAGCAAAATATCCACAATATTACAAATGTTACAATGAAAAATAGGTGAAAAAATAATAAAATAATGATGTATTCAGAAGGGTCTCACTTTCAATACTTGTGGAATAATGTACTAAAATGGTCCTGGATGTTTCTGATCGATATTATGATATTGAGATTTATCTCAACTGCCAGAAAATTTACTTTCAATAAATACTAAAGCCATCCCATGCTTTGTATACCACCTGCATTATAATTACATGAAGATTTTCATTTTTAAAAGGCAGGGAGGAGGTAAAGCTCAAATATTTAATTTTTATGAACTCATCCAACAATTATGCTGCCTACCAAAGCTGGAGACTCTACCCCTAAAATATAATGCCTCTATTCACTTCTGTAATGCTCAATTCTTACCATAAGAATTTTTAAGAGGCATGCTTTTTCTGGCATCGTACCCATTTTGGCAGTAACTCAGACTCTGAAACTGATTCGTTGCAATTCTAATAGTTTTAATAACCTAGATGATCTATTAATATTTTTCCCCTAATTCAGCATTTTGGCATATTTCATGAGAGTATCTTTCTGTAGCCAATATTGGTTTGGGTGTGTTTTTAATTTTTTCTAAAATTCCCCTTGCCTTTCATTATGCAGCCACTAAGTACTTGAAATGTAATAGAGCCAAGTTATTCTGATGGTTATCTTCAACCTACATATAATATAATGACAGTTTTACTATGTTAGGAACATCATTTCAAATAAAATTAGAATAAAAAAAACAGTGGGGAAATATGCAATGAACCAGTGATGAAACTTCTCTGGGGCTAATTGGTAAGAATTGTATTTTCTTCTTCCTAAGAAAAGGAGTGGCAAGAGAAACTGTATTTCAAATGTCCCTTGATGATTCAAAAGATACAAGAACTTGCTGGTATGTCATGGTCAAGATTGTGGCTAAGATTAGAAGTATTCAATCACAGTTAAGACTTAACACATTTAATCAGGCTAGAAGAGTCTCTCGAAGCCTCCAATAAAGACTCTCTCTTAGCAAGATCTTGTACAAATCTCTCTCTGATGATACATAATCACATTGAAGATGACTGTATTTCAGAAGCTTATAGATGATTCTTCCACTAAACTTGCAGTTGCTGAATGATATGAGCTCCTCAAAGATTCCCTTAATCTGTTTATTTTCAAAAATGCTCCTTTTTTTCTGAGGGAGACCCTTTCTTCAACATATCTAAATCATAATATGATTCTTTAAGAACATAAATATTAGAACTAGTATTGGGTAAATCCCCAATGGCGCTGTAGTAAAGAATCTGCCTGCCAATGCAGGAGATAAGGGTTTGATCCCTGGATTGGGAAGATCACTTGGAGAAGGAAATGGCTATCCACTCCAGTACCCTTGCCTGAAAAATCCCATGGATAGAAGAGCATGGAGGACTACAGTTCAAAGGGTTACAAAGAGTCAGACTCCACTGAGCACACAATTACTCTATTCTCTATTCTACTGTGGAAAATGGATCCTAGTTTACACTTAAAGGCTAATGGTTGTTGGCTGGATGAGTTCAAGAGTTTCAGAGTTTCAAGAGTTCAAGAGTTTCAATCCTATTTTAAATAATTAAAATAGGGTTGCTAAAGTTCAAAGAAAGTAAAACAATTTTAGAAATTCCAGATTATTTAGTTAATACAATCTTTTTCACTGAAAGCCACCTAAAATAGCAAAGATAATAAGCAATTACAATGTTTTTATTGCACTTGTAAATCACACCACAACGTCGTTCAACCTTAGCATCGCTGGGCAGAAACAATTCTCAAAAGACTCCTTAGCTCATTCCCTTGCCTTCACGTAGTATGAGGGCTTTTCTATTTTCAAGGCCTTCAGAAAGAAAGTGCACAGAGCTGCCAGACAGAATAATAATTTTCAAGGAGGAATTCTTTTCCCTTTAATATTTGGAAAAAGACCCTAATGCTGGGAAAGATTGAGGGCAGGAGGAGAAGGGGATGACAGAGGATGAGATGGTTGAATGGCATCACCGACTCAATGGACATGGGTTTGGGTGGACTCTGGGAGTTGGTGATGACAGGGAGGCCTGGCATGCTACGGTTCATGAGGTGGCAAAGAGTCGGACACAACTGAGCAACTGAACTGAAAGACATGTCATTCTTTATTCAATTTTCTTGGATATGGAAAGTTAAGTTCTGAATTCTAAAAATAAGAGTCATTTTTATAGGGAAGAACTCTTCTCTGTTCTCATGTCTTTACCTTGAATCACAGAGAGGAGAAGGCCATCTGAGTCTTTCATTCCCTTGAGGGAGGAAGTATATGTACTTCTCTCCACCCTGCTATAGACTGAATGTTTGTGTTTCCCCTTACCCCAACTTGTTCCAAAATTCTTATGTTGTAACCTGGCACACAATGTTATAATATTTGGAGGTAGCACCTTTAGGAGTGATTAAGTACAAAGGTGGAGTCCTTGTGAATGGAATTAATGTCCTTATAGAAGAGACTCCAGAGTGTTCTTGCCTCTTCCAACATGTAAGGACATAAGATGATACAGCATCTCTGAGCCAGGAAGCAGACCTTCACCAGATATCCAATCTGCCAGCGCCTTGAACTTTCCAGCCTCAAGAACTGTGAGAAATAAATTTCTGTTGTTTATAAGCCATTCAGTTTATGATATTATGTTAAAGCAGCTGAACAGACTAAGGCACATCCCTTACTATTTTCACCAATGGAAAGACACCTTTGAAGGCTGGACCTTTTGTTATGTATGTCCCCTGAACTAGAGGTGAGGTTACTTTATCTCAAAAGCAAGTAACACATTCCATTGTTTTGTCCTTGCTCTACTCAGCAACCTCACTCAGTTTCCATGGAAGGAGACCATGAAGGAAATGACCTTGCAGGACCAGCCGAATCTCCATCTTTGTCCTTGCAATGTCTTTATCTGCCACTAGGTGTATAAATCATTTTAATCCTTTACTGAAGGGTTCATCATCTTCAAAGGTTTTGGAAACCTTAAATATGTTTACTTTTAAGTAATCAACTTCTCAGTTACAAATATGGAGGTAATAATTCCTCAAATGATAAATCGTTAAGAATAAATGAGATGATACAAATGTTATGTGAACAGTAAGCACTATAAGAATGCATGCCTCCTAGGAATAATTTCTTTCATCTATAAAATAATGGCATAGAATGAACCTATTTCTAAGGATCTATTAAATTCAAACATTACCTCCAGTCCAGATCTATCCTCTGCTGCTGCTGCTAAGTCGCTTCAGTCGTGTCCGACTCTGTGCGATCCCAAAGACGGCAGCCCACCAGGCTCCTCCGTCCCCGGGATTCTCCAGGCAAGAACACTGGAGTGGGATGCCATTTCCTTCTCCAATGCATGAAAGTGAAAAGTGAAAGTGAAGTCACTCAGTCGTGTCCGACTCTTAGTGACCCCATGGACTGGAGCCTACCAGGCCCCTCCATCCATGGGATTTTCCAGGCAAGAGTAGTGGGGTGGGGTGCCATTGCCTTCCCCAGATCTATCCTCTAGCAGATCCCTAATCCGCCTCTCTAGTTACAGACACACATTAGGTAAGTCACTTGGCTGAAAGGAGGGAGGGAGAAAGGGAAATCTTACACATACTGCTGAATATAAACATACACAATCCAAACAACACCAACCATGAAGAAACCAACATATTTTTCATTCTGGATCTTTTTTTTTCTTTTTCAGAGTCAATGTAAATAATAAAAATAAAAATCTATGACTTTTGCCTCAACACAATTTTAAAGTCCCCTTATATGTCAAAGATTTCCTTATTTTTTGTTGTCACCAACTAATAATAGAGTCTATACAAATAATAACTGCTTGTGTTATAGCAATGAAATCTTTTACAAATAAAAAATAAAGGGTATCTTTTTAAGACAATGTATAGTTTTGGTGGGGGTATAGTTTTGGTGGGGGTTTTCCCAGAGACACAGTGGTAAGGAAACCACCTTCAGTGCAGGGGTCACGGGACATGCAGGTTCGATCCCTGGTTTGAAAAGATTCCCTGGAGGAGGGCATGGCAGCCCACTCCAGTATTCTTGCCTGGAGAACCCCACGGACAGAGGGACCTGGTGGGCTACAGTCCATATGGTCGCAAAGAGTCAGATATGACTAAAGTGACTGAGTATGCACACACAATTTTGGTGGATTTAACAGCATGCTAAAAATGAAGAATGGATTACCCAGAAATTATTTGCTTCAATTTATATGCATTAAGGTAATACTAGCTATAGTAGCAAACTAAAAAGTGTATGATAGCTCAAATGCAATAAAAGTTTATTTCTCATAGAAAGTCAAACATGCCTTTTTCTAAGCAGTGAGGGGCCTTCGCCTCAGCAGCCATTCATGACGTCAGAGGCCGTCCTTTCTGTGGCTTCTTATCTCCACCATGTGGTTTTCCAGGGCCCCAGGCCCAGCTGTGCCGAGTTGGTGAAGAAGAGGTTGGAGAATTACCTGTCAGAATCAACAAGCCAATCCAAGAAATGGAATTTGTCACTTCTGTTCACATGGCAATGGATAGATCTCTAACACACAGCTATACCTGAGTAGAAAGAAGGCTAGGAAATATGATTTAACTGTATGGTCAAGGAGAGAAGAGAAGCTAGTTTGGTTAATAGCTAGTCTGTCTCTGCCACACTACTACCTCTCCAATAAGACTTCTCACTGATCTTCTCCCTACCCATTTTCCTTAACCTATTGTTCCTCAAAGGTTACTCTTAAAAGTTGACAATTATGACCAATAACAGAATATTTAAAGTATAATGACATAATTATTATGTACTGCATGCAATCTCAACATTACAATACTTGCAATTTTCTCCTTAACAATAATTTTATGCAAATTAATGCACATCCTTCCTATTGTTAACCTTCTACTTATAATTCTTCCTTTCTAAAAAATAGGGTAGGCAAATAGTCTTCATAGGTATATTTATAAAGAAGTGTAAAAACAAAGTTAATAAGAGAATGACTTTAGCTTACGAAGTATTCATTTCATAACAATTGTATAAAGAAACCTGAACAACACAACTTAATTTATGCACATGCTAAATCTGAATAATAAAATTAGCATTCAGTGAATGTCAGCTACACTTATCTGTATAGTAATATTCATTTGCATGAATTGAGAATCATTCTCCATTACTGATAGGAGAAAAAAGTGAAACAAAAAAAGAAGATAAAGAGACTAATAAATCTGTCAGAGTGACTGTAATGGAGGAAACATGGGTCTTTGAGAAAAGCTTGATGTATCCACCTTATCTTTAAGCCAACTCTTTGATTGTACCAGCACACTGAAAACTTGCTTTAAGGAAACTCCCAAACCAATGTTTTTGTCTCTCTTTAAATCTCCTTTTTTCCCATGGCCTACCCAAGTTTCAGAAACATTTCCAAGGACCTGAAATAACTAAAGATACTGTGGAATGTAATACCTTATTATAATATTTTGGGCAATGATAAAGTGTCTCACTATCCAAGACTTAGATCATGATCTGAAAAATAACCTATTAAAATATTAAGCATTTGACCCAGATGGTAAAGAATCTGCCTGCAATTCAGGAAACCTGGGTTTGAACCCTGGGTCAGGAAGATCCCCTGGAGAAGGAAATGGCAACCCACAACATTATTCTTACCTGGAGAATCCCATGGACAGAAGAGCCTGGTGGGCTATAGTCAGTGCAGTCACAAAAGAGTCAGACGACTTAGCAACTACACAGCAACACCTTTATGACTTGCAAAAGGTTCATTTCTCAAGTTCTTCCTGCTGCTTTTGATTAGTCCTTTACTCTGTTCCCATTTATTTGCCTATTTTCGGTGGAACTTTGAAACATGTCTTTATTTACACAATGACTTGGAGGAATTTTGAATATAGTTCTAGTTTCTCTTTAGAAAGAATAACATCTCACTGGCACATCAGGTCATTTTATCACCATATGGCTCTATTATTTTCCTGAGTCTTTCCAACTGACTGTTACTGCACCCAATGGTAACAGCCATACCTCTGAAGATTGGCCAAGAATACAGAATCAAGCATGCTGAGGAGGCCACTGAAACCTACAGAAAACATAATGGGCATTCTGTCTCTGATCTCTTAACCATAGAGAAGAAGATTTTTTGGTAATATATAAGGCAAAATCCCGGTCCCATCACTTCATGGGAAATAGATGGGGAAACAGTGGAAGCAGTGTCAGACTTTATTTTTCTGGGCTCCAAAATCACTGCAGATGATGACTACAGCCATGAAATTAAAAGACGCCTACTCCTTAGAAGGAACGTTATGACCAACCTAGATAGCATATTCAAAAGCAGAGACATCACTTTGCCAACAAAGGTTCGCCTAGTCTAGGCTATGGTTTTTCCTGTGCTCATGTATGGATGTGAGAGCTGGACTGTGAAGAAGGCTGAGAGCCGAAGAATTGATGCTTTTGAACTGTGGTGTTGGAGAAGACTCTTGAGAGTCCCTTGGACTGCAAGGAGATCCAACCGGTCCATTCTGAAGGAGATCAGCCCTGGGATTTCTTTGGAAGGAATGATGCTCAAGCTGAAACTCCAGTATTTTGGCCACCTCATGCGAAGAGTTGACTCATTGGAGAAGACTCTGATGCTGGGAGGGATTGGGGGCAGGAGGAGAAGGGGACGACAGAGGATGAGATGGCTGGATGGCATCACTGACTCGATGGACATGAGTCTCAGTGAACTCTGGGAGTTGCTGATGGACAGGGAGGCCTGGCATGCTGCGATTCATGGGGTCGCAAAGAGTAGGACACGAATGAACAACTGATCTGATCTGAAGGCAAAATTGATATTAAGACTATAACTTGGGAGATGGGCGGGGAGTTTAGGATGGTGGGGGGAAAGATGTACACCTGTGGTCAATTCACATTGATGTATGGCAAAAAGCATCACAATATTGTAAAGTAATTACCCCCCAATTAAAATAAATTAATAAAAATGACTATTACTTTATATACTAATAACAAGAAAAATGCTCATCAAACTATGAGATATTATATTATAATTGTAAGATGTCTCCTCATTTGAAGGAGTTAACATGTGAACAAAAACTGTACAATACTGGAGTGGGTAGCCATTTCCTTCTCCAAGGGATCTTCCTGATTAAGAGATCAAACCCAGGTCCCCTACATTACATGCAGATTCTTTACCATCTGAGCCACCAGGAAAACTCCTTTAGAATTAATGAATGACAGCATTGTTGCTTCTTTTGTTGCTTCTTACTGACCTCCAGACTCACCAAGGTTGACATCAAACCCAAGACACCATTTACTGATTAGCTATGGTTCAAGGAATAGAATGAAAGTGAAAGCTGCTCAGTCCTTTCTGACTCTTTGTGACCCCATGGACTATACAGTCCATGGAATTCTCCAGGCCAGAATACTGGAGTAGGGTAGCCTTTCCCTTCTCCAGGGGATCTTCTCAACCCAGGGATAAAACCCAGGTCTCCCACATTGCAGGTGGATTCTTCACCATCTGAGCCACAGGCTTCTCTAGTGACTCAAATGGTAAAGCATCTGCCCACAATGCGGGTAGACCTGGGTTCCATCCCTGGGTTAGGAAGGGAAATGGCAGGGTTCAATCCCTGGAGAAGGGAAACGGCAACCCACTTCAGTACCCTTGCCTGGAAAATCCCATGGATAGAGGAGTCTGGTAGAGTATAGTCCATGGGGTCCTAAAGAGTCAGACATGACTGAGTGACTTCACTTCACTTATAGTTAAAGGAAGAGATTTCAACAGTTCAGAATGAGTCTCTGAAATCTAGCTCAATGGTCTGCCTGGTGCTTCTGATTTAGCTGCTTCAAATTATATAAATTTCCACCAACCCACCGACTTTTTTCGTCAGAATTCTTTAAATTCTCTACAATAAACTTCTCCTCTAGAGCTTCATTTAAAAATATCTCATCTTCATCAGGAAACTTTTGGGGATGATGAGTATGTTTGCTCTCCTGTTATAGTGATGGTCCAATGAGTGCATTCATATGTCAAAACTTATTAGACTGTACATCTTAAATATAAGCATTTTCTTCTGTGTCTCTCATACTGTCAAAGTTGTTTTTAAAAATGAATCATGTTCATATTTAAAAATATTAAGCAGCCTATCTAGTCCAGTGAACTTCCTTGGGGCTGATAATCAAGAGGAGAGGACAAACACAGAAACAAATCATTACACCGCAATGAGACATCCGAAAGAGCACTGAGGAGCCAGCTTCTAGCTGTGGGGTGATCATGTAGAATCGGAGCTCAAGAACAGCATCCTGGAAGAAATGATGCCTCTGAAGTGCCTTGAAGGGAGATGACAGTAGAGATAAAACAAGCAGAAAAGGATGAGCCCTCTAAAATTTAGTTTTGGTTGGTTAGCTTCATAGTATTGTTTTAAAAAATACCATTTTGACCTCCACTATAGTTTATGCCTAAGAGAAATGTTCAGTGACTCATGCCCTTTGCACATATATATTTATTCCCTTTTCTTTTCTCGGGCTTCATTGTTAAATGCTTTCATTTTATGGATAAAGTACACATGATCATGAAATATGAAAGGCAGGGTGTAAACAAAAATTATTAATATCTAGTTAACATAGCACTGGCAGATTGAGCAGGCACATTTGAGCATACATCAAGGACATACCTGATGCTTCCCTGATAGCTCAGTTAGTAAAGAATCTGCCTGCAAAAATGAAGGAGACCCTGGTTCTATTCCTGGGTAAAGATCCTAGGGAAAAAGAATTTAATTGGGTCTTGAATCTCTAAAAAATTACTATATCAATAATAGTACAATTTCTCAAATAGTTGAAAGTATATAGTCTCTGTACATAACCTAGCAATTTCCTAACAACACTACAGTGTGAACTTAGTAATCAATGCTATATTTGACAAATAAATGCTTTATTGCCCTATATCTATGTGTTCTAAAACTTCCAACTCCTCTTTAGTCACTCCTATCATGTCTGAGCATAAAATTGCATTAATTCCCTCCAGCTGCTGTAATAAAATATCACAAAATAGAAGTCTTAAATTTCTAAAATAACAAATTTCTTCTCTTCGAGTTATGGAGGTTAAAAGTCTAAAATTAAGGTATCAGCAATGCTATGCTTCCTGTGAAGACTCTAGGGAAGAATCCTTCTTTGCTTTTTCCACATTCTGGTGACAGCCAGCAATTCTCCAGATCAGATCAGATCAATCGCTCAGTTGTGTCCGACTCTTTGCGGCCCCATGAACTGCAGCACACCAGGCCTCCCTATCCATCACCAGCTCTCGGAGGTCACTCAGACTCACATCCATCGAGTCAGTGATGCCATCCAGCCATCTCATCCTCTGTCGTCCCCTTCTCCTCCTGCCCCCAATCCCTCCCAGCATCAGAGTCTTCTCCAATGAGTCAACTCTTCGCATGAGGTGGCCAAAATACTGGAGTTTCAGCTTCAGCATCATTCCTTCCAAAGAAATTCCAGGATTGATCTCCTTCAGAATGGACTGGTTGGATCTCCTTGCAGTCCAAGGGACTCTCAAGAGTCTTCTCCAACACCATAGTTCAAAAGCATCAATTCTTCGGCGCTCAGCCTTCTTCACAGTCCAGCTCTCACATCCATACATGACCACAGGAAAGACCATAGCCTTGACTAGGCGAACCTTTGTTGGCAAAGTAATGTCTCTGCTTTTGAATATGCTATCTAGGTTGGTCATAACTTTCCTTCCAAGGAGTAAGCGTCTTTTAATTTCATGGCTGCAGTCATCATCTGCAGTGATTTTGGAGCCCAGAAAAAGAAAGTCTGACACTGTTTCCACTGTTTCTCCATCTATTTCTCATGTAATGATGGGACCAGATGCCATGATCTTCATTTTCTGAATGTTGAGCTTTAAGCCAACCTTTTCACTCTCCACTTTCACTTTCATCAAGAGGCTTTTTAGTTCCTCTTCACTTTCTGCCATAAAGGTGGTGTCATCTATAAATATCTGAGGTTATTGATATTTCTCCCAGCAATCTTGATTCCAACTTGTGTTCCTTAATGCATCCTTCCAATCTCTGCTTCTGTCTTCACAGGACCATCTCGTCTGCATAAATGATTGTCTGTGTGACTTCACATTGCCTTCTAAAGTTACCAGTCATTGGCTTTAGAATCCATTCTAATTCAGTATGACCTCTTCTTAACTAACTATATCTGCAAAGATCTTACCTCCAAGTAAAATCACATCCTGAAGTTCATAGTGGACAAGAACGTTGGAAGGACACTGTCTAACACCTTATAGTCTACCTCTGCCCTCTCCCCAAATGTATGTCTATACCATATGCAAAATACATTCACCCCATCTGAACATCTTCAGGAGTCTTAAACATTTATAGCATTAACTCTATAGTCAAAATCTCATCTAAGTATCAATAAGCAAGGTTCCAAATCTGGTTATCTAAATCATCTGGTTATCTAATCATCTAAATTAGGTATGGGTGAGGCTCTGGGTACCATCCACTATGAAGCAAAATTCCTCTCCATCTGTGAATCTGAAAACTAGAACACACGTTATCCTCTTCTAAAATTCAATGGTGGAACAGGCTTAAGATAGATATTCCCATCACATAAGGAAGAAACTGGAAAGCAGAAGGCAGTCACAGTTCCCCAATGAGCCTAAAATCCAGCAAAAAAAAATTCTACCTGGTTTCAAGACCTGAGAACAATGCTTCAATGCTCTGTCCTCTAAGCCCTGAAGGGAAGACCTGCTCCTTTAGTCATTAATTTGGAAGTTGTGCTTTAATCACGTATGTGTTAGCCACTCAGTCATGTCTGACTCTTTGTGAGCCCATTAGCCCACCGGGCTCCTCTGTCCATGGAATTCTCCAGGCAAGAATACTGGAGAGAGTAGCCACTTCCTTCTCCTCGAAAGTCTTCCTGACCCAGAGATCGAACCTGAGTCTTCTGCATTGCAGGCAGATGCTTTACTGTCTCAGTCACCAGGGAATGCTGTTAATCACAGATAAATATTACCTAATAGACAGATAAAACTATATAACAATCTGAACATTTTCTTTGTTGGCATAAAATAAATATCCACCTGACAGAATCCAGGGCAGTCTTCAGTTAGGTTCAGTTCAGTCGCTCATTCGTGTCCAACTCTTTGTGACCCCATGGACTGCAGCATGCCAGGCCTCCCTGTCCATCACCAATTCCTGGAGCTTACTCAAACTCATGTCCATCAAGTCAGTGAAGCCATCCAACCACCTCATGCTTTGTCATCCTCTTCTCCCGCATTCAGTCTTTCCCAGCATCAGGGTCCTTTCAAATGAGTCAGTTCTTCACATCAGGTGGCCAAAGTATTGAACTTTCAGCCTCAGCATCAGTCCTTCCAATGAACATTCAGGACTGATCTCTCCTTCAGAATGGACTGGTTGGATCTCCTTGCAGTCCAAGGGACTCTCAAGAGTCTTCTCCAACACAACAGTTCAAAAGCATCAATCCTTCAGTGCTCACTTTTCTTTATGGTCCAACTCTCACATCCCTACCTGACTACTGGAAAAATCATAGCTTTAAATGGATGGACCTTTGTTGGCAAAGTAATGTCTCTGCTTTTTAATATGCCATCTAGGTTTGTCATAGCTTTTCTTTCAAGGAGCAAGCGTCTTTTAATTTCATGGCTGCAGTCACCATCTGCAGTGATTTTGGAGTCCAAGAAAATAAAGTCTCTCACTATTTCCATTGTTTCCCCATCTACTTGACATGAAGTGATGGGACCAGATGCTATATCTTAGTTTTCTGAATGTTGAGTTTTAAGCCAACTTTTTCTCTGTTCTCTTTTACTTTCATCAAGAGGCTCTTTAGCGCCTCTTCATTTTCTGTCATAAGGTGGTATCATCTGCATATGTGAGGTTATTGATATTTCTCCCAGCAATCTTGATTCCAGATTTGGCTCCATCTCTTCATTCTTTCTGGAGTTACTTCTCTACTCTTCTCCAGTAGCATGTTGGGCACCTACCAACCTGGGGAGTTCATCTTTAAGTGCCATTTTTTTTTTTTTGCCATTTCATACTGCTCCTGGGGTTCTCAAGGCAAGAATGCTGAAGTGGTTTGCCATTCTCTTCTCCAGTGGACCACATTTTGTCATGACCCTTCTGCCTTGGGTGGCCCTACACAGCATCGTTCATAGTTTCATTGAGTTAGACAAGGCTAACTTGAGTTAGTGATGTCAAATTCCATGGGGCTTCTCCCTGGGGGTTCTCAGTCTCTTTGCCAGATCCCCAGGTTGGGAAACCTGTTGTGGGTCCTAGAACTTTCTTAACAGCACAAGAATTTATTTGGTATAATTGTTCTGCAGTTTGTGAGTCATCTGCTCGGCAGTTCTGTGGTGAGGCTAATGGCAACCTCCTACAAGAGGACTTCTGCCACATGCTGCATGAGCCAGGTCTGCTGCAGCCAGAGTCCCCCTCCCCATCGCAGGCCACTACTGACTCGTGCCTCCACAGGAAACCTTCAAACACTCAAAGGCAGGTCTGGCTCAGTCTCTGTGGGGTCTCTGGGTCCTGGTACAGACAAGGTTTTGTTTGAGCCCTCCACGCATCTTTGGCAGGTTTGGGGTTTTGATTCTAAACCCGATTTTACCCCTCCTACTGTCTTGGGGTGTCTCCTTTGCCCTTGGACATGGGGTATCTTTTTTTGGTGGGATCCAACATTCTCCTATCGATGATTGTTTATCAGCATGTTGTAATTTTGCAGTTTTTGCAGGAGAAGATGAACACACATCCTTCTACTCCACCGTCTTGCTATGACACTGCAGCGTTATGCTACTTATAACTCCATAAGATTTTTGTTATTAAAAAAATAATAAAATTTTAGTAACAAGAGTTGAAACTTCTATACTAATACTTTTTTTTTCTCCTTTAGGATCATAAGGCACTTGGAAAAGTCCAAATTTTCTTAATCTAAGCATCTGACATGTCTTCTTCCAAACATATCTAATAAACTGCAAAATGTAACATAAACTTGCTGTCACCTTTCAGTATCCTAGGGCTAGAAATCTAATTCTATTACACAGCACTAAAATAGAAGAAACTAGATTGTTAAGGATGAATTTAATGAATTGTACATTAATATAAAATAGCACCTAAAATTATGATATTAAATAAAATGGAAACTAACTCACAGCTCTAGAGAAACTTGGGTTGAAATTAATATACATTGATATACTATATAAATTTCTATATAAAATACACCTTAGTAATAATAGTATAGACACTTGAGATGGAAACATTAAATATAGCATATATGTTATTTAGAGTAAAATTTTTTTCTATTGCTTTTATTGGAATTTATTTCATATATTACCTTTATAAAACAAAACAAACAAACACATAGGTACTATATTCATGTTCTCTTGCCTTCCTCTGATCACAGTCTCATCTAGGGAAGATAATATCATTGAGAGCTTTGATTAATTTTGTGCTGATAGAGTGCTTCCTACAAGTACTACCCTCTGCCACCAATGTCTGGATGGCATATTAATTCCATAGCAATTTGAGACTTGGACATGTTAGGGAGTTAAGAACCTTGTGGGTAATCCTCAAACAATGAAAGACAAAAGCTGATGGAAAAAATGCGTTCACTTCTGGCCTGGGAAGATGGCTTCTGTGGAGGTCCTGGTGCAGCTAAGCCTCCAGTGTTTGTAGCAGTGAGCTCAGTAACATGCTCTTATATTGACTTGTCCTCCTTCCCATTCTTCATTTTTTTCTTCTACTTCACCCCCTGCTCCCTAGAATCAAACTTTCAAATAAACTACATGCACACAAGTCTTTACCTCAGGCTCGGCTTCCAATAAAATCCAAGCTAAGACAACTGGCTTTAATTTGAAGCCATGTAACAAAATATGAGAGGCCAAATTGATTCACAAAAGTATTCTAGTGACATCAGTGAAAACATCAAGTGTTGACTTTAAAAAGATGTACAATGTGAGAGTTGTGAATTAAGTTTTATTTGGATCCAAATGAGGACTGTTGCCTGGGAGACAGCACCTCAGATAGCTCTGAGGAACTGTTCCAAAGAGGTTGTGGGGAAAAGGTCAATACATGTAATTTTGGTGAAGGGGAGTTCAATGTAATCAAGCAGTTACCTTACAAAAGGTTTTCTGCTTTTCTAGATATGAGGAGATGCAAGGATTTGGCTCATGAAATCAGCTCGTGAAAATACCTAACTATTTAAAGACCTGTTTCACCAGTTTTTCTAGAGCACAAAGTGCCTTGTTCCTATTTTCCACCCTGAACTCCCTTCAGGACATCTCAAAGGTCAACAGCTGCAGCAGTACATGATTTAATTCCTGCAGAGGCAGATGGCTAATGCCCTTGAGTTATGAGTTAGTCACTCAGTCGTGCCCGACTCTTTGCAACCCCATGGACTGTAGCCCACCAGGTTCTTCTGTCCATGAGATTTTCCAGGCAAGGATACTGGAGTGGGTTGCCATTTCCTTCTCCAGGGGATCATCCCAACCCAGGGATCGAACCTGGGTCTCCTGCACTGCAGGCAGATTCTTTACCAAGTGAGCTACAAGGGAAGCCCTGAGCAAGTGCCAATTCGTAGTTGACACAAGTAAGGACCTCTGAAAATTCTCTCCTCCGTAAAAGCAACAAGAGTATTGGCAAAAAACTGTCAAATTCAATTTTTTCAAATCAAAATTAACCGAAGACGTGTAGAAAACATCTAAATCTTGATAAGATCAGTGAGCTTTGTGACACTTGGACTTGCTTTATTTTCATTCTTCCCTCCGCTAATCCACAGTAATTTTAAAAGCCAAGAATCTCCATTCATGGTGAAAATCAGCTGCCTGGAAGCCACTGAAGGGGGAAAAACATGACTGAAAGTCTTTCAAATTCCATTCC
Source organism: Tragelaphus eurycerus (assembly GCA_935064755.1). Taxonomy (NCBI): domain Eukaryota; kingdom Metazoa; phylum Chordata; class Mammalia; order Artiodactyla; family Bovidae; genus Tragelaphus; species Tragelaphus eurycerus. The sequence continues at coordinate 3,723,939 of CAKXYN010000014.1, forward strand.
CAGGAAAATGTCATTATTTGACCTGATTCCTTGGAAGACCCCACTAGCAAGGTTGGCTTTATGGTACCTGACTCAGAGTTTGCTCATTGCCGAATAGCCTTCATCCTGCGGTGTTTATTGAAAACAATCAGAAGCAACCGTTGAACAAATCAGTTGCTGAAGGTGGTGGATAATGGTTGAGAAAAACAATAAGCTAATCATAAAACGTGAAAGCAAAACATGGAGAATGAGATGTCCATAGATAACTGAAAATCTCTGGCATGTTTCTAGAAATCTAGGAGGTCATGCATTTATGCGGCTGTGAACATGACTGAAGCTGTACAAACCGTCAAGAAAGTCCTGGGAAAACCTTAAATTCTCACATGTGTCAGACATGACACCCTGCACAAGCAGGAAGTGAAGGCTAAGGTAGAGTTGTCAACTTCCTAGCTAAGTGTTGAAGACACGTTCCGGGACATAGAGAGCCCCTCATAAAACACAGGGAGACTGACTGGTTCTGAAAACCTAAGGAAGTATCTGATGAATTACTATCTGACCACAGAGCTTATTGAACAGAGACCTCAGTGGCTACTTATGACAAAGAATACAACTTTACAAAATTAGTTAGGAAAAGTTATTAAAGAAGCAGGCAAGAACAAAGAGCAACAACAAATACTGGGAAGAATCTGACTTTTAAGTTGCTGCACTATATTAACTGTCTGGTTTTCAGCAAAAAGTCAAGAAATATTCAAACAAACAACAGAGTGTGGCACATACACTGGGAGAAAAAAAAGCAACCAATTGAAACTGTTCCTGAGAAAGCTCAGATGTTGGACTAAGTAGACAAATATTTTATATTAACTACTTTAATTATATTAAAGACACTAAGAGAAACCATGCCCAAAACACTAAAGAAAAGTATGAGAATTACGTCTCACCAAATCCAGAATATCAATTAAAATAGGAAAAAATATTTTTTAAGGACCAAATAAAAATTCTGGAGTTGAGAAATACAGTACAGTAACTGCAATTAAAAATTTGCTACAAGTGTTCAACACCAAATTCAGGCAGACAGAAGAAAGAATTAGTAACCTTGAAGACAGGTTAATCAATATGATCCAATCAGAAGAATAGAGATTTAAGAATGAAGAAAAGTGAACAGACCTCAGACCTGAAGACATGACTGAGCATGCCACCACACATTTAAAAGAAATCCTAGACAAAGAGGAGAGAGAACAACACAGAAAAAGTACTTGAAGAAATAATTTCCAAAACTTCTCAAATTGACGAAAAACATTCATCTATACATCTCAACCAAGAACCTCAATGAAATCCAAGAAGGATAAACTTAAAGAGGTCCACAGCTTAGACATACATCAGAAGTTAAAGACAAAGAAAGAATCTTGAAAGTAGAAACAGAGAAGAAAATCTTCATACAAAGGGACTCTCAAAAACCTTAACAGTTAATTTCTCATCAGAAATCATGAAGGTAGGAAAACAGTGGGATGACATTCAAAGTGCTGAAAGAAAGAAACTGTCAATAAAGAACTCTATATCTAGTAAGTGAAAATATTAGTTGCTCAGTCGTGTCTGACTCTTTGGAACCCCGTGGACTGTAGTCTGCCAGGCTCCTCTGTCCATGGGATTCTCCAGGCAAGAATACTGGAGTGGGTTGCCATTTCCTTCTCCAGGGGATCTTCCCAACCCAGGGATTGAACCAAGGTCTTCTGCATTGCAGGCAGAAGCTTTATCCTCTGAGCCACTAGGGGCTGAACTGGACTGAACTGAACTGAAAGTTAGAAGTGAAGTGTCGATGGGGCATAGATGGGTGGATGCGAGCTAAGTTGCTTCAGTCGTGTTCGACTCTGCGACCCTATGGACCGTAGCCCGTCAGGCTCCTCTGTCCATGGGATTCTCCAGGCAAGAATACTGGAGTGGGTTGCCATTCCCTTCTCCAGGGGATCTTTTCAACTCAGGGATCAAATCTGAGTCTCCTGCATTGCAGGCAGATTCTTTACAGTCTGAGCCAACAGGGAAGCCTAGTATAAACTCATCACTCAAAAACGAAGGAGAAATTAAGACATTCAGAGATAAACAAGATTTGAGAGAATTTGTTGCTAGCAGACCTACAAGAAAGCAGATCTACAAGAAATCAAAAAGAAGTTAGCCCTTCAGGCTAAAATGATACTAGATAGCAACTCAATTTTACACAAAGAAAGAAAATGCACTGGTAAAGCTAACTGCATCAGTAAATATAAAACACAGTATAAATATATTTTTGTCTTAATTCTATTTTTCTCTTATATTATTTAAAAGATGACAGCATACAACCATGATTATAAAGCTATATCTTTGATCATACATGTCATTACTGACATTATAGAAACAAAAATATTATTAGGGAATACTCTGAAATATACAACAACAAATTAGATAACCAAGATGAAATGGACAAACACTGAAAAAGGCACAAACTACCAAAATTTATTCAAGAAGCAGTGCCAAATATAAATACACCTATGAAAGTAAGAAAGGAATATGACAAGATTGTGAAAGGATTTCTCAAGATTGAGAAAGGAGTATGACAGGGCTCTCTGCTATCACCCTGTTTGTTTAATCTATATACTGAGCACATGATGAGAAATGCCAGCTGGATGAGTTACAAGCTGGAATCAAGATAGGCGGGAGAAATACCAACAACCTCAGATATGTGGATGATACCACTCTAATGATAGGAAGTGAAGAGGAACTAGAGCCTCTAGATGAGGGTGAAGGAGGAAAGTAAAACAGCTGTCTTAAAACTAAATATTAAAAAAAAAAAAAAAAAAAAACACCTAAGATCATGGCATCCAGCCCCATTACTTCATGGCAAATAGAGGGGGAAAAGGTGGAAGTACTGACAGATTTCCTCTTCTTGGGCTCTAAAATCACTGCAGATGGTGACTGCAGCCATGAAATCAGAAGACGTTTTTTTGACAGGAAACCTAGACAGTGTGCTGAAAAGCAGAAATATTACTCTGCCGACAAAGATCCATATAGTCAAGGCTACAGCTTCCCACTGGTCATGTATGGTTGTAAGAGCTGGATTGTAAAGAAGGCGGAGTGCTGAAGAATGGATGCTTTCAAACTATGGTGCTGGAGAAGACTTCTGAGAGTCCCTTAGACAGCAAGGAAGATCAAACAAGTCAATCTTAAGGGAAATCAATCCTGAATATTCATTGGAAGGACTGATGCTGAAGCTGAAACTCCAGTATTTTGGTCATCTGATGCAAACAGCTGACTCATTGAAAAAGTCCCCGAAGCTGGGAAAGATTGACGGCAGAAGAAGAGGGCATCAGAGGATGAGATGGCTAGATGGCATCGCTGATGAAATGGACATGAACTTTAGCAAACTTCGGGAGATGGTGAGGGACAGAGAGGCCTTGCCTGCTGCAGTCCATGAGGTTGCAAAGAATCAGACATGACTGGGCAACTGAACAACAACCATGTGACAAGTAGAGAGACTGAAGAGTAATTTTTAAAACTTTTCACAAAGGAAAGCCCAGGACAAGAAATCTTCACTGGTCATTTACCAAATGTTTAAGAAAAATAACAAACAAACCCTTTTCAAATTTTCCCTAAAACTTTAAAAATAGAAAAGGGAACACTTTCCAATAAACTCTATCAAGCCAGAATTACCCTCATACTAAAAATAATAAACACATTGCAAAAGTCCTCAACAAATTGCTAGCAAATAAAATCCAACAACTTAAAAAAATAATTTTATATTATGACCAAGGGGGATTTATTCAAGGAATGCAAAAGTGCATCTAACATATGAAAATTAATCAATGTAATTGGTGCACCAGAGAAATAGAACAAAGGACAAAAATTTAACTATTTCAGAAAATGTATTTGACAAATCCAACACCCTTTCAAGATTTAAAAAAAAAAAAAACACCCAAAAATCCAAGATCAGAAGAGAAATTTCTCAACTGCTATCTACAAAAATCTATAGGTGCATCATATAGTATAAAACTGAAAACTTTTCTCCTAAGATCAAGACAAGCATATCCACTCAAGTCACTTCTATTCAACATTGTACAGATGTCTAGTCAAAGCAACTAGGCAAGGAAAATATCAAATAAAAGCCATCAAGACTGGAAAGGTAACAAACACATGAAAAGATGCTCAACATCACTCATTATCAGAGAAATGTAAATCAAAACCACTATGAGGTACCATTTCACACCAATCAGAATGGCTGCGATCCAAAAGTCCACAAGCAATAAATACTGGAGAGGGTGTGGAGTAAAGGGAACCCTCTTACACTGTTGGTGGGAATGCAAACTAGTACAACTACTATGGAGAACAGTATGGAGATTCCTCAAAAAACTGGGAATAGAACTGCCTTATGATCCAGCAATCCCACTGCTGGGCATACACACTGAAAAAACCAGAAATGAAAGAGACACGTGTACCCCAATGTTCATAGCAGCACTGTTTACAATAGCCAGGACTTGGAAGCAACCTAGATGTCCATCCACAGATGAATGGATAAGAAAGCTGTGGTACACATACACAATGGAATATTACTCAGCCATTAAAAAGAATACATTTGAATCAGTTCTAATGAGGTGGATGGAACTGGAGCCTATTATACAGAGTGAAGTAAGCCAGAAAGAAAAACACCAATACAGTATACTAACGCATATATATGGAATTTAGAAAGATGGTAACAATAACCCTGTTTACGAGACAGCAAAAGAGACACTGATGTATACAACAGACTTTTGGACTCTGGGAACAGGAGAGGGTGGGATGATTTGGGAGAATAGCATTGAAATATGTATAATATCATATCTGAAATGAGTTGCCAGTCCAGGTGTGATGCCTGATAACGGATGCCTGGGGCTGGTGCACTGGGACGACCCAGAGGGATGGTATGGGGAGGGAGGGAGGGAGGAGGGTTCAGGATGGGGAACACATGTATACTTGTGGCGGATCCATCTTGATGTATGGCAAAAGCAATACAATATTGTAAAGTTAAGCAAAATAAAATTTAATTTAAAAAAAAAGACTGGAAAGGAAAAATTAAACTATATTTGCAAAATGGCATGATTGTGCATATAGGAAACTCTAAGAGATCCACTAGAAATTTTTTAGAAGTAATAAACTACTTCAGCAAAGTTTTAGGATACAGGAACAATACACCAAAATCAATTGCATTTCTATATAATAGTAATAAAAATTCTGAAAATTAAATTATGGAAACAATTCTATGTATCATAGCATTCAAAAGAATCAGTTCGGTTCAATCTCTCAGTCGTGTCCGACTCTTTGCGACCCCATGAATTGCAGCACGCCAGGCCTCCCTGTCCATCACCAACTCCCGGAGGTCACTCAGACTCACATCCATCGAGTCAGTGATGCCATCCAGCCATCTCATCCTCTGTCGTCCCCTTCTCCTCCTGCCCCCAATCCCTCCCAGCATCAGAGTCTTTTCCAATGAGTCAACTCTTCGCATAATACTTGGAAATAAATTTGACAAAAGAAGCACAAGGTATATACTGAAAACTATAAAACACTGTGGAGAGAAATTAAAGAAAACCTAAAACAAATGGAGATATATCTTGCACTCATGGATTGTCAAAATGGTAACACTCTGCAAATAGATCTACAGATTAAATATGCACCCCACCCATGTGTACATGCTCAGTCATGTAGGACTCTTTTGTGACCCCATGGACTGTAGGGCACCAGGCTCCTTTGTCCATGGGATTTCCAGGAAAGAATACTGAAGCAGGTTGCCATTTCCTACTCCAGGGAATCTTCACAACCAAGGAATCAAACTCACATTTCCTTCATTGAAGGCAGATTCTTCACCGCTGAGCCACCTGAAGTGATAAGTGAAGTTGCTCAGTTGTGTCCAACTCTTTGCAATCTCATGGACTATAGCCCACCAGGCTCCTCCATCCATGGGATTTTCCAGGCAAGAGTACTGGAGTGGGTTGCCATTTCCTTCTCCGGGGGATCTTCCCCACCCAGGGATCAAACCCAGGTCTCCCGCATTGCAGGCAGATACTTTACCGTTTGAGCCACTAGGGAAGCAGATAGGAGCTTCCCTGAATAAGCACCTTAAGGAAACACAAATAAAAACCACAGTGAGATAGATATAATCATACACACTAGAATGGCTATAACCAAAAAAGACAGAAACTATGGAAGAGGATGTGGGGAAACTGGAACCCTCATACATGGCTGATGGGAATGTAGATTGGTATAGCCAGGTTAGAAAATCATTTGGCAGTTCCTCAAAAAGGTGAGTGGGCTTCCCTGATAGCTCAGTTGGTAAAGAATCCACCTGCAATGCAGGAGACCCTGGTTCAATTCCTGGGTCAGGAAGATCCACTGGAGAAGGGAGAGGCTACCTACTGCAATATTATGGGGCTTTCCTTCTGGCTCAGCTGGTAAAGAATCCACCTGCAATGTCCTCGGTTTGATCCCTGGGTTGGAAAGATCCCCTAGAGAGGGGAAAGGCTACCCACTCCAGTATTCTGGCCTGGAGAATTTCATGGACTCACAAGTCCTTAGGGTTGCAAAGAGTCGGACATGACTGAGCACTTTCACTTTCACTTTCAAAAAGCTGAACAGAGTTCTCATATGACCCAGCAATTCCACTCCTAGGTATACACATGTAAGAATTGGAAATATATGTCCACACAGATACTTGTATGGATATATTCAAAGCAACATTATTCATAATAGCCCAAATTGTCCATTGACAGACAAATGGATAAATAAAATGTTATATATCCATACAACAGAATATTATTCAGCCATAAGAAAGAATGATGTATTTATTCATACTATAACATGGATGGCCTTGAAGTTGTTATGCTATGTGATAGAAGGCAGACACAAAAAACTACCTACTGTATGATCCCCTTTATATGAAATGTCCAGAAGAGGCAAATTCTCAGAAACAAAAACTATATTAAAGTTTGCAAGCAGCTGGGGAAAGGAGAACCAAGCAGTGACTGGTAATTGATACCTGGTGTCTTTTTGGCATCATGAAAACCGAGGGGAATTAGATAGTTGTGAAATGTCCTCAACTTTGTGAATATATCATAAACCACTAAACTGTATACTTAAAAGGATACATTTTATGGCACGTGATTTTAACTTTATAAAAAGAATTGAAAGCAAAAGTTATGATCCATTGATGCATGAATCACTGAACACTCTGCTGCTTTGTCTGGGTTATCCAGTGGGCCTTTGGACCCAATCCATAGTTGTCCAAATTAAATACATTTTTCCGGTATACGTTTACTCTGCTTCCAAATCATATTAATGACTATGGTTTGAAAATTTAAGAATTATTCACTAAATACCCTTGAAATTAATGTCAAGCTTCTGCTAGTTTTTTTAAATTAAATTTTATTTTGCTTAACTTTACAATATTGTATTGCTTTTGCCATACATCAAGATGGATCCGCCACAAGTATACATGTGTTCCCCATCCTGAACCCTCCTCCCTCCTCCCTCCCCATACCATCCCTCTGGGTCGTCCCAGTGCACAAGCCCCAGGCATCCGTTATCAGACATCGTACCTGGACTGGCGACTCGTTTCAGATATGATATTATACATATTTCAATGCTATTCTCCCAAATCATCCCACCCTCTCCCATTCCCAGCATCCAAAAGTCTGTTCTATACATCAGTGTCTTTTTTGCTGTCTGCTAGTTTTATATAAACTAGGCATCTGCTAGCTCTTGATAGTCTGCACCAGTGTTCAAGTGTTTACAGTTAGTCTTCCCACAGGTTCATATGCACAATTACCATCGCCGAGGGTCCCTTTGCTGTTCTCTGAGAATTGAGTGTGCTGAGATACCAAAGGAACATTTCATGCAAAGATGGGCTCAATAAAGGGCAGAAATGGTATGGACCTAACAGAAGAAGACAATATTAAGAAGAGGTAGCAATAATACACAGAAGAACTATACAAAAAAGATCATGACCCAGATAATCACGATGGTCTGATCACTCACCTAGAGCCAGACATCCTGGAATGTGAAGTCAAGTGGGCCTTAGAAAGCATCACTATGAACATAGCTAGTGGAGGTGATGGAATTCCAGTTGAGCTATTCCAAATCCTGAAAGATGATGCTGTGAAAGTGCTGCACTCAATACACCAGCAAATTTGGAAAACTCAGCAGTGGCCACAGGACTGGAAAAGGTCAGTTTTCATTCCAATCCCAAAGAAAGGCAATGCCAAAGAATGCTCAAACTACTGCACAATTGCACTCATCTCACATGCTAGTAAAGTAATGCTCAAAATTCTCCAAGCCAGGCTTCAGCAATATGTGAACCGTGACCTTCCTGATGTTCAAGCTGGTTTTAGAAAAGGCAGAGGAATCAGAGATCAAATTGCCAACATCCGCTGGATCATGGAAAAAGCAAGAGAGTTCCAGAAAAACATCTATTTCTGCTTTATTGACTATGCCAAAGCCTTTGACTGTGTGGATCACAATCAACTGTGGACAATTCTGAAAGAGATGGGAATACCAGACCACCTGACTTGCCTCTTGAGAAACCTATGTGCAGCTCAGGAAGCAACAGTTAGAACTGGACATGGAACAACAGACTGGTTCCAAATAGGAAAAGGAGTTCGTCAAAGCTGTATGTTGTCACCCTGTTTATCTAACTTCTATGCAGAGTACATCATGAGAAATGCTGGACTGAAAGAAACACAAGCTGGAATCAAGATTGCCAGGAGAAATATCAATAATCTCAGATATGCAGATGACACCACCCTTATGGCAGAAAGTGAAGAGGAACTAAAAAGCCTCTTGATGAAAGTGAAAGTGGAGAGTGTAAAGGTTGGCTTAAAGCTCAACATTCAGAAAACGAAGATCATGGCATCTGGTCCCATCACTACATGGGAAATAGATGGGGAAACAGTGGAAACAGTGTCAGACTTTCTTTTTCTGGGCTCCAAAATCACTGCAGATGGTGACTGCAGCCATGAAATTAAAAGACACTTACTCCTTGGAAGGAAAGTTATAACCAACCTAGATAGCATATTCAAAAGCAGAGACGTTACTTTGCCAACAAAGGTTCACCTAGTCAAGGCTATGGTCTTTCCTGTGGTCATGTATGGATGTGAGAGCTGGACTGTGAAGAAGGCTGAGCACCAAAGAACTGATGCTTTTGAACTGTGGTGTTGGAGAAGACTCTTGAGAGTCCCTTGGACTGCAAGGAGATCCAACCAGTCCATTCTGAAGTATATCAGCCCTGGGATTTCTTTGGAAGGAATGATGCTAAAGCTGAAACTCCAGTACTTTGGCCACCTCATGCAAAGAGTTGACTCATTGGAGAAGACTCTGATGCTGGGAGGGATTGGGAGCAAGAGGAAAAGGGGACGACAGAGGATAAGATGGCTGGATGGCATCACTGACTCGATGGATGTGAGTCTCAGTGACCTCCAGGAGTTGGTGATGGACAGGGAGGCCTGGCGTGCTGCGATTCATGGGGTTGCAGAGAGTCGGACACGACTGAGCGACTGATCTGATCTGATCTGAGGAATATTTAAACCCAGGGATGACTCAGAATCACCACAATGCTTTCTCTTGCCACATGTCACCTTCTCAGGGCTCTCACATGACTATTGTGTCTACGTGGTGGTATGTTCTTCCCAAAAATACATATAGGGGTTGCACATTCACTTTGTTCAAACTTCTGCTTTACTGTTAAACCCCTCCTTTCTCACTATACTCTGTCTCCTTTCACCATTTCATCCTTTCACCCTAGCCCTTGTCTAATCAACTTAGAATACACACATACATATACACTCACACATACACACTTATTCTTTTGTTTACTGCAAGTGACAGAGGACAGAGCCATAGACCTGCTTTTTATTCTCAGCATCTAGAACTGTGTGCCCAGAATAAGATAGGCACCCAAAAGATATTTGTTGAATAAATGATTGAAATGCTGTCATAACAATCTTGAAAATTATTCTTATCATGTATTCCATAATAGGTTAAGACATTTTTATATGCCCTTCCTTATGTCTATCACTAATTAGTCTTAGTCCTCATATTTTTCAATCTCCAGCCGTCCTTTCCTTTAAATGAAGTGTTTTGAGGATTTTTCCTAACAATAGCTTTTCTAATCAAATAGTTAGGGGGAAAAAGTTGTCAATCAAGCAATCCTTGGAATTCCAGTAACTATGCTATGCTATGTGAGAGCTGGACTGTGAAGAAGGCTGAGCGCCGAAGAATTGATGCTTTTGAACTATGGTGTTGGAGAAGACTCTTGAGAGTCCCTTGGACTGCAAGAAGATCCAACCAGTCCATTCTGAAGGAGATCAATCCTGGAATTTCTCTAGAAGGAATGATGCTAAAGCTGAAACTCCAGTATTTTGGCCACCTCATGCGAAGAGTTGACTCATTGGAGAAGACTCTGATGCTGGGAGGGATTGGGGGCAGGAGGAGAAGGGGACGACGGAGGATGAGATGGCTGGATGGCATCACTGACTCGATGGATGCGAGTCTGAGTGACCTCTGGGAGCTGGTGATGGACAGGGAGGCCTGGCGTGCTGCAGTTCATGGGGTCGCGAAGAGTCGGACACGACTGAGCGACTGATCTGATCTGATGCTATGCTATGCTAAGTCACTTCAGTCGTGTTTGACTCTGTGTGACCCCATAGACGGCAGCCCACCAGGCTTCCCCGTCCCTGGGATTCTCCAGGCAAGAACACTGGAGTGGGATGCTATTTCCTTCTCCAATGCATGAAAGTGAAAAGAGAAAGTGAAGTTCCAGTAACTATAATGTTCCCAAAGTCATTTATAGAAAAAGCACCAAATATAAGCACAAAGATTAGTATCCCAGGAAAGTATATTTTTGGAGAAACTATTATTTTTTTGATAATACTTCCAAACATGTAAAGGGTAGTAAAGCAAATTATTATTTGGCTAGCCATAAAACAATATTCAAAGTACATCTCTAAAAGATGGGAGATATGCTTTTCTAATAGGATGAGCACTTTATACTGGTACCTTAAATGTGTTTCTCTTGGTATAAGATGAATTCCCAGTTTATTGGGGAATCAGATGCAAATATATACATTAAGGGAAGCAGAGTGAAATACAGCCTTGTATATATAAATTTCCAAACAGAACAGAGGAGTCTTATCTCTCAGCAGGAAATGTGTGAGATGAATTTCTCACTTAGTCAATTAATTTACACTTTAGTCACCAGTGCTGGAAGGTAGTTTGGCCGACTTAGCCGTCTAGGCTAGAATGAGTAATAATAATTCACATTTATAAAGGGCTTCAGAATATTAATTATTTAATCCACACTATACTGCTGCATGATAATTCAGAATTATTGCTTGTGCTTTTTAGGCTAGAAAAACTGATCTAAATCAATTAAAATTCATGATAAAAGCAGAGTTCCTGGCCTTCAAGTTGGTGTTCAGTCCATTTTGCCTTGCCACTCTGGCCCTTTGGACTCTTTGATGGGTTAATTAACCTCTCTTGCTATGAATTTATCCATAAAATGGTGATAATAAGACAAACCTTACAGTAGTACATTGTGCAAATTAATTGATTTTTAGAAAGCACTTTGAGATCCATGGAAGAAAAGTATTAGTTGTAAATATCTCAATTGATTTTAAATGATAAATGATCATTTTTCATATCATTTTTCAAAAGCGATAGTGACAGAGATATTGAATAATATATAAAACAATGAAAAATTCTTTCCATCACTCAAAGAGAAAGCGCTTAAAACTCCCACCTCCATTCAGCCAGCCATGACTCATTCATTGGAAAAGAGGCTATGATTCATTCCTTTCCACAACTACCCAGGCTAACATGCATTTCCAGTACAATGAGAATATTGGCTATTCCTGACAATGCAGTCTCTCATTTATGGTTGCATTTTAAATATATGTACAATAGCCCATCTTCCAGTGCACTATAGTGCAATTTGGAAGGTAAATTGCCTGAGAAAATAATACATTTTTTTAAATTTATATTTTTCAGTGCCCTGATCAGACCAGCAAAACATTTGTTTTAACACTAGCATCTTACAATTTACTTATAAACACTGAATGGTATCTGTGAAAATGCTACCAACATTGTAGATCTCAAAGAAGAATTATTTCATTTGTATCTACTTTCTTAAATGAGTTTTCTACATAATAGTTCTACAAACCATGGTGTACTTGATTCTGAAAAAAATAAATACGACTAAGTTATTTCATCTTAAAACTACAAATAAATAATTTAAGGACTTTTATTTCAGACATGAACCCAAAGTTGAAGCTCCAAAGCCATATAAACCTAGAATTATATGGTGATAAAATGCTGGTGCTTAGTACAAGAAATGAAATACTAAACCTTAAAATGTGTCTCACAGATGCTTTGTAGCCATCTTCAATCAAAACTCAGTACCCATTGATTTTTTCCCCCAAACAAGAGGCCTGGTTCCCCTCTGAGTGGCCTCTTTCATACAGAACTCTTCCCCAACACCCAGTCTCCACATTTGCCCCAGCCAGAAGTCTGGACTTAACACAGCACAATCTTTAAAAAGGCAGTAATTTCACTCAAATCAAGAGGCAGATTTAGTTCCTGGCTTGAAAAGGAAATTGTTGTAATTAGAATGTGCCTAATAGATGACACCTGTTTGTTAAGTCATTCCCAAAAAAACCACTGCATCCTCAGTAACAACAAATTCTGAAATCCAAGGTTAACAAGGGTATCCCAGGTTTTGAGAGCCATTAGGATTCCACTTAACTACCCATACCTTCTCTGCAATTGCCTCCTGATTAATAGAGATTTGTGTATATGTGTGTGGATCTCTATGTATGTATGTATAAACACACACACACACACACATACACACACACATCCTATTTCAACTTAGTTAAGCAAACACACAATCTCCTATCTGAACAACAGAAACGCCCTGAATTTTAAGCTGTATTGTTTTACCTCTTTCATGTATTTATGCATTTTATTGCTGTTCCTATTTTATACACTAAGATAAAACTCTTTTGCTATTTAAGCCTTCATAAAGGGTTGAAAATTATTTATATTTGTCTTTTTGGCATCACCTTTAAGAGAAGAAACTTTCCTGTTCAGAGTGGTGGAAATTCAGTTCAGTTAATCAGTTATGTCTGACTCTTTTCGACCCCATGGACTGCAGCATGCCAAGCCTCCCTGTCCATAATCAACTCCTGGAGCTTACTCAAACTCATGTCCATCATATCAGTTATGCCATCTAACCATCTCATCCTCCATCATCCCCTTCTCCTCCCACCTTCAATCTTTCCCAGCATCAGGGTCTTTTCAAATGAGTCAGTTCTTCGCATCAAGTGGCCAAAGTATTGGACTTTCAGCTTCAGCATCAGTCTTTCTAATGAATATTCAAGACTGATTTCCTTTAGGATGGATTGGTTGGATCTCCTTGAAGTCCAAAGGACTCTCAAGAGCTTTTTCCAACACCACAGTTTGAAAGCATCAATTCTTCAGCACTCAGCTTTCTTTACAGGCCAACTCTCCATACATGACTTCTGGAAAAACCATAGCTTTGACCGGATGGACCTTTGTTGGCAAAGTAATGTCTCTGCATTTTAAAATGCTATCTAGGTTGGTCACAACATTTCCTCCAAGGAGTAAGCATCTTTTAATTTCATGGCTGTAATCACCATCTACAGTAATTTTGGAACCCAAAAAACTAAAGTCTGTCACTGTTTCCCCATCTATTTGCCATGAAGTGATGGGAACAGAGGCCATGTTCTTAGTTTTCTGAATATTGAATTTCAAGCCAGCTTTTTCACTCTCCTCTTTCACTTTCATCAAGAGGCTCTTTAGTTCTTCTTCACTTTCTGCCATAAGGGTGGTATCATCTGCATATCTGAGGTTATTGATATTTCTCCCGGAAATCTTGATTCAGCTTGTGTTTCTTCCAGTCCAGCATTTCTCACGATGAACTCTGCATATATATTAAATAATCAGGGTGACAATATACAGCCTTGACGAACTCCTTTTGCTATTTGGAACCAGTCTGTTGTTCCATGTCCAGTTCTAACTGTTGCTTCCTGACCTGCATACAGATTTCTCCAGAGGCAGGTCAGGTGATCTGGTATTCCCATCTCTTTCAGAGTTTTTCACAGTTTGTTATGATCCACATAGTCAAAGGCTTTGGCATAGTCAATAAAGCAGAAGTAGATGTTTTTCTGGAACTCTTGCTTTTTCCATGATCCAGCGGATGTTGGCAATTTGATCTCTGGTTCCTCTGCCTTTTCTTAAATCAGATTGAACATCAGCAAGTTCACAGTTCATGTATTGCTGTAGCCTGGCTTGGAGAATTTTGAGCATTACTTTACTAGCGTGTGAGATGAGTGCAATTGTGTGGTAGTTAGAGCATTCTTTGGCATTGCCTTTCTTTGGGATTGGAATGAAAACTGACCTTTTCCAGTCCTGTGGCCACTGCTGAGTTTTCCAAATTTGCTGGTGTATTGAGTGCAGCACTTTCACAGCATCATCTTTCAGGATTTGGAATAGCTCAACTGGAATTCCATCACCTCCACTAGCTTTGTTCATAGTGATGCTTTCTAAGGCCCACTTGACTTCACATTCCAGGATGTCTGGCTCTAGGTGAGTGATCAGACCATCGTGATTATCTGGGTCATGATCTTTTTTGTATATTTCTTCTGTGTATTCTTGCTACCTCTTCTTAATATTATTGTCTTCTGTTAGGTCCATACCATTTCTGTCCTTTATTGAGCCCATCTTTGCATGAAACGTTCCCTTGGTATCTCTAATTTTCTTGAAGAGATCATACAAAGCTAATGGAATAATTAAGATCATTCTAAATTCCCAACTTTGTGAATATTTGTACAGGATTAGTAAAATAAAATTTTACATACAATTATTCAAAGTATTTAATATAAAAATTACAAGGTAAATACCCATCAGGATGTTATTTTTTTAAAAATGAGAGGGGTCAAGAAATACCCTTTCTCCATGTTTTTGGCAAGGATGTGGAAAAATTGGAACTTTAATGCATTGCTGGTAGAAACATAAAATGGAGTCACCACTGTGAAAAAGTTCATCAGCTCCTCAAAAAGTTAAGCATAGAACTACTACATGACCCAACAATCCCACTCTTAGGTTTATATCCAAAAGAATTAGAGGCCAAGACTCAAAGATTTATACCCTTGTTCATGGCAGCATTATTCCCCATGTCCATGCCAATATCCATCAATAGATGAATGGGTTAAAAAACATGGTATATATACACACAATGAAATATTCTTCAGCCATAAAGGGAATACAATTCTGACATATGAAAGATCCCTGAAGGCATTATGTCAAGTGAAAAATATTATGCTAAACGAAATAAGCCGAACACAAAATGACAAAAAAATATGTTATGATTGGACTTAGATGAGGTCCCTAGAATAGACAAACTCATAGAGACAGAAAGCAGCATGGAGGTTACCAGGAGCTGGGCTAAGGGGCATGGAGAGTAACTGTTAAATGGGCACAAGTTTTCTGCTTGGTAAGATGAAAGGGTTCTATAAATGGATAGTAGAGACAGATGTACAACATTGTAAGCATACTTAATTCCACTGAGTTGCACATTTGAAAATGGTTAAAATGATAAATGTTATATATATTTATCACAAAAAAAAGTCCAAGGCTAATAGAAATTGTTTTAGTATGTTTGTTTAGAAATATTCCTTGCCATTTGACCAATTATGTCTTTCAGTGCAACTGGGTGTCTTAATTTGTCCCCAGTTTATATAAACATGTGTGTGTATGTATACAAAATCTAATTTCAGAAGATGGAAAAGGGTGTAAGCAGCATTCTAATTTATGAGATCAGGGAGTAAACATAAAATTTACCTTTGTAATTCTGCTGAAGTGTATAGCAAAATATCCTTCTTGAGGTTTATTAAACTCTAATCATTTTCTTGAAAGATTAGCAGCAATTATCATTAAGGTTTAAGCATTTAACTGTGACTACTGCAATAAATCTTATTAAAATAACTGAAACATACTTTTTTTGCATGTGCAACCTGTCTCTGAATCACAACCATCTGTAAGTGGTGATTGCCTGGTGCACACAGATGGGAGTAAAACAACGTTCAGGCTATACCATTCTTCCATCATCGCTTGGTACCAAACGGAAGACTGAGTCAGACTATTTGCATTTGAAAGATTATATGATCGCTGTAATTACCAAATACTCGTTGGCTTTCTGATATAAAATGCATGATAGGTACCTGATTGAAAATAACGGTTGAACTGTGCAACCTCTCTCTCTTATCTCTGACAGCCTATAAAAAAAAATTAGATTTTAACAATAGAGGAACAGGTTTCAGGTTTTTATAGCACACAATTCCTTTCAGATTTAAAATGACAGAAGAAGGGAACAGAATAATTTATTCCTTCTGGCTTGCAGCACAGAACCATGGAGTCTCTTGGCCCATAACTTCAGGGCTACACTTTCAACTCTCATCAGCCTAGATCAGTTACAGAGGTGAGCCTCGGCTCCATCTTACAGTTCTGCCAGGCTAGGAGAAAACGGACCCATGTTACTCACAAAGTCCATGTCATTAAATATGAAAAATGGGAAGCCAAAAATTAAGGAGATTAATATCTTTCTAGGTGTCACCACAGTTTGGCTAGTAAGACCTACCTCTGTTGGATTAATAATCAGAGAAGGGAAAGAGATTTGAACATTACACAATGATCAGATCAGATCAGTCGTTCAGTCGTGTCAGACTCTTTGCAACCCCATGAACTGCAGCACACCAGGCCTCCCTGTCCATCACCAGCTCCCGGAGGTCACTCAGACTCACATCCATCGAGTCAGTGATGCCATCCAGCCATCTCATCCTCTGTCGTCCCCTTCTCCTCCTGCCCCCAATCCCTCCCAGCATCAGAGTCTTCTCCAATGAGTCAACCCTTCACATGAGGTGGCCAAAGTACTGGAGTTTCAGCTTTAGCATCATTCCCTCCAAAAAAATCCCAGGGCTGATCTCCTTCAGAATGGACTGGTTGGATCTCCTTGCAGTCCAAGGACTCTCAAGAGTCTTCTCCAACACCACAGTTCAAAAGCATAAATTCTTCGATGCTCAGCCTTCTACACAATGATAGAGAACTGATTTTGGAGTTGTGCAAACCCTGCTTTAAAGGGGTCATGATAACATCTAAGTGATCATGTTAGACCTTAACATCTAAGTGAGCAATTTTGTCTATGAGGGTTTTATTTTTTTCAATCTTGATGAACTTCAGAATATTTCTTACTCTTCCAAGAATGCATCTTATAGTTAAAAGTTTGGATCTAGATAGAATCAGACTTCTGAGGCTTAAATTCTGCTTCCCTCCACCTACAGCTGTGTGACTTTGACAGGTTACTTAACTTCTCTGTGTACCTCCTTTTTTCTTCACTTATAAAGGAAAAATAATAATGATCCACTCAAAGTTTTGTTGGAGGGGTTCAAATGGGTCAATAAATTTGAGTAGTTTAGAACAGGACCTGGCATCTATTACTGCCAATATTTATCAATTAGTTATTATTCGTATGTGAGCCAATTCATGAGTACATAGTGAAGGACAGACACAGTCCTTGGCCCTGTGGAGCTTCTAGATCTCTAGGAAGATAGACGTTAAAAAAGAAATACAAAAACATGTAATTGCAAGATTGAAAGAAAATAAGAGAGGATGGCAGATCTTGTGATGTTTGAGCTAATTATTTCATGTCAGATTCATCATCTGAAAGATCTCAAAAATATCATCTATATGCTACAGTAGGAAATACTTAGGTCAAAATCGCTCAGGTATGCGATTTTGCATCCCCAGGGGACTCTTTGCATCCCCATGAAAGCAGCCTGCCAGCTTCCTCTGTCCATGGAATTCTCCAGGCAAGAATGTTGGGTTGCCATTTCCTACTCTAGGGAATTGTCCGACCCAGGGATCAAACTTGGATTTCCTGCACTGCAGGCAGAGTCTTTACCATCTAAACTACCAGTGAGGCCCAAAAAGGGAAAGTGAAACTCTTCTCATTTGTGTTCCACTCTTTGCAACCCCATGGACTGCAGCCCACTAGGCTCCTCTGTCCATGGAATTCTCCAGGCAAGAATACTGGAGTGGGTAGCAGTTCCCTTCTGCAGCGGATCTTCCCCACCCAGGGATCAAACCCACATCTCCCGCGTTGCAGGTGGATTCTTTACCAATTGACCTACCAGAAAAGCCCAAAGTGAAAGCGAAAGTGTTACTTGCTCAGTCATCTGACTCTGCAATGCACGGATGATAGCCAGCCAGGCTCCTTTGTCCATGGGATTCTCCAGGCAAGAATCCTGGAGTGGGTTGCCATTCCCTTCTCTAGGGGATCTTCCCAATCCATGGACTGAACCCAAGTCTCCAGCAGCTCCTACATTACAGGTAGATTCTTTATCGCTGAGCCACCAGGGAAGTCCTTCATATAAA
Organism: Tragelaphus eurycerus; assembly: GCA_935064755.1. Classification (NCBI taxonomy): domain Eukaryota; kingdom Metazoa; phylum Chordata; class Mammalia; order Artiodactyla; family Bovidae; genus Tragelaphus; species Tragelaphus eurycerus. The sequence goes on from CAKXYN010000014.1 coordinate 3,742,416, forward strand.
TGGGATCATTGTGTCTGCCTTCTATCACATAGCATAAGAACTTCAAGGCCATCCATGCTTTAGTATGAATAAGTATTTCATTCTTTCTTTTGGCTGAATAATATTCCGTTGTATGGATATATCACATTTTGTTTATCCATTCATCTGTCAATGGACATTTGGGCTATTATGAATAATATTGAAATGAATATACCCATACCAGTATTTGTGTGAAATTAAAAGACGCTTACTCCTTGGAAGGAACGTTATGACCAACATAGATAGCATACTCAAAAGCAGAGACATTACTTTGCCAACAAAGGTTCGCCTAGTCAAGGCTATGGTCTTTCCTGTGGTCATGTATGGATGTGAGAGCTGGACTGTGAAGAAGGCTGAGTGCTGAAGAATTGATGCTTTTGAAGTGTGGTGTTGGAGAAGACTCTTGAGAGTCCCTTGGACTGCAAGGAGATCCAACCAGTCCATTCTGAAGGAGATCAGCCCTGGAATTTCTTTGGAAGGAATGATGCTAAAGCGGAAACTCCAGTATTTTGGCCACCTCATGCGAAGAGTTGACTCATTGGAAAAGACTCTGATGCTGGGAGGGATTGGGGGCAGGAGGAGAAGGGGACGACAGAGGATGAGATGGCTGGATGGCATCACTGACTCAATGGATATGAGTCTGAGTGACCTGCAGGAGTTGGTGATGGACAGGGAGGCCTGGCGTGCTGCAGTTCATGGGGTCGCAAAGAGTCGGACACGACTGAGTGACTGATCTGATCTGATCTGATATTTCCAATTCTTACATTATGATACTTACGTAGGAAATACATGAGTATAATACTGGAAAAATCCCTAGCAAAAGGCAAACCTAGTGTACATTAGTATCTTTCTTCCCTTTTCTCCATGGCATCTGATCATTTAGATAAGTGCTTGCTTTGTTCACTGTTTGTCTAAAGATTAGTATTATTATTATTTTTGCAGGGAAAAGTTTCTTAACCTCAAATGACCTCATTCTTTGAGACGCCAGATGCTGAAGAATATTAAAATTATATTTAAGACAGTGTTACATTCAAATTAAGATGTATTTTCTGCTAGATTACACTTTTAAAAGACCGTCATCACATATTATATACACTTAGATATCAAATGACTGCATTTACATTTGAACCAAAATAAAAGATGAAAGTGGTTAATGAAGTTCTAATTCATTGCCTTGAATGTTTTTAGCCTACTACATCCAAATTATTTTTTTTTAAATAACTACCACTAGGAAGGCTAATGCAGTGCAGATGACTCCCCAAATATTTGCAATAGGTCACGTGAACACCGCTGCAGCATCTCAACAATTGACTGTAATAGATTTAAGGGGGGATGATAGGCTGCCTTGACATTTAAATAGATAATATTTTCTATTAAATCTCTTTTAAAAAACCTTGATTAACACCAGAAATATTTCTCACTTAACCAAAAGAAACCCTCATTAAGGAAATTTTCACTGAGTTACATACAATATGCTCATCTGTGCACCATGAACTTGTTTTTACTCTATATTCAAAGCTGTATGTTTATTTCTCTGTTCTAGTTCAGTTCTAAAAGCCAAAAATATGAAACAGATGTGGTGACTTTCTGTGTAGTGTGAAGCACAATTATGCTTCTTTGAATTGCTCAGGCTAAACACTTGCCCTCCCTAGAGCATCTCAAAACTGTTTTTGAGATTCTTTGCAGCCAAGAATCTAGCTTGCTACCTGTCAGGAGCTGGAATTGGCAGGCCAAAGCTAGGGGACTGCAAAGGATGCTGTCTTACTGCCCTCCCAACCAAAGCCTGTGCAACGTAATAAATAAGTGAGCACAACTTCCGCTAAATGGTATGCTGTCTCGTCCTCAAGAAGAGTTTGTTGCTGGGTAGTACAGTTCAAGGTCCACTTTACGTGGCCCATTTAACAGCACTCAAAAAAAACAGCCCAGTGTCCTAAACAAGGTTGCTCCCCAAGAAGATGCAGAACCATCATAAGGCAAAGGGCAAGTGAGGCGGGCATCTGTGAGCCCTCTCAGCTCCTTCCTGAAGGGGCACTAAAAAAAAGGGAAAAAGTTCAGTTTGTTGTGCTTCTGAGTTCATAGACAGCATTGACAACAGTCAAGAGCAAATAAAGAAAAATCTTCCAATTTATCTGTTGTAGCCATGTGTCCTTTAAACCTGTGTCAATCAGCTTAGCCTATGTATCAAAAGTGTATATGTTGATTTTCCTCTTGCTGAGAATAGTTTAAAACATGTGGAAATGGCTATAAATGAAAAGAAAGCTTGAAACAAATGGTAATTTTGTGCTCAAAAAGGAAACTTTTCTTCAGGCTGTGGGAGGTGAGGAAAAGAACTTCCTTTCCTTCTAAAATGAGTGGATGCTGAAAATAATGGCATTCATAGAATCCTGCATTGATCTTGCTAGCTTACAACTGCAAAAAGGTCTTGAAGCAAAAGCTAACAACAGGCATGTTCACATAGGAATATTTACAGAATGCCATGCTCAGGGAGGTCCTAAGATTGATACAAATAAGCACACCAGCAGCCTCCTCAAATGTATGTTTTCCATCAAAGCAAACCATGCATCACCATTCATTCACTCAGAATTCATTTATTTCATGGAGACCTGGGCATTATGCTAGATGCTAAGGATACGGAAATGAAAAGAGTAAGTATATGCTGCAATATGTTCATATGGAAAGGGGAAAAGACATTTAAGACATGTAACAGACAGAGTATTTTTACTGCTACCGAGGACTCCTTTCCTGTGGTAGACAGGTCTCTGGGTCTTGGAATAACAGATATGAAGACATGGAAGGTGGAAACAATTTGGTCTACATAACCTCAAGATAGGTTTTAGCATCTGTATCTAGGACTCAGGCCACATTGTAGACCAGTTCTTAAATTGCAACGACTTCTCTAAGTCTCCTCCTACCAATCCCACCACTCTCTCAATACACCACTCATGAAAAGCCAAGAAAGTGAGAGGGAATGTAATCAGGAGGACTTGCACCTTTTGTTTTTCCGCCCTGAGAGATGTCTGATTCTATCTGGTCATTTTCAGTTTCGTTGATACTGCGTGATCACAGAAGGAAAACGCTGGTATTTCCCCCCTCAACATCTCTGCTGTGGTCCAGCACTGGGCGGGCTGTGGCCCCTGTATCCCAGACCCACTTTCCCCTCTTCAGGCTTTATAGTGACCTAGGTCATTAGAGGACACTTGTCCTTGTGGATTGAGTCAAACAGGACTGAGCATCATTGGGGTATATGAGATAGTAAAGCCCAAAGCGGTGGCTGGATCACACAATCATCAAGTATATCCATGAGAAGGACAGCTGTCTTAATTCCTAGGGATGAGTTTTCTACGGTTGCAAACCAAGCAGAGGATAGAGTCATCTGAGTGTTGGCTCTGCACTGACTTTGGCAGGGCCAGGTACTTTGGGACAGAGTCCAGAAGATGGACTCTTCCAGTGGTGGTAATGGTTCAGTCACTAAGTCACGTCCAACTCTTTTGCGAGCCCATGAACTGTAACCCACCAGGCTCCTCTGTCCCTTGGATTTCCCAGATGAGAATACTGCAGTGAGTTGCCAATTTTTTTCTCCAGGGGATCTTCCTGACCCAAGGATTGAACCTGGGTCACCTGCATTGCAGGCAGATTCTTTACCAACTGAGCCACTAGGGAAGCCCATGGATTCTAAAGCCTAACTCTAATCACATTACCTTGAATTTTTGTCTCACATATAAACCAAGGCCTTGGACTTAGATACAGATAACTTAATGCATTTATCCAATGATTCCATATCAAGGGACAGAGTAGAATATTCTTTGATGAAAGGTCTTTGGAAGCAGACATGAATGAATCATGAAGTGGTAAACAAATCCAAAACTATAAAATCATACTTGTTTAAAGCAAGTTCTGTAAAAAGAGGTCTAGATTTAGGAGTAGGTTTATTGCACAAAGTATGCTATTTCCACCAGTTTTGAGGAAAGAAACTATGACTTCTCAGTTGAAGCCACCCCGCCTTAAGATGCAGCAAAAGTAAGGGTAGAAAAGTCTTCCTCTATTCTTAGTCTACCATATATTAATATCACATCTTAACAAATAAGAATACTACAATCGCTGTGATAATGGTGTACAAAAAGTACAAGAGGGTCAAAGAGGAAAAGATCGCTCAGAGCAGTCAATAAAGGCCTCATCTACCCACTCCAGTATTCTGGCCAGGAGAATTTCAGGGACTACCGTCCATGGAGGGGCAAAGATTTGGACACTACTGAGAAACTTTCACTTTCAAGATACTACACATACACTGAGCCTTGAGCTTGCCAGGGACAAAAGCAGGCAAAGAGAGCACTGCAGATTGAGACAACAGCCTGTGTCGAAGCCCACAGTCTGAAACCACATGAGAGCCTGGGACATGTTCATGGGACTGGAACCAGGGAATGCAAGATGCAAGGCATGTCAGCATGCACAGGTGCTGGAACTCAACTTTCTGACTGTGGAGTGTCATTTCCTCATTTCAAGCAGTGGTCTACTGTGATCAGGTAGGAAGCAGAGGTCGGAAGCCTCATTTCTATACACAAGTGCCACCACAAATACGGCTCTATGTATATAAATATATATAATCCTGCACGTGCATAATTTGCATCACAAGCTGTTAGGTGCAATTTTCTCAGAGAAGTTTGGAAACAGTCACTCATCAATTGAACAGACAAGGTAGAGAGACCATGGAAATATGCTGAATAGTCTCTACAGAACTCTCCAATTACAATGAACTCTGATTATTCAAGAATAAAATGTTATTTGAAATCCAGGGATCGGAATGGTAGAACTTGCAATGTCACTACCACATAAGCTCTAGAGGGGTAGTGTTTTTAAAACAGAAAAGGAAAAAAGTCTTTCAAATTGTAAAAATGATAATTATTTAACAAAATGTTTCCCACCCCCATAATAGTTTTTCCTAAAATGTGTGGAATAATTTATATATAAATATGTAGATGTATACAAACTGAAATGCCAAACATTGAAAAGAAACTCAAATGAGTGGGTATTTACATATGGAATAGAGCTCATAAGAAACCGTGTTTTCATGATAATGAGATGTTTTCCAAGCTCCCTTTCATTCTGGAAATTTACTCAGAGACAAGCCTATCTAGTCATAAAATAACAAAGAAATTCACAGGCAGCCTTAGAAATCTAAAAGGATAAGATCTGACCTAAGAAATGGCCACTGTGCCCTTTCAAGTTCAGTGATGGGTCAAAGAGTGAAATGAAAATTCCCAAGACATAGAAGGTAGGAAGTCCTTCAGCTAACCACATCCTTAACAGTTATGGGACATACACTTTTTCAAGTCCAGAGAAAGCTCAAACGGATTTAAGTAAGATTCTACTGTTTAGGTACATTCTACAGGGATCATTAACTATCTGTATACAATCACAGAAGAAAGAAAACACAAAACAAGGCTTTCTCCGAAATGTTCAGGAAATGGGTGCTTATGATCCTCAGAGCTCAAGCGAGGAAAAGGTAACTAATTTGTTCCAAATGTGTCTGACAACTACTGTGTTTTAAAAATTCATCAAGATGTAAACAACTGTGATATTAGCAAGATGTTATCTTCTCAGAGGGGTGTGATACTTTGTAAGGAAAACAAGAAAAAGGTTTTAAGGCCTTACATTGTTTCCAGCCATTAAATTTCTCATCTAAAGGCTATATTCAAATGACTGACTCAAGTTTCTTTCAGTTACAGAAGACAAAAATCCAACTCAGACCAGCTTAAAACAAAAAAGGGAATCTACCACTTCACGTGACTAAATCGTGTGCTGAATCCAATTGCTTCAATAAATTCATCACAACACTGTTCCTGTCTCTTTATGTCTTAACTCTATTTCCCTCCATCTGCTTTATTGTGAAATATGCCTTCCCACACAGTGAGTAAGGATGCCCCCTGATAACTCCAAGAGAATTTTCTATCAATGCAGTAACCCAAGTGGAAAGGGAACGTGTCTTTCCCAGTAGTTTCGGCTAAAAATCTCAAACTGACTCAGACTGAGCTTTAGTGAACTTGCAGCTCTGAATGGTTTGTTCTTTCCAAAGTGTGTGTCATACTGATTGGCAAGACATGGATCACACGCCCAGCCCTGGATTCAAGGAGTGAGTTCAGTCCTCTGGGTTACAGTGACAAAGAATGAGGGATAGGTAACCCCCACAAAGAGACAAGGAGCAGATAAACATGTATTTTTTTACTCTACAAATAAATTATCATCATGAATTTCCATTTCATACATTCACTTTTTATAAAAGGACATTTCACAGTTTCAGTAAATTGCATTCTCTGTAGGGACAGGCACCATACTGTGTTAATGCTCTGGCTGATGCTCTAAAGTCACTGGAAAATATGGCAACTCTTGTACTGCTGGCAAAAATCATCCTGAGTATTTCTAGGCTCCAGACTCATTCCATGTACTTCCTTCCTTTTTTATTTAGATCTAATCAGGTTAAAAATTCTTTTCAAGACAGTCCATTGCAGAGAGGTAGAGAGAGAAGTTACATACACATTGGTTACAACAGCTATCCTGAAAATTTTCATAATAGCAAGGATGGTCATAAGAAGCCAGAGATAAAACTCAGTAAGCAAGAAACTAGATGGATAACATGAATATAAAAGTTTCAGGAAGTCGACAAAGTCAGGAAGGTAGGATTATAAAGACAGGGTCCCAAATCTGGAAATTCAAAGGTTAAATAAGCACGACTATAGAGAACAGGAAACTGGTTCAAAGGAAAATGATGCTCTTTGCAGTCTTTTAAAATTACTGCTGAATGCTGAGTATATAAAGACAAGGTCTCATCAACTGGAAGTATATTTCCATTCAAAGGTATCAACTGGATTCCCAATGTGCTTTTTTATCCCATTTGAAAAAAAAAGGAAGAGGGCTCAGGCTTTGAAAGTTTTAAATAGATAAGACCAGGTGGCCTAAACAAGTCAATCCTAATCATGAACAATTATGAGATCATTGCCTCAAATTAAAGAAAAAAATCTTCTTTTGACACATTTCTATTTCTGATACGTGGGAAGATATGATTGGCGGCCACACTGATTGATACTGCTCTAAATCACAGGGAATGTAGAATGGCCAGTTACTAGTACATCCCCCACCGCCTCAATTGTAGGTCTTCTTAACAACCTCCCTCTCTAGGAGACCATGTGATTTCAGAATGAGTCACAGTTCAGTTCTGTAGCATTAAGCATTCTTGGTTCATACATCAGAAATTAAACTAATGTCATCCTCTGGTTATTTAAAAGCCTTGGGATAGCTATACAGTAGCTATTCGTGGTGAGTTCTTGGCAATACCAATTTATGGTATTTATTAATTCTGTAAACATTTACTGAGTATCCATAATGTTACAGGTACCTTGCTAAATGTTAACATAATACTCATATACTCAAATTGTCAAAGAATGTTACCAGTGTTACTAACAAATGCACGAAAAATGTTATCAAGGCTACAGAGGAAGATGCATTGCAGAATCCCTGCCTTCATGTGAACTAGGGAAAAGGATGACTATTTGCCCACTTAGAAAGGTAAGAGAGGGCATTGCTACCAAAAGAAACAAGATTCACAAGGATGCTATGGGAATAATGTATTTGGTAAATAAACACAGTTCAGTGTTACTGGAGCATGACTTGATAAAGGTCAGATTGCAAGGAGCAACATATACACCAAACTAATTTTGTTTAAATTTTACACTTCAGTGAGTCATGAGGCCCTGTTTTAAAAGAAGTGAAGAGAGTTGATGTTTTAAATTCTCACCTAATTTCTGAGTAATATAACTGCTCCACCAGTCTGGAAGGAGGACTAAGGTAAATGGGGAACAGGTAGGAGGCAACTGGCCACACGAGAAATAGTGCGATAGCAGTGGAATGGAGTTTTCAAAATTTGCTGGCACACTAAGTACAGCACTTTCACAGCATCATGTTTTAGGATTTGAAGTAGCTCAACTGGAATTCCATCACTTCCTAAGGCCCATTCCAAGATGTCTGGCTCTAGGTGAGTGATCACACCATTGTGATTATCTGGGTCATTAAGATCTTTTTTATATACTTCTTCTGTGTATTCTTGCCATCTCTTCTTAATATCTTCTGCTTCTCTTAGGTCCATACCATTTCTGTTCTTTATTGTGCCCATCTTTGCATGAAATGCTCCCTTGATATCTCTTAATTTTATTGAAGAGATCCATACTCTTTCCCATTCTACTGTTTTCCTCTATTCCTTTGCACTGATCACTGAGGAAGACTTTCTTATATCTCCTTGCTATTCTTTGGAACTCTGCATCCAGATGGGTATACCTTTCCTTTTCTCCTTTACCTTTCATTTCTAAAGGTCAGTTTTCATTCCAATCCCAAAGAAGAGCAATGCCAAAGAATGTTAAAACTACCACAGAACTGCACTCATTTCACATGCTAGCAAAGCAATGGCTCAAAATCTTTCCAGCTAGGCTTCAACAGTATGTAAACCGAGAACTTCCAGATGTTCAAGCTGGATTTAGAAAAGGCAGAGGAACCAGAGATCAAATTGCCAACATCCGTTGGATCATAGAAAAAGCAAGAGAGTTCCTGAAAAACATCTACTTCTGGTTCGTTGATTACACTAAAGCCTTTGACTGTGTGGATCACAATAAACTGTGGAAAACTCTAAAAGAGATGGGAATACCAGACCACCTGACCTGCCTCTTAAGAAATCTGTATGCAGGTAAGAAGCAACAGAACTGGACATGGAACAGACTAGTTCCAAATTGGGAAAGGAGCACATCAAGGCTATATATTGTCACCCTGCTTATTCAACTTCTATGCAGAGTACATCAATTGAAATGCCAGGCTGGATGAACCACAAGCAGGAATCAAGGTTGCAGGGAGAAATATCTATAATCTCAGATATCCAGATGACACCACCCAATGGCAGAAAATGGAGAGGAACTAAAGAGCCTGTTCATGAAAGTGAAAGAGGAGAGTGAAAAAGCTGGTTTAAAATTCAACATTCAAAAAATGAAGATCATGGCATCCAGTCCCATCACTTCATGGCAAATAGATGGGGAAATAATAGAAACAGTGAGAGACTTTATTTTCTTGGGCTCCAAAATCACTGTGGACAGTGACTGCAGCCATGAAATTAAAAGATGCTTGTTTCTCGGAAGAAAAGCTATGACAACTCTAAACAGCATATTAAAACCAGAGACATTACTTTGCCAAAAAAAGGTCATTCTAGTCAAAGCTATGGTTTTTCCAGTAATCATGCATGCATGTGAGAGCTGGACAATATAAAAGTCTGAGAGCCAAAAAATTGATGCTTTCCAACTGTGGTGCTGGAGAAGACTCTTCAGAGTCTCTTGGACAGAAAGGAGATCAAAGCAGCCAATCCTAAAGGAAATCAATCCTGAACATTCATTGGAAGGACTGATGCTAAAGCTGAAACTCCAGTAGTTTTGGCCACTTGGTGTGAAGAGCTGACTCATTGGAAAAGACCCTGATGCTGTAAAAGACAGAAGGCAGGAGGAGAAGGGGACGACAGAGGATGAGATGGTTGGACGGCATCACCAACTCAATCAACATGAGTTTGAGCAAACACCAGGAAATGGTGAAGGACAGGGAAGCCTGGTATGCTGCAGTCCTCGGGGTCACTAAAAGTCAGACACAACTGAGTGACTGAACAACAACAGTGGAATGCAGAGAAACTGGATTAAAGAGATCTAACTGGTGGAATCTGGTGACCAATTTCAAGCAACTGTAGAAAGAGTGGAAACAATTCACAGTATATCCAAGACTTCTAACTTTGAAAACAGTGAAACTATTAACTAAACTTTAGAGTTAGGAAGGTGAAGATTTGTGATCAAGACTGGTAACTGTTCACCAAATCCATGCTCCCCTTCTGCCAAGACATCCCAGTGGACTACATTCCCCATCTCCTTTGCAGTTAGCAGGATCCTAAAACAAGGCCACTTGAATATGGACTTAGAAATTTGGAGCTCAGGAGAAAAGCCATGTTGAGGATAGGATTGAGGACCATCAGTTTATGATTCAAGTCATCAGAATGAATGGAGAACACCCTTAAGACCACCACTAGCCATAATCCATTGCAAAACATCAAGTATTTATTAGGTTAGATTATTCCTATAACATTATATATAAGATTAAGAAACACTGAAAATACGACTGAATATGTGATATTGAAAAATAAGAGCAAGGAACATCTAACACTATTCTTTATTTTTGTGGTCAGATACAGGAAATGTCAAGGACAAGACAGGAAGTTAACAATGTTGCTTTATTCCACTCTATATCACATAGCACACACGTACAGTTGCTTTTCTCTCCACTATGAAAGTGAAAGTGAAGTCGCTCAGTTGTGTCTGACTCTTTGCGACACCGTGGACTGTAGCCCACCAGGCTCCTCTGTCCATGGGATTCTCCAGGCAAGAATACTGGAGTGGGTTGCCATTTCCTCCTCCACTATGTTGCTAAGTCACTTCAGTCGTGTCCGACTCTCTGTGACCCCATAGACGGCAGCCCATTAGGCTCCTCTGTCCCTGGGATTATGAGTACCTACTAAATAAAAAGTTCAGATACTGTGAGTCATATTTATTGTTCTATATCCTGTGTCTGCATGCTTAGTTGCTTCAGTCCTGTCCAACTCTTTGCAACCCCATGGACTGTAGCCCACCAGGCTCCTCTGCCCATGGGGATTCTCCAAGGAAGAACACTGGAGTAGGTTGCATGCCTGCCTCCAGGGGATGTTCCCAACCTAGGGACTGAACCCGCATCTCTCACGTCTCCTGGATTGGGGGTCAGGTTCTTTACCACTAGCGCCACTTGAGAAGCCCATTTTATATCCCATCACTTTGCAAAATGAATTTGAAGCATCTCAAATGCTATATCCTGCAACATATAAAAATTTTATCTAACTGTTGAAGAACTATAGCTGTACCTATATACAAATATGTATGTAAATAGTATATATTTTACTATATTTTTGTTAAAAGTGTTTAGAATATGCATTAATCTACTTCTTTACTCATCTGAGACATGAATAGAAAAAAATAAAAAAGGAAAAACAACTGAAATGCAATTTCTAAAAAAAAGAAATTCACTATACTAACATTTAGAAATGTTTCCATTAATTCCTAGCAGATTATTTTAGTCTGACTATAAAGATTAAATAGTTTCTGTCCAAGCAGCTTTATTTTGCAGTCTCTGGACTAAGATCACCTTCCTTCTTTCATCTAAAAACTAAAAAGTACCATCTGAAAAACTCCTACTCAGTGCAAAACAATATTAATACTATACCAGAAATTGCTCCATGAAGATTGTAAAAATACTGGGAGGAGGGGAAGGATTATTGTTGCTTTGGCCATCGCTTGTTCCATTCTTTATTTGACTATTTCCCATGTAAGTACTGACTGAGTTTGCCTTCACTTAGTGTCAGAGAGCCTGCAGCCAAAAAATTATAAGGTGTCTGAATTATTTATTTCAAAACTTTAGAGGCATCTGAGGCATCTCCTACATTTTATAGACTTTGAATGGATCAGTGTCAACCACTAGAAATGTAGGTTCAATGATCCCATAAGCCCAAATGGCCACTCTGCACCCAAATGAAAAATGTCACGTGAGCCCTTTGGCCTTGGAGAATCTAACCCAGAACTTATTTATGGGAATTACATGCTTCAGTCACCAATAAATCTTACAACCCTAATCTATGAAGAAACAGATTTTCTTTATATTAAGTTATGGAAGTCAATGATGGCTGTGAGGTGAGCTGCTTAGAAAGTAGTCTGTAAATCCAACTCTATGAGGTAAGCCTTTTAAGAACATTTTTCTCTTAGCAACAGAAGGAACGGTACTTCAGTTTAGATTTTATTTCCTTATGGAACATATTCTAGTGGTAAAAATGACTGAGTATTTTGTGACTCTGAAATGCAATAATTAAAACATAATCTGTTCCTTAAGAACTTGAAATTTTTCTAAATTTGAGATGCTCAACTGGGATATCCCAAACTAAATTGGAATAACTTAAAGAGTAAATCCAAACCTTTGTGCCAAACTGATGCATGCACCTACAATATCTGTACAACATGAGAACATAAGCTGAACATAATACCTAGCTACAGACTCAAACTATTTATATCTTCAAATTTAAGGTGCATCTAAACCACACACACAAAAATCGTAGTTTCTTGGAATGTACAATCTTGACATCTTTTAAAATCCTATGGGTTTCCAGATCGAAATGGCAGACTATACACATTCACCCTCCTTGTTTCCTAAAATCACATGAAAATAATAGAAATATGAACAGAAGGGACTAAATGTTGAATAGTACTGAGATGAGAATAGCAGCCGTCAGTAGACCACAGAATTTTCTCAACTTAGAGTCTGCTGCTGCTGCTAGGTCGCTTCAGTCGTGTCCAACTCTGTGCCACCCACAGACGGCAGCCCACCTACAGAGAGGCAAATAAGGGAGTATATGCTAAAAAGCTGCAGAAGACCACCATAGAGGCGTCAAGTTTTGAGTGAACGAGAGCAAGGAACAATAGAATGCTGTGGGGCTGTAATCCGGAGATAAAGGAAAGGACTTTGCATGGACCAGTCAGTGAGCCCTCCTCTCAAGCCTCTCTCTTCCTTCTCTCAGAGGATGAGGTAGCAACTGAGAAAACCAGAATTGAAAGAGACACGTGTACCCCGATGTTCATAGCAGCACTGTTTACAATAGCCAGGACTTGGAAGCAACCTAGATGTCCATCCACAGATGAATGGATAAGAAAGCTGTGGTACATATACACAATGGAGTATTACTCAGCCATTAAAAAGAATACATTTGAATCAGTTCTAATGAGGTGGATGAAACTGGAGCTTATTATACAGAGTGAAGTAAGCCAGAAAGAAAAACACCAATACAGTATACTAATGCATATATATGGAATTTAGAAAGATGATAACAATAACCCTGTTTACGAGACAGCAAAAGAGACACTGATGTACACAACAGACTTTTGGACTCTGGGAACAGGAGAGGGTGGGATGATTTGGGAGAATAGCATTGAAATATGTATAATATCATATCTGAAATGAGTCGCCAGTCCAGGTACGATGCCTGATAACGGATGCCTGGGGCTGGCGCACTGGGACGACCCAGGGGGATGGTATGGGGAGGGAGGAGGGAGGAGGGTTCAGGATGGGGAACACATGTATACTTGTGGTGGATCCATCTTGATGTATGGCAAAAGCAATACAATATTGTAAAGTTAAGCAAAATAAAATTTAATTAAAAAATAATAAAAAAAAGAAAAAAGTTATCAATCAAAAGCTATACTTTATACAATAAATAATAAAAACTTAGTTTTAACACACACACACACACACACACACACACAAAAGAGGATGAAGTAGCAGCAATGCCTCAGAATAAGACCACAGAAGCGCTTTCTAAAGAAAGCGAAGGATCTCCTGAGGTGGGCTAAGACTCCTGAGACAGACACGGAGTGGAGACGGAAGTAAATCCAAACGGTATAGACGACTACATACGGAGAGAAGCAGCACATATGGAGAGCAGCCTAACTACGGATACAATTACAGTTTTTAACACAGTTTGCTTTTCTCAGAAATAAAATGCTCTTTACGAGCCAAATAACCAACTATATCTTACCAATTTTCCTATAGTCATGATCTACTGACTTGACTTTTGGTATCATTAAAAATACCTGCATCTTTCCTGCTGTACAGTACAGGGAACTCTGATCAATGTTATGCAGCAGAATGGATAAGGGGGGAGTTTGGGCAATAATGGATACATGTATAGGTATGGCTGTGTGCCTTCGCAGTCCACCTGAAACTATCATAACATTGTCCATAAGCTATACTCCAACATGAAATAAAAAGTTAAAAAAAAAAGTACCTACCGCATTATGCTGTTGTAACTGAGTTAACACCTAGAAAGCAGAAAATAGTATCCACCCTAGTACACAGTAAGTGCTCAATAAATGTTAGCTGCTATCATTACAAAAAAAAAAAAAAAAAAAAAAACACTTGTGTCTCATATAAGGACTCTACTAAAATTTGTAGGGGTGATAGAAATTTAGAAACAAAGGTCCGACTAGTCAAAGCTATGGTTTTTCCAGTGGGCATGTATGGATGTGAGAGTTGGACTATAAAGAAAGCTGAGCACTGAAGAATTGATGCTTTTGAACTGTGGTGTTGGAGAAGACTCTTGAGAGTCCCTTGGACTACAAGGAGATCCAACCAGTCCATCCTAAAGGAGATCAGTCCTGAATATTCATTGGAAGGACTGATGCTGAAGCTGAAACTCCAATACTTTGGCCACCTGATGCGAAAAACAGACTCACTCAAAAAGACCCTGATGCTAGGAAAGATTGAAGGTGGGAGGAGAAGGGGATGACAGAGGATGAGATGATTGGATGGCATCACCGACTTGATGGACAATGAATTTAAGTAAGCTCCGGGAGTTGGCGATGGATAGGGAAGGCCGGTGTGCTGCAGTCCATGGGGCTGCAAAGAATCAGACACAACTGAGCAACTGAACTGAAATGATAGAAACTAGAAGTTTTGTCTCTCAAAGGTAAAGAATAAATTCTGCTTTAAGACACTCCCTTTTCCTTCCACATTAATATCTTTTTTTATTTTTTATTTCTTTATTCATTTATTTTTGATTGTGCTGGGTCTTCATTGTTGTGCACAGGATTTCTTTTTTTTTTTATTAATTCGCTTTTTATTGAAGGATAATTGTTTTACAGAATTTTGCTGTTTTCTGTCAAACCTCAACATGAATCAGCCATAGGTATACATAGATACCCTCCCTTTTGAAACTCCCTCCCATTTCCCTCCCCATCCCAATAAAGGGCATCATCCAGTGTGTTTCTATCCAGAGTACGTGTGACACAATGTAGCCACTGCTTTGTCATGTGCTTACTTGGTTGTTATCCCAAGGGGTATGACTGGACAACAGCAAGCCCTCATTTCAAATATCAAAATATTTAAGGGAGAGCAATGAGAACTGCTTGTTGACTGAAACTTGCCCTTGATACCTGCTGTCATGAACAGGAAAACATCAGCATCAAAACTTGCTGAAGGGATGTCAATGGCTTGAAGAAACTCCCAGAGATGAGTGAAGCACATGTCTAAAAAATGCTGTCTTATCAATACTTTCAAGAGTCAAAAGGGTGGACCTCTATAAACTCAGACCCTGATGACTTTGAGTTAAGAAGTAGCTTAGAAGAATTGGGATGTGAAAAAGTTTTAGTAGACCTTAATTTATTTTGCTTAGATTTTCCCTGTGTGTTTTCACAAGGATTAAAATTACACCTAACCAAGTCTAAATACTCTAAATGATAAGAATGATTTTTGGCAGTGATTTTCATTTTCTTGGTAGTGTAAAAAAATGATACATCTTTCATTCAAAGGCACCCCAGATTTGTTGAGATACAGTTACTACCATTTCAAGAAAATCTGGCTGTTTTAGCAGAATTATAGATAATATTTCATAATAACTTTAATTGGAGTATAACCTTTAAAAAATGTGAATCACTGTGTTATACACCTGAAGATTATACAATATTGTAAATCAACTATACCTCAATAAAAGAAAAGGAAATTAATTATTTTATTACTTTTGCAACACAAAAGTGATTAAAGTATATTCGACATATGTCACTAATAAACTCGGCTCCTTATCCACCTGGTTGGGAATCCATGGCTGCTCAGGTGGTAAGGAATCAGCCTGCGATGCAGGAGACACAGGTTTGATCCCTGGATCAGGAAGCTCCCCTGGAGAAGGAAATGGCAATCCACTTCTGTATTCTTGCCTAGAAAATTCCATGAACAGAGGAGCCTTATGGGCTAGTCCATGGAGTTGCAAAAAGTCCTGACATGACTTAGTGACTAAACCACCACCACCTGCTTATTCTAATCTCTCCTAAGTGCTTCATCACAACCCTCTTAGTCACATTTTCCCCCCACAAACGTATGGCTCACTCATCAGTTTTGATTCTTTTTACTTGATTAGAGACAGAAAAAAATACATATGATGCTTTACAAACAGACATATGCTTAATAGAACAAAACATCCATAATTTCCTATTTATTTAAATCAATAAAAACTAAGAATAACTTAGTATGTTCACCCTTCTTTTAGATTATATCTGATTTTACATTTACCTACTATTTTGCTCAGAAATATAAATAAAAACAATAGCAAAAAGAGAAAGAAAAAGGTGAACAAATGAGGGAAATGACCCATGGTAGAACAGAGAACCTCTGGAAACGAGGAGACACATCAAAAAATGTAACTGGCTCTATCAGAGGACTTGAAGTGGCTACTGTATTCAGTGTGGTGTTGGAGAAGACTTGAGACTCCCTTGGACTGCAAGGAGATCCAACCAGTCCATTCTGAAAGAGATCAGCCCTGGGATTTCTTTGGAAGGAATGATGCTAAAGCTGAAACTCCAGTACTTTGGCCACCTCATGCGAAGAGTTGACTCATTGGAGAAGACTCTGATGCTGGGAGGGATTGGGGGCAGGAGGAGAAGGGGATGACAGAGGATGAGATGGCTGGATGGCATCACTGACTTGATGGATGTGAGTCTGAGTGACCTCCGGGAGTTGGTGATGGACAGGGAGGCTGGCGTGCTGCGATTCATGGGGTCGCAAAGAGTCGGACATGACTGAGCAACTGATCTGATCTGATCTGATCTGATTCTGCATATAAGTTAAATAAGCAGGGTGACAATATACAACCTTGATGTACTCCTTTCCCAATTTGGAACCAGTCCATTGTTCCATGTTTGATTCTAACTGTTGCTTCTTGACTTGCATACAGGTTTCTTAGGAGGCAGGTAAGGTGGTCTGGTATTCCCATCTCTTTCAGAATTTTCCACAGTTTGCTGTGAGCCACACAGTCAAAGGCTTTAATGTAGTCAATAATGCAGATCAGATCAGATCAGTCGCTCAGTCGTGCCCGACTCTTTGCAACCCCATGAACCGCAGCACGCCAGGCCTCCCTGTCCATCACCAGCTCCCAGAGGTCACTCAGACTCACATTCATCAAGTCAGTGATGCCATCCAGCCATCGCATCCTCTGTCGTCCCCTTCTCCTCCTGCCCTCAATCCCTCCCAGCATCAGAGTCTTCTCCAATGAGTCAACTCTTCGCATGAGGTAGCCAAAATACTGGAGTTTCAGCTTTAGCATCATTCCTTCCAAAGAAATCCCAGGGCTGATCTCCTTCAGAATGGACTGGTTGTATCTCCTTGCAGTCCAAGGGACTCTCAAGAGTCTTCTCCAACACCACAGTTCAAAAGCATCAATTCTTCGGCACTCAGCCTTCTTCACAGTCCAGCTCTCACATCCATACATGACCACAGGAAAGACCATAGCCTTGACTAGGCGAATCTTTGTTGGCAAAGTAATGTCTCTGCTTTTGAATATGCTATCTAGGTTGGTCATAACTTTCCTTCCAAGGAGTAAGCATCTTTTAATTTCATGGCTGCAGTCACCGGCTGCAGTCACCATCTGCAGTGATTTTGGAGCCCAGAAAAATAAATTCTGACACTGTTTCCCCATCTATTTCCCATGTAGTGATGGGACCAGATGCCATGATCTTCGTTTTCTGAATGTTGAGCTTTAAGCCAACCTTTTCACTCTCCACTTTCACTTTCATCAAGAGGCTTTTTAGCCCCTCTTCACTTTCTGTCATAAGAGTGGTGTCATCTGCATATCTGAGGTTATTGATATTTCTCCCGGCAATCTTGATTCCAACTTGTGTTTCTTCCAGTCCAGCATTTCTCATGATGTATTCTGCATATAAGTTAAATAAACATGGTGACAATATGCAGCCTTGACGTACTCCTTTTCCTATTTGGAACCAGTCTGTTGTTCCATGACCAGTTCTAACTGTTGCTTCCTGACCTGCATACAGATTTCGCAAGAGGCAGATCAGGTGGTCTGGTATTCCCATCTCTTAGATGTTTTTATGGAATTTTCTCGCTTTTCCTATGATCCAGTTGATGTTGGCAATTTGATCTCTGGTTCCTCTGCCTTTTCTAAATCCAGCTTGAACATCTGGAAGTTCTTGGTTCATGTACTGTTGAAGCTTCGCTTGGAGAATTTTGAGCATTACTTAGCTAGCGTGTGAGATGAGTACAATTGTGCGGTAGTTTGAGCATTCTTTGGCATTGCCTTTCTTTGGGACTGAAATGAGAACTGACCTTTTCCAGTCCTGTGGCCAGTGCTGAGTTTTCCAAATTTACTGGCATATTGAGTGCAGCACTTTAACAGCCTCATCATTTAGGATTTGAAATAGCTCAACTGGAATTCCATCACTTCCTCTAGCCTTGTCCATAGTGATGCTTCCTAAGGCTCACTTGACTTCACATTCCAGGATGTTTGGCTCTAGGTGAGTGACCACACCATCATGGTTATCTGGGTCACAAAGATCTTTTTTGTACAGTTCTTCTGTGTATTCTTGCCACCTCTTCTTAATTATCTTCTGCTTCTATTAGGTCCATACCATTTATTCCTGTACTGTGCCCATCTTTGCATGAAACATTCCCTTGGTATCCCTAATTTTCCTGAAGAGATCTCTAGTCTCTCCCATTCTATTGTTTCCCTCTGTTTCTTTGCATTGTTCACTTAGGAAGGCTCTCTTATCTCTCCTTGCTATTCTTCATCATTAGCTTGATTGGAGAAGGCAATGGCACCCCACTCCAGTACTCTTGCCTGGAAAACCCCATGGATAGAGGAGCCTGGTAGGCTGCAATCCATGGGGTCGCTAGGAGTCAGACACGACTGAGCCACTTCACTTTCACTTTTCACCTTCATGCATTGGAGAAGGAAATGGCAAGCCACTCCAGTGTTCTTGCCTGGAGAATCCCAGGGATGGGGAGCCTGGTGGGCTGCCGTCTATGGGGTCGCACAGAGTTGGACACGACTGAAGCGACTTAGCAGCTGCAGCAGCAGTAACTTTTAAATATTTAGAAATGCCGTGCAGTCCTTCATGGTAAATACATACCTCGGGCCCTGCACGTGTTAGGAGAAGGACCACTTCTGGGAAGTGCTTTTGCTGCTCTCCCAGCCTGCCTTTAGCTTCCACTCCTCCTGCTCCTTGACCAGTTTTAATAGCTGGGAAAAGCATCCTGTGTTGAAAGAACTTACAAGGGAGGGCTTTACACAGAATAGCTCTGGTGTGAATCTGATAGTGTCCCCACTTTCAAAGTCTGCATATACCCTCTATGGAATGCTTTCTCCACCAAGATTTCCAACATTGCACATAGAAAGACACACAGCAGCCAGACCAGTTTTCTTTAAATGTAAAAATGAATGTCGCCAATCTCTTGCTCAAAATTCTCCAACAATTTCTCATCATACCAAATAAATCAACAGTTCTTTCCTTGGCCTCTAAATCCCACTTGGTTGGTCCCCTGGTCACTTTTCTGGTCTCTTAGATGAAACCCTACTCTTCTCCCCTTTACTTACTCCACTCCAGGATACTGACCTTTGTGCAATTCCCCCAAAGCAGTATGCTGCTGCCATGGAAATGTGTACTTGACATTCCCTTCAACTGGAATGTTTTTCCTCCTCATGGATCACTTCCTAGTTTCATTCTAATTTCTGTTGACATTTATCTTTCTCGTAAAGGCCTCCCCGACACTCTATCTAAATATACACTATTGTGTATTATATTTTTATAGAAAGAATTTATTACTACCTCACGTTATAAATTTATTTGTTCTTGTTTATTGACAGAATGCTCTATTAAAATGTAAGCTCTACGAGGACAGGTGGTTTGTTTAGTTCATATTGCCTATGTGTGGCTTCATATAATAGATATTCAATAAATGTTAATTGAATGAACATTTCACCCACATGTGCCACAGAAACATAAGAACAGATAAATCCAAGTAACCCTCTGTTGTCTGCATCTGTTACCATGGGCCCATCCAGAGCTATTATAGTTAGAACTCCAGAAGCTTTTAACAATGGAAAAATTCTAACCTATGGCTAAGGGTTCAGGCTATCTTGATACCACAGAGCCCTATTATTAGAGCATAAAGGATCTCTGTCTCATGGTTTCATCAAATTCAGTGTCAATAAGCTTTTTAATCACTTCTTGAGTTGGGATTTAGGGAGTAAAGGAACATTTTAAAAGGTACCTCTTAGAGTGGGATTGATAATAGGCAGAGAATAAGGGTCAGAGGATTTTACTTTATATTTGGTACCATTCGATACTGTCTGAATTATTTTATCCATGTGCAAAAATCCCTTTTGAAATTAAAAGGAAAAGAAAGTTTACAGTAAGATAAAATAGTTTAATATCCTCTGGAAATAAATATATATATATATATGTTAAATGTTTTGAAAACTGCTTCTTCTCTCTCCTCATTTTCCCCTTACATATACAATAGCATCTTTGTATCTTTAACAAAAGGGCTTTACTCTCCTGAAATACCAGGGTTCATTTTCAGTTCACTATGTCTCATAAGGAAGTTAGAGATTTCTTATTACATATCTTTCTTCTCTTTGCAAGATCAAATACTACGTGTTTATGTACTTGCTTCTATTTTAGACTATCCCTTCACAAATTATCTAATCAGAAAATGCAAGTATATCTTCATTGTAAATTACAAAGAAAACAATTTTAAACAGTAATATATTCCAAGCACTTTGCATGTACATGGAACAAAAGATTACAAGAATTACTGTTAATGAAAGACCACTACAAGTTTACACTAGGTAATTAACACAAAAGAAAATAGAATGCATTAATAATGACTATAAAAATAGATATAGCTTCATATGAGAGATTTTTTTTC
This sequence comes from Tragelaphus eurycerus, assembly GCA_935064755.1. Taxonomy (NCBI): domain Eukaryota; kingdom Metazoa; phylum Chordata; class Mammalia; order Artiodactyla; family Bovidae; genus Tragelaphus; species Tragelaphus eurycerus. Next base: position 3,763,278 of record CAKXYN010000014.1, read on the forward strand.
TAGGTGAAACCCTAACAAATACTAAATATATCACTCCCAAGAAAAAGAATCAAATGTAAACTTATTTTTATTCATCTTTTGTATGTGTTCAAAACATTAAACTCATCTTTTTTTAATTGTAGTTAATTTATATTATATTAGCATCAAGTGTACAACATAGTGATTCAATATTTTTATAGATTATACTCGATTTAAGGTTATTACAAAACAATGGATATATTTTCCTGTGCTGTACAATATACCTTGTTGCTTATTTATTTTATACATAGTAGTTTGTATATCTTAGTCCCATACTCCTATCTCCCCTCCCCTCTTCACTGGTAAATACCAGTTTTTTTCTTTTTATCTGTGACTCTGTTATATATATATACATACATATACACACATCTATATATATTTCTTTGTTTTCTAGATTCTACATATAAGTGATGTCTTTCTCTGACATTGTACTTCATGTGAGGCTGTTTATCCTAATATTTCTAATAAATTTAATTTTTAAAGTACTTTATCCCATTTTTACAAGTCAAGGAGATACATATGAATATATGTGTATGTGTGGAGAAAGCAATGGCACCCCACTCCAGTACTCTTGTCGGGAAAATCCCATGGATGGAGGAGCCTGGTGGGCTGCAGTCCATGGGGTCGCTAAGAGTCGGACATGACTGAGCGACTTCACTTTCACTTTTCACTTTGATGCTTTGGAGAAGACAATGGCAACCCACTCCAGTGTTCTTGCCTGGAGAATCCCAGGAACAGGGGAGCCTGGTGGGCTGCCGTCTATGGGGTCAAACAGAGTCAGGCGCGACTGAAGCAACTTAGTAGTAGTAGTAGTAGTAGTAGTAGTAGTAGTATGTACTCCTATTAGCAAATTAAGAGGAAGAGGATAGGAAAGAAGCTCATGAAATTATTGACAGTGTTCTATCTCAGAAGAGTAAGGGAGGTAGGGGAATAATGAAGGGACACTTTCACATTCTTCTGACTATAAGTATGTACAGCTTGGTTTTTTTAACAATGATATATAGTTATACTTTGTATGTTTGTGTATATGTGAAATTAATTAATATTTTTAGAATGTTTTAGAGTAATTCAAATTAAATTTCAAAGAAAAATCATTTTAAGGCATTGAGAGCTTAGTATTTAGACAAAAACCATGGGAAATATTAAACACTGAAAAAATAAAACATTTCTTAAAATGAATTAACAATCTTCTAATTTTTCTGTCTTCATGCCTAGATTTCTACATTGATATAGGCTGTCTTCAATGTGTGGTTCACTCTTACTCCATTAAAATATAAATACAGTAAAACAAACCTCATTTCTACAATCTCACGATGTTGTAATTCTTGGCCTTTAGTCACTCAAGGGACTGTGGTTGGGGAGGAAAAGGATGTAAATAAGATACAAATGTATGTATTTCAACAGATTTTAATATATTGATTTTTCAGGGGAAAAAAGTATATCTAATTTCCTAATTATCTCTTCTATCTTTCTAAATGGCAGAGAACTTTACAGGAGATGGTAAAAGTGCCTGACTGGTTGTGACCTTCCAAATCCATGACCCACTTCCTGAAACCTTGCTGATGGGCTCTCATGTGGAACGTTTCCCATCAGTAGTTGAAATTACCTTTCGGAACCTCCAACATGTTTGAGAATCTTAGGATGAATAATTAATGCAACTGCACTCACAGACCTTTGTAATGAGAACATATTTTATAAGTAAATAACTAATGTCCAATACCAAATGAATACCAATGGACTAGATTTCTGGGAAGCAAGCTTGGTGTTGTGTGAAGTCTGGAACTCACACTGATAGACCACTATTCACAACTTCCACTTTTATTCATTGGTTTTTAGACCCATTTACTGAGTGTGTCACTTTAATTCTCATTGGCAAATGAATGTTTGTGGATCATGAAAGGGAATGGAATTAGCTGTACCATTTAACCACAGGAAGCCACAAATAATGTTAACTGATCAGCTGGTCATAAATTTATTCTTTTTAACGGCTGAATTATGCATTCACTACTCTGCACCTAGAAGCAGTTTTCTTCTCCTTTCCTGTATTTTGTGTCAGTCTTTTCTACTTGGTGAATCATCTCTACATTCATAGAGGATATTACGTGAATCCAAAGTTTGTATACATATAAAATAGTTCACCCTCATATGCCTGACATGACTTTGAAGTATTTCTCCATTTAACTGAATACTGTCTTAACAGACAGATTTTATAAAATCTAATTTAAAGGCCTTGCATTCCATTAAGGTACATAATTAAAAGGGTATTCATGAAATTGACCATTTCCCCTAGTAAATACCAAAGAAACAGTACTTCCTGTATCACCTTTTTTTTTTTTTTTTAGCAAGTTAGCTAACCACCTAAAGACTTTTTTCAAGTGAAACTTTCAAATAATCATGAAAAGCTGATTTTTCCTAGTCACTTAGGACACACAAATTATGCCTCCTTTTCTATTTGCTTTGAGAGCCTCAAGTGAAAAGAGGGAACTTGAGTGATAACATTCTCTTAACATTTTACAGAAAATATCCATCAAGCCAATTCTCAGTCCTCTATGATTTATTGGGAAGAAGAATCTCTGTTCTGAGATTTTTAAGGTGCAAAGGGACAGTCCTTTCATTACAGAAACTGGGAACAGTTTTCTTATGTTCTAGCTTTCTTCCTGTTCCCTTGTCCAGTTACAAGTGTCACATCTAAAACTCCCAGATATCATCTCTCAGGAAGGGTTGGTGTGAAATTTATCGTGTAAGATCTGCCTGTTAAGGCAACAATACTCTGTCACCCTGCTTGTTTTAACCACACTTTTCCTTCATGGCATTTCTCACAACTGTAATTAATTACTCTTAAAATGCAATATCTATCTTCTCCCCCAGGCTGGGACTCCAAGAAGATCATGTCCATTTTTGTTTACCTTCACTGCAGCCTCAGAACTGAGCACAGGTCCTAGCAGTTAGTCAGTGTTCACTGAATGAATGGATGCCCAACTCTTTCTCTCTAAACTCTCTAAGGTTAACTGCCTTTCACGAGAATCATGGATGGCCACTAATAGGCACATTTCCTGAAATACAATGAAAAAGAACAGAATTTCCAAAACAAAAATCCCAACAGGAATTTTTAACAATACATAATCAAAATAAATTTCAGCATGTTCACATGTTCCAGAGAGAAGGCTTTTAAAGGGTTAGTTACATCACATAACATTGTTGGTCACTTTCAAAAAAACATACTGATTCCACTTCAATTATTCTACAGCCATTTGTGTGTGTAGGTTTTGCTGAAAAGATCAATTGGTAATGATCTTTCTATAAGAAGACCATAAACATCATTCTTTGATTTGTTGCTGGAGCTGTTTTTTGCAGAGCCTGAGGCTACGGAAGATTTTACTTTAAACTTAAGTTTCGCCTGAAACCTTTACTGAAGAAGGCAAAAAAAAATTATTAGCATTCAATTCTGCAAGTTGTCCGCCTGTGCCATTATTTATATTAAATCAATTTTAATACATTAAAAATAGTTTCAAAAATGATGCTTAAGATTCCCCCAAAAGCAGCACACAAGTAAAATACTGATTTTCACAAAGCCCACAGGAATGTGCTTTTCATTTTGAATGCATTATAAGTAAAATTCTGAAAGTGAAGGGAATCTGACCACCAAATACAGTTAAAAAAGGACTGAACTACTTGGCAAACTTTTGAAACATATAAAGGAATGACAAGGAGAGATGTTTGCTAGAACAGCAAAGGTGAAGACTCACCAGTAGAAGGAATTCACAGTAGTTAGACTTACCAGAACCAAAGGATTAACTTAAGGATATGCATACACACCAACAGATTTAATCATAAATATTCCTACTCAGTTTCTATTTATTAGGTCTTTACATGTCAGACACTTCGCTAAGCACTTTTTCTTCACTTAATTGCTTTTTTTTTTTTTAATGATCCTACAATGTAATAATCACCATGCTTATACTAAATAAATTGAAGTCCTGTTAACAAGTAAAATAACTAGGACCTGAAATGTATTTCTTTCCAAAATTTCTGGTTCTTAATTGCTACATAACGCTTTCTACATAACCCTAAGGGTTAGACAACCCCAAACTGAGAAGCATTTCCTTAGGAAAATAATTTCAGAATCACAAGTCAAAAAATGTCTGGTTAGTCAAACAAATCTATAATTTAGTAATAAAACCTGAGCACAGAGAAGCTGAGAGGTCTCAGCAATACCTCTGCCTTCCAAGGTCGCTCAGGAGCAAGTCAACAGCCACTCAAGCATGGTAACAGACACTAGGGGATGTGCCTACAGTCCTAAGTTCTACTTGAATCTCCAAGGACTATCACCAGAGCTTTTCTCCCAGAGGCGAATGAGACCCAAGGGAGGCAGGGGTGGCAGGGGGTGGGGGGTGGAAATCGCACACAAAAATAGCTTCTCTTTAAAGCCCAAGGCAGAAAACTGAAATTTATTGCCTTTCTAAAAGAGTACAGCTAGCAGAAGTCAACAGAACCCACTGACCCATCAAAACCAAGACAAAGTTTCTCCAGAGAACCTTATACATGGAATCCTTGGGCCAACAGCACAACCCCACCAGGCTCAGTTGTCCTGGAAGAAAGCTAGATCATGAGAAAACTGTTCCCAGTTTCTGTAATGAAAGGACTGTCCTTTGCACCTTAGAAATCTCAGAACAGAGATTCTTCTTTCCAATAAACCATAGAGGACTGAGAATTGGCCAACTCATTCATTCCTAGCCCAGGAGAATGGAAAGTACACATACAGATGGATAGAAGACAAAGAGTAAATGTAAAGTGGGCAAACGTAGGAAGCACATATCCAAACTGCAAACAAATAAATGAAATAAAGTACAATCTCACTAATACTCGGGAAAATTAAAGTTATAACCAAGATGCTGAATGCCCTTAAAAACAGAAATCTCACTATGTGAAATATTTTTGACAGTATTAAAAGCATTAGAATAAAGGGATATACGTACAAAGATTTTTATGTGTCATAGGAAAATTGAAATAAATATGATTATTATGTACAGGAATATGATGAAAAATATAGTATGTTCATTGTGAAATATATACCACCAGGTAATAAAAAATGTTTTCTATGAATCTGGAGGCCTATTTAAAAAAGCAAAGTCTCTTAGATAAATAATTTATGTTTATAAGGGAGGAAGAGGGTAAGGGCTAGATTGGGAGTTTGTGACTGAACACACTGCTCTATCAAAAAAAAAATTTAATGAAGTTAATTCAAGTTAAAAAAAAAAAAGTAGAATAATATGTACAGTTGTTGTTTCTGTTCAGTCACTCAGTTGTGTCTCTTTGCAACACCACTGACTGCAGCACGCCAGGCCTCCCTGTCCTTCACCATCTCCCGGAGTTTGCTCAAAACCATGAGTCCATTGAGTTAGTGATGCCATCCAACCATCTCACCCTCTGTCATCCCCTTCTCCTGCCTCCAATCTTACTCAGCACCAGGGTCTTGTCTAATGCGTTGGCTCTTCACATCAGATGGCCAAAGTACTGGAGTTTCAGCTTCAGCATCAGTCCTTCCAATGAATATTCAAGACTGATTTCCTTTAGGATGGACTGGTTGGATCTCCTTGCAGTCCAAGGGACTCTCAAGAGTCTTCTCCAAGACCACAGTTCAAAAGCATCAATTCTTCGGTGCTCAGCCTTTGTCATGGTCCAACTCTCACATCCATATACGACTACTGGAAAAACCATGGCTCTGACTAGATAGACCTTTGTCGGCAAAGTAATGTCTCTGCTTTTTAATACACTGTCTAAGTTTGTCATAGCTTTTCTTCCAAGGAGCAAGTGTCTTTTAATTTCTAATATGCACAGTAGTATTTTATTTAAAAACCTGTTTATGTTTACACATATTTGATACCTTTTTATGTACATGAAGACAGGTGGAGAATGTCACATACTCTGCTATTCATGTGGTTGATTTCAGCAAAGTGAAAACATAAATTCATAAGGAAATCATTCACTTTTCTTTTACATGCTTAGATTTTCCTATCTGGTAGCAATAAGAGAATATTTCATAAATTTTTAAAGGAAAAATATTACCTATAATTACATTTAATATAGCACAGACTGTAAATTAGATAATATTATGAATTTAGAATATGAATGAATAATATGAATTATTCATATTATGAGTTTAGATAATTGCTTCCAATGTTAGAAACTCATGATTAACTCAGGCAAGAAGAGATGATGACCCAAACTACTGCAATACCAGTGGCCACAGAAATAAAAGATACCAGTTCAAGAACACCTAGAATCCTAGATTTATGTGGATAATGAGTGAAAAAAATAAACAGCAATGATCTCAAGGTTTCTAGTTTATGGAGTACATAGGGATTGTACAAATTAAAATAGGGAGCAAAAGACAGAGAGCATATCTGGAAGAGTATATATGAGAAGAGAAATTTAACTTGAACTTATTAAGGTGTTATGAAATAAACTTGACATCATAAGTATGCGCCTGATGCAAATTTTTTTATAAGTTGTCTCTTAATGCATTTTTGGCTATTTTTCTATGGGATTTTTGTCTTTCTTCTCTCAATTTTGAAAGGTTCTTCATGTTTTAGGAATTTTAGACTTTTGATTTTGCTTGTGGTATTATTTTTGAAACAAAAAATAAATGTTTATATAGTCAAACTTATCAAATTTTTTCTTTAATTCATCTTTACTTGAAATCATACTTGGGAAATCATTCCCTAAATCCAGATTTTAGTAGGACCCTATATAAGTCTTTTTACTTTGAAATACAATCCATTTTAAGTTTATCTTTGTTTACTGGTAGAAGACAAGGATATAGTTTTGATCTGGCACAGTTATTGTTAGGTTTGTCCCTAAGGATTCTTCCATTTTGTTGTTGTTGTTGTTGCTGAAGTTTTCTCTAGATAAAAATTTTAAATGTTTAGCAGATATGGAATTTCTGCTAAGTGGAGTTTTTTCATTATATCTCCTAGCAAGTTGCTACTTGTGTCTATAAGGGTCTCTCAAACCTGACACTGCACTATTCATATATTGGGCCCAATAATTCTTTGCTGTGGGAGCTTTCCAGTGCATTGTAAGATACTTGCAGATCTCTGACCACTACCCACTGGATGCCAGTAGCACTAACATCCCCAGTCATGACAAGCCAAACTGTCCTCAAACACTGCCACCTGTCACATGGGGGAGAGGCTGAGATTGCCCTCAGTTAAGAAACACTGGTATATAGGAAGGCAATGGATTTCTGCATGTGAATTATGTATCTCGCACTCTTGGTTGTTACAGTTTCTACCTGTGTCCTGAAACAATTGCAAAATAAAGCCAGAGTAAGATGGGAGTCCAAAATATCATCTTTACTAGCAGTAGAAATATGATGCGAGAATGTGTCTCATGGCTGCGGGCCTGTGGGACTTTTTAATGTTAACCCAGCATTATACACACCCCCACCAAGTCACGAGTAGTGGAGGAAAACCACAGGCTTGTCTATGTGAGACAGGCCCTTCTAACAGCCCACCAGGATCTGTACTGCCTGCAACCAGGCTCCTTCCCAAGAGAAAGGGTAATAGGGCATGAAAACCCAGTTTCTCCTTTAAAACTTATCTAACAACTTAAGGAGAAAGAGAGACACTAACAGCTTCCTCCCAAAGACAAACTCAAGAGTAGGGAGTCGGTGTACCCTTGAACAAAAAGACCCACTCAAAATCCTCCCCAGTAATGCCTGAGGATCACCAGAGGTGACGCACAGGTGCCCAGGAACAAGCTGACTTGTTTCTGCGGTACCGTGTTAGCCGCCCAGGCCTCCTGTGAAATGAGCAGGGTTCTCACACACATGGCAGCCAAGACCCTCACGGCACCCAGGGAAACATGGAATCCACAGCTCAACCCAGAGAAGGGTGTGACAGAGGATGAGATGGTTGGATGGCCTCACTGGCTCAGTGGACATGAGTCTGAGCAAACCCAGGGAGATGGTGATGGACAGGGAAGCCTGGCCCGCTGCTGTCCATGGGGTCGCAAAGAGTTGGACACGACTGAGCAACTGAGCAACAACAGCTCAGCAAAGGAGAGGATAACTCTGTCCTCAAAGGTGTGTGGCACACTTCTTTCCCGGGGGCCCATCAGCCTTGCTTCTGCCCAAGGTAGCGTGGCTCTTCCTTCAGCTTCTCTCCCAGGGGCTGGGAGCCAGTTCCTTAAACCAGTCGGAGAAACAGGTTTCACCCTGCTATCTCTGCTGTCCTCATCAACTTGGCCTCTTCTCACCAAGAATCTATGAACGCTAACACTTCTATTTCCCATTTCAATCACTCATTTCACCTTCAAAAGCCCTCACACTATGTTAGCTTTACAAAGAAATGTCCCAAGGCATCATGACACCACCAGTTCTACAAACAACCAGACTCCGAATCTTGATTTGTGCTAGAAAACACAACACTTTCAAAGGTGTGCACTATTCAAAATTTGTTCTTGGTAATTCAACAATAGTTATGAAGCATTTACTGTGTGGCAGGCATTCTGTCAGAGAGCTGATAACAAGATGTCCATTGACTAGTACTTCAAAGTTAAAGCCACACTCTAGTTTATGTGATGGCATGCCAGACTGGAAAGTTCTGCTCAAGATCTCTGACTATGTGCATATCCACGATCCTGGAAGATGACCCCAGGACCTCAGGCCACTGGGCAATTCAGACCCCTTATTAAGTTCTATCTGTCCAAAATTATTCATTTAGACACCTCCTATCTCAACATCAGGCAGAGCAAGTCACAGGAAGGACAAGTGGAATTGTAGACATGGCCCTACCATCAAGCCCCTGAAGAAGTAGTCATGTTGCCAATAAGAGTTTCTGCCCATGGATGCCTTTGAGGAAGAAAACAATATTATTATTACAAAAGACAGTTGTAAGACCTTTCCCTTCCTAAATCCATCAGGTTTAGAAATCATTATCCTGAAACCACTCACCAAGAAGCTATATCTGGTAGCTTAGAGATGATTTTGGTATAACTTACTGAAAATATACAACCTGGTCATGTTTCTTAAATAATTTGAAACATGCATATATATGGTTCATAAAGAAAAATAAACATGAATTCACAGAAAAGGAGAAAAGCGGTTGTTCAGTGACCGAGTATAAATTTAGGCCGAGTTTCCCGGCAGTCATAGAAATAAAAGGAAAGGTGATTTATTACTTATATCTTACTAACATTGAGGAATTTTTTCTGTAAATATTTATGTTAAGAATGTTCAGTTACATCAGTGTACTCAAAAAGTAGTTCTACAAAAGCTGCAGAAATGTGCTTTATAATGCCACGTGTGGTGGGCATGGATAAAGACTCCTGAAGTTGTCTCATTCTTATCCCAGGAACGTGGGACTTTGTTACCTTATGTGAAAAAGTGACTCTGCAGATGGGGAGGTCCCTTAAATTAGGGACCTTGAGATGGGGAGATTATTTTGTATTAGCGTGGTGAATCCAATGTAATTACAGTGTCCTTTGGAGTCAGGGAAAGAGCTGTGACCATGACATCAGAGGTCAGGTGGTGTGGTCACTGGCTTTTAAAGATGGAGGCTGAAGCCATGAGTCAGGGAATGCAGACAGACTCTGGAGTTTGAAAAAGGCATGGGAACAGATTCTCCCCTGAATCTCCAGAAGGAACATAATCCTACCAATAATTTAATCTGAGCCCAGTGAAACCTATTTAGACTTCTGACTTCCAGAATTTAAAGATAATAAATTTGTTGGCTTTTTAAGTTTGTGGCAATTTGCTTGCAGAAACCATAGGAATCTAATCTAGAATTACGTGAGAAAATACATGCAAAATGTTAGCACAGCAAACATGATTAAAAAATGATAAAAATATTGAACTATTCAATAAATGCTAACATGATAATGCACGCTCAGTTGTGCCTGACTCTTTGCAACCCCATGGACTGTAGCCCTCCAGGCTCCTCTGTCCATGGGATTCTCCAGACAAGAAACCCGAGTGAGCTGCCATGCCCTCCTCCAGGGGGTCTTCCCATCTCAAGGATCAAACGTGGGTCTCCTGTGTCTCCTGCATTGGCAGGTGGATTCTTTACCACTGAGCCATCTGGGAAGCCCTAATATAATAATAGTGGATTATAATGATGAATATTTTTGTTCTGATAATTATATTCAGAAATTTTGATTGTTAGGTTAAAATGCATGAAACTGACAATATTTGATCATTTTGGCCTATAAAATAATCATTCCAGATAGTCCAACCTAATATTTCTAAGTATATTGATGATACATGGGAATTAAAAAGCAAAACAAAATAAAGAGAGGGCACGAATCTCCTCAAAATTTATCTTACTATTCCCTCGTCAACTCCAACCACCTCATAAGATTGTTATAAAGGATTAAAAGAGATAATGTTTGTAAAGGAGTAACAAGAGAACTAATAGTGAGCCTGAATACATGTCAACCATTATTATGCTCTTTAATGTAAATTTAATGTAAAGCACTTTGTTTGTTTTATTCACTGCTGTAACTTCTGCTGGAGCAACATGCACTTTCATATAACTTACTTATTAAAAATTTTAAGCCAAAAAAAATTTCCATGCAGTTTCTTGTAGCACCTGACCAGTAGTATGCCTTTGTGTTAGCATCATTATGTTCTTTTAAAAAAAATTTGTTGAATTAAAAACTATTGCATGGGTTTTATTTTATCAAGTATCCTGTTTCTCTTTTGCATTATGGTTTTTCTCCTTTTGTATATTACACATTATTTCTATTTGTGTAAGAAATACACAGGGGTTTAATAAAACTTGTTTTCACAGATGGAAAGGTACAAGTAACAATGTCTTATAGCAAAGGTGTCTTCTTTCTGTCTCCTTCCTAGTTAAATGTAATACAGTAACCCACATCTGCTTTGTTCATAGTAAGTGGCATGGAACTGAACTGGAATTTTAAAGGTAGCAAAAATATAGCAAGAATATTACTGCCCACGGAAGATACAAACTCTGTCCCAACTTTTCCACTCCTTGTTATATTAGATGAAGCCAGGCAACCAGTTACGGCCCACGGTCTATGAGAGAAAATGGTACATGTCTCTTCTAGACCAAAGCTTTTACAAGCCCACATGGGACCCTTCAACCCTCAAACCTCCTACAAGAGGCACATGTCTCAGTGCAGCAGCAAAGCACAGGGCTTTCTTGAGCCCACATTCCTCTGTGACACTGACGAGCAGAGCCCCACATGCTCATGTTAGACTCGTGGCAAAACTGAGAAATAAATGTCATGTGTGGCAAGCCACTGAGATTTTTGAAATTAATTGTTATCATAATCCAGCCTCTCTTACCCTGACCAACAAAAAGACAAACATATATATAATTAATAATATTTAATGATCCTGATTACAGATTGATTAGTTGTCCTTACCCTTACAAAAATAATTATTTTCAAAATAACTAAAGAAATTGGTTTGGAGAGAAGATTGGGTATATAATAAAATCACAGGAAATAAACAAACAAAACTAAAAACATTGAGTATGATAAATGAAATTACAGACATCTGAAATAAAGTCAGACAAAAACAGATTTATGCCCTGGTTCATAACACACATAGAAAGCAAAACAATGCTGTAGATTTCATAGTGCCAGAGAACAGACACCCTTGTTCCACATTAATGGAAACTGTATGTTATTACGCACTATTAGTGCCTGTATTAGAATTTTAGGCAGATGTTCACCAGCTCACAGCATAACTCTTTGAGAATTTCAAAGAGAGACCATCTGAGATACTAGACTGTGAAAATGACCTTCTGCATAGTGCTTCTCAAACTTTAATGTATATAAGAATCATATAGGGATTTCGAGGAAAATACAGACTCCTGAGCTATGCCTCCAGCTACTCGTATACACTATGTCTAAGACATTCCACCAACTGGCAATTTTAGCAAACATTCCAGGTGGCTCTGATGCAAGTGGTCTATGTACTTATCATACTTTGGGGGAAAATTACGGGTCTGTTATCAGAAGCCAGTTAGTAACTGGTTCCAACATAAATGTGAAACACCTTCCTACACATACTCAGATGCTTGCTTTTCCCTTTAAATGTGTTTTGTCAGAGTTAATTTTACAGTATTGGAAACTTTTTTCTCTCTTTATATAATATATATGTTTTCTTACCTTTTACTGATATTTACATAATTCTTCCAGTAGCTTGAATGTTTGTTTGCAATAATCAAAACTACTTTTCTAACAAGTAAGTATCTCTATAAGGATGTGTTATTGTGTTATTCTTATTTTTAGTATCAGTGATGTCGCATTTTTGTCTTATTTTTCAATTAGAACAATATGAGGATTGCTATAAGGATTAAATGAGGTATCACATGTTATTAGAAGAGTGCTTACAAGTCAGTAAGCTTCATCATTATTAGCTATTCTTCACTAGAAACATAAGTCTCAGAAAAGGCAGTGGGCACCCCACTCCATTTTTCTTGCCTGGAAAATCCCATGGACGGAGGAGCCTGGTGGGCTGCAGTCCATGGGGTCGCTGAGGGTCGGACACAACTGAGCAACTTCACTTTCACTTTTCACTGTCATGCATTGGAGAAGGAAATGGCAACCCACTCCAGTGTTCTTGCCTGGAGAATCCCAGGGACGAGGGAGCCCGATGGGCTGCCGTCTATGGGGTCGCACAGAGTCGGACACGACTGAAGACTGAAGTGACTTAGCAGCAGCAGACCATAAGTCTAATGAGACCAGAGACTTTCTGTGTTTTATTCATTGCTGTAACTTTTGCTCCAACACATAGAGGGCACAATAAAAATCTGTTGGGTGGATCAATGAGCAGAACTATGAAAACTGCTGTTTTACTTTTACCTACTTAGGTTTACATCATTCAAAAGCTTGAGAATTGAAACTTCACACCTCTTGATATTTCCAGATGGCTTTTACCATCTATCTTTCCTTCTTTGCCCTACACACACTCATCCTCACATCTTCACCACCACCAGCCAAAGGACCACAGTCCATCTGGTTTGTAATTCGGTTAGGATAATATTTCAGAATTCCCTCTATCTAGATCAGCCCTGGGATTTCTTTGGAAGGAATGATGCTAAAGCTGAAACTCCAGTATTTTGGCCACCTCATGCGAAGAGTTGACTCATTGGAGAAGACTCTGATGCTGGGAGGGATTGGGGGCAGGAGGAGAAGGGGACGACAGAGGATGAGATTGCTGGATGGCATCACTGACTCGATGGATGTGAGTCTGAGTGAGCTCTGAGATCCGGTGATGGACAGGGAGGCCTGGCGTGTTGCAGTTCATGGGGTCGCAAAGAGTCGGACACGACTGAGCGACTGATCTGATCTGATCTGAGACCATAAAGAAGGCTAAGAGCCAAAGAATTGATGCTTTCAAACTGCAGTGCTGGAGAAGACTCTTGAGAGTCCCTTGGACTGTACGATCAACAGTCAATCTTAAAGGAAATCAGTCCGGAGTATTCATTGGAAGGGCTGATGCTGAACCTCCAATACTTTGGCCACCTGATGCAAAGAGCTGACTCATTGGAAAAGACCCTGATGTTGGAAAAGATTGAGGGCCAGAGGAGAAGGGGACGACAGAGGATGAGATGCTTGGATGCCATCACCAACTCGATGGACATAAATTTGAGCAAACTCCAAGAGACAGTGAAGGACAGGGAAGCCTAGCATGCTTCCTGGGGTCCATGGGGTTGCAGAGTCAGATACTACTTAGCAACTGAACAACAATGAGAATTCTCTGAAGTGGCAAGGCTGTTTCTGGAACCCAGGAGAATGCTCAGCTGTGCAGGTTCTGGGAAGTGAGGCTGAGAACTATGGGGACCAGCTGGGCAGCTTTAGGTACACTGGGGATACATGAGGTCCATCTCATTGCTACATTCCAGCCATTGCACGGAATGTAACAGTCTGTCGAAATAAGTGGGTGATTTGTAAACTTGGAGCTGGGACACACAGGATGCTCAAACCATGAGTGTACAGAGGCCTGGCAAAGGGAGGGGCTGCCACAACCCAACCTGATAACAGCACGTCAGGGAGCATCTCTGTGCTGAGGAGAGGACAATAAAGTTGTGACGAAGAGAAAGAATTTGCTTGTCTTTTCTAATCTTCTAACGATGCCAGGCAGCTGGATTTTAAACATTTTGGTGGGAAAAAATACGTAAACCCTTCACAAATCCTATCAAACGCATGCTATCAAACGCAGCAACACATTGTTCTGACAAAGAAATCTTGACTTGCAACACAAGTTACAACACATCTGTTAGTGATTATTATGATGATTTTATTCCCTAACTTTGAATAATGGTTGTGTTCCTACCTTTTAAACCACACAGACATACATTGTACATGACATTAATGTTACATTTGTTTCTCATTATGTGCGTTTCTCATTAACAACTAATTAGTCTTGATTTTCCCCTTAAATTATGTAGTATTAAAAGAAATAGACCTTAAGAAATGCCAACAGCAGTCAGAGTTAAGTCAATATTAAAGAAACAAACAGTGCTGGCCCATAGTTAACCTTGCAAGCAAGAGTAAAAATTGACCAAATTGCATGTTTAAATTAACCAAAATAAGTGTGATAAAAGACTAACATGTTGCATACTACATACTCTTTTGTGGAGGGGAAAAAAAAGACTAGGTATGCCGCATTGTGGGCGAAACTGGCTGATATTACATTTGAGCCAAAGTGTTTTTAATCCCTCTTTCTTCTCACAGTTGGAGATCTGGAGAACGTATGTTTCTTGAAGAAAAAAGAAGGAAGAAAATGCTTTCAACAAATGACGGTACATTGGAAAAAAACTTAATACTTACAAAATATTACTGCTAAAATCTAAAACATCAACTGCCAAACTGAAACACCCTAATGAAGTTGAAGACGATCCTAAACAACATGCTGGTATGAAAAAAAATTTTTTTAAAGTATTTTCTTTTTTCTGTGCCATAAATTCTAAAATGTTACATGTCACGTGTTAAAAATAAAGATTATAATATTCATTCCATCGTTAACTTCAATGCCTGACTGCACTGAAGTTTAAAATAGCAGGGATCCCAATGATGTCATGTCAAGCCCACTAAATAATTTTAAAGTCTTGAAACCATCCAATTATTTGACCAGAAGCAGAATACTTCTAATTGCTTACCCAGCCAGCAACGCCGCCATCAGGGGAAGAGACGCCAAGAGTGGTGGGGCTTCCTGCAGCGTGAGAAGGGAGAGGTTCAGCAGGGCCCCAGGCTTACCCTACCCGGCAAGGGTTCATGGTGAAACAGTCCTGACGCTGACGTCTCCAAGAGCCAGCAGCTGAAACCACCTTAACACGGTATTAACACCACAACGTGCTGCATAAACTGTTACCAGCTGGAACGGGGAAAGGTGGTGGGGAAGAGGAGGAGGGGGAAAACCAGGTGAGGCCTGAGAGAAAGGAGAAAGGAAAGTCATTTCACAGCTGAAAGGGACAGGGGAGACGACTGAAAATTAATGCAGGCCTTCCTCGGGGGCTCAGTGGTAAAGAATCCACCTGCCAACGCAGGAGACACGGATTTGATCCTCGCCACAACTATCGAGCCTGTGCTCTAGAGCGGGAGAGCCGCAGCCTCAGAGAGGCCACTGCAGCGAGAGACGCGTGCATCACAACCGGAGTCGTCCGCACTCCCGCAACTAGGGAAAAGCCCACACAGCAATGAAGACCCGGTACAGCCGAAATTAAAACAGTAAATCAAATTATTTTTATAAAAAAGAAAGAAAATGAATACACATGTACTGGGGGGAAGGGGACTTTGTGTAAAATTGCTTTATTTGGGGACAAAGACTTACACAGAACAAAGTTCAAGTCATACTTGAACCACGGGAGCTGTTTTACAGGGAATCTCAAGGTGGAATTGGAGAAAGACAAAGCTGTCTTCATTCTAATCAGGACCTGAGTCAGTATTTGTCACACTCTAATGTTCATGTAAATCACCTGGTGCTCTTGCTAAACGGCAACTTCTGACTCAGAAGAGAGTCCATAATTCTAAAAGGTCCTGGTTGGTGGCGCATGGTCCGTGGACCACACTCTGGGTAGCAATGACCTAGATTCCCCTGCATATCAACAGAAGTTCCTACCAGACAGATTCATGCAAACAAAAGTTACAACTGGTCTGTTTTGCTCCAAGATATTTAAAGCAAACTTAACCCTGGGCTTAAATTTGTGACTTCTCAATCATTTCTCTTTTGTGTACTATGGGTCATATTCTCTGTTTCCTAGCTGCGCTCCATAGGAACTACTTGATAACTGGGATTTGATTATTGGTTTTTCTAGTGACCTACGTGTGTGAGAGTACAAGCTAAGTCGCTTCAGTCATATCCAACTCTTTGCGACCCTATGGACCAAGCCCACCAGGCTCCTCCGTCCATGGGATTCTCCAGGCAAGAATACTGGAGTGGGTTGCCATGCTCTCCTCCAGGGGATCTTTCTGACCCAGGGATTGAACCTATGTCTCTTAGGTCTCCTGCATTGGTAGGCAGGTTCTGTACAACCAGAGCCATCTGGGAAGCCCCTTGTGCCCCATATATCCTGTATATTGGTTATTCAATTATTGATGAAACATTCAAAAACCTGTCTCCTCCTAATATAGAAGGAAGAAAGTTTCAGGCTGGCTGATCAGATCATCAGGCAGCAGACCCCCTAACAAGCCAGCACTGGCCACATCCAATAAAAGCTGATGCAGGTGAGATGAGGTCCGTAGGACTAAGAAGAACAGTGTATCCTCACGTGGCAGAAATCAGGCTTTACAGAAGGAGAAATTTTGAGACCTCTGCCTAAATCTCAGATATGTTGGTTTCAACCTATGTTTGCATGATAGGGGGGAAAAATGGTTTAATAGCAGGCATTGAGAAACATAAGCCCTGTGGCCTTGTACCCATGCCCTGTGTAATCCCATACATTCAGAACTATAAGAAATCTCCTAAAGGCAGCAGAAAATGGTGGGATGAAATTGGCTATAAACAGTGAAAACACTGAGCAACTGTGGGAAATGGAAATAAACAAAGGCTAATTCCATATGAATCCAACTATCCAGTCTTTTCACTGGGAATGAATATCAATCCAAGGAAGTGTTAGATCGGATGTTATAAAAAGGAGACACTGGTCTTCTAAACTGGTTTCTCAACCAGTTACTTTGCTGTCATATAGTCACAAAAATGATGAGAAAGGTAAAATGAGGGAAATAAACTATTGTTACTTTCACATTCTTTATTGTTATCTAAGGTTAATGAAAGTTGCTTAAAAAAAAAAAAGGCAGCTGAAAAGGATAAGACTACATAAGGAAGTAAATTCAGAAAAGTAAATAAAATAGAAAAAGGAAGCATTCACGTACCATGAATGCAGCAGAGAAGATTTCTTGAGATGGACCTGCTTTGCCAGGAGCCAGAGAGGAAGAACAGAGAAAGAATCACAAGCAGAGTAAGGGAGGCAGAAAGCACTCATGTGTCAGAGCCAGGATGAAATACAAGACCATCAGAATAAAGGAAGCGATCATAAAACAATATTAACATTCTGAAATATTAAAAATGAAGCCAGAAGCCCAAAATCCTAAATATTTTATCTTAAATAAAATCTGCATATTAAAGCAAGGACTACAACAGGGAAGGGAAAAAATAAAATCTCCCTCCTCTTTGAAAAATCTTCATCACATAATTTAGACAATAAAATTGTGTGAATTTTAGCCAAGCTAGGTACCTTTGAGTCAAACGACATTCATAAAAGGTGCTGAGCTATCTTCTGTTAAACTCACTGAGACTGTAGAGTCAAAAGAATATCTCCCCAACACCATATCATTCTGAAGATATACTGTTTTCATAAATGTGGATAGCAATAGTCACAGGACACTGTCTTACGTCTGCTTTTTTTATTAAAACCACAATTTAAAACACCATCACAAAAGGACAACCCAAAGACTAAGTCTAAAGCTCTACCCACCTATGAGTGAATGAGTATATTTTCAAACCAAAACTAATTTGAAATATTAACTCCAAATAAATACCTACTGGAAACTACTTTTTCTGCAAGTAAATGTTCCCCAAAAGGAAATTCAGTAGAACAAAGAATAATACTTAGGATAAAGCTATTCTTTTTTTTAAGCCCCCTCCCCTTTACATGTGTGCCTTCTTATTACTTCTTAATCCATTTTTTTCACTGGAAAACAAATGGGTGGGGTGCTGCAGGGGGAGCAGAGTGAAAAAAGTTGTTTAACTTTAGTCTTACAGTGCCATCTAGTGGCAGTAAGTGGCAACACTCGCTAATCTGTTCCAATTATGCATAAAAATTAGATTGCCCATGCCCCTACTCACGTGTCCAACTCTGTGTGACCCCATGGACTGCAGCCCACCAGGCTCTTCTGTCCATGGACTTCTCCAGGCAAGAACGCTGGAGTGGGTTGCCATTCCCTTCTCCAGGGGGTCTTCCCGGTCCAGGAATTGAACCTGTGTCGGGGAAGGCAATGGCACCCCCACCCCCAGTACTTTTACCTGGAAAATCCCATGGACGGAGGATCCTGGTAGGCTGCAGTCCATGGGGTCGCTAAGAGTCGAGAACGACTGAGTGACTTCACTTTCACTTTTCACTTTCATGCATTGGAGAAGGAGATGGCAACCCACTCCGGTATTCTTGCCTGGAGAATCCCAGGGACGGGGGAGCCTGGTGAGCTTCCGTCTGTGGGGTCGCACAGAGTCGGACACGACTGAAGCGACTTAGCAGCAGCTGCAGCAGCTCCTGCACTGCAGGCAGATTCTTTTATCACTGAGGCACCTGGGAAGACCAATAAAAGTAGAAATTGCTACCTTGGAAAACTAGACGTTATTTCAACGAGTATCTCCCATTTTTGTGTACGCGCACAAAGACCCGACCACTCTGTGTGTTCTTTGGGGCTTCCCTTGTAGCTCAGTTGGTAAAGGATCTGTGTAATTTTATAGTGCTTTTAGCTTCTGGTTACTGGCTTGTCTCTCTTACCTGCATGAAACAAAGAAACAAACAAACAAAAAATACAAGATCAAGGCTATTTTACTCTCTTCAGGTTCTTTACCCATACTTTATGTTATAGATGTACAACGTGGGTAATTCAAAACAAGTATTCCGTATGTGCACAAACTATTTAAAAAACACACTCAAGCACAAAACCGCAGTAGCAATCACATTTTGCTTTCTCCCTCCTCATGAGCGACTGAGCAAACCTAAGGGCAGATTCCCCAGCCTGTCTCTTTCCTGCCTTCCTAGCCTCAGCTTCACCATAGTGCAGAAGTTATTGATAAGACATGAAAACTGAAGTCAAGCAGACCTGGATTTTATTCCTATGTCTTAAATATTATTTATGTGACCAGAAAACATTGTATAACCAGTATAAGTTTCAGCTTCTTCATTGCTGAAATGAGCTAGTTAAAGGATTAAATTTACTGATACATGAAAGGCACTACAGAGTTTGGTCTGTAGACAGTGTTTAATGTGTTGTAATTTGCTTTGGTAATTTTCATCCACTACCGGTGATTCACAACCAGTCAACTATCCCACCAGTCTCCAAATACCCCATGTATATTCCAGGTCCTGTAACTTGACTGATGCTGTTCCCTTTGCTTGGAGCACCCTGTCTTCAAGGCCTAAGTCCATCCCCTTTCATGACAATTTCCTTGACGCTGCTCTCCTCCCAATGTCTCCTTCGTCTGGCTTGAAGCGGTCACTGGTTCTTGACATGACTCACCTTGTTTCACTAATAGCCACCTGCCTCTCCAGTGGATCTTCAGCTACTTTAGGACACGACTCGATAACCAGGGTGCAACACGAGAAGTCTCCTGGAGGAGCGCTCAGTAGTCACCAGCAGTTCATAATCCTGACCCTAGTTGTTAAGTGAAGCACATATGATGTTTTTAAGCAGAAGTATAAATGACAGTCTCCATTCCAAAGACAGTGCTATTTATTAGAGCAAAACAAGGTTTTCAAATATGTGGAAGTAAACAAAGGAAGGTCCTTTCAAGTCATTATTAGTGGCAGCTTTTCTTTCTGACTCCTTGTTTCCAGGCAAAGAGACCCTCTGGTAGCACGCCTTGTCTCCTGCCCCTTTCTTTCTGTAGTTGCCTTGACGGCAAGGTGGTGCTTATTTGCTAAAGTCTACAGGGAATGAAAAGCAGGATTCTCTTTCTTGCTGCCCTGAACCAGTCAAACCAAGAAGCCAGGCAAAAGGCTCCTAAAAAACAGCTCTCCTCTAAACAGCTGACCTCCCCTGGCGTCAGGGTATGTCATCGTCCGTGTTAGAGCTGATGGATGAAGAGGCTGGTGAGGAGGAGGTAGGATCATTGCAAAACCACTTTCTCCAAAAGCTTTTAACAGGAGAAAAAAAAAAAAAGAGTAATGTTTTAAAATGTTGGGAGTTCCCTAACTAGTGGTTAGGATTCCAGGCTTTCACTGCCATAGCCAGGGTTCAGTCCTGGGTCAGGAACTGGGATCCTACAAGCTGCATGCATGGCAAACAATTATCCTATAGAACAGGAGGAAAATAAATCAAAATCTAAAAAAAAAAAAAATGCTATCTGCCTCTTGATAGGCATATATGTATAAAAGAGTATAAAACTGGCCTTTTAAACCTTAACAAGTTACTTCCGTGACTTTTACATCTTACATTTTATGTTTTCCCAGGATGACTTTTGAACAAAATATCACAATTTTAACACAGATGGACGTCGACCCTACCTTCACACAACCCTACCTCTCTGGCCCACCCCCATCTCAGCCCTGGTGCCAATAAAACTTTATGAGCCAAAACAGGCAGTCAATCCTTTTAGGCACAGGTGGCCAATTTGACTTTCTTTAAATATCATATTTAATCTTGATTTCTGAGTTGTTAGATGTCATCTCATATTTTGCATCTGAAGTGAGTGCCTTGCCCTCCTCACCCTAGTCCTGGCCACTCTGACTCTTCACTTTGTTCTCAGGGTGCCTCCTACCAACAGGTAAGCAGAAAGTTCAAGGAAACGTGGGCCAGGAGAGTCAAACCATAGTTCCCCATCTGTCTGGCAAGAGAGGGTGTCTGGGGGGAGCATTTGAGCTCGGGATGTAAGGAAGACCAGAGCCCTTCCATGGAACTGGACTTGGCAGAAAGGAGTTCTCACTCCGCTGAGGTTGCTAAGTTTGGAAGCCGGGACTGGCGCTGCCAGCAGGCGTCTTTTCCATCATTTGAACAGGCTAGTGTGCAGAACAAAGCCAATCAGAGCCCAGCAGGGATAAAAGTAGGATAGAAAGACAACGTGAGTGCAGCGGTACTGAGGTCCCTTCTAGGATCTGAGGTCCTGGTTCCTCCAGCAGTTCCTTTGGGCCTGTGAGCTATTCCAGCTACAAAAACCATCCTGTTTCCTTTCTTCTCGAGGTGATTTGAATTGCATTTTTTTCACACGTGTCCAGAAGAATCTTGAGCAATTTCAGGATCTCATCATTAAAGATTTTTGAGGTCTACTATTATTTTTCCTAAATCCTTGTGGCTAGTCTGACCCTTAGTACCTTCAATCCCAAGATGGCAAATCCTCCCAGAAAGATCTAACTCTTGTCCTGTGACAAATAGAAGACTGTTTAAATAACACGACCCATCTCCTGTGGCCCGGGTCACCAACTGTTTCTTAATATGTGTGACTTCAGAAGAGGCTGTAGAATAAGAAAATTACTACAAGGAATCTAGGATTCTTAGCCCAAATGTCCAGGAAGCTTAATAAAGCTAATAACAGCAGAGAAATTCTTCCTTGAGTGAACCCTATTGAGAAAATCTGTCTTCATAAAATGTCAGACACTTCACCCGACTTTCTCCAGGGAAGCTGGAACTCAGAATGAACATGGTTACAGGAATTCTTCCTCTGAGGGTTCCTGGCCATATGTGAGTTCTCTGAGTAGCTGATTCCTTGGGCCTAAAGCAGATGACAGGGCACTCAGCCTTGATTCATCACACAAGATGAAGCCCGATAGATACATAATATATATATATATTTTTTAACCTATCATAAGATGGCCTGCAATGACTCTTAATCATCCTAGAGATCTGTACATTTCCATTTAACTTTTGTCTAAAGAGGGTTTATGATCTTGTGCTGCTACCCACAGATGCCAGCTGAACAGGGTTCAGAGCACTGTGTTCAGCACTAAGCTAAGCCCTAGGGGGTCATCGTGAGACACAGGTTGTCCTTTGGTGGCTCCAAGTGTGAAGCCAATAAGGGTTTAAGGCAGAGGCCGAAGGCATGAGTCCCCGTCTGCAGAAATTTTAAGTGAAGGACGGCTGTTGTGTACAGGTTGCACCCTGCCAAGACGGTGCTGTAATCTGCCTCTCAATTTCTAACCAATCTGTGCATCCTGGTGCCTGTCTGACTGCCCCACCCGATGGGCGTGCTTTTGCGATTTTTCCAGGAAGCAGCAGGATTTCCTAGAGGTCATCCTTGTGGATGACAGACCCAGGGTCTGAAGTTCCTGCTCTCAACAGTACAACCAAAGCAAAGCGAGCAGAACCATGGCGCTTTCCATCCAAGTGAAAACCACTCAGGATTTCCATTGTGAACGAGATAGCCAAGAGCAGCAAAGAACTTTGATCACAAAATGAACTGATTTCTGATAATCAAGTGAAACAAACATACAAATCATGTGCAGTAGACAGAATAAGCCCCCTGGGCCCCTTAGAACTAATTCTTTTTAAAAAAAAAAAAAGGTTTGGTTCCTAAAGAATTTTGAAGATGATCTTGTCTTCTCAGTACGATTAGGGTTTCCTCTCCAATTCTAGGAGCCCTGAGTCTTGGGAAGGACAATTGTAGGTTCTCCTTTAAAAGACATATCTCAACATTTGAAATATCTTTTTCTTCTCAGCACAAGATGAAGTTTTTCTGTTTATAGGATCTTCATCACTTTCATTCTTCTTTCTTTCTTTTTACACAAATAAGGACTCCAAACCTTCTTGAGTTTCTTTTTGATTTGTTCTCTTCCAGAATTCAGACAAAAATTGCTGTCACACAGAATCCACACACCCTATTTGGCACAAAGAGCAGAGTAATTTGTGAGTGGTCACAATGCATCATGTGTCTGCCTTTGTCCTGAACACGTCCACTCCTCCAAGAGAACTTAGTATGGAAATTGCTGGGTTTCTCTCTCTCCTAAACCCAACCCCTGACTAATGTATCATAAATCATCACAATTCTCAGAAGTCCATCTGAAGCCACTTTCAACTAGGAAATTTAAACACTTTCATAGCAAAAGGAACCCAATTCTCCAATGCAGACCACAATTCAAGATTACGCCAAAACTAAGGCTTCGTCTTTATAACTCCTAAAACCCAGATGAAGATTAGAAATAGCATTCTCTCTTTGTTATATGCTATTTCGGAGAATTATTTATTCTGGCTTTGAAGGATTTATCTCAAAGGAATATAAAACTAAAGTCGAAGCAAATTTGTGTGACAGATGTATCTTTGACAGCCCTTCTTTCATAGAGATGACTAAAACAAGAAATGTCCCTGAATTCAACTAATTGTTCTCCTTCTATGAAACAGTCTGCTTAACGGACATGTCATATTTCCCACAGACTTCATTTAGGTTTAGATTTATTCAAAATAATCTTTAGCCTTTGGTATTCAAGAAAATGACACCGATGCTGAATGTTCCACGTAAATTATTAGAGGAATGGAGAACTGAGCTTCATTCTAACCTTCCTTATCCTTGAAACATAAAATGTTCCAGATGTAAAACCCTTCTCACATTTAATCCATGAATTTAAGCAAGTGTGGAGACCTAACTGTAAATTAGTTGGATACTGTCAGTGCCCTATTGCCCAAGCAATTTTGAACCCCAAATGCTAGCCTTGTGCAATGAATTTTCCAGGACCAAATTTGATGGATATGAAACCTCCTTAATCAACTGACAAGGCTAAGAATTCCTTTATTTGAGTGTGTATATGAGTGTGTGTATGATGTGCAGAAGAGAGTTAAAATAGACTGCGGAGGGTTAGTCTTACCACTTCATTTTTTTTTTTTTTTTTTTTACTATATACCCTCTTTTAACTATTTATAATTAACCAGCTCTGCCAGCAAATCTAAATTAACAAATGCCATAAGATTTTGCTATGGCTGACTATTCAAAAAGCAGAGCCTTTGTACCAGAGCCAGAAGAAACACTTGGTTAAGATACGTCTGTGGCTTTAAGAAGCTCACGATCACGGTATATGATCAGCTAGTAGAGCAAAAAAAAAAAAAAAGGGGGGGGGAGCTTTATTTTTATTATGAAGTTCTTCATAATAAAAATAAGTAGAAAAGTATTTTGGCAAGATGTTTCTAAGCTCTCTTGTAGAGCTAAAATTCTGTGATCGGATAAGTTCATTCTAATTTCTTACATGTGTTAGACTTTTTAAAGTTGGAAGAAGAGTGAGAAGCCCAGTTTACTATTGTTAGTTTCCTGTACCGATACGCCAGGAATGGAAGAATGACAAAAGGTAATCTCAGCAGCTTTCTTCTAGCAGCCTGGACCGCTTTCAGTCCTGAATCAGAAGTTTCCGTTTCCTAATGGTTGCCCTTTGGAAGGAATGATGCTAAAGCTGAAACTCCAGTACTTTGGCCACCTCATGCGAAGAGTTGACTCATTGGAGAAGACTCTGATGCTGGGAGGGGTTGGGGGCAGGAGGAGAAGGGGACGACAGAGGATGAGATGGCTGGATGACATCACTGACTCGATGGACCTGAGTCTGGGTGACCTCCGGGAGTTGGTGATGGACAGGGAGGCCTGGCGTGCTGCGATTCATGGGGTCGCAAAGAGTCGGACACGACTGAGCGACTGATCTGATCTGATCTGAATGGTTGCCCAACTCTCTACTGCAGCTCATATAACTTCCACTTCTCTTGCTGCTCACTCGGTGACTGTGCTTTTCTTCCTTCACCCTCTGGCTCTTGTACGTGGTGGCCTTGGAAACCTTATGGAGTCTACTCATTGCTTTCTTCCTGTATGTCTCTGTGCTTCGAGTTGCTTTATCATTTGTGTGTCTCCCTCTGAATACCTTAAGAAGATCTAAACAGGACCAGACTCACACCTCCTGGACAGCATCCTGTTTCCCAGGGCTCTCATGCCAATGACATGCCTCCCCACTGATCACAGGCCAGCACAACTAATTGGGTGATAATCTTTGATCCAGACAACTGTGCTCCCAAGCAAGAGTCCCCTATGCCCAGGGTAAGGACCACCCTGTACCTATATCCTTCGAGACAGGCATTAAAATAAACACCTAATGTACTTGGTGAATGCAGCAATGAAATTAAAAGACGCTTATTCCTTGGAAGAAAAGTTATGATCAACCTATGCTATGCTATGCTAAGTCACTTCAGTCATGTCTGACTCTGTGTGACCCCACAGATGGCAGCCCACCAGGCTTCCCCGTCCCTGGGATTCTCCAGGCAAGAACACTGGAGTGGGTTGCCATTTCCCTCTCCAATGCATGAAAGTGAAAAGAGAAAGTGAAGTCGCTCAGTCATGTCCGACTCTTAGTGACCCATGGACTGCAGCCCACCAGGCTCCTCTGTCTGTGGGATTTTCCAGGCAAGAGTACTGGAGTGGGGTGCCATTGCCTTCTCCATGATCAACCTAGACAGCATGTTAAAAAGCAGAGACATTATTTTGCCAACAAAAGTCCATCTAGTCAAGGCTATGGTTTTTCCAGTGGTCATATACTGATGTGAGAGTTGGACTATAAAGAAAGCTGAGCGCCAAAGAATTGATGCTTTTGAACTGTGGTGTTGGAAAAGACTCTTGAGAGTCCCTTGGACTGCAAGGAGATCCAACCAGTCAATCCTAAGGGAGATCAGTCCTGGGTGTTCATTGGAAGGACTGATGTTGAAGCTGAAACTCCAATACTTTGGCCACCTGATGTGAAGAGCTGATTCACTTGAAAAGACCCTGATGTTGGGAAAGATTGAGGGCAGGAGGAGAAGGGGATGACAGAGGATGAGATGGTTGGATGGCATCACCGACTCAATGGACAGAGGTTTGGGTGGACTCTGGGAGTTGGTGACGGACAGGGAGGCCTGGTGTGTTGCAATTCATGGGGTCGCAAAGAGTCGGACGTGACTGAGTGACTGAACTAAATGTACTTGGACACCATACATTTTCTTAGCGTGTACCTAGACCATCATCAATTTACATTGCATTTGGTATATCCACAGGATGAAATTTGGAACATTTGACTAGACTTCTGACCATATAGCAAAATAAGGAGGTCCTAATTTCTATATGAAGACTACTACTGCAAAAATTTCACACTTAAAAACAGAAGTTAAAAGAAAATTTTAAAACTCATCCACTGCCTTTTCAAATTGTCAGCTCAAAGTTATTAACATAATAAAAATGTAGATGTAGTTTCTGATAAAAAATCTAGATGTTAAAAAAAATATAATCTAGCCACAAAGATCAGAAACATTTATCAGAGGGGCTTATGTTTCTGATAAATATTTAAGTGTGTAAGGCAGAAACATTGAAGACAATAAATACTTTATAGCTGGCACTTTGTCAAACCTATAAGTGGCTCAGCCTTAGGATTTTACATCATCACTGAATTTACAGTCATTTGATAAGTGGAACAGGACAAGAATTACTTCTTTCTAAATCTAAACCAGGTAATAAATCTAACATCAGGATTCTTCTTATTGTCTGTTATCATCTGATGACAATGCCTTTTACCTTCATTGTCTTGGCAGAAATATGCTATGTAAAATTATAATGTCATATCACTCAGAGTGATTTAACACTATCCAGCCCATACCATTTTAATCAATCAAAATTGTCACTTTTTAGTGTAATGATTTTGTGGTGAATTCCCTGTGTTTAATATGATATATGGTCCTATCTACCCGTTGATTTACTATTCTCTTCCAAAGTTGAACAGCCCAGGAGGCTGTTCTTGCTTTTGGACATCTCTGGAATTAGCAAACAAGAATAATTTGTGCTAATAAAAATGCTAATTTTCATGGCACGATGAAAGCTGAAAAAAATATCTTGTGACTGTAGCTATAGCTACTTTTAAGTGGAATTAAAAGATGGCTTTTTGAATTAAAACCACAGAAGACCCAGAGCTTTTTCCTCTGTATTCACATATGATCAAGGCATGTAATACTATAACTAGGTACCTCAGTGCTCAATTTCTCCTTCAATACTATTAAGAAACACTGGAAATGCATAAAGTATTCCCCTTTATTAAATTCAGACATATGTCATACAAACTTTTGTTCTTTAAAAAAAAAATTGCAAAATAGTTTAAAGGGATTCCTTAAACATTTATAAACCTTTTATGCTAGAGATAAGCTAATAAAAATCAATCTCTGGTCCCATTTCTCAACTATATTTTGCATTTAGAACTGGCTACAATGCAGTAACAACCAACCACAAACTCTCACAGTGCTTTTTGGTTCAGTCCTTGTACCTCAAACAGTCCACAGATAGTCACTTAAGGACACAATGGCTCAAGGACCCACTCTACATACTACATGCTGCACACAGGTCACCAGAGAGTCAGTGAAAGAGCCGGGTTTGTGGAGGCCCTACCGTCTCCGAGGACTCTGCGCCTCAGTACACAGGCTCCTGAGACACCATAGAAGGAGAAGAGCTCCAGGTCCTGAGACACTGATGACATGACTAAATTACAGCTCTCTTGTGCTCACAGCGCATTAGCCAGAACTAGTTACATGGCTTGTAGCAAATGCAAGGTCAAGAGAAGACATAATCTTCCTATGTGTCTGGAAGAGGAAATGGGATATGTGTGAACTTAAGAAGTGACAAATTCATATGTTTTTAAAGAATAAAGATTTCCATGGCATCCCTCTTGGCTCAGTGGTAAAGAATCCTCCTGCCCACGCAGGAGACACAGGTTCAATCCCTGGTCCAGGAAGATGCCACGCGCCACAGAGCAACCAAGCCCATGAGCCCCAACTACTGAGCCTGCGCTCTAGAGCCCTGGAACCGCAACTGCTGAGTCCATGTGCCACAACTACTGAAGCCCGCACGCCCTAGAACCTGTGCTCCAGGAGAGAAGCCACAGCGCTGAAAAGACCACACACAGCAACGAAGAATAGCCCACACTCACTGCAACTAGAAAAAAGCCTGCACAGCCAGAAATAGAAAAATAATTTTCAAAAAGAGATTCCCAAGCTTATCACAGGCAACTCTCCTTGCAGAATCTTGAGAAACATGTCCTTTCTCTGGAATCTATCATGTTACACACTGAGAGAAAAAAATCCCCTCTAGGACACCAGGTAAGAGGAACAGCTGACTCCATTATTAAAGCTACCCCAGAAATCCATATGAGGAAAGTGAATATTCTGCCTATAGTTTAAGCTAATAAAAATGCTTATCTTTAAAATTTTTGTTAACTTGTTCCAATTGGCAAAGTAGTAAAAATAATTTAAAATAAAATTTTTCATTTTGACAACCAATCATTCCAATCCTGGCTCATTAAAGCATAAACACAGATTTTAAGCACCAAAAAATATTAACAAGAGCTCTAAAACTCCAAGATTTTTAATTTAACCTTAGCAGAATGAGTTGAGCTTCTTTAAGTTTGTTGAAGTAGCTGCCTTCGCCACTGTCACCCCTCCCAGTAGTCAGCCCTACTGCAGTCACGGAGTTCCCAGTGGGCAGAATCAAGAGGTCTTGGAGTGAGCTGGTTCCCCAAGGCTTACCCAGAGCTGATGGGGAAGAAGAATATGAGTTTATTTATTCACTCAACAAATATTTATTGAATGCCTGCTATGCACCAGGCAATCTGCCATATCCTGAGCATGTAGCAATAACTGAAATAAACAACCAAAACAGAATTCCTATTTCTTGGACCTCACATACTAGTAAGAAAGGAGGGCAAACAAGATGAAGTACCATAGAATAAACAAACAAATGAGAAGGATAACCCCACGTAATGATGAATGCAGTGAAGAAAAGTCAAATAAAAGGACAGAGACAGAACTGGAGTTTGAAACTACTTTGGAGTGGATGGCTGGAGAAAAGATCTCTGAGGATATGACATTTGATCTGGGAGCATGAGGAAATGAAGAAGTCAAGGAACGGAAGAAACACAATGATTGAAGGGTTGGAATTAGGGTTGAAGGAATGCCAAAGGCAAGGGTGTTAAGACAGGAAAAAACTTGGCATAAGACAGGAAAAAAATACCAGGGTAATGGGTAAGAAGTGAGGAAAATGGATCAAATCAAGACAGCATCAGGGGAAAATAAGAAAATAGATTAATAACAACTCAAGATAAGTCAGCAGTCATCATAATTCCGAGCCGTTAATGTGGTTCAGAATGGAAAATTTCATGTGGTGGCTAATAGTTGATAGTAAACCAGTTCAGTAGGGCTGCACAAACAACAGGGAGTGTTGTCCACCCAGTTATAAAAAGTAATCTTGAAGAGATATGGGTAGTTAAAATTACTGAGTGATCAGAATAAACTTGGAGACTATGAAGGAGAGGAGTTGAGGAGAAAAAGAGGAGATTGAAACTGCCTTAAGAAATCTACAACTAAGTAGAGAAAGCAGAGTGTGCGCCACGTGAGAATGAATGAAGGGCTTTTGAAAACAAAGTGTGAGTAAGTGCAAATTAACATGAGACCAGTCATAGCTCAGATGTGGAGGAGAGACTGAGAAACAACTGACTTACTCAGTAAAAGAGAGAGTAAATTTTATTTAGAGTTTTGAAGTAGAATCCAGATGAAAAGTCTGCTTGTGGGATGCTGGAAAAGTGTCAAACCAAGGTATCCCGTGTAGAGGCAAAAGGTGTGAATGGTGTGCAAGGTGTAGAAAATGGCTATTGTTTTGATATTGCAGTGTAACTCAACATCATAAAATCTGGTGGCTTCAGCACTGTTTTATAGTCTCTCATGGTTCTGTTGATTGACCGAGCTCTTCTGGGTGGCATTTACTTGGGTCTCTCACGCAATTGCTCATCCAAGATGGCGGTGGATTGCAGGCTCATGGAGAGAGCACAGCTAGAGTGTGACTGGAGTGCCTGCAAGTGGCTTCTCTGTGTCTCTTGGGCTTCTCACAGCTGCTGCTGCTGCTAAGTCACTTCAGTAGTGTCCGACTCTGTGCGACCCCATAGATGGCAGCCCACCAGGCTCCCCTGTCCCTGGGATTCTCCAGGCAAGAACATTGGAGTGGGTTGCCATTTCCTTCTCCAATGCATGAAAGTGAAAAGTGAAAGTGAAGTCACTCAGTCGTGTCCGACTTGTAGCGACCCCATGGTCTGCAGCCCACCAGGCTCCTCTGTCCATGGGACCCTCCAGGCAAGAGTACTGGAGTGGGTTGCCATTGCCTTCTCATAGCAGCGACTAGTTTCTAAGAGGAGACATCTCATAAGCAAGCACCACCACAGAGCAAAGTAGATGCTGGAAAACTTATTTAGCCTCAGAAGTCCCATAACATCACTTGTCACCACATTCTATTGATTAAGCAAGTTACTAAGGTCAGCATGGATTTAAGGAAAAAGAAATTAAACTCAACCTCTTAACATAAGTAGAAGCATGTCTATACGAAGAGGAACAGGATTTACAAGGGTAATATTTTACTATCTATTACAATCTACCCTTTGGCCACCAAAAATCCATGCTCTTCAGGCTCATTCTTCTAAGACTCCCAACATTCTCAACCCACTATGACTTCAGACTCAGACTTGAGGGCCAAGATCTTGTCATTTAAATCAGATATGATGTTTCCTCAGGTTTAGTTCTTCCAGCATAGTTCCTACTAGTCTGAAGACCTGTTAACTAGAGAGACAAATTATTTGCCACACATGCACACCCCACACAATGGTGGAAAGGCATAGGATAACTGAGTAGATACTCTCTGTCACACAGAGACAAAATGGGAAGAACACAGCAGGTCCACAGTAGTTCTGAAATCCATCTGGGCATGGGTCATCAGTTCTTTAATTATTCTGCTATTGTTGCTTAGTCACTAAGTTGTGTTCAGCTCTTTTGTAACCCCACGGACTGTAGCCACCAGGCTCCTCTGTTCATGGGATTTCCCAGACAAGAATACTGGAGTGGTTGCCATTTCCTTCTCCATGGCGTAGCCCTATTTTCCTGAGAATGATTCACTAGAGATTTTGGTTGCTCCTTTTGAAATCTTGGTTCTGACCCTCTGAGTCATCCTTCTTTCCCCATGAGAATAACCATCCTTGTAACTAATTTCTTCAGCCTGCAGGTTAACAGGAAAAAAAGCTTTTCATTTGTATTATTTTATCCCTTTCATGGGCTTCTCTGATAGCTCAGTTGGTAAAGATTCTGCCTGCAATGTAGGAGACCTCAGTTTGATCCCTGGGTTGGGAAGATCCCCTGGAGAAGGGAAAGGCTACCCACTCCAGTATTCTGGCCTAGAGAATCCCATCGACTGTGTAGTCCATGGGGTCGCAAAGAGTTGGACACGACTGAGCGACCTGCACTTCACTTCACTTCATCCCTTTCATCCAAAGTTTATAGAATTCTCTCAAAGCTTTATGAGCTTCCCGTGTATCAAATTATAATCTGCTCCATTCAACAAAAGTCACACCCCAATTTCTTCCCCCAAAATACTTGACCTATGCACCAAGACCCTATGAGACAGTGACCTTAGAATACTTAGAAGTTCTTTTGTCTAGTTGAAAATATCTAAGAATCACACTCTTAAGATTCCTCACAGGTTCTGTTTTCTAGCAGAAAAGAAATATCAGAATATTCTTAGAAGTTCTATTAAGCACACTCTTAACCTACTGTTAGTACAGGGGACTCTGCTCAATATTCTGTAACAACCTAAATAGGAAAAGAACTTAAAAAAGAATAGATAAATGTATATTAAATCCATGGGGTCACAAAGAATCAGACCTGACTGAGTGACTGAACAACATGTATATATATGACTGAATCACTTTGCTGTATACCTGAAACTAACACAATATTGCTAATTTTACACTTGAATGTAAAATAAATGTTTTAAAAAATATATTATCTTGGTGTAGATTAGACTTATGTCATTTTAAAAAAATAGTCACTCAAGAAATAGAACGTATTTAATGTCAAACTAAAAAAAAAAAAAATACACCCTTAAATTTTTCTCTGGTCATAACAAAGAGTCTTACAGGTATATTCCTGATACCTTTATTTGTACCATCCTGGATTTGATCTTTCTCTGATGTCATCAATGACTTTAAGATTCTTTGAAAATGAGACATTGAAGATGAAAACAATTTTATTTAACACAGAAAAGTCCTGATTTATTTATATTTCCTCTAATTTTGCTTAAAACTGTCTAATAAATTTCTCTAAATTCTATTCAAAAAAGTTCCTTCTTGACTTCATATCTTTTCTCATTTTTTTTAATTAGCAGCACTAAGAAATTATTCAGTAATGTCTAAATCTATTGAGCAATACTGTATTTCTAAGTTCATTAGGTACATATATCACAGGGTATTGGCTGTTGCTTCACTTTTGCCCTCTAAATTTCAGTCATATTTCTTTTGTGGCAACTCTAACCCAGAATCAAACAGGAAGATGAACAGTGGGAAACACAGACCAAACTGAGCCGACACAGTACAAAACAATCATAGCTATAGAGGCAGCAAAAATTATGTTCTTCCCTTTGTTACAAGCTTACCATTCTTTCTCCACAAACACTGCAAAAACGCTTGAAGAAAACAGTAAAAGCTTCATATTCTATAATAAATTGTGATTTTTTTTTCTTTGCATGTCAAGTTTTAGGAAGGCAAAACTATTAACCAGTGGCTGGATTACATAGTGACTTAGCATCTTCTTGTGAGCATGTAAAGCCCTGCCCGTTCCTTCCTCTTGTCCCTCAGGTTTGATTGCCATACAATCAGAAAAACGTAATCAGTTGCTTTTCTGTTTATATAACTGTAAGTGTTGTTTACAAATAAAATTGAATCAACACATAAAAGCATAATGAAGAAGGCAAAAAATGATTAGAAATTCCATAACACTGCAATGACCACCATTAATACTTCAGTGATCATTGCCCCTGGGTCTCTTTATGCATCTGTACACACACACTTTAGATCATCCAAGGTATTTTTTATTATGAACAACTTTTATTTATTTACCTCTTTGCTTATCTGTTTGCTTTCCTCATCTTCCTCCTTTTTGTTCAGTCGCTAAGTCATGTTCAACTCTTTGTGACTCCATGGACTGCAACACACCAGGCTTCCCTGTCCTTCACCATCTCCCGGAGTTTGCTCAAGTTCATGTCCATGAGTCCGTGATGCCATACAACAGTCTTCCCTCTGCCTTTCTATAAGTTATCACATCTTCATCAAGATAACCAGTGTTAGAAACCTAGAGTATAGTTTTCTGTGGCTTTCACTGTGTGTATGGTGCTAGAGAGGGGTAGGAACTGGCATGGTTTATCTCTCTATTTGAACATTTCTCCAACTCAACTGGTAGAGGGTAGAGTTAATAACTTATTTAAATGGATTCATAATATATAAATCCTTATTTCTTTTGGAATTTGAGTCTTATATATGATAAAAGGAATGAAAAGCCTATTTTTACTGTCTTCAAAATGAACCATCAGTTGTATTAACGCTATTTATTAAACAAAACATATATTCCCAGAAAATTGCCATATATTAAATCCCTTTTACTTGAGCTCTATTTTATGTATATATATGTACAAATATATATATAGTGTGTATATATATATATATATATATATATATAAAAATTCTGATACTATACCATCCATATGTATTTGTTAATAATGGTTAATGTCTTAATACACATTAAGGAAAATTTATTCTCACTGTTCACCTTTTCTTAGCATTTTTGGCTACCTTTTGTTGTTCATTATTTTACATTCAAACACTGAGCATCATTTTATCGAGTGTATTTTTAAAATAATGAGATTCTAGCTGAAGTTACATTAAATGTATGTATTAATTTGGTATTTTTTACATTTTAGGTTATTGAATCTTCCCATTCAAAAACATAGTGTGTTTCAGATTAGTTATTGGACTTCAATAGATGTTACAGCTTTCTTTATATAGGTATATTTTCCTTCTTTAGAAGTTTAGTTCTAATATTTCATAGTTTTCCTACTTAATGTAGTAGTGAAGAGCAAATAAGCCCAACTAAATTGCAAACTTGCTTTCTGGCTCCCAGATAATTAGCATGGGCCATGACCAAGTTCTCAATCAGAATTATACTAGAGAGCTGAGCTAATGAGATTCTTGCATTAACAAAGTCAAGATAATAGGGCAGTCCCAGTTGTAGACCAGTTATAATGCCCAGCAGGCAAAAAGTAGAAGTGAACTATAGCAAATCCATGGTCACTGATAGACACACACACACACAAAAGCATTCTATTTATCCCCTGATAAATGTTTGACTGGAATATTTTATAACAAGTAACTTAAAATACACTCACACACATACACACACATACTGCTTTCATGGTAAATGGTTTAAAATAAAATGCTGACTAGAGGCAAGAACAGGAAAGCCCCATCTGCAAATTACAAACCACTCTCTGTTTATACTTCACACAAACTGTCTCTTCAGCAAACTGTCTCTGTCTTAATTAGAAGTCACAAGTAACATTAGTAATGAAGCAAAGTGTTGGTTCCCCATTCTGGATATCAACTTCATAATCTCTTAAAATTTTATTCTGACAAGTTATAAATGCAATCATTTTCATTTGGGAGATTCTATAATCAAAAACTAACAAAAATCTTTCGAGATAGCACAAATACAAGGAAGAACAGAACATGAATTTTATTGACTCTTCCCTCTAGTAATTGGTCTATAGCTCTAACTATTTTGTCCTGATATAAAGACACAGAAGTCAGATCAATTGGTTAGCTGAATAGTTTCAGTCAAGATGTTTCTGTGTATCCCTGAATATCAAATTATCTTGCAAGTTTCTACTACAGTATTTTAGAGTTGGTACAAGCTTAGGAGCCCTGTATCTCCACTTGATTTTATTATATATTTTTTCAATAATTACATTATCCAATTAAAATTGTGTTAAGATGTGGGTAGGTAAGACAGCTACCAGGACACCAGATCATAATAGACACCAAAAATCCCCTAAATAAACTAAGAACATGGCACCAGTCAATTAATGTTTAATACTTGACTTCTTATATAACTGTAAAATTATGTATGAATCCTGACCTCATTTAGTTCCTGGTTTTGAATATCAGTTAGTCAGTTCAGTTGCTCAGTCCTGTCTGACTCTTTGCAACCCCATGAACTGCAGCACGCCAGGCCTCCCTGTCCATCACCAACTCCTGGAGTTCACTCAAACTCACATCCATTGACTCGGTGATGCCATCCAGCCATCTCATCCTCTGTAGTCCCCTTTTCTGCCTGCCCCCAGTCCCTCTCAGCATTAGAGTCTTTTCCAATGAGTCAAACCTTCACATGAGGTGGCCAAAGTACTGGAGTTTCAGCTTTAGCATCATTCCTTCCAAAGAAATCCCAGGGCTGATCTCCTTCAGAATGGACTGGTTGGATCTTCTTGCAGTCCGAGGGACTTTCAAGAGTCTTCTCCAACACCACAGTTCAAAAGCATCAATTCTTTGGTTCTTCGATGCTCAGTTTTCTTCACAGTCCAACTCTCACATCCATACATGACCACTGGAAAAATCATAGCCTTGACTAGAAGGACCTTATGGCAAAGTAATGTCTCTGATTTTGAATATGCTATCTAGGTTGGTCATAACTTTCCTTCCAAGGAGTAAGCGTCTTAATTTCATGGCTGCAGTCACCATCTGCAGTGATTTGGGAGCCCCAAAAAATAAAGCCTGACACTATTTCCACGGTTTCCCCATGCATTTCCCATGCAGGGATGGGACCAGATGCCATGATCTTCGTTTTCTGAATGTTGAGTTTAAAGCCAACATTTTCACTCTCCACTTTCACTTTCACAAAGAGACTTTTTAGTTCCTCTTCACTTTCTGCCATAAGGGTGGTGTCATCTGAATACTGGAGGTTATTGATATTTCTTCCAGCAATCTTGATTTCAGCTTGTGCTTCTTCCAGCCCAGCATTCTCATGATGTACTCTGCATATAAGTTAAATAAACAGGGTAACAATATACACCCTTGACATACTCCTTTTCCCATTTGGAACCAGTCTGTTGTTCCATGTCCAGTTCTAACTGTTGCTTCCTGACCTGCATAAAAATTTCTAAAGAGGCAGGTCAGGTGGTCTGGTATTCCCATCTCTTTCACAATTTTCCACAGTTTATTGTGATCCACACAGTCAAAGGCTTTGGCATAGTCAATAAAGCAGAAATAGATGTTTTTCTGGAACTCTCTTGCTTTTTCCATGATCCAGCGGATGTTGGCAATTTGATCTCTGGTTCCTCTGCCTTTTCTAAAACCACTTGAACATCTGGAAGGTCACGGTTCATGTATTGCTGTAGCCTGGCTTGGAGAATTTTGAGCATTACTTTACTAGCATGTGAGATGAGTGCAATTGTGCAGTAGTTTGAGCATTCTTTGGCATTGCCTTTCTTTGGGATTGGAATGAAAACTGACCTTTTCCAGTCCTGTGGCCACTGCTGAGTTTTCCAAATTTGCTGGCATATTGAGTGCAGCACTTTCATAGCATCATCTTTCAGGATTTGAAATAGCTCAACTGGAATTCCATCACCTCCACTAGCTTTGTTCGTAGTGAGGCTTTCTAAGGCCCACTTGACTTCACATTCCAGGATGTCTGGCTCTAGGTCAGTGGTCTCACCATCGTGATTATCTGGGTCGTGAAGATCTTTTTTTGTACAGTTCTTCTGTGTATTCTTGCCACCTCTACTTTATATCTTATGCTTCTGTTAGGTCCATACCATTTCTGTCCTTTATCGAGCCCATCTTTGCATGAAATATTCCCTTGGTATCTCTAATTTTCTTGAAGAGATCTCTGGTCTTTCCCATTCTGTTTTCCTCTATTTCTTTGCATTGATCTCTGAAAGTCTTTCTTATCTCTTCTTGCTATTCTTTGGAACTCTGCATTCAAATGCTCATATTTTTCCTTTTCTCCTTTGCTTTTCACTTCTCTTCTTTTCAGAGCTATTTGTAAGGCCTCCCAGACAGCCATTTTGCTTTTTTGCCTTTCTTTTCCATGGGGATGGTCTTAATCCCTGTCTCCTGTACAATGTCACGAACCTCATTCCATAGTTCATCAGGCACTCTATCTATCTAGGCCCTTAAATCTATTTCTCACTTCCACTGTATAATCATAAGGAATTTGATTTAGGTCATACCTGAATGGTCTAGTGGTTTTCGCTACTTTCTTCAATTTAAGTCTGAATTTGGCAATAAGGAGTTCATGATCTGAGCCACAGTCAGCTCCCAGTCTTGTTTTTGCTGACTGTATAGAGGTTCTCCATCTTTGGCTGCAAAGAATATAATCGATCTGATTTCAGTATTGACCATCTGGTGATGTCCATGTGTAGAGTCTTCTTTTGTGTTGTTGGAAGAGTGTGTTTGCTATAACCAGTGCATTTTCTTGGCAAAACTCTATTAGTCTTTGCCCTGCTTCATTCCGTATTCCAAGGCCAAATTTGCCTGTTACTCTAGGTGTTTACTGACTTCCTACTTTTGCATTCCAGTCCCCTATAATGAAAAGGACATCTTTTTGGGGTGTTAGTTCTAAAAGGTCTTGTAGGTCTTCATAGAACCATTCAACTTCAGCTTCTTCAGTGTTACTGGTTGGGACATAGACTTGGATTACTGTGATATTGAATGGTTTGCCTTGGAAACGAACAGAGATCATTCTGTCATTTTTGAGATTGCATCCAAGTACTGCAATTCGGACTCTTTTGTTGAATAATGGTAATCTGAGTTAAATTCACCCATTCCAGTCCATTTTATTTCACTGATTCCTAGAATGTCGACGTTCACTCTTGCCATCTCCTGTTTGACCACTTCCAATTTGCCTAGATTCATGGACCTGACATTCCAGGTTCCTATGCAATATTGCTCTTTACAGCATCGGACCTTGCTTCTACCACCAGTCTCATCCACAGCTGGGTATTCTTTTTGCTGTGGCTCCATCCCTTATTTCTTTCTGGAGTTATTTCTCCACTGATTTTCCAGTAGCATAGTGGGCACCCACCGACCTGGGGAGTTCCTCTTTCAGTATCCTATCATTTTGCCTTTTCATAGTGTTCATGGGGATTCTCAAGGCAAGAATACTGAAGTGGTTTGCCATTCCCTTCTCCAGCAGACCACATTCTGTCAGACCTCTCCACCATGACCTACCCGTCTTGGGTGGGCCCACAGGCATGGCTTAGTTTCATTGAGTTAGACAAGGATGTGGTCCTAGTGTGATTAGATTGACTAGTTTTCTGTGAGTATGGTTTCAGTGTGTCTGCCCTCTGATGCCCTCTTGCAACACCTACCTTCTTACTTGGGTTTCTCTTACCTTGGATGTGGGTTATCTCTTCACGGCTGCTCCAGCCAAGCGCAGCCGCTGCTCCTTACCTTGGACGAGGGGTATCTCCTCACCGCCGCCCCTCCTGACCTTGAATGTGGGATAGTTTCTCTAGGCCCTTCTGTGCCCACGCAGCCACAGCTCCTTGGACATGGGGTTGCTTCTCCCAGCCACCGCCCCTGACCTCGGACTGGAGTAGCTCCTCTTGGCCGTTCCTGCGCCGTTGCAGCCTGGCACTCTCAGCCACTGCCCCTGACCTCGGACGTGGGGTAACTCCTCTTGGCCACCTCCTCTTGGTTTTGAATATATGTAGGTCTAAAAATATATATATATACATATAGTTGCCTATTGCCTATTATGAAGAATGGATTTTTTTCAAGTGAATGATCTTTTAGTAGCTCTGTTAAAACAAATTTCTTAGTTTGATGGTTGCCAAAGGTGGGGCATGGAGGTTGGCAAAATGGATGAAGATCAAAAAGTAAAATCTTCCA
Organism: Tragelaphus eurycerus; assembly: GCA_935064755.1. NCBI lineage: Eukaryota > Metazoa > Chordata > Mammalia > Artiodactyla > Bovidae > Tragelaphus > Tragelaphus eurycerus. The sequence goes on from CAKXYN010000014.1 coordinate 3,802,217, forward strand.
TTTATTAAATGATTAAGTCATGGGGATGTAATGTACAGCATGGTGACTATGTTAATAGTACTGTATTGCATATTTGAAGGTGGATCTTGAAATAGTAGATCTTAAAAGTTCTCCTCACAAGAAAAAAATTTTTGTTACTTTGTATGGCGATGGATGTTAACTAGACTTATTGTAGTGATCATTTTATACAAATACTGAATCACTGTGTTATACACCTGAAACTAATATAATGTTAATTGTCAATTATACCTCAATAAAAAAGAAAAGAAAAGGACTGATCATGAAAAAATTTTTCACTCATATTAATGGGCTTTCTGATGTACTGGAGGAAAATATTAATATTTACTAGCCACTATAACAAGGACACCAGTTAACCAATACTTTCTTCTCAAAATAAATGGAAGGAAGGAAGATAGGAATGAAGGAAGGAGTAAGAAAGAAAGAGAAAAAAAGAGAGAGAAAAGGAAGAGACATCTATGTCTTTCTCTCTCTCTCTACACTAAATATTCAGGTGACTTTTAGAAGTGGCTTCATTAGCGTGGTTTCCAATCCTCTCCCAATGCTGGTCATCCTCCTGATTCCAAGCCAAACCCTCTATGATGAAGACAACAGGCCACACCCATCCCCCCAACAAGAAGTACGGCAATACCACCTGCTGTACAACACCTTCCTATACACCACAGCTTTAACACAGTTAAAAATTGTGCTAGCTTTTTTTGGCAGCCTCATCATCTGGTTGCTTTATGAGTTTTCTTTCTATAAATTTGCTTTCAATATTACCTTATTACACTCAAAAGTTTGTGTTAAAATACTTAATTAGAAAAACATATGCCTATTTGATTACTTTAAGAAGGAACCTGCTAAAGTCTTTACCCCAAAAGACATGAATTGGACTCTCCTAACATATATGCAGGTCAGGAAACAACAGTTAGAACTGGACATGGAACAACAGACTGGTTCCAAATAGGAAAAGGAGGACATCAAGGCTGTATACTGTCACCCTGCTTATTTAACTTATATGCAGAGTACATCATGAGAAACGCTGGGCTGGAAGAAGCACAAGCTGGAATCAAAATTGCCAGGAGGAATATCAATAACCTCAGATATGCAGATGACACCACCCTTATGGCAGAAAGTGAAGAGGAACTAAAAAGCCTCTTGATGAAAGTGAAAGAGGAGAGTGAAAAAGTTGACTTAAAGCTCAACATTCAGAAAACGAAGATCATGGCATCTGGTCCCATCCCTTCATGGGAAATAGATGGGGAAACAGTGGAAACAATGTCAGACTTTATTTTTGGGGGCTCCAAAATCATTGCAGATGGTGACTGCAGCCATGAAATTAAAAGACACTTACTCCTTGGAAGAAAAGTTATGACCAACCTAGATAGCATATTCAAAAGCAAAAACATTACTTTGCCAACTAAGGTCCTTCTAGTCAAGGCTATGATTTTTCCAGTGGTCATGTATGGATGTGAGAGTTGGACTGTGAAGAAAGCTGAGAACCGAAGAATTGATGCTTTTGAACTGTGGTGTTGGAGAAGACTCTTGAGAGTCCCTCGAACTGCAAGGAGATCCAACCAGTCCATTCTGAAGGAGATCAGCCCTGGGATTTCTTTGGAAGGAATGATGCTAAAGCTGAAACTCCAGTACTTTGGCCACCTCATGTGAAGAGTTGACTCATTGGAAAAGACTCTGATGCTGAGAGGGACTGGGGCAGGAGGAAAAGGGGACTACAGAAGATGAGATGGCTGGATGGCATCACCGACTCGATGGACATGAGTTTGAGTGAACCCTGGGAGTTGGTGATGGACAGGAAGTCCTGGCGTGCTGCAGTTCATGGGGTTGCAAAGCGTCGGACACAACTGAGCAACTGAACTGAACTGAACTGAACATGTCATATATTCATTCTGACTGCTTAAATTAAAAGTTCCTCCAAAGAAGTGTTTTTATATTTACCAATTTAACTAACATTTCCATGACTGTGAGAAGCATCTTTTATCCCAATGTTTAATTCATACATCACTAAGCCCTAATGTAACTGTATCATCACATCAACTTCTAGCGGTTAGTATGTCAGTGACAGGCATCATAAAGTTAAACAGATAACTGATATTCAAAGAGAATGGAATAAAAAATTATTGTGGTAATCACCAATGTCAAAAGTTTAATCAAGTCGTTTCTTGGGTTCCTGTATTTTCATTTAAAAATGAGTTTGAGAAATCACAGAGGAAGTTGCTGCTTTCAACATAAAATGTAAGTCTAATTAGTGCCCTTTTATTGCAATTAATAACTGTGACACTCAGCATTCTTTAAATCAGCCTAAATAAATTCTCTCGTGTTTTTCTCGCTCTTTACCTGCTATGTTTCTTGCTAACATTTGGCAACAGAGAAGAGTGTTTATTTTACTTGGAAAATATAATTGCCGTTCATACCGTCCTGGAGATTTCTTCATGATTAAACAAAGAAGGAAAATGAAGATATTTCCAGTTCCCTCTATTGCTTATGTTGTGACTTTTAACAGATTCTTAAAGATGTCATTGGTTTTGTATGACAGTATCTCATAGTATGCTGCTAAGTCGCTTCAGTCGTGTCTGACTCTGTGCGACCCCATAGACAGCAGCCCACCAGGCTCCCCCGTTCGTGGGATTCTCCAGGCAAGAACACTGGAGTGGGTTGCCATTTCCTTCTCCAATGCATGAAAGTGAAAAGTGAAGTCACCCAGTCATGTCTGACTCTTCACAACCCCATGGACTACAGCCCATCAGGCTCCTCCGCCCATGGGATTGTCCAGGCAAGAGTACTGGAGTGGGGTGCCATCACCTTCTCCTATCTCATAATATAAGCTCATACAAATTTGCTTTTCGTCAGTGCTCTATTTATTTGATAATATAAATTTCCGTTTGCCCTCCTGTTGAAATTGGCTTTTCAGAAACAAATACCTTTCTTTGAATGGTACTTCATATTCTTCTGGCTGCCATTTATATCCTCTGGTATTTGCTAAAGGTGATAATTATTATATGAGTATTTAATCAACATGTAGTCATTCATTTAATTAACCAAGATGATAAAGAGGAATCCCTACTCATGCCTGACACCTCAAAATAGTAGAATAATAGTAAAATGGAAACAGCCCTGGACTACAAAGCAGAAGACTTGAGCTGGAATGCCAGTACCCCCACTTAGTTTACTGGTATGGGATCATGTACATATTACTTAAACCCTCTAAGCCTTCATTTATTTAGTTACAAAATCATAATGAATGTGTCAGCTAAATTGGATGCAGCATGCAACAGAACACACAGGGTCAAGGATAATTAAGACAGTAGAGGCCTAAGCAAAATAATGGATGATTGTGCTATTTACTCGAGATAAGAAAGATGGCAAAAAAAATGCTAAGGAAAGAATTGAGGGTTTGTTTTTTAGACATGTGAAATTTGAAAGATCTATAATATACCTAAGCAGAGATAAGAGAGCAATGGGATATATGTCTATAGAGTTTAAGGAAAATATAGGAACTGAAGATATAAGCATTACTCACATAATATGTAATAGTTACTTCTACAGCTATGCACCAAGCAATGTCCCAGATATTGTAGGTAACTTATTTATTCCTTGAGATAAAGTTTTGAGTTAGTACCCCAGGGACAGCGGAGCCTGGTGGGCTGCTGTCTATGGGGTTGGGAAGAGTTGGACACGACTGAGCGACTTCACTTTCACTTTTCACTTTCATGCATTGGAGAAGGAACTGGCACCCTACTCCAGTACTCTTGCCTGGAAAATCCCATGGATGGAGGAGCCTGGTAGGCTGCAGTCCATGGGGTCGGGAAGAGTCGGACACGACTGAGCGACTTCACTGTCACTTTTCACTTTCATGCATTGGAGAAGGCAATGGCAACCCACTCCAGAGTTCTTGCCTGGAGAATCCCAGGGACAGCGGAGCCTGGTGGGCTGCTGTCTATGGGGTCGCACAGAGTCGGACACAACTGAAGCGACTTAGCAGCAGCAGCAGCAGCAACAGTGAGTATTAGTACATTATTATTATTTGCTAATGCCTTATAATGCTATGCTATGCTAAGTCACTTCAGTCGTGTCCGACTCTGTGTGACCCCATAAATGGTAGCCTACCAGGCTTCGCTGTCCCTGGGATTCTCCAGGTAAGAATACTGGAGTGGGTTGCCATTTCCTTCTCCAATACATGAAAGTGAAAAGAGAAAGTGAAGTCACTCAGTCATGTCCGACTCTTAGCGACCCCATGGACTACAGCCTACCAGGCTCCTCCGTCCATGGAATTTTCCAGGCAAGAGTACTGGAGTGGGGGTGCCATTGCCTTCTCCAAATGCCTTATAATACAGTGTCTAATTATGTAAGCCACCAAAATATTTTTGAATGAATTTTCAGCTTATGAAAGAAGAAGACTCAGAACATAAACTTAACCACAACTATTAAGTAGACCACTTGGGAAGCCCAGAAAGCCTTCTACTCCAGGTCTTTTTGAAGACTGGTTCTTGGACTTTAGCAGACATCATAATCAACCAGACTTCAAAACATCTCATCAGGGAGGGAGATGGAGGATAGGTTCGGGGGGAAGGGACATGGATGTACCTGTGGCTGATTCTTGTTGATGTATGACAGAAAACCACAAAATTCTGTAAAGCAATTATCCTTCAATTAAAAATTCTTTTAAAAAAAAGAAAACAAAAAAACATTTCATCAAATATTTTAAAAAATAATAAACAAAAATAAACATTTAAAAAAATCATTTCATCATGCAAAATGTGGCAAGATAGTCTACTGCAATAATCATGTGTTTTCTTCTTGCTTCTTCCAAGACTCAAAGAAAGAGAGATATGCCTCTTCCCCCTACCAGACAGCAAATGAACCCTGGACTGCTCGGACTCTCTTGCCAAAGGGGAAAGTTAAAAGGTTCCATTTTAAAAATCTTCTACTTACAGGAAGCCACAGAATTCAGTGAGAATGGGAAGTGGCCTTATCAAGGAAAAGAGGTTCACTCACCCAAGGCTAGAAAAACAGAAGGTATTTGGAGGTGTGAGGGGTGGGGACCTCTACTTTTTACACAAAATGCCCTGGATGAGGGGGAAGGTTTTAGACTGGGCCTTGGGAAGTGAGTTGACTCTTCACTCCGCCTACAATGCTCTTTCCCCAAATATTCACAAGGCGGGTTCCACACATCATCCAGGCCTCTAGCATAGTGTTTCATCATATGAAAAATTAAATGTAGTTATCCAGTGTCTTACTGTAGGATGTTCAAGTTGTTTCCATTTTTTTGTTGTTGTTATTACATACAATGATGCTACAAAATTCTTGTACATGACTCCTAGTATACATGTGCAAGAGATGCCCTGATATATTTGCAATAGAGAGGAATTTGGGAGTCATAGGATGTATGTATATTGAATTTCACAGGATAACATCACATTAGGGTTTCCCTTGTAGCTCAGTTGGTAAAGAATCTGCCTGCAGTGCAGGAGACCCGGGTTCAATCCCTGGGTTGAGAAGATCCCCTGGAGCAGGAAATGGCGACCCACTCCAGTATCCTTGCCTGGAAAACATCACATTGCCTTCCAGTGTAGGTGTATCCAGAACTAGTGTGCAGCAGGTGCTCACTAGTATGGCTTCACCAGTTTTTTTAATGTTGAAATGATTCCATAGTCAAGAAACAGCTGCCGTCCTGAGTCCCATTCGGGTCCCCCTGCAGTTAATATGGTCACAAGGTGACTAAATTATTCTGGTTTGCCTGACACTGAGAAGGTTTGGGGAACACAGGATATTCACTTTTAAACCAAAAAAGTTCCCAGCAAACTATGACAAGTTGGTCCCACTACTTGACCAGCTTCCCACAGTTCAGTAACTAAAGGTCAATATCTGACCCAGAGGTTAAGCATTGTGACTATAGACTGTGGTTGTGCCTGTTTATCCTCCCACCAGCAATTTAGCTGTTTCACTTCTCTCTGTCTTCACCATCACTTGCTACAGTCTTCATTTTTAATTCTTGCTATCTAGGAGTGTAAAATAATATCTCATTCTAATATTAATTTTCATTTTCCTAATATGACCAATCATGTTTCACAAGATAACTGGCTCTTCACGTAGCTTTATGGAAAAATCACTATGCCAGAGATAGGCTGATATGAGCAGGCTAGGTAAAATGGCTCCAGGCTATTCCAAAACGTCATTTTCTAATAGTCTTTTAAAGATTATCACTCTGGAATGATTCTCCCTCCTAGCTTTGCTTAGGGTCAGAACCCTGCACTTCTAAACTGGCCATCAAAGTTTGTAGTGAGAGCATCTATCACCATGGCAAAAACAAGCTAGTGAAAGTGAAATTGTTAGTCTTTCAGTCATGACCCACTCTTTGCGACCCCATGGATTGTATCCCGCCAGGCTCCTCTGTCCACAGGATTCTCCAGGAAAGAACACTGTAGTGAGTTCCTGGGTCTCCCGCTTTGCAGGCAGATTTTTTACCATCTGAGCCACAAGGGAAACCCATAAAATAGATTAAATGGTACCCAAAACACTTCCCTAGTGTTTTCAGTTTGGATAGGACATCTGAGGATCCCATTCCAAACCAAAAGAGAAGAAAGCCACAAACTACCATTAATAATGATTGTCTAGTCACACTAAGGTGGATAATGAATACATGGGCTTTATTTGACCTAGAAACATATATCAATATGATAGTGCTTGTACTAAAACCTTCATTTTCTGGGCCCTGTTTATACTCCCTACACTAGTTTACAAAAACTAAACTCAGTGAAATCAGCTCTAAAAGTACAATCCATACAAATTATTACACATCTAAAAATCTGGATAATAATTAGCATAGTCTTGAAAGGTAAAACAAATCTAGAAGCAGTTAGAGACTGAAAATGAGGTGTCACAGCTGGCCATCTCATCTTCCAAGATGGCTTAACTATGTCTTGGGAAAAGGGTTGGGCTCAGTGAAGGTGAGAAATGGAGTATTTCCTGCGATATCAGTAAACAAGGATGTCACAGTCATCAGCGATTCCAGCCCTCCCAATGTGAATTCCTGAGCCCTAAGGGAAATTGGAAAGGACAATACCTGCAACATGGCAGCACGAGGCTGCAGCCACTCCCGAAGGAGAGCACCGAGGAACTCAGGATGTGACAAACACAGGATACTTGCCCAGACAGCTGAGATGTATGTGAAAGAACGATTTCAGTAGGCCCAGCCTCTCATATCTTCCCATACATAGTCTTAGTCACTCAGTCACGTCTGACTCTTTGTGACCCCATGAACTATATATAGCCCACCAGGCTCCTCTGTCCATGGGACTGTCCAGGCAAGACTATTGGAGTGGGTTGCCATTTCCTTCTCCAGAGGATCTTCCCAACCCAGGCATCAAATCCGGGTCTCCTGCACTGCAGGCAGATTCTTTAACTTGAGATATCTGGTTTTCTTTAATTCACAAAAATACTTCTGATGTTCAGACTACATGCCCCTTGTTTCAAACTTCTATATAACCTGACTCTCTCAGAATGGTTCTCTCGGGGTCACTTGAGATGCTGTCTCCTGGGCTTGAAGTCCTAAAAATCCCCACTAAATAAAACAACTCCCAACTTTAAGGCTATAGCTATTTTTCAAGTTGACAAAAGTAAGTGAGAAGGCTCCATGTAATTCCTGCATCAGATGTGTGATCGCTTAAATCAGTGACATTTTCCTAGTTCAAAAAGCTTTTGCCCAAATTCCATGGCTGAGAGAAATAAAGCATGATTTTAACTTTGCACAACAGTATTTCAGTGGCTTTCACATTCTACCAAATCATACATTCATGATCTTCCTACAAGTTTAGTGTATAATAAATTCTTTCTTTGCTTTCATGATGTCCTGTTTAAAATAAAAAGAAATTCTCTAGCATTATTTCTGGTGCATTATCCATAAATATTTTGCTATGTAGGTAGTGAGGGCAGAAGCAGCAGGGGAGCTGGAGTAGGAGACACAGTGGCTCACGAAACCATTCAGAATAAGCTCCTTCTTGGGTAACAATTTAAGAGGTTCAGAAAAGAATCATCTAATCTTCAGTTAGCTCCTAACTCCTTGCTTCAATGCCTAGAATCTGATCATTAGCCCTTAAATATCAGGCCCTAAAATTTCTCAACAAGAGCACCCTACATATTTCTTTTTTAAAAGCAACTGTTTTAGAATATGTGACTCAAAAATAACATACTACGAATAGATGAGCAGGGAATGGGTGGTGGGGTGGGGGGCTGCACCATCTAACATAGGAGTAAATTCTTGTAATTCTTGCATGTGTCCTTTATGCCTCTACTCAGTTGACTGAAGAAATATGAATCTAAGGCAAGGCTCAGCTTCTTCCAAGCCCACCCTAATCAATAATAATGAGTCATCTCCCCACCTCATTTTATCCCTTGTCATAACCTAGTGATAGTCTTTTCTCCATTACCACATCTTAAGATTCCCACTGGAACCCAACAAGCTTCTGACCATTCATTCCCCAAGCCGCAGAGATGGAGCAGCTGGCCTGTGTGTGTGTAGTTTGTAGGAAACCTTATGCTACCTCATTCACTAAATACAACAAATGTTTTTGTCTGGTGTTGTCATTTTTAAATGTAAATAATATATCAACAGAAAATGAAATCTAAAAACCTCACTCAGAATTATAAGACTACTTTTGCATTAAAACCTGAAGTACCATTCAGGCTGAACATTTGGGGAATATTTTCTAACTTTTTATTTTATATTGGAATATAGCCAGTTAACAATGTTGTGATAGTTTTAGGTGCACAGCAAAGGGACTCAACTCTACATACACCTGTATCTATTCTCCCCCAAACTCCCCTCCCACCCAGGCTGCCGCATAACAACAAGCAGATGAACATCTGGGGAATTTTAATGCTTTGTGTAAATCCTGTATTACTAATGGGTTTCATATGCAATATCATTTCACTTTAAGAGCTAAATCCAAAGTCTCATAGAGCAATAGGAAAAAGAGGGACAAATGGCAAGTCTCTACAAACATGTAAGCAAATAAACCCGTGTCTGGAAAGGAAACTTCTCTTCTTTTTAGGTGGACTTCATACAAATCATCCCTGATTTATGGAGGTGGGGCCTTTGGGAGGTAATTAGGCTATGATGCTGATGGGGCCATGAGGGTGGTACCCTCATGACAGAATGAATGCTCTGGAAAGAAGAGTAAGCACTCTCTCTCTCTCTCTCTATGTCTCCATGTATACACACCAAAGAAAGGCCCTGGACATGGACAGAGGACGGCCATTTGTAAAGAACGAAGAGGGCTCCCCCCAGCACCGAATCTGCTGGCATCTTGACTTTGGATTTCCCACCTTTCAGAATTGGGAGACATAAATGTTTATTGTTTAAGCTACCCAGTCTACTGTATTCTGTTATGGCAGCCCAAGCTGACTAAAGACGTGTTACACAAAGGCAGGAGAATTGTGAAGTTGTTCATCCTTATGGTTATATGCACAGAGACCCTGCACACAGCCACACAGGAAAATAAATCAAGCAATGTGTATTTTTTTTAACGCTGAAAGAATCAACAAAATAACATACATAGGATGAACACTGAGAGAAGAAAATAAAGTATTTGGTATAAATCTAACTAGTCAAAACAATAAAGAGAGGTTCAGGCTGGTTTTGGTAAACACTGGGTGGTTTCTGAATGGAAAGTAAATAAGGGCATTGAGGTACTATACTAATCACATCTGTTCTAACATTGACCTTATAATAATTAAAAATTGATGCTTGCAACATAATACAGCTGTGCAATCATATTTAAACCTAATCATTTCATAGAGAGAGGAAAGTTGTACAAAAAGGTCAAAAACACTTTAATTTCATGACAGTAAATTTACTCTTTATTCCCAAAGTGAAAATGTCTAATTTCTAAAAGAGCAAACCAATAATTACTTATTATAAAGCTATTTTAGTCAATACTTAATTTCTCTATATTGATTAGTGTTTAGACATTTAAAAGGTACCCTACACCAAGAATATGTGTTTACAATACTATTCTCCCTCCCGATGTTTGTAAGTATTACAGGTATTGATTGAAGACATGTCTCAAAAATGCCAAACCTAATAGTACTCATATAAAAAAAGAGTTTGACTCTTTTAAAACTGGAATTTAATTTTTAAATATTTGAATACTAGTGTTCTTAAAGGTCTCTATCATGATTGCTATTTCTGCCATTATACACTTTAATGATGAGTACTTGATTAAACTGTGCATTATAAATTCCTCCTCCTCTCAAAAATAATAGAAAGAGATAATGTAAAAATGATCAACTCTATCACTCAAAACTAAAACAAAATGTTTTCGTTTATTTTATGTACTTCTGATTATAAAATAAAAACTGGGATATTATTTTCCCCTTAACTTGCAGTCTGTGTAACTTAGAGCTCCTTGCAATAAAATGAAATGATGCTTCATCAGGATGTTACTGGGAGTACCAAGGCAATTTACAAACTTTCTATCATTAAGTCTGAGAACATCACTGTGAGGCAGGTATTAATATAACACTTCTCTCCTGAGGAGTTTGAGGCACTTTACATAACTTTACTTTATTAACTCTTCCTTGAGCTGGGCAAAAAGGCTAAGATGTCTAACCAGGCACTTCACTCACAAAGCATGCATGGAAATAGAAAAGATTCGATATAGTCACACAGTGTAAATTCACTTTTGCTTCTAATCTGAAATGGTGACTAAAGATAAGGCCACTTAATTTATTTAGCCTTTGTTAATATTGATTTTAAACAGGTTTTGATTTCATTAATTTTGAAGTCAGAAATAAACATAAAAGATTATTAATCTCATTCATTCTTAAGCAATAATTATTTCTGAAGGTGGACAATCTGTAAGAGTAACAGTTAACCTTTCTCTTTACTAAAAACTGCAAAAGCAGTTTATGGTCATAGGGACAAGCATTACAACATTTTAAAGTAAAACCATGCCTTTCTTAGCAAGAGTATGACTATGCTCACAGAGAGGCAGTCAGAAAGGAGCTATAAAGTGAAGGACACAGAAACACCAATAATACCTAGTAGTATTCACCAAAGGTCAGCCACTATTTTAAGGAAACTACATGTACTAACTCATTTAATTCTTACAACAACTCTGTGAGGTGAGTACTATTATCCCCCATTTTATAGATAAGAAAACTGAGGCTTGGAAAGCTGAGCTTGTCCTAGGTCACAAATCTACTAAGTGGCAGAGCTAGGATACAACCCAGGTTATATGATTCTAGAGCCAGGGTCTTAGCCGATGCTCTAGAAAGGAGGAAATGCTGTCCACAGCTGATTCAACCCCCATCAGAGTTTCAAGTCCATAATGTTTTTCCACTTTAATTGCAACATTTTCCTACCTGGGTCAACTTCACAATCATTACAAAAGAACAGCTGCTCAAGTTTGTTGGAGAAGGAAATGGCAACCCACTCCAGTATTCTTGCCTGGAGAATCCCATAGACAGAGGAGCCTGGTGGGCTACACTCCATAGGCAGGGTCACAAAGAGTCAGACACGACTGAAGTGACTGAGCATGCTCAAGTTTGCATATTGTTCTTTCAAAACATGACACCAAATTTAGAAGATGGTCACAAGGAGGCAGTATAGTGTAGCTAGGGGTATAGACCTTGGTGTTAGACTTTAAGAGGCTGCCACTAGGCAAGCTACTTCTATCCAAGCTTCATAGAACAGAGATAATGGAACTTACCTCCTGGTACTGTAGGACTTACCCCTCAATAAGTGGTTGCTATTATAATTAAGTCAATGCAAAGTTATCTGAGCCCTTCTCAAAACTGTGAAATTCAGAATTAACAGTGGATCTAGCACATCATAATACTGGTAGTAAACTGAACTGAATCGATTCTTTTACCAAATATATGTTCTACACATTATGCACAATCTTGTTTCATCCTCAGAACCTAGAATTGAAATGTGGTTATGTTCACTTTTGGATAGTAAATAAGCTTAGAGATTCTACTTGTCCACTATCCTGCCAGTTGTCATTAAGATGACTAATCAATTAACTAGATTTATCCCACAAAGCAGAATGAAAAACAGTAAGTGAAGAAATTATTTGAAAAACTTTTCTCTCTCAAATTGTAGAACTGAAATTTTCTAGACTAAAGTTCACTGTGTTAGCTTTTGCTATAATTAGAGTGAAGCTACAACCCAAATAGAGTAGTTAGAATAGAGATGCTAAAGAGGAAAACTACTGCTCCCAAATAATGCCTCATGTCCAGCATATACCACGTGGTTCTACTACTCCAGCAGAGGCACCAAGGAAAAAGGCAAGGTCTGGGGTTAGGGTAGAAGATTTTTGGGGGGAGAGTCCAAGAAAACCAGACAAGTACTCTGGGGCTCGGGCTCCAGCCAGAGGGAGGTAAGACTGTGGTACTTACAAAGCAGATCTGCCTCATATTAGCCTTACCTTCACCCAAACATCCTGTAGAGGTCAGTTCCTGTTCTATTCAGAGAAATCTAGAGAAAATACATTATATTGGTCTTTCACTGACCTCCTACCTGAACGTTGACCTACTGCTGTTTCTAAATTGGGAATGCCTTAACTATGTAAAACAAAAGTACTTCCTGCTACAGTAGGATACTATTTCTTCTGTCTTAATTCAAGTGAAAGAGTTTTGTTATTTGCATAATATCCAATATGTATAGGAAGAAAATTATTTATCATTCTCATTTAAAGAACATGATTCAGAACTGATTATTTCCACAATGACTGGAAAAAAGAAGTTTCAAGTGAAAGAATGGAATTTCCTATTGTATTGGCCAACATAGAGACCAATATGGAGGACGTGGCAGATATAAAGTTATTGTTGTTTTAATCACTGTGTCCTGTCTGACTCTTTTGTGACCCCCATGGACTGTAGCCCCCCAGGCTCCTCTATCCCTGGGATTTCCTAGGCAAGAATACTGGAGTGGGTTGCCATTTAAAGTAATCATATATAAAAAGAGATACAAGCTCATTGATAAGGGTTCTGTTTATACAGGTGTGAAAAGAAGTAGAAAACAATTGACCCACGTGTCAGCAAGAAAATAATTGAAAACATACTCATAAGATCTCAAGAACATATAGAATTTGTGTTTCATTATCAATTACCACGCAGCACCTATTCTAACCATTTCTTCCAAGTTTAGAATACACAACCTCTCTAGATAACCTGTGCCAACTTTTAACAATTGTCATATAAAGGTAAGCCCTTTTAATCTAACTTCAGTCACTCATATGACATGACTGAAACACCCAGAATTATGCAAAGCACATGCAAGGTAACCTTTAAACTCTTGTTGATGGGATGGTAATTTCAGTCTATTTTCCTTTTCCCTGACCTTGGTGGAGACTGGAGAAAGGCTTAGAAACACTGGCAAAAGGGTGAGAGATGAGAGCAAACGGGTAGGGCACACATGCAGAGTAGAACTGAGGAGGAAAATGATGTGAAGTGACTCACTGTGCCTGAGGACAGTGCAATCTATTTTAGAAGACAGCCAGCCACCAAGAGCTGTGAACTGTAAAACAGAACGTGCTAAATCATGCAGTCAGAAAACCCACTGCTTCGCTGCTTTCCTACCCAATTTTCATTCAAAAAAAAAAAAACCTCCCAAATCAATCTCTATTTCTAATCCTGACCTCTCCAAGAGTTCCAGTTCCACTCACCTAACTATATGACTGGATTGGGTAGTAAAATTTCTCTGTAATTCACTCTGTCCTTTCTTCATGACCTTCCTGCTAGCATGGAAGGCATCTTTAATAAGACCTAGTGAAAAGAACCATCATGGGCTACCCTAGCAACCCTCTGACATTTTAGTATGGAAAGTAATCAATTTAACGAGAAAAAATGTTTACAAGTCTTGCAGCTTCTCCAGTGTCTTGAGTTCAAGAATGTGCCGAAAAGACCTGACATTGCCCATGCAAGAAGGATTTTAAAGAATCCTGGAGAAGAGGGTAGGGAACTCACTGAAAAAAAGTAAGGTAGATGATCTGTTAACAGCAGGACCCTCTGGTAATGGAATATATTTACCTGTTAGTCTGGACAATAGAAGACCCAATAAAAGGGTTAAATTTGGATACCCAGAAGTACGCCAAGCTTCACATTTCTAAAACTACACTTCCCCAAGAACCAGTTTCTGCTGACTTCCTTGTTTGTTGAGGGTACACTTGTTCTCTCAGGCTCCAAACATGAGTCATCTTGCCTCATTCCTCACCCACCTTCATCACATCTAATTAAACACCAAGCTGGAACAGCTTTTTCTTCAGCACTTTTTTGTAGCTCTCTCTGCTGCTTTCTTTTCCCATTGCTTCATCTCTAACATGGTTTTAACCTCACACTTGGCTCCCTGACAACAGCCCCTTAACTCTTCCAATCTGTCTGGCAGGAGCGTCCCTTTGGAGTTTGAGCTCTGCCTTGACTGGGTCACTATTTTCATCAGAAGTATTTTGTGATCTGCCCTTGTCTACTGTACAAAGATATTTCAAGCTTTACTTCCAAATGCACTGAAGCTTCCCTGTAGTTTTACCTTCTTCCTATCTTTCTGGGCACCAACTAAGCTGGCATTACCACAGTCTACCGCCCTAACTCCTGCCATTCCCTTTTCCCGTACTACAGTCTCCCCAGGCCCAGCTCATTCCAACCACCTACGTGCGCACACACACACACACACACACACACACACACACACACACACACACACACGTTTTGGCATCAGTCCAGATGTCCTCCATACCTTCAAGTCTCACTTCACGTCTCCACAGATTTCCCCACCAGAAATATTTCCTGTTCTTAGAGCCTTCATTTCCCTTAATTTGATAGGAAAACATATTGCTTGGTATTGTAGCTGTTGTTTTTATCCAAGGATCTTCTTTCCTAATTAAACTCTCTGCTCATGCTAGGAAAAACCATGTCTAATTTGCCTAATTTGTCTTCTCAGTGCCTAGCGTGGTCCCTCTTACAGACCGAGTGTTCAGGAACTATTTTATATGAGTCAATGCAGAACCAAAATGACTGTTTCATATATATTTTTTTTTCCAAAAACAGGGTTTTTCAAGCTTTAGGATGCCACAGAATTTCCTGTGATGTATATTAAGATATTCTGATTCAAAAGATATGGTCAGTTATAGAGAAAAAACTAGTGATTACCAGCAGGGAGAGGGTAGTTGAAAGGGGCAATATAGAGGCAGCAGATTAAAAGGTTCAAACTATCAGATATAAAATGAGCTACAAAGATATATTGTACAACACAAGGAGTACAGCCAACATTTTATAACTATAAATGGATTATAAACTTTAAAATTTGTGAATCACTATACTGTACACCTATAACTTACATAATTACATAATATGTACAGCAGCTATAATTCAAATTTTAAAAAAAGATAGTCTGAGACCCAAAAATATGTGTTTTAAATGCTTTTGAAAGTAAAACTCTTGTATATTTTTGAGATTAGTTGTTTGTCAGTTGCTTCATTTGCTATTATTTTCTCCCATTCTGAAGGCTGTCTTTTCACCTTGCTTATAGTTTCCTTTGTTGTGCAGAAGCTTTTAAGTTTGATTAGGTCCCATTTGTTCATTTTTGATTTTGAAATATGTATAATATTATATCTGAAATATAATAATTGTTCAAACTAATCACTGTCATGTTACAATTTGTTCATATTAGATGTTTGTAATGTTTCTGATAATCAATAAAAGAGATTCTTGATAAAAAAAAAAATAGAACCACCCACTAGAAGAAAGAAAAAAAAAAAAAAAGTAAAACTCCCACCTCTTAGACTAATGAAAATAAAAACAAAAATAAACAAACATGACCTAATTGAACACTTTTGCACAGCAAAGGAAAGCATAAACAAAATGAAAAGACGGCCCACAGAATGGGAGAATATATTTGCAAGTAAAGCAACCAACAAAGAATTAGTCTCCAAAATATACAAATAGCTCCATCTCAATATCAAAAAAAAAGCAGACAACCCAATCAAAAATGGGTGGCAGATACAAATTGACATTTCCCCAAAGAAGACATATAGATGGCCAGAAAACACATGAAAAGATGTTCAACATCGCTCATTATTAGAGAAATGAAAATCAAAACTACCATGAGCTATCACCTCACACCAGTCATAGTGAAGTGAAGTGAAGTTGCTCAGTCGTGTCCAACTCTTTGCGCACACCAGTCATAATAGCCATCATTCAGAAGTCTGTAAACGATAAATGCTGGGGAGGGTGTGGAGAAAAGGGAACTCGTCCACTGTTGGTGGGAATGTAAGCTGGTGCAACCACTATGGAGAACAGTATGGAGGTTTCCTAAAAAACTAAAACTAGAGCTACCATATGATCCAGCAGCCCCACTCCTGTGCATATATCTGGAGAAAACCATAATTCAAAAAGATACATACACCACGAAGTTCACTGCAGCACTATTTGCAATAGCCAGGACACGGAAGCAACTTATAAGTGTTCATCAACAGATGAATGAATAAAGAAGATATGGTACATATATACATATGGAATATTACTCAGCCATTAAAAAGAATGAAATAATGCCATTTGCAACAACATGAATGGACCTAGAGCTTACCATATGAAAAGTGAAACAATTCAAACAAAGACAAATATCACATGATATCATTTATATGGGAATCTAAAAAGATGTTACAAATGAATTTATTCATAAAACAGAAGTGAACACATAGACTTTGAACACAAACTTATGATAACCAAAGAAGAAAGGTGGTAGGGGTAGAGATAGATTAGGAGTTTGGGATTAAAATATACACACTACTATATATAAAAAAGATAATCAACAAGGACCTATTATATAGCACAGAAAACTCTACTCAATATTCTGTAATGACTTATGTGGGAAAGGAATCAGAAAAAGAATGGATATATGTATAGTACAACTAAAAATTTTTTTAAAGAAAAGGGCAAATGTTATAAATAAACAAATAACTCCATTAGTTTCCATGGGAAAAGGTGTTGCCTAAGCAATTAATAGTCTCAAAGCTGAGACAGATTCCACACTAAGCTATCATTCTTTAAAAAAATATACTTAGGAAAACTTCATGACTCAACTTAGCCAAACAATTAATGTTCAATAATAGTAATAAAAATAAGCTGATGTTTAATAATAATAAACACAGATATAATCTGTAGTTAAACTTTATATTTTAAAGATCATTTACTAGGTCAAATAAATCAAGTAGGATAATATTTAATTAGTAGTTTCTACTGAAAATAGCTTGCATTCCAAGAAAAAAATAATTTTTGGATATTTACTACAATTTACTATTGAAAATACACAAAAATAACAATTTATTCCTTTATAGAAACGTTTTGATTTGCAATAGAAATTTTATTGGCTTCTCTCCCCACTCAAAAAAACAAACAAACAAAAAAAAACCCTTGTCCTTTAAAATTGTACAATAGTAGATAGTAAAAAGAAAAAGGCAAAATAATTTTTCCTAATAGAATGGAAATTCAACTTTTCCTATTTGCACTCTGGCCTCATCTGGCTTTTCTGCAACCATTTTCCATCTATGTCAAGTTCACCTGCATTTTAGAGTCAGTCTTCTTTAGGGAAGACTTCCCTGACCTAAATCAAATCCCTTATGATTATACAGTGGAAGTGAGAAATAGATTTAAGGGCCTAGATCTGATAGATAGAGTGCCTGATGAACTATGGAATGAGGTTCATGACATTGTACAGGAGACAGGGATCAAGACCATCCCCATGGAAAAGAAATGCAAAAAACCAAAATGGCTATCTGGGGAGGCCTTACAAATAGCTGTGAAAAGAAGAGAAGTGAAAAGCAAAGGAGAAAAGGAAAGATATAAACATCTGAATGCAGAGTTCCAAAGAATAGCAAGAAGAGATAAGAAAGCCTTCTTCAGTGATCAATGCAAAGAAATAGAGGAAAACAACAGAATGGGAAAGACTAGGGATCCCTTCAAGAAAATCAGAGATACCAAAGGAACATTTCATGCAAAGATGGGCTCGATAAAGGACAGAAATGGTATGGACCTAACAGAAGCAGAAGATATTAAGAGGAGGTGGCAAGAATACACAGAAGAACTGTACAAAAAAGAGCTTCACGACCCAGATAATCATGATGATGTGATCACTGACCTAGAGCCAGATATCCTGGAATGTGAAGTCGAGTGGGCCTTAGAAAGTATCACTACGAACAAAGCTAGTGGAGGTGATGGAATTCCAGTGGAGCTATTCCAAATCCTGAAAGATGATGCTGTGAAAGTGCTGCACTCAATATGCCAGCAAATTTGGAAAACTCAGCAGTGGCCACAAGATTGGAAAAGGTCAGTTTTCATCCCAATCTCAAAGAAAGGCAATGCCAAAGAATGCTCAAACTACCGCACAATTGCACTCATCTCACACGCTAGTAAAGTAATGCTCAAAATTCTCCAAGCCAGGCTTCAGCAATATGTGAACTGTGAACTTCCTGATATTCAAGCTGGTTTTAGAAAAGGCAGAGGAACCAGAGATCAAATTGCCAACATCTGCTGGATCATGGAAAAAGCAAGAGAGTTCCAGAAAAACATCTATTTCTGCTTTACTGTCTATGCCAAAGCCTTTGACTGTGTAGATCACAATAAACTGTGGACAATTCTGAAAGAGATGGGAATACCAGACCACCTGATCTGCCTCTTGAGAAATCTGTATGCAGGTCAGGAAGCAACAGTTAGAACTGGTCATGGAACAACAGACTGGTTCCAAATAGGAAAAGGAGTACGTCAAGGCTGTATATTGTCACCATGTTTATTTAACTTATATGCAGAGTACATCATGAGAAATGCTGGACTGGAAGAAACACAAGTTGGAATCAAGATTGCTGGAAGAAATATCAATAACCTCAGATATACAGATGATACCACCCTTATGGCAGAAAGTGAAGAGGAACTAAAAAGCCTCTTGATGAAAGTGAAAGTGGAGAGTGAAAAGGTTGGCTTAAAGCTCAACATTCAGAAAACGAAGAGCATGGCATCTGGTCCCATCATTACATGGGAAATAGATGGAGAAACAGTGGGAACAGTGTCAGACTTTATTTTTCTGGGCTCCAAAATCACTGCAGATGGTGACTGCAGCCACGAAATTAAAAGACGCTTACTCCTTGGAAGGAAAGTTATGACCAACCTAGATAGCATATTCAAAAGCAGAGACATTACTTTGCCAACAAAGGTTCGCCTAGTCAAGGCTATGGTCTTTCCTGTGGTCATGTATGGATGTGAGAGCTGGACTGTGAAGAAAGCTGAGCGCCGAAGAATTGATGTTTTTGAACTGTGGTGTTGGAGAAGACTCTTGAGAGTCCCTTGGACTGCAAGGAGATCCAACCAGTCCATTCTGAAGGAGATCAGCCCTGGGATTTCTTTGGAAGGAATGATGCTAAAGCTGAAACTCCATTAATTTGGCCACCTCATGCGAAGAGTTGACTCATTGGAGAAGACTCTGATGCTGGGAGGGATTGGGGGCAGGAGGAGAAGGGGACGACAGAGGATGAGATGGCTGGATGGCATCACTGACTCGATGAATGTGAGTCTGAGTGACCTCTGGGAGTTGGTGATGGACAGGGATGCCTGGCGTGCTGCAGTTCATGGGGTCGCGAAGAGTCGGACACGACTGAGCGACTGATCTGATCTGATCTCCCTGATCACTAATTTTTAGGCAAGACACTGTTAATGCAAGAAGATTATGTAAACAAGAAAAATAGAACTTGTCCTCTTTAAAAAGTCCATGAATTCAGAGAAAATTATTTTTTCTATAGAATTTAGATACAATGTTAATTACATAAAAGTATAAATTTTAACAATTCATATTTTATTATAAAATGTTCTTATAACTATTATAATATGAAAAATTATATATATTAATTATAATATGAAAAAAGAATATTTTACCTTTAAAACATTAACTACAGTTTTAGAAATATAGCCAAAGTAAATAATCATGGATGTAAAAAAAAAAAAAAGTGTGTATAAAGATTTAGTCACTGTATTTTTAATAGCAAAGTAACTACAGATTAAATGTCCAAAAGTTACAGATTGGTAAAATGAGATATAATTAGTTAATAAATCAGAATAGCATATGATCACTCACTCGTGGCTCACCTGGTAAAGAATCCGCCTGCAATGCAGAAGACATGGGTTCGATCCCTGGGTTGGGAAAATCCCCTGGAGAAGGGAAAGGCCACACACTCCGGTATTCTCACCGTGGGGTCACAAAGAGTTGGACACAACTGAGCAACTTTCACTTTCGTATGATCACTAAAAGTGATGCTGCAGAAATGTATTCAATGAAATAATATAAAAATTTCAGAGAAGCACACTAACAAATATCATCTTACAGAAGATACCTAAATGAACTTTTTGGCCAACCCAAAATACATTTATCAGACACACATTATCATGGAAAGTTAACACTGGAAAGACATTCATCAAAATGTCAATAATGGTTATTTCTGACTTTGGGGTTACTGCTTTTGTTGTTGTTGTTGTTGTTCTTAATACCTTATATATTTTATACACTATCTATAATAAATGTAATGTTTTTAACCGGGATCAAAAAAGTCTGGATTCTAGGGATAGCTGGGCCACCTTAAGCAAGTTACTTAACTCACTCAGCTGCAGTGAGTTACTTTCTAAAAAAGTGGGTCAAAGACTGTACCAACCTTATCATCTTACCTTACAAGAGTAAGACCATTTAGGTATGGCCTAAATCAAATCCCTTACGATTATACACTGGAAGTGACAAAGAGATTCAACGAATTAGATCTGATAGACAGAGTGCCTGAAGAACTATGGACGGAGGTTTGCGACTTTGTATAGGAGGCAGTTATCAAGACCATCCCCAAGAAAAAGGGAGGCAAAAAAGGAAAATGGTTGTCTGAGGAGGCCTTTCAAATAGCTGAGAGAAGAAGAGAAGTGAAAGGCAAAGGAGAAGAGGAAAGATATACCCATTTGAATACAGAGTTTCGAAAAATAGCAAGGAGATATAAGAAAGCCTTCCTCAGTGATCAGTGCAAAGAAATGGAGGAAACAATAGAATGGGAAAGACTAGGGATCTCTTCAAGAAAATTAGAGATACCAAGGGAACATTTCATGCAAAGATGGGCTCGATAAAGGACAGAAATGGGATGGACCTAACAGAATCAGAAGATATTAAGAAGAGGTGGCAAGAATATACAGAAGACCTATTTTAAAGATCTCTTCATGACCTAGATAATCACAGTGGTGTAATCACTCACCTACAGCCAGACATCCTGGAATGTGAAGTCAAGTGGGCCTTAGAAAGCCTCACTATGAACAAAGCTAGTAGAGGTAATGGAATTCCAGTTGAGCTATTTCAAATCCTGAAAGATGATGCTGTGAAAGTGCTGTACTCAATATGCCAGCAAATTTGGAAAACTCAGCAGTGGCCACAGGACTGGAAAAGGTCAGTTTTCATTCCAATCCCAAAGAAAGGCAATGCCAAAGAATGCTCAAACTACCGCACAATTGCACTCATCTCACACGCTAGCAAATAATGCTCAAAATTCTCCAAGCCTGGCTTCAACAGTATGTGAACCATGAACTTCCAGATGTTCAAGCTGGTTTTAGAAAAGGCAGAGGAACCAGAGATCAAATTGCCAACATCCATTGGATCATTGAAAAAGAGAGTTCCAGAAAAACATCTACTTCTGCTCTATTGACTATGCCAAAGCCTTTGACTGTGTGGATCACAATAAACTGTGGACAATTCTGAAAGAGATGGGAATACTAGACCACTTGACCTGCCTGTTGAGAAATATGTATGCAGATCAGGAAGCAATAGTTAGAACGAGACATGGAACAACAGACTGGTTCCAAATAGGAAAGGAATACGTCAAGGCTGTATATTGTCACCAAGCTTATTTAACTTCTATGCAGAGTACATCATAAGAAATGCCAGGCTGGATGAAGCACAAGCTGGAATCAACATGACCGGGAGAAATATCAATCACCTCAGATATGTATATGACACCACCCTTATGGCAGAAAGCAAAGAACTAAAGAGCCTCTTGATCAAAGTGAAAGAGGAGAGTGAAAATGTTGGCTTTAAACTCAACATTCAGAAAACTAAGATCATGATATCCAGTCCCTTTACTTCATGGCAAATAGATGGGGAAATAATGTAAACAGTGACAGACTTTATTTTGGGGAGCTCCAAAATCACCACAGATGGTGATTGCAGCCATGAAATTAAAGGACGCTTGCTCCTTGGAAGAAAATCTATGACTAACCTAGACAGCATATTAAAAAGCAGAGACATTACTTTGCCAACAAAGGTCCATCTAGTCAAAGCTATGGACTTCTAATGATAGAAAATGATCCAGACTTCAGATTTCAGTTCAGTTCAGTTCCTCAGTCATTGCCAACTCTTTGCAAACCCATGGAATGCAGAACACCAGCCTTCCCTGTCCACCGCCAACTCCTGAAGCTTGCTCAAACTCATGTCCATTGAGTCGGTGATGCCATCCAACCATCTCATCCTCTGTCGTCCCCTTCTCCTCCTGCCCTCAATATTTCCAAGCATCAGTGTATTTTCAAATGGGTCAGCTCTTCACATCAGGTGGCCAAAGTATTGGAGTTTCAGCTTCAACATCAGTCCTTCCAATGAACACGCGATCTCCTTTAGGATGGACTGTTTGGATCTCCTTGCAGTCCAAGGGACTCTGAAGAGTCTTCTCTAACACCACAGTTCAAAAGCATCCATTCTTCAGTGCTCAGCTTTCTTTATAGTCCAACTCTCACATCCATACATGACTACTGGAAAAACCATAGCTTTGACTAGATGGATCTTTGTTGGCAAAGTAATGTCTGTGTTTTTTAATATTCTGTCTAGGTTGGTCATAGCTTTTCTTCCAAGGAGTAAGCGTCTTTTAATTTCATGGCTGCAGTCATGATCTGCAGTGATTTTAGAGCCCAAAATAATAAAGTCTGTCACTGTTTCCATTATTTCCCCATCTATTTGCCATGAAATGATGGGACCAGATGCCATGATTTTAGTTTTTCTGAATGTTGAATTTTAAGCCACCTTTTTCACCCTCCTCTTTCACTTTCATCGAGAGGCTCTTTAGTTCTTCATCTCTTTTTGCCATAAGGGTGGGGTGTCATCTGCATATCTGAAGTTATTGATATTTCTCCTGGCAATCTTGATTCAAGCTTGTGCTTCATCCAGGTTTACATGTCGTCAAATAAATCTTTTAAGCAAAAGTACACTAAAGAAGTCATGTTTTACTTCTGGGTATGCTTTAGTCATTTTAACTGGAAAAAAATGTATTATTCTGTATGTTATATTTTCACTTTTATGGGATGTATGTGTCCCTGTTAAGCTGGGAATAATCTGACTGAAAACATTCACAAGTTCAGAATTACCCTCCTTCCTTCGTTTATTCTTTTACCCAACACATAATTATTGATCACTCAGTATATGCCATTCACTATGCAGGTGCTAAGGACACAAGCATGGTCTCTTCTCATGAAGCATAAAGTATCGTGGGTGGGGAGAAGGAGAGAGTTACTCAAATAAGCACACAAATAAATACATAATTGTAACTGATGCTCCAAAAGAGATGTAATACAGCACCCGGGGCAGAATTAGAAACATCAGACTTTTAAGACGCTGAGGTGTCTCCACCTCAGTAAGGAAGGTTTCTCTCATTTCTTTCCCTTCTTCTCTCTCTCTCTCTCTCAATTTCCACCACGACATATCCATTCCTATCCTTTAACTCACCCAACTGAAAATGTTACAGATACATATTATTTTTCTGGGGTTTCCATAACAAAACAGTTCAGACTGGTGTCTTAAACAAGAGAAGTCCTTTTTCCCACAGTTCCAGAGGCTAGAAGTTCAAGTTCAAGGTGTCAGCAGGGCAGGTTTTCTCTGAGGCCTTCCTCCTCAGCCTGCAGATGGCCACCCTCCCGCTGCCTCTTGGCATGGTTTTCCCCTGTGCCTGCGGCCCCTGGTATCACCTCTTCTTAGGAGGACACCTGTCAGGCTGGATTAGGACCACACCCTGAAGGCCTCATTTTAATGCAAACACTTCTTTTACAAAGCTGACTTTCAAATACAGTTATATTCTGAGGAACTGGGGTATGAGATTTCAAAATAAAAATGGAGGGGTGGGGGTCAGGGAGATACAATTCAGCCCACAATAGCAGGTTAGGGGGCAGGGCTGCCAAATCCAGTTGTGCTCGTGACACATTACACAACTCCAACATGTGTCATCTGCATCACAGTGATCATAAATGTGTGTCACTTTTAATGCAAACATTTCCTGAGGAAAACTTCTTAACTGAGACCTTCCAGAAGGAGCGTTTACCCATTTCTGACTTTCACAAAGGACCTTGGGGCTGGCCTTGCCGCTCTGTGGCAGGAAACCCTCCCACATGGAGGGTGACCTCCTAGAGCAAATTCTGGCCTCTGTTTGCCCCTCCCTTCACCCACCTCCCTTCAAGAGTGCTTTATTTTGAACTATTAATTTAGAAGGAGCTCCATGAAGGTCATGTAACAGAGGCAGTGTGGCAGAGGGCTAAACACCCAGCTTCTAGAAGATGACCTGGGCTTATACTTCAGTCCTACCACTGCGTGGCTATGGGCCTTATTTAACATGTGTCTGCTTAGAACTCCTCATCCCTAAAATAAAAATGACAAGCATATCTACTTTTTAGGGTCATTGTATGACATTGTATGATTACAGCTGTTGATAAAGTGTTTGTATAAGCAAACCTACAACAAAAGGCTGCTGTCATTCCTTCCGCACAGTTTGGGGATTACCCTTCCAACTCCCCTCACACAAGCTGAGGAGTAACAGACGAGGGCCAAGCTGACAGGGATTTGAACGTAGTTACAAGGGGGCTCCAACTGCGCGACACTACACGTCAATGCCAAGCAGAGCTCGTGGCATGGAGAAAATATTCTAGACTTTTCAAACGAATAGCTTCATAAAGGAATCGAGGTCAGACTGCAGAAATCCAGTCTACATTGGAGAGTGGGGCTTTCAGCTCGTTAGTTTGTATATCCTCTGTGAAAGTAAAGGTGAAAGTTGCTCAGTTGTGTCCAACTCTGCGACCCCATGGGCTATATTTACAGTTCATGGAATTCTCCAGGCCAGAATACTGGAGGAGGTAGCCTTTCCTGTCTCCAGGTATATCCTCCGATATCCTCTAAATAGCTGAGTATGATATCTTGTTTCTTGTAGGCACTAAAATGTTGATTGATCTGCTCTAAGGTTAAATAAACATGAACTACCTTACTGTACTTTTCACCTTTGTTCATTCTCTGGGTAATTTTCCCGGAGAGATGAAGGGCTCCTTGACTGTGGAGATGGAAGACGGGGATGGTTGCACAGCAACGTGAATGCACTTACTGCTCCTGAACTAACTGAACTGTAACTTTAAAAATGATTCAAATTGTAAACTTATTATGTTAGATTCTTGCCACAGTTTTAAAAAACGTCCCCTATGGACCTACGGTAAGGATAAAAGGAAGTTGTACTACTGAAACACAAGGTTGTCTTGAGAATGGGGTGAGATACCAGCGTGCCTGGCACACGGCAGAGGCTTGATAAAGTCAGCTCCCTTTTCCAATAGTGCTAGATCACAGCTGCCCCTGACCGTGACAAGTCCCCCAGAATGCCTGCAGTTCCTATCACCAGATTAAACGGTTCCTCTAGGGAGGAAAAAGGTCTCTAACTCTTGCAGCGTTTCACATCCTGATACTGCAGATGGTGGAGATATAGCCCCTCTGGAAGAAACCCTACAGCTTGGTCTCTATTAAAATCAACTCTAATCATAAATTACAAAGTACCAAAGGAAATGCTTGAGACTATTAAAAGACGACATGCCATGTACTTATCCATTTTGGATAGGCATCTGTAACACTTGTTTCAAAATAACATAGATTTCTTTTTTCAATTACAGCTCTAGTGAATTTATGTGCCTCATTATAAAGTAATTCTGTAGGAGTTGAGGGATTAGAAAGTAGAGTCATTAACTCTTTCTGCACAGAAAAACACACAATAGCCCACAAAGAATGAAAGGTGTAAATAAGAATCTCATATTTAACAGAGGCCCAATATTTTATTTTAAAAGATGTATTTCTATTCACCTACTAATCAGTCTCCTTGAATTTGACAACTGTTTTTTAAAATCCACGTATTCTTGACTGTCTGAGTTTAAATAAATCATGACATGATCCTGAGAACTTGGCAAGAGCATCAATGATTTTACATCTGGCATCGCACACCAGCTGCACGTTGAGGGAATGAAAGCTTTTCTATTTCTTTACCTTGCTTCATTAGTGAATATGTGGTGATGCATGCATCGCCACGTGTGTGCAGGCTCAGCTCCCCATATGGAGAGGCACTCAGCAATGTCACAAAACCCATGCATCATTAGCTAAGATGCTGAACTTTCACAAATAATAAGATGACTTTCTGGAAATATTTTCACCTATAAATGGACACATATTTCTCACCAATAAAGCTGTATGCTTAAGATACTTTGGTAGAACCTGTTGCAAAAGTCTAATGGAGAAATAACTGTAGCTGTCACAGTTGAACATATGTACAGTATGGTACCCATCTTCAAGTCATCATACAGGAAAAAAAAAAAAAAACAATAAATTCCTTGCCAAATCTATGTCCAACACATTTTCTACTTAGTTCTTGACAACTATACTACTATGGGAAAATATCTGCACTGTGAGGTGTATGGTTAGCTAATTAAAGAAATCTTTACAATGCCCTCGGTCTCTATTTATTTGCCTTATATTTGCATATTTTAAATTGAACAAACATGTCTTTTATTAGTTATATGCTGTGTAACAAGTTACTCGCAAAGTGTAATGGTTCAAAACACAATAATATGAATACTTTCCTATCTCAAGGCTCTAGTTGGTCAGGAAATCAGAAGTGGCTTGGCTGGGTAGTTATGGCCCAGGGTCTCTCATGAGGGTAAAGTGTGGGTGCCAGTGCTGTAGACATCTTATGATTTGACTGTGGCTGGAGAATCTGCTTCCAAGGTGGTTAACATGTGACTAGCAAGTTGACGCTGACCCTTTGGCAAGACATACCAGTCTCTTTGATGTGAAACTCTAGAAAGCTCTTTGAATGTCCTCATGACACGAGAACTGGAAACCCCAATGTCTGATCCAAGAGCACAAGGCTGAAGAGGCACTGTCTTCTAAACCCACCCTTGGGAGTCACAGAGCATCACTTCTACCCTGTTCTAATGGTCACACAAACCAAACCTGTATAATATGGGAGGGGACTACACAAGGGTTGCAATACCAGAGATGAGGATCTTTGAGGGCCATCTTAAAGGATGAATACCACACTCAAATTTTATTTTCAAATTTTTAGGTTTCCATAGTACATGCACTTTCATTTGGCTGAGATCTGATTTTGCACATGTTCATTTTTCTGTCTTGGCTAAGCATTAAAATAGCAGCATAGAAGTAAAAATAGAGGTTCTCAATCATAATAATTTAATCAATCTAAAAATTACAAGCATATCCACAGTTAACTGATGGGAAAAAAAATGTATCAGATCTAACAGCAAAGCTATTTGTCATCCACAGAAAGCACTTACCTAATAATGAAAACAAAAATCACTTTGAGTCACTGGTTAAAATTATAGGGAAGGAAACTAATTATTTTGAGATATTTTGCTGTTTCATCCTATTCAATATTCTGAGGTAATATCAATCATTAACCTCAAAGTATTTTTAAATTTAAAAAAAAGCTTCTGCTCTGTATGATATTCTGAAAGCTTTCAATTAATGACACATTAAGGGAAGAGAACGATCTTTATGGGTTTTTCAATCAATATATTGGAAATATTCATGCAGAACTCATTACTAAGCTGTTTACAAAATCTCTACCTTGGTACCCAGCCTCATTTGTTCAACAAATATGTCTGAGCACCTGTTGCTTTGAGATACTCTGCTGCTGCTGCTGCTGCTGCTAAGTCGCTTCAGTTGTGTCCGACTCTGTGCGACCCCATAGACGGCAGCCCACCATGCTCCCCCGTCCCTGGGATTCTCCAGGCAAGAACACTGGAGTGGGTTGCCATTTCCTTCTCCAATGCATGAAAGTGAAAAGTGAAAGTGAAGTCGCTCAGTCGTGTCTGACTCTTAGTGACCCCATGGACTGCAGTCCACCAGGCTCCTCTGTCCATGGGAAATTCTGACTTTCCCTTTGCGTAGATAGACAAGCTAGAAGGATCCATAGTTGCTGAAATGCAGAACCTCATGTTGCCCTAAAGGTACTTATATCTGGTTACTGTGTTACAGTTTAACACACACTTTAATACTAAACATTCTGCAGTAAGTTTCATAAGGTAAAGGAAAAGCACACTGTGAGTTAGAAGAGAGAAGTCAGTTCTGCTCAGCAAACCCAGCAAAGCCTTGGGGAATATCGGCATTTGAGCTGACTTTTTAAGGATGAGTAGATTTTAACAGTGGGAGATTATAGGGTAATGATTATAATGAATGGAGAACAAAATGGAAATGTAAATATAAGGAGATCATAACGCTGCTAACACACATTAAGCCTTGACAATGTCGGTGCATTTTTCATCACCTCCATATTTCAAGGTAAGAGACCAGGTAGACTCTGCTCCTTCCGTGATTAGATCCTTCTCCCCTTCCACCCTTCATCCAGTGAAAACTTGTCATTACCTTCTACCGGCTCTTGGCTTTGAATTTACTGGGGCTGGTTTCCCTACCAATCCGTCAGTACTATAATTTACACAGTTACTCTCACCGAGTTCTTTTTTTGCTTTCTTCCCTGTTGTAATTAATCAGTGAGGGTTTCTGTGTAGGATTTACATTTTAAACTCTTCTGACACAGCTACTGGGTCAGCCTGTATTTTTCAACATGGCCACAAAACCAGCCTGAGCTGAAGTCCCAGGCCCGGCCACCACCTGACGGCCCCCCACAGGCCTGAACTCAAGTGAGAAATGCCTAACGGAGCCCAGGCCACCCCGTCACCACAGGAGGTAATCAGGAACAGATTGTTGTAGTTTTAAGCCATTATGCCTTAGAGTGACTTGTTTCCTAACAGTCAATAATTAAGAAGGATTCTGGCTCCTGTATCTGGGATGCTGTCGTAACAAAACCCAAGACACGCAGTATTGTGTGTGGGACCAGGCTGAGAGCAGAAAATGAAATAATACTGAGGAGGCCGTTGGTGGAAAACTAAAGAACCTCCATGAAAGCATCCGTGGAACCTGAGGGCCTCAAGAAGGCCGCCAGTGAGGGATGGCAAAGGAAGGTCAGTCCCACCAGAAGCAAGAGGAAAGGGTGCAATTTTCATGAAGAATCGCAAAGTTCAGCAATGCTGTCGCTGCGGTAAGGTGCAAAATGTGAAGTGTACCTAACTAACTCGAAGATCTAGCTAAGGAGCTTTTCAGGCAGGATACTGAAATTGCCACCTGGCTTCTTCTCCTGCCAGTGATAAAATGTGAAAGGAAAGAGCTAAAGAATGAACTGTTAATATAGAGGCGCCAAGACTCGCTGGGTTTGAAAATAAAACGATTTCTTATTCCCAGCCTCTCTAGACAGCAAATGATTCTAAAATTAAAAGTAGCTTCTGGGCAGAGATGAAATCCAGTGCACTATCAAGACAGCATGGTCTAAAAATGAAAGTGAGGGCACGACTAAAATTCTTTGTTAAGATTTTAGAAAGATCTAAAAGGCTACCACACAGACCCTTTCAATCAGCCCCAAAGCTTTTCAAGGCTGTTGAGAACATGCCTTGCAGAGCCTCTTAGTTGAATAATTGAGCCTCTCAGAATCTTAAGGATGTCATCACACACCAGCATCACATGCACTCTGGGAAAGAAGAATTTAGTTTGAAAAAATAGGATTATAAAGTGATACATTTAAAGACACACAAACTCACAGTGCTTTTAAGAGAATTATTCTGGTGGAACCACTGTCATCTTAGACCAAAAGGGACAGATAAATACTAAATAAAAAGAGGACTTTGAATTTCTATGTTATAGGCAGGAAGCAAGCTGAAAAGGTTTCCCAATTGCAAACTCAAGATTTCCTATTAGAAAAAAAAAATTTTTTAAGGATGACTCAGGGCAGAACCAAGAGCCCAGAAGGTAGATGAAGCCAAGAGCCAAGCAGGTACATTGACACAGGAAACAGGCTGAAAATCAGTGGCTCTTGTTTTATCCTTGGGGCACTATGCCACAGCTGTATGTTGGGGTGTGAGAGGAAGACAGTCTGTCCCTTGAGTTATTGTTCTTCAAACTGAGCAGAAGGTAACTCAGGGAGATGTACTCAAAGAAATATTCAAGAAGCTTGATCTGCACCTGACTTCTGTGACAAGATCCCAGACTTTGAGTAAATGCCATCATAGAATAAGACTGGGAGGAAGGGGACGCAATAAGTGTATTTTGCACATGGGAGGGATTTAAAATGTCATGGCCAAAGGGTTGACCACAACTGTCAGTGCTCTCCAACCTAACCACAGTGAGACCTCCCACCACCCATGTTCTTGCAATGTGACCTGGTGAGCTCACTCCTCCCACCACGGGGATACACGTCCCCTCCTCCTTAAATGTGGGCAGGTCAAGGATCATGGCAGAAGTGATTCAGTCTCAGAGCACAGGCTATAAAAGGGGAAACTGTTTTCACCTGGGTCCCTTGGGACATTCCCTCTTGGAATAAGTGATTACATCAGGAAGAAGAGGAAAGATCTCACTGAGAACCACCTAACAGTGTTCTAGCCAACAGCCCTAGATGAGGTCACAGCCAAGAGGCAGCATCAACCTCCAGATACATGAGGGCATGAGCTTAGAGATAATCTAGGCACAGCCTTTATCTGACGGCTCACTACTTGATGGACATCCCAAGTAAGAACCACCAAGCTGAGCCCAATTACCCCCAGAATCATAAGTGGAACAAAAATTAAATTATTCCTGTTGTTGGAAACCACTACATTTTGGAACAAGTTATTACAAAGCAATAGATAACTAGAATAGTTCAGTTCAGTTCAGTTGCTCAGTCATGTCCGACTCTTTGCAACCCCATGGACTGCAGCATGCCAGGCTTCCGTGTCCATCACCAACTCCCGAAGTTTACTCAAACTCATGTCCATTGCAGCTACTTATTAACGTCACTTTGTAATACAAGAAGGATTAACATTAGAAACTAGTCTTTTTTTCCTAAAAGCATGTTTTAAGATAATTTACATAAAAGTTAGTTTTTAATGTGATACCTTTATCATATAAAATAAAAGCTTATGAAGTCTGTTGTACCAATTGTACTATCCTTCAGCGCAGGTGAGATTCCCCTGATTTAGAGAATCCCAAGTGGCTGACCACCATGTTAAGACAGTCTGTCATTAGAATGAATGCTGTGAGTTAGGTATAAGTTAAGTTGCTGTAACAAAGAGGCTCCAAAACACAGAGAAACAAAGAGGATTATTTTGCTCTCATGTAACAGTTCAGAAGTAAAAACTGCAGGGCTGGCGAAGTGGCTCTGCTATACAAGTTTGGCCAGGTAAGCAGTCATTTCAAAGCTCATCCTCTGTCACCTCCTAAGGTTATCTTCATCTGCATGGTCAACACAACTCACCAGCACCATATTCGCACTGTCTCTTGTAGAAAGGAGGAAAGACCAAAGTGGATGGCAAGAAATTTCCTTATTAAGATAGATTCAAAACTTCTACCCATTAATTCTTCTATCTTCCCATTGGTCAAAACTTAGAGCAACCCCCAGCTACAAGGAAGGCTAGGAAATGTAGACTCTAGCTGAACAGGTATATACTCAGTTTTGACACACAGACTCTAAGATGGCCCTGTGATCCCCTTTACCAGGTTATTCACATGCTTGTATTAATCCCTCTGCTTGAGGGTGGGCAGGACCCATGACTTGTTTCTAGCTAATACAATATGGTAACGGTAATGATTATATATATGCTGCTAAGTCGGCACGGCAGCCCACTAGGCTCCCCTGTCCCCGCGAGCCTGAGTGGGTTGCCATTGCCTTCTCCAATGCGTGAAAGTGAAAAGTGAAAGTGAAGTCGCTCAGTCGTGTCCGACTCTTAGAGACACCATGGACTGCTGCCTACCAGGCTCCTCTGTCCATGGGATTTTCCAGGCAAGAGTACTGGAGTGGGGTGCCATTGCCTTCTCTAATTATATATATATATATATATTTATATATATATATGATTACATTACTTAAGATGATAATGTCCATCATGCTATGAGACTCTGCCTTGCTGGCTTTGAAGAAGCAAGCCTCCATGCTGTATGCTACTGTAGAGACAGACGGCCAGCAGGGAAGTGAGGGCAGTCTCTGTCCAACAGCCAGCAAGGAAATGAATGCTGCCAATGCCATGAAGTCTGATGGATCAGAACACTGAGAATGGGTCCACCCTTCAGCAAGAGAGAACAACAACACTGACACCAGAAGGCAAACCTGAAGCAGACAGTGAAAGAACAGTCATACAAAACCAGTCACTCAATCTGCCTGCCCCACCCCAGTCACAGAGACCCAATTACAATTAGCAATCAGCATCGTTGGTGATGGACAGGGAGGCCTGGCGTGCTGCGATTCAGGGGGTCGCAAAGAGTCGGACACAACTGAGCGACTGATCTGATCTGATCTGATCTGATACAATCAATGTCAAGAAGTGATAACACAATTTAGATCCCAAACAGAGCCAGAGGAACTGAGTGTGCATCACCCTTGGAACAGACCTTCAGATCTGACTCCCCAGAAACAAGGACTGGATTAGCAATGTTAATGTTTTCCCAGCAACTCTTTTCTGTTTCCTGGGTAAGTGGACCATCCCTTCTGATGGACACATTCTTTTCTGGATATTCTTGCCATCCAAATTTGCAGAGAAGGTCTCTATGGATAATTAGATTGTATGGATTACACAGGGTACAATGATCACATATAACCTGACATCATCAACACTCATGTGGATTTCATATATTTGTATATTTATTATAACATTGTAGTAAATCACATAAAATTCTGCAAGGACTACTGGTATTCCTTGGTTTGTATTTCTGCTTCCATGGTCACACGACATTCTCCTGTGCCTGTGTCTGTGCCCTACGTTCCCGCTTCTTATAAGGATATCGGTCATTTGATAAGGGCCTATGCTCAACCAGGCTTCCCTCGTGGCTCAGCTGGTAAGGAATCCACCTGCAATGTGGGACACCTGGGTTCGATCCCTGGGTTGGGAAGATCCCTGGAGATGAAACAGCTATCCACTCCAGTATGCTGGCCTGGAGAATTCCATGGACTACATAGTCCATGGGATCGCAAAGAGTCAGACATGACTAAACGACTTTCACTTCACTACCCTAAACCAGAATTACCTCATCTTAATTCACATTTCATCTGCAGAGACCCTACTTTCAAATAAGGTCACATTAACAGATACCAGGGGTAAGGATTTGAACATCTTTGTATGGACACAGTTCAACCCATAACAATATCAAATCTTAATTTTTCTCCGTGAACAATATAACCTAGTTTACCTGAGGAGAGTATATTCCTGTGATTACTGTGACTTTCACTCAATGCTCAGCAAAATAATGCTCCTGACTGATAGTGCTAAAAAATGTACCCATTTCATTAGGTCTTGAATTATTTTTTGTCTAGCTATGGTTTTTCCAGTAGTCATGTATGGATGTGAGAGTTGGACTATAAAGAAAGCTGAACACGGAAGAATTGATGCTTTTGAACTGTGGTGATGGAGAAGACTCTTGAGAGTCCCTTGGACGGCAAGGAGATCCAACCTGTCAATCCTGAAGGAAATCAGTCCTGAATATTCATTGGAAGGACTGATGCTGAAGCTGAAACTTCAATACTTTGGCCAGCTGATGCGAAGAGCTGAGTCATTTCCCTGATGCTGGGAAAGATTGAAGGCAGGAGGAGAAGGGGACAACAGAGGATGAGTTGGTTGGATGGCATCACCAACTCGATGGAAATGAGTTTGAGCAAACTCTAGGAGTTGGTGATGGACAGGGAAGCCTGGCATGCTGCAGTCCATGGGGTCGCAAAGAGTTGGACACGACTGAGCGACTGAACTGAACTGCGTTCTCTGAAGCTTCTAAGTTTGTAACCCCTTGGCTAGAGGCCATTTTTTGTACGCCTGGGACCACTCACATTTTTAAGGCGGCTATGTATGTATCTGTATGTCCTCTGTGTATTGTTCTTTAAATTTAACATTCGGCAACTTCCTTGGTGGAGTAGTAGATAAGAATCCATCTGATACGCAGGGGACATGAATTCAGTCCCTGATCTGGGAAGATTCCACATGCCATGGAGTAACTAAGCCCATGCAACAAGACTGAAGCCCATGCACCCAAAGCCTGTGCTCCGCAACAAGAGAAGCCTGCTCAATGCAGTGAAGCATAGCCCCTGCTCGCCCCAGCTAGAGAAAGCCTGATAAACAACAACCACCACAAAAAACCCAGCACAGGAACTCCCTGGTGGCGCAGTGGTGAAGAATCTGCCTGCCACTGCAGGGGACATTTGCAACTAAGCCTGTGCACATGAGAAGCCCAAACACCAAACCACTTGTCACAACTAGAGAAAACCTATGCAAAGCAACAAAGAGCCAGTGCAGCCAAAAATAAATTGAAATAAATTTAAAAACCAGTGCAGCCCAAAAAATTATTAATTAAAAAAAATTTAATGAAGAATAAATTTTATTTCAAACTTATTAAAGGAAGTTCCTGCATAGTAAATTCCACGTACAGCATGTCTTCTACATATAAACTTTCAAATGTAGAACTTTCAAAGATGCAAACATGCATTCACCTGGCCAATCACATAAGCTAGTCCATGTGTCTGGCGTACACATGCGTGCATCCTCTACAAGTGGTTGTGCCTTTGTATATGTTACTGTAGCGTACTATAGGGAGAAGGCAATGGCACCCCACTCCAGTACTTTTGCCTAAAAAATCCCACAGACGGAGGAGCCTGGTGGGCTGCAGTCCATGGGGTAGCTAGAGTCGGACACGACTGAGCGACTTCACTTTCACTTTTCACTGTCATGCATTGGAGAAGGAAATGGTGACCCCCTCCAGTGTTCTTCCCTGGAGAATCCCAGGGACAGGAAGCTTGGTGGGCTGCCATCTATGGGGTCGCACAGAGTCGGACACGACTGAAGCAACACAGCAGCAGCAGCAGCAGCGTACTATAGAGAGGACAGTTGGACAGTATCTTTAGTTCAAGCCCAAGATGTCTGGAAGCAAGTGTAAAAGTAGCCGTGATGTAGCTAGTACTACTGTATTTTCAAGGTACTGCACTGTAAACTTAAAAATTTTTTTCTTTATGTTTTATGTTTGTTTATTTTTACATATTATTCGTGTGAAGAGTAT
This sequence comes from Tragelaphus eurycerus, assembly GCA_935064755.1. Taxonomy (NCBI): domain Eukaryota; kingdom Metazoa; phylum Chordata; class Mammalia; order Artiodactyla; family Bovidae; genus Tragelaphus; species Tragelaphus eurycerus. The sequence continues at coordinate 3,837,648 of CAKXYN010000014.1, forward strand.
TATAAACCTACTATAGTGCAGTACCATATATCTGCTTATGTTAGTTGGGTACTTAGACTAACTTCGTTGTACTTACGAACCAGTTGGACCTACGACCACATTCTCAGAATGGAACTCATTTGTATGTAGGGGACTTACTGTTCTGACAAGAGCTCTGTGTTGACTTCAGACTAATGTATAATGGTTCAGTGGACAGAGATGCAGATTTTACTACATTATGGGACAAATTTCTAACCATTAAAGTACCTTGGACATGGAATGGAGACTGCTCTAAAGTAGAGCGTCATCTGTGCCTGTAGGCGTTTACTCAGAGGATCAATAGTGCTATATCAAAGCTATGCACTAGAGCATGCACAGTGGCTGGCACAGTAAATGCTCAATAAATAACAGATGAAGTGATGATATAGAGAAGATTCCTCTGAGGGGTCTAGTCCAAATCCAAGATTCTGTCATTTTACCAGAAGTCCGTTCAGAAGAGCATCATTTGGCATTCTAACATTTGGGACACTTTGTGTTTTTATTAATAATATTATTATTACTAACAATATTAGCTATCAACCACTGAAAACTCATATTTCAAAGGCTTTATGCTAAGTGTCCCATGTAGTCTCATGTAAATACTTGTATGAGATAAGTATTATCACTCCACTTTACACGTGAGGAAACTGAGGTTCTCTCTGTTTATATGGCATATGCAAGATCATGCAATTAACAGGATACAAAATCAAGATTCAATCTGAATCCGCCTAGCTGTAAATTAAATACTTAACCACCCATTATACCACTCCAAAGAACAAAATGGCTGATTATCTTTCAGAGAGAAAGTATCAAATGAATAATAATTTTCAAGACAGACACATCAGATCAGATCAGATCAGATCAGTCGCTCAGTCGTGTCCGACTCTTTGCGACCCCATGAACTGCAGCATGCCAGGCATCCCTATCCATCACCAGCTCTCAGAGGTCACTCAGACTCACATTCATCAAGTCAGTGATGCCATCCAGCCATCTCATCCTCTGTCGTCCCCTTCTCCTCCTGCCCCCAATCCCTCCCAGCATCAGAGTCTTCTCCAATGAGTCAACTCTTCGCATGAGGTGGCCAAAATACTGGAGTTTCAGCTTTAGCATCATTCCTTCCAAAGAAATCCCAGGGCTGATCTCCTTCAGAATGGACCGGTTGTATCTCCTTGCAGTCCAAGGGACTCTCAAGAGTCTTCTCCAACACCACAGTTCAAAAGCATCAATTCTTCGGCGCTCAGCCTTCTTCACAGTCCAACTCTCACATCCATACATGACCACAGGAAAGACCATAGCCTTGACTAGGCGAACCTTTGTTGGCAAAGTGATGTCTCTGCTTTTGAATATGCTACCTAGGTTGGTCATAACTTTCCTTCCAAGGAGTAAGCGTCTTTTAATTTCATGGCTGCAGTCACCATCTGCAGTGATTTTGGAGCCCAGAAAAAGAAAGTCTGACACTGTTTCCACTGTTTCTCCATCTATTTCCCATGAAGTGATGGGACCAGATGCCATGATCTTTGTTTTCTGAATGTTGAGCTTTAAGCCAACCTTTTCACTCTCCACTTTCACCTTCATCAAGAGGCTTTTAGTTCCTCTTCACTTTCTGCCATAAGGGTGGTGTCATCTGCATATCTGAGGTTATTGATATTTCTCCCGGCAATCTTGATTCCAGCTTGTGTTTCTTCCAGTCCAGCATTTTTTATTATTTACTTTATATTTAAATTAAATAAAAATGAAGATAATATATACCTTTTTCATTTTCTTTTTTTTTTCCACTCTTTTGTTTGTTCTTCCTTCTTTATTTCTTTTTCTTTCTTCCTATCCAACATTCTTATTACTCAAAAGAAGAATCGGTTGTCTATTCTTTTTTATCATCTCTCTCTATTTATTTTTTTCTATTTATACAATTTTTTCTATAGTAAATAATAAATAAATAAAAATTTTTGTATATATGTATATATATATATATATATTTACTTTATTTCAATCACATAACTATATTCCTATCACTCAACAAGGAAAAAAAAAGAGAAAGAGACCATAAAAATGGTATTAATTATTTTTTAATTTCTTTCCTCCATCTCTAGGAAAACAAAAAAACACAAACAACCTAGCTACACCTACAATGTCAGAGGAGGCTGGACCCATGAAAAAAATTACAAAATAAAAAATTTACTATTTTTATATTTATTATTTTTTCTTTTTGTCCAAAGTGATTTGTTGAAAACCCATAAAGGGAAGAGGATCTAGGTGCTTATATTCAGGCACAGTAGAGAAAAACGAGCTTCTTTTTTTTTAACAACTAGACTGAGTAGGGAGGATGAAGACCTTTAGTGACAGTTTGCAACAGAAGTGCTCAAGACAGAAAAACCTAAGTGAAGTGACCAAGCTCTGTGGTCAAAAAAAAGAAAGAGAGGGAGATTGAACTTGGGTGCCTGGGAGCTGGTTGGGGTCCATCTCAATAAGCAGCAGGACATTTCACCATCTTCCCCAATGGCACAGCAGTAAAGAATCTGCCTACCAATGCAGGACACACAGGAGATGCCGGTTCGATCCCTGGGTTAGGAAGATCCCCTAGAGGAGGAAACAGCAACCCACTTCAGTACTCTTGCATGGGAAATCCCAGGGACAGAGGAGCTTGGTGGGCTACAGTTCATGGGGTCACAAAGAGTCAGACACGACTGAGTGACTGAGCACAGGGCACACCGGGGACAGGGGGATGACCAGCCAGAGGACAGGTGCTTGGAGCTGTACTACAGGAGTGCTTCTCAAAATTTGGTTTCCAGGCCAGTGTGTCATTTATACCTGGGAACCTACTTGATACGTAAATGCTGCAGCCCCTCTGGTGACCTACTGAATTAAAACCTCTGGGGCTGAGGCCCAGCAATCTGTATTTTAATAAGCCTCCAGGTGACTCTGACAAATACACAAGTTTGCAAACCCCTGAGCTAGGGAATAGGATTTGGCTCATGACAGCATTTCACCTCAGGAGGTACTGGTCCCCTGATAAAAGGTGAAAACAAAAACAAGTTGACTAGAAAGTCCCTGTGCTAGGAGAGCTAGAGGAAATGACTCATTTCTTCAATATCTATCAAAATATCACAAAAGAAGGACGGCAACTAATCCCTTAAGTGATCATGAGGCACCACTCCAAGTAGCATCTATCTTTTATGTACATTGCTATACAATCCACATTTGTTTGCTGACAGTTTCACTTGTTAACCAAAACCAAGAATACTCACTATAAATGATATAAAAATAGGACTTAAAATTAGTGAAACTTACCATATCAGTTAGCAATGAATTTGGCTGAAAACAACATATGCCTAAGATAAACACATATTATTCATTCCAGTCAGACACTTTGAAGAAAAATATTAAAATTTAAAAATATATATATCCTGAATCCAGTTATCAGTGGAATATTAGACACTTATGTTCTAAAATGAAAGGTGCATCACTCAAATGTACTCAAGAACTTGTTTAAAGTGAGACAAATCTGGGACTTCCAGTGCCTAAGACTCCATGTTTTCAATGCAGGGGGCCTGGGTTCAATCTCTGGTCAGGAAACTAGACCCCATAATGCCACGACTAAGAGTTTGCATGCCACAACTAGAAGAACCTATATGCTGCAATCAAGATCAAAGATTCCATATGCTGCCAACTAAGACTCAGCACAGCCAACTAAGTAAAAAAAAAATTTTTAAGTGACACACCCTGCTACCCTTATTGCACTGGTAAATGATGCTAATGAGCTGGGGAAAATGAAAAAAAAAAAAGTATACAAGATCACGCCCAAATCCATCTGAAGTCAGGATGCTCTGTTTCCCAGATTTCAAAACATGAATCTTTACATCACTCCCAACAAACAAGCAATGTCCTTATCAAATCATATAAAATCTATTTTCAAACTTTTTCTTTCCTTCAGAGATTGAGTCTAGCAAGAGAGGAAGAAATATTTTAAAGCAAATTCTTTTATTGAAGTTAAAAGGAACTCGAGGCTTCTCACCACGAGTAGAAGATAATCCCATGAGGTCGATGAAGAAAGCGAGGGAAGCCATAGATACAAACAGGCTCCCGGCGGCAGACCTTTACACTGATGTGAACGATGCTGGAGAGACGCCAGGACGCCTCAGCCAGGGAATGTGATCACACAGGCTTACAAAGGGAAAGGGCGAGGGGAGCAGGCTGGCATCCTCTTAGCCATAGCTATGGGAGGTGACAGCAGACTTGTCTCATCTGCAAGTGCTTAAGATAGTATTTCTTCATTAACACCATGCTAACCCCGAGAAGATACTGCGATGGTGGGGGTGAGGGTAGGGGTTAGGGGAACACCAGAGGAGCAAATTGTTTCAACTTAGTTCATACAGTTCCTCTTTCCAACCTTGCTGTATTCAGAGACACCTAATTATATCACCATATGCTTTGAAAAGAACATTTTTTCACTGCATCTAAAACAAGCATATGGTGAAATATTTTTTCAGGGTTATCTTTTAAATGAAGTGAAGGCAAATTGATGTGGTATATAATACTTCTAATATATAAGGAGCTTGAAGACCTTTGAGATATAACATCAGAAAGGATGGATTAATAATTTTCTTGACATATTCTTGCATGTTTGATTAATTAATTGGTGTCTTGAGACTATGTCATTTTATTTCAAGATTTGCATGTACATGGGTTAATTTAGTAATGGATATCACTTTAATTGGATTTGAAATTGGGGTTTATGTCTCTGAGGATCTTAACTGGTCAGGGTAGTCAAAAGTATTAATTAATACACCTCAGAATATTAACTTATTTTCTGAATGCCTCATGGTCCTCCTCAGTTCATAGATTTGTGAAAGTTTTCCTCTCAGCACAAACTCATGGCCGTACATTTGGGTAATTATAAAAGATCAGTCAAATGTAAAATTATGAAAAAAGTTTTTTAAAAAATTATCATAAGCCTTCTGTTACTGATTTTTAAATTAGTTTACTGAAAATGCACTTGTAGTATCTAGGAAAAATTCAACTCTGTGTTTCTTGAATCTACTTTCTCTCAAATATAAATGTATCTGCCAGCATCATCAAATTGAGCCATTTAAACAATGATTGTCATTGACCTGTTTTAGAAATAATGTGTTAAAATATATATCAAATATATGTTTGGTAGGAGGTCAAAGCCCATGAGAATTCATTATGATTCTTTCATTCACTATTCTTGCAACTCTGTTCAAGTTAACCTGTCTTTTTGTGTTGGGTTAACTTGTCCTTGGAGAAGGCAATGGCACCCCACTCCAGTACTCTTGCCTGGAAAATCCCATGGATGGAGGACCCTGGTAGGCTGCAGTCTGTGGGGTCGCTAAGAGTTGGACACCACTGAGCAACTTCACTTTCACTTTTCACTTTCATGCATTGGAGAAGGAAATGGCAACCCACTCCAGTGTTCTTGCCTGGAGAATCCCAGGGACAGGGGAGCCTGGTGGGCTGCTGTCTATGGGGTTGCACAGAGTCGGACACAACTGAAGCGACTTAGCAGCAGCAGCAGCAGCAACTTGTCCTTATTTGTAAAATGAAGCTACATTCTAACATGGCCATGGTTCACCGAAGTCTGTGTCTGTGAAACCTGCAGAGTCAAGAGCCTATGTCTGTTTGCTGACTTTTCCCTGCTTGTGGAGAGACCTACCAGTCACTCAAGGACACCAAATACACAGTCTGCAATGAGGTTTGGAGAGACTCTGTAACAATTTCAAGTTGGCACAGAAGTTGGCCTCACACTGCTTCTATGCACCATCAATGGGTCCCCATATATACCCAGAAACCTCCTGAGGTAAAACAAGTGGTCCAAGAACACCTCCCAGGAACTATGCAAGAGATCCTGGGCCCACTGCCTTACCATCACTGCCTTTCCCTGTTCCATGAGAAAGCACAGTCCTTTGTGTACACTGCCCTCTGGTTTTCTTGCTTTGCATGGGTGATTAAAGACTCTCCAGTGTTATTTAGAATCAGAGGGAGACAAAGCTTCATAGGTATTTGATGTGACCTTCAAGCCTCTGCATGACTTGGCCACTTGTCTACCTCTAACTCCCCACTGCCTTGGTGAGCAGTGGAGCTCCCCCAAGTCTCCATGTTCCAGTTACAGCAGCCACCTTGCCTCCTGCCCCAGGGCCCTGGCACCTGCAACCCCCTCAGGAAGACTCTAGCCACATGCTCCATGGGCCCCCACACACAGTCTTGATGCAATCTCTGTTAAAGTATCACTTTCTCAGGGAAACTTTTCATAACTCCCCAGTCTAGGTCAAGTTTGTTTATGAGCAACTCTAAAGGATTATGATCCTTTCTGTCACTTATCTACATTTGCAATTATGTGTTCATGATGGAATATGGATATATCTCAGGCAATCTGCAAGAGGATACTCTAATAATGTCTGTGTCCACAGATCAGTGATAACATCCATAAGGGTATGTACTTTGAGCCTTTTGCTCACTAGTTCTATCATTGAAATTCAATGGGTGGAAGCAACCAGTTATGACTGATTTATAGCATAAAAGACAAAAAGGTTAAAAATCTACAGGTTAAAAATCTATGTCAGACACAAGCTGCCCAGATTTGAATATTGAGTCTGCCACTTATTACCTCTGTGGTCTTGGACAGGTTTCTTAATCTCTGTGTGCCTCAGCTTCTTCACATGTAAAATGGGGATTACAAGAAGATCTATGTATTACCACTGTGGTGAGGATTAAGTGCACCTTTTCATCTAAAGCATTTAGTAAGAACAAAACAAAGTAAATGTTAAGCATCCAGTAAATTTTGACTATTATTATTTAAAGCAGAAAATAAATTTACTAATACTAATATTAATTTCAAAGGTTATTCTTTCAGCTCATACAGTTCAATATAAAAAACAGACAAGTCAATTAACAAATAAGCAGAAGATCTAAATATACATTTCTCCAAAGAAGACACACAGATAGCCAAAAATCACACATGAAAAGTTCAACACTACTAACCACTAGAGAAATTCAAATCAAAATTACAATGAGGTATCACCTCACACCAGTCACAATGGTCACCATCAAAAAATCTACAAACAATAAATGCTGGAGAGGGTGTGGAGAAGTGGGAACACTTTTAAACTGTTGGTGGGAATGTAAATTGGTACAGCCACTATGGAGAATAGTATGGAGGTTCCTTAAAATATTAAAAACAGAACTACCATCTCATCCAGCAGTCACACTTCTGGACATATACCCAGAGAAAATTATAATTCAAAAAGGTATATGCACCCCAATGTTCATTGCAGCACTATTTACAATAGCCAAGACATGGGAGCAACCTAAATGTCCATCAACAGGGGAATGGACAGAAGAACAGATCAGTGAGCTGGAAGATAAAATGGTGGAAATAACTTCTGAATAGCAGAATAAATTAAAAAGAATGAACAGAACTGAGAATAGTCTCAGAGACCTCTGGGACAATATCAAATGCACCAACATTTGAATTATAGGGGTCCCAGAAGAAGAACGGGGAAGGCAATGGCACCCCACTCCAGTATTCTTGCCTGGAGAATCCCAGGGACAGTGGAGCCTGGTGGGCTGCCGTCTACGGGGTCGCACAGAGTCGGACACGACTGAAGCGACTTAGCAGCAGCAGCAGAAGAAGAAGAAGAGTAAAAGAAAGGGTATGAGAAAATTTTTGAAGAGACTATAGTTGAAAATTTCCCCAACATGGAAAAGGAAATAGTCAATCAAGTCCAAGAGGCACAAAGAGTCCCATACAGGATAAATCTAAGGAGAAACACACCAAGACACGTACTAATCAAACTAACAAAGACTAAACACAAAGAAAGAATATTAAAAGCAGTAAGGAAGAAGCAACAAGTAATATACAGGGGAAGCACCATATGCTTAACAGCTAATCTTTCAGCAAAAACTCTTTAGGCCAGAAGAGAAAGGCAGGATATATTTAAAACACTGAAAGGGAAAAAGCTACAACCAAGATTACAGCAAGGATCTCATTCAAAATTGATGGAGAAATAACAAGCTTTTCAGACAAGCAAAAGTTAAGAGACCTCAGTACCACCAAAATAGCTTTACAACAAATGTTAAAGGGACTTATGTAGTCCAGAAATACAAGAGAAGACAAAAGATCTACAAAGTCAATCCCAAACAATTAAGAAAATATATAGGAACATATATATCAATAATTACTTTAAATGTAAATGGATTAAATGCTCCAACCAAAAGACACAGACTGGCTGAATGGATACGAAAATAAGACCCATACATATGCTCTCTATAAGAAACCCACTTTGGACCTAAAGACACATATAGACTGAAAGTGAGAGGATGGAAAAATATATTCCATGCAAATGGAAAGCAAAAGAAAGCTAGAATAGCAATCCTCCTATCAGACAAAAAGGCCTTAAAATAAAGAAGATTACAAGAGACAAGGAAGGACACTACATAATGATCAAGGGATCAATCCAAGAGGAAGACATAACAATTGTAAGTATCTCTGCAGAGCAATGGCTGTGCTTGCTAGAGCAGCCGTGAAGAGATACCCCATGCCCAAGGTAAGAAAACCCCAAGTAAGACAGTAGATGTTGCAAGTGGGCATCAGAGGGCAAACACACTGAAACCATATTCACAGAAAACTAGTCAATCTAATCACACTAGGATCACAGCCTTGTCTAACTCAATGAAACTAAGCCATGCCCGTGGGGCAAACCAAGATGGGAGGGTCATGGTGGAGAGATTTGACAGGATGTGGTCCATTGGAGAAGGGAATGGCAAACCACTTCAGTATTCTTGCCTTGAGAACCCCATGAACAGTATGAAAAGGCAAAATGATAGGATACTGAAAGAGGAACTACCCAGGTCAGTAGGGGCCCAATATGCTACTGGAGATCAGTGGAGAAATAACTCCACAAAGAATGAAGGGATGGAGCCAAAGCAAAAACAATACCCAGCTGTGGATGTGACTGGTGATAGAAGCAAGGTCCGATGCTGTAAAGAGCAATATTGCACAGGAACCTGGAATGTCAGGTCCATGAATCAAGGCAAATTGGAAGTGGTCAAACAAGAGATGGCCAGAGTGAATGTCAACATTCTAGGAATCAGCGGACTGAAATGGACTGGAATGGGTGAATTTAACTCAGATGACCATTATATCTACTACTGCGGGCAGGAATCCCTCAGAAGAAATGGAGTGGCCATCATGGTCAACAAAAGAGTCCGAAATGCAGTACTTGGATGCAATCTCAAAAACGACAGAATGATCTCTGTTCGTTTCCAAGGCAAACCATTCAATATCACAATAATCCAAGTCTATGCCCCGACCAGTAATGCTGAAGAAGCTGAAGTTGAACAGTTCTATGAAGACCTACAAGACCTTCTAGAGCTAACACCCCCAAAAGATGTCTTTTTCATTATAGGGGATTGGAATGAAAGGAAGTCCAGAAACACCTGGGATAACAGGCAAATTTGGCCTTGGAGTACAGAATGAAGCAGGGCAAAGGCTAATAGAGTTCTGCCAAGAGAACGCACTCATCATAGCAAACACCCTCTTCCAACAACACAAGAGAACACTATACACATGGACACCAGATGGTAGACACCGAAATCAGACTGATTACATTCTTTGCAGCCAAAGATGGAGAAGGTCTCTACAGTCAGCAAAAATAAGACCGGGAGCTGACTGTGGCTAGGATCATGAACTCCTTATTGTCAAATTGAAACTGAAATGGAAGAAAGTGGAGAAAACCACTAGACTATTCAGGTATGACCTAAACCAAACCCCTTATGACTATACAGTGGAAGTGAGAAATAGATTTAAGGGATTATATCTGATAGACAGAGTACTTGATGAACTGTGGATGGAGGTTCATGACATTGTACAGAAGACAGGAATCAAGACGATCCCCAAGAAAAAGAAATGCAAAAAAGCAAAATGGCTGTCTGAGGAGGCCTTACAAATAGCTGTGAAAAGAAGAGAAGTGAAAAGCAAAAGAGAAAAGGAAAGATAAAAGCATCTGAATGCAGAGTTCCAAAGAATGGCAAGGAGAGATAAGATATACCAAGGGAACATTTCATGCAAAGATGGGCACAATAAAAGAAGAAATGGTAGGGACCTAACAGAAGCAGAAGATATTAAGAAGAGGTGGCAAGAATACACAGAAGAAACATAAAAAAAAGATCTTCAGGACCCAGATAACCACAATGGTGTGATCACTCATCTATAGAGCCAGACATCCTGGAATGTGAAGTTAAGTGGGCCTTAGGAAGCATCACTATGAAAAAAGCTAGTGGAGGTGATGGAATTACAGTTGAGCTATTTCAAATCCTGAAAGATAATGCTATGAAAGTGCTGCACTCAATATGCCAGCAAATTTGGAAAACTCAGCAGTGACCACAGGATTGGAAAAGCTCAGTTTTCATTCCAATCCCAAAGAAAGGCGATGCCAAAGAATGCTCAAACTACTGCACAATTGCACTCATGTCACACACTAGTAAAGTAAGGCTCAAAATTCTCCAAGACAGGCTTCAGCACTACATGAACCATGAACTTCCAGATGTTCAAGCTGGTTTTAGAAAAGGCAGAGGAACCAGAGATCAAATTGCCAACATTAAATGGACCATGGAAAAAGCAAGAGAGTTCCAGAAAAGCATCTATTTCTGCTTTATTGACTATGCCAACGCCTTTGACTATGTGGACCACAATAAACTGTGAAAAATTCTGAAAGAGATGGGAATACCAGACCACCTGATCTGCCTCTTGAGAAACCTATATGCAGATCAGGAAACAACTGTTAGAACTGGACATGGAACAACAGACTGGTTCCAAAATGGGAAAGGAGTACATCAAGGCTGTATATTGTCACCCTGTCTATTTAACTTATATGCAGAGTACATCATGAGAAATGCTGGGCTGGAGGAAGCACAAGCTGGAATCAAGATTGCCGGGAGAAATATCAATAACCTCAGATATGCAGATGACACCACCCTTATGACAGAAAGTGAAGAGGAACTAAAGAGCCTCTTGATGAAAGTGAAAGAGGAGAGTGAAAAAGTTGGCTTAAAGCTCAGCATTCAGAAAACTAAGATCATGGCATCCAGTCCCATCACTTCATGGCAAATAGATGGGGAAACAGTAGAAACAGTGGCTGACTTTATTTTTCTGGGCTCCAAAATCACTGCAGATGGTGATAGCAGCCATGAAATTAAAAGATGTTCACTCCTTGGAAGGAAAGTTATGACCAACCCTAGACAGCAAATTAAAAAGCAGAGACATTACTTTGCCAACAAAGGTCCATCCAGTCAAGGCTATGGTTTTTCCTGTGGTCATGTATGGATGTGAGAGTTGAACTATAAAGAAAGCTGAGGGAAGAAGAATTGATGCTTTTGAACTGTGGTGTTGGAGAAGACTCTTGAGAGTCCCTTGGACTGCAAGGAGATCCAACCAGTCCATTCTAAAGGAGACCAGTGCTGGGTGTTCTTTGGAAGGACTGATGTTGAAGCTGAAATGTCAATAGTTTGCCCACCTGATGCAAAGAGTTGACTCCTTTGAAAAGACCCTGATGCTGGGAAAGACTGAGGGCGGGAGGAGAAGGGGACGACAGAGGATGAGATGGTTGGATGGCATCAGCGACTCAATAGACATGGATTTGGGTGGAGTCCGGGAGTTGGTGATGGACAGGGTGGCCTGCCGTGCTGCGGTTCATTGGGTCGCAAAGAGTCGGACATGACTGAGTGACTGAACTGAACTGAACTGAATGGAGAAACAGCCATAGAGACTAGACTTATGGACATGGGGAGAGGGGAGGAGAAGGTGAGATGTATGAAAAGAGTAACATGGGAACTTACATTACCATATGTAAAATAGAAAGCCAACGGGAATTTGCTGTATGGCTCAGGAAACTCAAACAGGGGCTCTGTATCAACCTAGAGGGGTGGGATGGGGAGGGAAATGAAGGAAGGTCCAAAAGGGAGGGGATATATGTATACCTATGGCTGATGCATGTTGAGGTTTGGCAGAAAACAACAAAATTCTGTAAAGCAATTATCCTTCAATAAAAAGAAAAAAAAAAATACCCAGCTGACAGCAAAAAAAAAAAAAAAAAAAAAACAGGGGAATGGATAAAGATATAGTACATATATACAATAGAATATTACTCAGCCATAAGAAGAATGAAATAATGCCATTTGCAGGAACATAGATGGACCTAACATTGTTATACTGAGTGAAGTAAGTCATAGAGTGAAAGACAAAGAGCATATGATATCACTTGTATGTGGAATCTAAAAAACTGGTACAAAAGAACTTATTTACAAAATAGAAACAGAGTCACAAATGTGACCATAGGTGTGTAGAAAGCAAACCTATGGTTACCAAGGGGAAAGGTGGGTAAGAGACAAATTGGGAGACTGGAATTGACATATATACACAACTAAACATAGATACTGATAAAGACCTACTGTATAGCAGCGGGAACTCTATTTAATACTCTGTAATAACCAATATGGGAAAAGAATCTAAAAAAGAGAGGATAAATATATATGTATAACTCATTCACTCTGCTGTACACCTGAAACTAACACAACAATGTAAATCAACCATACTCCAATAAAAATTAAAAATAAAGGTTATCGATTTAATCATGAAACATTATTAAAAAGTTATTAGATAATATTCAAAGATTCTGGGAAAGGAAAAACTATAGAAACAGAAAACAGATTAGGGTTTGGGGTGGCTGAGGATGACTACAGTGGTGGGTAAATAACTTTATATTAATACATTGTCAAAATCTATAGAACTATCTACCACAAAGAGTGAATTTACTGTATGTAAATTTGAAAAATGAAAAGTTACTTGATAGCTTATATAATCACTATACTTTTTGGTGATCTAGATTGAGAACCAAATAGAAATTTTTAAAAGGCCAGTGAATATTGAGGGTCACAGCCCAAATCAGTTCAGTGGGGACATGGCATGACTATTTCTGGAGACTGGACTCCAGAGAGCATACCACTGCCATCATCCAGGGCATGAAGCATGCAAAGCTCCATCAGGATTCACTGCCCCTGTTAGCCCTGCTGCTGCTACTGCTGCTGCTAAGTCGCTTCAGTCGTGTCCAACTCTCTGAGACCCCATAGACGGCAGCCCACCAGGCTCCCCTGTCCCTGGGATTCTCCAGGCAAGAACACTGGAGTGCATTCCCATTTCCTTCTCCAGTGCATGAAAGTGAAAAGTCAAAGTGAAGTCACTCAGTCGTGTCCAACTCCTAGCGACCCCATGGACTACAGCCTTCCAGGCTCCTCCATCCATGGGATTTTCCAGGCAAGAGTACTGGAGTGGGGTGCCATTGCCTTCTCCACCTGTTAGCCCTACAGCCCTCGAAACTGAATATGAACACTTAGTGACAACCCTGTGTTAGCAGAGAAGATTCTCTGTCCTGGCTTCTCAGGTCAGTAGCTACCAATTCAAAGTCTATCTAATGTGGGTGTAAAAATTAGCCAAGCCTAGATCATGAACATGTATCTTAGCTGCAAGGGAGGCTGGATACACAAATGTTAGCTTGTGCTTTATAATTCTGAGCTAATGCTACCCCCAGCAACACTAATAAAGGAGACGATTATCCAGAATATAGGTGTGGGTTCAGATGTTGGACGTCAAAAAATAAAAACTGACACAAAATAAACATGTCAATGACAGTTTTCAATAAATGAATCACATTTACAACAAAGAGCTGAAATTAGGCCTTTCATAAAAAAGAGTTCTTATTAACAAATAATTGTAATAGCAGGCAATTACTCCTGCCCAACTTGAATATAAACTAACATTTAACAAGAAGCAATATATTATAGTGGAAAGGGAGCTGCACCAGATGGCCAGAGATCTTAAATTCACAGAAAAATACCTTGACCCTTCCCATCCCACCCCTGCCCTCGCTTAAGGCTTCACTTCCATATCTATGACACAAGCCCTATACAGAACTGTTGTGAGAATAAAATCAGGGGGAAAGTACAAAGTTTTTAAAACTTCAAAACGCTACATAAATGTAAGTTATAAAATAGTATCACCCCTTTGTGAAACTGTGTGAAAGTGTTAGTTGCTTTGTCACACCTGACTCTTTGCAACCCCATGCACTGTAGCCCACCAGGCCCCTCTGTCCATGGGATTGTCCAGGTGAGAACACTGGAGTGGGTTGCCATCACCCCTTTCAGTTCAGTTCAGTCGCTCAGTCGTGTCCGACTCTTTGCGACTCCATGAATCGCAGCACGCCAGGCCTCCCTGTCCATCACCAACTCCCGGAGGTCACTCAGACTCACGTCCATCAAGTCGGTGATGCCATCCAGCCATCTCATCCTCTGTCGTCCCCTTCTCCTCTTGCCCCCAATCCCTCCCAGCATCAGGGTCCTTTCCAGTGAGTCAGCTTTTTGCATCAGGTGGCCAAAGTATATGAGTTTCAGCTTTAGCATCAGTCCTTCCAAAGAACACCAAGGACTGATCTCCTTTACAATGGACTGGTTGGATCTCCTTGCAGTCCAAGGGACTCTCAACAGTCTTCTCCAACACCACAGTTCAAAAGCATCAATTCTTCTGCGCTCAGCTTTCTTCACATGATTTAAATTTTCATAGGTTGAAATGGTAAGGTTTTCAAGATATTATTTTCTAAGAAGACATTTTTATCTTTCTCCCTTACGTCTTCTTGTCAGTCAACGGAAGAGAGCATACTCTCACCTGCGCTCCCAGGCCATCTCTCTACCCACTTCTCAGCTCTTCATCTGCCTCCTATAAGAGGAAAAACTGATGTCATCAGCCTCATGCTTGGATCAAAGTTGACTAGTAACAGAGCTACTATTCCAAAAGTTAAGAATAACTTCCACTAACTTTCTGTTGCTACCTGATCCTCTTCTGTTGGTTCACAGACCAGAGCCTAGCCTCAGAAGCAGGCCAGCATCCTTATCCAGGGGCTGGCTAGGTACCGGACTTAGGAAGCCAGGGGCAAGGAGCCCTGCCTAGAGGACTAGGCCACTTCCTCATGAACCACTGCCATTTCACAGGGAAATCTGCTGTCTAAAGCTCCGGGCACTTGTCCAGCTATTCTATCTCAGAAGCCATGGCATGTACTTTGGCCCCCTCCTCCCAGGCTCTCGGTGGTTGTTTACCAGTCAAGAGTCCTAGAGAGCAGGTGGGCCAGTGGTAGGATTCAGTATTAAAATTCCACCAAAATTCCAGCACAAATCTTTTAGTGGAAGAAAGAAAAGCCTTAGAACAATATCTACATGATAACTCTGCTTCTATCAAATAAAAATATCCCCATATTCTGTGTATGTTCTTATACAATTATGAGAATAATGTTTGAAAAGGTCACAGAGGATGCAAACCAAATTCTCACCATGCCGGCCATTCGAGAGAACGGGTTGGAGGGAGTTAGAGGGGGGAAATGTAAAGAGAGGTATTAACTTTTTCCCTGTGTAGTTTCGTATATTGTTTTGGATTTTTACAATGAGCACATATATTCACACTTTATGTGTGTTTCAAGCAAGAAGGTTTTCTGGTTTTTCATACATACAAAAATAACTTGCTGAATATCAGAAATCTAAGGAACGACAAATCTCTTGCACAAAAGATTTGCTTGAGCAAATGTATGGCCTTATCTAAAATAAAACTTCACTTCCTCTTAAAAAAAATTATAAGAACTATGTGAATTTGTGGGGAAAATCACTTTTTAAGAACTAAGAAAAAATACAAAATAATTCCTATCATAAGTTTTATTCTTGGTTCTCTTGACTTGCTGTCACCTCTGGGCCTTTATGAGTACTAGACAAAAGGTATTTTGAGGGATGGCTGAAGGATTACGAATTCTCAGGGAATAGAAGATAGGATGTCATTTGCCAAAGCAGGAACTGATGTCTGTCTTCTGAATCAGGTGGTATGATTACCAAGTACTGTATATAATATTATACATATACATTTAGATATATAGCACACACATATCTATATATATTCACACAATTCATGCAAAATATATATTACTGAGCGTCCCAAAAGTGAGAGCTATAATTTAGCCATTTTTGTATCATAGTACTCAGTATAATAACCAGATACTTCATCATCAATACAAATATTCTGAGCTGTGTAACAATATTTTAGCTACCACTGATTGAAGACTATGCTGGCCACTTAAATACACTGTCATTTAACCTACAACTTACTAGGTAGGTATTATGGCTTGAATCATGTTCCCCTCAAAGTCATATGTTGTAGTTCTAACTCCCAAAACTTCAGAATGTGATTCTATTCGAAGATAGGGCCTTTAAAGTGGTAAAGTAAAGAATGAGGTCATGTGAGTGGGTCCCGATCCAATACAACTAGTCTCCTCATAAGAATAGATTAGGAAATGACACACAGAAGCAATACCTCGTGAAGACACTGGAGCCATCCAGAAGCCAACGAGAGGCCTTACTTGGACTTCCAGTACCCAAGACTGTAAGAAAAATTAATTTCTGTGGTATAAGCCAGTCTGTGACACTTTGTTATGGCAGCTTTAGCAAACTAATCTAGTAAGTCAATGATTTTACCCCACTACCTGATTTGAGATACTTCCCTGGTGGCTCAGATGGTAAAGCGTCTGCCTACAATGCGGGAGACCTGGGTTCAATCCCTCGGTCAGGAAGATCTCCTGGAGAAGGAAATGGCAGCCCACTTCAGTATTCTTGCCTGGAAAATTCCATGGACGGAGGAGCTTGGTAGGCTACAGTCCATGGGGTCGCAAAGAGTCCGACACAACTGAGCGACTTCAGTGTCAATGTCAAGTCTGGATAGTGTAGCCCAATGGACTTGCAATGGGTGTCTGTTTTGGGAACAGTACCCTGTTGTCCCTAAACGTTTCTATTCCATGAAGTATTTCTGGGTCTACAAACAAAGGATAAGCACAGTATCAAGACTACGACATCCTAAGAGTCTTCCTACTGTAGCTGGCCAACTTCTGGACCAAGCATTCAACCAGCCTCTCTCTCTTAGAATCTGAAATCTGAGTAGAGAGAGTCACACAGGACAGAAGGAATTTGGAACTGAGACATTTCGAGTCTAGTACCCTTAGATTCTCCATGAGTTCTTATCATAGAGATCCCTGGAGCTACTCTGGTTGCTGACCTTCCCAAGGCCTTAAATTTTCAACTCTTCTTCTGCTTCCTCTTTTTTGGCCTAAACTTACTAGGGAGAGTCTTTGCTTCCTGAAGCCCAAAACACCTCAGTGATACACATATCATTTCATACAATTAAGTCTCTCCCATGATAGTCTCTTAATAAATAAATCAACTGTATATTCTTGGGCCCCCTTAAGGGAAAAAGTCTGAAAATGCCTTGCAAAATAAAACTTTCCACCATACCCATCCAATGTCAGTAGGTGACAATGCCATTTCACAGATGAAAAAGGTCAAAGAATAGAAGCTAACATAAAACCAGACTTTAGTAACATACCAAACAGAACTTAAGAAAATTACGTGCAAGAGAAAAGAGTACATGGAAAAGTTGAATTGCAGAAGTATAGAATTTGTTCAATAACTAGGCTGAAGTTTGTATCTGCGGTGCGCTATGGCATGCAGCTAAGAGCTAGACAGCAAGTGAGTGCAGGAGTTTTGCACAATAACTCTGCCCTGCTGCTAAGTCTGCTAAGTCGCTTCAGTCGTGTCCGACTCTGTGTGACCCCATAGACGGAAGCCCGCCAGGCTTCCCCGTCCCTGGGATTCTCCAGGCAAGACCACTGGAGTGGGTTGCCATTTTCTTCTCCAATGCATGAAAGTGGAAAGTGAAAGTGAAGTCGCTCAGTCGTGTCCGACTCTTAGCGACCCCATGGACTGCAGCCTACAAGGCTCCTCCGTCCATGGGATTTTCCAGGCAAGAGTACTGGAGTGGGGTGCCATTGCCTTCTCCGAACTCTGCCCTACTGGACTCTCAATCCCCAAGCCAGATGGTTTCCACAGAGACAACCTATCTCATTACCAAGGTGAGTTAAAATCATGACTTGGTAAAAGAATTTTAGACTCACTTCCAATAGCACTATTTTCTGATATCCCTACACAAGTAATAGGCCAAGTTGTGTCTATTTACCAAAACAGTGATTTCCCACAATGAAAATTACTTATTCTTCATGTATTATTTATATCATCTGTAATTTTTTAGCATAAAGTTTATAAAAATATATATTCTCCCAATCCCCATGAGTCACAATTTTAAAATTGTCTACAGCCAGATCACACAATTAGATCTCAGAATTGACACATCTTTTTTCTGCTTAAATTTTAAAACTTCAATACAGCTTTCATTTACTTTTCCACGCTCCTTTCATATTAGAAATTAAATTCCTTTAACTGTTTTCTAACACCTGGAAGATTTTTACTCGCAGTTTCTGCTTTTCTTTATCCATCAAAGAACTGCTATGACAGTTTTCAAAAGCTTTGTAAGTCCCAATCTAAACTGATTTCATCATTCATGAAACTGGCATCATTCACCCTGCACTTGCTACCTCAAATAGTAAGTATTAGGAATGGCTTTTTATATTCCAGTGAAGTAAACCACCTACTAAGATAGGCTAACTAACCTGATCAACGGGAAAGTCTTATTCTCGAGTCCTGTGCCCAAAGACGTTTGCAGGTGTCCTCATCAGCTGTCCCCAAAGCTAATACTTATTTTGCCCAACTATACATCTACAGGAATGTCAGGAAGCAACAGTTAGAACTGGATATGGAACAACAGGCTGGTTCCAAACAGGAGAAGGAGTTCGTCAAGGCTGTATATTGTCATCCTGTTTAACTTATATGCAGAGTACATCATGAGAAACGCTGGACTGGAAGAAACACAAGTTGGAATCAAGATTGCTGGGAGAAATATCAATAACCTCAGATATGCAGATGACACCACCCTTATGACAGAAAGTGAAGAGGAACTAAAAAGCCTCTTGATGAAAGTGAAAGTGGAGAGTGAAAAAGTTGGCTTAAAGCTCAGCATTCAGAAAACGAAGATCATGGCATCTGGTCCCATCACTTCATGGGAAATAGATGGGGAAACAGTGGAAACAGTGTAAGACTTTATTTTTCTGGGCTCCAAAATCACTGCAAACGGTGACTACAGCCATGAAATTAAAAGACGCTTACTCCTTGGAAGGAAAGTTATGACCAACCTAGATAGCATATTCAAAAGCAGAGACATTACTTTGCCAACAAAGATTCACCTAGTCAAGGCTATGGTCTTTCCTGTGGTCATGTATGGATGTGAGAGCTGGACTGTGAAGAAGGCTGAGCGCCAAAGAATTGATGCTTTTGAACTGTGGTGTTGGAGAAGACTCTTGAGAGTCCCTTGGACTGCAAGGAGGTCCAACCAGTCCATTCTGAAGGAGATCAGCCCTGGGATTTCTTTGGAAGGAATGATGCTAAAGCTGAAACTCCAGTACTTTGGCCACCTCGTTCAAAGAGTTGACTCATTGGAAAAGATTCTGATGCTGGGAGGGATTGGGGGCAGGAGGAGAAAGGGATGACAGAGGATGAGATGGCTGGATGGCATCAGTGACTCGATGGATGTGGGTCTGAGTTACCTCCGGGAGTTGGTGATGGACAGGGAGGCCTGGTGTGCTGCGATTCATGGGGTCACAAAGAATCGGACATGACTGAGCGACTGATCTGATCTGATCTGACACATCTACAAACCAAAATCTCTCCTTTCCTCCCCTTCCCTCACTTTCTACCTTCCCCTTCTCTCCTCCACCCCACCCCCACCCAACCCTCATCTCTCAGTTTCTGCTTCAATTTCAGTGTTCTTGATCAATCAATCCCTGCTCAACCAACTAGCTCTCAGATAGAGACAAACACGGGAAGAGAAAACGTTATGACTTACAAGTTGCTAAAAAAAAGTCTCCATGGTGCTCCTTCCTCTATGTAACCATTCGTGTTGCCCCCAGTTTCCCACACCAATAACCCCAGACGTTTAAGTCCTGATCAACTTTGTTAAAATACCTAGAGCTGCCCTTGGTAAATTAGTGCATGAATAGCCACTGCCACGGAAGGGGGGTCTTGTGCTACAGGGATGAAAAATGCAAGCACTTAGAAAGCCTGGACCCAGACATTTGGCTCTGATGTGAGCTAGTCACCAGTAGAAACACAGATTAAAGGCAGAAGTGAAAAAATGGGAACGTATAAGAAGTAAGTATATAGACGGCTGAGTCCCTTGGCTGCTCCCCTGAAACTACCAGAACAATGTTAACTGGCTATGCCCCAATACAACACAAAAAGTTTATTATAAAAAATAAAAAAAGTAAGTTAGGACTCAGAAGGAGGGAAGGAAAAGTCTGTGAGGTGAACTGCTTCAATCAGAATGGCAGGGGAACACTGACGTTCGTGTGATATGCAGACTGACATTTTTGTTGTTGTTGTTGTTGTTTTTTAATTGGCATAAAAGTGAAAATGTATTTAGAATGAGAAAATAAATAACAATGAATTACTCATTTTTTAAAGATGACATATCTGACACATTTTTTTGAGCCTTTCCCGCATTTTTATTTGGATCTCAATAAATGTATACGTTAATCTAAATGGAATTGACAGCTTTACAAGTTTAAGCTTTTTATCCCAAGATAAGTATGTGACTTATTTAAGTCATCTTTTACGGACATAGAGATAGAGATATAACATTTTCTTCAAGAAGGTTCTGCTCATTTCTAGTTATATTTATTCCGAGGTATTTAAAAAAATTTCTGTTGCTACTGTTAACCTATCTATATCTGTAGATATACTTTTTGATACCTATCTATATGGCATATCTGCCAGAGTTTTAAGACTGATTTCGACATTGTTTTAATCTGTATATTCATTGACCATGTCTTTAAATGACAACAGCTCATATTTTCTAAAGAGGAAATAGAAGAGTAATTCAGTCTTTCTTCTAACACAGTTGGCAGATTTTTAGTTTTTATTACAAACAGATTCTAAAAGTTTCTTTCATAACACCACCTAATATGGAATTGAGAAAATTGGGGGGATTTTTTTTTTTTAATTTGACAAGGCTTCTCATTAAGTTTCTTTCATATATATCTGGTTTCTGGTTCTCTGCATTTCAAACCGTGTTTCTCTCCGCTGCCCACGCACTTTCAGTGCCAAGAACACGTTCATGTTGCAAATGCTCCTGGTCTTGCACCTTCCAGTCCAGCTGCCACTGTAAGCAGCAGATCTACTCAGGGACAGTAGCTTCGGTTGTGAAACCACATGTTAAATGTAGAACATACATCAGCAGCTAACACCTCTCTGTCACCAAGTTGCAAGATAAAGAAGCATTTAGAGTATCAAGCAAATCCATACCAGCTTTTAACTGTATGTTAAATGGCATAAATCACATGAATTTACTGATAATTTCCTCCTCACCAGAGCAATTGCTTCTAGTGATTTGGCTTTCTTCCAGGCCCTTTTAGATAGCAGTGCTGACCAAATTATCCTGTTATTCAGAAAGCTCAATGAAACATTAGATCATATTTATTTTCAATAATTAAATTCATACCAGCTGCCAAACAAGAAAAGTGTTCCTTCTAACGCAAACCAAAATCAGTTTTAAAAAGACGTTGTTCACAAAGAGTGCATGCGACGAATCAGAATATTCTACATTTAAAGCCATACATAGCAACATGGGCAACTGTGGACACATTAATTTGCAGGTAGTAGGGGATGTCTTCCTGTTCACGTTATTTTGTTCTTATAAAATATAGTGTTCTATCTAAGTAGTTTACAAAAGAATTGATCATCATTTTCGAAGTGCCTAATACAGTAGTTAGATTGAGAAACTATGAAATCAAAACAGTATTTCCATAGAGTTATTTGAAAGCATCTATTCACACTAATTCTTAGGACGGCTGTAAAATTTCTGGTTTGTGTCAAAATTATTTTATAAAATTGAAAAGCTAAGTATATGGGATTTTTACTCTGAACTTAACAATTTACTAAAACACGGAGACCTAAAAATGCTCCTTTATCACATATTTGATTCTTTAGGAAATTCCTATAGAAAAAAAAAGTTTAGGAATTCAAGACAAAATAAATATGCTTTAAAGCTCACTACTGTCACCCTACTTATTTAACTTATATGCAGAATACATCATGAGAAACGCTGGGCTGGAAGAAGCACAAGCTGGAATCAAGATTGCCGGGAGAAATATCAGTAACCTCAGATATGCAGATGACACCATTCTTATGGCAGAAAGTGAAGAGGAACTAAAAAGCCTCTTGATGAAAGTGAAACAGCAGAGTGAAAAAGTTGGGTTAAAGCTCAACATTCAGAAAACGAAGATCGTGGCATCTGGTCCCATCACTTCGTGGGAAATAGATGGAGAAACAGTGGAAACAGTGTCAGACTTTATTTGGGGGGCTCCAAAATCACTATAGATGGTGATTGCAGCCATGAAATTAAAAGACGTTTACTCCTTGGAAGGAAAGTTATGACCAACCTAGATGCATATTCAAAAGCAGAGACATTACTTTGCCAACAAAGGTCCATCTAGTCAAGGATAGGGTTTTTCCAGTAGTCATGTATGGATGTGAGAGTTGGGCTGTGAAGAAAGCTGAGCACAGCACTGAAGAATTGATGCTTTTGAACTGTGGTGTTGGAGAAGACTTGTGAGAGTCCCTTGGACTGCAAGGAGATCCAACCAGTTCATTCTAAAGGAGATCAGTCCTGAGTGTTCTTTGGAAGGAATAATGCTAAAGCTGAAACTCCAATACTTTGGCCACATCATGCGAAGAATTAACTCATTGGAAAAGACTCTGATGCTGGGAGGGACTGGGGGTAGGAGGAGAAGGGGACAACAGAGGATGAGATGGCTGGATGGCATCACCAACTCGATGGACATCAGTTTGAGTGAACTCCAGGAGTTGGTGATGGACAGGGAGGCTGGCGTGCTGCAATTCATGGGGTCACAAAGAGTTGGACATGACTGAGTGACTGATCTGAACTGAACTGAAAGCTCACTTTGACTATAAGCAATAGTACAGTGTTGTTTAAAGGCAACTGTTCTCTGTGTTGTTTAAAGGCAACTGTTCTCCATTTTGAATCCTTGTTAGAATCATGTGGGGAGCTTTTAAAATTCCTGCTGTCCAGACTACATCCTAGAAGAGCTCATTAGCATTTCTGTATATAAGGCCCAGGCATCAGCCCCAAGTGATTCTGATATGTGTTAAAAAGTGAGAAAAACTGCATTATTCTGTATTTGTAATGAGCAAGCAGGCAAGAGCAGACAAGAATATTTGCTATAAATTAATTCAGAAGGAAAAGCCACAGAAAGCACCAAAGTCATTTCCAGCCTCTCCAGGCAAGAGGTCCTCAAAGTAGGAAGATTCAGCATAAAGATTATTTAAGGATGTGACTATGAAACTTTTTTTTTAAGTCTTCAGAAAAACTAATCCTTTCCACCATTCCAACTGGCTTCTGTGACTAGTAAGGGCTTTGTCTCATAGCACACTCTCAGCCAACCCAGAGAGAAATCTGTCTTGAAGAGACTTGTGGGTGTGGTCTTTATCTAATGGAGTAAACCCCAACAGGACTCATAGAAAACTCACAAAACTTTGAAGAAAATTGTACCAACAGGAGCACCATTGGCTCAAACTAAAGGGGACAAGGAAGAAGATCTATGGTGCCACCAATTCTGCAGAGGGTGGAAAGCCATCTGCAAAGTTAGTCTGCCCAACTACCACACGGACGAGGAAGGATAATACAGAGGGTAGACCCAAAGATCCGAGGGTATGGAGCCAAGAGCTTAGAGACGTATAAAGAGGGCATCACCAGGGCCTGATCAAGGAACTGGTGGCAGCCTGTGCCAGAATGCATTTCAGAATTGCTATGGATCAGAAGACTCTTTTTCCACTGATGCCATAACAAAATACCGCAAATTCAGTGGATTAAAACACAAATTTATGATGTTAGAGATCAGAAATCAGGTACAAGTTTCACCAGATGAAAGCCAAGGTACTGGCAGTGTTCTCTGGAGGCTCTAAGACAGAATCTGTTATCTGCTCATTCTGGTCTTTGGCAAAATTCAATAGCTTGAGATAATAGCAATGAGTTTCCTATTTTCTTCCTGACTATAAACAAAGGCCATTTCCGACATTCCTCAACTCATAGTCTCCATTCTCCACCTTCACAGCCAACAGCAGCCTTTCTCTGACTCACTCTTCTGCCTTCCTCTTCTACTTTTAAGGACACAGGTGATCTGGACAATGTAGAATAATCTTCCCATTTCAAGTCTTTTAACCTTAAACACGTCTGCAAAGTCCCCTTGGCTATGGAAGGCAACATATTCAGATTCTAGGGATTAGGACATGGAGAGGGGTCTTGTTTTATCAATCATAATCACTAAGTGATACAAGCCTTCCGTTCTCCCCCTTTTTAGTAGGACAGCTTCTGCAGTGATCCATTCTATCTCCGTCTCACCAAGGTATGCATGGGAGTGGGGATGTTCAGTGCAGTTCAGTCTCTCAGTCGTGTTCGACCCTTTGCAACCCCATGGACTGTAGCACACCAGGCCTCCCTGTCCATCACCAACTCCTGGAGCTTGCTCAAACTCATGTCCATTGAGTCAGTGATGCCATACAACCATCTCATCTTCTGTCATCCCCTTCTCCTCCCACTTTCAATCTTTGCCAGCATCAGAGTCTTTTCCAATGAGTCAGTTCTTCACATCAGGTAGCCAAAGTACTGGAGTTTCAGCTTCAGTATCAGTCCTTGCAATGAATATTCAGGACTGGTTTCCTTTAGGATTGACTGATTGGATCTCCTTGCAATCCAAGGAACTCTCAAGAGTCTTCTCCAACACCACAGTTCAAAAGCATCAATTCTTCAGCACTCAGTTTTTATAATTCAACTCTGGCGTCCATACATGACTACTAGAAAAACCATAGCATTGATTAGACGGATCTTTGTTGGCAAAGTAATGTCTCTGCTTTGTAATATGCTGTCTAGGTTGGTCATAACTTTTCATCCAAGGAGCAAGCCTCTTTTAATTTCATGGCTGCAGTCACCATCTGCAGAGTTTGGAGCCCAAAAAAATAGTCTGTCACTGTTTCCATTATTTCCCCATCTATTTGCCATGAAGTGATGGGACCGGATGCCATGATCTTAGTTTTCTGAATGTTGAGTTTTAAGCCAACTTTTTCACTCTCTCCTCTTTCACTTTCATCAAGAGACTCTTTAGTTCTTTGCTTTCTACCATAAGTGTGGTGTCATTTGCATATCTGAGGTTATTGATATTTCTTTTTTTTTTAATTTTATTTTGCTTAACTTTACAATATTGTATTGCTTTTGCCATACATCAAAATGAATCCGCCACAAGTATACACGTGTTCCCCATCCTGAACCCTCCTCCCTCCTCCCTCCCCATACCATCCCTCTGGCATCAGCCCCAGGCATCCATTATCAGGCATCGTACCTGGACTGGCGACTCGTTTCAGAAATGATATTATACATATTTCAATGCTATTCTCCCAAATCATCCCACCCTCTCCCTCTCCCAGAGTCCAAAAGACTGTTCTACACATCAGTGTCTCTTTTGCTGTCTCGTAAACAGGGTTATTGTTACCATCTTTCTAAATTCCATATATATGCGTTAGTATACTGTATTTGTGTTTTTCTTTCTGGCTTACTTCACTCTGTATAATAGGCTCCAGTTCCATCCACCTTGATATTTCTTGAAATATCCATCCACCATGATATTTCTCCCATGATGTTCACAGTGGGGAGGTTAAATTGGGGAAGGACAGTTAACCAGTCTCTTCAATGAACAGATCTTCAGAACAAATGGCTCTGAATGCAAGGAACTGTACCCAAGTTACCACGTGAGGATCTTCAACCACATCTGGATCCAATTTCGTTAAAGAAGTCCTGGATTATGAACTGATGCTATAGTATGACACTTTGGAAAATTCTGGAAGGGGTACATGTTTTTGCAAGCGAGAGGGATGTAAATAATCTGCAACCAGAAAGCAGACTGAGGTAGACTGACGATGACAATAAATTCTTAGACTCCTCCCACTGAAACGTAGTCTGGAGCCCCTCCCCTTGAATCTTATGACCAACAGAGTAGGCAGAAGTGATGTAACGTGACTTCCCAGGCAGGTTACTGTCCCTGTCAACAAAAGAATATTCAGAAAACATGTGTTGAGTGAGGGGGTAAATGAAAACCTACTCTGTGTAGAAGTCAGGGGAGACGATTATTTGAAACATTAATAATGTATATGGTCACATAATCATTTATTGGACGCTTACTAGGTTCCAGGCAGTATGCAAAGTGCCCCATATGTGTGTTATAATTGTATTATCTGCGATTTATAGATCAGAGAGATTAAGTGATGTCAATGAAATCATATGGTTAGTAAGTGGCTGAACTTGTATTCAAATCTGGGTACCTCTAACACCAGAGTCCCCTTACTTGCCTTCTCCCGTCTATCATTTCTTTTGAGCTTCCTTTTTTATTTATTCATATAAATGGTCCAAAAAACTCCACAAATAGTGTCAAAAGCTACAGTGAAAAGTCTCTCTCTCACCTCTGATTCTGGTCTCCCACTCCCATTCTCCAAGAAAAGAATGGCTACTAGTTTCCACTGTATTGTTTTAAACATATCCTAGGTAATTATTAATACAAATATAAGTGAGTATCTCTTTTTATACAAACGGCTGTATTTTAAATGCAAAATGTAACTTTTTCTCATATAATCATGTCTCCAAAATTGTTAAACAATACACTGCATTAACGTATACACAAAAAAAAGGCGAACACTGGATAATATCCAAGTAATTTGAGTCAGTATAATTGTTTAAACAATAAAACATTAATGTAGTGAAAACAAAATAAATATTCTATTCCTCAGGGTTTTTAATTAAATCTATTAAATGTGTATTGCATTCCTTGAAACAGTTTAGGAATATCAAATTTTATATTCGTTAAGCAAATAAAAAATCAGGCAATGTAACTTAAGTAGTAATATTAAAGTTTTATTCAAGCAACAGACACCTATAGAATCTTAAATGGTAAATAGCAAAGGTTTAGGTATGACAATATTTAATTAATTTTAACTAACCAATAAGAGAAAAAATATGAAGGGTATACTAAGAACAAAATATAGACATTTTCCAGAGTTATGAAATACATTTTTTTTAAATTGTGAAACCCAGGTCTCTTGCATTGCAGGCAGATTCTTTACCAGCTGAGCCACCAGGGAAGGCCACAGCTAATTATCATTTGGAAAATATCATCTTGGCTACCTCTAATACTGAGCTTGCTTTTCCATCTAGTATTGATGCAAAATAAAATTTAGGCTGAAGTTTTCTGAAGAGGAAGCAAGAAAGTTTTATTAGTATAAAAGGAGAAAATATAAATTTAACAAAAGATGAAAGAAAGATTTGGCCATATGAAAGATTAATTTGATACTTCAAGAATCACTGTCCTGGAACAGGCATTTATGTTCAAAAATATGAGAAAATTATCAAACTGCATCTTTCAGGATAAATTTGGCCGATAAATGTCATATAGAATAAAACTATCAATTAATAAAACCTGCCTTTCCTTTAGTAGTAAGGGAAAAAATGACCTAAATGTTTGGTTATAAATTTTTCATCACACCTGAGTAGCTTATATATCAAAGTGACACCCTAAATAATATATATACACGAATAATTCACATTTGTCTTGGTTTGGATTTTCCCCCGGAAGCACACTCTGCAACAAGGATTCTAGTACAAGTAGTTGATGTAGAAGATCTCGAGGAAACAGTGTGGAGTGGAAGTCAGTGAAGGGTGCTTTACTGAGGCAGTTTGCACTGTGGGCAACCAAACAGGACTCTAACAGTGTTGAATATGCCCAATGAGGGACAAGGGAGCCTGGGTATGCTTCCATCAATACTCACTGAGACAAAACGACTCCCTCAAGGTAGTGATTTGTGGCTGCTTCCGACCTGCTGAGAACTCAGGTGAGGGCACTCTAGCCCAGAGAAAGCCTTCAGACAGAGGCAAGGATTTTGCACTGCAGGGATGGGTGGGAGCTGAATGGATCTAGAGAGTTTCTGCTCTATTTCAGATCAAAAGAAGGCAAAGGTTTTCTGTAAAGGTCCAAAGAGTAAACAGTCTAGGCTTTGTAGGCCATTATAGCTCTGTTGCAGCAGCTCAACTGGGCAGTTATAGCACAAAAGCAGCCATACATAGACCAAGTTGCATGACTGTGTCTCAATGAAACTTTAGGGACACTCAAACGTGAATTTCATATGATTCTCATGTGTTAAAAAATATCATTTCTCTTTCAACTTTTTTCAACCACTTAAGAATGCAAATGATTTAAGAAGGCAATGGCACCCCACTACAGTACTCTTGCCTGGAGAATCCCAGGGATAGCGGAGCCTGGTGGGCTGCCGTCTATGGGGTCGCACAGAGTCAGACACGATTGAAGAGACTTAGCAGTAGCAAGAATGTAAAACTTTTTTGTTTGCAGCCATACAAACATAGGAGGTAGCCTGTATTTGTCATTGGCTATAATTTGCCAACCTCTGTTTCAGACTATGAAGATATTTAACAAACATTTATAAAAATCCCATGGGAGATAACAATCAATTTGTAAGATTTCATATGATCATATTTAACAACCAATCTAACACAAAAACTGCCCTATTGTTTTGAAAATAGTGTATTTCCATTTTAGTATACTGATCTATGCTGTAGTTACTAATGAGTTATTAAATGAACATGCATATGAAAATGCAAGTCATACAAATGATCTCAGACCTTTTTAAAAGCTATTAGAGTTCATCTCATTAACCTGTTCTTTTGTCAGAGTAATCTCATATCTAATGACTACCAAAAAATACATAAATCAGTAAATTCGGACAGCTTTTCATCAGTTCTAAGTGCATGTGCTAATCTGCATATTTATATCAGCTATGAAGTCTACGTAATGCAATCTAAATAAGCAAGTACAGAATGTCATTTTATAGAAGGTACTTAGGTGAATTGGTTGGAGAGTGGGGTTAGTCTTGGCCTATTTTTGCAAAATGATCATGGTATTTTTTTTAGACTGTAAATTTACATGGGATGAATAAATAGAGAAGAAAGGCTGTAGATTACAGAAAGATTTAAAGTCTTCTCCTCAAAGTTCCTCTTTATGCCAACACTACAGGAGCCAAAAGCATAGAGGACCTAAGTTCAACCTTCCAGAAAGAGGCATGTTACCTTCAGTCAGTTCTGTCACTCAGTCATGTCTGACTCTTTGTGACCCCACGAATTGCAGCACACCAGGTTTCCCTGTCCATCACCAACCCCTGGAGCCTACTCAAACTCATGTTCATCGAGTTGGTGATGCCATCCAACCATCTCATCCTCTGTCACCCCCTTCTCCTCCTGACTTCAATCTCTCAGCATCAGGGTCTCAAATGAGTCAGTTCTTCACATCAGGTGGCAAAGTATTGAGTTTCACTTCAGCATCAGTCCTTTAATGAATATTCAGGTGATTTTAGGATGGAGTTGATCTCGTGCAGTCCAAGGCATTCTTAAGAATCTTGTCCAACACCACAGTTCAAAAGCATCAATTCTTCGATGCTCAGCTTTTTATGGTCCAACTCTCACACCAACATGACTACTGGAAAAACCATAGCTTGACTAGATGGACCTTTGTTGGCAAAGTAATGTCTTTGCTTTTTAATATTCTGTCTAGGTTGGTAATAGCTAACCTATTGTTGGTCATAGCTTTTCCTCCAAGGAGCAAGCATCTTTTAATTTCATAGCTGCAGTCACCATCTGCAGTGATTTGGGAGCCCAAAAAAATGAAGCCTGTCACTGTTTCCATTATTTCCCCATCTATTTTCCATGAAGTGATGAGACCAGATGCCATGATCTTAGTTTTCTAAGATCAACTTAGATGATCTTAGATTGATTCTTAAGATCAGCTTAGAATCTTAGATTTCTAAGATTCAACTTAGTAAGTTGAGTTTTAAGCCAGCTTTTAAACTCTCCTCTTTCACTTTCATCAAGAGGCTCTTTAGTTCTCCTTTGCTTTCTGCCATAAGAAGGGGGTACTCATTCGACCCCTGATCATCATGTATTGAAAATAGACGTTAAACACCAACTGAAACTATGCAAAAGCAACTTGTTAGATGGAGATGGCCAGACACTGTCTTCTCAAAGTCCAAAATCTGGGACTTCCCTGTGGTCCAGTGGTTAAGAATTTGCCTTCCAGTGGAGGGGATGAGGGTTTGATCCCTGGTTGGGGAACTAAGATCCCACCTGCCACAGGGCAGCTAAACCCATGTGGCACAACTACTGAGCCAGCACGCTCTAGACCCCATGTGCCACACTAGCGAGAAGGCCATTTGCCACAGTGAAGATCCTAGCCACACCTAAGACCCGACACAATTAAAAATCCAAAATAATGAAAAAAAATGAGAAGTGCAATAAGGTAAGAGAGAGGGGAGTCAGAAGAGAAAGTGACTAAGGAGCTTCACAAGATGTGGGCTATTAAGGGTAAGCACAGCTGGACATGATGGAAAGGTGGTTAGATACGCGGAAGTAAAGGGAGAAAGGTGAGAGGAGGGAGAGCACAGGAGAAAGAGAGAAAGATGAAGAAATGAGTAAGGATGGACACAGATAGAGAGAAAAGATCAACTCCAGAGGACAGCTAGCTGGTGGAGTGAAGGTGTGGATGTGATGAGAGGAAGAATGGAAAATATTGTAAGAAATATATTTTTATAGAAGACAAGTTAGCAGAATAAAAAAGTCAGTAAGGGATAGAATAACATGGAGAGTAGAGAGAAAAGAAGAGGAAGACAAAATTGGAGAAAAAAGTGTTCCTTTCATAAAACGGTAAGGCGGAGAAGAAAAGATCAATTTAAGCCAAAACTAGGTAAAGTAGTGAAGAGAAGAAGAAATAAAAGAAGAGAGATAACAAGGAAATAAAAAAGAAGGAAAAAGGATCATCAAAAAAAAAAAAAAACTAAAAGTTTTCAGGACAAATTTTCAGAGAAGAGATAGAGAAGATAAGAGAAAAACAATAAGAGATTAATAGAGTGCTCAGGAAAGACAGGAGAGAAAAGGGTGGGGAAGGCTACAAATAAAAAGAATATTAGAATTAAAAAGAGTTAAGGATGACTACTAAAATAAATGCAGAGGAAAGGAGACCCAGGAAAAGAAATGAGGGCAAAATAATATCAGAAAAGTGAAAAATAAATGAAGATATGAAATGAAAGAATGAAAAGAAAAGTAAAGAATATAAATAGTCATTTAAAAATAAGTTAAAGTCAGATAATAAAATTAATCTTGATGTGAGTGTGTGACTGGGTAAAATTTAACCACACTAAGATATTCTCATTGTGGAATTGAAAACAATAATAAAGAGCTCATTGTTAGTTTTAGGACTAATGAAATATGGGTATAATGTTAACAGTGATAGTAGTAGTAGCTTTAGTCTCTAAATCGTACTGAGATCCATGGACCAGAGCGACAGGCTCCTCTGTCCATGGGATTTCCAGGAGATATGAGTGGGTTGCCATTTCCTTTTCCAGGGGATCTTCCCAACCCAGAGATCGAACCTGGGTCTCCTGCATTGCAGCTGGATTCTTCACCGAATGAGCCACCAGGGGACCCTTTAATCGTGCGTGGCATATAAAAACTACAGTGAGTGCTAACCTTCCACCACCCCAAGTCCACAACACCCCTACTTGGCCTTTTACGTGCCAAGTAGTTGGAGAAGACTCTTCAGAGTCCCTTGGACTGCAAGGAGATCCAACCAGTCCATCCTAAAGATCAGTCCTAGGTATTCATTGGAAGGACTGATGTTGAAGCTGAAACTCCAATACTCTGTCCACCTGATGCAATGAACTGAAGTGCTGAAGCTTCAGCACTTGGGACACAAAGAGTGACTCATTTGAAAAGACCCTGATGCTGGGAAAGATTGAGGGCAAGTGGAGAAGGGGACGACAGAGGATGAGATGGCTGGATGGCATCACCGAGTCAATGGACATGCTGCTGCTGCTGCTAGCCGCTTCAGTCGTGTCCAACAATGGACATGAGCTTGTGTAAACTCCGGGAGTTGGTGATGGACAGGGAGGCCTTGCTCCAGTCCATGGGGTCACAAAGAGTCAGACACGACTGAGTGAAATGAACTGAGAGTATTAGCTCTTCGCCCTTCCTGCCTTCCCTTCTTTTCCTTTCTCTCTCTAAATTTCTCCCTTTCTTTTTCTTTCTGTTGAAACAGAAATTAAATGCCTACTTTACACTTAAGGCTGTGCTTTCTCTGGACCCTAGAGACAGCAGTGACCAAAGCGTAACAGGAAAGAACACAAACACCTCTGTGCCCTTCACTATCCTAAAAACAGAATTATATCAGACATCTGCTGCTGCTGCTGCTAAGTCGCTTCAGTCGTGTCCAACTCTGTGCGGCCCCATAGACGGCAGCCCATCAGGCTCCCCAGTCCCTGGGATTCTCCAGGCAAGAACACTGGAATGGGTTGCCACTTCCTTCTCCAATGCAGGAAAGTGAAAAGTGAAAGTGAAGTCGCTCGTCCGACATCCACTGCATCTAATGACAATGACAAAAATCAATTACAACAACAACAAAAGAAAAGATTGAAAAAAAAAGCTGTCAATTCAGTGTTTCTGGCACAGCTTAATAAATGAGCAATCGGAATCATTCAAGTAAGATAAAGTTGCTTTCTCCCCAAACATCAGCATTTACATCCATAACCTTTTAGACTTCTTTCTTGAGCAGTAAAACCAAGGCAACACTGCCTACTCAAAGGCAGGGTGGTAGGAAGAAAACGAGACCACCTTCTAGAAGCACCCAGCACAAGGCTGAACACAACACAGACAAATAACAGTCATTTACAGCTTCCTTCCCTTTCTCCTTCTTGTATTTTAAATTTGTTTCTGAAATTAAACACACACACACCACCTCTAGATCAAGTTTTTATAGAAATGTGAAAATATAAATTTAAGTATATTGAACATAGATAAATCTAAATCTCCTTGGAAAACACTCTTTAGAAAAGGTGACAGTTTTTTTTGTAATGTTCTCAAAAACAAGTATAAAAAAACACAAAATTGCAACTGTCAATAATATAGGTAGCTTAGGACTTCCCTGTGGCTCAGACAGTAAAGCGTCTTGCTTACAATGGGGAGACCTCGGTTCGATCCCTGGGTTGGGAAGATCCTCTGGAGAAGGAAATGGCAACCCACTCCAGTACTCTGGCCCAGAAAATCCCATGGACAGAGGAGCCTGGTGGGCTATAGTCCACTGGATCGCAAAGAGAGACAGGACTGAGCGACTTCACCTAAAACTGTACAGACATACATCCATACGCATAAGTTCCTGAAATTATATTTGAAAAAATTACTCAATCAGATCAGTCGCTCAGTGGTGACCTTTGTGACCCCATGAATCGCAGCACGCCAGGCCTCCCTGTCGATCACCAACTCCCAGAGTTCACTCAGACTCACGTCCATCGAGTCAGTGATGCCATCCAGCCATCTCATCCTCTGTCGTCCCCTTCTCCTCCTGCCCACAATCCCTCCCAGCATCAGAGTCTTCTCCAATGAGTCAACTCTTCACATGAGGTGCCCAAAGTACTGGAGTTTCAGCTTTAGCATCATTCCTTCCAAAGAAATTCCAGGGCCGATCTCCTTCAGAATGGACTGGTTGGATCTCCTTGCAGTCCAAGGGACTCTCAAGAGTCTTCTCCAACACCACAGTTCAAAAGCATCAATTCTTCGGCGCTCAGCCTTCTTCACAGTCCAGCTCTCACATCCATACATGACCACAGGAAAGACCATAGCCTTGACTAGGCGAATCTTTGTTGGCAAAGTAATGTCTCTGCTTTTGAATATGCTATCTAGGTTGGTCATAACTTTCCTTCCAAGGAGTAAGCGTCTTTTAATTTCATGGCTGAAGTCACCATCTGCAGTGATTTTGGAGCCCAGAAAAAGAAACTCTGACACTGTTTCCCCATCTATTTCCCATGCAGTGATGGGACCAGATGCCATGATCTTTGTTTTCTGAATGTTGAGCTTTAAGCCAACCTTTTCACTCTCCACTTTCACTTTCATCAAGAGGCTTTTGAGTTCCTCTTCACTTTCTGCCATAAGGGTGGTGTCATTTGCATATCTGAGGTTATTGATATTTCTCCCAGCAATCTTGATTCCAACTTGTGTTTCTTCCAGTCCAGCGTTTCTCATGATGTACTCTGCATATAAGTTTAATAAACAGGGTGACAATATACAGCCTTGACGTAGTCCTTTTCCTATTTGGAACCAGTCTGTTGTTCCATGACCAGTTCTAACTGTTGCTTCCTGACCTGCATACAAATTTCTCAAGAGGCAGATCAGGTGGTCTGGTATTCCCATCTCTTTCAGAATTTTCCACAGTTTATTGTGATCTACACAGTCAAAGGCTTTGGCATAGTCAATAAAGCAGAAATAGATGTTTTTCTGGAACTCTCTCTTTTCCATGATCCACTGGATGTTGGCAATTTGATCTCTGGTTCCTCTGCCTTTTCTAAAACCAGCTTGAACATCAGGAAGTTCACGGTTCACATATTGCTGAAGCCTGGCTTGGAGAATTTTGAGCATTACTTTACTAGCGTGTGAGATGAGTGCAATTGTGCGGTAGTTTGAGCATTCTTTGGCATTGCCTTTCTTTGAGATTGGGATGAAAACTGACCTTTTCCAAACCTGTGGCCACTGCTGAGTTTTCCAAATGTGCTGGCATATTGAGTGCAGCACTTTCACAGCATCGTCTTTCAGGATTTGGAATAGCTCAGCTGGAATTCCATCACCTCCACTAGCTTTGTTCGTAGTGATACTTTCTAAGGCCCACTTGACTTCACATTCCAGGATGTCTGGCTCTAGGTCAGTGATCACACCATCATGATTATCTGGGTCGTGAAGATCTTTTTTGTACAGTTCTTCTGTGTATTCTTGCCACATCTTCTTAATATCGTCTGCTTCCGTTAGGTCCATACCATTTCTGTCCTTTATCGAGCCCATCTTTGCATGAAATGTTCCTTTGGTATCTCTGATTTGGTATTTAATGGCACCCCACCCCAGTACTCTTGCCTGGAAAATCCCATGGACGGAGGAGCCTGGTAGGCTCCAGGCCATGGGGTCGCTAAGAGTCAGACATGACTGAGCGACTTCACTTTAACTTTTCATTCTCATGCATTGGAGAAGGAAATGGCAACCCACTCCAGTGTTCTTGCCTGGAGAATCCCAGGGACAGAGGAGCCTAGTGGGCTGCCGTCTATGGGATGGCACAGAGTCGGACACGACTGAAGCGACACAGCAGCAGCAGCAGCAGAATCAAAGTAGTGAAAAGTCAAAATCCGAAAAGTTAGCATTTGACCAGAAGATGGCGCCAAGCTCCCAAAAATCTATGTGGCAGGCAAACAAAACTGCATTCAAAAGTTATGCTATGCTATGCTATGCTAAGTCACTTCAGTCGTGTCCGACTCTGTGTGACCCCATAGACAGTAGCCCACCAGGCTTCCCCGTCCCTGGGATTCTCCAGGCAAGAACACTGGAGTGGGTTGCCATTTCCTTCTCCAATGCATGAAAGTGAAAAGAGAAAGTGAAGTCGCTCAGTCATGTCCGACTCTTAGCGACCCCATGGACTGCAGCCCAACAGGCTTCTCCGTCCATGGGATTTTCCAGGCAAAAGTACTGGAGTGGGGTGCCATTGCCTTCTCCATAAAATCTATAATGTATCTCAAATTATGCTGTCCCCTTTCATCTAAGTAAACTCACCAAAAAGATTTGTGTACACTGCTAAGTCGCTTCAGTCGTGTCCAACTCTGTGCGACCCCATAGACGGAAGCTCACCAGGCTCCCCTGTCCCTGGGATTCTCCAGGCAAGAACACTGGAGTGGGTTGCCATTTCCTTCTCCAATGCATGAAAGCGAAAAGTGAAAGTGAAGCTGCTCAGTCGTGTCCGACTTTTAGCGACCCCATGGACTGGAGCCTACCAGGCTCCTCCGTCCATGGGATTTTTCTAGGCAAAAGTACTGGGGTGGGGTGCCATTGCCTTCAGGTCTAAAAGGTGAGTCAGTTGCTTACTGACCTTTGTGGTTACATACATAACCATCTTGAAGAATCAGCGAAATTAAATTCTCAAGGGTCAAGACTCCTTTATGAGATCCTACCAGATTCTTGCTTTGCTCTCAGTATTTTAATCTACATATGAATCTTCTTCCTCATCTGTATTTTAGTTGCCAATTTGCCACTTTCAGTATTCCATTGTATATTTTTAAATCCATTCTACATGTTTCTGAATGATACTATGAGATCCTGAGACTTTGGTATTTATCTCATTAAAATGATTCAGGTGTCAATATTCACTTTTTTAAATATAAGAAATGGAATATATTGAAATGGTAGATATTTAACATTATAAATGATAAATTTTTAAATTATCAATAATGTTAGAAATTTTATTTTTGTAAAATGTATATTTGTATCAATAGATTAAGTTGTGCTGTTATTAATATTATCTACAATCTCCAAAATCTCAGTGGATTAAGAAACAAAATTTTATTTCTTGCTCACACTGCAAGTCCATTGCAGGCTGTTTGGGGCTCTCTTTCACATCATACTCACTCTAGGACTCAAAAAAGTGTAAGTGTTAGTCACTCAGTCATATCCAACTCTTTGTGACCCCGTGGAGGCTGGCTGTGGGATTCTCCAGGCAAGAATACTGGAGTGGGTTGCCATTTCCTTCTCCAGAGGATCTTCCCAACCCTGGGATCAAATCCAGGTCTCCTGCATTGCAGGCAGATTCTTTACTGTCTGAGCCACCAGGGAAGCCCCTAGAAGCCAAGCTAAAGATCACCTGCCAACTGGAATATTGCTATAGTTGCTCAAAAGCTTCCATCTGGGAGTAACACTCCACTTTCATTCACATCTCAATGGCCAAAATCAGTCACACGGATACACCTACCACCAGGAGACCTGCAAAGCAGAATGCTGCAAATACCTGGTGAGGAGCCACTGTATGCTATTCATAACTATTACATTAAGACTCTACCATATACAACAGATTTAGGACTAATAGAAACCATTTTATATGAATTTTTATGGCCTTACCAAATCTCCCTAGTATTAACCAAATGCCAAAATTCTTTCTTTCATGGGCATCAAAAAAAATAAAATTCTTATGTCAATCAATACCCATACCGATAAATAAAGTGATAAAACTATCACAAAGTGATTAAGAAAATTAGCTGAAGGAGAGGCGATTTGATCCGAGCATTACAGGAAGTATAGAATTTGTACTGAAGTAGCAGGAGGATATTTGAGACAAGAGGAATGACTGTGAGCAAGGACAGAGAAGTGGGAATAAACAACTGTTTGAGCATGAATTATGTAAAACAACCTAGATCATAATTTCCCTGTCCTGTAAAAACAAAAACAAAATGTGAGGAAAACAAAAGTATGTGTGTGTGAGTGAAAGAGAAAATGAGTGAGAGAGAAAGTGTGTGTCTGTGTGTATCATGTTTGTGTGGTGGGGAGAACTAAGAGGGGTGTTGAGGTGGAAAGAAGGCAATCATCAAACTCATCAACTTATGTTTTACCCAAGCAAGATGTTTTCCAAAAGTCTGCCATCAACAACCAGCATTTGATGAAGAAGGAACATCTGATCACAAAAAAAAGCAAGAAAAGCAATCTCAATTTTTTAAAATTTGAATACACTATTCTAGCCACATTTTCCATATTTTTTATTATTTTACTATGGGCCAGTGAAAACTCTGTCACAAGCCAGCTTCTGTGAGTAGCTGACCTGAAAACAAGAGTCCAAACTGAAATGAATGAGAAAGTCAGCACTCTTCAAACAAGGCACAGTAATCTCCTCTGGTGGGAAACCAGTAACTACTGTACATTTCTGAGTAGAAGGCCAACTAGAATTAGGGTGGGAGGCTGCAAGCCGGTGTAGAAGAAAGAACACATAACATGACCTACAGTAACCCAGCAAGACACAGGAGCCTGGATTAGGATGCAGACAGAAGAGAGGCGTGTGGTGGAGGGAAAGCAAAAAGAGATCTTAGAAATAAACCTGTTCTCTCCTGGCAGGCTGCAGTCCACAGCACGGCACAGAGTCTGACACGCCCTCACTGCTGCCTCCCACCTCCCTATCCGGGAAGGTTTTCTTTCAGTGACTTGTATAACAAACAGAGTTCTTGAATATCTGACACCTCAACATGTTTCATGAATCTTGAAAAATGCTATATAAACAAAGCTCTAACTGGGCAATTAGCATTTCAACACCCTCCACCGTTCTGGGACTCACACAGAAACGTTCTCTCCTAGAGCTGGCCCCAGGGAAATGCAGAAAACTAATCTAATGCTAATCTTATTTGTGTTTTTACTTTCATTGTGACCCATTCAACCACATCATCCTATGAAAACAATACTACTTAAGCACTAAATCCCAGGTCAGGAAGATCCCCTGGTCGAGAAAATGGCGACCCACTCCAGTATTCTTGCCTGGAGAAGTCCATAGACAGAGGAGCCTGGCAGGCTACAGACCATGGAACCACAGTCAGACATGACTGACTGACTAACTTTCACTTTTTCTCACTTTTAAGCACTAAATGGTTAGTTATTTATACATGTGCCTCTCTGGAGAAAGAGAACATTACTTAAACTATGAGTATTTATCAGGAGTTATTGAAACCAAGAGTACATTTTCCATCAAGATTTTAACCTAATATCACTTTAAATCACAGTGTTGTCCTTTGAAGTAAAATACTACTTTATACTTATCTTAAAAACAAACAAACAAAAGCTGTTCTACATTAACTTTTAAAAACATATTTCTTTATACAGGACATTCTTCTCTACTGCAAATAAATTGAGAGATGCCTTTATTTTTTTTTTTTTTAATTTTTCAGTTGGAGGATAAGCTTTACAGAATTTTGTGGTTTTCTGT
This sequence comes from Tragelaphus eurycerus, assembly GCA_935064755.1. Taxonomy (NCBI): domain Eukaryota; kingdom Metazoa; phylum Chordata; class Mammalia; order Artiodactyla; family Bovidae; genus Tragelaphus; species Tragelaphus eurycerus. The sequence continues at coordinate 3,876,632 of CAKXYN010000014.1, forward strand.
CACACATCACGGAGAAGGCAATGGCACCCCACTCCAGTACTCTTGCCTGGAAAGTGTCATGGACAGAGGAGCCTGGTGGGCTGCAGTCCATGGGGTGGCTAAGAGTCGGACACGACTGAACGACTTCACTTTCACTTTTCACTTTCATGCATGGGAGAAGGAAATGGCAACCCACTCCAGTGTTCTTGTCTGGAGAATCCCAGGGACGGGGGAGCCTGGTGGGCTGCTGTCTATGGGGTCGCACAGAGTCGGACACAACTGAAGCGACTTAGCAGCAGCAGTCACACATCAACAAGAATCAGCCAGATATATACCCATGTCCCCTCCCTCCCAGACCTCCCTCCCCACGCCACCCCTCAGCCTCTCTGAGCCCCCTGTTTGAGTTCCCTGTGCCATACAGCAGATTCCCATTGGCTACTGTTTCACACATGGTATTATAAATTTCTGTTACTCTTTCCATACATCTTCCCTTCTCCCTCCTCTCCTCCCATCTGGTCCATAGGTCTGTTCTCTATGTCTGTTTCTCCATTGCTGCCCTGAAAATAAATTCATCAGGGCCATCTCTTCAGATTCCATATGTATGTGCCAGTATACGGTATTTATATTTCCCTTTCTGACCTACTTTACTCTATATAATGGGCTCTAGTTTCATCCACCTCATTAGAATAGATTCATACCTGTGGCGGATTCATTTTGATGTATGGCAAAACCAATACAATACTGTAAAGTTAAGTAAAATAAAATTAAAAAAAAAAAAAAAAGGACAGATTCAAATGCATTCCTTTTCGTGGCTGAGTAGTATTCCATTGTTTATATGTATCACAGCTTCTTTATCCATTCAACAGATGCCTTAATTTTTAAAAGATGAATCCCATCAAGTTCATTATAATGTTATTCATCATTTTGGAAAATGCCTACTGCCATATGCTTTTAAAAAATAACAAGTGAATTATCCCCTCATTTTAAGTGTAAAATGTTTCAGGTCTATCAAAACATACAGACAGTAACAGTAGAAATAGCTAAGAACCCTTCCCTGAGCTTAAAATATGAAACAGAACATTAAATTTCCTGTGCATCTCCAGACACCGTAATCTCATCCCAGAGATAAACTCTTAACTTGATGTCATGATCTTGCATGTTGCTATATCTTTACTACTTATCTAAGCACTTATGAACAAGGTACAATATTATTTGGCATATTTTTAAACTTTATACACATAGTATTCTATTGTACAGATGCTTCCCCGTTTTGCCTTTTCATCTAACATAATAATGTTGGGATTTAGCTACATAGTGACACATGTGACTAAAAGTCATTCAGATTTTCCACCACATACACATCACTTATCCACACTTTTATTATTGGAATTAGATATTTTTCCATACTCAATATTATGAACAATGCTGGCATCAACCTTCTTGCCCCAATCTTCTTGTGCTCATGCAAGACTTTGCCTGAATTCCACATTTTGAGATACATCACTGACTTCACACAGTCTCTCATTAGTGGTATGAGTTCTTTATCTTTCTCACCAAATTTTTTAACAAAATTTTCAAATCATATGCCAGTCTGATAAGTGTGAAATAGTATTACAATGAGTTTTTTTTTTTTCTGAATTGCAAGTGAGTTGAAGCATCTTTTCTTGGGTTAGTGGCCAGTTTTTCCCTTCTATGAAATGCCTTTTCATATACTTATCTATATCTCTATCAGGTTGCTGATCTATTATTAATTTTGTAGGATTCTTTGTATATTTGGAATACCATTCCTTTGAAAGTCAGGAAAAAGTATTGCAAATATCTTCTTTCCATCTGTGGCTCCTATTTTTACTTTTTAATGCTTTTTAAATGTATATAAAGTAATATTAGGAATATCTACCAGGCAGCTTCATCTCTTCTGCCTTATGGTTTGTACTTTTTGTATCTTGTGTCTTGTTTAAAATAATAATCACTATTTTATGGGTGAAAGACATTTCCTTATATTTTATTTTAAAAAATGTAAAGCTTTTCATGCACATTTAAGGCTATAATATGCCAAAAATATATGTTTGAGTATGATGTTAGGTAAAAGACTTAATTTTACTTTGGTGTGATAAAAAATCGATGTGCCTCTGGAGCCAGACCACTTCTGTTGAGTCCTGGCTCTGTCACTTTGTAGCTATGAGACCCTGGCCCTATTACTAAACCTCTCTGAGCCCAGTTTCCTCACTGGTGAAAAGTACATTAAAATGATCCCTACCTCACAGGACTGTTGTGAAGAATAAATGAATTAATATTTCGAAGGTGTTTAATAAGTGCCAATAGATGCAACTCCATTGTCTTCTGGGTTCCAGCATGGTAAAAGAGAACTCATCAATCCGAGATTTTTCTCCTTATAGAATTTGTTCTTTCTGCCTGAAGTCATATACCATTTTCTATTAGTAACTGGAGTTCTGGGACTTTACCATGATATACTAAGTGTTTTCCCTCATCTCTCCAGCCTGGAACTCGGTGAGATATTAATAGTCTGCAAACTCATTTCTTTCATTTTATGGAAACTGAGTTTATTTGTTTAATTATTGTCTGACTTCCTTTTTCCTCTTCTGAAACTACCATAAGTCTCATGGTAGACCTTCTAGACACTTTTTCTAGGTGTCTAATTGCTTTCCTAGATGCTCATCTCTTTATCTGTTTACTCTGCAGGTGGAGAAATGTCTTGGCACTGATTTTCAGAAAATGTCAGATTTCAACAGTGGGAACACCCTCTCCCCAAGTTCCTCTAATAAATTATGTATTTGGTTGCTTTGGTTGTTTTGTTTGTTTTTGGCTCTAGAAAGCCTCTTTGTGATGCATTTTTATTTTCTTGGGTGCTCTTCTCATTTTTGAATTGAGGATTTCCTTTTTCTCCATCCAAAAGCTCTATTTCACTGAATGGTCTGTCTGTTCTTCCATTCTGCTTTGGGTCCCAACTCCTTCTTGACTGTTTAGAAACCAAGGAGACTGGATATACTCATGCCAAGCTTGGACTCACCCTATTCTCAGGATTCAAAGTCTCCCCTGAACCCACTGCTTTCTGTCTCTCTTCTGCCCACTCAGCCACTGGCCTCACTCTCTCCATGCACTCAGCTTTCTCAGTTCCATCTAGGAGAACTGTGGTGTTGGAGAAGACTCTAGAGAGTCCCTTGGACAGCAAGGAGATCAAACCAGTCAATCCTAAAAGAAATCAACCCTAAATATTCATTGGAAGGACTGATCCTGAAGCTGAAACTCCAATACTTTGGCCACCTGATGCGAAGACCTGACTCACTGGAAAAGACCTTGATGCTGGGAAAGATTGAAGGCGGGAGAAGAAGGGGACAATGGAGGATGAGATGGTTGGATGGCATCATCGACTCAATGGACATCAGTTTGAGTAAACTCCGGGAGTTGGTGATAGACATGGAAGCCTGGCATGCTGCAGTCCATGGGGTCGCAAAGAGTTGGACACAACTGAGCAACTGAACTGAACTGACTGAAGAGGAAAAAGGCTGCAAGAAAATACACTCATAGAAGTAGGTGTAAAAGATGGAAGTTTTATAGGTGGGGAATGTTTACTATTTCTACAATTTCCAAGTATGCTAAAACAAATATACATGATTTTAATAAACAAGAATGTTATATATTATTATTCATTTTAAAGCCACTGTTGGCTGCTCACATGCTATTTTAAAAGTCTATGCTTGTGGGACTTCCTGGTGGCCAGAGGCTAAGACTCTGTGCTCCCAATGCAGGGGATTCGATCCCTGGTCAGGAGACTAGATCCCACATATTACAACTAAAAGTTCCCAAGTCACAACTAAGCAACTAAAGATCCCGTGTGCCACGACTAAGACCCAGCACAATCAAATAAATAAAAATCAATATTACAAAAAAAGTCTGTGCTTATGATTGAAATGTGAATTATGGCTGAAATGTGTCACAGGCTTCATAAATGATAAATTAAGCCACTATTGTGATTTAGTTTCAGTTAATTAGAAACACTTCTAATTCAAAGAACTGAATTAAAAGTGAGGATTAAATCAGATCCAACACATATTATACATTATTTCACCATTATAAACTATAAATTATTATAGATCCTGATTGATTACAGATAACTTTATACAGATTTAAGTAATCAGTCATACATATTGAAAATGCTAAGGATCATTCTGTTAGCAATAGCTCACTTCCAGAATTCATCAATGAAAATTTCTATTTCAATAGGTAAAACAATATTTTGGAAAAATGTCTGCCCCAAGTGGAGATTTACCTATTGTTGTTCAGTCACTAAGTCATGTCCAACTCTTTACAACCCCATGAAACTGCAGCACGTGAGGATTCCCTGTCCTTCACTATCTCCCTGAGTTTGCTCAAACTCATGTCCACTGAGTCGGTGATGCCATCCAACCATTCTCATCCTCTGTGGTCCCCTTTTCCTGCCTTCAATCTTTCCCAGCATTCGGGTCTTTCCCAATCAGTCGGCTCTTTGCATCAGGTGGCCAAAGTGTTGGAGCTTCAGCATCAATCCTTCCAATGAACAGTCAGTGATTATGTCCTTTAGATTGACTGGCTGGATCTCCCTGCGGTCCAAGGGACTCTCAAGAGTCTTTTCCAACACCACAATTCAAAAGCATCAATTCTTTGCTGCTCAGCTTTCTTTATGATCCAACTCTCACATTCATACATGACTACTGGAAAAACCATATGGACTATATGGACCTTTGTCAGCAAAGTGATATATTTGCTATGTTTGTTGTAGCTATTCTTACAAGGAACAAGCATATTTTAATTTTATGGCTGCAGTCACTATCCACAGGGACTTTGGAGTCCAAGAAAATGAAATCTGACACTGTTTCCACATTTTCCCCATCTATTTGCCATGAAGTGATGGGACCGGATACTGTGATCTTTGTTTTTTGAATGCTGAGCCAGCTTTTTCATTCTCCTTTTTCACCTTCATCAAGAGGCTTTTTAGTTCCTCTTCAAATTCTGCCAGTAAAGTGGTATCATCTGCATATCTGAGGTTATTGATATTTCTCTTGGCAATCTTGATTCCAGCTCATGCTTCATCCAGCCTGGCATTTTGCATGATGTACTCTGCATGATGTTTTCCGATAGCTCAGTTAGTAAAGAATCCACCTGCAATGCAGGACACCCTGGTTCAATTCCTAGGTCGGGAAGATCCACTGGAGAAGGGATAGGCTACCCACTCCAGTGTTCTTGGGCTTCCCTTGTGGCTCAGCTGGTAAAGAATTCGCCTGCAATGTGGGAGACCTGGGTTTGATCCCTGGGTTGGAAAGATCCCCTGGAGGAGGAAAAGGCTACCCACTCCAGTATTCTGGCCTAGAGAATTCCATGGACTGTATATAGTCCATGGGGTCAAAAAGAATCAAACACGACTGAGCAACTTTCACTTTTACTTCACTCTCCATAGAAGTTAAATAAGCAGGGTGACAATATACAGCCTTGACGTACTCCTTTTCCAATTCTGAACTAGTCCATTGTTTCATGTCCAGTTCTAACTGCTGCTTTTTGTCCTGCACACAGGCTTCTCAGGAAGCAGATAAGGTGGTCTGGTATTACCATCTCATTAAGAATATTCCACAGTTTGCTGTGATTCATGTAGTCAAAGGCTTTAGCATAGTCAATGAAGCAGAAGTAGATGTTTTTTTGGAATTCCCTTGCTTTTTCTATGATCCAGCGTATGTTGGCAATTTGATCTCTGATTCCTCTGCCTTTTCTAAATCCAGCTTATACATCTGGAATTGTCAGTTCAGGTGCTGCTAAAGCCTAGCTTGAAGGATTTTGAGCATAATCTTGCTAGTATGTGAAATGAATGCAATTGTACGGTAATTTGAACATTCTCTGACATTGCCCTTGTTTGGGATTGGAATGAAAACTGACCTTTTTCCAGTCCTGTGGCCAATGCTGTTTTCCAAATGTTCTACCATAATGAGTGCAGCACTTTAACAGCATCCTCTTTTAGGATTTGAAATAGCTCAACTGGAATTTCATCACCTCCATTAGCTTTGTTCATAGTAATGCTTCCTAAGGTCCACTTGACTTCACACTCCAGGATGTCTGGCTCTAGGTGAGTGAACACACCGCTGTTAAGACCTCTATATATAGAAAATAAAAGTCTTAACTTTAAACTTGTCTAAATGTAAGACCAGAAACCATAAAACTCCTTGAGGAAAACATAGGCAAAACACTCTCTGACTTACATCACAGCAGGATCCTCCATGACCCACCTCCCAGAATATCGGAAATAAAATCAAAAATGAACAAATGGGACCTAATCAAACTTAAAAAGCTTCTGCACAACAAAGGAAACTATAAGCAAGGTGAAAAGACAGCCTTCAGAATGGGAGAAAATAATAGCAAATGAAGCAACTGACAAACAACTAATCTCAATAATATACAAGCAACTTCTACAGCTCAATTCCAGAAAAATAAATGACCCAATCAAAAAATGGGCCAAAGAACTAAATAGACATTTCTCCAAAGAAGACATACAGATGGCTAACAAACACATGAAAAGATGCTCAACATCACTCATTATCAGAGAAATGCAAATCAAAACCACTATGAGATACCATTTCACGCCAATCAGAATGGCTGCTATCCAAAAGTCCACAAGCAATAAATGCTGGAGAGGGTGCAGAGAAAGGGAACCCTCTTGCACTGTTGGTGGGAATGCAAACTGGTACAGCCACTATGGAGAACACTATGGAGATTCCTCAAAAAACTGGGAATAGAACTGCCTTATGATCCAGCAATCCCACTGCTGGGCATATACACTGAGAAAACCAGAATTGAAAGAGACACGTGTACCCCAATGTTCATAGCAGCACTGTTTGCAATAGCCAGAACGTGGAAGCAACCTAGATGTCCATCCACAGATGAATGGATAAGCAAGCTGTGGTACATATACACAATGGAGTATTACTCAGCCATTAAAAAGAATACATTTGAATCAGTTCTAAGGAGGTGGATGGAACTGGAGCCTATTATACAGAGTGAAGTAAGCCAGAAACAAAAACACAAATACAGTATACTAACGCATATATATGGAATTTAGAAAGATGGTAAAAATAACCCTATTTACGAGACAGCAAAAGAGACACTGATGTATAGACCAGACTTTTGGACTCTGGGACCGGGAGAGGGTGGGATGACTGGGGAGAATAGCATTGAAATATGTATAATATTATATCTGAAATGTATTAATTGTTCAAACTAATCACTGTCATGTTACAATTTGTTCATATTAGATGTTTGTAATGTTTATGATAATCAATAAAAAAGATTCTTGATAAAAAAAAAAGTATACATGCATGATTTAAAATTTCAAACAGTACAAGATGGTACATAGTGAAAAATCAGGCTTATGGAACACCTATTCCCCACTCGTACCCAAGTACTTATAGTTTCTTGAATGCTACGCTATGCTAAGTCACTTCAGTCGTGTCCAACTGTGTGTGACCCCATAGACGGTAGCCTACCAGGCTCCCCCGTCCCTGGGATTCTCCAGGCAAGAACACTGGAGTGGGTTGCCATTTCCTTCTCCAATGCACAAGAGTGAAAAGTGAAAGTGAAGTCACTCAGTCGCGTCCAACCCCCAGCGACCCCATGGACTGCAGCCCACCAGGCTCCCCCGTCCATGGGATTTTCCAGGCAAGAGTACTGGAGTGGGCTGCCATTGCCTTCTCCATTTCTTGAATATCACTCCCCAAAAACCTACATATATTTTGCTTCTGTGTTGAAAAAGATACTGCCAAGTAATTCTTTTCTTTTCACCAAATGCTGCTATTTATGGCATGATTTATTAGTTTTCCTGTGCAGAATTCCCTTCCACTTCCACATGCCTCTCCTGCCTGGGCTGTAACCAGGGCCTTGATGCCAGTTGGTAGAGGCCACAGCTGTTGAAGACCCTAGCAACGCCTCCATCTCTCAGGCCATCTCCTCACACAGTCTTGATTTCCTTTCCCCCAGCACTGGAGACTTCTCCAACTCTTTCCTTTCAACAGGAAAGAGTATACTGACAAGCTCTTCTTAAAGGCTGGTAGGTGCTAGACTAAACCACTTATTTGACTATACATTAAGTTTGGGTGTCAAGCATTTCTAGGTCTAGTGCTTATTTTGTGTTCTGAAGTTGCCACTGCAGAGTTAGTTTAGCAGTGACTTCAAGATCTGTGCAGCCCCAGGCAAAAAGAAAGCCACCACTCATTCACCTTTCCAAGCAAGAGAGAGGATACGATGGTTGGATGATGGCATCACCAACTCAATGGACATGAGTTTGAGCAAACTCTATCAGGGAGATAGTGAAGGACAAGGAAGCCTGGCATGCGTGCTGCAGTCCATGTGGTCACAGAGTCGGACACAACTGAGCAACTGAAAAACAACCGAATTAGTATTCACAGTCTCTCAGTACATCATTCCAGGCAGGAACTCCCAAGTGACCACAAATGACCAGTAAGGTAATACTCCCCCATGTCTAGGTTAAAGCCCAGAAGAGGCAAATTTCACTTTTCCACAATGACACGTCTTTCTCATTATAAACAAAGCAATTCAACTATTTTGCTCTTATTACCTTTTCTGGGTTTTTTTTAAAACGTGACTTTTGATGGATATAATATTTTTAACTTGTTCCCTGATTATGAAGTTTGTTTTATTAATTACCTGATGCTTTCAAGTGTAATTAACCATCTCTACAGTTTAATTACTGAGTTCTCATATCTAATCCAAATAAATATATTTAAGCGATTGATCCGTGATCAGGGCTTTGCTGAGTTGATTGGGTGAATTCATCTGTGACCTCACTGGTAAAATACAGTACAGAGATGTACATTTATAAGAGTATCAGGTGGGGTAGTTGTACTTCCTGTGAAATAATATTATACATTTTTATTTCTTATAAGGATGTATACTTTTAGTTTATTGGAAGTATATAACTAATCATCAAATATACCCTGGATTCTTAACATTAGAGGATAATGTCTCAACCTAAAAAGGTGAATAAAAATTTGTTTATATTTTAGTGTAATTGAAATGGAAACAGACCTACCTGACAGAGGATGTTAATTAAGTTTTAGCATGAGGCCCATTGTCTAGAGAATCCTGGTTTATTTAGGGCCCTAGTTTACATCATAGGGGAACTGCCTCTGCAAAGCACTTCCCAAAAAATAACAGGACTGAGTCTGACCCTTGTCAACAGCTGGAAGAGCTGGGCTTTGGAGTTAATCACTGCTCAATGTCTTACTAGCTGCATAATCTGAGAAAACTATTGATCTTTAAAAGTCTCAGTTTCCTCGTCTATAAGAAGGAAGTAGTATCTCCTAACCTGCAAGAATGATGTCATCAAGATTAGAAATAGGTTTAAAAGAATTTCAAGACAAAGATTTTTTTGGTTACTTATAAAGTTGCTGCCTCTCATGTTTTTGTTAGAACTGAAGCTGAGAAGGCAGTATTGCACAGGCGTACGTGGAAGAAGTGACTCCAAAGTTAATTAGCAATATGTCTACAGACTATGGAGAAGCTTCCTTCCTATCCGCTTTGGCTCTCTGATCCAGGCTCTGAAATCCAGAAATCGGCTTGTTCTTTCCACGTGGACACGATTCACCAGATGCTGATCCTTGGGGATCTATGCACAAAACATTTCTTTCGTTCTGTCCCTGGGTGTCCATTGAGGCTTCCCTGCTGCTCTGGCACCTACAACAGTAGACGCTGTCACTATGCTTTATTCTCTTTTTAGCTTTTTCATTACTGGAAACTACACTCTAAGCTGATAGGCTAACTTGCTCATTATTTGAGTCCACTGTTAAAAATATAAATTCCATGAGGGAAGACGATTTGTCTCTCTTTTTTTACCATGTGATCCTCGGTGCCTAGAAGAGTAGCTGGAACATACAGTGATTTGATTTCAACAAATAATCTGTTACGTGAATAAATGATTTAAATAACTGCACTCACTGTGCAGCTGAACATAAAACTCAGCTCTGATTCAAATACTACTAAATAATTCACTCAAACAAAAATACTATTGGGCAATGTTGATTTTACTGAACATTTTGTATGGGAAATGAAGATAGGGTTTATATTGGCACTCTTCATTAAAAATTGCTCAACCTCACTCACAACAAAAAGAATATAAATTAAAACTGCACTTGGAAGCTTAAGGAGGAGCAAAGAGAACTTCTCTGGGAGAGGAAATGGAAGGAGAGACACAAAGCCCACGTGGAGAGTGGCAAGTCTTTATGTGGGAGTGAAGCAGTGCGTGAGATGTTTACACACGGGGAATGATCAATTAGGGAAATCTGTAAGGATAATGAGAGCTGCTTCTCACTGTCAGAGAAGGGAATTAAAAAGATGCAAAGGGAGAAAACTAAAATCGATCCCGTGGTGTCAGGTAAGAATTGAAAGCATGGTGTAGACTCATACTTTTTACTATACAAGTAAATAAACAAATATAGACGTGAATGAATATGTGCCTGTTAAGGTGGCCGAGGAACAGAGACACCCCAATAGGAAGGAGCGCACCTAGCACCAGATTGTAACTTCCACTCTCTGCTAAAAGCTTCCTTGAAGAAATTAGTAATTCCAAGTCTGGTTCTGAAAAAGTACAAGCTGGCCCTGGAACATCTCTGTGAATCAGAAAACAAGGAAATGCTCACAGAATGATAGAAGTCAAAAGGACAGAGGAGCCAGCTTGAAGGAGCACTCATCAAATCTAGAGTAATCTGACCAACGATATAAATAATGACAGTAACAGATTATGATCTATTCAATATAATAGAAACCAATGAGTTCCCAGTGATATAACTAAAAGAAACAAATTAGTGAAATCAAATTCAAATACTGAAAGAGATATTTATATAATCTCAAAAGGACCCTACCACAAGACATTAGCAATTGCAAAAGGAAAAGATTAAACTTACAATGGAGAATCCTGGCAGCCACGACTTCAATCAGATGACCAGAATGAACATCATCATTAATGCAGTAACTCAAAATTATACACCATCTAATAGGTTACAATGAGAACACAGCACTGCTTCTGTGATATCCCTGCCAAAGATGTATAATCTGAGTTGAGTCAAAAGGAAACATCAGGTAAACCCAAATTAAAAGAAATTTTACAAAATATCTGGCCTTTCAAGATCAAGAAAGGTAAAGAAAGCGGAAGGAATCATTTCAGATTGAAAGAGGTTAAAGAGGCCGAGCAGCTAAGCACAACACGTGATTCTTACTGGATATTTTTTTCTATAAAGGACACATTATGGATAATAAGCTAAACATAAATGGAGTCTGAGGGTTAGATGGTAGTTATGGAGCAAAGCTAATGCCTTGAGATTGATGGTTTTATTTTGGTTATAAAAAGAATGTACTTGTTTGTAAAATATATACGTAAGGTTTTCCAGAGTGCAGGAGTTATCATGTCAGCAACTTAGTATTAAATAGGGAAAAAAAAAAAAACTTTTCTATAAGTTTGAAATAGCTTGAAGTTTTTGAACAACTCAACTTGATAAAATAAACAAACAAAAAAAAACCCTAGACACCAAGATGCTATTTGTTACTTGCCACATTTGTGGAAATCTAAAAATCTGACATACACTGCATTGGCAAAGCTTTGGATAAACAAGGGCTTTCATTTACTTCTGTTGGGAGTATAAATTGGTACAACTCCTTAGGAAGGAAATGTAGCAAAGTCAATCAAAAATTCCAACTACATATATGTTGTCCAACAATATCAACACTGGGAATTCTTTCTGTGGGTATGTTTGTGCTAATGTCAAATAAGCTCTATATGAAATAGCATGCTAAGTTGCTTCAGCTCAGTTCAGTCATGTCTGACTCTGTGACCCCATGAACCGCAGCATGCCAGGCCTCCCTGTCCATCACCAACTCCCGGAGTTTACCCAAACTCACGTCTATTGAGTCGGTGATGCCATCCAGCCATCTCATCCTCTGTCGTCCCCTTCTCCTCCCACCTTCAACCTTTCCCAGCATCAGGGTCTTTTCAAAGGAGTCAGCTCTTTGCATCAGGTGGCCAAAGTATTGGAGCTTCAGCTTCAACATCAGTCCTTCCAATGAACACCCAGGACTGATCTCCTTTATAATGGACTGGTTGGATCTCCTTGCAGTCCAAGGGACTCTCAAGAGTCTTCTCCAACACCACAGTTCAAAACCATCAATTCTTCTGCACTAAGCTTTCTTTATGGTCCAACTCTCACATTCATACATGACCACTGGAAAAACCATAGCCTTGACTAGACGGACCACTGTTGGCAAAGTAATGTCTCTGCTTTTCAATGTGCTGTCTAGGTTGGTCATAACTCCTTCCAAGGAGTGTCTTTTAATTTCATGGCTGCAATCACCATCTTCAGTGATTTGGGAGCCCAAAAAAATAAAGCCAGCCACTATTTCCACTGTTTTCCCATCTATTTGCCATGAAGTGATGGGACCGGATGCCATGATCTTAGTTTTCTGAATGTTGAGCTTTAAGCCAACTTTTTCACTCTCCTCTTTCACTTTCATCGAGAGGCTTTTAGTTCCTCTTCACTTTCTGCCATAAGGGTGTTGTCATCTGCATATCTGAGGTTACTGATATTTCTCCTGGCAACCTTGAATTCAGCTTGTGCTTCTTCCAGCCCAGCATTTCTCATGATGTACTCTGCATATAAGTTAAATAAGCAGGGTGACAATATACAGCCTTGACATACTCCTTTTCCTATTTGGAACCAGTCTGTTGTTCCATGTCCAGTTCTAACTGTCACTTCCTGACCTGCATACAGATTTCTTAAGACCTAAGTCAGGTGGCCTGGTATTCCTATCTCTTGAAGAATTTTTCACAGTTTATTGTGATCCACACAGTCAAAGGCTTTGGCACAGTCAATAAAGCAGAAATAGATGTTTTTCTGGAACTCTCTTGCTTTTTCCATGATCCAGCGGATGTTGGCAATTTGACCTCTGGTTCCTCTGCCTTTTCTAAAACCAGCTTGAACATCTGGAAGTTCATGGTTCACATATTGCTGAAGCCTGGCTTGGAGAATTTTGAGCATTACTTTGCTAGTGTGTGAGATGAGTGCAATTGTGCGGTAGTTTGAGCATTCTTTGGCATTGCCTTTCTTTGGGATTGGAATGAAAACTGACCTTTTCCAGTCCTGTGGCCACTGCTGAGTTTTCCAAATTTGCTGGCATATTGAGTGCAGCACTTTCACAGCATCATCTTTCAGGATTTGAACTAGCTCAACTGGAATTCCACTAGCTTTGTTCATAGTGATGCTTCCTAAGGCCCACTTGACTTCACATTCCAGGATGTGTGGCTCTAGTTGCTTCAGTCGTGTACAACTCTGTGCGACCCCATGGACTATAGCCCACCAGGCTCCTCTGTCCATGGAATTATCCAGGCATGAATACAGGAGTGGATTGCCATTTCCTTCTCCAGGGGATCTTCCCAACCCAGGGATCAAAACTGCATCTCTTATGTCCCCTGCACTGGCAGGCAGGTTCTTTACCACTGGTGCCACCTGGGAAGCCCCAAGCTCTATATAAGTTTACTCAATATTATAAATTCAAACAATTAGAAATAACCCAATGTCCACAAATAGGTTAGATTAATTATGATATATCAATAAAATGGAATGCAGCAGGACAATAAAACAAATCATAAAGTTCTCTATCTGGTGACAAGAAAGATGTGCAAGACGTTGTTGTACACGCATGCTCAGTTGTGTCTGACTCTTTGTGACCCCAGGGACTGTAGCCTGCCAGGTTCCTCTGTCCATGGGATTTTCCAGGCAAGAATACTGGAGTGGGTTTCCATTTTCTCCTCCAGGAGATCTTCCTGTCCCAGGGATTGAACCCACATCTCTTGCATTGGCAGGTGGATTCTTTACCATTGACCCACCTGGGAACTCCATCCAAAATATGTAGTACAATGAAAAAAAAAAAAAAAATTAAGGTACAAAACAATTAAATAACCTATATTTGGTGTTTAAAAAAAAAAAAGCAGAGGAGGAAGCTAAAGACCAATATTCATATTTGCTTTTATGCATATAAAGAAATTTGCAAGCTTACATTAAAAAAAAAACAAACAATGGTTGTCTCCTGGTGGAGAAAGGGGTGAACACTAAGGGATCAGGCTATTAATGAAACTTTATGGTCCATGTCTTTATACTTCTGTTGAAACATGTGTTTCTACCTTCTATTAAAAAAATTGATTTTAAAAATCTTTTTTAAACAGGCTTGTTTTTCAATGTCTTTCTTAAACCAAGTGGCTGCTTTCCTTTACTCCCTCTCTAAAGGGCCCGACAAACTGGCTCCTCACTGCCCCCAGCATTCTTCAGAATCTCTTATTCCATTCTCCTCATAAATACTCCCAGACTCAGCCCTCTCCTTAATTCTACCTGCAAATCTGCTTACCAACTCTTTAGGGAAGTGACCAAAACCAAGGGCCCTATGTGGAAACCCAAGTACTAACAATTATCCCCCATTAGTTTATCAGAGCATTTTTTTAAAATACACCCATTCTTTGCTCAGGAGCAGCTCTAAGGAATGGCATTTCTTCCACCTCTTAAAGAACTCACTCACCCACTAGTGGTGCCCCTCTGTCCACACAGGCAGCATTACATACCCCGTGACTTTCTCCTGGTCCGTTTTGGGGGGCTGATATGCATAGGCCACCACCCTTCTTATCCAACACTGAACTAAGTTGCTTCTGTATGTAAATAGGCCAAAGGCTCTGCCCAAATTTGGAGAAAACACTTAAGAACTAGTCAAAAGTAGCATTTGGGGATTAAACTCAAGATGAGAAGGATAAACAAATCCTGTCCAAATGGGATCTAGTTTTGACATATTTTCCTGTTTCCTAATTAAAGCCAAATGTTTGAATAGATCCCAAATTACTTCTGATGAAATTCACTGCAATATTTTGCCTTTAAAAAAAAGGCAGAGGAACTTATATGTATCAATTGTTAATAGATTTTTTTCAGGGCGTGGTAATTTTCAGTGCGGTTGTCACGGGGTGTCATGAATCTCTAGCATAGATGGCCCAACGAGCTCTAGTCTCTGATGGACCGACACATTTGGTCCCTAGGCCACACACATAACAAAGACCTGTGGGAACCACAGGTGAAGAGAATCCTCTCTCACACAACGTTCAACATTATTTTTCTCCCTGCCAAGGATACAGGGGAGCCAGGGGAAGACTCCATGTTATCAAGGATCAGTTCACATCAACAGAGGAAAAAGTAAAGTCCTCTGACTTGATCACACTTCAAAACAATCTTTACAATCTCAAACATTTCAGCAGGGCTCTCAGAATCTACTGGAGGTGCTATCCATAAGTTTGATTTCCATAAGTTGAGGTAGCTACAATTTATCCCTATTCTCTAAGTCAGGAAATGAAGACCCAGAGATGATCACTGAATCTCCCCAGATCACACAGCTAGGAAGGAACAAGGCTGTGACATGCCTGAATTAGGATTACCTTCAGTGATCTCAGAGTAAATCTCTGATTACCACACTTAATAATTCTATCAGTGATGAGGATTTCTAAATTCAAATGAGTTTAAACTTTTATAAGGCTATTTAATGCCTTGAGAAGACAGTCTACAAAGGCTGGGAATTCCAGAAAATGGGAGCTAAAAAGGTTAATTTATTCTGACAGAAGGATGATTACTATAAGGTAAGATTACCTATCTCTAATTAACCTAGTCCATTATTGAATTCTTAACAAGAAAGATATGGATAGCAGAACTGTCACTCAGAAAAGAATTCGGCTGAGAAAGTCTGAAGACAGTATCACTCTGGGAATGATTATCATTATATTTGTTAGCCACTGGGAATGCTTAAAATCATATTCATATTTGAGCCAGAACCTAAAATACTTCCCTATTCAAACCTCTCTTAAGGGGACTATGAGGTGCAAGATTAACAAATACATTTTAACATCTACTTAAATTTTTTAAATTGTCTTTCAAAGGTCTTAAATGAAGATCTATTTCTTTTTTAATTGATGCTGATTCTGCTTATTATACTGAAAGCCCTTCTAATAAAAATGGTTAAACATTGTCACTGAGCTATATTTTTGACTGACCAATGATTTAATAATAGGCCTAACTCCTCTCCCTCGCTGTCACCTGCCATATTCCAATAGGAAGCCAGAAAAAAACAACTATAATATTATTCGTAAGTAATATTTGTTTTAAACATACCTAACTAAAAATCTGAGGCACTGAAAGATCTAGTTTGCCATAACTTGTGGGCTAGAGTTTGCATGTTTTTCTTATCATTGTAAACTGCAGTATCAACTAAGAATAAAGGTTACTATTTACTTTAGTTTTATAACAGAATGTTGAATTGGATTTTTCCTGTTGTCTTGAAATTAGTTATTCTCACTGAAAAGTGATAACAAAAAGGCAAAAGGATTTCATGCTTTTAAAGGCCTCTCCAATTACTAGGGTCCAAAGTCTCCCAAAGGACATCCTCAGAGGCATAGTAACCATCTCTACTCCTGCTAATTGATATCTCAGTCCTAGGTGGGCAGAAAAATATTTCCCCTCGAGCCTCTGAAGGCCTTCCCTGGTGACTCAGTAAAGAATCCACTTGCAATGCAAGAGACCAGGGTTTGATCCCTGGGTCAGGATGATCCCCTGGAGAAGGAAATGGCAACCCACTCCAGTATTCTTGCCTGGAAATCCAATGGACAGAGGACAGAGGAGTCTGGCCGGCTACATTCCATGGGGTTACAAGAGTTGGACACAACTTAGAGACTAAACCGCTACCAACCACCAAGCTCCTGAAGCCAAGTGAATGAGGAATTTTAATGAAACACAGAATGTGAATGCTGGCAAGGAGGAAATATTAAAAGCTTGTTTCCTGGCTGAAGACCTGCAGAGTCGGGAACCAACCTGATGCCTGCCTTCAAAGCGCAGCGACTCTCATGAAGGAGTCTGGGGAAGAATTTGACTTGTGTCTTCTGGAATTTGGGAACATATCTCAACACCAAAGATTGTGCCTGTTCCTTTTCTGGAGATTTTGAAGGACAAGGACTTGCTGGCTGAGCCCAAGAAAGGAATAAAAAGAGACTATGTTATAGAGAACTTAAAAAGAAGGTAAGGAAGTCTCCAACCTATTCCAGGTTTCCTCATTTTTCAGAGGGTGCAGAGAAGGACTTGCATGTTTGACACCTAGCGTGCATGCATGCTAAGTCACTAAGTCGTGTCTGACTCTTTGCGACCCTGTGGACTGTAGCCCACCAGACTCCTCTGTCCATGAGATTCTGCAGGCAAGAATACTGGAGTGGGTTGCCATGCCATTCTCCAGGGGATCTTCCTGACCCAGGGATCGAACCCGTGTCTCTTACGTCTCCTGCATTGGCAGGCAGGTTCTTCATCACTAGTGCTACCTGGGAAGCCCTTGACACCTTAGGAAGGAATATAGAGAAGAGAGGAAATATGGTTGGGATGTGGATCAAAGGCAAGACTACAGGAAGACATAGGTGCTCCCTCTGGAGGTCATCCTCAGTGATGTGGTAGCTCAAGGTAAAGCTAAACAACTATAAAAATTGCACAAAGTTATGAGGAGACCACCACATCCTCAGAGGCCACAAGCAGCAACAGAATCAGGCACAGTTTTGTGGGGAGGAGCACTCTTCATCTCTAATGGCACCCCCTGCCATCTCTCATATTCTTCCTTCCTTCCCCCACCCTCCACACAAAGGAGTTAGATGATAGCAGAGGGAATTGAAAGGATTATATGTGAATCAGATTTGAGATTGGATTTTTACACAGGAGTGAAATTAGACTGGCTTGGCTTTGTTTTTTTAATAACTGAAAGTGATGAGAAAGTTGTGGAATGTACCCAAGAAATTATCTTGGGAGATTCTATATAGCACTACTGGGAATTGTGATTGGAGAAAAATAAAAACATCACTGTGTTAATACCCATAAAGTACAGTCTATTCAATAAACTGTTTACACTTAAATGTTGATTTTTGAAAGTAGGCTGGGAGGGGTTGTTTTGAGAGGAAGAAGGTTACACACTGTCTCAAGAATAATGGACAATGAAAAGAACAATGATAATGAAAACAAGTCAGTTCGTAAATGTAGGGATCATGGAAAGAGATTTTAGAAAAAAAATCATACATATTTTATTTTATTGTATAAGTTGAATATAATAGTTACCTATGTCTTTTCCAAAAGGGGGCATTTTTATTAAAACCAACCTTGGTATTGACTTCAAATTTTTCAATGCACTGTTTTGTACTTTTAGCTTATGAGCAAGAGAACAAACTCTCATTATGTGTTTCATATCCACAGTGTATATGACAGACTTGAACCAAAGAAAATGTCCAAACCATGATTTTCAGATCAATCTACCACCTTCTACCAACTTCTCCCCTTTGTTTTTATATCTTGCTCACTGATTCACAGTCACTAAAGATGTGGAAAAGGGCGATAGTTTTAATTATTTTTATAATGTAGATTTATTTTTTATGATTAAGAAACATCACTGCAGATGGTGACTGCAGCCATGAAATTAAAAGACGCTTACTCCTTGGAAGGAAAGTTATGACCAACCTAGATAGCATATTCAAAAGCAGAGACATTACTTTGCCAACAAAGATTCATCTAGTCAAGGCTATGGTCTTTCCTGTGGTCATGTATGGATGTGAGAGCTGGACTGTGAAGAAGGCTGAGCGCCGAAGAATTGATGCTTTTGAACTGTGGTGTTGGAGAAGACTCTTGAGAGTCCCTTGGACTGCAAGGAGATCCAACCAGTCCATTCTGAAGGAGATCAGCCCTGGGATTTCTTTGGAAGGAATGATGCTAAAGCTGAAACTCCAGTATTTTGGCCACCTCAGGAGAAAGCAATGGCACCCCACTCCAGAACTCTTGCCTGGAAAATCCCATGGACAGAGGAGCCTGGTGGGCTGCAGTCCATGGGGTCGCAAAAGTCGGACATGACTGAGCGACTTCACTTTCACTTGTCACTTTCATACATTGGAGAAGAAAATGGCAACCCACTCCAGTGTTCTTGCCTAGAGAATCCCAGGGACGGGGGAGCCTGGTGGGCTGCTGTCTCTGGGGTCGCACAGAGTCGGACACGACTGAAGCGACTTAGCAGCAGCAGCAGCATGCGAAGAGTTGACTCATTGGAGAAGACTCTGATGCTGGGAGGGATTGGGGGCAGGAGGAGAAGGGGACGACAGAGGATGAGATGGCTGGATGGCATCACTGACTCGATGGATGTGAGTCTGAGTGACCTCCGGGAGTTGGTGATGGACAGGGAGGCCTGGCATGCTGCAGTTCATGGGGTCGCAAAGAGTCGGACACGACTGAGTGACTGATCTGATCTGATCTGATCTGAAGAAACATAAAAGTTAAAAAATATATTTTATTTATCATCTTCCTTTCTGTATCAAATCATGCTTTATCCTATATAAATTCAATACCACACAATCTACTACTGCTCAACATGTTTCTGCCCCCATAGCATCCATTCTCTTCCTTCTCTTAACAGCACATTTGTTTCCTTTTGAGTAACTACCTGTATCCCAAATAGGGAACAGAGGACATCAAGGCTGTATATTGTCACCCTGCCTGTTTAACTTATATGCAGAGTACATCATGCAAAATGCCAGGCTGGATAAATCACGAACTAGAAACAAGATTGCCAGAAGAAATATCAACAACTTCAGACATGCAGATGATACCACTCTAATGGCAAAAGTGAAGAGGAATTAAAGAGCCTCTTAATGAGGATGAAAAAGGAGACTGAAAAGGCTGGCTTAAAACTCAACATTCAAAAAACAAAGATCGTGGCATCCAGGTGCATTACTTCATAGAAAACAGATAAGCAAACAGTGGCAGATTTTCTTTTCTTGGGCTTCAAAATCACTGCAGATGGTGACCACAGCCATGAAATTAAAAGATGCTTGTTGCTCCTTGGAAGAAAAGCTATCATAAACCTAGACAGCATATTAAAAAGTAGAGACATCACTTTAAGGTCCATCTAATCAAAGCTACGGTTGTTCCAGGAGTCATGTACGGATGGGAGAGCTGGACCACAAAGAAGGCTGAGTGCAGAATAACTGATGTGTTCAAATTGTGGAGCTGGAGAAGACTCTTGAGAGTCCCTTGGACAGCAACGAGATGGAACCAGTCAATCCTAAAGAAAATCAACCCTAAATACTCATAGGAAAGACTGATGCTGAAGCTGAAACTCCAATACTTTGGCCACCTGATGCAAAGAGCTGACTCACTAGAAAAGACCCTGATGCTGGGAAAGACAGAGCAGAAAGAGAAGGGGGTGACAAAGAATGAGATGGTTGGATGGCATCACTGACTCAATGGACATGAGTTCAAGCAAACTCCGGGAGATAGTTAAGGACAGGGAAGTCTTGCACGCTGCAGTCCATGGGGTTGCAAAGAATCAGCCACAACTTAGCGACTGAACAACAAATACATAAAATAAATAGCTGGGACTTCCCTGGTGGTCCAGTGGTTGAGAATCTGCCCTGCAATGCAGGGGACATGGGTTCAGTCCCTGGTCAGGGAACTAAGATCCCACACGCTTTGGGGCATCTGAGTCTAACAGCTGCAACTACAGCTCCAATGTCATGCCACAACTAAGACTCGTCAAAGCCCCCCAGAAATTAAATTAATGTTTTAAAAAAATAGATAGCCAACAAGGACATACTACATAGCACAGGAAACTATGCTTAATATCTTATAATAACCTATAAGGGGAAAGAATTCAAATCTACATATTATATATATATATATATATATATAATTGAATCACTTTGCTGTACACCTGAAACTAACATTGTAAATCGACTATATTTCAATAAATTTTATAAAAGAACTATTCAACACTCAATATTTATTTCCTTCATGTCAGCCTCTCTCTAGTCAGTATCTCCAACTTTCACCATGTCTTTGTATTTAACTATTTAACTGATAAAAACTGCCTTCTCCACTTCTATTACTGGGACTGCTGAGAAAATACTACAACTGTCCAGGCTAGTGTCTTCATTCACGTTCAGTTTCTATTTTCGATTAGATTTGCCATACCACTCAGAAATCTTCCTGTGTTTTTTCTCATTTCAGTTCTCATTTTCTACAATGATTTTAGAATTCTGTCCACTTTACTCAAATCTCCAACTAAATCACTCCTCAACAATCTCCACACAAAGAAAGTAAAAGCCATACGATGGAAATTCATTCCTCTTCCAGGTGGCAAACTCTCAACGAAATCTGTATTAAACCCATTCTCCCCTCCATTCTCTGCTGGAGTGGGAAAAGAGTCTTGTACTTTAAACCTTAGGATTATGCTCTAGATCCTATTCTTTTCTACCTCCTGAGAGAAGTAGCTTTGTCAACTATCTCTGTCTCTTCTATATCTTTAACCTCACCCTCCAAATGGGCATCTTACAAAAAACAATTCTTTCCTGAATGAGTCACCTTTCAGCTACTGTCCTTTCTCTACTCACTCAACTAAATTTAAATTGTCCTATATCTGCCCTGCTTGTGGAAGGAAGGGCACAGAAGGAGGAAACAATAGAAGCAGCTTGTGAGTCAGACCCCTCCTGAGTCAGACCCCTCCTGCTACAGGAGGAAGACAACATCACACAAATGTCAGTGCAGAGAGGCCAAGCCTGTAGGGTGAGGATGTCTGATGCTGGATGTCTGAGCCCATGCAGAAGAGAACACCTATACGAGAGAAGGGATGGCAGTGGAGAGACTCATTACATACAGGGAGAATGAATAAACAAGTAATCTAAGAAAGCCAATGGAAGCCACGTTTCTCAGCATCAAAGTGGGGTACCATATATGAAAAGGAAGTAAATGAGAAGAAACTCTGAGGTACGAAATTAGAACTGATGGTTATCAGTTTACATTCATGGCCAGGCAGACAGATAAAACACAAAGGTGTGAATGTACACTCCTAAGTATATGCATATTTATCCTAATCTCTTCATTGAGACAGGCTTCAAGTACCATACTCCAAAAGCAAAGAGCATACCTAATGCACAGATCCTGTCTTCTAAATATTATTCTCTGCTAAAAAGACTCAGGTCTAAAATAGTTAATTCCAGAGCTAGGGGAGGGAAAGTACAGATGAACTTGTTAATATCTTGTGCCAGAAAGAAAGTAGTCAAAAAGTGATGGAAAAATGCAAGAGACACACAAGCTACCTGGAAGGAGTTTCCACTAGCTAAACTGGGAACAATGTGAACATCAAGATCGATGATAGTAATGAATTGAGGCTCAGTGGAACTATGAATAGAACTGTGGTGCTGGAGAAGACTCTTGAGAGTCCCTTGGACTGCAAGGAGATCCAACCAGTGAATTCTAAAGGTAATCAACTCTAAATATTCATTGGAAGGACTGATGCTGAAGCTGAAGCTCCAATACTTTTCCCACATGATGCGAAGAACTGACTCACTGGAAAAGACCCTGATGCTGGGAAAGACTGAAGGCGGGAGGAGAAGGGGACGACAGAGGATGAGATGGCTGGATGGCACCACCGACTCAATGAACGTGAGTTTGAGCAAGCTCCCGGAGATGGTGAAGGAAGGGAAGCTTGGCGTGCTGCATTCCATGGGGTCGCAAATAGTCGGACACGGCTGAGTGACTGAACAACAACAAAGAACTAAAAATGTGTATATTGAAAGCTTGATGACTAATGATATACATGCAAACTCTCAAAGAACTTCCCCACAAAATATTAACTGCCCAAAGAAAAAAAAAACTGAATTGCTGACAATCTTGACAAACACATCCTTAATCAAGTAACCGTTAGTAATGGGACAAATCAAAATTGTTTATCATCTAACAGGATTCAATGAGAAGAAAACAGCATCACTTTTGAGGTATTTCTGTCAAAATTTAATAATTTAGCCTTTTTAAACTGAACCACAGAAACATAGTATTTCCTCAACTCTCTCAAGAACAGTTCGTAACTGCTTTGGTGTACTGAGAGAAGTTAATTTTTTCATTCAACAGATGCTTTAGGATGTTAGAGCTTAATTCTCTTCTAGAACCCAGAATGGAAAAGGCCCAGAGGTACAGTCCATAAAAGAACTGATCTATAATTTTCATAATGTCAAGGTCATTAAAGACCAGGAAAAGATTGTGTTGCCACTCCCAACTGAAGGACACTAAAAAGTCATGATAAATATACACAACAGTTGATTCTGAACTGTATCTTTTTGTTCTAAACTATAGTATTAAGACAACAAACTTGATTGGGATTTGATGGTAGTCAATGTAGAATGTCAATGTCCTGATTTCCAAAATTGTGTTATGGTTATATAGGCAAAAGTCCTTACTTATAGGAAACATGTACTAAAGGATTTAGGGGTAGTGGAGCAGCATACAAATTACTTCCAAATGGTTCAGGAAAGAAAGTCTTTGTATTTTTTTGTGACTGGAAATTCTCTATCAATTTTTCATTGCTTCAAAACTGTAAAAGTCAAAAAAATTTTAAATGAACAAATATAAAACTAAAGTACAAATTCATTGTCATCCTTAGTCCTTCTCATGTTCCTCATCTCAATGAATGACTGCATCATTCATTAATCAAGTTGACTAAGCTAGTGCCATCCTTGACTCTGCTTCCCTCAATTACATGCCCAACTAATATCCCCCACTGAACCCACATCCAAGCACACATCAAGCTCCAGTAATTCTACACCCTGAGTATATCTTGAACTTATTCATTTCTATTCTGATTTCTGGCCAGCATCCTCACTCTCCTGCATTAATAAACAGTCTCCTAAAATAAGCTCAAACCTTCTCCAATGCATTTCTGACACATCAGTCTGAGTTCTTCTATCATTAAAACACAAATCTGATCATGTTATTTTCCCTTAAAAACCCTTAGTTACTCTTTATTCCTCCTAAAGCCCAAATTCCCTATGTTATCATACATCCTGGGTTGCCCAGAGTGGTTTTCATTTCTGTTGTACTGAAACAGACATTAGTGGCCTCCTTTTTGTTCTCAAGTGTCCCAACCAGGACAATCAATACTGTGTGTGTGCTCAGTTATGTCCAACTCTGCAGAAAGTGAAGAGGAATTAAAGAGCGTTTTGATGAAGGTGAAAGAGTACAATGAAAAAGCTGCCTTAAAACCCAACATTCAAAAAACGAAGATCTTGGCATCTGATCCCATCGCTTCATGGCAAAGAGATGGGGAAAATATAGGAACAGTGACAGACTTTATTTTCTTGGGCTCCAAAATCACCATGGACAGTGACTGCAGGTATGAAATTAAAAGACACTTGCTCCTTGGAAGAAAAGCTATCACAAACCTAGACAGTGTATTAAAAAGCAGAGACATCACTTTGGCAACAAAGGTCCGATAGTCAAAGCTATGGTTTTTCTGATAGTCATGTATGGATGGGAGAGTTTGACCATAAAGAAGAAAAGGCTGAGCACTGAAGAACTGATGCTTTCAAATTGTGGTGCTGGAGAAGAATCCTGAGAGTCCCTTAGACTGCAAGGAGATTAAAGCAGTCAATCCTGGAGGAAATCAACCCAGAATATTCATTGGAAGGACTGATGCTGAAGCTCCAATACTTTGACTACCTGATTCAAAGAGCTGACTCATTGGAAAAGACACTGATGCTGGGCAACACTGAAGGCAGGAGAAGTGGATGACAGAAGATGATATGGTTGGATAGCATCACTGATTCAATGGACATGAGTTTGAGCAAGCTTTGGGAGATAGTGAAGGATAGGGAAGCCTGGTGTGCTGCAGTCCATGGGGTTGCACAGAGACAGACACAAGTTAGCAACTGAACAACTGTATTGGCAGGTGAGTTCTTTATCACTAGTGCCACCTAGGAAGCCCCAACAATGACATAAATAACACGTTCTCGCTGTAAGGCTCTGAAAATCTGGCCTCTGTTTACTTCTGTAGCCTGATGATCATTAAGCACTCGCCCAATTTTCCTCTCCTTGCTAGTGAATCTCAACTCTTCTGGAAAGTTCTGTCTAAGCACTAGATCAGAATTCACTACCTCTGCTAGATGCTCCCTTCAGTTCAGTTCAGTCGCTCAGTCCTGTCTGACTCTTTGTGACCCCATGAATTGCAGCACGCCAGGCCTCCCTGTCCATCACCAACTCCCGGAGTTCCATCAAACTCATGTCCATCGAGTCCGTGATTCCATCCAGGCATCTCATCCTCTGTCATCCCCTTCTCCTCCTGCCCCCAATCCCTCCCAGCATCAAGTCTTTTCCAATGAGTAAACTCTTTGCATGAGGTGGCCAAAGTATTGGAGTTTCAGCTTTAGCATCAGTCCTTCCAAAGAACACCCAGGACTGATCTCCTTTAGGATGGACTGGTTGGATCTCCTTGCAGTCCAAGGGACTCTCACAAGTCTTCTCCAACACCACAGTTCAAAAGCATCAATTCTTCAGTGCTCAGCTTTCTTCACAGTCCAACTCTCACATCCATACACGACCAATGGAAAAACCATAGCCTTTGACTAGATGGACCTTTGTTGGCAAAGTAATATCTCTGCTTTTGAACATGCTACCTAGGTTGGTCATAACTCTCCTTCCAAGGAGTAAGTGTCTTTTAATTTCATGGCTGTAATCACCATCTGCAGTGATTTTGGAGCCCCCAAAATAAAGTCTGACAGTGTTTCCACTGTTTCTCCATCTATTTCCCATGAAGTGATGGGACCAGATGCCATGATCTTAGTTTTCTGAATGTTGAGCTTTAAACCAACTTTTCCACTCTCCTCTTTCACTTTCTTCAAGAGGCTTTTTAGTTCCTCTTCACTTTCTGGCATAAGAGTAGTGTCATCTGTATATCTGAGGTTATTAATATTCCTCCCGGCAATCTTGATTCCAGCTTGCGCTTAACTTTCATATAAGTTAAATAAGCTCCCTAACACTATACTGGAGAAGGCAATGGCACCCCACTCCAGTACCCTTGCCTGGAAAATCCCATGGACGGGGGAGCCTGGTGGGCTGTAGTCCATGGGGTCGCTAAGAGTCAGACACGACTGAGTGACTTCACTTTCACTTTTCACTTTCATGCATTGGAGAATGAAATGGCAACCCACTCCAGTGTTCTTGCCTGGAGAATCCAGGGGACAGGGGAGTCTGGTGGGCTGCCGTCTATGGGGTCGCACAGAGTAGGACACGACTGAAGCGACTTAGCGGCAGCAGCAGCAACACTATACTAATGCTATTACCAACTCTTTCTATTGCATACATGTCTAGTATACCTATTTGTTTATATTACCTCTTAAGCTATATTTCTGTACAGATAACTCTGCTCCTGAGAGTGCGACCTTGAGCAAGTTACTCTTGGGCAAGATTATTTCTTAACCCAAATATAACAAGTCTCTATGATAAAGTTCTCTTTAATTTCCTTTTTTTTTTTTTTTTAAGAAAACACATGTCCTTACAGAAAGTTATCTTCTGGGAAATGAGATAACACCAGAAATGATTAGCTCTTCTCAGGGAGGGGATGTTTCTTTCCTCTCTGTTGTAGTGAGTATAGACAAGTTCCCATAGCAAATTCTTCATATATGCAGTATAACAAATATAGTGCATATATACACTTCAAACATATTTGGGGGCCAAATGTATAAATTTGTGAAAAACAATGTCTTCAATCACTTAAAGAGTTGTTTATAATAACTATGCATTATTTGGGGAAAGAAGGCCCTACTGAAATAAAAAATAATACTTTAACAATTAATGAGTTCTACATTGACAGATTAAACACTGAATATGACATTTAAAAGCCTTTTGCATTTGAATAACTGTGAAGGAAAATATGCAGCTATTTTGAAGCTATCTTATAGTGTGTCTTTTATAATTTTTAAGCTAAAAATGATGGCTTCTAGAAGTGACAATTCAGAATTACAAGACTATATATTTCTACCCCCTGACTATACTAAGTTTAACTGTCATTGTTTTATTTTTGTTAATTGTACAATTTAATCATAGATACCCTTTGTTTAGTATATAATACAGTAACCACATCCCTAAAGCTTTTCTTTTCATTATTAAACGAAAGTAATTCATATTATCAGAGTTAAATTTATACAAACTTAACCCACAGCACTAACCATTGCTCAAGCTTTCTGATATCTTGTGGATATCTGGAATGTTACATCTTGAGTCATAAATGCATAAATATCTGCTTCTCATAGCAAATATTGCATAATATTCCACCTAATTATTTCACGTTTTTAAAAATAAAAACATATTTAAAAATACAGATGACCCTTGAGCAACACGGGTTTGAACTGCATGGATATGTGGACTTTTTTCACTGAATATATACTACAGGACTAGGCAATCTGAGTTTGTCTGGGGTTGGTTGAATCAGAGGCTGCAGAACCTTGGATTTGGAGAAACCTAGGAAATGCCCGGAGAAGGCACGCCCACTAGTACTCTTGCCTGGAAAATTCCATGGACAGAGGAGCCTGGTGGGCTGCAGTCCATGGGGTCGCTAAGAGTCAGACATGACAGTACTCCTTGCCTGTTGGAGGAAATTCCAGGGACAGAGGAGCCTGGTGGGCTGCAGTCCATGGGGTCGCTAAGAGTCAGACATGACTGAGGGACTTCACTTCCACTTTTCACTTTCATGATTGGAGAAGGAAATGGCGACCCACTCCAGTGTTCTTACCTGGAGAATCCCAGGGACAGAGGAGCCTGGTGGGCTGCAGACCATGGGGTCGCTAAGAGTCAGACATGACTAAGGGACTTCACTTCCACTTTTCACTTTCATGATTGGAGAAGGAAATGGAGACCCACTCCAGTATTCTTACCTGGAGAATCCCAGGGACAGAGGAGCCTGGTGAGCTGCCGTCTATGGGGTCGCAGAGTCAGACACGACTTATGCGACTTAGCAGCAGCAGCAGGAAATGCAGGGCTGACTGCAAATTTATACACAGATTATATGCACAGGGGAGGGGGAGGTTGTTGTCTGTAGCCCTCAAGGTCAAGGGTCAACAGTATATGTAAAATCATTTTAAAATAATATATATTTTTAACAACTAGAGTTTCACATAACTGTTAAATTTACCAAAGCTATGAATAAATGTTGGTCTTCAGAAGTGCTTTTAGTGATTGTAATTTCTAAGAGAGATATCATCTCTACATAACCTAAATATACGTAGCAAATAAAGTATCATATAATTGAAACTTTTGAAATAAATGTATTGTCTACTTGCAAATCTGTTCAGAATACTTTATTAAATGTCAGCTGTGAAACTGTGTCAAGAATACAGGTAAACAATATTACAAGTTTCATTTAACGTCCTTAAATTTTTACAATCTGATATTTTGCTCTCTGCTATGGCACATAACTCGGAGAAGGCAATGGCACCCCACTCCAGTACTCTTGCCTGGAAAATCCCACGGACGGAGGAGCCTGGTAGGCTGCAGTTCATGGGGTCACTAAGAGTCGGACATGACTGAGCGACTTCACTTTCTCTTTTCACTTGCATGCATTGGAGAAGGAAATGGCAACCCACTCCAATGTT
Source organism: Tragelaphus eurycerus (assembly GCA_935064755.1). Taxonomy (NCBI): domain Eukaryota; kingdom Metazoa; phylum Chordata; class Mammalia; order Artiodactyla; family Bovidae; genus Tragelaphus; species Tragelaphus eurycerus. The sequence goes on from CAKXYN010000014.1 coordinate 3,905,157, forward strand.
CTTGCCTCGATAATCCCAGGGACGGGGAAGCCTTGTGGGCTGCCATCTATGGGGTCACACAGAGTCGGACACGACTGAAGTGACTTAGCATAGCATAGCATGGCACATAACTGCATTTTTCCTAAGCAATCAAAAGCAAGCTGGAAGACTCTTTGTTCATCAGTTGTAAATAATGTAATATAACTAGAAAAATGCCCTATGAGGATATACTATTAATAATCATATTTTAATATGATTATTACTTTATAGTCATAAAACTTTAGCAAAGACTCGTAATCCTTACTTGCTTTAACTGGTATTGGATAATACATCATGATAGTGACCTTGTGGCAATCAGCATATATTTAGAAAATGATGGTTTGAAACTTAAATCTTATTTTTAATTCTTCAGTCTCATGTGGTTGTCTGGAAAAACTTTCCATAAGAGTCTACAATCTTACAATGGAAAACTGCTTAAAGATAATACTCCATTATCAATTTATCACATATCAATATTTATTGAGTGTATATCATGTGCCAGGCACTATGCTAAGTGCTGGAGATATAAAAATTACTAATACTTGAGCACTAGATAAGACACGGAGTGTGCCCTTGAGAGGCCTGGAGCACTGCAGAAGAGATAATTAATGTACAAACTATATAAAAAACTGTTAAGGAATAGTGTTTTTATAAGGTGTTGTGTACAGAGAAATACACAATCCAAGCAGGCGGAGGAGAGGATGGTGACAGGAACCTTCTTGGAGGAGGAACGGATAAATAAGCCTGCTGAGTGCTTGCAGTACAGCCTAGTAACTTACTGCTACTGCTGCTAAGTCTCTTCTGCTGCTGCTGCTGCTAAGTCGCTTCAGTCGTGTCCGACTCTGTGCGACCCCATAGACGGAAGCTCACTAGGCTCCCCCATCCCTGGGATTCTCCAGGCAAGAACACTGGAGTGGGTTGCCATTTCCTTCTCCAATGCATGAAAGTGAAAAGTGAAAGGGAAGTCGCTCAGTCATGTCCGACCTTCAGCGACCCCATGGACTACAGCCTTCCAGGCTCCTCCATCCATGGGATTTTCCAGGCAAGAGTACTGGAGTGGGGTGCCATTGCCTTCTCTCTAGTAACTTAGCACAGGTTCAAATCCTAGCATCATCTTTTACCAGCTGTGTTAAGTTTGGACAACTTACTTTATCATCCCAAGCTTGTTTCCTTGATTATCAAATGGATGTAATAGTATTTACCTCATCAGGCTGTTAAGAGGACCAAATAAGAGTAGAAAGCATGTAAGATGTACTTGTATTCCAGTTGTCATAATCTCTTTCTCACACCCTACTCAGCGTACAGCCTGGGGGTTTCTAGACTTCTTGGCCAATGTATGCATGTCCCACACACCTATCAAAGAAAAACCCACTCCATCGTCACCCATCTTCTGGTATCAGCCAAGCTTTCCAGTCTCTTGAAAAGCTGGCCTGACTTGCGGTCGTTATCAGACATACCTGCACCACATTCATTCTTTGAACTTGAGTCTGACCACTGACGCATCTCTGGACTACATGTCCACCACCATTTTCCTCTCCTTCACTGTTCCCCATATTCACCAGGGGACACATCTCACGGCCTTCACCCCCACACTGCTCTCTGATGGGTATTTCTTACCAGTATTTTGGAAATTTTTATGCTTTCACTTTATCAGCTTTGCCCTCTTAATTATTAGCCACCATGTCTCCAAGCCAGTAGCCAATATTTATTTCATTTGGAGTTATCATTATTGCAGAGACAGAAAAAAAAAAAAAATGTGATTAGAACACAAAATCATCAAGGTTTGTGAGGCTGAGGAATGCTAGTGCTAGAAAAAGAGTAATAGCTGGGCCTTTTGTTCTTTCCTACATCATTCTCTTTAGGATCATGACTGTTTTACAATCCAGGCTAATAATCTCCCACTGGCCACGCATCTATCAGGTGACTTTTTCTAAAAGCTTTTCTCCCTTATTTGCAGAAAGACCTATGGGAGCAGCAGGGCTCAATTTAATTCTTCTTACACATTCACCTTTTTGAGACCTTTTACCAAATTTCACCAAAAAAAATTAAAGTTAAAATTTAGATATTTTCCTAGTCAAGTGACTCATGGAAGAAATAAAGTGTTCCTTATTTCTAAGAGTGCAAAACATATGATTAGGTATTATAACTATCGAGCAAAAGGGTATCTGGCAGCTTCCCAGGTGGTGCAGTGGTAAAGAATCCGCCTGCCAATGCAGGAGACATAAGAGATGTGGGTTCAATCCCTGGGTTGGGAAGAGTCCCTGGAGAAGAAAATGACAACCTGCTCCAATATTCTTGCCTAGAAAATTTCACAAAAAGAGGTGTCTGGTGGGCTATAGTCCATGGTATCACGAAGAGCCAGACACGACTGAGCACACACAATCACACAAAAGGGTATCCACTCTAGCTTCCAAATTTTGTTTTTAACCTATACCTTACAAAATTGTTTTGGCTTTATCAAAGCATTACTCCTACTTCCTAAAGACCAAGACAGGTTATATATGTTTTAATTTGTAAATTCGCTATAATTTAATTCTGTTCCTCACTTTGGATACTTCACTCTGGGCATCTTTATAACATGTATACCACCATGCCAACAAAATCCTTCATGTATGTTTCAAAGTCCAAAATATTTTTTTTTAATCAGATATTCTGCAACAAAATAATCGGAAATTCTAAATGACCACAAAATGTTACAAGTTGAGTCAGAAAATTATAGTTGCCTGTTTCCACTGAAATGTACTAATTTAAGAAGCTTATACATGAACTAAAAATAGACATTTACGTTACAAAAACAACGAATATAACGCTAATTGCTGATGATCCACATATGAATTTACTAGGTCATAGATTGAATGTGTAATTTTAAGGTTTGCTGCTGCTGCTGCTGCTAAGTCGCTTCAGTCATGTCCGACTCTGTGCGACCCCATAGACGGCAGCCCATCAGGCTCCCCCGTCCCTGGGATTCTCCAGGCAAGAACACTTGAGTGGGTTGCCATTTCCTACTCCAATGCATGAAAGTGAAAAGTGAAAGTGAAGTCGCTGAGTCCTGTCCGACCCTCAGCGACCACATGGACTGCGGCCCACCAGGCTCCTTTGTCCATGGGATTTTCCAGGCAAGAGTACTAGAGTGGGGTGCCACTGCCTTCTCCGATTTTAAGGTTTAGCTATCACCTAAACTGTTTCCTGACCCTGAAATAAAAAGTCACTTGAAATTCTTAAAATTCTGGAGACAGTGAGTGCTCAGGAAACTTCTAAACCTAAATCACCCCTTCTCACAGCTTTTCACACTGAATACGTCCTTCATCACAACTATTTCTTCCATGTGGTAGCAAGCAAAATTCCTCAACAACAGAAATGACAGTAACATGAAAAACCGAGCTGATTACAGATGGGTGAGAAGCAAGAATTCTCTCTTATAGCTTTTAAATTACGATAATAATAATTAACAGTAAATAAAACAGAAGGCAAACCTTTGGAAAATGCTTCCATTAAACAGTATTGAGAAGATAGTGGCAGTAAGTGACAAGTTTGGGTTTTTTTTTAATCATTCTTAATGATCCTCTACATTAAAAGAAAAATATATAGATAACTAGAAAGGCAAAATACTCCAAGTAAAATACTGAATATGAAATCCCAGTTGGCCCAATATTAATTTGATGAAAAAAAAATGGAGAACTGGTTCCCTTCAGTTAATACTTTGCCAAACTCAACATTGATCAGAAAATATTAGTTATTATAATTAGAATTCTTTTATCCTCGTTACATAATGATGTGCCTGGTCAAAAATCATAAAATAGTTCATAAAAGAAATTTACCATTTCTGATCCTTCTTCTAGGCCTGATGCCACATGAACCTGGATGAATAAACTTTTTCAACTCATCTAATTCAGTAAGCAAGCAGACTATACTCTTGGAGCCACTAATCAAATCTGTTGTCAAAATATTCCACTGGACTCAACAACAAAAAAACAACCTGATTAAAAAAATGGGCAGAGGATCTAAATAGATATTTTTCCAAAGAAGACACACAGATGGCCAACAGTCAGATGAAAAGATGTTCAACATCAGTATCAAGAAATGCAAACAAAAACCACAATGAGATATCACCTCACACCCGTCAGTATGGCTATTATCAAAGAGACACAAAATAACAAATGTTATAGGGGACACAGAGAAAAGGGATACCTCATACACTACTGGTGGAACTGTAAACTGGTGCAGCCACAGTGGAAAACAGGAGGGAGATTCCTCAAAAAAACTAAGAATAGAACTACTGTATGACTCAGCTATTCTACTTCTGGGTATCTACTTGAAGAACCATTAATTTGAAAACATACATGTACCCTGATGTTCACTGCAGCATTGTTTATAATAGACAAAATACGAATACAACCTAAGTGTCCACAGATGGGTGAATGGATAAAGCTGTCTTAAATACAGAAAGTGTATAATTAGCTAAATGAGAATGAATTCAGCCATCTGCAACGACAGAGAATATCATGTTCCCCATCTGAACGAACCTGGAGAATTTTATGCTAAGTGAAATGTGTGCTGAGCGTGCTCAGCTGTGTCCGACTCTCTGTGACCCCATGGACTGGAGCCCACCGGGCCCCTCTGTCCTTGGGATTCTCTAGGCAGGAATACTGGAGTGGGCTGCCATTTCTTTCTCCAGGGTATCTTCCCAACCCAGGGAGCAAACCTACATTTCCTGCATTAGCAGGAAGGTTCTTTACCACTGAGCCACCTGGGAAGTCAAGTGAAACAAGTCAAACGAAGAAAGACAAATATCTTACAGTTTCACTCATATGTGGAGCATAAAAAGATAAAACAAGTGAACAAAAAAAATTAAACACAAATAAACTCAGATACAGAGGTCAGATCAGATCTGCTCTTACCAGAGGGGAAGGGAGCTGGAGGGTAAGAAAAGGGAAGGGAATGGTGATGAATGATAACTAGGCTTGTGGTGGAAATTATTTTGTAGTGTGCACAGATGCTGAATTATTATGCTATATACCTAACACTTGAGGAAGGAAAGTGCACCCCACTCCAGTACTCTTGCCTGGAAAATCCCATGGACAGAGAAGCCTGGTAGGCTACAATCCGTGGGGTCGCAAAGAGTCGGACACAACTGAGCAACTTCACTTTCTTTCTTTTCTTTCCATACCTAATATGTTCCTTCTTTTTAAAGTTTAAAAATTGTAGTTGATAAGAAGCACTGTAATTGCTTAACTGGTAACGCTTTTTTTTTCAATGTACAGCTAGATGGAAATGTACCAAAATGTTAACAGTGGCATCTCTGGGTAAATAGAATACTTATGGATGATTTTACAAAAATAAGATTAAATGGCATTCACATAGTACATATCACACTATTTCTTAATGATGGCAAACAGAAACCAAATTTGGTACTGAATTTTATCACAAAATCCACAAGACATTAAATCATTTATTAAGTAAAAAGAATGTAATAAACATCCCATATAATTAACTAATATAAAAAGCAAATCTTATTCATTTTGCTAATACTATGTATAGCAAATCTTACCTCTAATCTCCACATCAAAGTCAAATTTGTTGGAGCCTGAAGATGTTAAAGTTAAGCCACAGTTGCAAAATCTTGAAATGCAGAGTTAAGACTCAAAAAACAAACAAACAAAATCTCCCTTAGTTCTACAGCACTCAAGCCTGTCTGGTGTTAGTTAAAATAAGGAGTAAGCATGGACTTCATATTTCTCCTTAAGAAACAGGTTCTGACGGCTGATACAGTTTTTCTTACAACCACACCACAAGATTTTCGGTTGAGATGCCTAGCTTTTAATGATACTCAGCATTTTGATATTATACATGGAAAACTCCAGACTCTGCAGTAATTTTTACATATGGCCTCAATATTATATCTGAAAAGCAACTGTCATGTCTATTATTGACAAAGTTGTTGAGCTTGAGTTTCAAACTTTACACAGTAAGGTGGAACAGCCAAGGAATTTAAAATCCAAGAAGGGACTTCCCTTAGTGGTCCAGTGGTTAAGCCTCCACGCTTCCAATGCAGGGCACATGGGTTCAATCCCTGATCAGGGAACTAAGAGCCCACATGCCATGAAGCCAGGCAAAAAAAAATCCAAGAAACAAATACCATAGAAGAGATTCCTATACAATTTCTGAAGAAGCTATAAAAAGGGTTATTAAAATGGTTATTCTGGCTAGGCAGAATTTTATTCAGCTGTTGCGAGTGAATCTAGTGGAGGGGTTAGAGGAAGAGAAAGAAGACGACACACCAGTGGGATGTCTTTCTGAGCACAGAAAAGCAGCCTGTAACTCTATTTTGGCAACAGTGAGACAAGTTAACAATGCGAACAGAAGATATACTTGACAGGAGTATAGAGAGTTAGCAGAGTAGGAGATGGCATATGAGACGCTGGCAGGGGTGCAGTAGCAAAGTCTTGACGGTAAAGATGAATAGCTTAAATGTAACACAAAATACAATTAGGGCCCAGTGCAGCAAGTCCAGAAGCCTGAGACAATGGCTACAGTACAACATTTCAAGCTGTCCAAAGGGTGGATATTCAGATAAGGGGTCTTAAAAGGGGGAGGTTATAAAAGTCAGGAGACAAAACATTTAAAATTTAGTCCAAGGGATTTCACAGAAGTGAAAACACAAGCAGGGATTAAGAGGTGCCAGTGGTGTTCATTTGTTGTTTGTTCCCGATGGTTTTATAGCTTGAATACACAGGAGGAGGAAAACAAAACACAAGAAGTAAACTCAAGCATAGGTGTTTAAGAAATAATCACATGACTGAACCCACAGAGAAAAATGGTTATAATTAGGGTAAGTGAGTAGGATCTAGAGTCAAAGTGATAGGAATTTCTTGGCAACTTCTCAATTACTAAAGCATTTAGGAAGACATTGTAAAAAGAAAACAGAGAGAAGTAGAAAAATAATGATGAGAATGATTTATAATATCCTAAAAGCTTCAGACAGAACGAATAATGTAATATAATGACAGGATTGAATCATTTAATGAGCTAAAACAATTTTACAAAATACAAGTAAATCTCTTCAGAATTCTTTTTGGTTAAATGGAATTCTAGTTGTCTTAATTTAAACAGCTGACTTATTTTTTCAGAAATAATTTATACTCCATCTTACTAAAGAGATTTTAGTAAAGAGTAAAGAGGTTTTAGTAAAGGAGAAATTTTACCAAAAATTCTGAAGAATTCAACCATTGCTCACTGGCCCTTAATAATTTAAAATAACTTTGGTAGTAAAGGCCTCACCATAAACGTCACTTTTAAATCCACGCCCAAAGTCACCTGAACACTAGATATATAGTTTGACCTTACTGCTAAGCAAACACAAATTCACCTCTTTTACCACTAGGTGGCAAGAAAAACCCAAATAGCTTCAGTTATCAAGGGCAGTACAAGATCCCAAGTACTTGAACAACTAGAAAAGCCACCAGGTGTCATCCAAGAGGGAAAAAAGACTATTCCCCCTCACCACCACTGAAATACACGAATTCATAGTTTTAAGCAAAATCATCTAAGCTCTATCAGAGATAAATGTCCAGCCCATTAACTGTCAAAATAGTTTGCATATTTATATTCCATGTAAGCAATTTATATAATGCTCTTGACTCCAAAATACTGCCTTTAAATTAAAGGCAACAAATAAAACTTAGTTTCTGGATTAAAAAAAAAAAAAAAAACCAGCAAGACCAATGAGCTCAATGGGTCATGATTTAGAGCTTCATCCTATCTGAATACACTGCACAAAATAATTTAAAGCAGTTTACACACAGTCAAAAATCTTCCAAAGAGTATTTGGTTATGTATACATAATTTGAGATTCATATTCTTTTCTCCCCATTTGTCTCTTACAGGTAATTTCATTGATTACATACAATCTAGATGATTTTATGCTGTTAAGCCTTGCTTCCCAGTAAAGCACTCCAATTTGTTACCAAAACATTCTCAATAAAGAGACAAATGTACTTGTCCTTAAGATAGATGTATTATGTGAATTATGTTGAACGGTCCAAAGCTGAAAATCAAAATTAAACCTTCAAATAATTAAGTCCTAGTTATATAACAAATCATTCTTTTTTAAAAACCATCCTCTGGGCTTCACTAACTTCTAATAAAAATTTTTCAATGCTGCTGTAAACATTATGCCAGCTAAAACACTATGTCATGCTGCCTTTTATAAGGTGGTACTTTTTTAGGCCAAATCCTATTCTTAACTCTCTGGACACAGGAGTTACAATCATGTCATACCCTGCAAATCTAGCTGTAGGTGGTGTCTCAAAAAAAGGATGGCTTCTTCCTTCAAGGAAGTGGTCAAACCTTTTTTCCCCTGGTATCATGAAGCAAACATCTTGGTTGTTTTTCATTGCTATCGAATTAAGAGATGGAAAAGAAAGCAGTGGAGGAGAAAGCAAAATATAATGATTAAATTATAGATGCTTCTCTTCCTTGCTCCTTATTGCAATCTCTTTTAAGGTCTCGACTGGGTCATTTCCACCCTGCCTACAAGGCACTGGTCTTTAAAAAAAAAAAAAAAAAGCCAAGAATGCTCTTGTCTACTGAATATTATCTCCTCTCTGGTTTTTATTACATTTTCTTTTGAAATTCGTTAAAATTATGCTCAGCGACCAGCCCTTGCCCAACCGGTTTCTCCCCTTCCCCCATCTCTCTACACACATCACTTTTGCCTCCTCCCATCCAGGCAAGTGGGCAAAACCCTGCAGTGCCAGGAACGCACGCTTCGGGCCGGTCACTCAGCAGTTTTATCCTTACTGGCCTTTGCAAACAGCTCGCCACACAAACCTTGTCCCCCGGTGGCCCCCTCGGCCATCATGTTTCTACTAGAGTGTGCTCGATTAGGGACCCCGGCTAGTACATCGAGGGTTTACGGTAGCCTTCCTACCAATAGGAGGCCACAATGCAGAGAAGTCTGGTTCAGCCTCCCGGCAGCCCCAGTGTCGTCCTCCCGTGGCTTACACCTACTGTACCCGCGAGCGAGCAAGCGAGCCAGGGAGCGAGCCCGGCGCGGGAGGGAGCGCGCTGAGAGGGCCGACGGCAGCCGCGGCGTGCGCATGCGCACCGGGGTTGTTTTTCACAAAGCTCCTCTTAAAGTGAGCTGGCAGCTTCCAGCCGCCCGTCTTTGTAAGGAGACCACTGAGACTCGCAGAAGCGCGGAGCAGCCAGCAGCCTGTGTGCTGCCCTGACTTTTTAAGAAATCTCAATGAACTATTTGTAAAGAATCGCTGATCTGCCTGCAAGCTTTTTGCAAGGCAAAGACATCGATCAGTGTTAAGTGAGGATCACATCATATATGTGATCTTGACTTTTTTGTCTTACATTATATTTTTTATAGATTTTGTTATAAACATGGTGCTGGGAAAGGTAAAGAGTTTGACAATAAGCTTTGACTGTCTTAATGACAGCAATGTCCCTGTGTATTCTAGTGGGGATACAGTCTCAGGAAGGGTGAATTTAGAAGTTACGGGGGAAATCAGAGTAAAATCTCTTAAAATTCATGCAAGAGGACATGCGAAAGTACGCTGGACCGAATCGAGAAACGCCGGCTCCAACACTGCCTATACACAGAATTACACTGAAGAAGTAGAATATTTCAACCATAAAGACATCTTAATTGGACACGAAAGAGGTAAGATTTTTTTTTTTTTAACATTGGTAAGAAATTATTAGACCTTTCTTTGGAAAGTACCTTTTCAATTTTTCTGAATTAATGTAATCCTGCTCCTAGCATAACATATAGCAGTTTGATAAAGGTTAGCAAAGTTAGAAGATTTGGATTCTCCTTGACATTCATCGTGTGTTAAGCCGTAACGCATGCAGGCATCTGCAAAGTGACTGCAAACTGCACTTATTCAACTACCTCTATACCCGGCTTGGTTCGTGCCATACGTATTTGGAATCCATTTCAACCTTACATATAAATTATGCTTAAAACCGATTCAGTAATTTTACTTTTATGTTTTCAAATGAGTTGCTAAAAGCTGCAGTCCAATATTAGATTTTTCCCTTATACGCTGCAACCTGAGATCTTAAAAACTAAGCTTCTATGAAGAAATAACAGTTTAAAGTGGGTTAATAGGTGTATTTCATTTTTTAATATTGAAACGCCAAAGACTTTTAGAGAATTGACCGTAGTTCTTTGATAAAGGGTTTCTGTGGCTTATTTTGACATATGGTATCAACACCCCACGTGTTTTTTCCCTATTCTTTCCAATTCCTTTAGAAATTTACATCAGGCGTTCTCTATTTTAAAGGACAGTACCAATCATGACGATGTGTTAAAAATCAGTTTTAGAAGCCATTTAGGGTCAGAAATTTTCTTTTCCGAGCATCATGCCTAACTTTGGAACGTGGATTCAATGAAACCCCTGCCAGTCAAATGGAATTGAAAAGTATTCAGCTCATTGGGTTTGATTTTTGGTTAGAAAAGGAAGATAAAGGGTTGTCAAAGGGAAAGGGGGTTCTGAGATTTCCAATCTATTGTTTAAATGGTTACATTGTGGAAATATAGGAGACTCTAAGCTTGTTTTTCTAAGTTTCCACCCTTTGTTAGAAGCGGTTCAATCCTGTTTCGGACCAGTTCTGGGGGGTGGTGAGGAGGGGCGCTTGTTCTGCTCTCAGCAGATTGGTTACACGCGTCAGGTGGTGGCGATGACTTAATTCCTAGCCCAAGAAGAATATAATGTGAAAACTGGTTATGTAATTTTGTGCTTCTCCTTTTTAATGCAGTATTTAGTTCGAATGTTGAAATTTGTTAAAAAATAGAGCACGTTTTTAACTTTTTTTAATTAAAAAATACACACCCAGGAGGAAGTGCTAATTGAACTAAGCCAAGTGTGGAAACGTAGGGTGCTTTGAATTACAGCATGAATGCATTTTTAAAGTATTAAGGTGAAATTAGACTTTTAATTGCGTTTTCAGTTACACACTGATCATTTGCATCCTGAAATAATTTCTAGTTAATCTCTCCAAGCACTGACAGTCATAAGAAATGGAACTGCCTAATGACAGTCCTGGTATTGGTTGAACAGGACGCCCAGGAGTTTGTATTTGATCCTTCCTAGACTGGTAGCTTTTTTTAAGATGGGTTAGAAGAAACAGGTTTTTAAGGAGTTGAGGTGTGCAGTGGGGTGAAAGTAGAATAATACGACTTACGGGAACAAACACAAATTTCATTGCTTGCGCCACGGTTTCATAGTAAAGAACACTGTGTTGCACCCCCTGGACACCCCTCAACCCCTGCAAGCATGGACGAGCTCTTCGGCTTGGAAGAGTTTCAATGACTTTAGAACTGGGACCTCTCAAACTAGCCTGGTAACTGAGACCCCGCCCCGGGCGGCCGGCGATAGGCGGAGCCGGGTTTGTTAGCCTGTTGCTAAGGCGATGCCAGGCTCTGATTGGATTGGGCGCAGGCGGGTGGGGAGAGAGGGCTCGCCGGCTGGGGCGAGGCTTGGAACCGGCGTGCGCCGGTAAAGGTCCCTCCTGAGCCGCCGCTGCCCCCGCCCCTTCTCGAGTCCCTGCCTGGGCTTCTGGAAGCGCACGGGGCTCCTGTCACATAACGTTCTCTCTCCCCCGCTCACCTCACCCCGCTTGCAGACCTGCAAAGGGACGACTGCAGGTTTCAAGAGAGAGGAGAGGCAAGCCTTCCAGGTGCCAGGTGGCCCTGGGCGCAACTTTTTATCTGACAGTTCTCTCTGTTCACGGGGGAAGTTGGGTGGGCCGGGTTAGCCGGACCCCATTTTCCAGGTTTTTCAGGTGAAAGTTGTTGGGAAGCTCCTTTGAACGCTCGTCCCCCGTCCTAGCTGAAACAAAAGCATGTTGCCCGGTTTCTGCAGTCACCAGACGGGCTACCTTGATTTGCCCCGAGGGGAGAGCGAGCCCCCAAGGCTGCAGGACGGGGAAAGTGACACGAACATAGAAGGCAGGGTTTGGTGGGGGCCTCGGCGAGTATTCCCTGTCACCACCACCCCCGCCATTGTTCCCCCACCATCGGGCTTTTGCGTCCCTTCGCCGCCCCCGCCCCCATTTCCTTTGCCGCAAATGTAAAGGTGTCAGGGTGGCCCGAGCCAGATCGAACCGGTCACCGGTTGGGGCGTGTAAAGCGGAAGAGCTGCGGCGCGCTGGCCCCGCCTCCCTCTCCCCCGGCCGCCAGCAGGCTAGGCTGCGCGAGCGCGAGTGCGAGCGCCGCGCGACGTATGCCGTATGTATAGCGGAGCGCGCGGGCGGCGGCGGCGCGCGGGCGGGCCGGCTGGGATCTGCTCGCGCCGGTTTAGGCCGGTCCTCTCCTGCTCCGGTCTAGTTCTTGATTGACAGCCCGGCACTTGTTTACCACGGCGCGGCCGCCGCCGCCGCTCGCCTCAATGAGACTGCTGAGCTGGCACAAAAAGGGAGCGAGAAGGGAAGAAAAGGAGAGACAGGGAGGCAAACTTTGGGCGTCTTCAGGAGGGAGCGGTGTTAAATGGCCCCCAACTCATCAGCCGGCTTTCAGGGCCGAAATCCCGGAGAGAGAATTTGCACGGGGGTGGGGGAAGAAGAAAAAATACTGGTGACAGAATTGAGTCGTGATGGTTATTGAATAAAAGGTATCCACATACAGGCATCTTTTTTTCCCCCTCTGAGGGAAGCATCGTGTTTTTTGTGTATTTATTACTTTGAGGGAAAGTTAAATGATAATACCCGTTTCTGGTAGCCTCCTAGTTAATGATAAAGGTTTCTACGCCGAGGAAACTGCGTTAATAGACATTTATGTAATTAAATCACCTAGTTAGAACGCTTCAGAAAAGCATGTTAAGAATCCAGAACCCCCTCCCACATTTCCCTGTGGTGGGTTTTTGGTGTGTTTTTTTTGTTTTTTGAGATATTTTGAGAAAGAACCTATTTGATCAAAAGGAATTGGACGTAAAATCAAAGGTCATCCTGTTTTTTTCTAGCATTGGGGAACATCCTTATCTTCATTTTTCAAGGATGTGTGACCTGTTTTTTCCCGTTAAGCAGGCATATTTTAGATCTAAGGTACATGTTACATATATGCGAATTTTTAGCTATGAGACTGAGGTCATAATTTTAGGTTCAGTAAGAATTTTTATTTTTGACTATGAAACCGACATTAAAATCACTGTTCCTTTTTTTTTTTTTTTTTTTAACTCCCAACATCTACTTGGCAGTTTTCTAATCGTTTGAGTTTTCACATTCACATTTTCCATATCAAAACACATTTTTTTGAAGGTTTATGTGAATAGTTTTCATTTTATATATATCATTTTATATATAGGCTTACTAGGATAAATTTAAGTAAATGGTTGAAGACAAAGGTAACATCTTAGTATGAGATTTGAGGTCTGAGTCTTTTAGCCTGTAGGATGTTAGCTGTAGATGCTTTGCAGTTTAGGTTGTTTTCCATTAAAAAATCACCCATGGGGTATAAATATTAATTATCCCCATTGAACAGATGAACCAGCTGAAGACAGGAGTTTTATTTTACCCAGAGGAAGTGATGAAGTTGGAATTAGAATTCAGATCTCTCACACTCCAAAGTTTGTGGCCTTAACTATGTGAGCATCTTTAAAGTTCTGACATCATGAAAAGAGTGTGAAGGTTTATTAATAAATTTTTTGTTTTCTGTTTTAGATGATGATAATTCCGAAGAAGGCTTCAACACTATTCATTCAGGAAGGCATGAATATGCATTCAGCTTCGAGCTTCCACAGACGTAAGTATTTTGTTAACAGGCGTTTTTCATAAACATCCTTTCTTTTAAAATGAAACATTGTATATTTAAATATTTTTAGTTTAAAAAAAAAAACCCTTTTCATTACTGAAACTTGCTAGAGGAAAACAATACACTAGAAGAAGCTATTTTTTAATCTAGAGTGGCAAAATTATAGAAGGCAAATCTCAAGTCTTAATATTATGTCTCAGGATTTGTATGGTGTTTAAAAGTATTTCATTTAAAGTGAATGAATTGGAAGGTGCTGGTCAAATAGTAAGCACTTAATAGTTCACCATCAGCATTAGCTGAAAAAAGAGAACATATCAAGTCCGTCATTTAGTAGTTTATAAAAATTAAGTGTTCTGTCCTTTCTACTGACACTTAAACCAACAGCAGTAAGCTAAGAAGGTCAAAAAAATTAGGAACATCCTAACTTTAGAAGTAATGTGTGTTTATGATATGAGTTCATTAGCTTCTGTGGAAGGAGCTATTGAGAATGTCACACAAGAGATATTGGGACCTAGACTTAAAAGAAAATGTCAATCAGATATCTTAATGTAAGGCCTGGAATATAGTATGAAAGGAAGAAGGAAAGTAAAATATTCGTAATGTAATAATAAGGTATTAGAGGAAATTATACAGAAAGCAGTTTTTAAAATAATGCCTGAACAGATATTAAAGTGGTACTTGTAATGTTTGATTCTGAAAGATAAACTTGCATTACAGAAGATTTTGTCAAGTGCTAAATGTACATAATTCTGTGTGTTCTTTAATTCTAGTACTTACAATATGTGGATAGAGTTCATAAGGAGTATTTTTCAGAGTATCATATAGCTTAAGAACATTTTTAATATAATACCCTAATTACTTTCTAAGAGAAATATTTTTAAGTTTCTAAATACAATAGCGCTAATACAATTGGGCCTGAATATTTTCAAAGGATGAAGGTAATTTAATATAAATATATATTTTAATTCTTTCAATAAGCCACAGTCATTTAATAAACTGTAGAAGTCTTGCATAGATCCTGCATTTTATTTCTCTGTGCTATACAAATTAATGCAGAACTCTAAAATGTAAAACAAAAAGTAAACACCACTACTCCTCAAAAAACTAGCACTCTACCTTGTAAATAAATGAACCTTGTGCATTTTTCTGATGAAATATGAAAAGGAGACTAAATTCACTAAAATAAAATCTTCCACAAGTAATAAAATCAGAGAGTTGAGAAGAATTCTGATTCTTTTGATACAGGTCAACAGAAGAAATTCTTTTTCTTTTTAAGTCTATAATGTAGTTAGAAAACATGGCCAAAAAGAGTTAAAACATAAGTAAATTAGGAAATGGAAAGCATTTTTTAAGACATCAGTGGACTTAATGAAATGTAAAAAGCTTTTGAAGCCATAATGACTATTCCAGACCTTTTCTGGATCTTAATTAGTTGCTATAATAGGAAATAGTAATTTTTAGCTAATGAAAAATGGAGCACCATAGGGAGTTTGGTCTGAATGTTTAACCAGAGTCTAGAATTTCTCAAGAGAAATAGTTAAACCATTCTTAATTTTATTTTTAAACTAAAGTCTTGACCTTTTCAAAAACTGTTCATTTCTAGACTTTGATAATTTTGCCACCAGCATTAAAAGTAGCCTCTTCTTAGTTTAAAGCAATTGTATTCTGGCTTTTTTTTTTTTAACCAAATTTATGCAATATTTGACAATTATCTATTTTATTATTTGGAAGGTTCCCCCCCCCCAATGACTTATCCCTTTGGAAATATAAATTACGCCTTTGATACCTCATTGGTGTATAAACATATAATATATTAACACTTCTATGCTGACCTACTGTATAATTAATTAAAAAGAGGTGTAAGATTAATATATGATCTTTATATTCTGCACAGACCACTTGCTACCTCATTCGAAGGCCGACATGGCAGTGTGCGCTATTGGGTGAAAGCCGAATTGCACAGGCCTTGGCTTCTACCAGTAAAATTAAAGAAGGAATTTACAGTCTTTGAGCATATAGATATCAACACTCCTTCATTACTGGTAAGAATTGACTGAATTCTTCATTCTCTGTTTTTGGCATATAAATACTAAAGAATAATCACCTACCCTATGTATTCTTTACAATTTATATATAGTAACTTTATTTTTAAATTACGTAAATATTTTCCAAACTACAGTGAAGAGCAATACCAATTAATGCAGAATATGCTCGTATTTTCTGATATTGTAATAACTTTAAGTAAATATTTAAAATAAGACCAATATTTGGTATGAAATATCTCTTAACTCAGAAGATAACAGTAACAAAAATAAATCTGTTCCCTGGATACTTTTAGTGGAAAAGGAACAGTAATATCAATTATTACTATAATAATATCACTTAACTTGAAAATATTACAATGTAAAAATTGTACTGCATTGCATTACTCCAATATAGGGATAGTTGTCAAATCATGGGGAGATTATTATTTTCATGAAAAAACTTAAATTCTGTTTTAAAGAAAATCTTTTTTAATTGTATTTTTTCACAAGTTTCAAATTTGAATTCAAAAACTTTACTTGGTTTAAACAAATAATAACATCTTTACACAAATTAGAATCAATCTTAAAAATGAATTTTCTTTTTTTTACATTCTGGGTTTTACATTTCTCAAGAAAGATGTTATCATTTGAAATTATAACCAAGTTGCTTTCCAAACTGCCTTTTTTTTTTTTTTTTTTTTTTAAGGCAGTTTAAATAGAATGTGGAAAGGGTTTTTTTGTTTTTTTTTAAGTTGGTTTTTAATTACTGTATGTAGTGTGTGCTAAAACTGTTTATGAAACATGTTAAGCCCTTTGTCTTTAATTGAATGGAAACTTGTATAAAGACAGAAATACCAGTATAAATCAAAAGCTGTCAGTTGGTGGAAAAGTATATTTGCTACAGAAAAGCAACACTGCTTTTAATGTTAAATTATTTAGGAATTGAGGATTGTATTTTAAAAATTTTATTCCTGTCTCAATTCATACCTTGATCTTTTTCTCTAAATTTATATCTTACAGTCACCCCAAGCAGGCACAAAAGAAAAGACTCTCTGTTGCTGGTTCTGTACCTCAGGCCCCATATCCTTAAGTGCCAAGATCGAAAGGAAGGGCTATACGCCAGGTATGTATGAGGTGGACTCCCACCAAGACTGATCTGTCTTCATTTAACTTTTGTGCATGAATTTACATTTTTTTCTACTAAATGCAAAGATAGTACAGTATTCTTTGGTAAACTGTCATAAATTGTGCCTATCCAGTTTTCTTTTGTAAATTGGAATGTAGTCTTGTTTTTTAAATAACTACTGTCAATGTGTAGTTGATTTTTAGTAGTTACTTGCTGCTCTTAGGGTGGCTTCTTAATCTGTATGGTTCATTGAACTTTCAAACTTTAGTCCAAGAATCTATATTTGTTTTGGGGTTGGTTGGTTGGTTGTTTTTTAACAGTAGATATATATTATTTTTTCCTGTAGGTGAATCAATTCAGATATTTGCTGAGATTGAGAACTGCTCTTCCCGAATGGTGGTGCCAAAGGCAGCCATTTACCAAACACAGGCCTTCTATGCCAAAGGGAAAATGAAGGAAGTCAAACAGCTTGTGGCTAACTTGCGTGGGGAATCCTTATCATCTGGAAAGACAGAGACGTGGAATGGCAAGTTGCTGAAAATTCCACCAGTCTCTCCCTCCATCCTTGACTGTAGTATAATCCGTGTGGAATATTCACTAATGGTACGTACAGATTTAAGGGTTTCGAGTGGATGTTTTCTGAAGTTTTAATGTCATAAGGGTATCGTTTTTGTCTTGTATCTAGAATATGATTTTTTATTCCATATATGATATATATAGTTACATGTAATTCTGTATGTAACTTGGACTATAATTACTCATTTTACCTGAGGTCAGTGTACCATATAATAGTATACATAATGGAGAAGCTTTGCAAGTGTATCATTAAAAAATGAAGTAGATGAGGACCTCAGATGACAATAGATTGGGTTATTTGTTCTTAAAAAATAAATAGTGCTTGGGGTTCTAAACCTAACATTTCTTTTTATTGTCTAGGTATATGTGGATATTCCTGGAGCTATGGATTTATTTCTTAATTTGCCACTTGTCATTGGTACCATTCCTCTACATCCATTTGGAAGCAGAACCTCAAGTGTAAGCAGTCAGTGTAGCATGAATATGAACTGGCTTGGTTTATCCCTACCTGAAAGACCTGAAGGTAATAATTTGATAATTCGTATCTAAGCTTAATCTGGTATTTGCAAGAAAATAATTTTGCTTCTGATATTTTACAATTAGATAAAATTTGTCTGTATTGAAGAGTGGGGTGTGCCCTAATGTTAGATTTAAAATGTATATCTCCCTAGTTTTAATCACAAGACAGATTATTATTTTACTTTGACATTCATTTTTAATACCTTCTATTCTGTGTATTTTGACATGCATAAGAACATGCTGTTCGAATTGCGTGTATCTTTTTCCTTCAGCACCACCCAGCTATGCAGAAGTGGTAACAGAGGAACAAAGACGGAACAATCTTGCACCAGGGAATGCTTGTGATGACTTTGAGAGAGCACTTCAAGGACCACTGTTTGCATATATTCAAGAGTTTCGTTTCTTGCCTCCACCCCTTTATTCAGAGGTAAGCATCACACCCTCAAGTACAAAATGGGCTGACTCTTAGTAAGCAATATTGCAGAGTTTCTGAAAATACAGTTAGGTTTTGATTATCATGGTAAGAGAGAAGTAATTTTGAACAACAGACTAAAAGTTAGATTAAGACTGTCAATATTTAATACAAAGTCTGACCCAGCATTGGACTGGTCTCTTATAATTGGCTAAATAAAGATAATGATCTAACCTCATGGCTTGTAACATGCCAGTTAAAGGAATAAATATTTTAAAGCATCTGTAGAACTGGCATTTGCAACCATTGATTAGATAGCTAGAATTTATCTTACTCGTCATCCTTTTTAATTTTTGTATTTCCGCATTCTCGGTGATAGGGGAAAATAACATTTGCAGTAACATACTTAAACAGCATTCCTACACGCTTAGATTATTTTTATTCGTCTCAAGTAACTAAGCACTTATATGAATAAAACATGGCCCTTATTTGGGAGAAGGATACAGACTGGTGAGAAAAAAATCTTAAGCAAAATATTACATAACAACGTGATAGGAATGCACAGTTCATTTGAGGAGCAGTTTATTGGGTCTTGAGGCTTCCCTAAGAAGGTGATTGTTAAGCTGATTCTTAAAGAGTAAATTTTCTCAAAATATAGAATATTCCAGGCAGGAAGAAAATATATATGCAAAGGAAAGGAGTTGGGGAGAAATCCAGCAATTTCAGGACACTTCAGAATGTATACAAATGCATGTATGTAATATGCATCGTAAGAGACTTTTAGAATTGGCCTTGATAACAATATATTACCAGATAACTTAAATCACTGGAATCAGCTTTTGCTTTTTGGTTGCTATAGTTTAGACAGCTATTTTGCAGTGAAATACTACTCCCAAGAAAGATACAAGAGGATTGTTTCACTCTTCTACAAGTTGCTTTTATTTTTTTCCCCTTAATACCGTGACTAGAAGAGTCAGTTTTCCTTTGGATGTGATTAATATGAAATCTACTGTATTCACTGATTATGGGATGTTCCAAAATCTGTTCTGTTCTCTGCAAATTCTTTTTTGGACATAGTTTTCCTGTCTCATTATTTCAGTTCATGAAGTTTTTCATTAGATGCTAAAAGTATCCTCCCACTTGTTAGAAATACTTTCACTACATTTTTATTTTGACATTTCTGTCTTGGTTATTAAGTTCCTCGTTTGTGATTTGATCTGAGGCGTCTTAGTTGTACAACAGGCATTTTTAAAGAATGGCAATCTTAAGTGTCCACTTTTAAGCAATTTGTCATAAAATTCTACCTTCTTTTAAAATGAACTAAAGCTAATTAAAAGAATGTAAAACTTTTAAAAGGCTAAATTGGTTCAGGATGTGATTTAATTGTTTAACATCTAGTCACATTGAAGATGGGGGGATTCTCGATTGTATTAAAGCTATTTTGAATTTTTTTTCTCTAAAGGATAGTCATTAAAAACAAAGAAAAGTGTTAAGAGCATATGAAAATCACTACAGAAAGAGGCAAAATCGGCTATCTGTGGAGCATTTGGGTTCATCATTCTTATTTCTTGATACAGACTATATTTATTCCTAGGTTTTCTCAGGGGCTTTAGGCTCATGAGCTATCACCTCAAGTAAACACCAAGAACATTGTTTACACAACTACATTCTTCCCAAAGCCTAGGGAAAACATCAGTTGACTTTTTGGTAACAGGATGAAATGGAAACATTACAGGAGAAAATCATCGCTATGAAAATGTTGGCCATTATAGATTTAAGTCTTAAGTTCTATTAAGTGCTGAATAAAGCTCCTGTTATCTGATAAAATATTACCCTTAGCTTTTGTCAAATAAAACTATCCTGGCATACCTCTACAAATGTAATTGTTAATCTAGTAATTGAATTGGAGAAGGCAGTGGCACCCCACTCCAGTACTCTTGCCTGGAAAATCCCATGGATGGAGGAGCCTGGTAGGCTGCAGTCCATGGGTCACTAAGAGTCAGACACGACTGAGCAACTTCACTTTCACTTTTCACTTTCATGCATTGGAGAAGGAAGTGGCAACCCACTCCAGTGTTCTTGCCTGGAGAATCCCAGGGATGGGGGAGGCTGGTGGGCTGCCATCTATGGGGTCGCGCAGAGTCGGACACTACTGAGGCAACTTGGCAGCAGTAATTGAATAGCAAGTACTTCATAAATGATACTAATCCTTTCTTCTCCATATAAGCCCTTTATGTTCATTCTGATTACAGCATTCAAAATATTAGCCTGTTTGCTACATTCTTACTAAATGCTATCAGTTAACTTTGGTTTTGAAGTTTTTGTTTCTGTTTTTTTCTCTTTCTAGATTGATCCAAATCCTGATCAGCCAGCTGATGATAGACCATCTTGCCCCTCTCGCTGAAGGAATACTTGGTTAAATCAAGTTGATGTGGGTTCTGAACTGTATCTCTTCCCTTCCCGGCTGAGGACAGAGAAGTATCTTGGAAACATGTTTTCAGAGGAAGTGGAATAGCTTTTGCCCAGAAAAATGGCAAACATGAAACAACCAGTGATCACGCTTTCGAAGCCTACAGCAACATTCTGGGACTGCTCCAACATGCTTGAAGATCTAAGCTTTTCTCCTTTAAAACTGGCACATACTAAGAGCAGTCTTCTTAGCCTATGGTCATACGTGTCAAGACACCACATTGTAAAGAGGGATGATTTCCTTCTTTTGATTTGAAAATTTGCACATGCTCAATGCTTACATTGTGCGGTTCAATGTCACTACAGCTTTTTTTTTCCATTTATGCCAGACTCTTGATATTCTTTTAAAACTTGTTTGTGGTGAGCACAACAAGGAACAAAAGAAAGCTTTGAAAGAAACTTTAACATGAAAAAAAATGCACTGACATTTTTTTTTTTTTAATTTAATATAGCCTGGACTTTACCTGCGTATGCACATGCTCAGAATTGTCCTACTAGGCTGACCATGTATCACCTCTTCAGCTTGGATCCTATTGTGGATTTATTTACAAACATCAAATGCCTTCAAGCCAATCCTTCTTGCTGTATGTTTGCAGCCTACTGTGGTAGATAAGCAACAGATATGTGGGAAAAGAGATAAGAGGAGGAAGCTAATAGACTTTGTCAAGATTGTATACCTTCTTGGTTTCTTTTAAGAATTTGTTGCCTTTCTACTATTACAGCAAAGCAGCATTTTGTTATTGACTGCCTAAAATCACTTAATCTCAGGTGAACGCATCACTTGCCAAACTGTTGGAATGCTATTTGTGTTTTGTTGCACTGTTGAGTTATTTTTTTTGTTTGTTTGGTTGGCTTTTTGGAGAGGGAAATTTGGAAAAGGGACATACACAAAAGTGATAACCCACCCGCATTCCCTTTTTATCATTACATACAAGAAGAAGCTAGCAGAGCTGAGAATGGAGTCAAGAAAGGCAGTATGGCAGGCACCAGCAAAGAGTTAAGGGCTGTTGCTCTTACAAATTATTGTTATTTTTTATTATTATTTTAAAAGTATGGAAGTTTTCCAGTCACTGGAAAGGAGGAGAAAGTGCATTTATTTTTATACAGAGTTACTTAATTACCTCCAAAACACATATGTTGGAAATCATTTTTGCTGGTGCAGGGTATTTTCATAAGCAGGATTATGGATGTTCAGATTATGAGAGAGCTCATTTTATACATTTCCTGTCCTGCTCAAGCTTCACAGCTTGAAAGCCCCAGTATATTATAAAAGTATAGAATGTCAAAATTACAAATACTAGAATATTTGTTGAAATCATTATATTTTTTTTTTTTTTTTTAAACAAAAGTATGTTTTTCTATAACCTAAAGAAGATTTTGCTAAACGAGAGAAATCATTCACTTTGAGTATATATAGTTATGAAGAATGATCACATCACTAAACTACAGCATGTATGAAAGATAATTTACAGTTGGCTCATAAATATACCAGCATTCATGAAGACCCTTAAAACTGCATTTTCCAAGGTACCAAGTGTACTGAATGTCTTTATTTTAGAAGGATTTCAGCTGTTTTGTTTTGTTTTGTTTTTTTAATGAAAATCAGCATCTCTGATGTTGCAACATATGTGTGAAATGGGTCTTATATCTATCCTGCCATTTAATCCCACAGTTAATAAAGTGGCTGAAAATAATAGTAACTCTGGCTTGGTGCTTGACCTGGTTAAATACTGTCTTAAAGCTTCATACAAAACAAATAGGCTTTTCCATAAGTGGCCTTTAAGAAAACATGGAAGACAATTCATGTTTGAAAAATGCTGACAGGGTGAAGAAAGCCCATGTAAAAATGAATCGCGTTTTAAGTGATTCTGTTAAAGAGTTTGGGCTCCCGTAGCAAACTAATACTAGATAATAAGGAAATGGGGGTGAATATTTTTTTATTGTTGTTAAATCATTTTGTGAATGTCCCCCTCAAAAGAAGCTAATGGAATATTTGGCATAAAGGGCATTTGGTGGTTTTTGTTGGGGGTGGGGGGGTTGTCAGAAAATCCCTTTTCTTTTCTCTCTTCTTATGTCTAACTGACTAGGGAACAATTGTTGATATGCATAGCATTGGAATACTTATCACCATATACTCTTATAAATAACACATGAGGAAGGAATGACCAATATTCTAATAATTGGCACTGGGTCACAAAATGTGATACAATTTTAAATATATAAAACTTTATCAAATAAAGTTTTATTTCCCCCATTATTCCTTTACTTTCTTACTTAGAGGCATTACTCTTTTCTAAATATTGGTCAATTCTTGATATAAGATATGAGCTTCACAGGTGTATTCCAGTATTCAAAGATAGATTCCTGATTTTTCAATTAGGAAAAGTAAAATCCAAAATGTTAGCAAAACGAAGTGCAATATTAAATGTTTGCTTTATAGATTATATTCTATGGCTGTTTGTAATTCTCTTTTTTTCTTCTCTTTTGTTTGGTGCTGAATACGTCCTTGTAGGCTGTTTTAAGAAAACATGTGGGAAATGATTTAATTTTTCCTATTGCTCTTCCTTGTGGAAAATAAAAGTGTTTCTTTTTTTTTTTTTTCTTTTTTATAAAATTGTTTGGAGATTCATTTGAATTTTAATCATTTTAGTAACTCATCATACATGCAAACACTATTAAGACTACAATTAGGAGTTGCCTGGTGGTCTAGTGGTTAGAATCAGGCTCTTTCAGTGCCATGGCCCAGGTTCAACCCTAGGTGAAGAACTGAGATCCTGCAAGCCCCAAAAAGTAAAAAAAAAAAAAGCCTTGCTGGATAAGAATTGTTTCTAGATCTCTACTAAAGAGGTGCAGAGGAATTTTTTAATATAAATTATCATTGTTTTACTTTATTAAGTGATAGGTGCTTTTTTTTTTTTTAATAAAATTTAGAAGTTCGATATATGTTTCCATGTTATATATGAACCAAACTGAACCAGGTATGTTTTCACTTCTCAGGTACTAACTCTCTGATGTGTCCAAGCTTCTAGTATTTCAAGAGCACATAAATTTAGAAATTGTATTAATCTAATCTTAAAACAATTTTTCTAAATTTTAAAACCTTTTTTTTCCTCAAAGAATGGATTTTATAGTGATTTGTAACATTAAGTAACATTTGGAATCACACTTAGAAGTTACCTTTTTACAGTGTTTATATACTCATGGATGAGCTGTCAAATTGTATATGTACATTACTATATGATTCTCCCCTATTCTCAAATGTATGTACACATGGAACAAGTGTGCTACAAAGTGACATTAAGAGAGACACTCATAATCAATTTTATAGCAATACACTATCATCCTTGTTAAGTAAAACCAATCTGCACAATATCTTAATACAATAAGGAAGTAAAAATGACTAGGAGAGGAATCATGAGAAGGGAACATCTATGTTCTGGGTTCTTTGACTTTAGATAAAACTTTCAACAAGATGTGTGATTTGTTATTTCATCTACAGTAGAACAGTATGCAGTTATAATACAACTTTAGGTAAAGAAATGATGCTCTATGTCAGTTGCTGAAATGTTGAAAATTAACCATGTTACTTCTAAATTTGCATTTGAATACTTCAGTTCAGTACATGTCTCCAGTTACATAAAAAGTTGCTTGGGTCTGATTTTTCCTTATATCACCTCAGTTCAGTTCAGTCGCTCAGTCGTGTCTGACTCCACAACCCCATGGACTACAGCACGCCAGGCCTGCCTGTCCATCACCAACTCCCAGAGTTTACTCAAACTCAGGTCCATTGAGTTGGTGATACCATCCAACTATCTCATCCTCTGTCGTCCTCTTCTCCCACCTTCAATCTTTCCCAACATCAGGGTCATTTCCGATGAGTCGGTTCTTTGCATCAGGTGGCCAAAGTATTAAGAGTTTCAGCCTACTTAGCAAATTTCCTGTGTCATTAATTTATTAAATGGTCAACATTGGTACATTTATCAGGACTTTTTACTGTAATGGAAAACTCAGCTTTTTTTTACTTAAGTAAAATATGTTAAACAGTAATTCCAGGGATGAACTGTATTAAGCACATTTGGATCCAGAAATCCAAATACTATAAGGATACACTTATCTCCGTTCACTCCCCTTTTTTGTATTAGCATTAGTCTTATCAGATTCATTCTCTCATGTTAGATGGGTCAGGAAAGATGACCTCAGCTTTTATAGCTCACAGAAGAAATGTTACCTTAAGACCCCAAGACATTTGTTAGGGAAAATCCTAGTTGGCCAGTACCTTGGTCGTGTTTCATGCTACCTAGAATGGATTTCCCAATAGAATTTGGTTTCCAGAAGAGAGAAAAGTGAAAGTCGTTCAGTCCTGTGCGACTGCAATCCCATAGACAATGCAGTCCATGGAATTCTCCAGGCCAGAATACAGGAGTGAGTAGCCATTCCCTTCTCCAGGGGATCTTCCCAACCCAGGGATCAAACCCAGGTCTACCGCATTCCAGGCGGATTCTTAACCAGCTGAGCCACAGGGGAAGATCACTATATTTTTACTGTTCAAGTGTTGTCCAGCAGTAATGGCATCATCTGAGAAGAGGAAGATACCAAGATCTATCTCAAAATATTGACCCAAAACACCTGTTGACATGATGACCAGGTGATTTGTAAGTACAACAAAGTTTGAGAAACTGCAGCACACCAAACAAAAGTATAAGATGGAAGCAATAGGCAAATTTGTTCTCATGAGCACCAAGGTGTAATTGAGTTGAGGGTTTGGGGCACTTAGTAAGTGAAAAATAAACTTGCCATTTCAAATCCCACAGTGTATTCATGGATTGATACTTTTGAAAGATCTTTGTCACTACTAAGATGCTAGCAGTTACTATACCTTCAGAACCCTCAGGTCTACAATCAGCAATTTTCAAAACTTCCATGACTGATTTTGCCTTTCCATGATATCAAATCAATACAGAGGGGAAATACATTTTTCATGTCATGGGAAAAAAAAAAAAAAACTATTGATAAATTTGACTTTGACTTTTGAGGATTGTAAGTCTGCAATCGGAGAAAGCAATAGCACCCCACTCCAGTACTCTTGCCTGGAAAATCCAATGGGTGGAGGAGCCTGGTAGGCTGCAGTCCATGGGGTCGCGAAGAGTCGGACATGACTGAGCGACTTCACTTTTACTTTTCACTTTCTTGCATTGGAGAAGGAAATGGCAACCCACTCCAGTGTTCTTGCCTGGAGAATCCCAGGGACGGGGGAGCCTGGTGAGCTGCCGTCTATGGGGTCGCACAGAATCAGACACGACTGAAGCGACTTAGCAGCAGCAGCAGCAGTCTCCAATCTTAAAAACATTTTTAGGAAAATAGCCAGAGATGTTAAGCCCATGCACCACAACTGGTGAGCCTGGGTTCTAGAGCCCACAAGCCACGACTACGGAGCCCACATGCCACAACTACCGAAGCCTGCACACTCTGGAGCCCATGCACTACAACAAGAGAAGCCACTGCAAGGGAGCAGCCGCTGTTCGCCGCAACTAGAGAAAAGCCCACACAGCAATGAAGGCCCACTACAGCCAAAATAAATACATTTTTTTAAAAATAAGAAAATGTGTTGCCTAATCAAGAAAATTATTTAAAAAAATAACTGATAAATCATAGCTATCAACTGGAAATGGATTTTTGCTAGTTCTAAAATAAAACAATGAGAACATCATTTTGTACAATTTAGAGGTCTGTTTCCCAGTTACATATGAGTCTTACCAGTGAATAGAAGAATGTGAAAGATTAAAATATACTCTTCTAATTTTTAGCCCTATAAGATGGTGTTAACGTTGCCAACTCATAGACCCAACGGTAATAATACAAATAGTGAAAGTCAAAGGTATTACTCTGTTACTGTTTTAGATGATATGAGTTTTTGGCCAAAAGCTATCTGATCCTTATTGAATATAGGAATTCAGATTTATTAAGTCATTTTTTTTAATGGGTTAATAGCTTACACAATGATATAAATGCAAAAAAAACAAATGTTAGAATGAGCCAGTTTCTGCTCTTTTTCTTTTTTTTTCAGAAAATCAGCATCTCCATCTTCTAGTGCAAGGCCCGCTTTGATAATCTAGACATTTTGACAGGTCTGAATCCCACAAAATGTACCCAAGATGTTTAGACTAATTAGGAAAATAATAGGAAACTCAAATTCAGCACGTGGATCATGCAAACAAACAGTATGCTGGCAGCCTATAAAAGCATACCCAGAACCTACAACAATAAAATCACACAGGCTGTTCTCCAAATCGTCAATTCCAAAATTACAATAGCAGCGTTGGTGGTATAGTGGTACACATAGCTGCCTTCCAAAATTACAAAAAGCAGAGGAGAAAATGTTCCCTCCCCTTCACTATTTTTCCTTCCATTTGGAAAACCAATTCTACAAAACCCTAGAGAAGAAATAGCCATGGGAATACATGCTGTGTAGGGAAGCCGTAGACAAATGCCTCAGACTGCTGAGCTTTTATGAGTCCTTGGGCAGACTGATCCGGAAAAGCCAAATAAATTGCCGTGTTACACTGCCAAGTGTATTCATTTCCTATAGCTGCCTTAACAAAGTACCACAAACCAGGAGACTTAAAACAACCGAAATTTATTCACTCACAGTTCTGGAGGCTAGAAGTACAAAATGATGGTAGGGCCATGTTTCATCTGAAGCCCGAAGAAGAAATTCTTTCTCTCTTCTTCTTGCTTCTGATAGTAGGAGGCAGTCTTTGCGCTTCCCTGGTTTGCAGATGCCTCACTGCCACTGTTGTCTCATGGCCATCATCTTCCTGTGTGTCTCTCTGCCTTCGTATGCCATTCTCTCTGACTCTCTCTTCTCGTTAGGACATAGTCATATCAGATTAAGGACCCCCCCAACCCCAGTTTCTGTTAGTCACTCAGTCGTGTCTGACTCTGCGAGCCCGTGGACTGTAGCCCACAGATTCCTCTGTCCATGGAATATTCCAGGCCAATATTCCAAGAATATTGGAGCAGGGTGCCATTTCCTTCTCCAGGGGATCTTGCCAACCCAGGGATCAAACCTGGGTCTCCCTCATCGCAGGCATATTCTTTACCATCTGAGCCACCAGGGAAGCCCTGCCAACAAAGGTCCATATAGTCAAAGCTATGATTTTTCTAGTAGTTGTATACACATGTGAGAGTTGGACTGTAAAGAAGGCTGAGCACCCAGGAATTGATCCTTTCGAATTGTGGTGCTGGAGAAAACACTTGAGAGCCCCTTGGACTGCAAGCCCATCAAACCAGTTAATCCTAAAGGAAATCAACCCTGAATATTCACTGGAAGGACTGATGTTGAAGCTAAAGCTCCAATACGTTGGTCACCTAATGTGAAGAGCAAACTCATTGGAAAAGACCCTGATGCTGAGAAAGATTGAGGGCAAGAGAATGGGGCAACAGAGGACGAGATGGTTGGATGGCAGCACCAACTCAATGGACATGAGTTTGAGCAAACTCTGGGAGATAGTGAAGGACAGGGAAGCCTGGCATGCTATAGTCCATGGGGTGGCAAAGAGCTGGACATGACTTAGGGACTGAAGAACAACAACTACTTCAGTTTGCCCTTATTATACTATTACATCTATAATCCTTTTCCAAATAAGTTCACTTTCTGAGATTTTGGGGATCAGGTCTTTAGCATATCTTTTTAGGAGACAAAATTCAACCCATAACACCTTCCTTCACACCAAAAATGAAACCATCATAACAATAAGCATTTATAAAGGAAAGGCTACCACTTTTGGGCGGGGCCGGTGGGGTGGGGCGCCTGTTGAGAGGCTGTGGTAGGCAAGAACTCATCTGGGAGGTAAGAAACCTAAATTCTGGTCCACAGACACTAAGAAGGTGAATGAACTTGGACAAGTCATCTGAGTTTTCTGGCGCCCCCATTTTCTGTTTCCTCATTTAAGAACCCAAAGTCTTTGGGGACACTTCCAACAATACCTTTCTACTTGGGTTACCTGATACAACGGAGTGAAAATACCTTGTGTTCGGACTGTAGGGTTTCTAAGATTTTGTATTATTACAAAAATTACAATTTCCCTATGCTTACAGCAATACTGTAGCTTTTAAAACTTATACAATTGAATTTCACTCTCAAATATAGTTTGTAGTAGTATGTAGCTCATTGTGTGCACATGTCCAGTTATTCGGTCATGTCTGACTCTTTGCTACCCTATAGACCATATTTCACTGTATTTCACCAGGCTCTTCTGTTCATGGGATTCTCCAGGCAAGAACACTGGAGTGGATTGCCATTGGGGATCTTCCCTGGAGCAATGAAGAGTGGCAGAAAAAGCTTTGCTACTTTGAAACCTTGCTCATCTGCCACTCACCTCCTGCACCCCACTTTCTGATAGGCCCCAGACTGGAACCTCAGCTTCTTCATTCTTCAACAGTAAAAGTAAAGCTTTTCCAGGACTTTTGCAGTTTCTTGTAGACAAACCTCTTTCTTACCCAGTGGGCAGGAACTCAGGTGTGACCTTGCTCTCAGAGTACCACATACTGAAACTATGTGATTTGGCACGAGTTTGACTATTAAGGGATTAGCCTTTCTTACTTAAAGTAACTAGAATCTTCTCAATTCTAGCACAAAAATTGGTATTTTTACCTACTATTGAGCAATTTTAATACATATTCCTAATGCTCTGAGGTATCATTTTTAAAATTTTAGTGTATGACTATTAAACGAGAAATATATTCGGTTTTGTAAGATTTATGAGAGCAAACATTAATTTATAGAAAGAGCCCCTGACTCTGAGTTGGTATAAGAGGCAGAATAGAGTAGAACTTCTTCTGGAGAAGATTTGGCTAGTACTCAGAAGCAGCTGCTTCTGAGCCATGGTAAAGATGGTGAAGAATCTGCTTGCAATGCAGGAAACCAGGCTTCGATGCCTGGGTCAGGAAGATCCCATGGAGCAGGAAATGGAAACCCACTCTGGTGTTCTTGACTGGAGAATTCCATGGACAGAGGCAGGCTATGGTCCATAGGGTTACAAAGAGCTGGACATGACCAAAGTGACTTAGCCTGCCAGGTCACCTGCCTGCTTCTTTAGGGTGAAGACACTGGTGACCCTGGCTTCCATCAAAGGACGGAGGGAGAGAGATGATAAGTCCAAACATCCCTGCAAAGGGAAATTGACTACGTCTCTGTTCATCGTAAGGTAGTTTACTTCAAAGATAATCTTCAATTTTGTGCTAACACTAGATTCTTTCAAGAAGAAAAAGCGCACCTGGGATCTCTCCATCTGGGGCAATGCTGCTACGGCACAAGGTAGAAAAACCCGGAAAAATGCAGGACAAAGTTTGAGCTACAATTCCCCCTTATTACACAGTGAAATTTCCTTCTAAAATACCCTTCGCTCGGTGCTAATGGAACACAACATAATAGAGTTTTGTTACCTTAGGGCATTATCTACGCCACTCTGTGCCTCTTTGACAGTTAGCTTTCCTGATTCAATAAAGAAGAAGAAAATTGCTCCAATTTGAGGAAAATCTATTAACTTATTTCATTCTCTAAGGTACTATTCTTCCGTACGCTGAAGAACTAGCTTATAAAATAACATCACAGAAATTGAAATGCTCTGACCAGGTAGAACCCAGAATATACGTTCCTAAACTAAGGGAAAGATTGTCTGTCTGCCTTCATCTTTGCCCTAAGCCCATGTAGAATGATTTGTGAAGCGTAGAAATGGTACACGTGTGCTTTTCTTTGGCCTGTCTTTCGAATACCAACCTCTGAAGCTCCTACAATGTGTCAGGCACGCTGCAAGGTCTCCTTATATGCATTATCTTATTCATCCTTATAGCCCCTTTCAAAGATAGTTATTACATGTCGTCGTTTTTAGTTGGGAAAGTTGTCTTCAAGAAAGTTTGATCAAGGGGCTCGCTGGTGGCTCAATGGTAAAGAATCCACCTGCCCAATGCAGGAGACATGATCCGATTCCTGGTCCAAGAAGATTCCACAGAGCTACTAGGTCTGTGCCCTAGAGCCCAGTATTTTAGATACTGAGTATTTCAACTACTGAGCCTGTGCCCTAGAGCCGAGGAGTTGCAACTAGTGAGCCCATGTGCCCTGGGGCCTGTGCTTTGCATCAAGAGAAGCCACCCCAGTGAGAAGCCATGCTCTGCAAATAGAGAGGAGCACCGCCTCACCACAACTAGAGAACACCAACTCATAGCAACGAAGACCCGGCACAGCCAAAAATAGAGAAATAATTATTTTTAAAAGAAAGAGAGCGAGAAAGAAAATTTTGAGCAACTGTCTCATACCACACACCTATCCCATTAAAGATCTGTGACTCACATCCAGGATTGTATATATTTAAAGCCCTGGCATTTTGCTGTAATGCTACACATATTATTAATGAACCCTTTATCTGAATCGAGGCTTTGTCTTCAGAAAGCCCCTAGTTAGCATAAAATTCGTTCATCCTCACTAGGACCCCTCAAGAACTAGACGCTATGGTGCTAAACATTGCAAGTGGAAGATGGAAGCAGTTGGTTGCAGTTGTAGGCAGCCCTGAGCTCCGAGGGGACAAGTAGGAAGTTTCAGGGCAGACTACTATATGTTGCCTTCACTGAGGGAGTCAGAGCCCAGCTGTCAGCAGCAGCTGCTGGTACAGGAGAAAGGTCAGGGAGAGCGGAACTGCCACGGGGAGAGGCCATGGCGGGCCCAGGAGACGGGACCTGATTCCAAGGGGAAAACTAGGTCATAGCACAGCGCCTCTGTGCTATTCTCTCCCAGGCTCCCTGCCCACTGGGAATGTCTCAGTGAATATATCTGGACTAGTCTGATAGTCAGATGACTCCTTTGAAAACTGAACTAATTAATCCCTTCATGTGATGGGAGAACCATTTTAGCTAATCACTTCTTCAGTGTGTGCATATGTGTGTGTGAGTTGCTCAGTCGTGTCCAACTCTTTGCGACCCCACAAACTGTAGCCCTCCAGGCTTCTCTGTCCATCGAACTCTCCAGGCAAGAATATTGGAGTGGATTGTCATTCCCTTCTTCAGAGGATCTTCCCTACCCAGGGATCAAACCCCAGTCTCCTGCATTGCAGGCCGATTCTTTGCCATCTGAGCCACAGGGTTGAGTAACAAATAATGCTCACAATACTCAGTTCAGTGGAGGTGGGAAAGCTCCTTGACTTCAAAATCTTCCCTGATGCCCACGAGGCATTTTGGATTTGAAACTTCTAAAATTTACTCATTCAGTCATTAAGTCAAACAACAAATATTCATTATATGTGGCACTAAGTGCTGTGTGTGCCCTGAGAAAAATCAGAACTAAACCCATTAAAATTTCAGTAGCCTTACACCACTAGGCCATTTGCTGTTGCTAGATCCTTCAGAGAGATAGTGAGGGCTAATAGTCCTTTGCTTTTCATACATCTATCTACATATTTTCGCAAAGAAATCTTTCATTTCTCTAGCTTCAGTTATCCATTCTATGATAGTGACTCAAATAGCCATTATCTTTGATCCTACTTTTCCCCATCTCTTTGTTCATGGATATTTTACTCGGTAAAGTCTTCAGTTCCTAAAAATTTGTATTTCTAAAATGAACTCATCTTTCCTCGTGTACTTAACCCGCCCCCACCCTCCATACCTTCCCTTTATCTAGAAGTTCTGATCTCTGTTAAAAAGAATTGCCCTCCTCACCCAC
Organism: Tragelaphus eurycerus; assembly: GCA_935064755.1. Taxonomy (NCBI): domain Eukaryota; kingdom Metazoa; phylum Chordata; class Mammalia; order Artiodactyla; family Bovidae; genus Tragelaphus; species Tragelaphus eurycerus. Next base: position 3,937,773 of record CAKXYN010000014.1, read on the forward strand.
TGACTCCATCCCTCAGTTACTGAGGTTTTCTCCATGCGAGTAAGTTATGAAGTTTCCTCCGTCTTCTCGTAAGATCTCCAGGGTCCCTGTCCCTGTTTTCCATTCCCGTTGCTACCCTCCTCGTCTAGGTTTTCATCCTCTTACCCAATTCTTACTTCTTTCCACCCATTTTAAAATCCCATTTTCCCCCACTTTCATTTCTGGGTCATTCCAAGCCCTCATGGGTCCCTGATACTCTGGAGTTCCCTCAGCATTTATTCTAGTTTGTGATATCCTGGTCTTACCTCCTCAGTGAGCATTTTATCCCACCTAACCCTACTCTCAATCTTCATAATGCCTGATCCAGCCTGTTCCAGGACAGATGCTCAGAAAATACTAGGCAATAGTTAACATTTAGACACTGCTATGTACTGAATGCGTCCTGTCCTCTCTAATACTTATGTTGAAACGGTAATACCCAAGTCATTTATCTGAAGACAGGGTCTTCAGAAGGGAATTAAAGGTAAGCAAGGTCTTAAGGGTAGGGCCCTGTTCTGACAGGACTAAGGCCTTATAAGGATGAGAGATCTCTTCCTGTGTCTCTCCCTTTCTGTCTCTCTTTTCCCCCCACCTCCTTCTCTCTCTGTGCCAATGTGAAGAAACAGCAAAAAGGCAGTCTTCCGCAAACCCAGAAGAAAGCTCTCACCAGAAGCCAGCCATGCTAGTGCTCTGATCTTGGACTCCCCAACGTCTAGAACTGTGAGAAAATTAACTTCTGTTGCTTAAGTCAGCCAGACTATCTTATTTTGTTACTCGCACTTCTTAGCCATGAGGTATGAAGTGGCGTTAGTGGTAATGAACCCACCTGTAATGCAGGAAACACAAGAGATACAGCTTTAATCCCTGGGTTGGGAAGATCCCCTGGAGAAGGGCATGGCAACCCGATCCCGTATTCTTGCCTGGAAAATCCCATGGACAGAGGAGCTTGGCAGGTTACAGTCCATAGGATCTCAATAAGTCAGACACGAATGAGGCAACTTAGCCCAGCACATGAATGGGCTTAATAATGACAAAGCCTTGGTTAGCTTAGTCTTGTTACCTTGACCACAGTGAATCCTTCAAGGATACATAAATGATTCGATGCTGACCAGATGGATATAAGAAGAATTTTGTGGGAATTTCTGGGAAAATTCCTTGCTCTCAACAAAGAGTTGTCAAGACAGATATTCTCTCAACATTAATTTGTTGTGTGTGGAATTGCTTCAGCTGTTTATTTGCTGTGTAGGAAGGCAGGCTAAAAAGGAAGCAGACTCAGAGAGGGGCAGAGCTGAGAGAGAGAGGCGAAATAGAGAGGAAACCTTGATCAGATGACACCTGAAGCCTGACCTCTTGAACTTTCTGGTTTTATGAGTTGGTAAATTTCCTTCATAGTCAGTGTGAGCCTGGCCTTCAAATACTTGCAACCAGAAACGTCTTTCTTACGGAAAGGAGAGCTAAGCCCATTACAATGAAGAAACTGTTATTCACAGGAGAAAATTCAGACCTTCTCCTTTTGTATTTTATGAATTGTTATCTGACCCAATTCATCCCCCAAATGCTTTGTAGGAACATCTGTCCCAACCCTCCAACACTGTTTCTCTGTAAGTCCTGGCCCATCCCACAGCCTGAGGCCTTTCACTCTGAGTACATAAAATAGAAATTACATAAATTTGTCCTCAAAGAACAAACTAAAGTCTCTGATAAAATAACAGAACAGAATGAACAATTGAAGAAGCAAAGCAAGGGCATGTATTAGAAGTGATCTCAGGTGGCCTGCAGCAACTTGAAGCAGGATTTCTATTCCCAGCCAGAGAGACTGAGATCAGGCTGCCGTATTGAGTGTGCTGAATCCTGGCTACTCGACCACCAGGGACCAGTATCCAGAGACAAGGCCCTCGTGTGTCAGCCGTGTGGAAATGAATTTCTACCTGGAGATGGACAGTAGTGAAGCAAGTAAAGTGTTTATCAGGAAGAAAAAGAGTACAGTACGTGTGGGTAGACACAGGGGCTCAGAGAGCGGAGCCCTTGTGGTGGTTTGAATTACTTTTATGGAGCATTTCTTCTGGGTTTCCTTTGGTCAATTACCTTGCTTTGTTGATTCTGAGTCCGTGTTCAGGATCCTCCCTGAGTACACACACATCTCTTAGCCAAGATGGATTCTAGTGAAAAGGACTATGGGTAGGAAGACATCACTTCCTATGAGGTGACGGCCCTTCTCATTTGACCTCCAAGAAACCCTTCTGCGCACCTGTAGTCAGGAAGGTCTTCTTGACCTCAAGAATGAGGAATATGTAGCCTTTTATCTCTTATCTGGGCAGGGCTGCACTCTTCTCCTTCTTGCTATTTTTGGAGTATTTGTCCACAGGGGAGAAACTTCAGCTGTTCAGCCTGGGGCCCATCTACCTCCTGCCTCAGGAGGACCAAAATTCCAATGAGAATAATTAAGGAAATAATTGTAAAAACCACCAAAAAAAAGCCGGGGTCTCATTTTCTTAGCAGTTGAATGAGAGTCAACAGCATAAAAACAATTGCAAACACAAGAGATCCAGAATCGTGTCTTTCTGCCATGGTTGTAATAATACACTCTAACTAAACTCTCTTGCTGATTCAGGGGTCAGAAGCCTAATTTTTTAAAAGTCATTTTCAGTGGGCAAGTCCACAGAAGATCTAATGACTGCAGATTAAGAGCTGTGAAGGAAAGCTTAAAGCCGGAATAATGCAGTGCAGATAATACAAAATCAAATGCCACCAGTGTCCAGACAGGTACCACACGTGAGTCAGTTGTGAACACCGGGGCACGGAGAGGACTGAGGATTAGTCTGCTCTGTTCAAAGTGCACAGGTGCTACTCAGTTTCACAGATGTGTTGCTCTTAGAAATATTACCCTTGTGCTGTTAGATTGTCAAAAAATTTCATGAGAACCTGAAAATGTATGTATATGGAGTGTGAGCATGCGTGTGTGTAAAATGAACTAGCCAGAAAAAAAAAAAAAAAAAATCAGAGTTCAGTACAAAAGAAGGAAAGAAGGGTGGGGGAAGGAAAAAAGAAAGTCAGAGAGCCGTTTTTCCCACTCATCCTTTAGAGAAGTCATTTTCAAGGAGCCTGAGGAGCAGACCATCTGAATCATCATTTTCAAACTATACTCATGTCTCTTTTCCCCCATCTGTGAGACTAGCCCTCACAGATGTTATTAGACAGAAAATGGCCAGTGCCGGAACAGGGCTCCTTTTTTAAAAAATTTATTGTATTTATTTGGCTGCATGTGGCTCAGCTGGTAAAGAATCCGCCTGCAATGCTGGAGACCTGGGTTCGATTCCTGGGTTGGAAAGATCCCCTGGAGAAGGGAAAGTCTACCCACTCTAGGATTCTGTTCTGGCCTGGAGAATTCCATGGACTGTATAGTCCACAGGGTTGTAAAGAGTCAGACAGGACTGAGCAACTATCATGGGTCTCAGTGGTGGCTCACGGGGTGTGTGATCTTTGCTCCAGCTGTGGTGCCTGGGCTCCATATGTGTGAGCTCCACTCTTGCAGCCTGCAGCATGTGGGATCTTAGTTTCCTGACCAGGGATCAAACTTGTGTCCATTGGAAGTTTGAATCCATTGGAAGATGGATTCTTAACCATCGGACCACAAGGGAAGTCCCCAGAACAAAGTTTCTTGACCTCCAAGCAGTAAATAAGAGTCACCTGGGGGTCCTGTGAAATTGCAGAGACTAACTCTAAGGTCTAGATGGGTCTAGGGTTCAGCCTGAGATTCACATTTCTAAGGAGATCTCAGATGTTGCAAAGCGACTGGTTCACACTTTGAGTAGCAAGATTTTATAGAGTAGGTTTTTCAAACTTTTTTTGATAGCAAGCTAAAATAAGAAATACATTTAACTTGGCAACCTAGAACATATGCAGAGCAGACATATAATTGAAACATGGACAAAAGTTATTTTCTGGCGTATACCCTAACATTTTTATTTGACTCCACTGTTTTATTCTATCCTACTGTGTGTGTGTGTGTGTGTTTTAAAATATTGGTCATCACTTATCAAAGAATTTTTTTGGCCCCCTAATAGCTAATGTTATAAAGCTTGAAAAACACTTCCATTAAATTTATGTTCAAATCCCTTCTATTACATTTTTTAAAATGTATCTCTCTGTCTCTTCAAAGGACAGAACAAGAAGACAAGAAAACGCTATAAATGTTGCTCGAGTAACCTAGACGCGAAGAGAAGACAGAAATAGTTAACAGGGATTGAACCCTTCCATTTTTTAAGACTATGGTTAAGCACATGCACTGTTGGACCAGACTACAGGATTCTAAACCTGGTGAAGCCACTTACAACCTGTGGAACCTGGGCAAATTATTTAACCTCTTTGGGCCCAGTTTCCACATCCGTAAAACAGAGATAACAACAATAATACAAATGCCTTGTGGGCTTTTGTAAGAATTGCTATATATAAAAAGCTGTATATGTATGTGCTTTTATATATGCATATATGTGTGCATGTGTGTGCGTGTGTTTAGCTGCTCAGTTGTGTCCAACTCTTTGTGACCCCGTGTATTGTAGCTCACCAGGCTCCTCTGTCCATGGGGATTCTCCAGGCAAGAATACTGGAGTGGGTTGCCATGTCCTTCTCCATATATATATATATATATATCATACATTGACATATATATGTCCTATATATATATATATAGGACAATGTGCTACACACACCAAGCATCACAGAAATGTTCATCATTGCCATCATTATTACTAACTACTTTACAGGAGTCATATCATGTAGCTTTCTAAAAATCCCATGGAATAATACAGCATTACCGTTAAGTGGTTCAGTTTACAGGCATTCCCACTTACTTCTGTGTTGACAGAATTCCTATCTACTCAAGGCATCCACGGAGAAGGCAATGGCACCCCACTCCAGTACTCTTGCCTGGAAAATCCCATGGATGGAGGAGCCTGGTGGACTGCAGTCCATGGGGTCGCTAAGAGTAGGATACAACTGAGAGACTTCACTTTCACTTTTCACTTTCATGCATTGAAGAAGGAAATGGCAACCCACTCCAGTGTTCTTGCCTGGAGAATCCCAGGGACAGGGGGAGCCTGGTGGGCTGCTGTCTATGGGGTCGCACAGAGTTGGACACGACTGAAGTGACTTAGCAGCAGCAGCAGGGCATCTATCCCTTACAAGTGATTCCGGAATGAATTCTAGTTGGGAAGGTGATCACAAGAAACCTCTTCTCTTGCCAGTAATGGATTAAGAAAGAGAACATGATTCAGCTCTCATCAATGAGCCATGAGGCATCTGGGAAATGTTTCCTCTCCCTTAAAACAGAAGAAAGAAACATCCTATCTTCTTGTCTTCAGTGTTACTGTGTCTAGATGTGACACCAGAAACAGCAGCATTCATTTGACAACCACGAGGGAAGCCACAGAGAACAAAGTGAATGGCGTGCTCATGCACGCATGTACATATGTTTATCATCACCACTGCAGATGGGGAGGGTGGGAGATGCAGCAAGTACAGGAAACTTCCAAAAGTCATACTAAGGAAGCCACCTATTCTTTATCTACTATACCACTGTAGCCTTATTTTTTTTTTACATATATAATTATTTTCTTTAAGTATCCTGAAAATATGAATTGATACATATGGAAAAGATTTCCAAAATCAGTTGTCCATCTCAAAACCATTAAGGTTTATTACTCTCCAATTATTCCCTTCCTATTACATGTCTACGGATTAGTTCCTCTCTAACTGGGCTGTCGATTTCGTAATTATTCTGATAAACAACCTCAACCCAAGGTGTTATTGACTACTCATAGATTAACATATCCCTATTTTCATGCTGTTTATGTTTTTAACACACGTCTTCCCTAAAAGAATGTAAATACTTTGGAATTTCTTATGCTCTAGCAGGGGAAAGGTGACCACTTTGATCCCTAAAAATAACACTCCTTAAAGAGCTACCTTGAACTCTGAGTCTGATATTTCTCTTCCAAAACTTAGCAGGCATAATATTCTTCATGGCTCTCTCTCTTATTATTGCAAGTGAACATGGGAATACCTAAATAAAAAAAGCATTACAGATGCATGATGTTTAAAATTTACTGTCATTTTACAAACTCAGAACCACCTCATTTGTTTTTTTAAATCAATATTTTAAGAAACACACTTTTATTTCATATTTTAGCAGCTTTGAAATTGGATAGTATTTTGCAGTTTTTGTTAGTCAAGCAGGGAACAGGATGCAGTTGTACAGACTTTTACTTATTTCTGATGGCAAGACTGGAAAATTCCAAACCCATGTCATTTCAGACCCACTTGAGTTGTGCTTATTGTACGGAAACTTCCTGTTGATACCTTTTGGTAAGATGAAAAAGCTACAGCGTAAAAACTTGTAAATAGATGTCAGAAGCTTGAGGGGAAGTTTATAATAACAGTAACGTATTCTTTTTAAAAATGCTGCTTCCACATCCACAGGCACTGATAAATCTGATTCAAAAGTGAATCTGAAAAGCTGATACCAGAGAAATGTTAGGAATATCTTACCTAATTATCTCCATTTCCCTTTTTCTGTATACATGAGTAAAATTTGACCAAAATTTATATCTAAATAAAAAAGAACTCTTTCAACTACAAAAATAATTAATAATTCTAAATAATAAAAGGATTTGTTGGTTTATTTGGCATCATTTTTTTTTCTTTTTTAATGTTACCTGAAAATTATGATGCATCTTCCCATCAATGACATCTTGAATTCTAAGAATATGATTTTATTTATAGAAGAGCATACAGAATCAGAAAGGCTAAATGATTTACATATGCTTACATACATACACACACGAGCACACAATTCACACAGGACTAGAGAACAGGTCTTTTCTCTGCACTGCAATATTTTGCCTCTGCTTTGATGAGCATCTTATCATGAACCAGAGTTTTTAAGGCGTCCTGTAATCCCAGGATTCAATTTCGAGACAGTATTTGCCACCTGTGAATGTTATATGTATTTTTTCACTAAGACCCAGTGCCTGTGAAATGTAAAATGACATAGCAAAGACCTTGCTTCCTTTTAATGAACATCACTATGAAGGAAGATGGCACCCCACTCCAGTACTCTTGCTTGGAAAATCCCATGGACAGAGGAGCCTGGTAGGCTGCAATCCATGGGGTCGCTAAGAGGTGGACACCACTGAGCGACTTGACTTTCACTTTTCACTTTCATGCATTGGAGAAGGAAATGGCAACCCACTCCAGTGTTCTTGCCTGGAGAATCCTAGGGATGGGGGAGCCTGGTGGGCTGCCATCTATGGGGTCGCACAGAGTCGGACACAACTGAAGTGACTTAGCATAGCATAGCATGAAGGAAGAACTTGATTGTCCTGGTTGTAGGCAGGGACTGCAGTCGTGTGAGACACAGACGGTATATGTTAAGGAGAAAGTCACATTGTACACAGGTTCTGCGGCTATCACATGTATGGTACTTCAGAGCATATCAGCCCCTGGAGAAAGTGACAAGCTTTTGCTAGGTTGATGCACAAAACACATAATGCAAAGTATTCTGATGATCTCTAGGTTAAGTTTCAGAGTTTAGCTTCAAGGATCAAGGGTGTCAAAGAGTGATCAAAATCTTTCCAAATTTTAGGGACTTCCCTGGTGGTCCAGTGGGTAAGACTCCAAGCTCCCAATGCAGGAGCCTGGGTTTAATCCCTGGTCCAGGAACTAGAACCCACATGCTGCAGCTAAGAGTTCATGTGGAAGTGAGAGTCTCACAGTCGTGCCCGACTCTCTGCAACCCCACGGACTGTAGCCTGCCAGGCTCCTCTATCCACGGAATTCTCCAGGCAAGAGTACTGCAGTGGGTTGCCATTTCCTTCTTCAGGGAATCTTCCCAACCCAGGGATCAAACCCAGGTCTCCTGCATGGATTGCAGGCAGATTCTTTACCAACTGGGCCACTAGGGAAACCCAAGAGTTCACATGCTGCAACTCAAAATTCCACATGCTGAAATGAAGATTGGAAATCTCACATGCCATACCTAAGACTTGGCACAAATGATTAAATAAATACTTTAAAACAATAAGTGTTGTTTAGCTGTTAAGTCATGTCTAACTTTTTTTTTTTTTTTTTTTTTTGAGACCAATGGACTGTAGCCTCGGAGAAGGCAATGGCACCCCACTCCAGTACTCTTGCCTGGAAAATCCCATGGATGGAGGAGCCTGGTAGGCTGCAGTCCATGGGGTCGCTAAGAGTCGGACACGACTGAGCGACTTCACTTTCACTTTTCACTTTCATGCATTGGAGAAGGAAATGGCAACCCACTCCAGTGTTCTTGCCTGGAGAATCCCAGGGACGGGGGAGCCTGGTGGGCTGCCATCTATGGGGTCGCACAGAGTTCAGACACAACTGAAGCGACTTAGCAGCAGCAGGACTGTAGCCTGCCAGGCTTCTCTGTCCATGGGATTTCCTAGGCAAGAATACTGGAGTGGGTTGCCATTTCCTTCACCAGGGGATCTTCCTGGCCCAGGGATCAAACCCGTCTCCTGCATCTCCTACACTGCAGGTGGATTCTTTAGTGCTAAGCCACCAGGGAAGCCCCAACATATTAAAAAAAATAATAATTCCAAATTTTAAAATCTGAAAGTGCCTACAGGGAATTCTAGCTTGATTCCACAGCTTTTGTAAGCTTAGATTCAAATAAGCCCCTGCTGGACTGAAAGCAAATGCTTCTTTGAAAGAAAAATATACCCTGAAGAGAAGCTAAAAACCATAAAGGAGCTCCTGGACTGTTTGATGGTGCTGAAGTGCGTGGGGTTTAAGAAAGAGCTCTATCTATGATTACACTTTGTAATCTATACTCAGAATGCAATGTTTTAAATTAAAAACAATAAATCTTTCTAAACTCCAGTTAGCTGCCAATAATGATTTGGAAACTGAAGCACAGATCAATCATTTGAACAGATCTATGGAAGGGAAAGGACAAAATCCAAGAGAGTTTTTCCTGCCAGGAGGCCTTTAAGAATGGTCTGCCACATGAACAACTTTTTGGCTGTGCTGACTTGGGGGGAGGATGAGGTAGGGGACAAGGAGAAAGGAGAACTTTTTGTACTATAAAAATCCTGGCAGATCAACTCTTAGTCAGGCCAGTGATATTAAAATCCTTACACTAATTGAATGTTACCATTGTTAAAGCAAGTTATGAGCTGTTTAAAAAACAAATTTCAGGCTAGATTTTTTTTCCCCCCAATGCAATCTCAACAGCTAATCAAATTTAGAGATTTTCAGATAGCAAGTAATCTATTCAATACAACTTTTTGCCAGTCCTCAATTAGAAAGTGTTAGGTGGAATCTCCAATGCCCTTAAGCCTGAATTGTTTTTCATGTGAACCTAAAATATCCAGACCCTGTGTTCAAGAAGACAAAATCATCATCAGCGAAAATTCTTCTAAACTACTCCTATATTTCTGTTTGCAAAGTTCCTGCTTCCTCTTAAGGAAATGTTACGTAATCAGGAGCTCGACTCAGTCATTCCTGGACATTACGTCAGAGGTGAAAGAAGAAGACCTTGAGAACTACCTTCCTAAAAAATTCATGCAAAATTTTTTGTTGTTGATTTTTCTCCTATAGTAATAGAACGCATATAGAAATTTTAGTTGGAAAAACAAAGCATAAAATATAATAACAAACAAAACTCCCTTTCCAAATCACTTTCTTTTTTTTATTACTTGCACACAAACTGAAATATTGTTGTAGAATACTTACAAAAGCATTCAGTCTTGTTGTGACTTCATCTCAATTATTTTCAGAGAAGCCAGTTTGGAAATTTGTAACGTCTGGGATAATTTTAAATAAATACACATCTATGTTCATACATGGAGAAGGCAATGGCACCCCACTCCAGTACTTTTGCCTAGAAAATCCCATGGACGGAGGAGCCTGGTAGGCTGCAGTCCATGGGCTCACTAAGAGTCTGACACGACTGAGCGACTTCACTTTCCCTTTTCACTTTCATGCATTGGAGAAGGCAATGGCAACCCACTCCAGTGTTCTTGCCCGGAGAATCCCAGGGACGGGGAAGCCTGGTGGGCTGCTGTCTATGGGGTCGCACAGAGTCAGACACGACTGAAGTGACTTAGCAGCAGCATGTTCATACATATGGACCAGTGATTTGCAACAGGGACAATTATGCCTCCTCCTACCCCTAACCCTTACCCAAACCCAGGGGAAATTTGGCGAAGTCGAGATTCATTTTTTGTTGTCCTAACTGGGCAAGAAAAGAGGATGCTACCAGCATCTAGTGGGCAGAGGTCAAAGACGTTCCTAAACATCCTACAATGCAGAGAATTGTACCCACCCCCCACAGAATCAGTCCATCCCAAATATTGAGAGTGCTGAAACTGAGTAACTTTGATATAAATGCATTTTTGTCCCTCTTTATTTGAAATGTGCAGTGTGACACAGGGCTCTTGGAACAGAATTTAGTGCACAGGGATAGGAAATAACTTAACATTTACCATTTCTGCCATAGGCAATGCCTGTACCTTAGACCATTGTAAAACAGGAGGGAAGAGGGCAGGGTGCAACCTTTTCTTAATTGGAGGATAATTGCTTTACAATGTTGTGTTGGTTTCTACCATACAACAATGCAAATCAGTCATACATGTATATATATCCCTTCTCTCTTTTATCTCCCTTCCCCCACCATCCCATCCCTCTAGGTCATGACAAGGGCACAACCTTTAAAACAATAATATAGCCCAACACCACATGAACCAATTAGAACCAAATAGGTCCAATATGGCAGAGAGATGACATCCACTAGACCTTGAGATTACATCATGAGAAACACTAGGCTGGAAGAAGCACAAGCTGGAATCAAGATTGCCGGGAGAAATATCAATAACTTCAGATATGCAGATGACACCACCCTTATGGCAGAAACTGAAGAAGAACTAAAGAGCCTCTTGATCAAAGTGAAAGAGGAGAGTGAAAAAGTTGGCTTAAAGCTCAACATTCAGAAAACGAATATGATGGCATCTGGTCCCATCATTTCATGGCAAATAGATGGGGAAACAATGGAAACAGTGAGAGACTTTATCTTTTGGGGCTCCAAAATCACTGCAGATGGTAACCACAGCCATGAAATTAAAAGAGACTTACTCCTTGGAAGGAAGGTTATGACCAACCTAGACAGCATATTAAAAAGCAGAGACATTACTTTGCCAACAAAAGTCTGTCTAGTCAAGGCTATGGTTTCTCCAGTAGTCATGTATGGATGTGAGAGTTGGACTATAAAGAAAACTGAGCATTGAAGAATGGATGCTTTTGAACTGTGGTGTTGGATAAGACTCTTGAGAGTCCCTTGGATTGCAAGGAGATCCAACCAGTCCATTCTAAAGGAGATCAGTCCTGAGTGTTCATTGGAAGGAGTGATGCTGAAGCTGAAACTCCAATACTTTGGCCACCTGATGCAGAGAGCTGACTCATTTGAAAAGACCCTGATGCTGGGAAAGATTGAGGGCAGGAGGAGAAGGGGATGACAGAGGATGAGATAGTTGGATGGCATCACCGACTCAATGGACATGAGTTTGGGTGGATTCCAGGAGTTGGTGATGGACAGGGAGGCCTGGTGTGCTGCAGTCCATGGCGTTGCAAAGAGTCGAACACGACTGAGCCACTGAACTGAACTGAGACCTTGAGCCTCATTATACACTCACTGTAACACATCAGCAAGCTAAATGACACACCCATGGGCACCATGACTGTTCCAAGGCCAATCATAAAGGTCAAAAAGTGGACAGTGGCCCAACTCTGGGAAATCCCCATTCCTTCCTCAAAATAGCTGGAATATTCCTCCCACTCATTAGACTATAAAATTACCCACCCCTACAAAAACTAACAACCCTGAACCCTGGGGCCTCTCTCGCCTCTGAGCTGACCCACACTCTGACTGTGGAGTGTGTTTCTCTCTAAACCTACTTCTTACCTATCACTGTGTCTCATTGAAACCTTGCTGCAATGAGACACCCAGAGCCTGAGCTTCATTAATTCCTGATACCAGGTGTGACCTCAGTTAAAAGACCATGGGTTCAAGTCCAGATGTGAGTTACACAGTTACAATTCCACCATACAGTCTTGCATGGACTACTCCCATAGCCTCCCCTCAGGTCTCCCTTTTTCTACTTCTGTTCCTCTAGTCCAGCCTTCTCTGGAGCAGCCAGAATGGCCTAAATGATGGCAGGTTCCCTTGTTGTGGACCCCACTAAGGTCAATGTCCTTGAGACCTGTGGGAGCTCCCCTTCCCGCTTCAAGCCACTTTGGCCTATCACCAGTCCATTCCTGTCACTTGGACCCCTTGCACCTCAGAGCCTTCTAATTTTGGACCCCCCCTCCTTCTTTATTCCTTATCTTTCAGATCTAATCTCAGTTTCAGGAAGTCTTCCCCAGTTCATCTTCACTAGATAAATACACTCTCATGTGCATGCGTACTAAGTTGCTTTAATCATGATCAACTCTTTTCAAGTTGCCAGAGCCCGCCAGGCCCCTCTGTCCATGGGATTCTCCAGGCAAGAATACTGGAGTGGGTTGCCATCCCCTCCTCCAGGGAATCTTCCTGACCCAGGGATCAAACCTGCATCTCTCATGGCTCCTGCATTGGCAGGTGGATTCTTCACCACGAATGGTTCCTGTGGTGTAGTTCACCACTCCTGATCCTGTAGGTTTTTTTTCTTCTTAATACTCTGCATAATTTGCATTATGTACTGTGCTTAGTCGCTCAATCTTGTCTGACTCTCTGCAACCCCATGGACTATAGGCCACCAGGCTTCTCTGACTATGGGGATTCTCCAGACAAGAATACTAGAGTGGGTTGCAATGCCCTCCTCCAGGGGATCTTCCCAACCTAGGGATCACACCAGGTCTCCCACATTGCAGGCAGATTCTTTACTGTGAGCCACCAGGGAAGCCCAATTTGCATTATACACTCATGTAAATTAGCTCTCCTAGTTGACCATAAGTTTGTGAATGCACTGTTAGTTGATCAGTTGTGTCCGATTCTTTACAACTCCATGGACTGTAGCCCTCTAAGTTCCTCTGTCCATGGGATTCTCTAGGCAAGAATTCTGGAGTGGACTACCATTTCCTTTTCCCAGGGATCTTCCCAACCCAGGAATCAAACCCGGGTCTCCTGCATCGCAGGTGGACTCTTCACCATCCGAGCCACCAGGGAAGCCCCTGTGAATGTAGAGCCATCAGCTAATTTGCCCACTGTTTCTTCTCCAAGGTCTAGCATGATGTCTGATACAGTAGCTCAATTATGTTACTGAATGAGTGAATCCCAGGTTTTGCCTTCTAGGAGTTAACACAATTGATGGTGATTGGAAGAAATGTCTGTTTAACAACATACTCTCATGCCTTGCTGTGGAAGGGCAAACACTGACAAGCATAGCTTAAATGGGAAAAAAATAGAAGAGAAGAGACTTAGGGCCCCCAAAATATGTTCAGGAGACACAGAAATTCTCTATGACAGGGAATAACTGCCAGCTTTTCAGATAGTTCTGGGAATGATTTTGAAGTTGTTTTTCTTCTGTACCGATCTGCAACCGTTAATCAATATGAACTCCAGCAAAAACTTTGTACTCTCAACATTTTAACGGGGAAGGCAATGGCACCCCACCCCAGTACTCTTGCCTGGAGAATCCCATGGACAGAGGAGCCTGGTAGGCTCCAGTCCATGGGGTCGCTAAGACTCAGACACGACTGAGCGACTTCACTTTCACTTTTCACTTTTATGCATTGGAGAAGGAAATGGCAACCCACTCCAGTATTCTTGCCTGGAGAATCCCAGGGACAGAGGAGCCTGTCTGGGCTGCCGTCTATGGGATCGCACACAGTCGGACACGACTGAAGCGACTTAGCAGCAGCAGCAGCAGCAACTTTTTAAGAGTAGTGCTCTGTGAAATGGGAGTAATCCAAGTTCCCAAACATTGGAAACACAATGAAAAAAAGACATCAGAGAGGGGAGAAGCCTGAGATCTCAACAGATAACAGCCAGTTGGAGTAAAGTGATAAGAAAGTTGCACACCTTGAGGACTACTGAAAATATGGAGACAGATGCTGGGGTTTCCCCATATTTATATAAAGGGCTTGAGTCCATCTTACTTTAAAATTAGAGGTCTAGTTGCTTCCAAGCAGGTGACACTGGACACTGGCATCTGTGTTACAAAACAATGTGGAATGAGTAAAGGAGGGGTTAAGCTAGATGATATCTAAGATCTCTTTTTCAAATATTTCCTCTCTTTATTCTTTGTAATGTAAAAGCTGAATTACGAATCTGAGAATTACTGCTTTTGATGTTAGCATTTGAATGTGGGTACATTTTCTCTGGCATGTCCAAGTATTATTTCTTTTGTTCCCTGAATTTTCATCTCACAAACTGGCAAATGGAAATCATACTTACCCTTTATTCTGAAGTTCCCAGAAAGGTTTACAACTTCCTAACTACAAGTCACCAAGTGACTCATTATGGAAAGAAATGGGAAAAACCAACTCTAATGAAGTGTGGGAAAAAGAGATGCAATGTCCTCACAGCTAGTATTTAATTCTGCTTTTAAGTGTTTTCATATATCAATTCACTGAATCACATCAACTCTTTCAGGAAGGTACTATCATTATCCTTATTTCACAGAAAAAATATTGGAGGCACTAGAAGATTAAGTAATTTGCTCCTTCTGGTCACATAGCTAGTAAGTGATGAACCAAGGTTAGAACCTAGGCAGTCAGCCTCCAGAGGTTATACACTCAACCCAGTGTGCATTCATGCCTCAGTGTGAAGAAGTGCACAGTGATAGGTGGGCTTTTGAATATGGTACATAGCTAGGCAAAACACAAGATAACATCTCAGTTAATCCCACCTCTGCCCTTAGGACTTCCCTGGTGGCTCAGACAGTAGAGTGTCTGCCTACAATGTGGGAGACCCAGGTTCAATCCCTGGGTCGGGAAGATCCCCTGGAGAAGGAAATGGCACCCCACTCCAGTATTCTTGCCTGGAAAATCCCATAGACAGAGGAGCCTGATGGGCTACAGTCCCCCTGAGTGACTTCACTTTCTTTCTGTCCTTTGTTTGCTCAATCCAGAGAAACATCCTTGAATTCTGTCTTTCTCTTATATCCCACATTTGATTTTCCAGGAAACTTCAAAATATACCCAGACTGCAACTGTTTTTCATCATCTTCACTACTACCATCCTGGTCTAGATCATCATCACCTCCCCACTGGATTATTGCACTAATTTTCCAAAAATTTCCTAAGCCTGCCCTCTAACAAGGACTTCCCAGGTGGCTCAGTGGTAAAGAATCCGCCTGCCTATGCAGGGGACGATGTAGGAGATGCCGATTCAGTCCCGGGTCGGGAAGATCCCCCAGAGAAGGAAATGCAACCCACTCCAGTATTCTTGCCTGGAGAATCCCATGGACAGAGGAGCCTGGTGGGCTATATATTCCATGGGGTCTCGAAGAGTCAGACACGACTGAGCACGCAACGAGTATTAAAACTCTGTTGCTGATTTTTGGCTCTACTTGCCCTTGTAACCAGCAAGACGAGAGTCTTTCAGGAAAATCATAGAAGCTCTCTCACTGTGCCCTGTACTGAGAACTTAAAACTATTAGGTTGTTATTTTTGCTCACACAGAACGCATACATGTCCTCTAACAAGTTACTCTGGACGCAGTAGTCAAGAGTGTGATCCTTTAATACCAAAAGTCAGATCAAGTCACTTCTCTGTTCGTGACCATTCAGTGGCTTCCTATTTCATTCAGAGTGAAAGTCAAGATTATGACAATGACCAGTAAGGCTCCTCTTTCCTCTTTATGATGACCTCATCCCCTCCCACGCACGCATCCAGCCCGCCACACCAGACTACCTGTGTTTCCTTGTCCTCAAATACCCCACACCAGCTCTCTGCCTTAGGGCTGCAGCTCTGGTCAGTCCCTCTGCCCGAAATTCTGCATGGTCATCTTCCCCAGTTCCTGCAAGTCTTTATTCAAATGACAGGCCTATCCTGAAAGCTCTGTTTAGAATTACACACCGCTAGGGTATTCCCTGGATGTCCAGGGGTTAGGACTCACCGCTTTCACTGCTGGGGCCTGGGTTCAATCACTGGTTGGGGAACTAAGATCCCACAAACTGTATGGCCAAAAAAAAAAAAAAATATATATATATATATATATACACACACACACACATATATATATACACACACACACACATAAGTGAACCCCACTGCTTTCTCCCCCACACCCCTCTTGTTCATGGCACTTACCATGTACTACTTATTCATTGTTTGTCTTTAACAGAGTTTAAACTTGTCAACCCTAATATATCATAAATACCACACAGGTTTGGTGAATGAGAGAATGAAAGAGTAACTGGTCATAGTGACCCTAAGGAATGAGTACAGCTGGTTTTTAAAGTCAAGAAATTGTCTATAGGCACACGTGAAACGTATTACTATTGGGTGCATCAGGGTTCTGGTATGCAGACCTAAGGGTTTGAAATTCTCTGGGCCTAAATTTTTTTGCATGAATCAGCAACCTTAAAATATAAATTTAGAAGCAATGAGTATTATGGCATTAAACATGTAATTCCACATTCCAGCAATATATCTGAATACTTTCTTTTCATTCATCATGTAGGCTCCTAAAAGGAATGTGAACAGTTGCAAAAAACAACTATACGCAAGAAAAAAAAATTTGTTTTTCCAAACCTTTCACCCTCCCTGTCTGTTCAGCACATCCTTGTCAGTTTTCCTCTCCCAGAGAATCACTCCGTTTACACGTTGTATCCCTGGGATGGTCCACAGGACCGTATACAGGTGAGTGGTGACACCTCTGACAGCAGGTGTCATGGCTCTTCCGACTGGACGCCCCTCCCATCAGCACCCAGCGCGATCCAGGATGTCTGCATCCGGATTCCTGGGACTCCTGCTATTCCACTAATTTACATTCCCAAGAGATGGGTCTGGGCATTTGCATTTTAGCTTGATTCTAGGGTGTTTCGTAAATCCCACAGATGTTTAAGAACCATTGTTTTGGCCCAGACTTTTCCTGACCTTTCTCCCAGGTACAAATTTGCCCTCCCTTAGTCTCACTTCCTTGTGCCCAATTCTCTGTCAAGACTAATCTTCCAAGAGATGATTAGGCAATAATCATGGACACCATTTTAGTGTGTTAGTTCTCAAGCTCTCTTTTCCATAACTGTATTCAACAACACCTTGATGCAAACTAGTAACAAATGCCAGGGATTATGCATACTCGAAAGCTCAGAAAGGGAGAGAATTTGTGACATCTCTCCGATTCAATGCAATTCTTCCTCTCTAATGTTCTATCCTGGTGTGAGTTTGAAGGATGTGAGTTTGGTGTGAGTCTGAGTTTCCAGAATGTCTTTCCACTTGAGTCATATATTTGGAAATAAAAACTATTTTCTTGTACATCATGTTTATGTTTTATTTATCCAGCTACCAGGCTGACCTAGACAAAACCAGGAGGATCCTATTTAGAATGACATAAATTAAATTTAGCCTTGATCCTTAAAATTTGCTGGTTATACGAAATGCTGATTTGGTAGGTACTATTGATAAGGCAGAGGAACCAGAGATCAAATTGCCAACATCCACTGGATCATGGAAAAAGCAAGAGAGTTCCAGAAAAACATCTATTTCTGCTTTATTGACTATGCCAAAGCCTTTGACTGTGTAGATCACAATAAACTATGGAAAATTCTGAAAGAGATGGGAATACCAGACCACCTGATCTGCCTCTTGAGAAATCTGTATGCAGGTCAGGAAGCAACAGTTCGAACTGGTCATGGAACAACAGACTGGTTCCAAATAGGAAAAGGAGTACGTCAAGGCTGCATATTGTCACCATGTTTATTTAACTTATATGCAGAGTACATCATGAGAAATGTTGGACTGGAAGAAACACAAGTTGGAATCAAGATTGCTGGGAGAAATATCAATAACCTCAGATATGCAGATGATACCACCCTTATGGCAGAAAGTGAAGAGGAACTCAAAAGCCTCTTGATGAAAGTGAAAGTGGAGAGTGAAAAGGTTGGCTTAAAGCTCAACATTCAGAAAACGAAGATCATGGCATCTGGTCCCATCACTACATGGGAAATAGATGGGGAAACAGTGGAAACAGTGTCAGACTTTATTTTTCTGGGCTCCAAAATCACTGTAGATGGTGACCGCAGCCATGAAATTAAAAGACGCTTACTCCTTGGAAGGAAAGTTATGACCAACCTAGATAGCATATTCAAAAGCAGAGACATCACTTTGCCAACAAAGGTTCGCCTAGTCAAGGCTATGGTCTTTCCTGTGGTCATGTATGGATGTGAGAGCTGGACTGTGAAGAAGGCTGAGCGCCAAAGAATTGATGCTTTTGAACTGTGGTGTTGGAGAAGACTCTTGAGAGTCCCTTGGACTGCAAGGAGATCCAACCAGTCCATTCTGAAGGAGATCGCCCCTGGGATTTCTTTGGAAGGAATGATGCTAAAGCTGAAACTCCAGTATTTTGGCCATCTCATGTGAAGAGTTGACTCATTGGAGAAGACTCTGATGCTGGGAGGGATTGAGGGCAGGAGGAGAAGGGGACAACAGAGGATGAGATGGCTGGATGGTATCACTGACTCAATGGATGTGAGTCTGAGTGACCTCCGGGAGTTGGTGATGGACAGGGAGGCCTGGCGTGCTGCAGTTCATGGGGTTGCAAAGAGTCGGACATGACTGAGCGACTGATCTGATCTGATTGATATTTTGGATCACTGTAGCGGTTCAGACGGTAAAGCATCTGTCTACTATGCAGAAGACCCAGGTTCAATCCCTGGGTTGGGAAGATCCCCTGGAGAAGGCAATGGCAGCCCACTCCAGTATTCTTGCCTGGAAAATCCCATGGATCTCAGAGCCTGGTAGGTTACCATCCATGGGGTCTCAAAGAGTTGAGAATCCAAAAGTCTTATTTGTGTAGAAGTCCACTAAATAGCTGCTGCTGCTGCTGCTAAGTCGCTTCAGTCGTGTCTGACTCTGTGCGACCCCACAGATGGCAGCTCACCAGGCTCCCCCGTCCCTGGGATTCTCCAGGCAAGAACACGGAGTGGGTTGCCATTTCCTTCTCCAATGCGTAAAAGTGAAAAGTGAAAGTGAAGTCGTTCAGTCATGTCTGACTCTTCGCGACCCCATAGACAGCAGCCTACCAGGCTCCTCTGTCCATGGGATTTTCCAGGCAAGAGTACTGGAGTGGGGTGCCATAGCAGGTACTTTTAAAGCCGTACTGCAATAGATTTATGCCACCAGACTTCCCTGGTGGCTCAGATGGTAAAGAATCTGCCTGCAATGACGAAAACCTGGGTCCTCTGTCAATGAGATTTTCCAGGCAAGACTACTGGAGCTGGTTGCTGTTTCCTTCTCCAAGGGATCTTTGAAACCTAGGAATCAAGACTATGTCTCCTGCATTGCAGGTGGCTTGTTTCCCATTGAGCCACCAGGGAAACCCAAATAGTTTAATAGAGATAGAAAAAAAGAAAACAAAACAGGGTTATGTGGGCAGAATGACTGAGCTAGAAGTGAGGGACTTGCTGAGTGCGTGATATTTGAACCAAAACCTGAATGATGATGGGAATGATGATGTAAAAATCAGAGGACCCTCTGCCTCTGCCGATCCTCTACCCAGAAGTGATTCATTTTCCTTTTATATGGCCTCCACAGACTTCAAGTGGGCTGGGAAGTAAAGTGAAAGTGAAGTCGCTCAGTCGTGTCCGACTCTTTGCAACCCCGTGGACTGTAGCCCACCAGGCTGCTCCATCCATGGGATTCTCCAGGCAAGAGCAGTGGAGTGGGTTGCCATTTCCTTCTCCAATACATGAAAGTACTGAGGGTGGCTTAAAATACCAGAAGAACAATCGTTCCAGGCAAAGGGAGAAGCAAGT
This sequence comes from Tragelaphus eurycerus, assembly GCA_935064755.1. NCBI lineage: Eukaryota > Metazoa > Chordata > Mammalia > Artiodactyla > Bovidae > Tragelaphus > Tragelaphus eurycerus. The sequence continues at coordinate 3,957,770 of CAKXYN010000014.1, forward strand.
GCTTGGCACATTAAAGGAACAGGGGAGAGGCCAGTGTGTAGCAGGGAGGCAGTTGAGAGAGGCAACGCAGTGGGCGTGAGGATGCAGCCGGGGAGGGCCAGGCAGGGGCTCTGGCTGTGTGCTCTAAGTGCAGGGGGATGCTGTCGGTTTTCAGAAGAGCCAGGCAATCCGACTTAAACTTGTAAAGTATCTCTTTGGCTGTTGGGTGCAGAATAGATTAAGATCAGGAAGGATGTGGAGTATAAAGGTGGGCAGACAGTCTGTAGTAGTCCGGGTGAGAGAGGATGGTTAACTAGTCCTGGAGGAAAGGAACAAAGAAGATGAAAGGTGGATCTTCCATGTAGAGTAGACAGGACTTCGTGGGAGATTGGATGTGAGGAGGTGGAACATAGACAGTTCCCCTCCCAGTAAATAGCGCTGGGTGTTTGTTTTCCTTTCCTCCCTCACTTTCATCCATAAACTTGAGGATGCTAGGATATAAGCTATACTGTGTTCTCCACTGCAAAAGTTTTATGAACTGTATAAAATGACGTATATGAGACCAATTTTTAAAAGAACTTATTATTACTGAAAGATGAGATTGATTTTTTACTTGAAAATAGACTTACTAGTCCTGGTCAAGCCAATAGTCATCTTTTACAAAATAATCATCTATTAAAAAAAAAATAGAGGCTAGTCTTGAGTTTGCATTTTAAAACATTTTAAAACAAATGCAAACTCAAGAATAGCCTCTATTTTTTTTTTTTAAATAGATGACTATTTTGTAAAAGATGACTACTGGCTTGACCAGGACTAGTAAGTCTATTTTCAGATAAAAATTCAAGCAACCCACTCCAGTATTCTTGCCTGGAGAATCCCAGGGACGGAGGAGCCTAGAGGGCTGCCATCTATGGGGTTGCACAGAGTCGGACATGACTGAAGTGACTTAGCAGCAGCAGCAGCAGTCCTGGTCAAGCCAATAGTCATCTTTTAAAAAATAGTCATCTATTAAAAAAAAAATAGAAGCTATTCTTGAGTTTGCATTTTAAAACAGATCTTATAATTCAGGGTGCACAACTATAGAATGTGAACTTGTATTGAAAGTTTTCTAGACGTTAGTTTAGGACTGCCTGATGTGGTTCCAGTATAAGTACAGCATTTGAATTTTGTACACCTCTGTGCATGCTCAGTCACTCAGTTGTATCCGACTCTTGGCAAATTCATAGACTGTAGCCCTCTAGGCTCCTCTATGCATGGGATTCTTCAGGCAAGAATAATGCAGTGAGTTGCCATTTCCTCCTCCAAGGGATCTTCCCAACCCAGGGATCAAACGTGCATCTTCTGCATCTCCTGCATTTGTAGGCAGATTCCTTACCACTGAGCCACCTGGGAAGCCCATAAACCTCTTCATTTATTGGCAATGCCAATCACATGCTACAAATGCAGATTCCTAATCACTATAACCATTGGTGACCTTGTCAGTTCAGTTCAGTCGCTCAGTCGTGTCCGACTCTTTGGGACCCCATGAATCGCAGCTCGCCAGGCCTCCCAGACCATCACCAACTCCCGGAGTTCACTCAAACTCATGTCCATAGAGCTGGTGATGCTATCCAGCCATCTCATCCTCTGTCGTCCCCTTCTCCTCCTGCCCTCAATCCCTCCCAGCATCAGGGTCTTTTCCAATGAGTCAACTCTTCGCATGAGGTGGCCAAAGTATCGGACTTTAAGCTTTAGCATCAGTCCTTCCAAAGAACACCCAGGACTGATCTCCTTTAGATGGACTGGTTGGATCTTCTTGCAGTCCGAGGGACTCTCAAGAGTCTTCTCCAACACCACAGTTCAAAAGCATCAATTCTTCAGTGCTCAGCTTTCTTCACAGTCCAACTCTCACATCCATACACGACCACTGGAAAAACCATAGCCTTGACTAGACGGACCTTTGTTGGCAAACTAATGTCTCTGCTTTTGAATATGCTGTCTAGATTGGTCATAACCTTCCTTCCAAGGAGTAAGCATCTTTTAATTTTATGGCTGCAGTCACCATCTGCAGTGATTTTGGAGCCCAGAAAAATAAAGTCTGACACTGTTTCCACTGTTTCCCCATCTATTTCCCATGAAGTGATGGGACCAGATGCCATGATCTTAGTTTTCTGAATGTTGAGCTTGAAGCCAACTTTTTCACTCTACTCTTTCACTTTCATCAAGAGGCTTTTTAGTTTCTCTTCACTTTCTGCCATAAGGGTGGTGTCATCTGCATATCTGAGGTTATTGATATTTCTCCTGGCAATCTTGATTCCAGCTTGTGCTTCTTTCAGCCCAGTGTTTCCCATGATGTACTCTGCATAGAAGTTAAATAAGCAGGATGACAATATATAGCCTTGACATACTCCTTTCCCTATTTGGAACCATTCTCTTGTTCCATGTCCAGTTCTAACTGTTGCTTCCTGATCTGCATATAGATTTCTCAAGAGGCAGGTCAGGTGGTCTGGTATTCCCATCTCTTTCAGAATTTTCCACAGTTTCTTGTGATCCACACAGTCAAAGGCTTTGGCACAGTCAATAAAGCAGAAACAGATGTTTTTCTGGAACTCTCTTTCTTTTTCCATGATCCAGCAGATGTTGGCAATTTGATCTCTGGTTCCTCTGCCTTTTCTAAAACCAGCTTGAACATCTGGAAGTTCATGGTTCATGTATTGCTGAAGCCTGGCTTGGAGAATTTTGAGCATTACTTTACTAGCGTGTGATATGAGGACAATTGTGTGGTAGTTTGAGCCTTCTTAGGCATTGCCTTTCTTTGGGATTGGAATGAAAACTGACATTTTCCAGTCCCGTGGCCACTGCTGAGTTTTTCAAATTTGCTGGCATATTGACTGCAGCACTTTCACAGCATCATCTTTCAGGATTTGAAATAGCTCAACTAGCTTTGTTCATAGTGATGCTTTCTAAGGCCCACTTGACTTCACATTCCAGGATATCTGGCTCTAGGTGAGTGATCACACCATCGTGATTATCTGGGTCGTGAAGAACTTTTTGTACAGTTCTTCTGTGTATTCTTGCCACCTTTTCTTAATATCTTCTGCTTCTGTTAGGTCCATCCCATTTCTGTCCTTTATCGAGCCCATCTTTGCATGAAATGTTCCCTTGGTATCTCTAATTTTCTTGAAGAGATCTCTAGTCTTTCCCATTCTGTTGTTTTCCTCTATTTCTTTGCACTGATCACCGAGGAAGGCTTTCTTATCTCTTCTTGCTATTCTTTGGAACTCTGCGTTCAGATGCTTCTATCTTTCCTTTTCTCCTTTGCTTTTCGCTTCTCTTCTTTTCACACCTATTTGTAAGGCCTCCCCAGACAGCCATTTTGCTTTTTTGCATTTCTTTTCCATGGGGATGGTCTTGATGCCTGTCTCCTGTACAATGTCATGAACCTCTGTCCATAGTTCATCAGGCACTCTGCCTATCAGATCTAGTCCCTTAAATCTATTTCTCACTTCCACTGTATAATCATAAGGCATTTGTACTTACACTTAAAGACCAACGTTCCTAACCTTTTAATAGAAATTCCAACTCCAGTCTCCTAACATTTTACATTCTCTGTTCTTACACAGCATTTTTTAAAGCATTCACGTCTTTTCATGAAAGGAGATGTAGGCAAAAATGAAATTTAAGCATTAGCTCTTCAGATATATTAAGGTTTACATTTGTGTTACATTCCAGACAAGGCTGAGGGGCCTTGTCTGGGTTGTTTGCTGTGTGGGCCACCAATATGTGAGACTAGACTGAAGCAGCAACATGGAACTGTCTGTTGATTTTGTTCTGTAATGTGACCAGATGTGCTTAAAATGCAACAGATGCTGAGTCACATCTTCCATGAGGCTGAACACCAGGGTGAAGCAGCTGTGTGGTGTGGTCAGAAGACAAGGCTCAAGATAAGTGGCTGCTTGCAGAATTTTTATCTCTTTTTCCATATTTTAAAAGAATCTGCCTGCAATGCAGGAGACCCAGCTTCGATCCCTGAGTCAGGAAGATCCCCTGGAGGAGGAAATAGCAATCTACTGCAGTATTCTTGCCTGAAGAATTCCATGGACAGAGGAGCCTGGCGGGCTACAGTCCACAGGGTTGTAGCCCAGAGAAGTTGGATGCAACGAACACTTTCACTAAAACAGAATTCTTAGTCCCAGCTCTATCTGGTACACGTGCATTTTTCTGAAGCACATTATACACAACCTTTGTAGATGTGGAAACACTCCCAGAAAGCTTGAGCAGCCTCAGTCTGATCCGGAGACTTGCAAACCTGTCTTAACCTTTGCTTGCGAAAGCTGAGACAGCCTGTCTAGTTCTGCGAGTGAGCAGGAGTCATTCAGCTGGAGTGACAGGTGACTCCCACCTGCGGTTGCCTAGCCGGTACAGAGGAAACTATATTACTTTCAATAAGGGCGCCTGGGGGAGAAACTTTTTTTAATTTAATATAGTGAGGATCTAAGGGGATTTACCAAGATGAAAGATACAGTGGAGAGAAGAGAATTGGAACGCCAACATCTGTGAGGACAGGAACATTAGGGAAAGGGGACATTCCAAGTTTTGAGGGTTTTGTTTTGGTTTGAGAAGTGATTTTGTAACTTTTGGCTGCGGGCAGGGTGGGGATTTTGCATCTTCCTCTTTTTTGGATTTGGAATGTGTCTTTCCATGAGGTAAGGAAGAGTTACTGTAAATGTGTATGTCTATTTCTCCTCTTTCTGCTAAGAGAATTGCTGTTAAACATGCTGCTGCTGCTCCCTTATTTTGCACAAAGTAAATGTTTAAATATTTTAAAATAAACATGTTTCAGCTGACTGCTGGGTGAGATTCATTACAGCCAGGAGGAACTCAGTGGAACTGTTCAAGGAGATCTGGTTAATATCACCATGATTTATTCCTGGGGTGGAAATTACACTAATATTTACACGAAGGGCATGGTTTGGAGGCAATGGCAAGGCCGGATTGAAGTGGGAATTTGCACAGTCAATGTCCACTAATGAAAATAGCTACAGTTCAGTGCTCTTTGCAAAAGCATAATTAGGCCCTTCAAATGACATGTTATTTTCACATTTTTACTCTTAAGCTGCAAAACTTTTTCTTGCCATCCTGTGTCTGCACTGAGATTATTCCTTTGCAAAAACAATTAACCAAGATAATATTAGGCTACAGGATAACTTCTAAAAAATGTATTTTGGCTATTCTTTGATAAGCTTTACCAATGGAAAAAAAAATCATGATTTCCTTGATTAATTATATACTTTTTAAATGACTTTTGAGTTTTCTTTATAGTGTCTGAGTAGCATTGTAGAACTGCATTCTTGGCACTCTGAACACCTGAATGAGTTCCACATAGGTGGAGAAGAAACTTCAGGCCAAACATTACACTGAAAATACAGTTCTGCTAAAGTTCTTGTGAGTTTCCTCATTTAAGTGATGGGTGAGCCAGTGGGAAATCTCTGACACTGAGTTTGCCAGGTTTTAAACTTTTTCTTTATTCTTACGTTCCAAGTTCAATGGTTTTCTAATTTGTTCCAAAAGTAGAACATTCTGTAAGTCAAGGTGCTCTTTATGTCATGTGATAAAATACAGATATAGTTATTCTGATTCAATACAATAAGTCTGAACTATGTGTGTCTATCTAGAGACAGATTTCTATATAGATACATAAAAAGTCATGCATTTATTTCACTCATCTTTCAAGATTATTCAATGCTGGTGTAGTCTTAAACAGCATTCTCTTGATCTTATATTTATAAATAAAACATGGCTGGATCTTGGTTTCTAATTAGGGCCACTTCCACCTTTTCCTGTTAATACTTGTTACTTGTTCACTCACTTTTGTACCTAGCAAATAAGATGAAATAGCTGATGTTTTAAAGAAAAATTTATGAGAGAAAACTCAAAAATTTTAAAGATTGTATTCACTTATTTGAGATTTTTTTTTCTGAGGTGGGAAAATATCATTATTTGATTTTAGCACTGAAGACATTAATCCAGCTCGTAGTCCAGCAATAGATTTGAGCATAGCTTGAGAATTGTTCCTCTAATTTTACATTGACAATGGGTTATATCTAATTGCTGCTGAGAAGAGAGAGACCATTATTAATATGCTGCTGCTGCTACTGCTGCTAAGTTGCTTCAGTCGTGTCCGACTCTGTGCGACCCCATAGACGGCAGCCCACCAGGCTCCCTCATCCCTGGGATTCTCCAGGCAAGAACACTGGAGTGGGTTGCCATTTCCTTCTCCATTGCATGAAAGTGAAAAGTGAAAGTGAATTTGCTCAGTCGTGTCCGACTTCTAGTGACCCCATGGACTGCAGCCTACCAGGCTTCTCTGTCCATGGGATTTTCCAGGCAAGAGTACTGGAGTGGGATGCCATTGCCTTCTCCGATTATTAATATGAGTTAAGATTAACTGAAAAGTAGCTATGGTTAGCTTCTTCTATTTTTTTTAATCTTTAACACCCACTATGTGCCAGGCACTGATTTAAACTCTTATGTGTATGAATATTTTTAATCTTCAAAACTCTAAGAAACCTATAATATTATCTTATTTACTAATACATTTTACTAAGTTCCTGGCACTATTCTATGTCTCAGGGGTAGGACATGAACAAAACAAACTCCCTACTCTACTACAACTTATAATTCTCATCAAGGGTACAACTCTGTGTTTAAATCTCTGCTTCACCTCTCATAATCTCTGTGCCTGAACTGCTTTATCTGTAAAATGCAGGCAATAATAGTTCCTACCTTAGAGGCAGATATGAAATGATATGGTATGATATTAATCAGTTAATAGTTGCCAAGCCTTTGACGGTGCGGATCACAACAAACTTTGGAAAATTCTTGAAGAGATGGGAATACCAGACAATCTGACCTGCCTCTTGAGAAATCTGTATGCAGGTCAGGAAGCAACAGTTAGAACTGGACATGGAACAATAGACCGGTTCCAAATAGGGAAAGGAGCATGTCAAAGCTGTATATTGTCACCCTGCTTATTTAACTTATATGCAGAGTACATCATGAGAAATGCTGGGCTGGATGAAGCACAAGCTGGAATCAAGTTTGCTAGGAGAAATATCTCTAACTTCAGATATGCAGATGACACCACCCTTATGGCAAAAAGCAAAGAAGAACTAAAGAGCCTCTTGATGAAAGTGAAAGAGGACAGTGAAAAAGTTGGCTTAGAACTCAACATTCAGAAAACTAAGATCATGGTATTCAGTCCCATCACTTCATGCCAAATAGATGGGGAAACAATGGAAACAGTGAGAGACTTTATCTTTTGGGGGGCTCCAAAATCACTGCAGATGGTGACTGCAGCCATGAAATTAAAAAACTCTTACTCTTTGGAAGAAAATCTATGACCAACCTAGACAGCATATTAAAAAGCAGAGACATTACTTTGCCAACACAGGTCCATCTAGCCAAACTATGGTTTCTCCAGTACTCATGTATGGATGTGAGAGTTGGACTATAAAGAAAGCTGAGGGAAGAAGAACTGATGCTTTTGAACTGTGGTGTTGGAGAAGACTCTTGAGAGTCCCTTGGATTGCAATGAGATCCAACCAGTCCATCCTAAAGGAGATCAGTCCTGAATATTCATTAGAAGGACTGATGTTGAAACTGAAACTCCAATACTTTGGCCAACTGATGTGAAGAACTGACTCATTTGAAAAGACTCTGATGCTAGGAAAGATTGAAGGTGGAGGAAAATAGGACAAGTTGGTGATGGACAGGAAGGCCTGGCGTGCTGCAGTCCATGGGGTTGCAAAGAGTCAGATGTGACTCGGCACACAAGTACGTACGTGTGCACAAAGTAGCAGCCTGCCTATCGTGGCAGATAGACTAGAAATAGATGTGGGTGGTTCATTTTATACAAGTGGGTGGGAAAAGATTCAATGTGACAGGGACGTTTGAACAGATACCTGATAGAAGTGAGAGCCTGGATCACATAGCCATCTAGGGAAGGGTCTGGGTGGAAGGAACAGCAGAGGACAGAGGAGGGGCTGTGCATGGTTTTACAGCCATGTTCAAAGAACAGCAAGGAAGCCAACACAACCATGGTGAAACCATGTAACTCCAATGGGGACTTGAACCTACAGTCTTAGAACTGAGATCACACACCTGGTCTCAGGACTTAATGAGGCTCAGGTTCCTGATGTCCCATCGCAGAAAGAATTTAGTGAGAAACAAAGTGATAGTTAAGAAGTGGATTTATTTAGAGAGAAAGTCACTCTACAGACAGAGTGCAGTCCAGCTTAGAAGGTGAGGCTAGCCTCAAAATACAGCATGCTTAGTTTTCATGGGCTGGGTAATTTCATAGGCTCAGGAGCTGGAGGCTTATTCCAACTATTTTGGGCGAAGGGGCGGGGATTTCCGCAGGCACCACAGCCCCATTCTGGCCCTTGATGGTTGGCCTCAGAACTGTCGTGGTGCTTGCTGATGTGCTACATTAAGAGCACACTGAGGCTCAAGGTCTAGTGGAAGTTGACTTGTCCGCGACCTTGGACCTATTTGGTTCTAATCAGTTTATGTCATATCCTTCAGATCAGATCAGATCAGATCAGTCGCTCAGTGGTATCCGACTCTTTGCAACCTCATGATTGCAGCACGCCAGGCCTCCCTGTCCATCACCAACTCCTGGAGTTCACTCAAACTCATGTCCATTGAGTCAGTGATGCCATCCAGCCATCTCATCCTCTGTCATCCCTTTCTCCTCCTTCCCCCAATCCCTCCCAGCATCAGAGTCTTTTCAAATGAGTCAACTCTTCACATCAGGTGGCCAAAGTATTGGAGTTTCAGCTTCAGCATCAGTCCTTCCAAAGAACACCCAGGACTGATCTCCTTCAGAATGGACTGGTTGGATCTCCTTGCAGTCCAAGGAACTCTCAAGAGTCTTCTCCAACACCACAGTTCAAAAGCATCAATTCTCTGGCGCTCAGCCTTCTTCACAGTCCAACTCTCACATCCATACATGACTACAGGAAAAAACAGCCTTGACTAGATGGACCTTTGTTGGCAAAGTAATGTCGCTACTTTTCAATATGCTATCTAGGTTGGTCATAACTTTCCTTCCAAGGAGTAAGCATCTTTTAATTTCATGGCTGCAGTCACCATCTGCAGTGATTTTGGAGCCCCAAAAAATAAAGTCTGACACTGTTTCCACTGTTTCCCTATCTATTTCCCATGAAATGATGGGACCAGATGCCATGATCTTCGTTTTCTGAATGTTGAGCTAAGCCAACTTTTTCACTCTCCTCTTTCACTTTCATGAAGGGGCTTTTTAGTTCCTCTTCACTTTCTGCCATAAGGGTGGTGTCGTCTGCATATCTGAGGTTATTGATATTTCTCCTGGCAATCTTGATTCCAGCTTGTGTTTCTTCCAGTCCAGCGTTTCTCATGATGTACTCTGCATAGAAGTTAAATAAGCAGAGTGACAATATACAGCCTTGACATACTCCTTTTCCTATTTGGAACCAGTCTGTTGTTCCATGTCCAGTTCTAATTGTTGCTTTCTGACCTGCATATAGGTTTCTCAAGAAGCAGGTCAGGTGGTCCAGTATTCCCATCTCTTTCAGAATTTTTCACAGTTTATTGTGCTCCACACAGTCAAAGGCTTTGGCATAGTCAATAAAGCAGAAATAGATGTTTTTCTGGAACTCTCTTGCTTTTTCCATGATCCAGCGAATGTTGGCAATTTGACCTGTGGTTCCTCTGCCTTTTGTAAATCCAGC